>CM059602.1:140405000-141655000 GCA_030412105.1 Cyclura pinguis
TTTAGTATTTCCTAACTCACTTCATGGTTTTTTGTTTGTTTGTTTGGGTTTTTTTGTTTGTTTTTGAGAGAGAGGGAGGGAATCTAATACTAGTGATTTACCATTTGAAGGACATAGAGTAGAATTGTTCCAGGACCTTGCAAGTGAAACCAGAATAGACAAAAAGCACAGCAGCTCTTAGACATCATAAAATTAGTGTGTGGAGATTTCCTTTTAAACTGAGTCTGGTTTGAACATAAAACAAGAGTTATAATTAATTATATTATAACAAGAGTTATAATTACCTGTCGACAGCGATAAGATGTTTGCAAACAATTAATTATTTGTGTGCCCAACACCAACTCATTAAATTCACTAAGCCAGAAGGATTCCAAGTGAAAGGGGAGAAACAGCAAGAGAAGAAAGGTGAAGGGAAAAGAATACTGAGATAAGGAAAATATTGCTGATAACAGAAGCCTCCTTTATGAACCAAGGGCATTGTGTTAACTCTCCTATGCTGACAGGGTAGAAGGCTAGTATGTTTTGTTTGATTACACTGTTGGACTCTATTCCTGTCTTGGAAAGAAATTTAGCAATTGAGAAGTTGATACATGTTTTTGATCCAAAATACTCATGGGTTGGATGGTAAAAGTGAAGAAGGGATTCAGCCTCTTGTTATCTTCTTAGATAGAAAGGCAGAGCTGTCAGCAGAGAGCTGGAGATATGTTTACCTTGTTAACAAAGGTTGGGAAGAGGAACAGGAAAAGGGAGAGGAGTTAATCAGACAGCTTTGTCAAATATATGCGTTTTCAACAACTTTAATGGATACAAAGACTATTTCAGATCAACTACAGATTGATCTGTAGTACAAATCAAATGGGCATCTTTTTTGCAGCACCGTCAGATCCCAATTTTGAGCATAATCTCAAGCTTATTACTAAATGCAGGTATAGTAGATAAAATAAAGAAAAATATACATAAATTCTGTGAAGAAAATAGCACAGTTGATACCGTATCGGTGGGATTCCTTGAAAGCTGTTCCCAGAGGACACTTCATGAAGGAAAGTTCCTTTTTAAGAAAAGACAAAGACAAGCTTAAAATTAAAGTAGGGAGGCAATTAGATGAATTCTTGAAGAAACGTAAGGAAGCACATGGTATGATGGTCTGGGATAAATTGTCCCAGAGGAGAGTAGAATTCGAAGCTCTAAAGGTGGACAGGGTTGGAAAGGCTCCCAAAAATGTGCAGCGGTCATACTGTAGATTTGGTAATACAAACTCTAAATTACTGGCTAGGGTAGTAAAAAAAGGAATAGAAAAGAAATCAGTTAATAATTTTAAAGATGGGAATGGGATGTGCTATTCTTCTCCAAGGGAAATTTGCATTTAAAGAATATTATGATACTGCTGAGCCTTCCAACTTGAATGCACTACCAAATTCTATGGGTATTCTCCCAATTAAAAAGATGGATAATAATCAGGAAAGTTTTTCTAAAATCACCAGTAACTGACCAAGATTTCAGCCATCCAGAACTTAACAAATGACAAAACACTGGATGTGACGGTTTTACAGCCAACTTCTATAAGAAATTCAACTTGGAGCTGCTTCCACATTTAAATGAGTTATATAGAAAATACTTAAGGGAGATGCAATCCCAGAATCTAGTGAGACTGCTTGCACTGTAGCTATACCCAAGTCTAAGGAAAACTCTAGATTTAGTAACAGCCTATAGAACAATTAAACTATTAAACCAAGACCATAATTTTTTTGCAGCTATAATGACTAATAGTGTTTCTATAAATTAATTTATACCCCCTGATTAGTTTGGTTTTATCCCTAGAAGAAAGTTGGTTGATACTGTCAGGTGAGCTTTAAAACATAATACATTTTGCAAAATGTATTGCAGTTGCATTGGTTATCTGAGACTCGTTTAAAGCTTTTGATGGTCTGGACTGTCAATATATATTTGAACTCCTCAGATATGTGAACATGGGACAAGAGTTTGTGCATGTCCAGAAACTCTACAGAGGTTCATGTGCTGTTCTGAACATCAATGATATTGATTCTCTGAGATTTTCACTGTCCCATGTTATGAAACAGGGGTGTCCTCTTTCACGTTTGTCTGTTTCCTCTAGCATTGGAACCTGTAGCCCAGATAATTTGCAGAGATTCAGATATACCAGTTTTCAGCTGGGGGAGGGGAATGAAGCAAATTCAAAATTCTTTCCTGTTTGAGATGTTCAGGGTGTGGTTTACAATCTTCTTTCTGCCTCTTCTTAATGCACCCTAACTTTCAGCAAGGTGGTAAATTTAGCCCCATGATTCTCAACCTGGGATCTGCGGAGCCCTCACAGGGGGGTCCATTAAGCCCTGCTGCTGGATACCAACAGCAGCAACAGGGATGCAGCAGTGTGTGCCAAGGGAGCGGTTTCAACAAAGAACCAGTTTCAGCACCCACCTACCCACCCTGCTGTGTGTCTCTGATGAAAGGGACACAGCAGCAGATGTGTGGTGTGCCCAAACTATGACTCTGGAGACCAGGATTTGAATACCCACTCAAGCATGGAAACTCACTGGATGACCTCAGGTAAGTCATATTCTGTCAGCCTCAGAGAAAGGTAGAGGCAGCAAATCTTGCCAAGAAAACCCCCATGATAGGTTCATCTCAGAGGTACCATAAATCAGTTTTCAAAGGGGAGAGACATGATGGCTAGAAAGAACCTCCACCACTGTTGTTGTTGTGTGCGTTCAAGTCACTTTTGACTTAGGGCAACCCTAAGGTGAACCTATCACGGGGGGTTTTTTGGCGAGATTTGTTCAGACGGAGTCTTCCTTTGCCTTCATCTGAGGCTGAGAGAATGTGACTTGCCCAAGGTCACCGGTGTCCAAGTGGGGATTTTACTTCTAGTCTCCAGAAACCTTAAATAAATAAATAAATAGATAGATAGATAGATAGATAGATAGATAGATAGATAGATATTTGAAAATTTAAATCAATATTTGAGTAGTTAAATCAACATTTAAATATTTAAATCTTGAGTTACGTTGGAGGTATCTCCAGCAAAAAAATATATTTGAAGGCAGTACCCAGTAGAGCAGGGCTTTCCAAACTGTGTGCCCATTCACATTAGTGTGTCACCTGAAGTGTGCAGGTGTGTCACCTACAATCTTGGAATGTATGTGAAATCGTATGTTTTTAAAAATACATGAAAGGTTTTTCATGAGATATGTTGGGTCCCCATACATTTTGTTATTACAATTCATGTTATGTGTTTGTATCTCTTATAAGAAGTTAGTTTGACCTCCGGTTTGCGAGTAAAACTGAATTACTGTGGTGCAAAATGATGTGTCTAAAAGGTGTGTCACCAACATGAAAACTTTGGAAAGCTCTGCAGTAAAGAAAAGGTTAAGAACCACTGATTTAAAAGTGATAGCGATCTGTTTGTAAATGGTAGACCAATATCAGAAGAACTTGGAAGAACATACTCCTAGTTGGCTGAACAAATTTCAAGTCCTCATGTTTGCCTCTAGGTTACATAGGAATACAGATTCACCCCACTTACAATCTTTGAGACACATTGTCTCGTTACTTAGAACAAAACTAAGAGACTGGCCTCTTTATTTATTTATAAAACAATCATCAAAATTACATAGTAGGTCCAGTAAAGGATTAAAAGGTTCAGGGAAGCTGAACTTGGATTACGGATCACCAAAAATAAATGGGATAGATCTATCTCATATAAGTTGCTGTCTGAAACTGTAAAGAGGTTACTGTTAAAGGGATACATCACTGGTATCTGTTACCCTTTAGACTACATAGGATCAATAATAATTTGTCCAATAGGTACTGAAGATGCTATAAGAATGTTGGTACATTGAAACATGTGTAGGTTGGCTGCTCTAAATAATTCCATTATGGCTGGAAGTTCTTGATTGGATTATCAAAATAACTAATCAAATTATGCATTTTCAAAGTACTGATCTTATGACAATGAAAATGCCCTGTACAAAGATCTTATATCTGCCTTCCTGTACTGCAGCAAGGATAGAGATAGCAAGGTCATAAAAGAATTTATAAGATTTGTCCATTAATTGTTGGGTTAGACACAGTTTGGACCCTTGGTTCTTAAAGAAAATAACATATGAATTTCCCCTTGCCAGAGGTGAAATAGCTGAAGACATCTTCGAAACTACATGACATCCATTTATAACATATTGAGACACAAATTCTAGACACAGTCCACTGTTGATGTTCTGCAGTCTCTCACGATGAGCACTTTTTGGCCATTGTCCTTGTCTGATTATACTTTGAAACATGGAATGTTGTCTGTGGAGGTGAAGGGAGTGTTCATAGGAGATAATCTACTGTTACATCATGTAAGCTCTTAATAAATGTATTATTAAAAAAATTACACTTTAAGTCTTGCTTTTTAATATACGGCTCTGTTCTTTATTTTACATGTCCTGTTAGACAGGAAAGATTTTGACAAAGCATTGCCCAAACAGCCTGTATGTGCATCTGCTGTGTTCAAAAGAAACAGTGAAATGTAGTGCAGTACAAAAATCCAGTTTATGCTTTTTATTCAAACAAAAGATCAGGGTTACTCTGGAGTAAGTATGCACAGCAAATTCTTTTTTTTTAATAATATTTTTATTGAAGTTTATAATTGAAAATTAAAAAAAACCCTCCCGACTTCCAAACTTATTTTCCAGTTGAATCTGCTTGTTTTCTTTCCATTCATGCATAGTTTCTGCTTTGAAAAATGATCTTACATTGTTACATCTTACATTGTTATGTTGTTGCTGCTTTGTTACATTGCCTTGTTACATTGTTACCTTACATTACATACAATCTTGCTTTGTTCCTTTTTCTTTTCTTATGCTATATCTTTATCCAGTTCAGAACTTCTCTCCATTCCCTTTCATAGTTCTGGATAGGTTTATTTTTCGAAGAAAATGTTAACTTTTCTATCTCAACCATATCTAGGACTTTAAATTTCCATTCTTTTATATCAACATATTTCCTTTCTTTCCAATATTGCGCATATATCAGTCTTGCAGCAGTTATCAGATATAACAATATCTTCTGATGACATCTTATTTCTCTTTGTTGCCCTAGCATATTTAACAGATAAAACTCTGGCTTCATTTCAAAATTTAAATTATAAATTCTTTGAATTTCATTATGTATTTCCTTCCAAAATTTCCTTGCTATCTTACAGATCCACCACATATGAAAAAAAGACCCCACCTTTTCATCACATTCCCAACAGCTTGCATTTCCATTTTTAGTTTTTTTTTGCAATCTTTCTGGTGTCATATACCATCTATGTAGCATTTTATAAAATTTTTCTCTTAAATTTAAACTTGGTGTAAATTTTATATCTGTTTTCCATGCCCTCACCCATGTGTCCAGTTCAATTGGATGTCCAAATTTTGTGCCCACCTAACCATATTGTCTTTGACAACCTCTGATTCCATTTCTCTTTGCAATAGTAACTTATAAAATTTGGAGATTCTCTTCTTCTGGTCCCCCTTCATCAATAAATCTAATTCATTTTCTTTTCTTTCAAATCCATGTAGTTTTTGATCCATTTTAAATCTCTCTTTAAGTTGTCTCCATGGGAACCAATTAAATTCATGTCCTGAGGCTTTTAACTCTTCTTCTGTACGCATTCTTGGCTTGTCCCCCTCCCATTTCAACAACTCTTGATAAGTTAGTAGATTTCCTTGTTTTGTTAGGGCAATTTTATATGCTCTTTGGAGTGAAGCCCACATTGGAAGTCTTCTATAAAATTTATGCTTTATTTGTGACCAAACTTTCAGTAATGATTATTAAACTCTTTATTCACTGTTATTTTGTCATAACATAAATGTCCATGCCATCCAAACCTATTATTTATTTCTTCCAGTTCTTTAATTATTGTATTTTATACTTGTATCCAATCTTTGATCAAATCTAAACAACATGCTTGGTAATAGGTTTTTAACGATGGCACATCAAATCCTCCTCTCTCCTTTGCATCTTGTAATATTTTAAATCTTATTCTTGGTTTTTTCCCTTGCCAGATACATTTTCGTAGCTCTTTTTCCTGTTCTTTAAAAATCTTCTCTCTTCCTATTATTGGTAAATTCTGAAAGAGAAACATGACCTTTGGTAGTAAGGACATTTTAAAAGCATTTATCCTTCCCAGGAGAGACAATTTTAGGTGTATCCATTTTTCCATTTCGCTTTTAATCTCCTTCCATATCTTCAGATAGTTGTTATCAAATAATTCTTGATTTTTATTTGTTATTATAATACCTAAATATTTTACTTTCTTAGTAATTTGATATCCCGTTCTTCTCTCCAGGTCCGCTTGTTCTTTTTTTGTTATATTTAATGTCATCATCATTGTCTTTTCTCTATCTTGTATCCTGCCATTTGTCCATATTTTTGTAAAATGTCCATCAACACATGAATTGATTCTTGTGGTTCCTCCAGAAATATGATTACATCATCAACAAAAGCTTTATATTTTATTTCGTTATTCTTTATTCTCAGCCCTCGTATCTGTAAGTCTTCATTTGTAGCAATCAATAATACCTCCAATACAACTATAAATAATAGTGGTGATAAGGGGCACCGTTGCCGTACCCCCTTGTTTATAGCAAAGCTTTTCGTTGTATCTCCATTTATAATTAGCTTCGCTGATTGATTCTGATAAATCATTTCAATCCATTTATGAAAGGTTTCTCCCAGGCCATATTCTTGTAAAACTCGGTGCAAAAATTCCCAGGGGACATTGTCAAAAGCTTTTTCTGCATCCAATAGAATAAAGGATATCTTCTTCCCTGGGTTTTTATCATAATATTCAATCACATCCAAAAATGTTCTTATATTAGTCTTCATATGTCTGCCTGGGAGAAAGCCTGGTTGACCTTCATGAATCTTGTCCTGTAATACATGTCTCAATTGTTTTGCCAATACGGTCGCCAGTATTTTATAATCTATATTGAGCAAAGAGATTGGTCTGTAGTTTTTAACTTCTCTTTTATCCTTATCTTCTTTTGGTATCAATACGATGTTTGCTTCTCCCCAGGATTGCGGTTTCCCATAATTTTCTATTTCTTTCAAGGTTGCTTGATATGGGTGAATTAATTCTTTTACGAATCTTTTATAATATAGCGCAGTGAAGCCATCTGGTCCTGGTGCCTTGTCCATTTTCAGATCTTGTATAGCCTCTTCTATTTCAGTTAGTGTTATTGGCTTATTTAACTGTTCCTGTTTCTCCAACGATATTTTTGGAATCTTAATCTTAGAAAGAAAGTCTGTCTACTTTTTCTCATTTCAATGCAAAGGGTTTTTTTCATAGAATAATTTTTCAAAGTATTCTTTAAACTTCTGTTTTATCTTTTCCTGTTGGGTAATCATCTTCTTGCCATTTTTCAGTTCAGCTACTGTATTCTTCTCTCTCTTCTTCTTAAGTTTGTACACTAACCATTTCTCAATTTTATTAGCTTATTCAAATTGAGTCAATTTCATCTGTTTCATCTTTTTTTCTATTTCCTCCGATGTATTCAGCATTATCTCTTTTTGTACTTTCTTTATCTCCATTTGTAATGATTTCTTCAGTGAGTTTTCTCTAAATTCTCTTTCCTCTCTTGGAGTTTAGTCATCAACTCATGCACAGCAAATTCTAAAGCAACCAAATCCACCCTTTTCCCTATAGTGTATAGTAGCAGTGACGATGAACCAAAACATCTTCTTCACAGACGTTATTTCACTGTTACCAGCTTCACTTTCAGGGGAACGAAGGTACTCAAAGGGCTAATTCTGTAAAAGCAACGTGGGCAGGGGAGAAGTGGTGCTCAAAATAAAAACACTTGTTTAGAAATACATTCTCCTAGCAACAATCCAAACTGCACACAGAAGAAAATAAAACCAAATTGCATCCCAAATCTTTAAAAATAAAAAGTTACTGCCCTACAAAACAAGTGAAATTACCCCTTATTAAAGTAAATGTATTAAAGTAAATTATTTATACTTTTCACTGAGAAAAATTAGTTAAAACTGGCTTGTGAAGTAATGTTTAATGTGCTTCTCAAGAAAACACTCAGAGTTTAGCAGCAGCATTTATTGAGGTAGAGTGAGCAACATAGCAGCCTGATAAAAGTTGCTAAGACAGAGGTCCACTGCTTAGTAGCATGGTTTAATACTAAAGCATACAAATTTAGGAGGGAAAAGGCATTGTTTGGTGAGAGCCATAAATGCACATCACTCCACCATAATTTGGGGCATCCCAGGCTTCTTGAATTTTTACATACTTTCATTTTGAGAACCTAAATTCTTCCCATTTTTTTATCTCAATCCTTCACACTGCCTTTGCAAGAGATCACATTTCATTCCTTTGATCTTCCCCTGCCCGTACCAGATGCTGTCCAGGACACCTTGAAGCCTTTGATCGTACACCCAGATACAGACTGCAGTTGATATTCAATACATTGTTACTAATTGTAATTGCACGTGGTTACAGTGTTTCAGTAGCATGCTCTAATTCTCCTTCCTTCAAGCTAAGCTAAGTGGGGTTTTTCTAATACTACCATTGCAGGAGCCAAGCGTCCTGGCATGTGATTGGTAACTATTTCTGGTGATAGAAGTTTCCTTGCCTTTTTCTAGGACTGCAGTAGGGAGAGACTTTCAGAGTTTTCTGAATGTGTTTTTGTAGGGGCAGGAGTGGGATTGTTACATTTTGGGCTCATAGCAGCAGATTTTAGGTTCTAGTTCAGTTGCAGTTTGCTGCCCAATTCTCCTAATTAAGTTTCAGATTTTGTTTTTAATCTGGATCTTCTTGCAAGGACCAGTTTGAACCTGTTGAATGACAATACTCATTTACTCAGTTCTAAATAAAGTTGGTAAATGGGGGTTTTGAATAATAATTGTATTATTTGATATATGTTATTAAATTATTGGAACTGTTTTGGCCATATTCCTTATAAATCTGTATTTGGGCATTATACTCATGCTGTATATCTGCACTACCTATTGCTGAGAAACTGGGGAGCTGTATACCAGCTTAAGCCAGAAACACTGGTAGGAAGAACAACTTTGAGAAAGTGTGGCTTTCTGCAAGATTTTTCAGTGCATATTCTTTTATATTTTCTAAGATGCCATTTTAAATATGGTGAATATTGCTGCTAATATCCTTGGAGCAAAAACAGGAGAAGATTCCATGGAACAAGGTAAATTAATGGTAGTTTTTAGATTTTTTAAATTTTCAATTGGTTTTGGTGGTTGCAGTTCTTTGGCCCAAATTGAGCTTTCTCTCTTCTTCTGTAAGTGAAGTGCTGTATAAATATCCTTTTCTTTATATATATTTTCATTTATTTAAACTACTAGCCTAAGGCTAGCTACTTATTAGTTTAAAAACATTTTGTTTTGTGAAAGCAGCCATGTTTCTTATAAAAGGCATGCAAAAAAGAAAATACAAACAACCATCAAATTATTTAACCATAACAAAACCAGGTCAAAAAGGGAGTGACCATTTATTATTCAAAAGTTTTCTTTGAAAGGCGTGTTCTGAACATCCTGTGGAAAATCATTAAGAGAAAGGAGATGAGCTTCTCTTGGGATGGAGTTGCAAAGCCTGAGTGCAACCATTGAAATACACAAGTAGAATTTTCTTGTTTGTAGGCTGAATAGAATTGGTGTTGGATTGGATTTTGAGTTTTGATGTGATGAAATTCACTTTGTTTAAGTGGTTAAAGGTCAGAGTTCATGAGGTGGTCAATATGATTGTTTTGACAACTACTAAATTCCAAGTCATTTCTCCAGCTTGTGTGTATGCTGGAACATCTAGATAGAAAATGCCGTGGTTAAACCAATTATTAGACATTTTGTCACCAAGATAAAGCATTTTTCCTGTTTCCCATTAGAATCTCTTTTGAACTTTTATGAATTTTGTCTATTGATGCTTTAAAAATATCCAAAAAATCAGGGATCTGTCAGAATACTCGTCTTCCTGTTATAATGACAATGTCCTTCATATTATCATGTTACAGGTTTTCAAAGAGTAAACATGTAGTCTGTTTTAGTTTTAAAAGGAAAGTGGGTGATGGAATCTTGCAGTGCCTGATATTTTTAATGTAAGCTTTTGTGGTTTTCAGTCTTTTTTTTCTTTTTTTTTTTGATGGAGTACAGTAGACAAGCCACAGGGTTTTATTTTAATTTTTCAAATATACTGGTTGAATGAAAAATTCAATACACAGGTATTTAAGTACAGTTGTATAGTTGTGAGGATGAAGTCTCTTACTTCAAGGGAACTAACTTCTGGGAAAGCAAAGTGTCTTGCTTTGATACCGCAAGATTAACAGGCTAACTCTTTGACAGACTTATATCATCATGCACATCTTTGTCCCATCTTACACAAGATGGCCATTGCAACTATTCATAAATCCTTGTTGGTTGAATTTTCAATCCATCATTACATTTGAAGAAGTAGATTGAAATCCATGAAGACTAATGCTAAAATAAATCATTCTTAAAGGTATTGCTAGATATCCTTCCCTCAATCCCTTCATGCTACTAGGTTTTTAAACCTCAACTTAGTATGATGCAGTTGATGTTCTCTGCTTGTTTAAGTCTTGATTATTCCTTCAATAGTCAACTTAATGTCCTCCATTAACTAGTAAGCCAGTGAAATGCCCTACAGCTAAATTACAGATTTTTAATATGGGTGGCAGACTTTTTGTGTATATAGGAAAATACTGGGAGGAAAAAGGTAAAGACTCCTGTATGGCATGGTTTGTGCTCAGGTCAAGAACATGATGACGTTAAAAAAGCTGAAGTTGTGGAGGGCAGCTAGGAGATGTTAAAGTTGAAAATGACAATTTGAAATAAGTGATAACAGGTTGTGACACAAAGAAACTCAGTTCAGCAGATCAGTTTCTGGAATTTTGAGGAGGGGAAAACGAAGAATAAAAAATGAAAGGTAAAACTGAATGTGAAATTATATAAAGAATAAGGGAGGAAAATAAAACACTATCAGTACAAAAAGTCAAAGGGGGGTGCCTGTATTCAGAGAGTAGAAATTAAAGTCAGTGAAACTAGCAAGTTGCATGAAGGATACCAGTGTGAATGCAGAAATGGAATTTTGCTGTGTGAATGGACATCCTAACTTCCTTGATCAACAAAGTTAAGGTTCTCCCCTCTTGCCTTTTTCTCCTTGCCACAACGTGGTCATTAGGTTGAGGGCTGGTAATTAGCTTAGGGCAACTAACTGAGCTTTATCACTAACACAGGTTTTGAGGCAGGATTTTGTGGTGTTAAATGGATCACTGCAGTAATCTAGAACATTTTAGAAAAATCATAGAATAGAGTAAGTAGAAAGAAAATTCAGTACTTCTTCTCCCACCCTTAGGCAGCAGCCTATAAAGTAAACAGAGTGAGAAAGGAAGAAAATAGTGCAGTTATGTACTAATTATAATTCAGTACTGTTTCGTTGAGGGCTTTACGTGTATGAAGAACCTTACAACTTATTCTAAAAGTCTATTCTAAAAGTAACATATTGTGAAACAGAGGAAGGCATGCTAAAAATGAATCAACCACCATGGAGAGTTTAGCAAAATATAGCATTTTTTTTCATTATGAGGAAATGATGTCAGCCCTGCTTAAGGTAGTAAAAATAAGATTTTTGCAGAGCTCATTCTCATGTTTTTAACAACTGGTGTTTTGTCCTTAGCCTGGAGAAGTGTCTTTTCCTACCCCTCTTCTTTCCCCTTAGGTAGACTTGTAGGCCTCCTGTTGGTATCTCATTTTGGTAGACACATTTCAAGAGAATGATATCCTTGCTTCCTGCCTGACTGACTCATTCATCTTTCTGCATTTTCAGTTATAAGCTGTTGGCCACAGGCATTTTCTTCAGGAATTTGTCTTTTTCATATCAGTTGCCATGTTTCTTATCCTATTATTGGGCTAGAGACAGAGAACATGGCACATTAACACACTGCAGCAATTCAACACTGCATTGCTTGACCACATCGCACCTTGGGTGGTGTACATTTTCTGGTTCAAAGAAGAGCTCAGAAACAACTCACCACTTTTTTTTCTAAGTAGAGGTACAATCTGTGCAGCACATGTCTTCTACTGATCTATCAGGATTTTCCACTAATCTGTCAAGGTATGGTGTTCAGCCTAATATTTTGGTCTGAATGAGGCATATAATTATTAAGGAAGCTTGGCCAGACTATCTGTGGAAGAGCCATACACAAATCAATAGTCTTTAAACATCAGGAAGAAGAAACATAAATAATGAGTAGAATTTATTGAGTAGATTTGGGAAAAGAGGGAGGGACAGGCAACAGTCCTATTCGGTCAAGAAAGGGTCTCTTCCTTCTTCCTCTAGAACAGAAGTGGGAGTTGTGTGGCCCTCCAGTTGTTGCACTGCAGTTCTCAGCAGTGCTCAGTGTGGGGTGTGCTGGCACATGTAGCCCAGAAACATGTGGAGGGTTGCATCATTCTCACACTTATTCTGGAGAATTGAATAGTAGAGCTAGGTATCAACTGATCATATACCACAAGGCCTAGGAGAGGGAATCCCTGCATGCATAGTCCATATCTAACTAAAGCCTAGCATATCAACTCAGATTTGGATGCTGTACTTATAGCAGGCTTCAGCTTGGAGAGAAAGTGAACTGACACAGAATTGGATAGCCCATTCTCTTCTCTTCTGTCTATTTTGTATATGTTAATATCTGCCTTAATCTGCGGTTTTATAATCTGCAAACATCTGCATTAATGCACATTGTGAATTTTTTTCTTGAACTATTGATTTCTGAACATATTTATTGTAAAATAACCATTCCATATTTCCTCAGCCAAATGAGACATTGAAAAATTTAGAAAAGTAAAGAAGAAAAGTGAAGAATAATTGCATTTTGATATGTGCTGTAGTCCTAGAAGCTTAGATCATACTGGTTTGCTTTCAGGCTAAGACCAAATTAAATCCTGTTTTTAGAAGAAAAAAACATCAGTAGCATTAAGTCAGGAGTACCTCTTTCTAGCTAAGTGCTAGGTACAGTTGGTATGGAAACGCTTAAGAGACTGAGGGCTCTTCAGGATGTCTATTGAAGGGAGCAGGGCAGGTGGAATGCTCTTCCCTGTTCTCAGAACCCAGCAGTGTATTTATGAAAGTGAGTATGCCATGCTTGAATTCAGCAAACCAACTTTCCTCAAAATTCTACATCCCAGGGCTTTATATAGTATTATGACTTTACTGGTAGATACACCAGTAGCATTCCTCTGTAAATCAGAGGAAGCTATAGTATATTCTTGGTCTATCTTGTCCAGTATTGTGAATACTGTGTGTCAGAAACTCCAGACTATTAAGCAAGATTCTTTCATAGCCCTTCTAGAGAGCCCTAGTGATTTCCCATACAAATATTAATCAGGCCTTCCCCTGCTTAACTTCCAGACCCAGAAGAGATTGAATGTGTTTTAGGGTGGCATGGTGATGAACTCAGTTCTTACTCCGGGTAGTCACAACCTTCCTAAAATACATGCACCTTGTCTCAGGAAATGTCTTGAGGCTTCTTACTCTACTGAGTGCTTTTCCAGCTATTTCTTCATTTTCTGGAGTGATGTCTTTGCCAGCACAATCATCTAGTTGAAATACTTGAAATGGACCCATGTTCACCACCTCATCTAATATCCTAATCACGAGAGAATTGGAATAATGGGTGGAGAGCATTTTGCTTGCTTTCTACTGCACCGTGTTCTGGCCCAGATGGCCAGCAATTCTAGGCTATCAACTTCAGTGGTTCTATCTAATATATAAAAGTCAAAGTTTGTTTGTCTGTGTCAGGCGAAGACCTCATATGATTGGCTGCCTGTGAAGATTCTGTGGAATCCTGGGGTTTGCAGTTTAGGGAGGGGCCTTTAGAATTCTCAACCAGAGAGTTGTTGGGCCTCAGTCAACTGTGTCTGTCTTGAATAGGCCAGTTGCGATAGAGGTGAGGCCTAGCAGCAAGGAGGAGGGCAACATATGCCCTCAGGAACCCAACCTCTATATGTTGATGACTCTGAATACAGATTGGATTGGGGAGTATGGGGAAAAGTTACAGGTACTGGACAAGACCGTTTGGGGAATTAAAGACACAGAATCTCAAATGTTTCCAACAAGTATTACCTATGAGAACAGAATCTCAGGCAATGCTGGGCATATATGCCAGTCTGCTATCAAACTATCTCTTCATTTGTAGTCCAGTTCATCCTCAGCTAAATCTCTTCCAACCGACCTCGTGAGTTCTGAGAACATCAGTTACTAATTATGTTCTATGTATTAGAATTGATGACAACACTCAAAAGCAGTTAAATAATGTTTATAGAAATATTGGCAAATCTTTTGCAGTCTCTTGTCCTGGTGCAGGACAAGATGCATCAGTCCATTGGAAATGACTGTTCTGTTACTCTTCAAAGTCCTCTAAAAATGTTTGGACGAGAGAGTCTTTAAGGATGAACAATGTTTCCAGATCTACTACTCCATATTGGAATAGTGGTCATTTCCTTAAGAGGAATTGCTGTTTCAGGTTTTGTTCCTATGTTAGGATGGCATACTAAACTGCTTAGAATGGTATACTAAGGGATTCTTATTAAATTTACAATTGAAGGAAACAAAGCAGGGAAAGCTTATACTTCAAAAGCTAGGAATAAATTCCTAATGGCTACATGATGAATACAAAACTAAACAGACACAAATCAAATTGAATTCATAGGGACTTCACTGAGCATAAATGTGCAGTATGATATGGTTGCAGAAATGGCAAATATAATTATAGGTTGTATTGATAGAACCTGAGTTTTTAAACCACAATGTAGTTTCCATTTATTCTGTACTACTCACGCCTTATCTGGAGTGCTGTGAACAGTTTTGGGTGCATTTCAAGAACAATGTAGATAAATTGGAATCAGTTCAGAGCGGGGCTGCACAGATAGTGTGCAAAAGAAGTCCAGTGAGGAAAGATGGAAGTTATGCTTAACTAGAAAAACAAGTTTGAGGTAGGGGCATGATAATACTTTCTAATACCAAAAATGTTGTCACATGAAAAAAAGGGACCCCTTGTTTTTGTGGTGCCCCAAGACTAGATCCCTGGATTTCAATTTAAGGAGGATAGCTTTTGGTTGAACTTTAAGAGAAACTTAAGGGAGATAGATGATGGAACCAGATACTAGGGATGGGCTGTCCAGCAGGCAGAGGAAGGACAACTGTCCAGCAATGTATATCATTGTTCTCTTCATGCATTTGCTAGCCATTGTTGCATTGATGTTTATTTTGATAGATTTCAACCTCAGAGAAAGATGCTTGAAATGTAATTGTGAACCTCTTGGTTCACACTGTCACAGAAGCTGAGCTGTTCTTTCTGTTTCAGCATGGTCTTTTTCATGCCCTGGTGTATGGAACCTCTACAAAAAAAAAAAAGATTTCTATACACATAAAGTGGAGTATTTTTCACAGTCACAGACAGGCTTACAACAACATACAGGAGATTAGAAACTAGCTTCTTGGTTGGGAGAGTACAAATCCATTTTAGATATGGAGAGTTGTCCTTTCTTGTTCTCACTCCATATTTTTCTGTTTATTGGTGAGAACCAATGATAGTTTGTGGTAGGAAACGGAGCTGAGACAGTCTACTACAGCTGGAGTGAGGGATTTGCTTTCAGATTCAGGACTTAGTTTGGGAGCTCAGGGGAAGTCTCTCCTTTTCTTCTATCACTTTCATCAGCCACTGTGGGGCTTCTGAGAAGAGATATGTATAGCAAATTGAAAATTTATCTTTCAGTAGAGTTCCTTGTTTTTTATAATGAGGCATTTTATAGGACATTCATTCCTGTTTGCATCCTGTGTAGGCAAAGACAATCCTGTTATATGCATCAGCATCTTTACATCTGTGTGTATTTTTGATAGGAAATAAGACCATCGCTGAAAATACAGCTGCTACTTCAATGATGGCACCCAAACTGCCACAGCCAACTGTTGTTCCTTCCTTGGAGTAAGTGCCATGTATTTGTTGGTTTTTTGACTTGCCCAATCCCAGAATCTCCTAGTAGTTTACAATAAATTTTTAAACACAGAAGAAAACCCCCATCACGATTAGACTGGAAACTATGGAGTTCTAATTTCATTCCTCACTTGCCTTTATCTTGACTGCTAGCTTTATCACCCTACCTAATTTCCATCCCGAACAGACATAGCAAATAAATTCCAGCCAGCCTTCCCTGATATCCTCACCCTTACAACCTTGAAAATTAAAGACGTTTAAAGCCACATCTTAATCATTCTGTTTCTCTTCCCTTGCATGTGAGAGACATTAATTCCTTTTTGCAGAACAATCATGAACAGGTTTACAATAGAAATTGCACTGTTAAAAGTTATCTAGTTCAGAAATGACTTTCAATAACCATAGTTTAAAATACTGTGGTGTAAAATACTGGTCAGTCATTGGCTTGCAGGACACTGACCCTTACAGCCCTTTTTAAAGAATATGCTGTGCCACATCTTGATACCTGATTCCAAACTCTCTTTACAGGCTTGCTACTTCAGAAATACCACAGACTGAAAAGGAACTCTTAGTCTTAGATACAACAAGAGAGAGCCCTATTGTTCAGCTGGTCCATGAATATGAAGAGGAATCAAGTCAATCAACTGTAACTCTACTGCCAAGTGATGAACAAGAAGAAGAAATACCATGGTTTGAGTCTGAAATGCAGATGTATTGTTATGATCTGCTGACAGTTTGTTGTATTTCTAGCTTTTCAGAATATGTGTACAAGCAGTGTTCAGCCACAGCAATGCTTCGTCGCCATCATAGCAAAACTGATAGCACTTGGGAAAAATACGATTCTACTGCTATTTGGCAAGCCCAGCTAGTTCCAACCAAATCATTGGATATTTTGGTGCCTGAACACTCTGCGGAGAAACTAGACACCTTAATTACAGAGCCATCTGGAACTGTTGTAGGTGTCTCAAGCAGTCTGATGGATGAGGCCATTATTAATCAGACTGAGGGTACTTTTGAACTGGAGCCTAGTCTTCCACAGACTGTATCTCAGTCCATTTTCTTGGATGTTACAACAGGAGTCAAGTCACTATCTACAATAGAGGTGTCCTCAGAGCCTGGAAAACATGAATTTGCATCTGAAAACTCAGAGGTACCTTCCCAAGTGGAAATCTCTACAGAAGAAGGTGGAGTTGTAGGGTCTGTTACAGAGAAGCCATCTGCAACCAGTACTGTAACTGAATTCCATGAAATGAGCACAGAAGAAAAAACCTCTACTGAAATTGTTTCAAAATTAATAGAGACTGTTCCACATCCTGAATGTACAGTTGCCACAGAAAGCTATGATGCGGAAGCAAAAGTTAGTTCTTCAGAAATGGAAAAGCAAGTGGTATCTCTTGTAGACTCATCTTTGGAAATAAAAGATGATGAGCAGACGGTTGAGGAAACATTTCTTTCTCTTCCTGTTTCTGTTGGTTTGCCACGAACTGCTACTGATTTTTATGCCGAGTTGCAGAATTCCACAGACTTGGCTTATGGAAATGGAAATCTCGTTCATGGATCAAACCAAAAAGAGTCAGTGTTTATGAGACTGAACAATCGTATTAAAGCCCTGGAAGTAAATATGTCTCTCAGCAGTCGTTACTTAGAAGAACTTAGTCAAAGGTACAGTAGAGTTGTACTCAGATTCATTTTAAAAGTTGGGGAAGAAAATTATCTCCGTGCAATTAAACAGTGTTTTTCCTCTGTGTGCAATATAAAAGATTCTGAAAAGTCTTAAAAGAAATAATAGAATATTAGTATGCACAGAGAGGTGGAATCTCTGAAGCCAAGGAAGCAGGAGTGTCCATAAGTGGAATACTATAGAAACTTATACCAGCAAAATATGCTCAGTTTTATAGAACTTAAGCATGCACACTGAAGACTAAACCATTGCAGATGTTTTTTGAGACGTATGAAGGTTGGGAAGCTCATTACAGTAGGCAAGGTTTTGTATGTACATGAGTGTTACTTCATAGTACAAAGTATATATTCAGACAGCCACACAATCAGAAAAATGGATTAGATAATTGCTTTGGAAAGGTTCCTCCCCTCTGTTAAGTGTGGCATTTAAAAATGCCAGATTTCTGGGCTTTCTTGTGCTTACTGGTACATAGCAGTGATGTGGGAAAAACAGATTGGTAAACTATGAAGAGTGGGTATTCTCTTAAGAGTTTGTCTAAATTACTTTGTAGATACCGAAAGCAAATGGAAGAAATGCAGAAGGCTTTTAATAAAACTATCATAAAACTTCAGAATACTTCACGCATAGCAGAAAAACAGGTATGTTTAGTGGGAGGATAGCTGTGTAGCCATGGATGTTTTGGTCCTGCAACTCTGGGCAGCCTCAGCCTGGTAATCAATAGCGAGTTGCAGCTCAAAAACAGCTTAGAGAGTCACAATTTTCTACTCTGATTATATGCGCAACCTTTTTTTGTTATTATTTCTTTTTGGTTATCTTTGTGTAGCGAATGTAATAGTTTGATTTTATTTTGCTTTTAAGGGGTTTCTGCTATAATTGTAATATTTACTGCTTTCCTCTTATATGTAACAGATTTCTTCCATTCAGAACATAATAGATTGCATCTTAGCTTATCCAATCTGTTAATCTGACTGTAAGCGGAACACAAACTTGCAACTGTTTGTTGTTCTTCATGGTCTCTGTGACTCACACAAATTGATCATCCTGCACCTGCGCAGCTACATCTTTGGAAACTTCTGAAACTAAGCTGTCATTTAGGTGGGCGCCCCAGCCCTCTCTGCTGTGCATTCTTGTTCCACCACAATTAGTTGCAGCGTCTGGAGCATCTGGAACTCTCTCTTTGGAGTGTTGAGCTTTCACGAGGGTTTCTTGTCTTTTAGGCTTTGCTTTTGGATTTCTCTTTAGGTTTTTTCAGTATTGTTTGTTTGTTTTCCTTTCTTAGATAGCTTGGAAGTTCGTTCTTCCTGCCCATTTGGAGAGTTACAGCCTTCATGGACATCTTCAAGAAGTGCCTTCACTGTAGGCAGAAAATTCCCCAGTCTCACTTGCCATTCCAGTTGGCCACTTTGGCTTTACCAGAAGCATCTTTCCTAAGAAAAGTGGGTAACTGGAATGGCCAGAATAGGGAGCTCAGAGCCTTCACTCACCAAGCGAGAAGGATTGTGCTTCCAAGAGTAAGACCTTCTGTACGGCTGCTTTAACACCTCTAAGCTTCCCACCTAAAACTTGCCTTTTTACATAGGTCCCATGGACATTTCCTTCAATAGATGGTTGATGGAGTGATCTGAAGAAGCACAGGCTGGCCCTTCTATCACTGAACAGACCCTTTGACAGGTACCGTCTTTGCCACCAAAGACCATCGAGCAGGAGTCAGAACACATTTTGGTCCTGATCTCCCCAGGAAAGTCTTTGAAACCAGAAGTTAAGTAGAGTTAAGAGAAAGCACAAGGACAAATATTGCAGTGAGCCAGTTCCTGTGAAGTGCAAGCTCCATGCGCACAGTATCCACAAATCCAGCACTTTTAAGTGCAACTATCAAATTTCCTGTGGTAATGCAAAACACTATACTGCCACTGCTGGGGAGGGGTTACTGGTTTGCCACCATATATCTGTTTCACATTGAGATTAGACAGTTCTATTGTCACTTACTGCACTTCACTCTTGGATCCAGCTGGTTGCAGGTCCATGTTCTTTCATTCAGGGTTTCCACAGCACTTAGAGTTTTAACAAAGTGTGTGGAATTAGTAGCTGCATGAGGGTTCACAATATTCTCATGTTATAGACACTTTATAGACACTGGTTTTTGATAGTGAAGTCAGACAAAGATCTCTCCTGTCATATACAGACCTTTTTTTCTTTTAGACAACCTGGGTTTGGTGATGAATGATCAGAAGTCCAACTTTTGTCCATCCCAAACCATCCATTTCATTAGAGTGGTCTTGGATTTGAGGGTCACTTGAGCCTTTCTCCCACAAGACAGAGCCAGTAAACTAACCCACCATGCTCAGTTGCTGAGACCGAGAAGGAAGGATATGACCCCAAGATGTTCACTTCTTGCACTGTCTGATGGTACCTTTGGCCAGGCTGTTTCAGATCTGTGTTTGCTCCAAAGACAGACCATCCATCTCTCTTGTTTAACTTTTCCAGACTGGTAGCGTCTTTTTTGTACTTGTAGATGAACAAGTCCAGTCTGTCTCTAGGCTTCCCTTTCAGATGTCCTGTGCCTTCAGTGATGCTGACATCAGACACCTCCCTCTTGGGAGGCAGGCACATACTCTGTCAAGGGCAGGTGGCTGCCTTATGAATTTAAGCTTCACATAAACCATCTGGATCAGGATCAAAGTATTCTATGCATCTGAGACCACTCTTAGGAACCAAACAGTGCTGGTGGTCTCTATTACTGTCAGTGATCTGAGCCTCTGTTTCTTCTCACCTATGGGACTCATGCCTGCCCTGCCTGTGGTGATTCATCTGCCAGGTCAGGACAGTGAGTGGATAGATGACCTCAGCAGGGCAAAGACTTCTTCCCATGAGTGATGCCTCAACAGGAAACTTCTCTGCAGTGTGATCGAGAGGTGGATTCCCATCTCTCAACCTGTTTGCCATGAAAGAGAGTGAGATGCATTTCTTTTTTATTGGAACCAAGCATTCATGTATGCACTTCTCTCTTACCACTTCTAACTCAGGTCGGGATCATGGATGACAACACCAATGGCATACTGATTGCTTCTTATTGGCCTTGCCAGCCATGGCTTTTCACTCTCCTCAGACTATCCAGGGGAAGAGCAATAAACTTGCCATGGTTTCCTCACTTCACAAAGCAGCGTGGGGAAGCAGGAGTTTTCCACTGAGTTTCGCAGCATGGAGAATCCATCCCAGCACTCCTGCAGCAGATAAAGGATAACCTGCTAGCTGCCAGAAAACTCTCAACTAGAAGTTCCTACACCATTTAGTGGCAGAAATACAGCACCAAAATGTACCTTAGGATGTATGTCTACACCCTATACGCAGCTATTATCATTGGGAGAATCAGATCTGTCTGCTTCCTCTTTCAGGGAGTACATGGTATCATTTCTACCTACATCATTCAGCATGGCTGTATTTCCCAGTTTGATAATCCTTTTGTGAATGAGTACTAGAATGGTTTCCAAAATCCCTACCTTTCCATTTCAGCATTGTTTCCATCATGGAGAGTTTCTGCAGTTCTCTTCTTATCTCATGAGACATCACTTTGAGCCTCTCACTGCATGTGACATTCATTTTCTTTCTTTCTGGTAGCTATTACATCACAGAGGAGGGCCAGTAACTGGTTGCCTTGTGCTCTGAACCTCCTTTCAGTTCTATCTTGACCATGTCTTTCTTCAGTCATCTGCCAAGTATCCACCTTTCACTTACCACAGTCATTAGAACTCCCTGTGTTCTATCCAAACCTGGCTACAAACTGAAGAAGAGCTTTCAATTCCTTAGATGTGCCACAGGTTCTCACTTTCTATGTGCAGTTGATTGCCCCTTTGTGGAAAACTTTTTATCTTATTGTTGAGGAAGGGGTTCACAGTATACTCCCAGAGACACTAAATAGGTGGTTTCTGTCAACTAGCAAAGCTTCCAATTTCACTGACAATCAGAGACCACTCTGCTGGAATTGTGGTAGGTTCTCCTGTCTTCCTAGCAGCAATCCTGTGGCAGAAGTTCTGCAGACCTGTTACATAGTCCCAACCATCCACATTCATTTCTCATTACAGGCTGATTTTGAGGTCTAAGGACCAGGCAACATTTGGTCAGGTAGTATTTTCCTTGGCTTTGGTATGATTTTTTCCCACTCTCCAGGTCAGTAGCTTGCTAGTCTCCATTTGTATGAGTTGCAGTGCAGGAGAAAGAAGGACAGATTCTTTACTTGTAACTGGTTTCTCAAGCGGTCCTCTGCAAACTCATATGACCTTCCCTCCTCCCCTTTTGGCTCTGCATTTCCTCTTCGCTTGCATATATGTGGCAGACTAAAACTGAGGCAGTTGGGCAGGAAGGTACCAGGAGTATATGCAGTGGAAGTGGGCAGGGCACCCACCTAAAGAACTGCTCAGCACTAGAAATTTCCAAAGATGTAGCTGTGCAGATACGGGATGACTCACATGTGCAAGTTCATAGCTGACCACTTGAAGAACCACAGTTACAGGTAGGCAACTTGTCATTTTTAAACCTATGAATATAATGGTTGTTCTGTCATCTGTGGTAACATTTGCACATCATTTAATTAGAAAAAGCAAAGACTTGTGTAACAGCTGTAAAAGCTTCTTGTTCTTCTGAGTGAAATAGCTTATTCAATGGTCTTAGTTAGGCAGCTTTCCACATTTAGTTGGGCAGCTTTGCTGCACCCTGAAAAAGGTATGTAAACATGCATTTATCTCTGCTAGCAAATGGAAAAGTGGCAGTAAAGACACTTCTTCTACTCCTAAGCCACTGTTTTAATTTGTGGAACTCCCACCTAGTATCTGTAATGGTCTTTAGAAATGCCATTAGCTTCACATCTTGAAGTTTGTAACCGTAATGACTAGAATTTTATTTTTAAGAAGGGTGGAATAGAGCTAGATCTTAAATTTTCTACCCAGTACAAATGAAAGAGCCATTTGTAGTGGTCTGAGCATTGGATTATTACTCTGGAGACCAGAGTTTGAATCCCTGCACAACTATGGAAACCCAGTGAGTTACTTTGGACAAGTCACATTCTCTCAGCGTCAGAAGAAGACAAAGGCAAAGTTCTTCACAAATCTTGCCAGAAAAACCCCATGGTATGTTCTCCTTAGGGTTACTGTAAGTCAGAAATTACTTGGAGGCACACAACAACAACAAAAAATGCTACTTTCTTCTGTTCTAATCCCAGTGTATCCACACCAAGAAGTTGGCAAGTTGATGCTTATAGTCAGCTGTTTTTTAAAAAAAAAACAGATGAAATTGAGGCCCAAATTTATTCTATCTGATTATTCTTGGGTGTGCTGTAGTCCCTCACTTGATCCTTTTGTCTTGTGTCATCAACATCAACACGGGAAAGCCTTGTTCTATAATGCCAGTATCTTGCAAACTACTCTATGAAGGAGAAAATTTTGATTTTTTTTTCTTTACCTTATCAAGGATTTGAAGCAGACAGAGGCCATCCAGCTTCTACAGGCACAGCTGATCAACATGACACAGCTGGTCTCTAATCTGTCAGCAACTGTGACTGAACTGAAAAAAGAGGTAAAAATCTACACGGTGTGAAAGAAAAATGTTTTACAAATTAGATGCTAAGCTAGACCATAGAGAATGCATCTCAGCTTTATCTTGTCTGAACAAAATTGTTAGTATTGGAAGTACTTTCACTTTCTAAGCTTCAGAACTAATTTAGGTCCTCAATTAAAGCACATTCTTCTTAATGTTCTCTGTGCCTCACACAAATGGGTTTTGCACCTCCACAGGATGTTCTAGAGCTGAGTAGCTTGGTGAGAGTCCTTGCCCCTTCCTCTCTACTGTGCATGTCCCAGCCCCCCAAGTTACTATCCCCTCAGTTTCTTTCCATCTACAGATAGAATAGCTTCTATTTGTGTCTTCTTCTTTCTGTTCTTCTTTTCTTATCTTCTCCTTTTTATTCCTTTTGCTACTAATATATATTTAAAAATACCCCCTACCTTTGTACTTCTTCGGCTCCTCCTCCCCACTTTCCCAGTCTGCTCTACTTGCAGTTGGTAAATGTCTCATTCCAGCTCTCACTCTCAGTGCCTTTATTGCCTGGGGGAGTGACACATTGTCTAAAAGTGTACTGTTTATTAGACCTTAAGCCCACAAACCCTTGAGAATCAGTCTAGGTGGTTGAAGGTCCATTGTTGGGAAAAGTCCCTTGAAGTGCCCAAGTAAGCAGCAGCAAGTCAATCTTTGTTTTTCTGCGTCCACCAATATATTGAACCTGCGACATCCCAAGTCTGCGTCAACATCAAAGACAATCTTGGTGTTGACATGCCTGGCATTGATGGTTTCACAGGCATCTGTGTACCCATTTGAGGTGGTTGCTGACTCTCAGGACCCTCAGATTTCCACATTCTGGCAGGGTAGACCAGGCCAAACCCTGTAGTGACACAGTGGGCAAGTCAAGACATGGTAAGTCTAGATGTACAAGGCCTTCTTCCCCTGATGGTCAAGACTCAGTCTATAGAGGATGAGATGCCAGGCATGGAAAGAATCAGTCAACATTTTGAAAAAACTCTCAGTACTGACAACTTTACAGATAGATTCTTTGGTACCAGTATCTGGATTGCGTCTCTTGCCTGTTGCAGAGGTTCTCTCGGTATAGTTGCCAGCTCCAACTTCTGTTGTGCCCTCAGTTCCTCCTCTTCCGACTCCAGCTGTGGGTTTATCATTGTTATTGATACCTGATTTAACACCAACAGTGACTGCAAGTGCTCCTTTTTTTGTATCTTCTTCGATACGATGGTACGATGGTGGTGCCTACTTCTTCATTTCATCTATCAGATTTTTTGGTTCTGCAGCATCACAGATCTTATCATCATTGACCACTGTCACTGAAGCAAGACTAGGATCAATTACCATTCATTTGGGAGTATTCCTGCATCTCATTGAGACCATCATACTGGGACTATCATGGTACAGAGGACTCGCTATACATGTCAGTGTTGTACATTGATCATTAACAAAATGAACACCTGTGGTGGGAGTACTCTGGATCTTACCATTCCTACTCTCCCTCTTAGAGCTAGATACCATCATAGGGGTTATGATCCTTTCAGTTGGTCTCCACACCAGTATTTTAGCAGATTGAGGTCACTGTGTCGATCAAGATTGGCTTCACACTGCTCTTTGCTACTCTGATATCAACAGTTCTTCCAATTATTTCCATGCCAACTGTGGCTCCTGTTGTCTTGTCTACTGTACCTGCTTCCACATTGGTTCCATCATTTATTCAGCAGCAGCAGCCAAAACCCACTCCTGAGGACTCTGATTATAACACTGAGTTCTTTTCAGCTCTTTGTCGTCACCACTGATTTATTCTCTGTGTGGTGGTGTGGAGGACTCAGGGCCAGCATCGCAACCTGACGACACTAAATTGTTTGTTGGTATTGTCCTTCACGTGATTAAGGCACTTGGTATTGAGGTTGCTGCACTCCTACTCCTGTTTCTGACACTGTTTTTTAATTGGTAGGATCCTCAGGCTGCAAATCCAGATGTCTCTGTTGCCAGCTTGAGAGAACTAATGAAACAATCATGTCTGAAGCCTGCCTCCTTGCCATTAGCTTCCAAAAGGCTGGAGAACCTTTACAGAATGCAACCTGAGGTTGCTTCCTGTCTTTTCACACCTTTGGTTCATAACTACATTGTGGTGGAAGCTTCACAGACCAGGTTGAACAGTTGTCACTACTCCTGTTGATAAAGAAGGAAAGAGACTAGACATCTTTGGCTGCTGTTTCTATTCCTCTGTGGCCTTGACCATCAAATTGGACAACGTGCAAGCTTGTTGCATGTTGTGTTGGTCTTATGGGACAAGATGATCGCCTTCATTTCCTACCTTCCTGAAGAATATAGAAATGTATCTATGTTGTTCCATCAAGAGGAATAGGCCCTAGCAACCCACCAAATCAATTTTTTGCCATGTTGACTGTACTGTCCACTCTGTGTCTGGTGCAGTCACCCTACACAGAGTCCTTTCATCCAGTCTATCCAAGGACATCAGTGTAGGATGGAAGACCTCAGTGTGGAAAGTCTTTTCAACTGGAAGACTAATGAGGGCTTGAACGACCTGTGTGAGGTTTGTCTTACATAAAAGAAATGGGCTTCAGTGGCCAAGGACAACAACATTGCCGATCCTGATCCTCATGGCATTGCCAGTCCTCTTCATTTTTGAGATCCAAGTCACTTTCTAGATCCTTGTAGATACCCTCTCAGCTATCTGTGAAACAGCAGAGTCATCAGGACAGGCTGCTGAAATACCAGGCTTTGACCTTTTGACTTCATTTTCTTTGAAGTCCTGTTCTTGGCTTTTTGACTAGGACAACATCACAGGTGACTCCAGCCCTTGCCCAGTACCATCTCAGGCACTCAGGCTATTTTGCCATTTTTCCACCTAACAGACTATCACCACAGATACCTGGGTTCTAACCATTGTTCATCTGGACTAGGTCATCAGGTTCTAAGTATTCCACCCCTTCTTGTATTTCAGTGTACCTTTCCATCTTAGAGCTCTGTTGGATGAGACCACTTCCTTCCTAGAGAAAGGAGAAATAGAGAAACTTCTAGATCAGTATATGAAAGACAATTATTTCTGTCTATACTTCACGGTGCTAAAGAGAGAGGGAATTCTCCATCCCATCTTGGATCTGAGTGGAGTGCATCAGTACATCAGACCACAGAAGTTCAAGATGGTGACGCTCCAGTTATCTTGCCCTTCCTTTGCAAAAGAGATTGGTTCACCTCCATCAGTTTAAAAGATGCCTATTTCCACATTAGCATATGGCCACAACACCACACGTTTCTTTGTTTTGCAATTGGAAATAGCCTCTACCAGTGCAAGGTCCTTCCGTTTGCTTTTGTACAGCTCCGAGAGTATTTACCAAATGCATAGCAGTGGTGATCTCTTTCCCCAATACCCAAGTTGTGGAAATCTACCTATATCTCAACAATTGGCACTTGGTCATCCTCCCAGATGCTGCTGTTTCAAGACATTAACCTCACTCTGTCTTCTTCAGGACCTAGGTTTCAATGTCAACCCAAAGAAGTTGGTCCTGGAGCCAACCCAGAGTTGGCAACTTCATCAAGGCTACATTGGATTCTCACAACAGAAATGCATAGCTTCCCTCCGGCAGAGCACTCAACTTCAGAGAGAAGATGTACCTCCTTCTCAATCACCTTCACCATTCAGTTCTCACTGTTCAAAGGATTCTGGGGCTCATGGCTGCCACTGCAGCAGTTACTTACCAAGCAAGACTGTGCTTTTGTCCATTACCAAAGTGATTCCTGAAACACTTCTCAAGTGGCTGGTGGTACCCTCTGAGAGATATATTTACTCCTTTGGTGGATGAGACATTTTAGCCTACTCTCAGGCATGCCATTTCATCTACCTGAACATAGTAACATAGTATGCATAGTAACAACAGATGCTTTGATGTCAGGTATGGGAGTACACTGCAGGGAAGTACAAGGACATTGGTCAACTCCGGAAGCTGACCTTCACATCAGTGCCTTTGAATTCCTTGTGATGATCAAAACTTTCAGAGCATTCAGAGAGACGCTTAAGGCAAGGTGGTGCAAGTGATGTCAGACAACACCATGACAGCTTGTTATATCAGCAAACAAGGAGGCACTCACTTGCACATGCTTCTCAATTTAGCCATCACGTTGTGGAGAACTTGGTCTTTTTGCAACTCCTGACAATGTGAAGTACCCACACTTCTGCACCAGAGTTGGCAAGGGATGATGCTCACTGGGGGATGTCTTTGTTCTCTGGTGGTCTGGCTGTATGATCTGCCTGTTCCCTCTGTTTCCCTGATATGGAAAATGATTGTCAAGCTTGACATCAAACACAATACCCATTGTGCCATAGTAGCCCAGGCAGCTCTGGTTTGCTGTATTCCTTCACCTATCCTGGGGATGAATCATGTGACTCCCTCAGTTGCCAGACCTCTTGATGCAGCCTCAGAGACAGGTTCATCATCCAGACATGGAGATGCTCCAGCTCACGGCATTGGATATTGCCATGATGCCACCCCAACTTCGAGCTCTTTTTTGGCTTCCAGAAAAAACTGCACTGAACATTCCTACCAATACAGGTGAGCTAAGTTCACTGCTTTTGCTGAAGCAATGGTTAAGTGCTCTTCCTCTGCAGTAATCAACTGCCCTACATTTTCTCTTACACCTGTGTGAGCAGGGCCTCACTTTCTCGTAATTAAAAGTACAGTAGGCCCTCCATATTCACGGGGGATGGGGAAACAGAATCCTTGCGAAAGTCAAAAAACTGAATAATCACAGGCAGCTGTGCAGGACAGCGGGGAAAGATCTTCCCCCCTTTACTCTCTTGCCCCCCCCCCGCACCCACGATCACACCAGTGGTGAAGGGCAGGAGAGTATAGGGGGATGATCTTCCCTGCTTCGCTTTCTCACTGGCTGGTGGGGGCAGCACAGGATAGAGCATGTGGGGAAAGATCTTCCCCTGCTTGCTTTCTTGCCACCCCCTCCCGCCCAATCACGCGGGTGGAGGCAGTGCAGGAGAGCACAGGAGATCTTTCCTACCCTTCACCCTCCCACCCACTGCTGGGGCAATTGTGTCAGCACCAGCCGGTAGGAGATGACAGGGAGCAAAAGATCTTTCCTCCTCTTCACTCTCCCATCTGCTTATGGGGCAATCGTGATGGCAGCACAGGGCAGGAGATGGTGATGGGGAGGAACAAAACCTTTACTTCCCTTCACCTTGCCACCCCTGTGGAGGTGATCGCACTGGCAGCAGTGGGCTGGAGAGTGCGCCCGCCAACCAAAGAATGGGGGGAGGCAAATCAGCACCACAAATAATCAAATCCACAAATGTCAAACCCGCAAATGTGGAGGGAGAACTGTATATCTATCTGCTATTGTGGCCCATCAGCCAGCTTTACTTCTTCATCTTTGTTTCCAAACCCAGCTGTTAAACAGCTTATTAAATGGCTGGCTCACCTGTATCCTGCTGTAACTCCTCCTACAGCACCATCGTTGTTTTTGTTGGTACTGTCTCAGCTTATGAGTAAACATTTTGAACCTCTTGCAGCCATCAGTGAAAGACTTCTTAACCTCAAGGTTGCTTTTCTTGTCGCTGTCACCTCTACGAAAAGCACATCAGAGTTGACAGCTTTGCATTCAGACAAACCGTTCCTGCTGTTTCATTGGGACAAAGTTGTCTTTAAACCGAATATTGCCTCCTTCCCTAAGGCAGCATTTGCAATTCCACCTTGGTCAGGACATCCTTCCTGCTTTCTGTCTGAATACTACCTTGCCACTTTAGAGATCCCTACATTGCATTGATGTTCATCAAGCACTGGCCTACTACAAGTAACGTACGTTGACTTTCTGACACTCCAGTTGCCCATTCGTGTGCTGTAGTAGCCCCAAGAATAGTCAACAGGTCTCCATCCAGTGCTTCTCCAGATAGGTCGTACAGACCATCATGCTTGCTTATATACTAGGTGAGAGACAAGTTCCAGGGATTCAAGCTCATTCTACAACAGCAGTAGCATCTTTGTCTGCACTCATCCATGGCATACTATTATCTGACTTGTGTTGAAATGTGACATGATCACAACTGTCCATCATTCATGCAACATTATAGACTTGACTGTAGAGCAGAGCTTTCCAAACTTTTCATGTTGGTGACACTCTTTTTAGACATGCATCATTTTGCAACACAGTAATTCAGTTTTACGTATGGTAAATAAATAAATAAATCATATATTTTTAAAAAAATGAAAGGTTTTCATGAGATGTTGTGTACATTTTGTTAATTTATGTATGTGTCTATACCTCTTATGTATCTCTTATAAGGAGTTAGTTACTAGCAAACTGGAGGTTAAACTAACTAACCGCCACCCTCGCTGGGGTCTTTCTTGGCCCAGGGTGGTGGTGGCAGTGGGAGAGGCAGACCCTCAACCCAAGCCTGGCCCATCCCTGCCAGGGTCTTTCTTGCCCTGGGACAGCAGCAATGACATGCCGACACACTATGCCCAATTTGGGTATGCTATCCTGTCTGTGGTTCTTCAGTGACCTTACGCACCATTCTGTGGTAAGCTTTGAGTCACCCATTTGTGTGACTCACAGAGACCATGAAGGAGGACAGGTTGCTTACCTGTAACTGTGGTTCTTTGAATGGTCATCTGTGCCCTCACACAACCATGCTTTACCTCCCCTCTTTCAGGTCTGTGTCACCTTTAAGGCACCTGTAAAACTGAGGGGACAGTGCTGGGATAAGTAATTTGTGGTAGTAAAGAGGGAATGGGGATTCCTGTCAACCTATTCAGCTCTAGAACAGTCCAAATAGGAATGGAATCCACTTACGAATTTCTTAAGAGAAAGATGGAAAATTGAATCAACAGTTATACAGATTGTTACTCCATAAAATTAATAGAGAACAATATACAATTAATAATGTGGGAACTAATGATAGGACCATTTTTGTAGAAGTTAATTTCATAGAAGAAATGGCAGATCAATACTTATATAGGTGCATTGATGGAGGTTTAAGTGATCTAGTATTTATAGCAGACCTAGTCTTAGGTAAGAGGAGGTCAAATAGGGAATAGAACTGAACGAATATTGTGGCATATATACATAGTGACAAGCACTTATATAGGTAGCAAGAATGAACGATTCAAATGTCAACTTCCCATTATTTTTTGTGTTTACAGGTAAAGCAAACTGTTCCTTTTCATGCTGGAAATACTAGAGGTTATTGCCAGTCATTTGGGAACTTGTTTGTAGTATGTCAGTCAGCATAGACAGCCTAGCAGAATTGTGATCATAATGTTTCTAAGAAATAATGCAATGATGAAGTCGTAAATGTTTAGCACTTCAGGAGCCATATGCAGGCTTTTCCACCAAGAAATCTCTATCTCATTTGTCAACCTAATTGTTCTTATACTATTTAGTGTTTAATATTTTGTTCTAAGCTACCCTAATAATTTATTTAAAGGTAATGCTTTACATTGAAATAATAGATAACCTTGCTAGCTCTGCTCTAACATGTGGTGAAGATTGCAGGTCATGTTACAGCAGCCCCCTTATATGTATGTATATATTTCTTATTTAACTATAAATGTCCCTTGTGTGCTTTCAGGTTTCTGATCGCCAAAGCTATCTTGTGATTTCTTTGATACTCTGTGCCATCCTAGGTTTGATGCATTTTGTGCAACGTTGCAAAAATAAATCAGAGTTCAACAATAATTACTTCTCAGAAGTTCTCAAAAGTAATTACTATCCTAGTCCCAAAAGGTAACTTTATTTCCTAGTTTACTTGTTATTTTGTAATTTGTGTTCTTTCTTTGAATTTGTTGAATTCTATTCCTGATTGACAACAAGCTTACTGAGAATAGATCCATGAGCGTTGTAAGAACTTTTCCATACTTGGTTTTAACTAAGACATAATTCCATTTCTCACTTTTATTAAGAGTTCACAATGTTTGTGAAATGCTACTGGTTGGGAGTATAGGTTGGCATGAAGTTTCTAATATTCAAGTACCTCTGCATGGTGTACTGCTTAAAAGTGATGTTTTCAAAAATGTCTTTGGTGTCTCCAGCATGTCATAAGTATTACTAGAACAAATTTGAAGGAGCAGTTTGTCACATTTATCCCATGTATTCTTGAGAATAAATTTGACTGAGAGATTGCATTGGGAAGGGACATTCCCATAAAGGCCTGTGAAAATAATGCCATTATGAAATTGCACAAACCTGTCCTGCAAAGAATCTTTAGAAAGATGTTTGATTAATATCCCCAGTTGAAGACCTTTTTATTATAAAGATGTAACTGTGCAAAATTTCTCATTGGCCCATTGACTTGCCTACTCTATCTCAGATATAAGTGATATTGCTTCCATAAAATTTTGTAAACATATGAACTTCCTCAGCAAATTGCTGTTAGCGAAATACTTTTGACACTAGGATTCAGTGCTATTGGAAGCTAGAAGTGTAGAGGTGACAGATTTCTGAAAATTTTTCCCATGTAGAAGGCTTGATGTTGGATTTAAGACAGAGAAATCCTAGAGAATCACAATGAGAGTATCTATTTATCATTATAAATATTTGTTTCCAACTGAAAATCAGTGTATTTTTTTCACCTATAGATGCGTTTCTTCCTATGATGATATGAATTTAAAAAGACGAACTTCATTCCCACTCACTAGATCTCAGTCTTTTCAGCTAAACAGCAAAGAAGGTAATTTGGCTATTTGTTTCTATAGCATTTCATTGTAAAATCTGTGATGTCTTTGGGTACAGAACAGCATAAAGTTGTGTCTGGTTCAGAATTAATTTAGGAAGAGACTGAGCAAAAAGAGCAGCCCCTCCTCATTCGTCATGTGTCCCTGACCCAAGGAGCTATGTTTTCCAGAGGCTGAGGGATTGTTGCTGTAACAAGAGTTCTTTCAGAAGCAGAATAGATTGGTTTGCTTATCAAATAAGGAAATAAGTTTGCCAGAGTATAAGCAAGTTGACTGTTGTTTCAGTCTCTTACTGATACTTCAACTCACCCAGACTGATGGGTCATTACTAAACATAAAATGGTTAAAGACTCTTCCTGCAACATTGCAGACTCTTGTATGTATACTCTTGCAGTACAGATCCCAAGGCTAAAACACTAATCTTTATTTTTGAAAAGTTTAGAGAAATAACATGTTTGTTCAGAATTCCATATCATATTCTAATATTTCACTTTCTAGTGGCTTTTTGGTAACACCAACTTTCTCATTGAAATAGTTCCAGTTGCTTCCAGTTTAGGCATATTCAGTCTGGTGAAGAAAAGACTGAAGGGTGACATGACTTCACCCACATGTTCACACTGGTGAAGAGAAGACTGAGAGGTGACATGATTATCACAAAAGAAGGGCGCAGGTTTGCTGTATGAGAGGGTAGGACAAGATCTCATTGTTTTAAGTTACAGGAGAGTAGATTTCAGTTGAACATTAGAAGAAACTCAGCAACAGAACCAAGCACCTAGTGAGGTGATGGGTGGGACGTGACCAAAGAGAAGCTGGACAGCTACCTGCTGGGGATGCTGTGGCTAGAGTTCCTGCATTGAGTGGGGAGTTGAACTGTGTGGCCGGCAGAGGTCCTTCCAACTCATTGATGTGTTCAGTGTGTTTCTGTGCATGATTTTGCTCAGTTATAACCACAAATATTGGACTGCAGTCTTACATACATTTAAGCTGCAAAAAATCTCATAGGAGTCAATGAAGCTTAAATCTGTGCCAAACATTTCATTCTTGATAAAGTGTGAGAACTTTGACAGAGGAAGAGAAACTTAAGTTCTTCTTCATGGTCTCTGTGCCTCACACACTGGGAGTTTTCGTGCATGTGCAATAGCATTCGGAAGATTCTAGAGATAAGCAGCTTGGCGGGAACCCCTCCCCCATGCCTGTACTGAGCATGCTCAGCCTGCCAAGCCAACGGTCTTTCCTCAGTTCTTTTTCGTCCGCCTTAACGAACGGAAGGTTCTTGCCTTTGCAGCTACTTTGGCTTTTGGATTTCGACTACAGATTCTTTGAACCCCTCTTTCTTCGATCTTCTCCTGTGAGTTTCTGCCCCTTCTTGGACTTTCGTTTCTTTTTCGGCTTCCTTTCTGTGTCTGCTCTCTTTAAAAGTTGTGTCTCGTGTGGTCGAAAGGTCGCTCTTTCCGATGGCCATGCGGACTGTCTCTTCTGCCTTGGGGAGACCCATAACGTGGGGGCCTGCCCTATCTGCCGAGAGTTTACGGCCCAAATGTTACAGAATAGGTCGTTGAGACTTAAGTCCCATTGCTGGGAAGAGTCTTTGAGGGTGAAAGAACAAGCGGCTGAAGAGACTATGTCTTCATGCTCATCCTCAATGGCGCGACCAATGACCACACCGTCGTCGGTATCGGCAGCTGCCGTGCCGCCACCGCCGGTACCGGGCTCGGTACCATGCTCACAGCCTCCAATATCAGCCTTGCCTCGCATCCCGAAGCATTCATCGGGTGCTTCGGCGTCGAGAGATGCTCCTGCGGGCTCGCAAGCAGCAAAATCTTGGAAGACTCTTACCGCTGCCCAACGTAAGCGGCCTCCTTCTCTTGAACCATCGAAGGAGAAGGAGAAGAAAAAGAAGGAGAAGCGGGGTTCGCCTTCTCCAAGACGGACTTGCCCTCCGACACCTCCTGCTACCCAACACCTGGAGGATGTTGTTGAGGAGGTTGGCCCACCTGAGATATCGGAGGTATATGAGGAGGACCCAACTGCTGGCTCTTCGGCCCCCTCGGGTCTGCCTGTTCTTTCAGCCGCGGTTGTTCGCTCGTCACCCGGAGGGGATGGACCGCCCAGAGCCTGTCTTGGTCACACCTCGGGCACCGTCTCGTCATCAGGCTGTCTCACGTGACTGTGCTAGGAGGAGTGAGACCTGCTCCCTGGACCGACTTGAAAGGCATCAATCCCCGCGGCGGCGGGAGGTCTGTCCGGAACGGGCCTTGTCTCGGCCTCCGATAGACTCGCCTTTTTCATCGGCCTCCTATATAGCGAGGTACGGTTGAGAACATCTTTGGCAGGAGCAGCCAGGATTGTACTGGTCCTACTCCCCGGCTTACAGGGATAGGTACCACCCAGATGTGAGGCAGTGGTCTCCATACCGTCGGTCTCGATCACCATCTCGTGGCAGATACCACCCTCAGTACCGGCGTTCGCCCTCTCGCTCGAGGTCGCCGTACTACTAGAGATCCCAGGACTGCTCGCCGCGCTACCAACCTGTGTCACCGCCACCTAGAGTCACCGTGACCATCTCACACCCGGTCTCAGAGGCCCTTCCGGCACAGACCTCGGCTCTGGCTCTGACCTCCACCCAGGCTATCCGGCAACCGGTTCCTGCAGTGCTGCCGATTGTGACCACCATGGTATCCCAGCCGCCGACTGCTCCACTGGTACCATCCTTGGTACCAACGACGGTAACTGTTCCTATGGTCACTGTATCGTTACCGGCCCAACAGCCTTTGGCAGAGAGGTCACCGTCTCGGTCATCTCAGTCTTACGAGACAGACTCGGAATCGGATGACTCGACGCCAGGCTCCCATGAGTCTCCGCCCTTGGCCTTCGGGGACCCTGCACTGGATTTGGCACCGGAGGATGTGAAACAGTTCTCGGACATCCTCCTTCGAATGGCGAATGCGCTCGAACTGGATGTTTCAGACCCAGCTCCATCTGTTCAAGACCCAGTGTTTCACTATGTGGACACTGCTCCTCCATCTTTGGCACCGTTACCATTCTTGCCTGTGTTACAGGAGGTCCTGAAACATCCCTGGACCCAACCTACATCGGCACAACCGATACTGCATCACCTGGAACATCTGTACAGAACTCAGAGGAAGGATGTCGAGTTCTTGTTCAATCATCTGGTACCCAACTCCATTGTGGTCGAGTCCTCCCAGACCAAGGGTGGCAAGAGGGCACACATCACCCCGTCGGATCGAGAAGGCCGTCGTTTGGATACTTTTGGCAGGCGTTTTTACTCCGCCTCATCTCCAGGGTATCCAATACACAAGCCTGCCTCGCCACGTACCAGCGGAACCTCCTCGACAGGTTTTATCCTCTGCTGGCGCACCTTCCTGAGGATCATCAGGTGAGTGCTGTCCAGTTCTTCAGTGAATCGGTAGCACTCGCCAACCAGCAGATCCTGTCTTCGAGGCACTCAGTTGAGGTGGCGGCCCGAGTGATGGTGGGCTCCGTCGCTCTTAGGCGCTTCGCCTGGTTGAGATGAGAATCGAAGACCTGCCCTTCGACGGTCAAGGCCTCTTTCACGCCACAACCGACGAGGCGATGAACCATCTAGTAAAGGCGCGCCTCACGGCGAAGCGAATGGGGATCCATCAGCCACCTCAATCTCGACGCAGTTTCAGTTCCCGCTCCTGCTGGCGCCGCTCGTCATCCTCGACGTACCAGCCCCGCTCGCTGCGCTCGGCTCCGTCTTGACCATTGACATCGTCCTTCGCACGAAGACCTCTTCGAAGACGCCAATCATCTTCGAAGAAGTCTTCATCCGGGACAAAGTCCCGTTTTTGGCCACCTTTGCAGGTCGCCACCACAACCACTCTTCAGCCTGCCCGCCACGTTCGTAGATCAACCGAGCTTGGCCCAACGCCTCGCCGAATGGCGTCACATCACGACGGACTCTTGGGTTCTCTCCATCGTCCATCTTGGTTACCCCATAGAGTTTCAAGATACACCACTGCCAGGCGTCTTCTCCACCCCGGCCAGCTTGGCTCTGCTAGAGGAGGTCCAGTCCCTACTACACAAAGAGGCCATAGAACAGCTCCTATCGTCGGCCAGTACCACCAGCTTCTTCTCCCGGTACTTCGCGGTACCGAAATCAGACGGTACCCTTCGACCAATCCTGGACCTCAGAGGGGTGAACTTCTACATCCTTCCCAAGAGGTTCAAGATGGTCACTCTTTCTTCCATCCTGCGCTTCTTTCGATGACGAGACTGGTTTGCCTCTATCGATCTACGGGATGCCTACTTTCATATCACAATTCGTCCACAGCACAGGAGATACCTGCGATTCGCAGTCGATGGTACCTGCTATCAATACAAGGTGCTAATGTTCGGACTCTCCACCGCGCCCAGGGTCTTCACCAAATGCATGACCCCTGTGGTATCGTACCTCCGGACAAAGGGCATTATGATATACCCCTACCTAGATGACTGGCTGTTGGTGGCATCCTGCAAGCAAAAGCTATACGAGGTCATCCACCTCACGCTTTCCCTTCTGTCCCACCTTGGCCTCAGGGTGAACCCGAAGAAATCACACCTCAAGCCGACGAGGGTCCCGGACTTCATCGGAACAACCCTGGACTCGATCTTGGCCAAGGCCTATCTTCTGACAGAGCGGGCTCGCACTCTTCACTCAGCTGCTTCCACTATCCTCGACACCCCTGTTTTCCGGCAAGACGGATCCAGCAGCTCCTAGGCTACATGGCACCGACTACGTCGGTCATCTATCTCTCCTGACTTCGTGCCAGGCCGCTTCAGCACTGGTTCATCAGGGCCTTCGATCCCCTCCTGGACGACCAGTGCCGCTTGCTGCGGATCCTTCAATAGGTGTGCCGTTCCCTTCTCTGATGGCTCTCCTGTCGGCACCTGCTCTTCGGAATGCCGTTCCAAGAACCGTCTCCTCAGGTCACAGTAACGATGGACACCTCCCTCTACGGATGGGGGGCGCATTGCGGCGATCTCAGGGTGCAGGGACACTGGATCAGCCCGGAGACCCACCTGCACATCAATGCCCTGGAACTCCTTGCCATCCTGAAGGCTCTGAGGGCCTTCCGCAACCAGGTCACTGGCCGCATGGTGCAGATACTGTCCGACAACACGACGGCCGTCTGTTATGTGAACGGGCAAGGGGGAACCTGATCGACCACCCTCCTCACCATAGCTCTTCAGCTCTGAGACTGGTGCGTACCACTCAGAGTCCACCCGGTCGTGGTGCATCTGGCAGGCCGCGAGAACACCATGGCAGACGCCCTCAGCAGAGACATCTCGTGCTACCACGAGTGGTCCCTCTCCGATACCGCGTTTCGGGCGATATTAGCCTGGTGGGGCAAACCATCCATCGACCTCTTCGCCAGCAACGTGAACAGGAAGTGTCTCCTGATACTGCTCGAGAGCCGGACTGGGTCGAGGCTCTCTCGGCAAGGCTTTCCAATTCCAGTGGTCGACGGTCTCCTCTATGCATTTCCGCCGTTTCCTCTCCTGGGCCAAGTGGTCACCAGGATCCTCGCGGATCGAGCCAACATCATCCTCGTAGCCCCATACTGGCCAAGACAGCACTGGTTCGGGCCCCTCTTTGAGGCTGCTTGCAGCCGACTCCTGAAGCTTCAGACAGTACTGGATCTCCTGTCACACTCCGACAGTCTTGTGCTCCACCCGGACCTGCCACTCCTGGCTCTCCACGCGTGGAGGATAACCCCTTAGATGCTCGAGCCATTCGGGATGTCCTCACTGCAGCCAGGAAGGAGTTGAGGCGCTGTTCCTACCGCTACAAATGGCAAAGATTCACCACCTTTGCGGAGGCACGCCGTGAGCCGGTATCACCCGTAGCTCTGCCCACCGTGCTTCATTTCCTTCTTCACGTTCGGGAACAAGGGCTCGCCTTCCCATTGTTGAAGGTCTACCTTGCTGCTATTGTGGCTTACCAGCCACGAGGGTCCTCCTCGGCAGCTCTCTTCAGGGACGCTACCCTCAAGCAGTTCATGAAAGGCCTGCAACACCTTTATTGACCGGTGTCGCCTCCGCTACCGCCTTGGTCACTGTCCTTGGTACTATCCCAGCTGACGTGACCGCCTTTCAAGCCCATGGCTACTGCTGATGATAGGCTCCTGACCATGAAGACTGCCTTCTTAGTGGCTGTCACCTCGGCGAGACGGGTGAGCGAGCTGACAGCACTACGGTCAGATGAGCCCTTCTTGGTCTTCCATCGAGACAAGGTGGTCCTTCGGCCGGACATCTCCTTCTTGCTCAAGGTGGTTTCCCACTTCCACCTCAACGAAGACATCATCCTGCCTAGCTTTTATCTGGACCTGACTACGCCTCTGGAGCGCTCTGTTCACTCCCTCGATGCTCGTCGGGCTTTGGCCTTCTACACTCATCGGACTTCATCCTTTCGTCAGACTCCTCACCTGTTCGTCTGCTATGGTGGTCGTCGAAAGGGCCACAAGGTGTCCACCCAGAGATTCTCTAAATGGGTGGCCCAGACCATTCTACTGGCGTATGAACTTGCCAAGCAACCTCCGCCAGCTTTGCTCCGTGCCCACTCCACCAGGGCTGTGGCCTCTTCAGCAGCTCTCCTGCGAGGAGTGGACCTGCAGGAACTGTGCCGTGTGGCAATCTGGTCTCAACCTTCGACCTTTGTGCGCCACTACAGACTGGACTGCCGTTCCAGGCGAGATGCCCGTTTTGGATGTGTGGTATTGTCTTCCGTTCTCTAGGACCTGACCCACCATCCGCTGGTAAGCTACAAAATCTCCCAGTGTGTGAGGCACAGAGACCACGAAAAAGAAGAACAGGTTGCTTATCTGTAACTGTGGTTTTTCGAGTGGTCATCTGTGCCCTCACACACACACGCCCAGCCGTCCCCTCTTTCAGGACCTGCACTGGCAAACTCTAGAACTGAGGAGAGACCATTGGCTTGGCGGGCTGAGCATGCTCAGTACGGGCATGGGGGAGGGGTTCCCGCCAAGCTGCTTAGCACTAGAATCTTCCGAACGCTATTGCGCATGCGCGAAAACTCCCAGTGTGTGAGGGCACAGATGACCACTCAAAGAACTGCAGTTATAGGTAAGCAGTCTGTTCATGTTCTCTGTCTAGCTACCTCTCTGGAGAAACAATTTTGTATTAACAGTGAAGATTCCCCTTTAACTATAAAGTGAACTCCAATTTAAACCCTTTAAATTATCCTGAATTTCTATCTGCGTATGTGTTTCCATCTTTTTGCTCCCAGGTTTTGTAAATGTATGATGTAATGTGAATTTATTCTTCCTTAGTGCTTAGGTTTTTGTTAACTGCTGTCAAGTTCATTAAGACTTATAACAACCCTGTGAATTAGAGACCTCCAAGCCACACTATCCTCAACCACTCTGGTTGAGTCATGTGTTCTCATGATATAATGAAAAATACCACAGACTCAGTTTAGTCATCTTGGCTTCTAGAGAGAGTTCAGTCTTGTGTTCCTCTAGGACCCATTTTTAGCAGTCCAGGGTATCTGTAGCACTCTTTTCCAGCACCAAATTTCAAATGAGTTGATTTTCTTCCTATCAGCTTTCTTCAGCTTCAGCTTTCACAGTCAGACATGCAAACTGGAAATAGGATGGCATCGATAATTCTAACTTAATATTCAAAGATATAGCTTTACACTTCTGCAACTTGTCTAGTCCCTTCATAGCTACCTTTCCAAATCCTAGTCTTCTTTTGAGTTCTTGACAACAATCTCCATTCTGATTAATGACTGAGTCAAGGTATAGGAAATCTTGAACTATTTCAGTGTCTTCATCATCTGCTTTAAGGTTATGTAAATCATCTGTGTCTTTTTTTTTCTTAATGTTAAACTGTAAACCTGCCTTTGCATTTTCTGCCTTGATTTCTTTAGTAATTGTTCCAAGACTTTGCTATTTTGTGCTAGTAGTATGATGTCATCCACATATCTTAAACTGTGGATATTCCTTCCTCCAGTGTTCGCGTCTCCTTCCTCCAAATCTAAACCTGCCTTACGTGTCAAATGTTCAGCATACAAGTTTAACAGATAGGCTGGTAAAATGCATCTTAGCCTGACATGCTTGCCAATTGGAAACCATTCTGTTTCTCCATATTCTGTTCTACCAGGAACCTCTTGTCCTGCATTATGCATTAGGACAATCAAATGTTGTGGCACACTTATAGCGATCTGCAGCTTCTCATGGTGACACAGTTGAAGGCTTTGCTATAATCTATGAAACATGGACTGATTTTCTTTTTAAGTTCTTTGGTGCACTCCATTATCCAACATAGGTATGCAGTACGATCCCTAGTGCCTCTTCTTTACCTGAACTAGACTTGCAAGTCTGGCATTTCTCACTCTATATATAGGGTAAAAAGTCTTCACTGTAGAAGTTTGAGCATAAATTTGCTTGCATGGGAGACTAATGTAATGTCCCTGTGGTTACTACAATCCCTGGTGTCTCTGTTCTTGAAATGTACATTGAGCATTTCTAGTCTGTGGACCATTGTTTTGTTTTGTTTTCTGTATATGTTGACAGATTTTAGTTAGAACTAGAGTAGATTCTGTCTCTGTAGTTTGAAGCAACTCTATCAGTATGTCGTCTGTTGCTGATTATTTATTTCTGTCCAGTGTTCTGAGTAGAACTTTCACTTTACTTTCTAAAATTTGCAGTTCATCTTCATGTAATTTTTCTCTGAATGAATATGTCAACCTTTCATCTCTTTTATATGTGTGTATTCTGTGTATTGCTTTTGTTGTCTTTTTATTTATGTATGGTAATGTTCCCCTGCTGGTCATAGAGCATCCTTACTCTTAGTTTAAAATTCCCTTTGATTTTTCAGATCTTGTAGAAGAGGTCTCGTTCTTCCTTTTTGTTGTTATCGTCTGTTTGTCTGCATTGATTATGTTATTAGTCCTCTTTATCCCTGCACAAAGGTCATTGAACAGTTGCATTTAGGGTTTTGACTTCATTTCTGTCACCTTTTACTTTTGAGATTGTGTGAAGCACTGTGTCCTGGTATAGTCAGTGGACACAATGGGTGTGTGGCTGCGCTGCTGCAGACTATAGTGGGACATGATGCTTTGCATTTTTTGTTTCATGTGGGGGTTCCTGGAATGTTAAATTAAGATTTATAGACTAAAACTGGTACCAGCAGGGTTCTCCACCATTACGTTGGCCTTGCTTCAGTACCAAAGCTAAAGTTTAGAACTGATTGTGTCTTCTTTTTGCACCCATACTACTTCTCCCATTGAGAGTGAGTGGCCCACATCTGATTTATATTAGGAATTCAATTCTATGTTGACAGAAGCAAATCTATTCAGTATGTATCATAATTATTTCTGACATGAGCTGTTTGTGGAAGGCTCTCTGTACCTTCTTTGTGAGGATAGCTGTGGAACTGCATAGGTGTAGCCTAGAATGCATCTAGCAACTTACCTGTTCCTAAGAGCAGCCTCAGCTGTTAAAGTATGGCTGCAACAGTGACTCTGAAGGAAAGTACTTTACTAGAAGAAGTAAGGTAGGCAGCTGCAAAATAAGCTGCATTGTGGTCATGTGTATAAAAGGCTGTTGTTGTGGGCCTTCAAGGTGTTTCTGACTTAGGGTGAAGCTATCATAGGGTTTTCTTGGCAAGATTTGTTCAGAACTGGTTTACTGTTTTCCTCTGTGAAGCAGAGAGTGTGTGACTTGCCCAAGGTTAGCTAATGGGTTACCATGGCTGTGCGGGGATTCAAACCCTAGTCTCTAGAATTGTGGTCCGTCACTCAAACCACTACCACATTGGCTCTCATAAAAGAGCTCATTTGAGAACATTTTTAGAACTGAGCTATAGGCTCACTCATTATACTGACTCTCTACTATCTTTCTGATTACATTTTTCATGTCACCTTATATTATTAAAAAGAAAATAATAATCTCTGTGAAAGTAGTTGTTTGCATATGCATTCTGTTTTTTTTTCCAGTGGACCCAGATGATTTCTATATTGTAGAACCACTCAAGTTTTCCCCAGAAAAAAAGGTATGTTTTATAGAAAAATGTACCGATTGCATTCATATGCTTACTTATTTTTTCCTAAGTGTGCTTGTTCTCTGTGTATGTGCTTTCAAATATATGTCCTAAAATAGAGAGAAGTGTTCTAGCCTATTTTTGATTTCATAAGAGAATTTGCAGAAAGTGATCAGAGACAGGATTCAACATGTAGAAGCACTTTGAAATACCCATACTTACATTTCTTTTCTCTTTTTTTAGAAGAAGCGTTGTAAATATAAAAGTGAAAAAATTGAAACTGTCAAGCCAGTAGCTGAGCCAGTGCATCAGGTAGCTAATGGAGAAATAAAAAGCAGGAAGCCCTTTACAAATCAGAGAGACTTCTCCAATGTTGGTGATGTATATCACTCTTCGTACAAAGGTCCCCCATCAGAAGGAAGCTCTGAAACCTCATCACAGTCAGAAGAGTCATACTTCTGTGGCATTTCAGCATGCACAAGTTTGTGCAATGGACAGGTCCAAAAGACAAAATCTGAGAAGAGGGCCATCAAACGGAGACGATCTAAAGCCCCAGAACAGGAGAAGCTTATAAAAACTTTAATACAGACTAAGACAGGGTCTTTGCCGAGCCTGCATGATATCATCAAAGGAAACAAGGATTTAACTGTGGGAACACTGGGTGTCACAGCTGTTTCTGGACATCTTTAAAATTAACTGAACACTTCATAACAGGAGTTTTTTTTTTAATGACAAATCTTGTAGTATTTGGTGACAGGGAAATAATTTGGTTTATTGGGAAGCATCTAGAAATTATGGTGATTCTTTTAAAACTGGATAGGATTGTGTCAAGAACCATGTTTTATTAATAAGCTTCAGAATTTTCAGAGCTGACTTTGTATTGACAGTTTTGGAATGAGTGAAGATTTCTGGGTAGGGATTTATTTTATATACAGTGTTTTACAGCTGCTGAAGTCTGATATGTTGAAACCCAATTTCAGTGGAACAGAATTGAGACTTAACTGTTTTCCATTTTGCTGTGGTCCTGTTTCTAGCACCTTCCCATATTTATGTGCCTTTTGTCTATTTATAATACTACTGGAAAGGAACAATTTTATTTGCACCTTTTAAGTCCTTCTGGAAATACAGCACTACCATGCTGTAGAACAATATATCAGCCTTCAGTAAAATTGAATGGTATGACTTGGGCACTATGGAAATATTGCTAGATTGACTTTCTCTTTACACCAGGAATGAGTAACTCATGGCTCTGGAGTTGTTGTTGGCCTACAGATTCCATAATCCCTCACCATTGGCTATGATAGGACTGATGGGAGTTGCAGTATCGCCACATTATCCACTGCTGCTTTAGATCTTTGATTTTCAAGCATATGTGTGACCATCACCACATACATCCATTGTAGTACTTGCTGTCACTTTGTCACTTTGACAAGTACCCCTTCAGGATGTGATACTAACAAACTTGCCTTGTGCCCAGATTGACTTAAGAGATACAATCTGCAATATGACTTTCTTCCTCCTCTTGCTGTGCTAAGAAATTGGAAGTATAATTTGCCCAGTTCTTCAAAATATTGGCCAAGTACAAATTCATCAGTGAATGTTAACATCTGACACAATCTGTGTTCTGTTCTAAAAGGTGTGTCCATAATGTTTGCTTTTGTATTGGATAACACATGTGCTGTGGATGTGTGAGAGTGTGTGTGTGAGTGTGTATGTTTGTATTTTCTTACATGAGTTAATAGCTGGAAAATTAATACATCATAATGAATGTGATAGAAGGTCCTTTATGGTTGTTTCCAAGGTTACATTGTATAAGTTAACTTATTGAACACTTTTAGTACTATGTCTTTGTTTTTTCCTATGAGCTAATGCCTTTCCTGAATATCATAATGTGACTTATTTAAAGTCTTTTGGAGCTTTCATGTTAGTTTGCATACTTTTTTTACAGTCGTGTACTTAATCTGCGCAGCTAGCCAATCAAAAGCATGGATCTGGTTTGTTTGTTTAAAGAACATGGATTGAGAAGGGGGCCCAAACAAGAATGGAAAACAGAATGGTTGGTTGTACTGTTTGCGTGAATTCTTCAAAATTGTGGCACTAGAACTTGAACTACAATTTCATAGTGCCAGTAGAAACTGTGAATTTCCAAATAAATCTGAATACTTGTCTTTAACATGCATTATGTGTTTTGTTTTCCACAAACAATCGTGGAGTCTTTTACTCGGTAATCCTGACTCAGCCGTTGGTTTCAGCCATCCTGAGTATAATCGTCATACTTCACTTGCCTGTTCTAGTATGTGATATCTTCTACAACTACTTTCTGTTACTACTTTCTGTCTCTTTCTCAGGATGGCAGCAATCCACCATTATTAGGTCTGTCCCCACATCCTTCCTGGATCAGGCAGGAGTCTACGTTCTTTTTTGTTGTAATGATTACTGCCCTGACAGTTTGGTTGTTTCCTGCTCTGCTGTACCAACCAGACAAGTTTGTCTTTCTCTGACAAACCTAGGGAAAGAAAACATAATAATTAAATGATATAAAACCATTTATTAAGAAGACAATGGAAAAAAAGTCTAGAGAGGAGAAAAAAAATAGTGTAGATGGTAAAAGTAAGCCTACAGGTAGGAAATAAAAGACAATTCCCTCCCCCGATGGCAGAACCACTGATCAGGAGATGGGAGAAAGCAAAAAGTATACCCAGTCAGATGACTGCCAACCTGCGAGTTTCTGAGGAGGAAAGGAAAGAGGAATTATGGAAAATTCATTCCACTGAGAGTGATATGGAAAAGTTAAAAGTGCTATTTGACAATTTAAAAAAAATACAAGAAGGAGGAAACAGTGCTAAATCAAAAGAGCCAGTAAATTTAACAGAAGAAGGAAAAAAAGGGAATTTTGGTGTTAAATTGGATCTTAAAGCTCTAAAATGGAGAAAAATGCTGTGGTAGCTGCAAAAGCTCCAAAGGTCATTTCAGAGTGCCATTTTGATTTTCAGGATTCTATGGCAATGAGAGGGGCTTCATTAGGCTCAGTGTCTCCAGTGTCAAAATCTTTAGATGTGCTGCAGAAATGCAGAGAAGGCACAGCAGTAGGAGAGTGGTAGTATTGCTCTTCATTGCCTCTGTGCGTCACACAATGGGTCTTTGTGCCAGTTCAGAAGCTCCTGTCGGAAAATTCTAGAGCTGAGTAGCTTGGCGGGAACCCCTCCCCCTCTTGCATACTGAGCATGTTCAAGTCCGCCAAGCTACCTTCCCCTCAGTTTCCATCTGCCGAATAGATTGCACCTATCAGTGTTCTGGCTGAGTAGCAAATCCTTTTTTTCTCACTTCTTCCTGTATTTTCCTCTCTATCCTCCCTGGTTCCAAGGAAATGGGATACTTCTTATGCTATTTCAGCATGCCTAAGAGGGATGGAGGATTTCAGCCTATTCTGGACCTATGTGATGTCAACCACTACATTCATCCTCACAAGTTCAAGATGGTGATGTTGCTCTCCATCCTCCCATTCCTTGAGGAAGATGACTAGTTTGCCTCCATAGACCTTTGGGATGCTTACTTTCACATCTGTATATGCCCACAGCACAGGAAGTACCTTCACTTCGCTGAAGGGGAAGACCTCTATCAGTACAAGGTTCTCCTATTACAGTCTATCCACGGTTCCCAGGATGTTTACAAACTGTGTGGCAGTGGTCATATCTTATTTCAAGACCAGATGTATCATAGTGTATTCATATCTGGATGACTGGCTACTGGTGGTGACTTGCAAGGTGAAACTATATCAAGGTATTCATTTCACACTGTCTGTCCTTCACAACCTGGGTCTCAGTATAAACCTGAAGAAGTCCCAGCTGGAACCTTCCTGGCCTCTGGACTTCATAGGCACAACTCTCGGTTCTACTATAGCAAGAGAGTTCCTCCTGCTCCAGAGGATGCAGACCCTCTGCACTGCAGTACTCAACGTTCTCAACAGGACTTCTTCAGCCCTGAGAATTCAGTGACTCCATGGTCTTACAGCCATGACAACTGCTGTAGCCTATCTGTCCTATCTCTGTTTCCTTCCTCTCCAACACTGGTTTCTGTGCCACTTCAACATTCTTCGGAACTATCAGCATATAAGGCTCTCCGTTCCTCACAACATAAGGACATCACTTCTTTGGTGGATGTTCAGATGCAACCTGTAAGGGATGCCCTTGCCCACCAAAACCATCCATCACAGTCACAACTGATGTCTCCCTCACAGAACGGGGAGCACGTTGCAGACAGGCAATGGTACGGGATCGCCGGTAGCTCAGGGAGACCAGCCTGCATATCAGTGCTGTAGAACTCCTTGCCATCTTCAAAGCTCTTGGCTCTTTCAAGCGACTCCTCTGAGGGAAAAGTGTCCAGATAGTCTCCAACAATATGACAGCAGTATGCTATGTCAACCACCAAGGGGGAACTCACTTGATGCTGCTACATCTGATGATATGGCTGTGGCATTGGTGCATCCGTCAGGGAATCCATCCTGTCACCATTCACCTAGCAGGCTCTGACAATGTCCTTGCAGACATTCTGAGCCACCGCACCGTGCAACACCACAAATGGACTCTGTTGGACAAAGCCTTCTGCATGGTTGTTTCCCACTGGGGCTCACTGGAAATAGACCAGTGACAGAATACAACAGGAAATGCCATCAATACTGTTCCAAAGCCAGGTGGGGGGCAAATTCGTCTGCCCCATCTCACCACTAGTTGCATCCTGATTGCTTTTGGAGGTGCTGTCCCAGTTAATGCACCATCGTTTTGAACCATTGGTGATGGTTGATGAGTGTTTGTTGACCCTGAAAAACAGTCTTTCTTGTGGTAGTACCTTCTGCCCACCACTCAGGTAAACTTATAATGCTTAGCTGTGACAATCCTTTCCTCATTTTCATTGAGACCAGGGACCAGATGTCACTTTCTTATCCAAGGTTGTCTCCCAGTTTCATTTGGGTGATGACATCATCTTACCAATGTTTTTTCCTGAGCTGCCTTCTAACCTGGAATGCTGTCTGCACTCTCTTGATGTGCACTGGGTGATGGCCTTCCACATCCAATGAACTGCATCTTTCTGGCAGTCTCCTCACCTTTTCATCTACTATGGTGGCAGGTGCAATGGCCAGAAGGCTTCGGCCCAGATCTTTTCAAAGTGGATCATAGAGGTTATCCAGATTACCTTCAAACTTGTACATAGGCTGGTGCCTCCTTCCCTTTGAGCACATTCCAAAAAGGCCATCTCATCTATACAGTGTTATTCTGTGGCGTTGACTGTCTGGAACTCTGTTGAGCGGTAATACGGTCTCAGCCTTCCACCTTTATCTGCCCCTATAGACTAGACTGCAGAGCCAGAAGAGATGTCTGCTTTGGTCGTACTGTCCTATCTTCATTGTTCTAGGACTTGACCCACCATCCATTTGGTAAACTTTGTATGCACCCATTTGTGTGACAGAGACCATGAAGAAGGACAGGTTGCTTACTTGTAACTGTGGTTCTTCGAGTGGTCATCTGTGCCCTCACACAAAACTGCCCTACCTCCCTCTTTCAGGTCCCCATTGTTTAGTGGACTTCGAAACTGAGGGGAAGGTAGCTTGATGGGCTTCAGCATGCTCAGTACATGGAGGGGGGAAGGGTTCCCACCAAACTAGTCAACTCTAGAATTCTGTGCAGGCACGAAGACTCCATTATGTGAGGGGACAGATGGCCAGTCAAAGAACCATAGTTATAGGTAAGCAACCTGTCATTTTTTAAAACATCTGATGCCAGAATTCATGAATTATTTGAAAATGATGTTTAAAGATATGCCTAGTGTAACTTAGACAACAAAGACAGGTACCTAGAAGCAACAATGACCAAATGAGCATTGTAAATGTAAATGCTGGAATTAATATTGGCCCAAGAGTTTTAGAAATGAATTTTAAAAACTGTTAATACTAACCTGAATTTAAATTAATCAGATGCTAGATCTACGCACTGTGATTAAGGAGACTATAGGTAATGAATGTTCACATCTAGAATTAACTGATTTAATGAATTAGGAAACTTTAATCTAATGAATTTAAATCCTATGAATTATCAAACGAATTACAATCCAGTGAATTTAAACAGAATGATTTATTAACAATATTAAATACGCTGACTAGAAAGGACAGTGAAACTGAGATGACACAAGCAGCAGTAGAGGAAAAAAAGGTACGGCTTACAGAGAAAAGGAAGTGTGTGTAAACAAGAAAATAACTAGGTTAAAAGGAAGCTAACTACAAACTCAGACTCCAAAGATGATTTGAATAAAAATAGGCCAAGGAAGACTAAATGTGTAAGAGTGACAGACTTAAAAGTTAGGAGAGATCATTTGGCAGGATGAGATGTTAGGTGTGGGTGCTACTGCTGAGAGTTATAACTCTTTAGAGGAAGAGAATGAAGATTTAGATTCCAACAGATTATTCCAGAGTGAATCATTCAGGAATTTAAGAGAATGTAGCAAACATTTGTTATGGTTAAACCAGAGAAAGTTCACAGTCTTAAGGAAATGATAAGGAAAGCAAGGTAGCAAGGAGGCAAATACACCAGGGAGTGGAGATGCCAGTGCCTGAGATATTTAGCAAGTTAATTCAAGCCAAATTAGAAGCTTCCTTGAGAACTAGAAGACTGTTAGGTTATACAAATAAGCTTCATTTTAGGAAAAAAAGAGTTCTTAAACTTCTCGTTGGTTGATGGGCCAATAACAGCTCTTGTCTCCAGCATGATTGTCCCTGAGGAAGGTGACACTACGTGGAAGGAAGTAGATGAAAAGATAGTTGATGCAGCTTTGAAAAAGGAACACAAAGTTTTGGCAATGGCCATAACAGCTTTTATGGCTACCTCAATGTTTGCTTAGGCAGTGGTGTTGTGGATGCAGGAAACTGCTGATAGTGAAGAATTGGGATCACATTCTTTAGGCAAAGCATTAGGGAAAGTAAGGAGTATACAATGGAAGCTGGTCATGACTGTGGCATTTGTGGCTCAAAGTATGAATGCAGTTGTGGTGGCAAGAAGATCTTTGTGGTTACACCACTGAGAGGTGGACCAGAAATCAAGGAACAATTTATCTTATGTGCTGTTCATGGGTGAGTTATTATTTGGAAGACAGGCTCTGGAGAAAGTTTTGATAGAGAACAGAGAGAAGAAGCAAGTAATGCCAACCTTGCAATGGAAAAAGGTAGATAGAAGACCTTTTTGATTTGTTTCCTTTCAAGATGGAAGAGGAAACAGTAGGCAATCAGACTTTTAGTTTCAACAACAGCAGTAGTTTAAACCCCAAACATTAGTATGGCAGATTAGGATCATTTGCCAGTCAGGTTCAAGGAAGAAGAAGAGGATCCATTCAGAAGAGGGGCAGATCACAATATTAACAAGAGGAAGACACTAGTGAGAGGAGGACTCCTGATTTCAGAGGCCTTGTGGTCTCAGGTGACATCAGACCAGTGGGTAAACTGGTTAGTAACACAAGGTTACAAAATATTGTTTAATGTATCTCCTCACAAGTGGCAAAGAATATAGAAAAACAGAAGATGGTACTGAAAGAGATAGATCATTTATTAGAAATAGAGGTGATAGAAGAGATACCAGTGGCTCAATGGTTCACTGGGGTTTACTCTATACTCTTGACTGTGTCCAAAAGCAACAGGATTTTTTGCCCCATCCTGAATCTCAGATACCCCAAAGGGTTTCTGGGGTATCTCAGGTTCAAGGTGAAAATGTTACAGACAATAACGGAAAATTTGAGAATGGGAGACTGGATAGCTTCAGTAGATCTAACAGAGGTTTATCTCCATGTCCCAATGGCTTACTCAGTATCTCAGATTCCAATATCAGGACAGACATTACCAGTTCAAAGCTCAGCCTTTTGTTTGGCCTCTGCTCCAAGAGTATACCCTTAGTGACATTTCTGAGGTAGAATGGGTACATCTTTATCTGTACCTCAATGACATTTTAGTGAAGGCAAGCTCTAAGGAAAAGATTGGAAGTCAAAGTGAAGCAGGGAGCAGAAATATTGACATCTTTGAGGTCTGCAAATACAATTGTGTTAGCAAACGTAATGGGATTGCTAATTTCCACCTTTCAGCTGGTACATGGGGAAGGTATTATTCAAGGGGTCTTCAGAGGCTTCTGGTTACATATCAACAGGCCATATGAAAGTAAAAGTATTAGGCAGTTGTTTTACATCTTCAATTAAGAAGGGAGTTAAGATGGTGGTTAAAGGACTTCAAGTTAGGCAGAAGAGTGCTTTTGATGGTTCCAAATAATGTAAAATGTATTTATTAAATTTATGTCCTGCCTTTCTGCCAGATGGGATCTAAGGTGACTTATACTAAAAAAAGATGCTGCTAAAACTTTTAGGACCTTTCTGCACTACACTGTCACAGTGCTGCTATTGCAGTTCCAACATCCTGTGGAATTCTGGTTCACTGAGGCCCAAGAGCTCTCTGGCTGAGAATTCTAAGTGCTGCTCCCTAAATTGCAAACCCCAGGATTCCATAGGATGTTGAAACTGGAATAATAGCACTATAACAGTGTAGTGAGGAAAGACCCTTAGTTTACAGCAGTAAAAGTGACAACAGATATGAGTCTCACTGTTTGGGGGGGAGGGGGTGCTCCCTGCCTTGGATTTGCAGCTCAAGTTCAAGGGAATTCCCTTGTCAGCACATCCACACCTAAAGAGATTCCTGAAAGGTGCAACTATTATGGTCTTTCCAGTGCAGCACAGGTTTCTCTGTTGGGACTTAAACTTAGATTTGAAAAAGTTAACACGTACACCATTTGGACTATCTAGGAGGCTTCTTTGAGGATTGTGACCAGGCCTGCTTCTTCTCTCTCAGATGGGTAAGGCAGCTCTCCAAATCTGATAAAACACCCTGTCACTTCACACACACACCTCTGCCATCCCTTTTAAACACTTCTGAGTAAAGGATGAGGCATTTCAATGGTTAATCAGAACCCTATTAGTGTTTTATGGTAGAATAAATATTTTCTGTTTCGGTGTTAAATACTATATATTACTCAGGTGAGTCCAAACTTATAAAAATAAACTATAATCTTTATTAAAATAACAAAGAGAACAAAGAATTGGAGTTCATACACCATCTGAAGCCAATACAGTTCTTCAAAGTTCTTCTAAACAATTTCCTTAGATCTTGAAACCCTCATATAAGCACTAGTAACCCAAATAGCTACACTATCACCAAAGGCTCAACCTTCAAACCTAGGTCACACTTTCTGATCAGATTCAAAAATGCTTTGATTTCTCTTCTGCCTCTCTCTCTCGAGGCTTTCTGAGAAACAAACCCTCCCACCCAGAAGACCCCCTTGGGCTGACTGAGGAACTTGTTCCAGAGGTCTCTAGCTGAAGGACTGCCAAAAAGACACTGAGTGTGTGCATTTTTATATATATTCTCTTCTCAAGCCTCCAGCCCTTCCCTCACCCTAATGGGCTGGGTTTCTCTCTTGAGCAGCTCTTCTGGTTGCTTGACCCCACCTGGAATACCATGTCTAGTTTTGGGCACCACAGTTCACGAAGGATACTGCCAAGCTGGAATGTGTCCACAAGAGGGCAACCAAAGTGGTAGAAGACCAGGAACCCGTGCCCTGTGAGGAGCTGCTAGGGGTGCAGGGTATGTTTAGCCTGAAGAAGTGAAGGTTAAGAGGCAACATGTCGCTATGTTTAAATATTTGAAGGGATGTGATCTGAAAGATGGAGCAAGCCTGTTTTCTGCTGCTCCAGAGACTGGGATATAGACAATGGCTTCAAATTTCAGGAAAAGAGATTCCATCTAAACATTAGGAATAACTTCCTGAAGGTAAGAGCAGTTTGACAATGGAATGCACTGCCTCAGAGTTTGGTGGAGTCTCCTTTGGAGGTTTTTAACTAGAGGCTGGGTGGCAGTCCACTGGGTATGCTATGATGGTGTATTCCTGCATGGCAGGGGGTTGGATCTGATAGTCCTTGTGGTTTCTTCCAACTCTATGATTCTATGATCCTTTGATTCACTTGGTTCCAGAATTTAGATCTCCTCAGTACCATTGCCATTCCCTGATCTGTAATAGATCTCCTTATTGCCAAAAACGATCCTGCTCCAGTTCTAACCCCACATATAGGGATTAATTGTTTTGAGCAAATTCTCTATATGCATCAGTTTCCTATTATGACTGCTGCTGCTGGGATGATCACTGGCATGGCCCTCCTCATTTATACCTTTCCTATTCACCTTCTTTCGAGAACCATGACTGTAGCATGCTTACTTCCATTTCCCACACTACTCTCCACAGTAGCACTGGAAATTGTACCACAGTTGCTTCATATTGCTTCATGGAGTCTGCTCATCAACTCCACCACTCCAGTGTGTGACACACCCATTGTCTTCACATACCACCACTACCATCTCGGCAATGACTTCCTGCCCCTGACTTCCATGTGTTTTCATTGAGTAAATGCCTGCTTAGTTTCCTGTCTCCTCTGTCACCCTTGCTACAGTAGAATGAGAGCCGGGGTGGCCTAGTGGTTTGAGTATTGGACTATGACCCTGGAGACCAGGTCTCAATTCCCTGCTTGGCCATGGAACCCCACTAGGTGACCTTGGGTGCCTCACATACTCTCAGCCCCGGAAAACCCTATGATAGGTTCTCCTTAGGGTCATCAAAAATCAGAAACAACACAACAACAGCAATATAGTAGAACACTTGCCTCTGCTGTCGCACATGGTGTTTGTTGCGCTGAAGTCTTACTAGGGCTCACCCAGGAGATTTCACTACCTGGGCCACAGCAGCAAATAGTGGCCTTGTTCACCCAAATCATGGTACAAATTCAGACACGTTAATCTGGCACATGAGGCAGAAAATTTCACGTGTGCCTTTCTCCTTCCTTGGTACTAAAAATATAAAACTAACAAACCACCCATTTGCTGCCTTGTCATGTTGTCCCAAATCTTCTGGCAAAGCAGCTGTCATACTCTCCTTAATGGCAGAATGTTTGCTTATTTTTATTTATTTGATTAACATCCTACCTCTCTCTCAATATGGGATGCAAAGTGGCTTAAACGTTGCCATGAACACCACATGAGTTGGGATGAGGGAGTTAGGAGACAGGAGTACAAGAACACCAGCTCATACACAAGCTGCAGGAAGCTGCCGCACTTAAGTGGGGACTAATGTTTTACTGGAATCCCTATTAGGGTAACCCTTTTATTTCCGCAACTACAAGACCACAAAAATGTGCAAGTATTTCTATTTATGTTCAGAGATCTTTCAGCCTTATTGATAATGTTTATCACATATCATACCAATATGGTGCTTGGAATTTTTATGTGGGCCAACAGCATCACTTTTGCTTTCTGTATTTTGCTGGAAAAGAAACATCTGTAAGCTTAATAGTGGCTGAAGAGATACAGTTGAATGGCCTGGCAAAAGATGCTGGTTGCCTTCGCAATAAGGAAGTAGTCAGTATTGTGTGCCTTCAAGTCATTTCTGACTTAATGGTGATTCTAAGATGAAACTATAACTAGGTTTCTTGGCTGCATTTGTTAAGAGGAGGTTTGCCTTTGCTTTCTTTTTGTTATGAGAGAGGGAACTTTTTTTTCCTGTTTCAGTTATGCAACGCAAATCAATTCTGGCAGTAAACAGAAAGCACAAAGCTGAAGGCTATGGAATAGTTTAATCACAGTATGAATGCTCTCCAATTGTTCCACTTCTTCTGGAACTCTTGAAGCAGAGCAACCAGACCACAAACTGTTGTGGGCAGAAGAAGCTCACTGTTTCCAGATCAAGGGGCATCAACCTGGTGTTGATGGCATGTTCACTGGTGGGTGTTATCTTGTCTCATGGTAAGATATAGTCCCAGCTCATTAGGTCTGAGATGTGTTGTTCCTTTCAGAGGGAGAGAAGGGATTGAAATAGGGGTTACTCTTGTCCTACTTCTGCCTCAACTAGAACAGGTTTAGTAAATGCTCATATCATTTCAAAATTCTGCTAGAGTAAAACTGATAGATGAAAGAATCATAAGTACATCAGGAGAATTTTTTTTCTTCTAACCACTTTCAACTCTTAAACCTATTTCTTTGTTTCTAGCTTTACCGAACTATAAGATGAGGAAAGGGTGGGGTGATTATATAGTGAGCACACAGTGCAATCCTGCACTCTCATTTATTCCATCTGGAGGAGGATAGGATACCAACTCAGTTTGTTGCAGCGCCAGATCCTGGTGGAGGGCAATGGCACTACTACATTCTCCACAATTATCCTGGCATAACCCAGCATGTTGGAGCAGGGACCAAATTATAAGCAGCACTGGGGTGTGCTTGGAAGGAAGGACTTCCTTTGGCCTCTAGGGTCATCCAGCGTTCATTTTGCCCCTTGAAAAGCAAAACATTATAAGGCTGAAAGATAGGAATCCTTTAAACTGGATAGATTTAAACCACCACTGCCCAGTTTCAGAAACCATCACAGTGTAGTGTTATGCTGGCACTCTGAGAGACCAGGGTTCAAGTCCTTGCTCAGCCTTAAAAATCCACTGAATGACCTTAGGCAGTCCACACTATCTCAGACTGAGAGAAAGGCAATACCAAACCACTTCTGAATAAATCTTGCCAAGACAGCCTTGTGATAGGATCACCTTAAGGTCACCGTAAGTCAGAAATGACTTGAAGGCAAATAATAGCAACCACTCATTTCCTGTTCTGACTACGCAGCTATAGTGGAGCAAAGGTTTCTGCCAGAAACATAAAATTATAGAGACGGAAGGGATTCCAAAGGTTATTTAGGAAATCCACAGCTAAAGCATCCCAGGCAGATGACCGTCTAGTCTGTTTCAAACTCTTCAATGAAGGTGAGCTCACAACCCGCCAAGGCAGTCTGTTCTGCTGTTGAACAGCAATTACTGTCATGGATTCTGTGGGGAAGACATGGATGGTGGAAGCTGCCTTATAGCTGGTCAGAATATCTTATCTGGTCTGACTAGCAGCAGCTCTTGAGGATCTCTGGCAGAGATGCTCCTTTCATTTTGTCTCTCTGCATTTAGGTTAAATGTGGAAGGAGAAACAAGATTACTACATAACCTAGTCCCATCCTTGACCATTGTGGGTCAGCCAGAACACCTGAAAGGGATACCTTGGGGAAAGAGTAGGATATACATGAATAAGAATTAATAAAATAACAGCAAACTACACCTGCACACTCTCTGAGGCCTGTGAAGGGGCATTTCGGCATATGATCAGGGATCTCAGTTGAATGGAGTTCCCAAATGAATACACATATACATGTATGGATGTCCCTTTCAGATGTGCACCAGATTGGACCAGTGGGCACAATTCCAACCCCTCCACACATTTAGTTTACAGCTGAAAAGGGACTTAGTGCTTCAGTCAGTTAGCTGACTTCTCTGGGTGGTGAAAACTTCCCAGGTTGCACTACCTTCCCAGGTCCAGTTGCCTTTTGGAAGGCGGTCACCAGAGGCTTACTATTATTTACAGAAATACAGGTTGAGCATAGGCACAAACACCACCAAAATCAGGAAAGAGGGGGAATGAATCTTGTGCCTCACACACAGCTCTCCAGGGGCCTCTCACATTGGGGGAAAAAAAACCTGGCGTGAATGTGGCTAAGAGCTTCTCCGGAAGATTCCTGAGGACATGATTGCCTGGACTTCTGTGTGGACAAACTTCTGTGTTTGTTTTTTTTTAAGGCTCTTTGAGCCTTGAAAAAAAGGCTTGGAAAGGATCTGAAATAGTTCCTCAATGGTTAATATGCCTCTGGAGTCTTCTCCTGCTGAAGGCTTTTTGTGTTGCACATCAGGTAGAAGGAGCATGGGGGTGTCAAGTGAGCAAAGTGCAGTCTGCCCAGGTCAAAGGGAGAACAAAATGGTCCCAGACCTGGTAAACTTGCTCGCTGCTGCCATAAAAAATGCAGCAGAAAGCCAAGGTCCACTGCTCCCATATCAGATCTCTACAGAGAGAGACCCAAAGTGCTGTTAGTTTGCAGAGGTCAAACTCTTCTCAGTGTCTGTCATAATTTCTTGTCTGGCTCAGGTTTTTTTCACTCAGTGATGCTTAGATTACATCTTCCTAAGCCACAGTGTTGGGGAAATCTTTCAAAAGACTTAAGGAAAGTGATGTGACAAAAATTCTCATGAAAATATATTAACATACTTCTTTCAGCTGCTGCCAGCACTTTTTCAAAGCAACTCATTGACCTCATGACTAAAGTCTGTCCTCACGCTGGTGAATGCCAATATATGGATAAGGCAACGCCAACCATGGAGAGAGGAGTTTCTCAAGCATTTGTGTCTTCAGAAAGATTACTGAATGCTTCTAAGAAATAAAGTACTCACAAAACAATCCATATCTTTTAAATTGAGAACAGCAAAAATTCAAATAATTGAAAAGTACATAGCAACATGTTTTAGCCAAAAGGGGAAAGTTGTGAAAGTAACATAGATTGTGTAAAAGAGACCCACACCATAATAGGCAGAGTTTCTCCATCTGGTCTGTTCTTCCCTGCTTGGAAGTTTCCTTGGAGTACCTTTGCTGGTGGCACTGCAGTTGCTTTGAACAGAAGACTTTGGCCATCCTCAAGGATTGAGCTTTTCCATTTGTTCTGCCCTGCATTCCGGTCTCGCTATTTCAGGAACAGTAGTGAAGAGGCAGTAGTAATGCTGCCTACTGGAGCTGGACAGGACCATTGGTATGAGGTTATTATGGCATAAACTGATCATGGCCCTAGATGCCCCAACTGCAATTGGCAGTCATCCCCTCCTTTCCTCTCTCCCTATATATTTTCTCTTGTGCATTAAGTCTTATTTAAATTATAAACATTAGAGAAGGCATTATGATGTTCTGGGAGACTTTTTGGTAAAAAAGGTGGGACATAAATGTTTTAAATAGGTAATAGTGCATTTTTGTAGAGGGAAGAATTTTAAAACCTGCATGAATTTCACTCAGGGGGTGTTGGGTGGTGGTGGTGGACAAAGTCTTGTAACTGAATATGAAACAAGGATAGACTGGGAAATGATAGGCTCACAAAACATCATATAAAAGATAAGAAGGAAATGAAAGAAAGGCTGACATTGGGATAGCAGCAATATCAACAAATTAGGGTACATTCTAATACCAATTTCTGGAGACATAAATGCAATTTTTTTAAAAAATATCTCTGCCAAATTAGAGAAAAGAAAGGAGAACCCAGAAAGAGTCTCAACAACAAAAATCAAAACAAGAACCAAACTAAATTTTAGCTTCTTCCCCAAAATATTCATAGCTCTACACTGTCTCCAAATTACTTGAGTAGATTTTGCATGCTAGTTGTGAGGCTCACTTATGCTTCTTGCTCTCTGCAGGCAGGGCTAAGTTATCTTGCATCAGAGCAGTGGGTGGAAACTCTGAGGTTTTCTTCTGTCAACTCACAGGCTTTTCAGAGCAGTGGGTGCAGGTGCTGTGTGGGGATGCCGCAAAGGAGAACAGAACTTCTCTGACGTAGCATCTGAGCTTGTCTCAGCAGGAGTGAGTAGAGTCCAGAGACGTGTCTCTCCAATTTATGGGTCTTCTGCCATGCAACAGAATCAGCACTGTATTTATCCCCAGGTCTTCTGGACAAGCAGCAGTGCAGTTTCTAGCTGTGATTATGCCCCATCAGGATTGTCTTTCAGTGGGATCCTGCCCCATCAGGACATCTGCCCCCCACCTTCTGTGCCACAGAAGAAAAGGCATAGGCAGAACACTAGAGATGGCACATGCCTTTGTTTCCTGGTGGTGTTTTTAATGAGTCTTCTGGCCCTCAGTGGAGTTGGGTTGGCAATATTTCAGATCTGCCATCTGCAGCAGGAACTAGAAGCACTGAAAGAGGTAACTTATTATCCATCTGCTTACTAAAGGCAAAGGAAGCCAGGACGAAGTGTGTGGAGTGCTTCCTCGGAGGAGTGAGGGTTGGTATCCAGTGCCACTGAAGTCTGCCTGGATTTGCACCTCATGAGAACAGGGCTTCTGATCAGTGCCATGTGGTGTTTTTTTTTTCCAAGTCTGAATGTCTGTCTCTTACCTTGACAGCTTTCCAACTCTGGTCAGATGCCTCAGTCTCCTGAAAAGCTCAAAGGTAAGAACTCCTTGTTCTGTAGTCTGATGATGATGTGCCTAAGCATCTCCCCATTTATTTGCACTTCGTATTATTTTGCCTTGAAGTACTAACTGCATGTTCCTAGGACTTGTGGCTCTTGATTGTGACCAAAGGAAACTTGTACTATTTTCAGAAACTGGTACTGCCAATCATGTGAGAGAAAGATTAAGTGACACTAGCAGATAAACTAGCAGAAACTAGCAGATAAATTCTTCTTGAAGATCTCACTTTTTCTTCTCTTTGAATCTCCAAAGCTTGTGCTCCTTTGGGAAAACATAAGGATTTCTGAATAAGTCTGTCTTCTTACCTACTGCTTCCCAGTATCATGAAGCACATTGTTTTTTGTCTTAAGCATAAGTCTGTCATTGTCTTACTGTATGGCACATGATGATTTGAAAAACACAGAAATGTAACTGTTTTCAAGTTTTTATGCCTAAGTGTTTTAATCTGAAAATTGAACTAATAGTTGGTTTCAAAGGGAGACAGTTCAGTCCCAAGGAGGGAAAGACTTCCTGTTCCAACCAGCTAATGAATGGGTTGAATGGCATCTTCAGGGGATCCCTAGTGCATTTTGTAGATCTGCCATTACTCTGAATGGATTTGAAAACAAGGGAATACAGGAAGTGTTCCTACTTTGTGCATAAAATTTTGAAACAGGGTTGGAAATGACTGGTTTCATGAAATCATTTAAACAGTATATAGTTTTAGTTTAGATCTCTCTATGTTCACCTGTAAAGCAGGTGATTGGTGCTGGATGTGAACAGCAGTCTGACTGTAAAGTTAACATGAGAAGGGAATTGCCCAGAAATTTGAGGAAGGCATTCCTGGCTCATTCATGGATGGCTATGGATAGAACAGTGGCCAGAATCCTCTTGGTGGTATACAGTGGTATAACCACAAATTACACTTGGGCATGCCCTTTCTCATGGCTTATCCAGAAAGGAGGACAGTCCTTGGAAGTATTGAGATTTTCCAGTTCTTTTTGTTTTGATTTTACCTGCATAGTCATGGTTTTGCATCCATTTTTTGAAATATCCTGGCTATATGTCCCAGGTAGACAAGGACATGACACTCTCCCTCCCCTCTTGTATTCCTCCTCCCCCCACTCCCACTGATCAGATGTCACACTGAGACTCAGGCAGCATTTCAGAAATTGACTTTCATCAATTTCCACTGAGCCTTTTTTCATTTTGACTTGGGAGTTACAACCAAAGTGTTAAAGTGATTTAACAATATTACACTATTTAAGCATTAAGATTGATTAGCCACTTCAGATAGAGGTATTTGCCACCTGCAATGACCCTCTACATTCTTCATTTACTCTTTTACAACCAGGGTGTCCCTCACAACCAATTGGCCATTGGAGCATGAGAGATGCCCAGGCAAGGGCTAGCTGTGTCCTTGTACATAGATGCACAAAGAAGCAGGAATTCTGCTGGACCTCTTGGTTGTCCTTGAAGGAACCCTGGGTGGCCCAGGAAAGTGATCTTTATGCATCCAGCTTCAGAAACACAACCAGATGCTTCCTTATCCACCCGCATCTTCTCCTGGCCACTAAATGGCGGCGGGGGGGGGGCACCCAGCTTGCAGAATGATAATGGCAGAGCAAAGAGGAAGGGGAAGGGAGTAGAGTTATACCTGACAGCAGTGTGATCTGAGATCTCTTCCAGCATCTGTGTAATGATCCTCCACTTTTTCAATACCACCAAGAGTCCCGTATTACCTTAAAGGGTAATAGATTTATTATAGTTTTAGTTTTTATTACCTACTTTGTATATGCATGGAATGTTATAGAAAATTTCAGTGCAGATGGTTGAGAAGGATCACAGATACTGAAGGCAAAGAATTTACAATGTCACTCTCAGTACTTCTGGCATTTTGTCTCCTGTCTTTAGCTACCAATGTTGTATTTCCACCTGTCTCTTCTGATCAGTTTCTGTGGTCCTAATTTTCTTGACACTACTGTCTTGTTATCATTAGGAGATTCAGTTCAATTTATTTACCCTTTGTGGCAGACTAACTTTTGCTAAAATTTAAAGGGATGGACATTAAAGGCATCTGTCAAGAGCAAGTAGGATCAACATTAAGTTTCCCTTGACATTTATCACCCTGATCTTACGTAAGCTAAGAAAATATCACACAATACTGTCTCAAATGACCCTTTTTCTTCTCTTCTGTAATACAGAAGTTCTGAATGGAACAGCAGAAATTAAGTTCAAGAGGAGAGCACATTTAACAGGTGAGCAGGGAAAAAAACAGTAAAAAATCATCCTGTAGACAAACTAGCTGGCTAGGCAGATGTTCTTCTGGGAACTTAGAAACCTGTGGTGATGATCAGTCTCCACCGACCCTTTTAAAAGTGATAGGAGAGGGCCTGCTCTGGAAAATAAAAATGACAGATGGGGCAGTGCTTGATTCCCATCTAGCCCTCTCTTTCCGCTCATGCCTCCCACTCCACTGGGCTTTCCCTTCCCAATGGGAAAACAGATGTCTGCTGCTTCTGACTGGGCAAAAGGAGACAAGTGTAGTGAAAAAAGGAAGGTGGATTAAGCAACCCTGTCTCCACTAAATTGCTCCATTGTTTTTTTGGGTCTAAATCCAATTGCTAGTACCAAGTAGAGTACAGTCAATGGCATTTACGTGACTGTTGACCAAGTTGCCATTGGATCAGTGAATCAGCTCTACTTGAAATTACCAGTTGGATTTAGAACTAGATGTTTGACAATGACCTTAGTTCTATGACCCTGGTTTGCCACCAGATGTATAATTTGGTCACTAAAGATACCAGGACAAGGCCCTCTCAGAGCTTCTGTACTTTAGAAAGTTGCCTATAAGAGATGGTTTTGCTGAATGTGTAGCTTCTACTACTACTTCCATGTTGTAATGAGGGAAATCTCCCATTTACATAGGATGCAGATGTCAAAGAACTTGAGATCATTATTTCTCACTGCATTCATAAGTTTGTAATTCTTCCAAGCTCTGGTTCTGGCCCAATTGCATGTACAGAACAAATTGCTCTGCAGAGTGAAAGGACATTCATTACATAGTGAAGTTCCAGTGCATTGTGTAGATAGGCCAGTCTCCTCACTCTTGTTTCTATCCATGCAGTACATAAGCCTTTGTGTGGAACTGAAGACACATGCAGCTTGTGTGCTGCTACACCACCATTGTTTTCCTGCCTCCATTGCTTGCAAAGAAGCCCTTATGATCTTTGGGGGTTTGGGCATCTCAGCTTAATGTTATGAGAAACAGTCATGAGACAGTCATCTTGTTCCAATTAGATACTTGGGTGTGGATGATACTGTCAAAGAAGGCTAAGTCCGGTTAAGTCTGGGCCTTGTCTGAGGCTCACTGTGATAGCAACAAATGTCATTGATTCATATGTGGACATAGCTTTGATACATAGCATCTGAGGCAGAGGCTGGTATAAGTTTGTATGACTGCCATGAAGTCCAGGCCAAGGATCAGTGGTAGAAGCAAAGGCATCCAGGGTACTGGTCCACAAATAAAGAAGGGAGGGCTCAATCAATGATCTGAAATTTTGGCCAGGCATGGCAGCTTCTGCAAAAACATTTCATTTGGCCAGAGACAATAAGATAGTCTTGGGTGAGAAAAGGGAAAGGGAGGAACAGACAGGGCTGGCAGATGAGCCTGCTGTAAGAGCAGAAAATATCCTCGAGGATGCTCTACATAGGACAGGGAGAGACAGTTTTGCTTGATGTGACAAAGGTTAGCAGGCTTTCAGGGTCAAGGTTCAGGGTCAGCAGCCACCATAACACCCACACTGAAAAGAGGAAGCCAACAACTGGTTTCTGATTCAGCATCTCATAGATTAGATTTATCACTAACTACCTTGGAAACATTAGGAATCTTGCAACATAGTGGGCTTTGGGGGAAAATTTCTCCTTGCTGCCTTTTGTTTTTATGTTACTTAATCTTTCTAGGAAAAGCAAACCAACAGTCTCTTCCTCTGGAGTGGGAAAGTACCTATGGACATGCCTTTATCTCTGGAGTTCGCTATGAAAACAGAGGCCTAGTGATTGATGAAGCTGGTGTCTACTTTGTGTACTCCAAAGTGTTCTTCCGGGGCCAGGCCTGTACCACCAAGCCTCTTGACCATGTTGTGTTTAAAAGAAATCCAGCTTATCCTGACATACAAGTGTTGATGGAAGACAGAAATATGAACTACTGTACAGCAAAGCGCACATGGGGCAAAAATAGCTACCTAGGTGCCTTGTTCAATCTTTCCAGGCAGGACAGCTTGCATGTGAGTGTCTCTGAAGTCACGCTGGTCAGTTCTGAGGAGTCCAAAACCTTCTTTGGCTTATATATGCTTTAGATAAAGCAGCACAACAAGCATCCCTCAAACAGACTATGTGGGAAATGTGAAGAACCTGAGTACTATGCAGGACAGCGGACCTTGGAATGTTATAGACCACAAAGACTGCTTCTGTGCCAGGCAACCATTTTGATACTGAGATCATTAAAACAGGGATCAAGTCTCCACACATTTTAAAATGAATACTGCCTTTTATTAATGGACTGCTTAGGGCCAAAGCGCATGAAACCACACCTAACTCCAGAAAGCGTTCACCTCTAGGCAGAACAGTGATAGCAACTAACATCTTAAAATAAAATTAAAAGTTATATATTAAGCTGAAATGTGCCAGTGAAAAGAGGCAATTTCAAAAACTTTTTAAACAGATGGGGTTGATTAATGCTGAAATTTCAGCTGCAAGTCTTTCTGGAATTAAGTTATTAAATTATGAATAAACTAAATAATCCACAGTGCTAAAGAACATTTCTCAAGCCTATTTCTCTTGGAATTTTGCGAAACTAGGTTTTTAGAGCTGGGGAATTACAAAATTTAGATCATAAGTAGAAAGAGCAGCTTGGAATGTGGAGTGGGGTCAGAGTCTTATTTGCATCCAGATGATCATTCCGTGTTCTGAACCAGATACCACATAGAGGCTACTCAGATAGTAAAGCTCTGAAACCTTAGAAATTTTGCTAGGATCTTGGTTGGCATTAGTGAATTAAAGAAAGTGGAGGGATATAGAAAAAAACTTACAATGGATGAAGAAAGGCAAAGCAAGACGATTTTTTGTGGGGTAGATGAGAAACAGGATTTTCAAAAATTCATGCAGCTGTTTCCTTCTTTTCAAAGTGACAAGGATCGGGGGACAAGGGTCAAAATAATGAGTGCAAATTTTTAGCTTTATTTTCTGCAAGGTTTTTAGTTGCTGTAATGTAACATAAATTTAAACATCAACTTTAAAATTAACTTACTTGTTTAAAAATCTCCCTTTCAACATAAATGCACTCAAGTTGATTCTTTAGCTTATTAAAGATTAACTTAATGTTAACACTCCTCCACCAACTATTCATATCTGTAAGGCAGAGCTACCTTTTCCTGCCGTGCTTTCTCCTGAAGACTTACAGGTAATTGCTTGGTTAACCACAGCTGAATCACTGCCTTGGTGAGCTCAAGTTCTTATGAAGGTGGGGAGACTTGAGCTAGAGTAGGGACTGTTGTGAAGAGCAAGAGGAAAAATTAGGGAGGCCTCTAGTGGCGACTGGATGGGTCAGTGGCATAGCTTGGTGTGAGCGGAGGGGGGGCAGGCGCGGGTGGAGGGGCGGGGAGGGGTGATGCCATAGGGGAGGGGCGGCGGCACACAGGGGGGCAGGCAAGGAGTGGCAGCACCCCTCAAAAAGTGCCACCCAGGACACACCGTCTCCCCCCCCCCATCCCTACACCACTGGGAAGAGTGAGGATGGGAAGAGAAAGCAAGAAGAGATGTTTCAAATGGGAGTTCTGCATCTCACCACACCTACCATGACAGCCATTTTGTGATGATATCTGTGACAGTTTCTCCAGATTCAGACCCAGATGAGCCTAAAATGGCGGAAGGCATCTACTGTAAAAACAGAAAACACTTTCAAAATTAATTACGTATATTCTGAAACTAAGGAAGAAAGATAGCGCTGCTGTACCTAAAGGGCACCTTTGTGAGGCCTACATATGAATGGAGAGCTGCTATATCATGGCCCATGAGGGTCTGAGCACCCCAATCGGCTGCTACCAACTTTATGCTTGTTTCAAGGAAATGAATTTAAGTTCTTTGAAAAGTAGCAGAGAGGGTCCAGTTTGTGGCCACAATTGCATATTTGTCTTGCTGTGCTTTAACTTGGGAGTGGAAAAGCTTGGTTTTCTCAGTAAACAGGGTTCTTCATCAGGAGACCTTATCTTCTGTTGCAGAATGCCTCCTCTATTTTTAAATGCATCAAAACCCTGAAAAATTATTTGTATCTCATTGCCTATCTATATAGGTTAGAAGATGGGAATTAATGGGGAAAACTTACTCTTTCTTCACCAAAATCAAGAGTGGAATTCATTCTTCTACATTCTAGAACTGACTTCAAAGGATATTGAATAGCTAAATTATAGCTTTAGCCAAGAGCAAATCCTCTGAATTTGGTTTTCTTGTACATTAATAAATCTAGCTGTTCTTGACCATGTGAGTTTTTTAGTCCAACATTTCAATGGCACGTAAAGTTGGATGGCGTTGTGGTGAATATCTATTAAGAACTGATCTCAGGACAACCATTGTCACTAGGTTTCTTCAAGGGGGGAAATTACCACTCTGACTGAAGAATGCTAACTTGCGTCTGATGTGGCATCTTTTGATGTGGCAAAATGACATGAGATAATGTTAGTGTAAATAAGAATTGGACCACAAAAGTTTCATTCTAGGCTAGCTGTCTCCAAATGCCCCCCAGCAAAGGGTACAAAATGTGCCCCTTTTGCAACGATTTCACCATCAGTTTACAACAGCCCCTTAAATGAATTGAAACGTAAGAGAGGGATGATGGAGGAATGGATGGACTGTGGAATGTTTGCACATACACACATCATACATCTGTAGCTTTTAGCTTTTAAACAAACAACACTTGGTTCCAAGTAGAAAGTGAGCACAACAAAAAACAGGATGGACTAAAAGCTCTGCTGCTGGTATTAATGGATGTCTTATGCTTGTTTTCCTTGTTGCTTTATCATACTGCCTTTTATTGTGGTGGATGATCTCTTGTTTTCCTTGCACATAACGCTACACCTGTGGGGACCTTGTGACTTGACAGCTCCCATTTCACAGGGTGAGTAAGAGGGACTGAGGTAAGAGTCCAGGCCCATCCCACTCCCAGGCAAGCAGGTAGCAAGTAACCTGTCTTTTCTCATATTCAAGCCCAAGAGAGGCAAGGATTAACCAGAATAGTGCTGCTGCTGTTATTACTGACTGAGCCTAATTAGCCGCAAGAGCGCTACAGTTTGCGTTGTAGGAAGTGTGTCTCACAGCCAGTATAATGAAGTCATGGCCTGTGCAGCATAATGGAAGCTCAAGGGAGCCTTGTGGTTTGTGACACAGTTGACACCTATGAATAGGAAACTCTGCCGCATCAAACAGATCCTGTTATGCTCAAACAGCGAGGCAAAGAGCCCCCGCTTTCATGTGTGGGTTAGGCAAGTTAGAACCAAAGTGGTCAGAAACAGAACTAAATCGTTCTGAATATGCTCACACCAGGCCCTGAATATATGTTTATGAAATCAGAAGAGGGTTGTACAATGATATGAATATAATACTTTCTCCAAACACATCCTTATGGCTAATTTGAGTGGAAATGCACTCTAACTGGCATTGGAGAGTGATGACACAACAGAAAGAAATACAAACGAGTAAGAGAAGAGGGGAGTTGATTTAGATACCACTTACTAGGAGGGCTGAAAAATACAGAAAGAACTGGTTCAAGCTGACCTATAGGGTCTGTACAGTGAGGCAGGCCTGCACACTGTAGCAAAAGGTCACATATGATAAGGGAGCAATCAGAGTCAAGAGAAGCTGCTAGAAGGTTTGATGAAAAGTTATAATAGGGCTGTGTGAGTTGTTTTGTGTGTGGAACCTTCTTTGTGAACTATCATCAGGTTGCACCTGGCTGTGCAGACAAAGAAATAAAGCTGTTCCTGCTGTGACCCCTACCTCAGTGTGGTGATCAGTTTATTGTGCTGGGCAGTAAAATGCCAGACTTTGGCACGCATAAAATTATTCATTACATTAAAAACAACATCAACATCATTTTTTTAAAAAAAGAAAGAAGTATAGTCCTCCCTCCATATTCATGGATTTGACCTTCATGAATTGAGTTATTTGCGAGGCGCCAGCTTGGCTCCCCGCTTCTCCCGCTCCCATTCCCCTGCATTTTGCCTGGGCAGGCGTGCCTTCCTTCCAGGTAAGCAAACGGGAGAGTGAAGAAGCCTTGAAGGGGATGGGAGGGGCAGCATTCACTTGGGCAGGCGGGAGTGAATTGTGAGTTGTTTTAGTTTCGTGAGGGTTCTGCACCCCAAACCCTTGCAAAAGTCAAGGGGCCATTGTATAACTATAGGGTGTACCAGTCCCACATATCAATATCAAGCAAGTAATTTTTAATAAAAACATTTTGCAACAGACAAAAAAATCATTGTCAAAATCATTTATGGTCAAATTCAAAAATGAGATGTATGATTTAAAATACAGTTCCTAGCCATTTCCATTGTAGACTATGTAATAGTCTAGTTCCTGCTCTTCTGTGTATTGCCCTTGTCCACAAATGAAGATCAGTGTGATTAAAAAATATAATTCTTGACCCAGATGTGGCATGATCAAACTTGTACAGAGATTTCTGGTAAAGATATTCCATGTAAAGATCTAATCTTATTTTCACTTGTAGCAACCAAGCAAATTATTGCTGGTAATTGGAAGGAAAATAATGAATGGTGTTTAGATAATTGGAATAGTGAAGTCTGAAACTTATCTCTAATAACCTATCCAATTTGAAACCATGTGGTTTCATTTTGTTGAACATATGAATAATATAGAGAACAACGAAGCTGTATCGAGTGTAAACAGTACGTAGGGCAAGCATGGAAGTTGCGCCCCCTAGCTCCGGGGCCACTTCCTCTTCCTCTTCCTCCTTTGCTGCTTCCAGCACTTTTTTAAACACAAACACACACACACACACACACACACACACACACACACACACACCTGGCATTGGCGCGTGGGGCAGGTACCCTACTTGCCCCACCCTAGATATGCCTCTGGAGAACAACCAAGTAAGTAATTGAAAAAAGCAAAACTCCAAGCAACTCTGAACTTAGAGTTGGACAAGTTAGGTTCTTGCCCCAAGGCACTGAGAGAAACAGGGGGAAGGAGCAAGGATGGTTTTGTTGCCTCCAGGTTGTTCATTGTACTGCCTTTGCGGAGCATCGGGGGATGGAGCAGGAAGGCACAGTAAGTTGTGTTTTTAAAAGTGTAAAAATGTAAAAAAAGTGGGTACCTGACTATAAAAATGAACTCTATTTCAAAATAAACTTTCATCAACTATTTTTAAACTAGTCTTTCTCTTTTTCAAGTCATTTGTTCTAGTTAAAATCCAGCAGTATGAGCCTTTATTTAAGCTGTAGAAATACTACAAATGCTGCAAGGAATTTGGCAAGGCTGCAAAACTAAAGGGGGAAAGGTGGTTGCAGATTAATCAAAGGCAATATATATTGTTGTATTGATGTTGACAGGCTTATCAAAAGAATGATATATTGCAGGATCGAAGGTGAGAACCCACAACACACATGGCAATTTTTTGGCCACAACCTTATTTTGGTTACAGCTGTTAACGAGGTTGGCATGAGCATCGGTCTGGAGCTGGCAATCAGCCACCCTGCCTGTTGCCCGATGAGACCAACAAACCAGAACCTATGCCACGACCAGTGGGAAACCAGACAGTCACCATGAGTGCAGGGGGGCACGTATAGCTCCCTTCGGTGTACACATCCAATAACAGCCCTGCACTCCCCTGTGATACCAAATGAGGGGGAAGCCAAATGAACCTGCCTAGGGGTACAGGAGCAGCACCCCAGATCTCTGACCCATGCCGACTGCCCCATAGGTTGTCACAGAGGAACAAAAAATTAACAAACCAAGAACCAAATACAGGGAGTGAGGGTGAGATGATAAGCTGCAAAGAAACAACCACATGCCAGCTGGGACCTGTTTAAATACTGTTTATTCCAGACCAGCCAGAAAACTTCTGGCCCAGAGAGGAGGCAGCCAATGAATTTAAACTAGTGGTTCAAATTCATTGGCTGACCCTGCAGAGCACCACCCAACAGGCAACACTGGCCATGTGGCCAACCCGGAATGGAGGAAGATGCCGGCTCCCCCAGCAGCCCAAAAACAACCATGCAAGTCCTCTGCCGCCACAAGCCACAAAACAGCCACCCAGTAAATTGGACAGCTGCATTTTTCTTCAGTGTAGCACTCCAACCTTTCCTTCCAACTTGCTCAAAATCCTGTGAATCCTGCTTCTTACTATAACATAGATCCACATTTTATCATCAATCGTGATCATGTAAAAATGTCAAGAAATTTTGGAATGCAGATGCAAGTAAAGCTGTGATGTGTGGTAACTTTATCAGATGGACTGCAGAGATTAGAAAAGAAAAGAGAAATACTGAGCAGCGAATTTTGGAAAATATGAAAGAAACTGAACGACAGACGGGACAAAACCCGTCGGATAAACAGATTAGATTACAGATGAAGGTACAGCAAGCTGAATTAAATCAATTTAATTTGGAGGAAATAGAGCAACAGATAAGGAGAACAAAATATAATTTCTTCGAACAAGCTAATAAACCTTCAAAATTTTTGGCACGTTTGCTGCGTAAAAGAAGGTCCAGAAATATCATAACCGAGATTAGAACAGGAGAAGAAAGAATTACAAAACAAGAGGGAATAAAACAAGCTTTTTATAATTACTATGTGAAGCTGATGAGTAAGATCTCAAAGGGGAAAAAACAACAAGAAGTGGAAGAATATTTGGAGAAAATGAATAAAATGAGATTTAATGAAGACCAAAGATCAATCTTGAACAAATCTATTACTATGATGGAAGTAGTTGAGGCTATTAGGAACTTGAAGAATGACAAAGCTCCAGGACCCGACGACTTTACTGCAAGATATTATAAGATTATGGAACATGAGATTTCAATACCTTTGCAAAGTACTATAAATGAAATAATAAAGGAAGGAATACCAGATACTTGGAAAGAAGCTAATTTTGTGCTGATCCCAAAAGAAGGAAGAGATCTGAGTGGCGTAAAGAATTATAGACCAATATCACTTTTGAACGCAGACTACAAGATTTTTGCTACAATCCTAGCAGTGAGGCTTAAAAAAGTGCTGTTAGAGATAATTGATGAGGACCAGAATGGCTTTCTACCAAAAAGATCTTTGAGAAATAACATCAGAATGGTTTTAAATATAATTGAATACTATGAAAAGCATAATGAACGGGAAATGGCCATGATATTTGTAGATGCGGAGAAAGCTTTTGACATGATCAGTTGGCCATTCACGAAGACGGCAGTTAAACAGATGCAGGCAGGAGAAAAATTTGTTGCATGGATTGAAGCAATTTATAGCCAACAACAAGCTCGATTGGTCATAAACGGTGAAAGAACACAAATGATAGAACTGCACAGAGGGACGACATAAGGGTGTCCCTTGTCTCCTCTGCTGTTTATCATGACAATGGAAATACTTAACAATGCTATAAGAGAAGATAAAGATGTAAGAGCAGTCCAAATTAAGAAATATCAATACAAGTTAAAGGCTTTCGCTGACGATTTGGTCTTATTATTGGATGACCCAGGGAAATATATTGAAAAATTGTTTACTACAGTTCAAGAATATGGAGAATTCTCTGGTTTTAAAGTTAATAAGGAAAAAACAGTTTTCTTAACCAAAAATATGACTGAAAGAGAAGAGATGGAATTAGTACAAAAAACAGGATTTAAAACAGGACAAAAGATAAAATATCTAGGTTTTTAGATAGCCAAAAGAAACAATGAGTTATTTCAAAATAATTATGAAAAAAAAAGGAAAGAAATAACAAAAGACTTGGAAAGTTGGACTTCTATGCAGTTGTCAATGATGGGGAAGATAGCTGCAATAAAGATGAATGTTTTGTCAAAAATGAACTTTTTGTTCCAAAATCTTCCTATAATAACGAACATGAAACCTTTCATACAATGGAAGAGAGAACTAACCAAGTTTATATGGCAAAGGAAAAAACCTAGGATAAAACGGAATACTATGACAGACCTAAAAAGTAGAGGAGGAATGGGACTATCAGACTTTCAAATATATTATAAGGCAGCGGCTTTTACGTGGATAAAAGATTGGGTAGACCTACAAAATACAAGAATGTCGGCATTGGAGGGAGCAGACCTGAGGATGGGGTGGCATGCCTATATGTTTTATGATAAAGCAAAAATAGATAAAGACTTTATACATCATTATATCAGAAAATCGCTTTTGAAAATGTGGGAGGATTATAAAACTAAAAACATACGGCAGCTCCCCACCTGGGTCTCACCGCAAGAGGCTTTTTTTGGCAGATGGACAGATCCAGATGAATGGTGGGGATATGATGATATAATTGAGAGATCAATGTCCAACAATCTTAAGATTAAAAAAAGAGAAAAATTAGAACAAGAGGGAAAACATTAAGTTGGTTCTCTTACAGACAGCTAGCAGAAAGGTTTCAGATGGACATAAAAACATACGGAATTGAAATAAAAGAGAAAACTGGAGTAATTAAATGGCTGTTTGAAAATCCGCCTCATTTACTAGCCCAAATGCATCAAGAAATACTACACCAGGAAAGGTAAGAAGAAACAGTAAAGGCAACAATGATTTCATGGGCTCAAAATATCGGACATTCAATTCAACTAGAGTCTTGGGACCAAAGCTGGAAAAAAACACAGAAATTTACAGTAGCTCAGAATCTGAAAGAGAACTATTATAAGCTATTTCATAGATGGTACATGACACCAGACAAATTAAAAAAGATTTATAATACAGGTACTGGACATTGTTGGAAATGTCAGAATGAATGCTACCGGCCTTGGCAGAATTTGTTGACATGGAAGAAGAAAAGATGGAGATATACATTGATAGAATGTTCAAAGTTTCCTCTAGAGTCACGAGAGAGAGGAAACTACCAAGAGATATTATCATAACATTCACAAGGACTATGATTAGAGACAAAATATTACAGAGAAGCTACGATGGACTATTGAAGGTTGAAGATAAAGATGTGAGAATTTTTAAAGACATACCTTACCAAATACTAAAGAAAAGACAAGAATATAAACCATTGGCCAACCTGTTGTTAAAATGTCAGATTAATTATCGATGGGAAAGGGTTGAAGGTTTGTTTTTCATTTATAAACAGCAGAGATACAGAATTAATTCAACACATGAAGCTTGTTCAGCTTGTGGTCTATTAGGACTCCTAGATCCCTTTCACACGTACTGCCATCCGGCCAAGTGTCCCCCATCCTATATTTCTGCATTCCATTTTTTCTACCTAAGTGTAGGACCTTACACTTCTCTCTGTTGAATTTCATTTTGTTAGCTTTGGCCCAGCTCTCCAATCTATCCAGGTCATTTTGAATTTTGATCCTGTCCTCTGGCGTATTAGCAACCCCTCCCAATTTGGTGTCATCTGCAAATTTGATGAGCATGCCCTCTATTCCTTCATCCAAGTCATTGATGAAAATATTGAACAGCACTGGGCCCAGGACAGAACCCTGTGGCACCCCGCTAGTCACTTCTCTCCAGGATGAAAAGCAGCCATTGGTGAGCACCCTTTGGGAACGGTCAGTCAACCAGTTACAGATCCACCTGACAGTAGCTCTGTCCAGCCCGCATTTTACTAGCTTCTTTGCAAGAATGTCATGGGGAACTTTGTCAAAGGCCTTACTGAAATCGAGAAATGCTACATCCACAGCATTCCCTTCATCTATCAAGCTAGTAACTCTATCATAAAAAGAGATAAGATTAGTCTGGCATGACTTATTTTTGAGAAATCCATGTTGACTTCTCGTGATTACCGCGTTGCTTTCTAAGTGATTAGAAACTGACTGCTTAATGATCTGTATTGAATATGCAAAGTTATGGAAAACTCAGCAAATACCCACAATTGAACAATGGTGGGCTACACTTATTGAAAATAAAAATGCAGACATGGTCTCCCAGAGATTAAAGGGGAAATCAGACAACGATATACAGAACGAATGGCAAATTGTAACGGGTAATTGCTGGGTTTTAACAGCTGGAAATACGTAATTCATGATTAAAGATATATTACGAGGGGGCGGCAGGAATATATCATGAAGCAGAAATACGAAGAATGAAATATAAGAACTATCAGATAAACTAACAGTAAAATGTTGTACAGTACCTAAAGCTTGTAGAAATCTGGAAAATAGAATCTAGATCAACATGGAAGATCAGATATATTTCAATGAAACTGACTATCAAATAATGTTTTATAATGAGAATTCTGAATAAAATGATTTAAAAAAAAAAAGGAAATGTCAGAAAGAGGTAGGTACGATATATCACATGTGGTGGACATGTCCAAAAGCTAAGAAATATTGGACTGAAATACATAACAAAATTTGTGCATTAATGAAAGTTCAGTTTGCTAAGTTACCAGAATTGTATTTGTTAAATATGACTGATGTATTAGAAGGTACTGGTATAAAGAAGTACTGGAGAGTATTACTGTATATGATAACAACAGCTCGTATTGAATATGCGAAGTTGTGGAAAACTCAGCAAATATCCACAATAGAACAATGGTGGGGTACACTGATTGAAAACAAAAGTGCTGATACGGTCTCTCAGAGATTAAAAGGGAAATCAGACGAAGAGATACAAAAAGAATGGCAAATTGTAACGGTAATTGCTGGGTACTATCAGATGGAAATCTGTAATTCATGAGTTAAGATAAACTATGAGGGGGCTACAGGATATATATCATGAAGCAGGAATATGAAGATGGAAATGCAAGAATCAACGAGTAACATTAGCAGTAAAATGTAGTACAATATTATAAGGATGTTTAGAAATATTGATAATGAAATCTAGATCAGTGTGGAAGATCAGAAATATTTCAATTAAGCTGACGTTATAATTGTTTGTTTTATATATGACTTTGAATAAAATGATTATTAAAAAAAAAGAAATTTTGGAATGCACTCCATATCCAGATGGAAAAAAATGTAGGGTTCCACTATGAAATGACCTCTGAACTCTATTTGCTATCAATGATTAATGAAGATTTAGAGAAAAAAGCCAGAAAATTAGTATTTTATAAGACAGCAGCTACCAGAATGCTAACAGCTCAAAACTGGAAACAGCTCAAAACTCTCCCTTCAATAGCTAACTGGAAGATGAAACTTTTTGATATGTTACAAATGGATAGATTTATATATGTATTGAGAAGCCTTAATTTAGAAACATTTGTCAAAGATTGGAATTGTGTGATAACTTATTTCAGAAATCAATGGAATGATATCAAGATGGTGAATATTGACTTTTGATAATTTTATGATAATACACAGGTACAAATGACTTAATCTTGGATTTACAGACAAATAGAATATAATTAAGTTATGTTATGTTACTTTTCATTTGGGGGGGAAGTCATGGTTGAACGTGGACTTAATTTGAGAGAATGGTCTGTAAAATATGTTAAGTATGAACGTTAATGTTACTGATATTGTTATGTTTTATTTTTAATTTAAAAATAACATAGATCCTAATGCCAATTACCTTTTAAAAATTGGTTTTTTACTTATTACATTTATATCCCACCTTTCCATAAACAGGCTCAGGGCAGCATACATTTGTCTTTGCCTTGCTTTACTCTTATAATGCCAGTAAATACCAACTCTATCCTCATGCTATTTCTTTGAATATGAATACCAAAAAATGTCAAAGATACTTTTCAGATAAATTCCCCCATTACTTTCTTCCTTATTGGCTAGGTACAATTTCCCCTTGAAATACTACAAGGGGAGCTAATTTATTTCCTTCAGCAGTACAGGTACACCTCAGTTGACAAAGTAGATGTGTTTCTTGGCACTCCATCTTTAATAGAAAATTTGGTTACCAGAGGAAGAAATAACATGAAAAAAAATGTTCCTACAGAACAAAATTTTTCATTCACAGGTAACAAATTATGTACGTGTGAAATGAAGCAACCAAGTCAGATAAGCCACGCATAAGTAAACAAAAACACTTTGAACTTCTAGATATCACTTGAAATGTTCTTTCAAATTGCATCTAGGGATGATTTTCTCTTTCACTGTCTTTCCTCCTAGTGGCTAAACTTACAGATCTATGGTTTTTAACATGCTGGGGATAACTGGTGAGGCAGACTTACCTGCTCTCTTCTTTTCTCTCTGTTTTGCTGTTCCCACATGCTCAGTAATGTATTCTGGACTTAACAGGTGTTGTACATTGCCCGTTACAGGTAGGTACACATGGTTAGGATCAGCTAGAGAAGAATGCCATTCTTTCCCATTTCAACATTTTGTCTATTGCATTATTTATTGTAGACACACTGCTGCAATCCCACACTGAAATCTGTGTTTCTCTGACCCATTTTCACTATAATCCCAGTGCTGGTGCTGCTAAAAACCTTCCAGTTAGACAGAAGATGGGGAGGAAGGGGGGGCTGCTGTGTGAATGTAGAAAGACTTTGTTAAAAAGAGCTTCTTTTGTCAGATTCTTGTCAACTGAACAATGTATGTATTGGCCAAGTTCCTGGCCACACAATTACAAACCCATATTGGGTGAACTTCCCACCATATCAAGGACTCAATTCACTTTATAGAAAACATCAGCAACCTTGAACTCAACCCCGGAGACAAACAGATCAGCTTTGATGTGGTCTCCCTGTTCACCAAAGTTCCCATAGCGGACACTATTGCACTCATCAACCGGATTTTTCTCAAAGACATCGCAGCCCTGTTTCAGCATTGCCTCACCACAAGCTACTTCCAATGGGACAATGAATTCTATGAGCAGAGAGATGGGGTCACCATGGGAAGCCCGCTTAGCCCCGTGATAGCAAATTTTTACATGGAACACTTTGAAAAGCAAGCCTTGGAAACCGCACCAAAAAAGTCCACTATATGGTTCTGTTATGTGGATGACACTTTCACCATTTGGAGCCATGGAGAAGAAGACTTGACTGTGTTTCTGGACCATCTGAACATCATCCACTCAAACATCCAATTACCATGGAAAAAGAAAATGAAGGAAGACTACCATTTCTGAATATTCTGGTCATCTGCAAACCTAACTGACAATTGGGCCACACAGTTTACAGAAAACCTACACACACTGACAGATATCTACACAAGAACTCCAATCATCACCCAGGACAAAAAAGAAGCACAATAAAAACTCTGGTAGACCACTCAAAAAGAATCTGTGAATTCCACCTCCCGAAAAACAAACTGAACCATCTAAACTGGGCTCTATATGCCAATGGTTAACCCAGTTCGGACATCAGAAGAGCCATAAGACCCAGAAAAAACCACAGCAGTGAAGATAAGCAGCCAACCAAAGGGAATGTGTTTTTACCATACATCAAAGGGGCCACTGATCATATAGGGAAACTGATGAAGAAACATGAGCTTCAAACAATCTACAGACCGACCAAGAAAATTCAACAAATGTTACGTTCAGCAAAGGACAAGAGGGATCCTCTAACTTCTGCTGGAGTTTACCGCATACATTGCAGCTGTGGGCAGATCTACATAGGGACTACAAAATGCAGTGTCCAAACATGAATCAAAGAACACAAAAGACACTGTAGGCTGACCCAGCCAGAAAAGTCAGCGGTAGCAGAACATGTTATAAACCAACCTGGGCACAGAATGCTTTTCGAAAGCACAGAAATTCTGGATCATTCTGACAACTACTATGTCAAACTGCACAGAGAGGCCATCGAAATCCATAAACACATGGACAATTTCAACAGGAAAGAAGAAATTTGGAAAGTAAACAAAATTTGGCTACCAGTACTGAAGAACACTAAAATCAAGACTCAAAAACATGCCAATGAACACCACCCAGACCCTGGAGGTCCCTCTACAGGGAACAACACAATAGGCTGCTAATGTACTTAATGCACTGTTATGCATATCCCCTGACTAACAATACAACCCTGAGGGATATCCCATTTAACAATAGGCCAACTGTAACAATGCAAATTGCTCCCTCCCACCCAGGGGACTACATAAGTATATACATTCCGTTTCACTTCCACGCCACCATATCCTCTGAAGATGCCAGCCACAGATACAGGCAAAACGTCAAGAGAAAATACTAATAGAACACAGCCTCAAAACCCAGAAAACCCACAATAACCTATGGATTCTGGTCGCGAAAGCCTTCGACTTTACAATGTATATATTTCCTTCTGTACTTCATAGAGTATTTCCATTTTGATGAAAAGAAACTCCCTGGTTCGCAATGTGCAATGTTGATGCTGGTTGTGTAGATATGTATTTTCTACACGTGGCTTTTCTGTACAATCACCTTGCCTCATTCATGAAGTTCCAGCCAATGGTATCTTCTATTTGTAACTTTTCCATGTTTCTCCACTACTTCAACCTTCTTCTGTCCTCCACACCACAAATAAATAAATAGATCGATCAACAAACAAATAAATAAATATTCATGGAGAATAAGATGGCATTGCAGGCCAGTGACATGACTCACAGTTCTAGGAGTTCTCCACCTGGGAACATACCTCGTCGCGCAATTTCTGTTGTACGGAGTTGCTTCTTGTCCTTTCCATGCCCAAATGCTCTCCTGGCCTTTTTAAAAACTTCAGTAGAAAGATGGTTCACATAGGCTCATTCGTGAACATCTTGTGATGTGGGTTTTGATGTTAAATCTGAATGCACCTAGTCTTGTGTGGTCTCCTGTTTGCATCGCAGTACCTTGGAGCCCTTTTTTTCCTAAAGTGATCAATTGTAATTGTGTTAGTGCTCTGTTTCCTTCCTGGTAGGAAGTCAGTTGAACGTTTAGAGGAAACTGAGACAGGATAGAGAAAGAGAGTGTTACTGCGGTGGATAACCCGATCTCGGGGTCTACAATTTAATATCAAAAATATCTCCACGTGCTTGAGAGGTCTCCTGAACGAGCACGTAGGCAGGCACGGTCGAATGGCTGAAAGCAGGAAAAGCCCGGTCAGGCCAGTAAACTCTGAGTCACGTCGCCCCGGGAGACCTCCAGGCGGGTAAAATGTAAAATATACAAAGAGTCCTCAGCCCCGAGAAGCCAGCTTGAAGGGATTAGCTCATCTGACTAACTGCCCATCAAGCGAGGATGATTTGCATACAGCCGCGGCTTTTGACAACCCCAGCAAGCCTAATCATACAAGGAACTTTGACATTTTGGAGCTTTGTTCTCCAAATCATGCAAAGGACGTGGACAGTTTGGAGCTTTGTTCTAGCTCCTCCACTAATTGTTCTCTCCCGGATAGGATAGGATTAGCCCTCCAGGTACCTTTTCCCCTATAAATACCCCTGGTTTTTTAGCGTTTCTTCGGATCGCTCTGGATCGCTCTTGGCTTGCTATCCCCTCAGCTACCGCCGTGCTAAGTCTCTGCTCTTTCTCTGCTGCTGTCTCAGACCTCCGGACTTCAGGACCAGGTGCTATATTCCCCAGCTGTAACCCTCCAAAAGTCCCCTATCCAATTTCCTCTCTTTTATTTCTAAATAGGTCCTGTGTGAGTAAGTGCATAAGTGTGAACGTGCGCAAGTCTTTATTTTTAAATAAAATCATTTATTTAGCAATTTGGTGTGGTTTTTGGCTCGACCTGACCTCTTAAAAATTGGGTTAAAAGATCTCGCTAGGTTACCCTGCCTCTCGCATTGCTACAGTTTGTGCTCTGGCTAGTTTCCATTCCCCATTGTGTGGATTCCCCCAGGGGACCCCAGAAATCAGGGTAACAAAAGAGTATATATATATGTTTGAGGTGGGAGGTGAGGAGCACAAGCTGCCAGGAAACAAATAGAACAACAGCAGTATTACACTGAGCACTTTAGCATCCTGGGGGAAAAACAGATACACATAAGGATTGTGAAACAGAAACTGAATTGGAGGCAAAATGGGAAGGAGCAGAGGATTGGACCCAGTGATGCCTCCATAGCAGCTTATGGAATTAGCCTTCTCTGCAGGAGGAGGCAGGCATGTCCCTGGAAACATATTGGTCAGGTTGGGAGAAAATGAAGCAGGCTATGAAAGTACAGCTTGGGACTCCTATAAAATGAAAGAAGGTAAGTGTGGCATATGTTTGCTTCCTGATTCTGATAAGTCCCTCCTTTTCTTTCTACTTGTAACCACTACTCCCTTTCTGGTCAAGGGAATGACTCCTGGCCACCACTTCCCACACCACAGAATGGTGCAAAAGTTCCTTCAGCTCCCCTCCGTGCACCTAATTCTAAACTGGAACATCAAAGCTAGGCTAGGGTGAAGCATAGAGAGTAAGACCCACAGCCCATGTCACTCAACACCAGAGGCACTGCCCAAGCTAAGGTGAATGAACCGTAACAATAGGTGTATACATGTATTTGGAATTCTGAATGCACCTGAAGTACTAGTATAGGACATAGTGTTCAACTATGGTGTAAAAAATTGTGGTAATTGATGGGAATTACCCAGAAATGCAGCAGAACAAGATAAATGTTTTTGTATCAGGGAAATAAAAACAGTAAGTGTTGAGATGCCCTCTATATTATAGTAATAGGATATGTAGTCCAGCATTAGGTAGCAGGTTGCTTGCAACCAAAGCCTAAGAACCAGAGACCGTTAGGTAAACAAATGCTAGGAATGCGCTGATAAGCTCAGCCAGGCTCTCACTGATTCAAGGTCTCTTGAAAGAGGGAGGGGGTGTTACTGCCCTGGCTAGTCCGAGCTTTGGGGATATTGAAAGATATCCTTTTGATATCATTATTCAGCTTCACTTCTCTATTCCCTTCCACGTGCTTGCGAGGCCACCGGACAAGCAGGTAAACAAGCTCAGCCGTTAATTGCCGTAATATTCCTGGACAATACAGGCAGGCCAGAAATAGCTGGCTCACTGCTTTAGGAGACCTCCAGGCAAGTATTCTAATTAGCTATGCACGCAACTTATAAAAGAGCCTCTGCCCTGCGATGGCGGCTTGATGGGTAACCTATATAATACACAAGTACTCTGGGTTTGCATACTGGCTACTCTATTGAGAACCGCTACGATAACTCAATCATTCAGATTCTGACCTTTCAGAGGCTTTGTCTCCAACTCCAAACCTATTGTTTTCCCCCAAGTACGGCATAGCCTGCAGTCACAATTCTCCTTATAAAAACCCTTGATTCCGAGACCTTCCTCGGATCGCTCCCGAGTTTCATCCCGCCTTGCTGCCGCTTTGCTTGGTGAGCCTCCCCTCAGCTCCATGTGCTGAGTTACATCGCACCCCAGCTTTGCTCTCTATTTTTCCGGGCTTCAGGACAGGTGAAGTATCACCCAAACCAGCAATCCCTCTAAAAATCCCTCTATACCACTCCAACCTTTATTTTCTTCAGTTATCTTGTATGAGTGTGTCGCAAACACTGTTTTGCTTGTGTTTAATAAAACGTCATTTATTGTTTCAACTTCTGTGTGCTCTTTGACTCGACCCGACCCCATAGACATAGGGTTCAAGATCTTGCTACGTTACCCTGCCTCTCGTAACGCTAAGCAGTGCTCTGAGTTAACTTTCCCCACCTTTAGTTGAGCACATTTTGGTTTCCCTCCTGGGACCCCCAGTACACAGGGTAACAGGGGGAAGGATGGGATTCTTAAGTATTTGCTATTGCTTTTGAACTTTAGTTCTCTCACTGAAGTCTTGTACGATGTATCTCACTCCAAATAAATAGTGTTTATGCACTGTACTATTTGTGTGTGTGAATTCAGTTCCTGACAGTAAGAGTATCAGTGAAAACCATCATGTCCCAATATATTTGGCCAATCTGGTTCAGCCTGTAACAATGGCTGGTTAGTTTTCTAGTATAAAAATAGTAACCACCCTACTCTCCTTATAAAATAGATATCATGTTTCTATCTTTTAAACCTTAAACCTAATATTAAGTGTAAAATACTGATAAGCTTTATTAGGAAAGAGGAGATAAGAGAAGCTATAGGTTTTCCTTTCTATACTGGTTCTGTCTGGCTGAACTTTGTATAAGTTTAGAATAATCAGTTCTTTTAAAAATTTATTGATAGATAAGACAATTTGTATTTAAAAATCAGTACAAAATTAATGCAATATAAATTAGTATAATATTTCTTTGTGACTATATACAAATAAACCAGACTGAACTTTCCAATTATAAAATACACAAAATGAGATCAAGGAAGGTCTGGACCACCGCTGGTATGGCTACCCAAGCCAGATGAGATTCCTTTGATGAATCTTCAGACTGTCAAAAGAAATTCATGGAAGAAATGAGAACATATATGTTAGAGATAAAATAAGACTTGACTGAGCTGAAGAGTCAAGTCTCAGAAATTCAAGACACCTTAGAACAGGTTAAAAGAGATGTTAACACTAACTGTAAAGATATAGATGTGAATAAGAAGGTGATTCTTTCTTTGAAGCAGAATATGACCACCTCTACTTCAAAAATGGATAAGCAATTAGATAGACTGGCATTAATTGAACAGAAGCAAGTGGACTCTTGGATCAGAATTCGGGGTCTTGAGGAGAGAACAAATGAAGATATTAGGAAAAGGATCACAAGTCTTCTGGAAGAATTCCTTGGCTTGGAGGAAGAGGATATTGATTCCGAGATAGACTCTGTTTACAGAGTCAATTCTGTAGTGGCAAAAAAAAGAAAAGAAAAAAGAGCTTGCCCAGAGATGTAGTGGTTCAGTTTATTAAAAAGACAACCGGAGATAAAGTTATCAAAGAACATAATTGTCGGGGTTACCCTCCATATATGTATGGGAGACTGGTTGAATGGGAATTGTAATACTCCATTGCAATAATCTTATAGAGTTGGCTTGCTAGCTGCAGATGTTCATTGTTTTTGCATTCCTCTCCTTGGTTCTCAAGACATACCAAGCTTAAAGTGATAGTAGCTAAGCAACCATGGTTAGCCTGACCTACAAGGCTGGCACTCATGATATCCATGGGAAACATGCATAGTATAATTAGCTAGCTTTGGAATTCTCGTTATTCTGATTCACTAACGCCTGTTGTCTGGTTATGCTCTTCAATAAACCTTGCTTTCGCATGTTTATTTGTCATGTGTGAATCTGATCCTGACAATAATAAAGAACCCTTGAGGGATCAGAACAAACAATTAATAATTCTCCAACAAATTCCAATAAGGATACTAAAGAAAAAGAACGATTATGATATTCTGGTAGCTAAACTTAAGCAAAGCCAAATAAGGTTCAGGTGGGACTGTCTTGAAAGAGTGGTTTTTATGTATAATGACCAACAGTTCAGAATTAATTCTATTAAAAAGGCACTAGATTTCCTTCAGAGATTCAAACTCAGCCTGGAACAAACAGGACCCCCTTCTCAACTGTATGATCCTAAGCAATCCAGGAGTTCTAGTGTGCCCTATGGAGAAGATACTCTATCGAAGAGAGGAACCTCTTTGCAAGGAGGCCCAGCAGATGGGACATACAAGCAAGTTAAGGTGCCGGCCCATATGTTGAAGACCCATTCTGACGATACTCAAACACTGGAGATTAGTCTTATCGATCTGGATGCAGAAGAATTGGACCTCCCCAAACCACCTCATTAATGACCTGCTCTATTATATCTTGGAACATTAATGGACTGAACTCACCTATCAAGAGGAATTTTTTTTCCCATTATTTACAGAAACATAACCCAGATATTTGTTGCCTGCAGGAAACATACATAAAAAAGAAGGATGTTAAAGCATTCGAAGCCCCAAAATTAGGTCAGCCGCAATCAGCCACAACTGTCAAGAGAAGAGGAGTGTCTCTATACATCAAATCAGCCTAAATTACAGTTCAAGGATGATGAAGGGAGATTTCTGGGTGTTGAATGTAGGATAGAAAGTAAAATTCTTTCGATAATCAGCACCTACATCCCATTGTAATGAAAACAAGACCTTTTACCAAGACTTAAAAAGATTTATGGAGTGCAATCTGTATGAAGATGTATGTATCATGGGTGATTTTAACACCGTCATTGATCCCAAGATGGACAGGAGTATTTTGACTTCACCAAAAAAAGCAAAATGCAAACTACCATCAGATTTTTTCCAAATTGTGGAAGAGTGTCAATTGAGTCATGTTTGGAGGTTCAAACATCCCCATGTAAAGGACTTCACTTTCTACTCAAATCGCCATCAGACATGGTCAAGAATTGATCATATTTGGATATCCCAAAACCGGCAAAGTAATATTCACAAAGTAGAAATTCTGACTAAAGTTTTTGGTGATCATAATCCAGTTACTTCGTGTTCAGAGGGCAAAACAAAAGCAGAAGATGGAAACTGAATGAGGTTCTCCTTCTTAAAGAAGAGATTATAACATCACGTAAAATAGAATTAGAAGAATTTTTCAATGTTAATGTAAACAATGAGGTGAATATCTCAACAGTTTGGGATACAGCAAAAGCAGTGATTTGAGGATTCTTCATTCACAAAAATATAGAATGTAAAAAGAGACAAAAGAAGAATATTGAGCAGACAATGAATACAATTAAGGATTTAGAAAAATGACTGAAGAAGAACCCCCATGATAAAGAGGTGAATTCCAATTTAAGAATTATGCAAAAACAACTTTCAATGCTCACAATGGAAAAAATAGAAAAAAAGATCCACTTTGCTAAACAAATTTTTTTTGAGCATGCTAACAAATCTGGACGCTGGCTAGCATATAAGATATGAAAAGAGAAAAAGAAACATCTTATCCCAGAAATTAAAGAAGGAGATCGTAGTATCACAGACTCTAAAGGAATAAGGAAGATACTTGGTAATTATTTCAAAAATTTGTATTAAGCTAACTGGTCCAGCAAGTTGGAAGAGGTAAATGATTTTCTTTGTTCACAATGCCTTCCAGAAATCTCTCAAGACCATCAGGAAGTGCTAAGCAAACATGTTACTGTCAATGAGATTAGTGAGGCAATAGACAGAGCTAAAGCTAAAAAGGCCTCAGGACCAGATGGACTAACTGCAAGCTTTTATAAGCATTTCAAAGAGCAACTTCTAAAGCCCATGCAAATGATGATTAACTCTATAACTGATTCAAGCACAATCCCAAACAGCTGGACAGAGGCTAATATAACATTAATACCGAAAAATGACTCTCCTCATCTAACATGCAAAGATTTTCGACCTATATCTCTCTTAAATGTGGATTATAAGATCTTCGCTTCAATTCTAGCCAACAGCCTGAAGAAGATTCTTCCAGATTATGTGCACGAAGATCAGAGTGGATTTATCCCAGGTAAACAGATGAAGTCTAAGGACTATGTTCAACATATTAGAATTTTATGAGCTGCACATTGGAAAAAAAAGGCGCTCTTATTTTTCTTGACGCAGAAAAGGCCTTCGATAATGTTAATTCGCTCTTTCTTATTAAAGTTATAGAAAATATGAAAATGGGGGGAAATCTTTGTAAACTGGATAAAAGCCATTTATAGTGAACAAAAGGCGCGAATAATGATCAATAGTGATTCATTGGAGAGCATTAAAATTTTGAAGGGAACCCAGCAAGGATACCCGTTATCACAATTATTGTTTATCTTGACTTTGGAAGTCTTGCTCAGATAGATAAGGAATGAAGATCTAATAAAAGAAGTGAAGCTCGGCCGAGATGAATTGAAATATAAGGCCTTTGCAGATGATCTGGTGTTATTTTTGGAAGATCCGGTATCATAAATGACCAAAGTTAATGAATTATTAAACAAATTCGGGCAATTAGCGGGTTTCAAAATCAATACATCCAAAACTAAGATTCTCTCGAAGAATTTGAGCCTTTCAGAAAAAGAGAAAATTGAAAAGAAGGAGGGTATACAATGTGTACAGAAAGTAAAATATTTAGGATTTGAGTTGTCCAGCAATAATAATCATTTATTAAGAATAATTATCAAAAAAGTTGGAAGCTGATACAGAAGAAACTTGAACTGTGGAAATCATTAGATCTATCCTTACTGGGAAGAATTTCAGTTACCAAAATGACAATTTTACCCAAAATTTTATTTCTGTTCCAAATGATCCCAATTACAGTTTCCAGAAGTTGGCTGCACCGGTGCAAAAAAGATCTTTCCAAATTTATTTGGAAGAAACCCAGGATGAAATACAAGTTGTTGACAGACACAAGGCGACGAGGAGGCTTCACAGTACTGGATTTAAACCTGTGTTATGATGTAGCCTGTCTCTCATGGATGAAACCATGGATTTTGCTAGATGACAGGAAGGTTCTGATGCTAGAAGGACATGATCTTCATTTTGGTTGGCACACATACTTATGGCATGGTAAGTCAAAAGTTAAGACGTCCTTCAAAAATCATGTTATTTGTAGTGCTCTCATCACTATTTGGGAAAGATGCAAATTTTTGCTTTGCCCAAAACTACCATCATGGGTATCACCCGCAGAAGCATTTTCTATTTCCAGACTCAGAAGATATGACAACTGGACTACCTACAAGGAATTGTTAAAGCAAAATGGAGATTCTATTTTGCTGAAAGAACAACAGCAGTTGGCAGAAGGAGGTTCCCCAATACAGTGGTTTTCATTTCTGCAAATAAAGGAGAGATTTAAAAAAGATCTCCAAACTGGAGGAGTCGAATTGAGGCCCACTGAATTGGAAATCTGTACGTTAAAAGGAGAAAAACACTTACTTTCCAGACTGTATAAAATGTTATTAACTTTTAATTTAGAGGATGAGACTATAAATGAATGTATGATAAAATGGACAAGAGAGTTAGGTCGTAGTATCTTGCTGAAAGAATGGGAAGGCATCTGGAAAGACAATATGACAAACTCTAGATCTTATGTACTGCAAGAAAACACTCTAAAGATGGTGCATGGGTGGTACCTGGTGCCAAACAGACTTGCAAAGATGAACAAGCAGAGGAAAAATCACTTTTGGAAATGTGTGAACCAGGGTTTTTTTTCCATTCTGGTTTGCCATCCGTTCTAACATGCAGAAGATTTTAAAATTGAAGATTATGTGATACCAGAATCCTTTTTACTGAGTATATGAGAGCCAAACCAAGGTTAGATTTCCATATTAGAAGATTAGTGTGGCTTCTTATTGTAGCAGCCAGAATAGTTTTCGTTAGGCACTGGAAAATGACTTCCATTCCCACAACTGAAGAGTAGTTAGAAAAGGTTATGAAGATTACAGAGCTGGATAAGATGACCTACAGATTAGGAAATATGTCAGACAGCAAATTTTACAATGCATGGGAGCCACTAGTGACTTTTCTACAAAGTAATTTCTACAAAGTCTGGTGGTGTTGGGGTTCCTGTTGCTGACGTCATCGAGAGCAAATCCAGCATCAGCAACAGGAACCCCAACACCATCAGAACAACATCCAACAGCAGCACCACCAACAGTCCGAGCACGAACAGAAGGTTCAGGCAGCCATGACAGAATCTGCTTGTCGAGTAACCTCAGACAAGCCTCAGAAGAGATGAGTTCTAGTGGTTCCAGTGGACTCCTTGCTAAGAGGAATGGAACCGAAAATTTGCAATCCAGACAGAATCAATCGTGAGGTGTCCTGTCTCCCTTGGGGCCAAAATCAATGACATAATGGAAAGGATAATAAGACTGGTCAAGCCCACTGACTGTAACCCCCTCCTTTTGGATCATGTCAGAACCAATGACACGGTGAGGCACAGCTTTGACTGCATCATGAAGGATTATGAGCTTATGGGTAGGAAGCTGAAGGACCTTCGTGCGCAGGTTGTCATTTCGTCTCTCCTCCCTGTGGAAGGACTTGGCCCCTGAAGGGAAAGAAGAATAGTGGAGATCAACAACTGGCTCCGAAGATGGTGCCACCAGGCGTGATTTGTTACTGTGGTAGTTAGCCCTCCCCTGGGGTCTACAATTTATTAATATCCAATATCAAATATATCTCCACTTGCCTGAGAGGGTTCCCCAGACGAGCACACAGGCAGGCATGGCCGAACGGCAGCGATCTGGAAAAACCTGGTCTGGCCAGTAAACAATCTGTCACGTAGCCCCAGGAGCCCTCAAGACATACACACATTAAAATATACAAAGGGTCCTCTGCCCCGAGAAGCCAGCTTGACAGGATGAGTGATCCGGACAAACAGCCTGTCAAGCACGGACGATTTGCATATAGCCGCAGCTTTTGACAACCCTGACAAAAACCAATCAGGCAAGGAACTTTGACATTTTGGAGCTTTGTTCTCCTAATCATGCACATTTTGGAGCTTTGTTTTAGCTCCTCAACCTATTGTTCTCCCCGGGAAAGGATTAGCCCTCCAGGTACATTTTCCCCTATGAAAAAACCCGATTTTTGAGCGGTTCCTTGGATCGCTTCGGATCGCTTTCGGCTCCACGCCACTCTGTCCAGCTATCCCCTCAGACCTCAATGTGCTGAGTCTCTTCTCTCCCTCTGCTGCTGTCTCCAACTCCGGACTTCAAGACCAGGTGCAGTATACTCCATCAATAACCCTCCAAAAACCCTTATCAATTTTCTTCTCTTTTATTTCTCGTTAGGGTCTATGTGAGTGAGTGCATAAGTGCGAACGTGCACAAGGAGTTATTTTTAAATAAAAATAATTTAATTAGCGATTTGGTGTGGTTTTTTTGGCTTGGCCTGACCCTGTAAAAATTGGGTTGGAAGATCTCGCTAGGTTGCCCTGCCTCTTGTAGTGCTACAGCTTGTGCTCTGGCTAATTCCCATTTCCCTTTTGGTGGAGTGCATTAAGGTGTCCTCCACGGGACCCCCAAAAATCAGGGTAACAGATTCGGGTTTTTCAATCATGGTCTCTATTTCCACAAGGATGGTCTTCTGGCAAGGGATGGCCTGCACCTCACAACCATCGCCCAGAACTTTTTGCTAACAGTCTCGCAAAACGTATCAGGAGGTCTTTAAACTGAGTTTGACTGGGGAGGGGGACAGTATTATTCTGGGCAAGGATTCAGTGAGTGCTCCAAAAAAAAAGCCAAAATGATATAGATAGGGTAGGCCAAGTAGAACCAGAGACCAAGAGTGGGAGGGAAAGTAACTTTAGTACGGAACTTCCAGGAAGGGCACTTGGTCTCAAGCGTCTCTAAACTAATGCACAGAGCATGTGAAATAAGCAAGATGAACTCCAACTCTTAGTACAACAAAATAAATATGATTTAATAGGCATCACTGAAACCTGGTGGGATGAATCTCGTGATTGGAATGTAGGAATAGGGGGGTATAACCTATTTCGCAGAAACAGACCAAACAGAAAAGGAGGAGGAGGAGCCTTATATGTCAAGGATGTTTTCACCTGTGAAGAGATCCATGACTTAAATCTAGGAAGCCAAGTCGAGAGCATCTGGGTAAGAATTAAGGGACCGAGAAATAACAGGGATGTGATTGTGGGGGTTTGCTACAGGCCTCCAGGCCTGCCTGAGGACTTGGATGAGGCCTTCCTGGAGCAGATGACCACACATTCAAAAAGGAGAGATGCAGTGTTAATGGGAGATTTCAGTTATCCTGATATTTGTTGACAGTCATACTCTACCAAGACCTCAAGGTCCAACAGGTTCCTCGCTTGACTTGCAGACGAATTCATGGTCCAGAAGGTGGAAGAGGCAACAAGGGGATCGGCTATTTTAGATCTGATCCTAACCAACAGGGATGACCTAGTTGATGAGGTGGAGGTGGTGGGATGGTTAGCAGGGGAGTGACTATGCTCTTTTGGAGTTTGTCATTCAGTGGGAAGGAGAAGCCAAGTATAGCCAGACATGCATCCTAAACTTTATGAAAGTTGATTTCTCTAAGCTTAGGGAGTTACTTGCTCAAATCCCATGGTCAAGAACACTAAAAGAGAAAGGAGTTCAGGACGGATGGGAGTTTCTTAAAAGTGAGATACTGAAGGCACAATTGAGAACTGTGCCAATAAGGAGGAAAAATGGCAGGTGTCTAAAGAAACTGGAATGGTTGACTAAAGAACTCTCAGCTGAGCTAAGTGTTAAAAGAAACATGTACAGGAAATAGAGAATGGTGAAACCACAAAGAGGAATTCAAGCAAATAGCCAGGAGATGTAGGGAGAAGGTCAGAAAAGCTAAAGCGCAGAATGAACTCAGGCTTGCCAGAGACATTAAAAACAATAAAAGGGCTTTTTTAGTTATGTCCACAGCACAAAGAAAAACAGGGAAATGATAGAATCGCTGCGTGGAGAAGATGGCCAATTAATAAAGGGGGGAAGAGAGAAGACAGAACTACTCAACACCTTCTTTGCCTCAGTTTTCCCCAAAAAGATAGAAATTGTCAAGGTCAGAGACCTGGGCAGTGAGCCAGCCCAGAGAAGGGAGCGTGAGAGCCAGCAAAGTCCAACCGGGAGAAGACAAGCAAGCGCTTTACACAAGGGAGTTCATTTACCAGAGCATCAAGCGAAAGCCATAGTCAGAGTTCCAAAAACCAAGAGTCAAGAGATCAATTCAAGGTAGCAGGAACCAGGTGCTGGGAGCAAGGAACAGGCAAGAGGAAGGCTTGAAAGAAGTTTGCCACAAGCAAAGGAAAACTTCCAGGCAGGCAGTTATATAGCCCAAGACACAGATGTGGCTAGTCACTGCTTCTTGAATTTAATCAAAGAAGCTTCCCTTTGCTCAGCTCTCTTGAGTCTCCACCTTGTTTGTGGGCTGATTGGCACAGGCTCCAAAGCATCTTCAGAATTGGATCCCTGTTGCCCTACAGGAGCAGGCAGAGGAACGTCCAAGCCTGCTTGGTCCATGGCAGCAGGGGATCTCTTGAACTACAGGACTTATCTCCAGCCAGAGCCACAGGGACCAACAGCTGCTGCTCATCATCTCCACCCTGAGCAACAGAGACCAACAGCTGCTGCTTGTCATCAGCAGCTCTGACAGGGGCTTCAGTTATCACAGAAATACTCAACCTGGGGGATGGGGAGCAGGTGAGGAAACAGGGGGAACTGCAGCACAGAATAAGTAGAGAAGTAGTACAGGAACATCTGGCTAAACTAGATGAATTCAAGTCTCCAGGGCCAGATGAACTACACCCAAGGATATTAAAAGAACTGGCAGAAGTCATTTCTGAACCACTTGCAATAATCTTTGAGAACTCTTGGAGAACAGAAGAAGTCCCAGCAGACTGGAGGAGGGCAAATGTCATCTCCATCTTCAAGAAGGGGAAAAAAGAGGACCCAAATAATTATCGCCCAGTTAGCCTGACATCAATACCAGGAAAGATCCTAGAGCAGATCATTAAACAGTCAATTTGTAATTACTTAGAAAGCAGTGCCGTAATCACTAAAAGTCAACATAGATTTCTCAGAAATAAGTCATGCCAGACTAATCTTATCTCTTTTTATGATAGGGTTACAAGCTTGATAGATGAAGGGAATGCTGTAGACATAGCATATCTTGACCTCAGTAAGGTCTTTGACAAAGTTCCCCATGACATTCTTGCAAAGAAACTAGTAAAATGTGGGCTGGACAGGGCTACTGTTCATTGGATTTGTAATTGGTTGACCAACCGAACCCAAAGGGTGATCAAAAATGGCTGCTCTTCATCCTGGAGAGAAGTGACTAGTGGGGTGCCACAGAGTTCTGTCCTGGGTCCAGTGCTATTCAACATCTTCATCAATGACTTGGATGAAAGAGTGGAGGGCATGCTGACATCAAATTGGGAAGGGTTGCTTATATCCCAGAGGACAGGATCAAATTTCAAAATGACCTTGACAGATTGGAGAGCTGGGCCAAAGCTAACAAAATGAATTTCAACAGAGAGAAATGTAAGGCTTAGGCAGAAAAAATGGAATGCACAAATATAGGATGGGGGACACATGGCTGGATAGCAGTACATGTGAAAGGGATCTAGGAGTCTTGGTAGATCACAAGCTGAACATGAGTCAGCAGTGTGATGAGGCAGCCAAGAAAGTCAACGCGATTCTTGGTTGCATCAGTAGGAGTATGGTCTCTAGATCAAGGGACGTAATGGTACCACTCTATTCTGCATTGGTTAGGCCTCATTTGGAATACTGTGTCCAGTTCTGGGCACCTCAATTCGAGAAGGATATCGATAAGCTGGAATGTGTCCAGAGGAGGGTGACTGAAATGGTGAAGGGTCTGGAAGCCATGCCCTATGAGGAATGGCTTAGGGAGCTGGGTATGTTTAGTCTGCAGAAGAGAAGGTTAAGAGGGGACATGATAGCCATGTTTAAATATTTGAAGAGATGTCATGTCAAGGAGGGAGTGGGCTTGTTTTCTGCTGCTGCAGAGACTAGGACAAGGAGCAATGGATTCAAGCTATGGGAAAGGAGATTCCACTTGAACCTCAGGAAGAACTTCCTGATGGTCAGAGCTGTCCGGCAGTGGAATATGCTGCCTCAGAGTGTGGTACAGTCTCCTTCTTTGGAGGTTTTTAAACAGTGGCTGGATGGCCATCTGCTGGGAATGCTTTGATGGGTGTTCCTGCATGGCAGGGGGTTGGACTCGATGGCCCCTGGGGTCTCTTCCAACTCTATGATTCTATGATTCTACAAAAAGATTCCGGCACCTGCTTTTCTTTGTTGATCTATAACCCAAATTAGTTATTTATTCTAACTTAAATGCAATTCTCTAATCAGTGCAAAAAGCTTAACAGATTTTTCTTTTGCTGGATTAGATTAGACTATTATTACTATCAGTTATTTATTGTATCTATACTTCCTGATTGCTAAGGCAGAGGAGGATAAAGTAGCAGAAGACAAGTCGCTTGTTGCCTTCTTTTTTCTTGGAACGTTGAGGGAAGTATACACAATACGGTTACCATTTGACTACATAAGAAAAGGATGACAAGCTACTAATGACCACAGTTTCAAAACTAACTAGCTGTATGTTAATAGAAGGTATTGATTGATTATGATCCTCTGAGGTTGTTTATAATCTTCTGAGGTTATTTAACTGCTGCTAAGTAGTATTTTCCCTTTTCTTAGGATGGAGAGGTTACTATTTTCTCTGTTTTTGAGATTTTACTAAGGCAGTTACCACATTCCAGGTGGAAGTTTCTAGGTTTTTGTAATTATTGCTGTCTAACTGTTTTTGTGGTGGTGGTTTTCCCCCTACTTACCTTTCCCCTTTCCCCTTCTCCCCTACACTGTTTTCCCCTTATATTGTTGTAAGTTATGTGTTATAAGTTTTGTTTTAGTGTCCTCTGTCGAATTTGTATATATGTTTTTGCTAATAAAAATAATTAAAAAAACAAACTTCTAGACACACCCCCATGCAAATCTAGCACTTAACTGCATGTTGCAGCCTTGCCCTTCATTAATTTGACAGAAGGCAATTGTCTGCTTGCTCATAGCAACACGTTAAAGTGAAACTTCTGAGTCAAATACGAAGACAGACAGCATGTGAGTTTCATTTAGTAAATCTAAGCTTCCTCTCATTGCAAAGCCTGGAGGGAGAAAATCCAGAGAAACCTTGCATGCAGAAAATGGCAATAGTGACTGCTTCAGCTCAGCAGTTTTAAAGCTACTCTGTCCTCTGCTGTTGGAAAGGATGAAGATCACTTCCAAGAATCTGGCTCAAGAGTTCTTTCAGATGGAGCACTTCTAGTACCCCTAGCCAAAACATACTGTGCAACAATTCTGTCTTTACCTCAGCTTACACACTTACAGAGTTATAGAGACCCAACATGGTATAGTGGTTTGAGTGTTGCAGTACAACTCTGGAGGCCAGGTTCAATTCCCTGTTTGGCCACAGAAACCTACTGGATGACCTTGGGTGCATCACACACACTCTCAGCCCCAGAAAAACGCATAATAGGTTGGCCTTGGGGTCACCATATGTCAGAAATGACTTGAAGGCACATGGCAACACCATAGCTCAAAGGGCAGAATAAAACGGAAGTAGGGGGGTGGAAATGGGGAAGCTGGGAAGGCCAAACATGGACTATGTCATCTCCTTGGGCCAGTCCCCATTACACAATTACAGTGTTATCCACTTTTAATATCATGGCTCCCTCCTATGGAATTCTGGGGTTTGTAATTGGGTAAGGCACCAGAGAAGCCTCCTGGCTGAGAATTTTAAATTGTTGCTGTTAATTGCCTTCAAGTTGACTTAGACTTACAGTAATCCTATGAATGAGACACATCCACAGTCACGTGGTCATCAGCAGACCTGCTCAGGTCTTGCAAACTCAGGTCCGTGGCTTCCTTCTTTGGGTCTATTCACTCGTAATGCAGCCCTCCTCTTTTCCTATTGCTTTCTACCTTTGTTGTTGTTAACTGCCATCCAATCAACATTGACTTATGGCGATCCTATAAATAAGATCCCACGGTGGCACTACTTTTCCATGGTTGTAGGATTGTGTGCTCCTATGAGGCAAGAGGCTGTGCCAGTGGCAGCAGTACTGCCGGCAGGGTCTCTCATGTCAGACAACTTTTGCTGAGGGGCCAGACTAAATGTGCCAAACAGCTACTGGGTAGCAGCAGTAGTTGGGGGTGACACTGGTGGAGGAACGCTTGAGGCAAGGCAGTGGAAGCATAGCTCACACTTGTTAGTACTGTGCAGAAGGAGACATGGCAAACCCCTTTTGAATGTCTTTTACTGGGAAAACCCACAGTCCAAAATGAAACAAGAGATAGTGCCAGAAAGTGAGACTCCCAGGTTGGATGGCAGTCATCGGGCTCCTGGGGTACGGCAGAAGACAAAGACAAGTAGTATTGTGGCTAATGATTTAACTGGACTCAAGCTGAAAGAACATTCAACTGCTGATGTGCTCAGATGAGAAAAAAAAGTCTGAAGCTGCACAGCATATATTATAGGAACATGGAAGGTGAGAAGCATGCATTGGGGAAGCTAGACATTGTGAAACAAGAAATGTAACATACAAACTTAGCAATACTTGGGGTGAGTGAGCAAAAGTGTATAGGAATGGGACATTTTGTGGCAAATGATTACACACAGGAAATGAAAATCTAAGAAGACATGGGGTGGCATTAATAGTGAGGAGAGATGTAGCAAAGCAGTCAGGGGATATAACGCATAGTCTGAAGAAATAATATAAATAACACTTCAGAGAAAACCCATCAATATAACCATAATCCAAGTGGATGCTCCAACTACACAGGCAGGAGAGGAAGAAAGGAATGATTCTATGTTAGACTATAGAAGGAAATTGATCATACACCAGAACAGGACATGTTGGTAATCATAAGCAATTGGAAAGTAAAAACAGGAAACCCAGTGAAAAAAAATATTGTAAGAGAATTTGGCCTAGAATCAAAAAATGAAGCAGCAGAGTGGCTGCCTGAATTTCTAAAGGTCAAGAGTCTGTTCATTGCAAACAAATTTTTCAAGCAACCCAAGAAGCAACTGAATACATGGACATCATCTGATGGTCAATGTAGAAATCAAATAGTCTACATAATCAGAAGCAGAAGATGGAGAAGCTCTCTGTCCAAACAAGATCAGGTACAGATTGTGGTACAGACTATCAACTGCTAATATCAAAAAAGCTAAAGAAAAACACTAAATCATCCATTGTGTAAAAATGCAACCAGGAGCACATCCCCATAGAAATTGAAGATAACATAAATAGATTTGCATTATTAAACTTAATTGACAGGAAGTCAGAGGAATATGAGACTATAGCTAGAGAAACTGTCAGGAAGGAATGCAAAAAAGACACTTTGTCATTAACTGCCATCAAGTTGACTTTGACTTATAGTAACCTATGGATGAAAAACCTCCAAGTCACCTATCATTAATTGTCCTGCTCAGGTGTTGCAGATTCAGGGATGTGTCTTCCTTGATTGAGTCTATCCGTCTGTAATACGGTCCTCCTCTTTTCTTACTGCCTTCTACCTTACCAAGCACTATTGTCTTTTTTCTAGTGAGTCAGGTCTTCTCATGATTTAGCCAAAGTATAGCAGCCTCAATTTAGTCATCTTGGCTTCTAGAGAGAATTCATGCTTGAGTTGCTCTAGGACCCATTCATTTGTCTGTTTAGCAGTCCAGGGTATCCACAGAACTCTTCTGCAGCATCACATTTCAAATGAGTTGTTTTCCTTCCTATATGCTTTCTTTACCATCCAGCTTTCACAACCATACATTGAAATTGGGAATACAGTGGCATGGACAATCCTAACTTTAGTATTCGCTGATATATCTTTACACTTCAGCAACTTGGCTAGTTCCTTCATAACTGTCCTTCCAAGTCCTAGTCTTCTAATTTCTTGACTGAACAAAGGTATGGAAATTTTTCAATTATTTCCATCTCTATCATCTACTTTAAAGTTACGTAAACTAGCTGTGGTCATTATTTTTGTTTTCTTCATGTTCAGCTGTAAACCTGACTTTGCACTTTCTGCCTTGACTTTCTTCAGGCATTGGTCTAAGTCTTTGCTATTTTCTGCTAGTAGTGTGATATAACTTGCATATTAAATTGTTGATGTTCCCTTCTTCAGTTTTCACACCTCCTTCTTCAAAGTCTAATCTTGCTTTGGACCTGATCCATTCAGCAAACAAGTTGAACAGACAGGGTGATAAAATGCAACCTTGTATGACCACCTTGCCATTGAAGATCCCATTCTGTTTCTCAATATACTGTTGTAATAGTAGATTCTTGTCCTGACTGTGGGCTACACATTAGGATAATCAAATATCCCTTGACTGCTTTTGGTACCTCTCTTCTCACTATTAATGCCACCCCATTTCTGCTTAGATTTTTGTTTCCTGAGTACAACACCATGTTATTATCTGACTCAAAATGTTTTTTTTCTGTCTACTTTAGCTCATTCACCCAGAGTATTCTAGGCAGTTAAAAACAGATGGGAAGCAAAAGTAATAGGCGACTGAAATAGAGTCAGAATCCTGAATGCAGCTGTTCAACTACTTGTGCACAGGGATGAGGAGAACTACTGTAATAATCGATGCAGTGAAATAAAAGATGACACCAAAAGAAAAAAGGAAGAACAAGAGATCTCTTTTACAAGATCTGAGAAGTCAAATGGAAATTTAAAGCAAGAGTGGGGATGCTCTACAACTGTCAGGGAAACACATTACATGACCAAGTAGAAATAAAAAGACAATAGAAACAATACGCTGAAGAACTATATAAAAGAGATGAAAGGATGGCAAGAGCTCTGAAAGGATCTTGCCAAACTGGGAGAATGGGTAGTACCATGGCAAATATGTTTCAGTGTGCAGCAATGCATAATGGAGCAGTAAATCCCAATTTCACCTACATACTAATGGGATGTCAGCTGGCAAAGGTTGGCCAGGAAAGCAGTCTTGAGATTGTCCTAAATAGCTAACTGAAAATGTCGATTAAGAGTGTGGCTTTGAAGAAGGGGGAAAAAAGGCAAATTCCATCTTGGGCATTAGAAAGGGAACTGAAAACTGCTAATATAATGCAAAGATCAGTCTATGGTGTCACCCCATTAGGAATACTGTGTATAGTTCTGATCACAACATCTAAAAAATGTGATTTCAGAGCTTAAAGAGATGCAGGCAAAGGACCTGAGCAAAGTGACCAGAGCAAAGCCTTCATGAAAAGTCGCAAAATATGGGGCTGAGTAGTTTAGAAAAGAGGTGAATAGGGGATACATGACAGAGGTGCATAAAATTATGCATGATGTACAGAAAGTAAATAGGGAAATTCTCAGTGGTAGAGCTTGGAGTGTGTGAAGGGGGGGAGGGGACAGGGCTACAGCATGAGGAGTGTGACTGCAGCACGCGGGAGCATGTCCAGGGTGCACAGAGGCGTGGCTGTGGGCTGGGATGCCCCAGAAACATTGCTGTCCAAGGCGAATTGCCCCCCCCCACCCCCATGTTTCTACGCAACTGGAAATTCTCTCTGTCAAATGGTAATCCACCAGATGGCATCAGTATAGATGAGTAACATAGTAGGTTGCCTGTCTGAGGGACCCCATATCCATGGTCAATACAGCTGAAATTCTACGTGAGTCAAGATCCTGAACCGCACACTTTATCAGAATTCACACATGTAGCCTGGTCACAGTAGAGGAAACAAGTAGATCCTGTGCTGCAAAATTATTGGTTTATGAAAGATGTAATCTCTCTATGGAGTGGCTTACTGATGATTGGAAACAAAATCATACTCCTGAGCAGCATGTGAGCAGAAATGCTCTATCATCTCCATAGACCACATCAAGCTATCAAAAGGACCAAGGGAACAGCACTGACTGATGAGATAACAGCCAAGAATGATGCAGCCTATAGAACAGGGTGTGACAGTTGCTGAGACCATGCAGCCACAACTGTTCTCCATGAAATACCTGACTAGCCAGAGTAACCGCCGATAATTTTGAGTTTGGCACTCACCTGCTGTTAAATGAACAATTTTTCAAAATTCACAGAAATCCTGCATCTGCCAGACAAAGTATCACATTCTGTCTTCTTGAAAATAAAACTTCTATTTGGCAAGCGTGGTGCACCACAAGACATGATAAGTGCTCATATCCCATTGCATAACAGCAACAACAAAGAAACACTTCATGAGAGCATGGAAAATAAAACTCATTTATTCCAGTCCAGAATATCCTCAGTCAAAACTAATGGCTGACTGAACAATCCACTCAATCAGGTTAATGCTCCAAAGACGGCAGTAACAAATACATCTTTGACTGTTTTGGAGTATTTCCCAGCACATCACGACTGGTGGGACATGTACTGAGAACAGTTCTCCCATCCACACACATAGTCCTTCAGCTTAAGTTTTCCCATGGATACAGTTTCAACTGTGCAAACTTAAGGGCAAACTAAAAGAATTAGATTTGGACAGCAAAAACATTTCTGGTTATCAAGATGCAGAATTTGGTAAGAACTAAGACATTAAGAGGCTGGCAATCTGCAACAATAACAGAATCATGTCTTGTGCCATAATTATTGAAACGCCAACAGGACACAAGTGTCAGTGCAAAATATGTCAAACAAGACAAATACATATGTCAGTGCATAAAAAAGACTCCAAGCTATACATAAGACCTGCCTTCCAAGCCCAACTATCAGAGGCAATTTTATGTGCAGCTCCTGTTGTCCTGCAACATTTAGATGTCAAATTTATAAGAATTGAAGCCTTGTGTGCATTCTTGCCCATTATCATGACTCATAACATTTCCTTGTAGTCTTCTTAGATGGCCCAACGACTCTTGGGCCATACAAATGAACATGAGAAGAGCTTGGCACAAAAACTATTGTTCTAACTTATAGTGAAGGCTTCTGGCGATGATGGAGCATGGACGTTTCTGAGAGTTCTCCTCTCAGGATCGGCTCCATCAGAATTGCGGGGGGGTGGGGGTGGGAGAGGAAGCCCCTGCCACAGAAATTTCTCCCTGGACAAGGGGAGATCAGCCACAGCATCCCCAGGAGCTCCTCATGAGGAGAGTGTCAGCAGTGATGGTCAGCATGGGCAGATCCATGGGGCGAATGGGCCAGCTTGCCCAACTGCACCCATCACATGTTGGGAGATGGATTTTACAGCACCTAGCACAAAATCCTCCCAGTAACCGCTGCACTCTGAACACGAGGGCTCCAGAGGCAAGCTTTAAACACACAGCAGAGTATAAAAACAGCAAACAAGCGTGAGCAGCAGCAGAGTGTAACATACAGCATCAGCACTGACCCCACTCTACTCACTGGTTAGTAACACTAGCACACAGTGTGGTCATCCAAAAACACCTGGAGGCTTTTATTCTTTAAGTTCCAATATATACATCTGTACAAACAGGATACGCAGATCCTCAGGTTCAGCATCACATCAGGCAGAAGTTTGCTCAGACAGAGTTCTGGTGTCAAAGAATCAGCAAGAGTCAGAGAGAGAACCAGTCTGAGCTCCCCTCTTATGTACACACCAGCAGATAGCTCATCAGCTAGGGACAATGGCTGATGCAAACCGCTTGCCAGGATTTCATATTACCATGACTCAGCCTTACTGTCCCTTAGGGATTACATCATGACTTGCCAAGTCATTCCCCAGGTATATCCCCACATGCTCATCAAGGGTATTTTTAACTAGGGCAAATGTCTCACCAACATCATGTTCCTTGAAAGTTTTTATTTTGAAGTTCTTTGAATAACAAAGCAGCAATCATTTCTGTAAGTAAGAACGAGAACCTCAGTAACTTTTCTGGCTCTTTTTAATAAAATTATGTAGTCTGAGAAGGGGAGAAGAGCACAGAAATGCATTTTAAGTTTTAAAAGTCCATACAATTTCTTTAAGAACTTATAGCAAACTTCTAAAGGAGATAGCAACTATGCTTAAAGAGGAAATCATATTACTATAAAGATTTTTCCTTTACTTTTCTTACTGTGAGAGAATGGTGAGAGTCACTCTGGAATGTGAGAGAACAGGGAAGATTGGCTGATGTGATTGAGTTGCTGTAGAAACTTGGAATGGACAGAGTTAAAGTGAGCTGGATTGTGAATTGCTATCATTTGCTACCATCTACTGGAAATCAGAAAAATTGCAGACAACATTGTTTTTGTAAAAGTGAAGATGCTAATACCTAAATAAAAGTTTAAAGACACAGATTCAGAGACAGAGCTTGTTGTTCAAGTAATTTGGCAAGAGATATTTAAAGAAATGGAAGTGTTGAGAGAAGTCATAAACCAGGGATGGACAAATGGACCTGGGGTTGAAGACATAGGCTATTTCCATGCTACAGTGTTCTAGTGCTGTGGAATTCTGAGGTTTGTAGTTTCCTGAGGCCAAAGAGCTCTCTGGCTGAGAATTCTAAAGGCCCCTCCCTAAGCTGCAAGCCCCAGGATTCCATAGGATGTTGAAAGTGGGATAATAACACTATAACATGTAAGACAGAAATGGCCATAGAGGTGAATACCAGCCAGAAGGAAGATGATTTGGAAAAGATGGAAGTTTGATTTGCAACAACAGCTTCAGAGAAAACAAGCTTAGAGAAGGAAAATGTGTGAGATAGTTATAATCCACGGAGAGGGGAGTAGAAGAAATGGATTGGAAGCAAAAAAAAAGGAGGACTTGGAGGAATTTCTTGAGATGAAAGGAGCTTGCGCTAAAGTAAAGAGTGTTTTTGTAAAAAGATTGTGTGGAATTGAAGGCCTTTATATGACAGAGGAGATGAAGTCTTTCAAGTTCAGATGAATTATGAAAGAGATGAAGGGTGTTAAATAGGAGTGGCTTGCCCAGGAAGATGATATGGAATGCAGTAGTATACCTAAAACTGAGAGAAGTGTTTGTGGAAGGTGGTTTTTAAGCCAAATACTTATATGTTACCCTAAGAGGTGGGGAACGTTGGAATCCACCCCATAATGCCAGTGTCTCTTTAGAATTTGGAAGAATTATAGCTCAAATGAGGCCTGCAAAGGTCGGGGGTAACAGCAGAATCTTTTCACCAGTGTATACCAGTAGAGAGGACTCCAGTTAAAGTTAACAAGGTATTTTATTTGAATTGACAAACACATGAGAAGTCAGACACTCTTAAGAACCATACAAGGCTAAGGGAAAGTGAGACAAGAAAGATTAGATAGAGAGAGATTGGATGGAAAGGATGATAGTTACCAGTCTTGAAGAAAGGGTCACAGCAGAGTGGCTCAGACAGCATCTGAGTGTAGCACAGAGGAACCGCAGTCTGGGGGCACCATATACCATGTACCATATACCACGTACTAGGTCCAGTGTCGGGTTTTCCCAGCTAATCGTCTCTGCACTTTTGACTCTGAACACATCTCAAGTCATTTTGACCCTGAAACACATTCTCCAGTAGCTGTGACTTCAATCATGTTCTCCAGTCATTAATAAGTTCAATTTATGAAAAATCATGTATCTTGTAAGAGAGGTGGTAGGGTATGGCAACATATGTTTTGGTCATGTCATATTCAGACTTTACAAAGAGTGAAATTTGAAAAGAAACTGCATATGAAATATAAATATTGATACAATTCTAAAGGATGGCTCTATTTGGTTTTTGAGAAGAGAGATGGTCTGTTATTATTGGAAATTGTATGTTGAATGCAACAAAAAGAAACTATCCTATAAAAATACATTTTGATCAGTTTAAATGGAGACAGAGTAAAATGTAAGAAATTAGATATAGGTATTTCAAAGATGAGTAACAAGTTTAACAGGGAAGGAAGGTTAATATATACTGGTAGGTGGTAGAAAGTTTGAAATGAATCTAACAACAAGAAGAGGATATGTCTGGACATGGAAAAGAATTTGCAGACATTGTATTCCTGAATGATTGCAATTTCTTGACTGATTTTTTTTTCTGAAAAAAAATAAATAAAATTGTCTATTTTGGATTAAAAAAAATATTAATAGTGTTTTTGAAAGAGGGAACCTCTAATTGACTTTTTGGGGGGAAATGAGTATGATTGGATAATTGACCGTTTTATCAATTAATATAAGTTAAATATATCCGCAAAGTGTAAGATATAGATAAGTCAGGGAGGGATAGATCTTAAGGGTTAAGTCAGAACTGCAGAAAGGATAGCTACAAGTCATCTTTCTTTTTGTCTATTGTGTTAGTCGTAGCTTTTGTTATATATTTAGGTAGTTGGAATTGTGCATAGGAATAGAAGTTTTGTGTGTAGTTTTTTTTGTGGTTTTGTAATTTTTTGTTTTATGTGAGCCAATTTATTTTATGTAGATTTTAAGGCAATAAAATGATTTTAAAAAGCTGTTGTTTTTACTTAGGTCATTTCCACACACACCTGGCCCCTCCTGAAACTGCAAACCCCAGGATTCCATAGGATGTTGCAAGTGGAATAATAGCACTATAACTGTCTGGTGTGGAAATGGCCTTAGAAATGAAAGGAGAAGGGTGTAATATATTATATTGTATCCCTTAAGACCACCTCCTGGAAGACCTAAGTGGAAATCAGTCACCAGGCTGGCGGGTAGAAGGTAGCTTAGTGGAGGCTGATCCTGGCTGAGGCCTGTTTTTTGTATGGGCAAGGATGCAGAGAAGAGACAAGTTCCCAGGGTGTTGAAAAACTTGTCTTCTGTTATAATTTTTATTGTTTCTGTATTTCCCCTTTTTTCCCCTTTAATCTTTTAACAGACCCTGAAGAAAGCCAATAATATTACTGGGGTTGAAAAAAGTGGGGCTAATTACTAAGATAAAATCATATTTTTCAACAACCTGAGACCTTGCCTTTTCTCTACATTCCTTCTGTTGGGTTTTACCAGTCTTCTTTGCTTTTCGGTATGAGTTGATCAGATGATATATTAGTTAATAAACAGTTAATCATCATGCTTCATCTGTTATTTCCTGAACTAATGGAAATATTACAGTTCAAAGTGTCAAACGCAATAATCTTCGGAAATTACCTTTCCTGGAACTTCTACCACTCAGTGGATGATCCTAAGTTGAGTATTATGAAATAGAGAGAGAAGCTTCTCTCTGTGCACACTCCCCATACCATGTAAAATAATTTACTATCATCACCAAACATGGCTGCTGCTCATTTATGGTCAAGTGAAAAGCTTGCAATTTCTGTACAGATTCCTGAGCAAACTCACCATTTATATCTCACCACTACGAGAACTTATCATTTACCCCACTCTCTGATTCATGTTCTTTAAGTAGTTTTTAGTCCATGAAATGTTTTCTCCTCTTATCCCATGACTGCTACGCTTTTTCAGTCCTATCCATATTTATTGACACTTCCAATAATTCTAAAAAGTTAGTGAGGTAGGGATTACTTTTGGAATAGTTGTGTTGATTCTTTTCTACATGCTTTATTTACAAGCTAAGTGGCTTGTACAGTGGGTCCTCAGTATGCACTAGCGTTTGGTTCCACAATCTCCCGTGGACACCAAAATCCATTGATGCTCCAGTCCCATTATAGTAAAATGGTGTCCCATATATAAAACGCTGAACAACTCAAAGATTTGATTTTTGGAAAAAAAAAATTCTGAATATTTTTAAGCCATGGTTAGTTGAATCTGTGGATGCAGAATCTGTGGATACGGAGGGCTGACTACAATTTCCTGGATGATCCCTGGATCCCTTGTATAAACTGTGTAACCTTGGACACCCTCCAGGTCCCCGGTACAGAGGCAATTTTTTTGGATATGTTGCATATTTCAGCTAAAAGTGCAGCAATTTCATGTTTGAGTTCTTTAAGAAGTCTTGGATAAACGTTATCTGGACTTTGTTATTTGTTCATAATTCTCCCATTCTTGAAGCATCACCTGAGAGAGGTATAAATATCTACTCTGTAAATGAAGAGAATTCATGTAGGTAAATGAAGATAATTCATGTAGTTTCTCTGAAATTTCATTGTCTTCTTCTTCTTCTTATATTCTTTTAATTCTGTTGTCATCTTCTGGATGATGGATGTTAGCAGAATTATTCTGTTAAATTATAATATCCTGTAGTGATACAAAATAGTAAGTTCCTGGCACTACCGGTAAAAAGACACTTTTACAGAAAAAAAAAGTGGGAAAACATGGGCGATTGCAAGTGGAAGATGATATCTAACCTCAGTTACAGTCTGTGAATGAAGCAAAACAATTGCACATAAAAACCTCATCTGGGACATCTTGCCTTAAAAATATTGGATATTAAAGTCCCTGTGTGGAGGTAACCTGCATGGTGCTTTAAGAAATAGCTGTCAGATTTATGTGGTGGGTTTTAACTTGGCCAGGAAGAGGCATTTCAAAAATCTCTTCTGTCAAAGTCTTTTTTCCTTGAAAGAAGAGTTGGGTAACGCATTGTACAACTTGATACTCAATGGCAGACTAGGGAAAACAAATTTGTTTCTGAAGCAAAGCTTAAAAGACGGCTTGCTTTCACCCATTTCACAATAAGTAATGCATCTCATTTATAACTGTGCATATATATTGCTGAAGAAGAGGAATTTGCTTCAAATTTCAGGCCTGGACATGATGATGGTCCACTTCAATGAATGAAGCTGGGATGATCAGGGATTTCTGAGAAATAAATAGAAAAGAATCTTCTGTGAATACAAATGTGGCTGAAGATGAATGATTTGCAGGTGAAGACTATATATATTAAGTAACTTCCATCATGTTCAGTGGTGCTTACGCCTTTAAAGTATGTTTAGACCTATAGCTTTAAGCTCCTTAACATTCAAAACACTAAAAATATTAATAGGTGCACCCAAACTTCCATAGGTTTCTATAGACCTGTGGGTGTTTGGATACACTGAAACCCGTATTTTCTATCATGTTCTTTCTATTCTTATTTATATTTTTGCCAGGAAACTGGCTTCTCAGAGCGATTGCAAGGGGCAATAATATAGATAATTAGCATAGTGGCAGCTGGTACGAGGTAGGAGGTGAGTCAGGCTGTCAGACATCAATGTTCCAAAAGCCTCCTGGGGATGAAGAGGAGTTCCACTTTGTGCAGTTTATGCCATATGTGGGAGGTCTCTAAGGGGGTAGAAGCAGGGGAGCCGAAAAGGACTGCAGTATTTCAGAGAAAATGAAGACTGTAGAGAATCTTATCAGATGTTTCCCTCATCTGTATCTGTATTTCTAGAAGGGTATGTGCAGCTTTTCACTCCTGACAAAGGAAATAACTTGCTGTGATGTGGTTTGTGGTTACAAGAGACTCTGTACTGTTAATGACATTTTCAAAATGTTAACTCTGTTTACAGAAAAAGTCAGAAAGGAGACACTGCTGTTGTTCACCACACAAATGCTTTTAGCAATATATTTTTCATGCACCACCATGTAAGATCATACAGCTTTTATTCAAGAAGTACTGATATTTCAAATGCTTCTTTAAAAGGGATATCATGACATTAGGGAAAGTTTGACCTAAAATAAGGCTGCTTCAGATATTCAGTGTACTTTACAAGCAACAGTTTAGGTCATGTTGTTGGTTTAGGATCAGTAAATGTGGTGATCATGGCCAATGGCTTTGATATCTTTAAGAGGGAATTTAAGCACATTGTCAGAAAAGAGGATGACACATGTACAATTCTGCAGAGGATGAGAGAAGGACGGGACGGGACCTGGATGACAGTTCTGCATGAAGTCATCCTGGCCTTGTCCTTCGTCCTTCCCCAGGTGGCGTGATAGCGCCACTTATCATTGAAAAAGATAAAATTAGTCTGGCATAATGTGTTTTTGAGAAACCCATGTTGACTCTTAGTGGTCATGGCATTGTTTTCTAAGTGCTTACAAACTGTCTATTTGATGATCTACTCTAGAATCTTTTCCATTATTGGTGTCACGCTGACTGGGCAGCCTTTAAAATCTTAGTTGATTTAAAAGTTCTTTAGACATCTATCCTGGATTCTTTGGACACCTCTCAATATTTCTCCTCAACTGAATTGTTTGAAACGGTGCCTTTAATATCACACTTTCACCATCCATCATAAACTCCTTTCTCTTTTAGTATGCCTGAGCACAGGATGACACATAATATTTACTAAAGTTTACTAAAATCAGCTTTCTTAAAATCTAGAATTCAAGTCTGACTATGCCTGGCTTCCCATTTCCACTGGATAGCAAACTCCAGGAGAACATGGTCACTCCCACCTAAGGATCCCTCCACTGCCACTCCATTAACCAGGTCATCATTGTTGATTAGGATCAGGTCCAAATAGCTGATCCCTTGTTGCCTCTTCCAGATTGTATGAAATTGTCTGCAAGGCAAGTGAGGAATTTGTGGGATCTGATATTCTTGGCAAGATTTGACTTCTAACAAATATCAGCACAGTTGAAACCTCCCATTACTACTATCTCTCTTTTTTTCTGAATGTGTGGTCATCTGTTTTAGCAAGGCCTCATCTAAGTGTATTTAATAATTGGTTGCACACATTGTTCTATCAGTTGCAGGGAGTGGGCATTATATCCTACCATGGCCTATAGGGGCATCCATTGCAGTGATAGCTTTGATCCCTTTCAGCGAACAACTGGAAATAATCTAATTAATCCCAAAAGTAGGGTGGGGATGCAACAGACGAAGGGGAAGACTTTCGCAAAAGAGTGGATCCCTATGATATTGCTTTAGGTATGAAAAGAACAGAGTGGATTTTGTTGTACTGTGAAACACAAATAAGCCAAAAAACAATTGTAGTCAATTTAAGTTATTGGTTTTATCGAGAAAAGGAAAAAAAATATGAGCAATATCAAGAATAATTGTTGGTTTGTTCAGAAGAGGATATGTGTTGTGTCAAAGGAACCTGATAAAGTGGGAAGAAGCACTTATAATCACCCCATGAAATGGCATATTTGCCCTTTATCCATTCCTGATGAGATCAGAGTTGGCCATTGTGTCATGATGCCTTACTTATGTCCACACTATAATTTAAAGATTATAGTCATCCCTCCACATTCACTGGGGTTAGGGGCACAGGACCCTTGTGAAAGTGGAAAAACCGTGAACAACTCTAGGCCCCTCCAAACCATATTTAACACACAAAGATGTATGATCACCATATTCAACCCACTGTGGATTCCTTGGAGGCAGCAGGGTTCCTTCACAAGGCAGAAGTAGGGGGCTGGTGAGGCTTACGGCCACCCCCACAGCTGCCCCACACCATTTTTAATAGGGACTTACAAGCTTCATTAGTAGTTACTCAGTCTCACCAGGCTTGCAGTCCCTATTAAAAATGGCATAGGGAGGCAGCAGAAGGGACAGCAAATAATCCGTAAATAATCAAATCCGCAAAAGTTAAACCCACAAATGTGGAGGGCTGACTGTATTACCATTTTGAAAATCACATGTTGCAAACTATAATTTAAAGTACATCTTGTATTATATTGTTTATACTATAATTTAAAGTTACAGTAAGTTATTAAAAATAAATCATCACCATAAGCCCAGGTTATGGCAGGAATTTTTTTTAATAGTATAATATAGGGAGAAAAAAATAACAAACTACTTTTACAGTTTATGTGACATCAGGCATGTCTCATCCTCCAGTGTTCATAAGTTCACTGACAGACTTCTTAACTCTTTCTGAGGCCATTTCCACACAACACTGTTACAGTGCTATTATTTCAACTTCAACATCCTATGGAATCCTGGGGTTTGTAGCTTAGGGGGGGCCTTTAGAATTCTCAGCCAGACAGCCCTTTGGCCTCAGTAAACTACAAACCCCAGAATTCCACAGGATGTTGAAAGTGGAATAATAGCACTATAACAGTGTAGTGCAGAAAGGCCCTCTGCTTCTTCCTCCACTCCTTCTTTCCCATTTAATAATCCCTCCACCCACATCCATAGCATCCATTCCCCCCTCCGTCTGCAGCCTTCTTTCCAAATGCTCATGTAGTGCAGTGTAGTACAGAAAGGGCCTGAGATAGCCATTGGAATCCACTTGGTTACCTGTGCAACAGGTTGATCATTACCTGCTAGACAATGCAGTAATGTGGGAACTAGCAAAAGTATGACAACCAAAAAATCTGTAAATAAAGCAGACATTCTTCTGCACTCTCTTACCTAGAAGAACATTATAGAACAACATCTGTTGTTACTCTGACTGAAGATGTATTACTGTAGTTTCTTTTTCATTCTAGCAACACTAGCAGAATATGTCAAACCTAGGCTGTTTCTGTGCACCACTGTTTTACTGCATTGGACTATGACCCTGGAGACCAGGGTTTGATTCCCCACTGAGCCATGGAAACTCACTGGGTGACCTTGGGTGTGTCACACACTCTCAGCCCCAGAAAACCCCATGATAGGTTTACCTTAGGATTGCCATAAGTCAGAAATTACTTGAAGACACACAACAACAACAACAACAACAACTATCAGAAAATAGGAGAAGGAGAAAGAGAAGGAAAGAAAATTATTATCTTCCTTTAGGATACTTGAGCATAGAGACTCCTCGTATAACTGAGGAGTTGAGAGCCCCTTCTCCAGATTACAAGTGTGAGCTGTATGGTATAGTAAGGACAACATGTTGTCACAGAACAGAGGTTCCTTGGACGATGTCTGCTCAGTTTTGTCCCTTAACCTTATTCAGATATCTGCTACAATAATAAAGCAGTATTATTTGTGATAGTTACATCGTACTGCTGTAACTGCTGTAACATTTACCATAATGCAAATATATGTGATTAAAGCCGTTCTGGTGGGATTGCATGCTCCTGGGAGGCAAGGGGCTCTGTTGATGACTGCAGTGCTGCTGGTAAGGTCCCCATGTCAGGCAGTCTTTTGATGAGGAACCAGACTAACAGTGCCAAACAGCTACTGGGCAGCGGCGGCAGCAGCAGCAGTGTGTGTGGCAGGGGGACAATGGCAAGGGATTTCCCAGAAAGAACGACAGAGGCAGCATGGCAGAGGGAGGCATCGTATACCCATTTTGAGTGTCTTTTACTATGAAAGCCCTGTGAGGAGACAAACCAGAATGGAACAAGAGACAGTGCCAGAAGATGAAACTCCCAGATCAGAAGGCACTTGACAAGCTACTGGTATACAGCAGAGGACAACTACAAATAGCACTGGGGCTAAGGACACAACTGGATTCAAGCCAAAAGGACATTCAGCTGTTGAGATGCTCAGAGGTAAAAGGAAAGTCCAAAGGTATACGAAACACATTAGAGGAACATGGGATGAGAGAAGCATGAATCAGGGGAAGCTAAACATAGTAAAATAAAAAACATTGCAATAATCTGGGTGAGCGAGCTAAAGTGAACAGGAATAGGACATTTTGAGTAAGATAATTGCATAGTGTTTTACTCAGGAAAGGAAAACCTAAGAAGAAGTGGGCTGGCATTGATAGTGAGAAGAGAGGTAGCAAAAGCAGTCAAGGGATATTTGTTTATCTTAATGTGCAGCTTGTACTCAGGACAAGAGCCACCATTAGGACAGTATATGGAGAAACAGAGTGGCTTGCAATTGGCAAGATGGCCATGTAAGAGTGCATTTTATTATGCTATCTGTTTAACCTGTATGCTGAATGTATGGAAAGCAGGCTTAGACTTTGAGGAGGGAGGTGTGAAAACTGAAGAAAAGAACTAAGATATGCAGAAAATAGCAAAGACTTGGAATAATTCCTGAAGAAAGTCAAGAAAGAAAGTGCAAAGCCAGGTTTACAGCTGAAGATGAAAAAAACAACAACAAAAATGACCACAGATGATTTACATAGCTTTAAAGTAGACTATGAAGACATTGACATAATGGAAGATTTCCTATACCTTGGTTCAGTCATTAAAATGGAGACTGCTGTAAAGACATCAGAAGAAGAGTAAGACTTGGAAGGGCAGCTATGAAGAAACTAGACAAGATCTTCAAGTGCCAAGATATATAATTGGATACTAAAGTTAGGATGGTTCATGCCATCATATTTCTGAATTCTATGTATGGTTGAGGAAGCCGGGCAGTGAAGCAAACTTACAGGAAGGGAATCAACTTGAAAAGTGATGCTGAAAGAGTTCTATGGATACTGTGGACTACTGCAAAGTAAAATAAATGGGTCTCAGAGTAAATCACACCTGAACTCTCTCTAGAAGCCAAGCTGACTAAACTGAGACTGTTATGCTCATTAGAAAAGACAATAATGAATATGGACGGCAGTAGGAAAAGAGGAAGACTGTGTCACAGATGGATTGACTCAGTAAGCAAGCCACATTCCTAAGTTTGGAAGATCTAGGAGAGTTGTTAATATTAATATTAATAGAGATCTCGCATTCATTGGGTCAAAGCCAACTTGACTGTACATGCCAATAAGCCATCTCTCTGGGATATTATAGTTAAGGACTGCCAGCATTGCCAGCGGGTTGAACTAGATGATCTTGAAGATACCTCCCAATCTTATGATGTTAGATGCAGCAAAGACAGCAGATCTAGGCTGCCTTCCTTTCTCTCTTTCTCTCTTTCTCTCTTTCTCTCTTTCTCTCTTTCTCTCTTTCTCTCTTTCTTTCTTTCTTATCCCGCTTTTCTCCTGTGTGAGACCGAAAGCTTTAAAAAGCAAACAAAATAATTTAGTTCTCATTTTACACAAATCAAAGTTTTTAAAGATTAATCTGTTGCACAACCAGATGGAACAGTATACTGAGAGGAATCAGCTGGTAACAAAGAATACAAAAAGAAGTGGTAGGAACAGCCCTGGTATTTATCTGACAAGAGAGTTGTTAGTGCTATTGGTAATGAAAGCATTTGATCACTTGCTGAGTTTCTGAATCACTGCTTTGAAGCTGAATACTGATTTGTTGCTCCTTATGAAGCCTCTTCTACTTTGCAACCTCCAGTAACTTGGAAGCAGTTCACAAACTGCCACAGATCTTAACCTGGTATAACTTTTACCAGAATATAATGAAATGCTGCAGCTTGATAACATTGATAATGCTCACAAGATGACAAGAAGAGGCCCCTGCCAGCTAGAATTTCAATGAGTAATAACTGGAGCGTTGCTTGGGTTTCTAAAATAATCAGAGAAGGCCTTGACAGAAACCACACGGGAGACCTTTATCTCATATAATAAGCTTTAGGAGAATGGAATTTCCCACAGTCACCCCATTTCTTATACAGTGAACAAAAGATAGCCACATATATAAAATTAAGTGGGAGAGCACTCTAGATTGTCACTGTCATCATCATAGTAATTTATTGCTTAGCCATAGGCCATAGCAACAGTAGACACATAGGGCCTTTCCACACTATACTGTTATAGTGCTATTATCCCACTTTCAACATCCTGTGGAATCCTGGGGTTTGCCATTTAGGGAGGGGCCTATAGAATTCTCAGCCAGAGAGTTCTTTGACCTCAGTAAACTACAAACCCCAGAATTCCACAGGATGTTGAAAGTGGAATAACAGCACTATAACAGGGCAGTGTGAAAAGACCCATAGCCTGGGAAACAGAATAGTGTAATTCCTTCTATCCACCCATGGTGACTGTTCTGTTCCATAACTGGCTGTCATACCAAGCCCTCCCCCGACTTACTTTGATGCTAAACACAGACACATATTACTCCCATAAGATAAGTTTTGTTGGTGGTAAAAGATGCAGCAGATGATATACAGCAGAAAAAAATCCCAGTCCTTCCACAGATGGGAGGCCTGCATCTTCTTACAACTAATCATAGAAATAAGCCTCTAAATAATTAATGCTACTCAGCCTATCCCCACCTAGCAACCCAATTCCCTCCCCCCCAGCAAGGTTTAAACTGTTTCCATTGTGATCACTCAGAATGTGAATACACACATGAACAGAAGTATTCTTTATTGGAAGTACAGATTGAAACCAGACATTACTTAAGTGGCTGAAACTGAGAAGCATGTTGTTACCCTGTTTATTGGGGGTCCCGTGAGGGACACTAAAATGTGCTCAACAATAGGTGGGGAAGATTAGCTCTGAGCACTGTGTTAGCAATACGAGAGCCAGGGTAATTTAGCAGGATCTTGAACCCTATGTCTACGGTGTCAGGCCGAGTCAAGGAGCACACAGAAATTGAAATAATAAATGTGGTTTTATTAAAAACACAATCAAACAGTGTATGCGGCACACTCACACAAGATAACTAAAGAAATAAAGGTTGGAGTGGGATAGAGGAGGATTTAGAGGAGTTGTTGGTTTGGGTGATACTTCACCTGTCCTGAAGCCCAGTTGGAGCGGAGAAGCTGGGGAGCGTGGATCTCAGCACGTGGGGCTGAGGGGAAGGTTCGCTGGACAAAGCGACAGCAAGGCGGGATGGAAGCCAAGAGTGATCCAAGGAAGGGCTCAAAGTCAGGGGTTTTTATAAGGAGAATTGTGACTGCAGGCTAGGTCGGACTTGGGGAAAACAATAGATTTGGGGCTGGAGACAAAGCCTCCGAAAGGTCAGAATTTGAATGATTGAGGTATAGCCAAATTGTCAATAGGATAGCCAGTATGCAAAAGCGGAGTATTTGAGCATTGTATGGTCCGATCATCAAGCTGTCAGCACGGGGCAGAGGATCTTTTGAAAGTTCCATGCATACCTAATGAAGGTACTTGCCTTGAGGTCTCCTAAAGCTGCAAGTCAGCTATTTCTGGCCTGCCTGTATTGTTTTGGAATATTACGGCAATTATCGGCCGAGCCTGTGTGTGTGCTTGTCCGGGGGCCTCGCAAGCACATGGAGGGGAGTGGGTATGTGAGGCTGAATTATTGATATCAAGAGATATCTTTTTATGTCTCCCGAAGCTCGGGCTAGCCAGGGCAGTAACAACAGTGTAGTGCGGAAATGGTCTTAGATAAACGTTGCTTTAGACAGCCAGTCTGAAATTGCTCTTTGATAAACTTCAAATACAGAAAAAGAGATTTCACTTAAACTTTCTGACAGTAAGAGTCATTTGGCAGTGGAATCTGCTGCCTCGGAGTGTGGTGGAGTCTCCTTCTTTGGAAGTTTTTAAACAGAGGCTGGATGGCCATCTGTCAGGAGTGCTTTGATGGTGTCTTCCTGCATGGCAGGGGTTGGACTTGATGGCCCCCATGATCTCTTCCAACTCTATGAGTCTATGGTTCTTTAATAAAATTAGCAGATTTCTCATCTACTATAGTTTTACTGAGTATAGCTTTTAATTTCTGGGATTTTAAGGTCAGATTCTCAGGTATTTTAAGGAGCTTTGGAGCAATGTAGCTGCTGCTGCAGCTGCTCTTAGTATTATATTTATTTATAATCCCACCTTTTTCAGCTTTCATACTTGTCTTCCCCTCCCCTTCTCCCCACCTCAACTTCTATTTTCAACTGCACAGCTATTGATGACTTCCTCAACAGAGCATGGTATCACTTACTATTTTTTATTAGATTTCTATTCCATTTTCCCCACAAAATGGAACTGACAGCAGCTTATAGTAATATCAACTAAAAGTACAATTAAAACAAAACAAGTTGATATACTAAAATAGAACTAAAATAAGGTTACAATATTAAAAAAAATAGAAGAACAGTTTAAAAACACATTACTTATACAACTAATAACAATATCTTATGACCCACAGTGTCACCCTGATTTCTGGGGATCCCCTGGGGGACACCTTGATTTGCTCCAAAAATGCAAAGATTGGAGAAATTAGGGAGCACAGGCTGTAGCCAAATGAGGGGCAGGGTAACCTGGGTCAAACCAAGCAAAAAGTCAGACAATTGTACCAATAACTGGATTTTATTAATAAATGTGTTCTCACACTCACTCACTCATATACACAAGGCCTACTGAAAGAGGTGAAAATTGATAGGGGATTCAATGGAGAGGGTGTAAAGCCGGTGATACTGCACCTATCCTGAAGTTTTCAGTCCAGGAAGCAGCATGAAAAACGGAGCTCAGCAAAGAGAAATGGCTGAGGGGATCACTCAACTAACAGTCTGCTAGCTTGATGGGGAGTTCTCCAAAGAGACTCTCAAAAACTGGGACTACTTATAGGGCAAAACATACTTCGAGGGCAGGCTCTCTCCCGGGAAGAACAATGGCCAAAATACAGTTAGAAACGCTGCACAATAGCAACTTGGTAATTTGCATGATTGGCTTATGCGGATGCAGTGCAGGGTTTACTAAAGTTGGAGTTGCTCAACCTGGGGAAAACCCAGTAATCCACTCAAGTTGGCTATTCCTTGGCTGAAAACTTTTTGTCCATGTGGACGTGTTTAGCCTGAGGCCCCTAGGGAAACGTGACTGGGGATTTTCCTGGCCTCACCTATTTTTGGTTGTTCGACCTCTTTGCCAACGCACCCATTCAGGCAAACTCTCTGGCATGGCGGGCATATTTAATATCAAATTTATATTCCCCAGGACAAGATATGCCAGTGGGGTAACAATAGAATCATAGAGCTGAAGAGACCAGTAGGGTCATTGGGTCCAATCGCCTGATGTTCAGGAATACACAATCAAAGCATTTCCAAGAGATGGCCAATCGGCCGAAATGTTCGGCCAAAAACCATTGTTGTTGTCAGGTCGATTGTGCTCTCCCTGCCATGATTAAGGTAGTAACTTTGCACTGATGTTTAATGAATGGGCTTTATTGTGCTGTGAGGGATGATGGGATCAGGTGAAAAACAATATGCTGGGAACTAGGGAATGTTATTGTAACAATCTGTGATAATGATGAACAGACATAGCTGCAAGGTCACATATTTGGCAGGTAAAATGAGAAATCAGGAGGGAGATGGAAAAAAGACTTGTTATAACTAACTCTCAAATAGAATTCTGACATGCACTAATTTGAAACATTATAGTTTATAATGTACTGCAACACCAATAGTTCTCTAGTCCTCCCAATTGCCAAGTGTGCTGACGTTTTCTTCACTGTTCTAAATAAAGCTTTTGAACCTGCCAAGCCTATTCTTTGAACTCGAAGCTAGCCACTACATGACAGTTGCTTTATTACAGTTAATACATAATGGTTAAGATTTACATATGTTTTTCAAATCTGGTAAGCCAATTTGCGTGGAAAACAAGATACTATCAGCATAAAACAAAACTGGCAGTTTAGTTTCCTCCTTCTGGCAAGGGAAAAGAAGTTCTTCTGAGTTCACAAAGAGTGTTATTAACCATGAAACAAAAAGAGGGCAAAAATTCCTTGTATCATTCCTCTGGGAGTGGGACTGTGGTCAGATAATGCTGTGCAAGAGTCCCTTTCAACTTTTGAAGATGTTCTCATATGCAAATTCCTTATCAAAAGTAATAGTCTGTGATCTACAAGATTTGTTCTTTGCAGTATAGTCCACAACATTTTCATATCAAATCTTGCCTTCAAATCCACAATGATGGTATAGAAAATTTGCTGTTTTAAACCCACCTCTAAAATGTATTTATTCTTCCAGGATACTGCATACAGTACAGCTCCAGAGTGTTTATAATAGTTACTTTGGTAACTATGAGTTGCATTTTGTAGTAAGGAGCTATACAGTGGCCCCTCTTCATTTGTGAGGGTTCGGAGCACAGAACCCTCATGAAAGTAGAAAAACCATGATTAACTCCCCCTTGTGATCCCTCTTCCACTCCCCTCTGGAGCTCCTATTTGCCCTTTCACATTACACAATTGTAGTGCAATGATTCCAAGTTAACAGTCATTATTCAACCCAATGGAATTCTAGGATTTGCAGTTTGTTGTGCCTATTATACAGCAGCGAGTCTGGCAAAAACAAAACAACCTTTTTATGCTTCATCCTCAACATGCTGCCTAGTGGAACTATTGTGAGTGGTACCTATTGAAATTAGGCTTAGAGAGACCAGTAGTGGAATCCTCAGTTGCCTAGCGTAATAAATTTGCTAGGTACCTGAAGGAGAAATTTGCTTGTATTTGCTCAGAACTGGACGCCAGAATTATAACAAAGCCTGTGGAAGTATCCAGTCTCCCATCTATTTGATTTCTTGATATCAGTTTCCCCTGTTGAGGCCTGATGATGTGGACAAGATGCTTGAAGCAGTTAGACCCATCACATGTGACCTTGAGCTTTACCCATCTTGACTGATAAAATCTAGCAGAAGTGGGTTGATCAGATGGGTTCAGGAGGTGGTAAATGCCTCCCTATGTCAGGGAGAGATGAATGCTGCCTTGAAGAAGATTGCAATGCATTCTGCCCTAGACCCAAAGGTATGTGAGAATTGATGCCCTATTGCTAATATCCCTTTTTTGGGCAGGAGGTTTGAGTACGTGCTGGCTGGGCAACTTCAAGAGTTCTTGGAGGAAACAGATTATTTGGACCCATTCCAGTCTGGTGTCAAGCCAGGGCACAGCACTGTAACAGCCTTACTCAGCAAGTGAGTTAAACCCTAGCTGAGCGAGTGTGTTAAAAGCTGGCTGTACTGACAATAGGCCAGCTGATGGTGTGCAGAATCCCATCCCATTAGGGAAGGGTGGGGCTTCTGTCAGCCTAAGAGGGAAAAAGCAGAAAAAGGAGACTAAGCTCCGTGTGCTTAGAGATAGTCCAAATTTATTCTTTAAAAAAGAAGCTGAGCACATTTCAGCCTGTACATCAACTGACTGGCCTTCTTAGAGGCTACATTAAAAATAAACACATATATATGTAAACTTAAAATCTTTTACAAAAGGATGATACATGGGGTACTAGCTTTTTTTTTTAAAGAATAAATCTGGACCATCTGTAAGTATGTGGAGCCCAGTCTGCTTGTTTCTGCTGATTTTCTATATGACTTTCAGTATCCATTCCTGCTTCTAAGAGGGAAAAAATCAACAGGAAAAAAAACAACAACACTCCGACAGTGTCTAATCACCAGCCAGCTGCCAAACTCAAACTCTACCCAGCAACAGCAATAAGAGATTCTTCCCTAATATATACCCACACCCACACACTCTTACATTTACACAGACAGAAATTGCTGAACAATTAAAGGATCAGAGGACAACCCAGGTACTGCATGTGCAATGAAGCCCAGTCAGTCTTGCAACTGCAACCATCTGTCCTGTTGGTCAGACATCCATCTTATGGCCCATCCCAAATCAGTTGGCACTATCATTGCCCCGGCACAGGGAAGATCCTGCTTTCCCCTAAACATCCTTTCTCCTCCTCCTCCTCCTCCTCCTCCTCCTCCTCCTCCTCCTCCATCATCTCTCCTGTTCTCCCCTCACACCCTTCTCAGATGATCCACTGCCTTTGCTACTCCATGGGAGCAGCCTGGCTCTGCCACTGTTAGGATGACTGTCCTTGGCAGAACATCATCCCTCAGCCCAAAGGGGTGGCTCCATGTGTCGATCCTCCCAAAGGTGAACTGCTTCTCTGCCAAAGTCCAGTTGGCCTGGAGACAGCAAGGGTTCACTCAGCCCCGCAGGGGGCAAATCTCAGGGGGCAACTCATACGGCTTTACTTCACCAGGAGCAGACTGACTGGCTTGTACTGGTGGTAGAACACTCAATGTATAGAGCAGTTCCTCTGTAGGGAGTTTGCCTACCACATCTGTGACATCCAAAGAGTCTTCTAGTTGCAGTGACCCTGCAGGAAAAGAAAGGAAACATTCATGGTCTCTCCCCCTTCCCTACAAGACAGAGAAATTGCCTCCATCCTTGATAGCTCCTCACAAGTTTTATCCATGGAATATATCCACCCACATGGCCAAGGATGAAGCTCCCTCGGGGGGCATGATCTCTGCTAGTAATGATTGCCCTGGACAAGCAGACCTGGCTGATGTTCCTGGGACCGGTGGCTCATCCCAGGAGCATGGCTCCCCTCCACTGATCTTGCCACCGGAAGGACAGAGATGAGGTGATCAACTTGATTCCTGCAGTGCCTCCTCAGCAGGTAGAGACTACTCCCCACCAGCTTCCTCCAAGGGGGCAGGTCAGTCTGAAAGAGAAACAGAGGGATGAAGAGGGACACTGCGCAAGGAACCCTGAGATCACACTCCAACTCCTCCTGCCCCCAGGAACAGTTACAGTTCAGAGAGTCTACATCAGTGCCAGCAACTGCTTCTGTGAACATGAACCCAGCCAGGATTGGCTCCTCAGGGAGCAGGGCCTTCTGGATGGCCACTTTGGGATCCATGCCATGATTAAAGCAGGATTTGCCCTGCCCACTGCCCTCTGGACCATGACTTGGTAGGAGGACAGACTTTGCCCCACTCACTCCCATAGCCCTCCAAATAATTATGGGGGGGGGAGGCAGCTTTGCTCTATCTCTCCCTGTCTCCCCTCAAAAACTTGATTAGGGTAGGCTTTTCTCCTCAATCTGTTCTCCCTTCCAGACTTAATTAGGGACCAGATCCTTCCACTCTCCCTTCACAGATGTTAAGGTGCTCAGATGTGAAAGGAAAGTCTGAAGCTGCACAACACATATTATATGAATATAGAACATGAGAAACATGAATTGAAGGAACCAGACATCATAAAACAAGAAATGGAACATACAAACATTGCAATACTTGGAGTGGGTAAGCTAAAGTGGATAGGAATGGGACATTTGCAGCCAGACAATTGCAAAGTGTTCTACACAGGAAATGAAATTCTAAGGAGAAATGGATAGCATTAATAGTAAGGGGAAAGGTTGCAAAAGCAGTCAGGGGATGTAATGCAAAATCTAATTGAATAATATCAATTCAGGGAAAAACTATCTGTATAATTATAATCCAAGTTTTTGTACCAACTACAGAGGCACAAGAGGAAGAAAAATTGAAAGATTCTATGCTGGAGTCCAGGAGGAAATTAACCACTTGCCAAAACAGGACTTTTCGTTTGCTATAGGCAATTGGAATGCAAAAGTAGGAAAAACAGAGCAGGGTCAAAGATTGTAGGAAAATTTCACCTACGATCAAGAAAATGAAGCATGACTGATTGAATTTTGCAAAGTCAACAGTTTGTTCATTGCAAACACATTATTCTAGCCACCAAAGAGAAAACTATATATATAGGTATCATCTGATGGCCTATCTACATAATTGGAAGCAGAAGATAGAAATGTTCCATTCTCTCTGTCCAAAAAAAAAAAAAAGACCAAGAGCAGATTGTGGCGCAGAGCATGAACTGATGAAAAATTAGAGTAAAGCTACTGAAGAACACTGAACAAACCATTGTGCTAAACACACAACCTGAAGAACATCTCCATAGGATTTGAAGTTAACGGGGGGGGGGGGGCTTTGTGTATTCAGGATAATTGACTGGGTGACAGAGAACTCTAGACTAAAGCCAAGGACATTATTATTGAGGAATGCAAAATGAAACTGTCTTCAGCCAAAAAGAAAGAGAAGCTGCAAGGGATGACAGATGAAACTCTTCAAGCAGTTGGAAGGAAGCAGTTGGTTGGAAGGATAATGAAATTCCCACATTAGATCAGTGGATGATAAAAATCTTAGAAATGAAAGAAAATGACTTGCTCACCTGTAAAATAAAAGGGAAATCTTGATAAGATAATGGAAAAATGGAAGCCAGTTACGAGGTTCCTCCAACAGAAATGGGGCAATTTATTTATTGAATTAACCAAATGATCAGAAATCTAAGTTAGAAGTATTAAAAAATTAGCAGTTACAAGTAGTTTTCTTTTTCTGTTTTTTTTCCCTCTGAGGATGTATATCAGAAATTTGGAATATTTTCAAGCAGATATGCAATTAATAGTTAATAAAATTATGGAGCAACAGGATCACATAGCACAGAGAGGATAAAGAAGAGGGTTGTAAAGTTAAAGGAAGTATAGGTTACAGGTAGACAAACACTTTCCAAGGAGAGGTGGTAAAAAGGAAGTAGAAATATAACTTAAGCTGGTTTTTATTATATTTTTATAGAAAACAAATTCAAGATAAAAGATGGTAAAGGATATTTATGGAAAATAATTGTAGATAATGGATATTATGTTATTGTTATATTTCTTTTACCTTACTTTTCTTCAATAATAATAGTATTAAAAAGAAACTCTTTAAGCAGTTAAGGACAGACAAAAACAAAGAAATTCAGAACCCTGAATGCAACTGTTCAGTGACTTATGTGCAGCGACAAAGAGAACTACTATAATAATCAATACAAAGAAATAGAATATGAGAACAAAAATGTGGAAAAAGAGACCTCTCCCACAAGGTCCGAGAAAACAAAGGGAAATTTAAACCAAGAATGTGGATGCTATACAACCAGCAGAGGAACACATTACCTGACCAAGTACAAATAAAAAGCCAGTGGAAACAATACACTCAAGAACTACATAAAAGAGATGATAGGATGAGAAATTCGTTAAAGAAAGAACTAAAATTCTACAGCAAAGACTCTTACTATAGATAAAGAAATGCCAGATGTCCAAGCTGGGTTCAGGAAAGGAAGAGATACTAGTGATCATACTGGAAACATATGTTGGATAATGGAGTGCACCAAGGAATTTCAGAGGAAAATCAGCCTGTGCTTTATAGATTATAATGCAGAGCGTACTGAAAAGCACATATATATTGGCAGGAAACAAAAAGGAAACAAGCTCCACATGGCAATAAATGGTCAACTGTTTAAATGGTCAACTGTTTAATGGATTTAGCCCATTAAGCTAATATCCTACAATAGCAATGCATGGGGATGGGATGGCAGCAGGACAATGATGACGTTGTGCAAAAGCACGTCCTGCGGACCACGGTCGTCTTGCAGACCACGGCCCTCCTGTCCCCATAGCAGGACTCCAACACCATGCAGAAATGGCCTGAGTGTTTCTGTATTTAACCTTTTCCTAACTTGGGGGTTATCGCCTGGATTCAAAGCCTTTTGGGAGGGGCTAACACAACTTTAATGTTAAACTCTGAAGGTTCAAAAAGCTTAGATTTGAATATGACCTCTGCTCATTATCCTCTGGGTGCCAGTAATGACTCTTAAGTAGACTGAAAAGATGCAAACAATAGATTCTGCACACATAGGACAAAGCCAGCCTGATAAAACCATTTGCTCTCTTTCAAATCCAGACAGGATTTCCCAACATCTCTGGACAATGCACATTACCTTACAGTGGGAATTATACTAGTCTGAACCAGTTTTGCAGGGCTTCCATTCAGTGTAAGTGAACAAGTCCTGATATTGATACTGATTGTTGTCCCAAATACATCAAGAAGCTATTTCCCTCTCAACAAGAGGGGGTAGGTTTTTGGTGGGAAAGTTCCTGCTTGTATTTTAAAGTGAGGTTTGACTTCTCCAAGATGGACATGGGGTCCAGGCAACTGCATATTGACCTACCCTACAAGTGTGCAGATTTTGGCAAGAGAAAACTCGCATTCCAATGTATCAAAGTCTACTTGCAATTAGTATTTACCAAGTACAATTTATAATAGCACAAGTCTTTATTTATACATTTCTATTTACTTTTAGTAATATGCTTGAATATAAGAGAACAGTGCAGGTGATTAGTTTGGGATTTTTGTTGTTTTTGTAAAAACTTTCATAGAGGATCTGCCAGCTGCTTTAGCAAGTCCATCAGATACCACATGCTGTGGATAGCCCCTTGTCCTCAGTTGTTTGGGCAGTAACTGGGAGTCCAGACTGAGCCAACACAATTCTTCAGTAGGAGTATAGTGTCTATCTAGATGAAGAGAGGTAATGGTACCACTCTATTCTGCATTGGTTAGACCTCATTTGGAATACTGCGTCCAGTTCTGGGCACCTCAATTCAAGAAGGATATCGACAAAGTGGAGCATGTCCAGAGGAGGGCTACCAAAATGGTGAAGGGTCTGGAAGCCATGTCCTATGAAGAGTGGCTTGGGGAGCTGGGTATGTTTAGTCTGCAGAAGGGAAGGTTAAAAGGGGACATGATAGCCATGTTTAAATATTTGAAGGGATGTCATGTTGAGGAGGGAGTGGGCTTGTTTTCCACTGCTCCAGACACTAGGACAATGGATTCAAGCTGCAGGAAAGGAAATTCTACCTGAACCTCAGGAGAGAACTTCCTGACAGTCAGAGATATCCAGCAGTGGAATCTGCTGCCTCAGAGTGTGGTGGAGTCTCCTTCTTTGGAGGTTTTTAAGCAGATGCTGGATGGCCATTTGTCGGGAATGCTTTGATGTGGGTTCCTGCATAGCAGGGGGTTGGACTGGATGGCCCCTGTGGCCCCTTCCAACTGTATGATTCTATGATTCTATGAGAACAGTTACATTTCAGTCTGAGGAACTGGCCATGTGGGAGATTATGTGCTCTGTCACACTGCATTATTATAGTGCTATTATTCCACTTTAACTGCCATGACAACATCCTATGGAATCCTGGGGTTTGCATTTTAGGGAGGGGCCTTTAGAATTCTCAGCCAGAGAACTCTTTGGTCTCAGGAAACTACAAATCTCAGAATTCCACAGGATGTTTCCATTGCAGTTATAATGGAATAATAGCATTATAACAGTATAGTGTGATAGGGCCCTAGGTCTCATTACTCTAGGATGGTTACTTTCAAAACTGAGATAAGTATTAGCACCAGTAGGTTTTTTATACAATGAGGCGATGAAATGATCCTCTTCTTTTCTAATTTTCAAATTGTGTTGTTATATCCAAAATCAAATTGTATATTTGTATTGCTGGGATTAACGGAAAATGTTGAATTGCTGAATTTTGGAAAATTCTGCACAAGGAATGGCACCTGCCAATCCTCAGAAGAAACGGGTGGTGGTGGTAGGGGACTCCCTTCTGAGGGGAACAGAAGTAATGGTTTGCAGGCCTGACAAGAGGACCCGAGAGGTGCGCTGTCTCCCTGGGGCAAAAATCAATGGTGTCACAGAGAGGCTGACAAGACTTGTGACGCCCACTGACTGTTATCCCTTCCCTTTGGTCCACGTGGGAACCAGTGACACAGCAAGGTGTAGCCATCAGCTTATTACAAGGGATTACAAAGCTCTGGGTAGGAAGCTGAAGGAACTTGACCCACAGGTTGTCATTTCATCTATCCTCCCAGTTAAAGGACACAGCCCAGGAAGAGAAAGCACAATAGTGGAAATGAAACAGATGGCGCCACTGGGAACAGTCTGGCTTCTTAGATCATAGTCTGCAGTTTCATGAAGATGGATGGACTACTGGCAGGTGATGGGTTGCACCTCACAGCAGTTGGGAGAACTTTTTTGCTAAGATGCTCACCAACCTGATCAGGAGGGCTTTGAACTGACTCACCTGAGGGAGGGTGACAATATTCTTGATGGCAGGAGTTCATCAAGTGCTAGAAATAATAATCTGAATGTTATTGAGGGAACTGAGAGAATAGTACAAGAGCCCAATGGCAGGTGAAGAAAAACCTTAAATAAGCAGCTAGAGGGAATGACCCACGGTCTTAGATGTCTCTATATTAATGCACAAAACGTGCGAAACAAGTAAACTGAACTTGAACTCGTAACACAGAAAGGAGATATGTTATTATAGGCATCACTGAAACCTAGTGGGATGAGACTCATGATTGGAATGTAGTAATAGAGGGGTACCATCTATTTCAGAGAAATAGACCAAACAGGAAGAGAGGAGGAGGAGGAGGAGCATGATATGTCAAGGATGTTTACACTTGTAAAGAGATCTGTGATGTACACCCTGGGAGCCAGTTTGAGAGCATCTGAGTAAAAATTAAGGGGGAGAGAAGAAACAGGGATGTCATTTTGGGAGTCTACTACACACCCTCAAACCAGACTGAGAACTTAGATGAGGTCTTCCTAAAACAGATTACCACACATTCAGAAAAAAGAGAGACAGTGGTAATGAGATATTTAAACTATCTTGATATTTGTTGGAAGACAAATTCCACCAAAAATATCAGGTCCAACAAATTCCTCACTTGCCTTGCAGACAATTTCATTGTCCAGAAGGTGGAAGTAACAACAAAGGGATCAGCTATTTTGGACTTGGTCATAACCAACATTGATGACCTGGTTAATGGGGTGGAAATGTTGGGATCCTTAGATGGGAGTGACCACATCCTCCCGGAGTTTGAGGAGAAAAGGCAGAATTACTGAACACTTTCTTTGCCTCAGTCTTCTCGGTTTTCTCCCAAAAAGAAAATAACGCTCTACCTGGGGAAAATGGAGCAGATTAGGAGGTGGGGAAATGCAGCACAGTGTAGCTATAGAGATAGTACAGGAATACCTGGCTACCCTAGATGAATTCAAGTCTCCAGGATCAGATCACCTACATCCAAGGGTATTAAAAGAACTGGCAAAAATAGTTTCAGAACCCCTTGCAATATTCTTTGAGAATTCCTGGAGAAAAGGAGGAGTCTCAGCAGACTGGAGGAGGGCAAAAATTGTCCCCATGTTAAAAAGGGAAAAGAGAGGACCCAAACAATTACCATCCAGTAAGCCTGACATCAATACTGGGTACAAATCCAGAGCAGATCATCAACTAGACAGTCTGTAAGCACTTGGGCCATTTCCGCACTAGAATCATAGAATCATAGAATCATAGAAATGTAGAGTTGGAAGAGACCACTCGGGTCATCCAGTCCAACCCCCTACCATGCAGGAATACCCTCAAAGCACTCCTGACAGATGGCCATCCAGCCTCCGCTTAAAAACCTCCAAGGAAGGAGACTCCACTACACTCCGAGGCAGCATATTCCACTGCCGGACAGTCCTGACTGTCAGGAAGTTCTTCCTGAGGTTCAGGTGGAATCTCCTTTCCTGCAGCTTGAATCCATTGCTCCTTGTCCTGGTCTCTGGAGCGGCAGAAAACAAGTCCTCTCCCTCCTCTACATGGCATCCCTTCAAATATTTAAACAGAGCTATCATGTCCCCTCTTAACCTTCTCTTCTGCAGACTAAACATACCCAGCTCTCTAAGTCTATCCTCATCGGGCTTGGCTTCCAGGCCCTTCACCATTTTGGTCGCCCTCCTCTGGACCTGCTCCAGCTTGACCATGTCCTTCTTGAATTGGGGTGCCCAGAACTGGATACAGTATTCAAGATGAGGTCTAACCAAAGCAGAGTAGAGTGGTACCAGTACCTCCCTCGATCTAGACACCATACTCCTATTGATGCAACCGAGAATCGCATTGGCTTTCTTGGCTGCCACATCACACTGCTGACTCATGTTCAGCTTGTGGTCTATTAAAACTCCTAGATCCCTGTCACACGTACTGCTATCCAGCCACGTGTCCCCCATCCTATATTTCTGTATTCCGTTTTTTCTACCTAAGTGTAGGACCTTACACTTCTCTCTGTTGAATTTCATTTTGTTAGCTTTGGCCCAGCTCTCCAATCTGTCCAGGTCATTTTGAATTTTGATCCTGTTCTCTGGCGTATTAGCAACCCCTCCCAATTTGGTGTCATCTGCAAATTTGATGAGCATGCCCTCTATTCCTTCATCCAAGTCGTTGATGAAGATATTGAACAGCACTGGGCCCAGGACAGAACCCTGTGGCACCCCGCTAGTCACTTCTCTCCAGGATGAAAAGCAGCCACTCGTGATCACCCTTTGGGTTCGGTCGGTCAACCAATTACAAATCCAACTAACAGTAGCCCTGTCCAGCCCGCATTTTACTAGCTTCTTTGCAAGAATGTCATGGGGAACTTTGTCAAAGGCCTTACTGAAATCGAGAAATGCTACATCCACAGCATTCCCTTCATCTATCAAGCTGGTAACTCTATCATAAAAAGAGATAAGATTAGTCTGGCATGACTTATTTTTGAGAAATCCATGTTGACTTCTCGTGATTACCGCATTGCTTTCTAAGTGATTAGAAACTGACTGCTGAATGATCTGCTCCAGGATTTTTCCGGGTACTGATGTCCGGTTGACTGGGCGATAATTATTTGGGTCCTTTTTTTTTCTCTTCTTGAAGATGGGGACAACATTTGCCCTCTTCCAGTCTGCTGGAACTTCTCCTGTCCTCCAAGATTTCTCAAAGATTATAGCAAGTGGTTCCGAAATGACCTCTGCCAGTTCTTTTAATATCCTAGGATGCAATTCATCTGGCCCTGGAGACTTGAATTCATCCAGTGTGGCCAGGTATTCTTGTACCACCTCTCTACCTATTATGCGCCGCATTTCCCCTGCTTCCTCACCTGCTCCCCAACCACCAGGTTGAGTGCTTGTATCCTTCTGGGAAAAAACTGAGGCAGAGAAGGTGTTAAGTAGTTCTGCCTTTTCTCTTCCCCCTGTTAGTAATGCGCCATCTTCTCTGCGCAGCGACCCTATCGCCTCTTTCTTTTTCCTTTTGCTGCGGACATATTTAAAAAAGCCCTTTTTATTGTTTTTAATGTCTCTGGCCATCCTAAGTTCGTTCTGTGCTTTAGCCTTTCTGACCTTCTCCCTACATCTCCTGGCTACTTGCTTAAATTCTTCTTTGGTGGTTCCCCCCCCCTTCCATTTCCTGTACATGTTTCTCTTAACGCTTAGCTCAGCTGAGAGTTCTTCAGTCAACCATTCTGGTTTCTTCAGATGCCTTCCATTTTTCCTCCTTATTGGTACAGTTTTAGACTGTGCCTTCAGTATCTCCCTTTTAAGGAATTCCCATGCCTCCTGAACTCCTTTCACTATACTGTTAAAGTGCTATTATTCTACATTCAACATCCTCTGGAATTCTGGGGTTGGTAGTTTACTGAGGCCAAGGAGTTCTCTGGCTGAGAATTCTAAACGCCCCTCCCTAAACTGCAAACTCCAGGATTCCATAGGATGTTGAAAGCGGAATAACAGCACTATAACAGCGTAGCACAAAAATGGTATTAGAAAAGAATGCCATGATCATTAAGAGTCAACATGGGTTTCTCAAAAACACATCATGTCAGACTAATTTTATCCTCCCCTGCCTTTTTTTTTTTTTTTTGGATAGAGTTACTACTTCAGTAGATGAAGGGAATATTGTGGACATAATATATCTGGACCACAAAGCAAGCTAGTAAAATGTGGGCTAGACATGGCTACTGTTAGATGGAAAGTAATTGGCTGATCAGCTGAACACAAAGGATGCTCACCAACAGCTGCTTTTCATCCTGGAGAGAGGTGCCTAGTGGGGTGCCACAGGGTTCTGTCCTGGTCCCAGTGCTATTCAACATCTTCATCAATGACTTGGATAAAGGAGTGGAGGGCACGCTGATCAAATCTGCAGATGACAACAAATTAGAAGGGATCAGAATTCAAAATGACCTTGGTGGATTAGAGGGCTGGGCCAAAACTAACAAAATGAATTTTAACAGGGAGAAATGTAAGGTACTACACTTAGGAAGAAAGAATGAAATGCACAGATATAGGATGGGTGACACCGGACTTGGAAACAGTACATGCAGGAAGAATCAAAGAGTCTTAGTGGACCTCAAGCTCAACATGAATCAATAGTTTGATGCGGCAGCTAAAAAAGCCTATGTGATTCTAGGCTGCATCAGTAGGAGTATAGTGTCGGGATCAAGGGAAGTAGTAATACCACTCTATTCTGCTTTGGTTAGACCTCACCTGTGTCCAGTTCCGGGTACCACAATTCAAGAAAAATATTGACAAGCTGGAACATATCCAGAGGAGGGCAACCAAAATGGTGGAGGGTCTGGAAGCCATGTCCTATGAGGAGTGGCTTAGGGAACTAGGTATTTCTAGCCTGATGAAAAGAAGGTTAAAACATAACATGGCAGCCATGTTTAAATATTTGAAGGCGTGTCATGTTGAAGATGAAGCAAGCTTGTTTGCTGCTGCTATCTTGCTGATATTCTTGCAAACAAGGTAGTAAAATGTGGGTTAGACAATGCTGCTCTTCCATGGATTTGTAATTGGCTGACCAACCAAACACAAAGAGTGCTCACCCATGGCTGCTCTTCATCCTGGGAAGAAGTGACTAATGTGGCGACTCTAATAGAACAATCTGATTCCAATAGTACAATCATTTCACAAGTACATTTTTCTGGAGAAAATCAATCCATAATTGGTGGGAAAAAAACAGGATTTTCCAGCAAGAACTTTCAAAGGAACAGCCATGCTTTGCTCTAGCATCATAAAGACTAACAGACTGTTTCAATCACTGCCAACACCCTCCATCCATGGGTAGACATCTGTATGACCTTTATCACTGATGTAAAACTGGCAGGACATTTTGTATTTTTAAGATACTACACATTGTTTGGAGGAATTACTGGTGGCCCCAGTCGTGAGAGGATGTAGATATATGTGCATGGTTGCCTCATGTGTGTACAAAACAACCGGGCTGGGGGAAACTGAGGGCTGAGAGGTGGGACATCAAAAGCAAAGTGTACCTGTCAACGAAGTTCTTAAAATGCACACAGCCTTCCAAGAAGCTGGGACTGAAGTATGTCAGGCTTTTTAAAGTATGCAAGTTGATTAATGCTGTCACAGAATTAGAACTGCCTCAAACCTGCAAACAAACCTACCCTTACTTACTAAAGCTTGCTAAAACTAGATAAGGAGTCAGGCAAGTGGTGATCAGGAGAAGAACAACTTCCTCTGCTAATCATGGTGGGACAAGATCAGCATTTTTGAAATCACAGACATTTTAGACTCCAGAAAACACAAGGGGCGACTACAATACCTAAGCCACTGGAAACATCTACCAGCTAGTGAAAGGGGGTGCGTGGATGTACAACACGTAAAAGCCCCTTGGTTGACAAAGAAATTTCATTTGGCTTACTCCCATAAACTTGGGTGAGGGAGAGAGTGGTAAGGCTTGAGGAGGGTGCAGGAAGTCAGGACACACATCTTCTGCCATATGTAGACCCACCGGATGTAGATTGAAATAGTGAATGGCAGTCAGTGTAGAGGCAATGCTATGAACGCTTTTAGAGTTTAGTTTGAGTGCTACAAGTGTTATCAAGTGTTAATTAAATATTTGCCTGTGTATTACAATGTATCAAATGTCAATTGCTTTATTTCCTATTGCTACTGTGTATCTGGTAATGTGGAGAAGTTCAGAGCAGGCAAAAACAAAAATGGCAAGAAGTGTTTTGGGAACTCATAGTTTCTAAGATGAAAAGATGAAAGGAAGGTAAACAAATGCAGGGAAATGTTTAAAGATGTGGGGTGATGTTAAATTTATGATCTTCAATCACAGCTTTGCACAGTTAAATTTGTATGTGTGGGTATAAAGCCTGTGAGCACCATGTATGCTTTAGTCTCAGCAACTTCAGAAGAAGTGTGAGGTGTTGCTTGGTTTGCTACAAATAAACATGACTGTCTAACTCAGAATGGAGTTTGTGCATTGCACATTATTCAGGGCATGACAGCTAAAACACTGCTGGGGAGGGCTCAAGGAAGTGTAGATTGATTTGTCCCATTATCCCCACAATTGTCATGGGGCTCCCAGTGCAGGTGCAGGCCTCATCTTTATCAAGGGTAACTCACTGTATTCCTAAAAGATAAAAGTAGGAATGAGTGTTTGTTAAGAAGCCCGAGTGTTTGGCTCAAGAAACTATCAACAATTCAAGGATGCTACTGAGGGAGGATGAATGTGTGTTAGCCACAAAGAAAACACCAAATGAATATTCCCCAACCATAGGAAAGGGGAAGGGTGAATCCCTCAGCAATTTATCACCAATTTATTCTCCTCTCCACATACTCATGAGAGTTTTGTGCCTTGTTCCATACCTAGAAGGCCAGTGGGGCTTTGCCTGAAAGCAAGAATGTGAAAGGTGAAAGTTTTGATGTACACTCATACAGCTCTGAGAAAGACACGAGGAAAGAGCACAAAGAAGTCACAACAGATATCTTCAGCACTGCAGTTTCAACATTTCCGTCTAGCTGACTTGCCTGACTATTTTGTTGGAGTGTTTGCTGCTGGCAGCTGCACTCCTCTATTTGTTTGGGAGGTCAGTTCTGTAGGAATCCTAGGCAGAGCAGTGTTTGAAGAGGGAATCAGAATTATCTTGTTTCCTTTGAGGTGTTTGGTTTTTTGGATATAAAGTCTCCTTCTGGATGTCTTGTGTTCAGCTAAGTGTGATTTCTGCATGCTGTGCCATCGCCAGTGTCCCTGTGCAAGTGCTAAATGTCACACCATTGACAGAGAGACACAGACCCATGCCATGTCTCCTTTCATCTGAGTCAGGGGCTCTCTCCTGGTGTGTGTGTGTGTGTGTGCTGTGATTGGCTGTTGGTATGTGCTGCACCCAAACCCCAATTCTTCTTGGGTAAGTGGGTCCAGATGGACTGGGACCCAGGAACTTTTTTTTGGAAGAACTCCCATTGACTTCCATGTCTTGAAAATAACTTAGGCCAACCTTGCTTTGGCCTAAGTTTGTTAACTAGTACAGAGACTGTCTCTGGGCTGAGTGAGGTTTAGATGTGGTGTAATTCAGCTTCTCCTCAGTCCACCTCTTCTTCACAGCCTTTTTTTAGCTATCCAGCTGGCTGATCTCAGCTCTTGTGTTGGCTGATCTCTCAGCTGACAGATATCTGAGGGGATATCTGACAGATATCTGAGCACAAGGCAGTTACGTTTTCGTAAAGGAAATTCAGCCAGCTTATGGCCAGTTCAGCTGGCACAGGTGCCTTATGTCTCATGCTAACCCCCTCCAGCAGACATATCTTTGAGGTCATTGGTGCTGTTAGGAGAGGGAGGCAAGATGGCGACAAAGGTAGTAACGCCGTCAAGTCCTCCACAGTCTGCTTGATTTTACCCCTAAGTTTTGTTTTACTGTTTATTGCTCCAATGTTATCTCCCAAGTCTACTATTTACAACTTCTGTGGACATATCTTTGAGTTAAGTCTGCACTGCCCAGCACTGTGACTGATGGCCTACTCCAAGTAAAAGACAAAGGAAAGCTACCCTGTTGATTTCCCTGCTTCCCTCAGTGATTTTTGATCTTATTGACCATGGTATTGGGCTGTGCCAACTATGCAGAATCATAGTAACAGGCTGTGTTAATAGTGGTTCTGTTGTATAACAAAAGCCCTTTTTCAGGATAGTTCCTCAAAATCCTCCCTTGGGTTATTTGCCACCTACCTTAGACCCTTTTTACCAAGATCCTTAACTGGAGCCTAATCAGGGATTTAAAGTAACCCCAGATCATTGATTGGAAGGTAGGTCAGTTGGGTTCATTGGTAGCAAGTGACCATGATCCAGCTGTAAAAATCCCAATTCAGTGAAGGCAAGAGGTGCTAAAACACAAAATGTTTTTATTAACACAGGAAAGAAAACTTTGTAGCTTTGGACAGGCTTCACGCATCACCAACATTACTTTTACAGATTAACATTCTTTTCCCCTAACATTATCAAATTGCATAACTTACACTTCTGTTTGGTTCCTCTTTTTGGTTTTCTATCTGCCTCCGCTTCTCCAGTTGCCCTCATTTCCTATTTCTCTCAAGCTTCCCTTATTCTCTATCACAATCTCTCTCACACCACCTTTCACTTGGAGCTTCTGGACATCCTAAGAACTCTGATTAGCCTCCTGCTTACAGTGCAGGTGCTAGAGAGTGGCACTGGGGATTCCAGTTTAATCTCCTGACCCTTAAGCTGTAGAGCACCTCAGGGTTCCATCTTATTTCCTCTTGCTGTTTAGAGTCTATATGAAGCTGCTAGGTGAGGTCGTAAGGAGTTTTTGGGTTGGATGCCATCAGTATGCAGATGAAACTCACCTGTATTACTCCTTGTCGCCAATCTGCTGGGGTGTAACAGGTATTGGACCAGTGGCTGGATGCTGTAGCAGGTGGGATGAGAGCCAATAAACTAAAACTAAATTCCAATTAGACAGAGATTCTGTGGATTGGTGATTCTTGGGTCCAGGAACTAGGTAAACGGACTGTACTGGACGAGGTTACACTCTCTCTCAGAGGGCAAGCACATACTTTGGATGTGCTCCTGGCCCCATCTTTGTCACTGGAGGGCCAGGTAGACTCCTGGACTTCAAGTGCTTCAGGTCAGCTTTCTGGACAGGGATAACTTACCTACTGCAGTTCATGCACTGACAGCCTCCCAATTAGTCTAGCAGACTGCACTTTGTATGGGGTCCTGCAGGATCTTGTTGCAACTGCTTTTCACATCAGGCCTCACTGGCAGGGAGGAGCTGGATGCATCACTATTCAGCACCCCACTGTCCAGAGCCTCCAAACTGCTTCAGTTGGTGCAGCTTTCTGGCTTATAAGAGGGGTTTTGCAAGACTTTTGTGTTCGTTCCAATAGTGCCATGACTGTAAATGTGAATTTTAATATTTACACATTGTAAATCTGACTTACAACTTTATAAATATAATAACAACAATAACAATAATGTTTATTTATAACACCCTTTACACCAAAGGGGGGAACAATGGCATATGCAATCAGGAACAAGGACAAAGACATTAAAAACAGAAAACCACAACAATACATGGCATGAAATCCCCAACACCCCACTAGTCGCTACCCATCTCAGCATCTTAAACACATCTCAGTGACTTAAGGTGGAGAGTCAAAGAGGAGGGTCTTCAACTATTTATGAAAACGAGTGAGATCCTCCTCCAGCCAGAGGTCCAAAGGAAGACTATTCCACAAATGCAGAGCCAGATCTTGAAAGGCTCACAGCCTTGACTGAGCCGTATGTGTTTGTGGAATAGACAATAATCCTCTGCCTGTAGATCTCTAATTCCTGGATGGAACATACCAAACAAGCCGAGCTGAAAGGTACTGAGGGAGGTTAAAATGCAAAGCTTTAAACACCAGGATCAAAAGTTTGAAACAGGCCCTGGCCCGAACTGGTAGCCAGTGAAGGGATCTATGGGGAGGAGAAACAGCTGAATATTTTGGCTGATTTGAAACAACCCAGACAGCATTGTTCTGAATTAAAACCAGAGGAAGAAAGAAGCAGGAAGGCAAACCTGCCAGTAAGCTGTTAGAATAATCCAGGCGTGTGATTACCAAGGCCTGGACAAGCAGATGGGCAGTTTCTACAGTAAGGAACCTCCTGATCTTGTGGATGTTCACAAGATGGAAGTTGCATGCCTTTGCAGTAGCCCTGATAAAGGGATGTAGAGATAGGCGGTCATCCAACAGTACTCCAAGGTTCCTGGCAACTGAGGTAGGAGCCACTGTGCAACCCTATAAATCCAGTGGGGGACATGAGAGGGGGCTACTGGGTGATCAGGCTGAAACACCAAGATCTCTGTTTTGTCCATGTTCAGCTTAAGACGGTGAGCAGTCATCCATGAAGAAACACAAGACAGACAGTCTGTCACTGATTTCCACATAGTGGCATCAATTGATTTGAAACTCTGAAAAATCTGAGTGTCGTTTGCGTAAATATGATGCTGAAAACCCAATTTGGAAATAAGAAATCCAAGGGGGAGTGTATACAAGAAAAAAAGAAGAAGACCCAAGACTGATCTTTGTGGCACTCCTTCTGTTACAGGGAAAGCTTTCTAACCAGTCTCTTTTACTGGTGCCCAGACTGCATTTAAATCTACTCTTATGTCTGCTATTACAATGTTTCCTGATTGTCTTACAAATTGTTTCACATCCTAATTAAGTTCGCCTTCAAGACACAAATGATTTTTCCAATTACACATGTTTTGAAACTGTTCTAACTGTTCTAGTGTTCAGATGAAAGGAAGTAATAATGCTACTGTATTCTAGTTTGGTCAGACCTCACCTGGAATACTTTGTCCAGTTCATGATCCCACAGTTAGAGTATCAACAAGCTGGAACAGAGGGTGGCAAACAAGTTGATAAACTGTTTGGTAACAAAGCCCTATGAGCATCAAATACTAAGTATGTTTCCCAAAGAACCTCAGAGAAAGGACAAATGTGGTTTCCTGCTACCTTTTTCTTGTAGTCAATTCGATCAGATTTCTAGCTTTCACACAACAGTGTCCACCCACAGAAAATAAGATGTGAAGTTAGAATATAAAATTGCATAGAGGTTTGATAATCTAAGTACACAAAGAGGCTTCTAAACCTTGTCTTATGTCTATGAGTAGTAAAACTTCCATTGGTTGGGCAAAAGGTTATACAGGAAGCCCCCACCTTTTGACACCCCATTATCTGACAATCATTCTTTTGACATTTCCAAATAAAAGATTCAGTGGAAGTTCCGCTCTATCTTTCTGCTCTTTCATCATTCTTTTTGTCTACAGGGGCTTGCTCTGGAACTGAACTTGCTTGGAACATGCATGTGCTACTTGCAAAGGGAGCTAAGAGGGGAAAGAGTGCTAAGTTGACTTAAGAGACTTTGCAAGCAGCACATATAACAGCTGGTCCCAAGTGAGGTTTTGTAAGTCCTTCATGCTCCCTACCGTACAGTACAGTACAGTACAGTACATGGGTTCTACTTTCCAACCAATTTCATTTTCTGACTGCATTCCAGTCCCTAACCTATCAGATAAGTGGGGGAAGCCTGTAGGCCATATAAGAGAAATGCAATGAGAGAACCTGAGCACCTCTCCATCAGTTTACCAAAGAATAATGGTATTCCTACATGTAATTGGCATGTGAACCATTATTCATTTCACTGCAACACTGCACTTGGTTGCTTCACAGAAACTGCAGAGTATCTTACCCTTTTCACAGCACCATCCCATCCAGCAATGGAGATGGGAGAAGGATGGGACCTGCACGACATCATTGCAGTTCCATCCTTCCCCTGTCCCCAGCCAAATGATTGCAGATTAAATCATTGATAGGTTTTCCCCTTCAGTGGCACATGATTGCACCACCATCCCACATTAACTTGTGCTGCGGAAGCCACAAAAGCATGATGGCTGCACTTGCTGCCCCAGTGCAGCCTGGGAAAGTACCCAGCTGCACTGTGGACAGAAGAGGCCAGGTTATCACACTTCCTTCCACAGAAAGCCAGCCAGTGCGTAGGGGAGCAGTCCCATTGTTATGTGTGATCTTTGGCTCTCAAGAAAGCAAACAAGGTTTTACTAAATGTATTTAATGAGGCATATTAAACTTGACCACAAAACAGGTGCTGAATCTAACTTTTCATATCATACATTTTGGTTTTATCTTGATACAACATTTGTATACTGTCAATTCCCCTTGGTGGATTCTTTGTACCTTCCCCTTTCCCAAATTTCCAGTGCTCCCCTAGACAATTTCATTTTCATACTTTGATCTAGTGCATCTCTGTTATTTTTGCTATTTGTTTATATAGCTTTATATTGGCCAGACTCCTTGTGGCTGTCTGCTCTTAAGCTCTCCTCTTTGATTCTCTTTCACTAAGGTGTAATTCCTTAACAGCTTCCTTTGATATGCAGCCCATGGTAACCCACATTTACAGTTTAGGTACTCCCCAGCCCATACATAATAAATCACTGTTGATTGCTATACTTTAAAACAAACAGTTAACCAGATCTCTATTTTAGCAGTTTAACTAAATGCTCACTACAATAAACTAAGTTAAAACACTAAGAAGATAACCTGTAGCAATCATTTTCTAATCATGGATTAGGAATCTAATCATCCATGCATAATCATGGATGAGTAACACTGTCAATTATATCAGGAAGCATAGCTGATGCAACACCTGTTGTGTTCCCCTCCCAGCATCCCCACTGCCAGCATCCCCACTGGACGACTTCATGAAAAGGTAGGGTGAGGAAAGGGCCTATATATTTGTGTCCTTTCTATCCATTTCCAGGTGTTCTCTTCTGCTGAGATGGGGACAGTGGTGGTTGAGCAAATTAGTTAACTTGGCACTGTTATTTCTAGGGGATGTTACTATGTACACTTCCCTCCTTTCAGTGCTCTTTCACACCACAAAGTTATAGCACTCTGTTCCACTATAATTGCCATGGCTGCGTCCTATGGAATCCTAGGGTTTGTAGTTTGGTCAGAGAAGAGCAGAGGAGCTCTCTAGCTAAAAATTCTAAGGACCTTTCCTAAACTGCAAATCCCAGGATTCCACAGGATGGAACTCATAGCAGTTAAAGTAGAATCACAGTGCTATAACTATGTAATGTGACATGGCCTTTAATTTCCCAAATTAACTGTTTCTGCTGGCAGTAGTCTTGGGTGTAAAAAAGAAAACTTATTCTATTAGCATTTTTCTCCAGCACATTCAATCCTCTGTCTTATCCAGGTACAAAAAATTTGCGGTCACAGACTGGGAAATAATCAAGCCCCTGCGGTGTTGCTCCTGGCATTTTGGCAGCATTAGTTTTGTTTCAGTTTTATGTCTTACCAACAGTTTTCTAGTTTCATTTTAGTGCTGTGCCGTGCCGATTTCACCCTGCTGAGTAATAACTATGCCCAGAAACTGTATGCTGCTGCTGTGTATGTGTGTTGTTGTTTGTGCAATATGGCTCGGTTTGAAAATGCCAAGTGGGAGTTCCAGTCATTTTGAAAGCCAGACTTTCTCCTTTCTAGAACAGTGTTAAGATTGCTTGCTGTATCTGGTGGACTGTGTTCGTAAATGCTGCCAGAGATTCAAATCTATTCTACTGGAATATTGTATCATTTGTAAGGACAGGAAGTTTTAATCATCAGAGAGGTCCACTTGAGTCAGATCGAAACCACGACCAATGCCTGCTGAAGTGTTTGGGCAAGAAAAAGACCTGGGGCCAGGTCTGCAGAACGTAGATTTGCATAAAATTTGCAAAAGAATTGTTATATTCACAGATTGAGAAGTTACTGGAATTTATCTTTCAAATAAGAAAAACATTAATGCCATTTCTGCCCTATAGTGTTATAGTGCTATTCTTCCACTTTGAATATCCTGTGGAATACTGGGGTTTGTAGTTTACTGGGGCCAAAGAGCTCTCTGGTTGCGAATTCTAACTGCCCCTCCCTAAACTGCAAACCCCAGGATTGCATAGGATGTTGAAAGTGGAATAACAGCACTATCACAGTCTAGTGCGGAAATGGCCTAATTCTCCATCCATATCACCACAAACTTATTTAATTCGTACCCCACACCGGAACAACCAAACTATCCATTTAATACAAGGGGAATCTCAGGCCAGGGGGGTGGCAGAATCTGGCCTTCCACGTGTCCCACTCAAGCCCTCTGGGTTCCTCTGGATGTTTAGCCCCTCCTTCCCCACTGGCATCACTACATTTTCCCAGCTTTTGTATAGTTTCCCCCCCTGCTTGATGCATGACTCTTCTAAGGCTTAATTACTGTCAACAGCAGTTTTGGTCCCACTTAACCTCTGGAATGTATCTTTCTCCTTAGAGGTTTTTTCCTCTGAGATCAGTTTCAGATCTTGGTTTGAAAAATAATCTGCACCCTTGCTTAAAGTACCTGTACAATATAATGCTCTGCCTCCTACTTCTGAAAACTGTCAGTTGTCAGGCCTAAGCTCAGAAAGCACTCTTTTTAGAATCCCTGCAGGTGATTTTAAAGTTACATTGTAAGTTATGTTTTGTTTGTGTATGAGTTTATTTGGGTTAACGGGTGTTTTAGAATGTGAAACACTTTAAATGCATTTTTATGCAAGATATAGGTACATGTATTTGACACAGCAGATTATAACTTGTCTCCTGTTACCCTTTCTCTTTCTCTTTCTTTTATCTTTTATTAGCCCCTGAAGAAAGCCATTAAATACTACTAGACCAAAATGTGTTGGGCTAATTAGAAGAACAAAATTGTACTTTTTACCACTCTGAGACTTTGTCTCTTCTCTACATCTCTTCTATTTTGTGTTACCAATCCTCATTGATATTTTTTACGTAACCAAATTGATTGCCCAAAATTGATTTGGATTGTACATCAAAATTGATTTCCATTCAACTGATTGTGTCCCTCAATCAACATTACCCTCACAAAAGTAAATTAAAAATGCAGGGGGGAATATTATTTTTAGGTGAAATGTGCTGATCCCTTCTATGAGATAAGGACATTGCATGGGGGTGTCAGAGGGCACCACCGTCTCTGCCATGCCTGCTTAGCCATACCGTAGCCATCTTGCTGTGCTTCTTTCACTGCTGTGTTTTCTTTAATGTTTGAGTGATAGGAAGAGGAGCTGGGCTGGAACATGGGAACCAAGATCATTCTAATGGACCAGTAGAGGCTAGTGTGTAAGAATGGAATGTGAGCAGAAAAGAGCTACGGGGCGGGCGGGTGGGGAGATGTTCAAAAAAGTGAAACTGTCTGTGCATCCTGAGTTCTGACAAGGATATTGTCTGTGGAGGTGAAAAAGCTGCCAACCCCTATCCTGTTCATGAAGATGGATGGAAACCTAATGATGGGAGGGCCCATCAAATACCGAACTTCCCCAGTACACATGAAAGTAGGGGAACATGAGCAAATCTTGCAGTTTGTTGTGGCCCCTACAGCTTTCCCAACCAATTGTGCTTGGACTAAACCGGTTGAGGCACCACAACCCGAAACTGACTGAGCAATGGATGAAGTGAACTTCCCAAGCCTCAAACGCCATTTCTACCTGCAAGGATGAATAGTTATTGGTTATTGAAATAGTGTATTGCAGTCTGTGTAGAAGTACTGTAGTAGAACTCCATTAAGCTTAGTTGTAACGCTACAAAGTATCCAGTGGTAATTGATGATCACAACAATGTACCTGTTTGGAGTTTGCCTGTATTATTACAAAGTATCAATTGGTTAATTGCTTCATCACCCATTGCCTATTGCTACAATGTATTTCGTGAGGAGTGGAGATCAGAGCAGGCAAAAACAAAAGGGCAAAGGAGAGTGTTTTGAGAACTTGGTGTGTCTAAGATAAGAGGAAGAAAGCATTTGCCTGCCTCACGGACGAGAAGTGGGAACCAAATGCAGGTTTGGGAGCTGTCTGAAGTGGGGTAATGCAGATTTATGATCTTCTCCAATCATAGCTTTGTGCTCCTAAAATTGGGAATTGTAGCTATGAAAAGGATGAGCTCTATGTCTGCTTCAGTCTCAGCAACTTCAGCAGAAGTGTGCTGTGTTGCTGCATTTAATAAAATAAAAACTACTGTCCACTTTAGAGTGAAGTTTGTGGCCTGTGAGTTATGCAGTACAGGAAACTACAGCCTAGAGGGGCTGCCACAGCTCAGAGGGGTGAGGTAGAAAGTGAGGCAATGGCGGGATTTACAGCCTGTAGGGTGATTCCCAGGCCAAGGGACCCAGAGGCGCCAGTCGAGTATATGGGCCTCAAGGAAGTGTTTGAGGAAAAAGAGGCAAACTCCTTACCTCATCACATGTTGGACTGTGCTGTTGAACTGATTCCGGAGTGTATCTACTTAAAACCAAACTCAGTTCCTTGACTCCCAAGGAATTATCAGCTTTGAGGGAGTTCATAGATGAAAATTTGGCCAGAGAGTTTATTAGACCCACCACATCCCTCATGGCAGTGCCAGTGTTATTCTGGTGCAAAAGGGACACTTTTCTAAGGTCATCACTGTCCTACACTGTTATAGTGCTCTTATTCCACTTTCATCATCCTGTGGAATCCTGGGGTTTGCAGTTTAGGGAGGAGCATTTAGAATTCTCAGCCAGGGAGCTCTTTGGCCTCAGTAAACTACAAACTCCAGAATTCCACAGGATGTTGAAAGTAGAATAATAGCACTACAACAGTATAGTTTGGAAAGGCCCTTGGTCTCATAAGACTCAGTGACACTTCTTGCTATTATTGTTGCATGTAGAGTATCCACAGGCTCTAAGTAGCTGAAGTATGATGAGCCTCTCAGAATCCAGGTGGTACTAGATCCAGCTGTATTGTGAGGTGTCAAATAGGTGGTGAGTAGGTTAGATATGAGAGCTAGGAGAAATAACAGTGGGAACACCCTGTTTATTAGCTTTGCTAGGGAGCCTGTGAGCAAGTTGCCACTGAAATGCACTTCAAAGCCCTTATCTGTTAAGACAGAAACACTTAGAACATTTCCATCCCAATCTGGAATACACAAGGCATCTATTGTTTTAACTGGATTATTCCCATACTCTGAATTACAGTGTAAGACACCATCTTCGTAACCTTTCATAGCTATGTTTTTTCTATCTGCCACGCACACATTCCAGCTTCATGTGAATTCAGAATTCAGATTGAAGAAGTCTGGCCTGGAAATCATATATTTAGTGCTTCCACTGTCCAAAATCCAGGTCTCAATATTAGATTTATTCTGTATTGCCATAAAATGTTTATGATTGTGAAGGTCCTTTGGCTTACAATGGCTTGAATTATTTCTCTTCTGTTGCTCCCTTGGGCTGCTTGTAGGCTGCCTTTGTTTAAAGTAAGAGCTATCATTGGCTTATTGGCTAAACAATCTCTTTTAAAATGTACTTTTGACCACAGTATAGCATTCAAGCACATTGCTCTTTGCTGATCGGCTTCCAGGTGCTTCACATGCATATTTCCTTCCTCTTTGTACTTCTCTCACTGTGTAATTCGAGCTAATGTGTGAGGCAGTATTCTTAGTAGCAGATATCCTTCTGTTATGAAACAGCAATTGTTCAGTATCCTTTTTTAAATTTGCCAGTACTCTGAATAGAGATTGTTTCATTGCATCAACCCCCCAAAATAAAGAAAAAGAATTCCTTTGCTAAAGATCCTAGCAAAACTCTAACCTTTTTTTCATTATCCAACTTTACTCCTGCTGTAGATAATTTGTCTAGTAAGCAGCAGATTTTCTCCCTGTGCTTTATTGGATGTCACCATCTACTAACTGGAGAGGATTAATCCTCTATAGAGCTCAATCTGATAATGGAAAGCTGTCTATCCATATGGACACTTTAAAGATTGAATCATATTGACTTCCTCCTGGCAATTCCTGGTATAACTTTATTTTAATCATCATATCTCCTCTACAGTCTATTATCAACAAACTCTAAGTTAACCAACATGAAGATAATTTAATACAATAAATTTAGCAAAATTAAATTCTAATCCAAACATATATAAAAAAAGAGAAGAAAAAATTATATCTTCTATCTTCAGTCCTTAAAACCAGTTATCCGCATATCTCCCCAAACATCTTAGATATACTCAAATACATTCTCCCATTCAGTCACATAATTCGCTAGTCTTCTTACTTTAATTGAACAAGTCAATTTGTCTGTCTGGGCCATATCTATTAATTTTAACACCCATTCACTTTGTAGGGAGAGAGTTTTCTTTCCATTTTTGAACTAGGACATTTCTCGCCACCACAGACATACATAACATTAGCTTTCCATACTTTTTTCTGGTTTATGGTCAATTATCTCTAACAAATAAGTTTCTTCTGTCATTTGCATCTGCATCTTAAGAATTTTCTCAATCTGTAAATGAATTGATTCCCAACTTTTTTAACCTTTCCACAAGACCACGATAAGTGAAATAAAATACTTTTTTCAACATTACATTTCCAACACCTGTCATCACAATTTTTATATATCTTGGATAGTTTATCAGGCTTCATGTACCACCTAAAGTGCATGTTATATAAATTCTCTCTTCTCTCTTATAGACCATCTTTTCTTCCATTGAAATTATTCTATATTGTGCCCAATTTTCTGAGCCCCTTTTATCATACTTTTATAACTTCTTCTAATTCCCATTTTAATGATATTTTGATATTTTCAAAAGTGCTTTCTCTTTGTCAGTAAATAGTATCATTTCTAGTTCAGTATTTTTGTCTTTCATTCCATTTAATCTTAAATCTATCTTCAATTTCCTTCTTAATTGTCTATATAGAAGCCAATGACATCTTATCCCTTCTGCCAATAATTGTTCTTGCATTCTAATTCTATAATCATCTTTGTGAAATATCACCATCTCCTTAAAAGTGATCCATTTACCTTTGGGAATATTTCTTCTCCTACAAAGGGCTTCACCTGGTGAAATCACTGAGGAATTTTAGGGCAACATCTCCATTTTTATCTTTTTCAAACTTTCAATTGAGATTTTCTTGTGTAGGAAATTTTCTTATATAGGAGGAAGTCAAGGTGTGTTAGTAGAAGAATGATTGAATGAGAATTTGATAAGTATGTTGACTTTGTTTTGTCTTTTATTATGTGTGTTAAAATTAAATAAAATATTGCAAAAAAGAAAAAAATATTGAATCATACTCTTAGCAAATGTTTCATTTTTCATATGTATAAGCTGAGCATTCCCCAAAGCATCAAACTATAAGCTCTTTTGCCTTAGGGCTTCTGTCATTCCATCTTGTGCTGTCTTCTTCATCATAGGGTGGCTTACTTGTTTTCAAAGCATCAGAGATGCCTTCTTCCATCTGAGTCTTAGTTCTGTAGAGCCATACATGGAAGTTGTCTGGTTGCAGTTGGGGAATTCAAACACACCCTTTTGTGCTGGCTTGAGCCATAGAATCATAGAGTTGGAAGGAGCCCTGTGGGCCATAAGGTACAACCCTTTGCTCAATGCACAACCTCCAGTTAGAGCAGCCTCAGCAAGTAGCTGCCCAACCTCTTTTTGAAGACATGCAGAAAAGGAGACCATCTCTCCAGGCAATTGGTTCCACTGCTGAACTACTCTCATTGTCGAGGAGTTCCTTCTAATGTGCAACTGAAATCTATCCTCCTGTAACTTAAAAGAATTAGACCTAGTTCTAACTTCTGAGCCAGCAAAAGTAAGCCTGCACCTTTCTCATTGTGGCAGACCTTGAGGTATTTAATGAGTGTGATCAAGTCATTCCCTAATCTTATCTTTCCCCTGCTCAGAGTAGTTGGACTGTTCTGTGGAAAATGTGAGATGCTCAGAAACTGAGACTGCAGTCCTATATCCATTTGCTTAGGAGAAAGCCGCATTGCATTCAGTAGGATTTACCTCTAAGCTGGCATGCATAAGATTGCATAGTATAATATTTAATCATCCCTCATTTGGGGTGTATCAATATTTGCAGTAGAATCCTATAAATGCCTACTCAAATGTAAGCAACATTGAATTAAATGAGATTTACTTCCATGAGGTGGCTTACTTATTTATCTACGCAGGGAGAATGAATACTGTAATCAATTTTCTTCCTCTGTAAGAAAACCTTTGCAAACTGTGCAGCTTTCCATTCCTGTCACACAGCTACGTGGTAGCCAGCAGGAGGGGGTAGAGGCAAAGGGAGCAAACACAGCCATCTGCTGGTGACCCTCATTTGATCTCCTTCCCATCACCCTAACATGGCCATGCAGTGGCTGGCAGGAGGGAATGAGTAGAGGAGGAAAGCTGAGTGAGGATCACAGGCACTGCTGGCAATCCTCGCTCCACTTCCCCCTTCTCCTGTCCCCCACCAAGAAAGCCATGCAGTGGCCTGTCCTGTACATAGAGGCAAAAATTGCCAGGATAACCACTTATCTACAGAAAGTCCACTGACATTTCCTTGATGCACTGAAGTCCTCAAAGCTTTAGCCACTCTTTTCTTTGCCTGCAGCATAGGCTCCCTAGCCAAGCTAAAAGTGTTCCCACTGTTATTTCTCCTAGCTCTCATATCTAACCTACTCACCATCTATTTGACACCTCACAATACAGCTGGATCTAGTACCACCTGGATTCTGAGAGGCTCATCATACTTCAGCTACTTAGAGCCTGTGGATACACTATATGCAACAATAATAGCAAGAAGTGTCACTGAGTCTTACGAGACCAAGGGCCTTTCCAAACTACACTGCTGTAGTGCTATTATTCTACTTTCAACATCCTGTGGAATTCTGGGGTTTACTGTTTACTGAAGTCAAAGAGCTCTGTGGCTCAGAATTCTAACCATCCCTCCCTAAAATGCAAAGCCCAGGATTCCATAGGCTGTTGAAAGTGGAATAATAGCATTATAACAGTGTAGGGCGGAAAGGCCTTGAGCCTGATAAAAAAAACTAAGGCCATTTCCACACATTACCTTGCTCTGTCATCTTACAGTCATGATCCCGGCAGTGCCGTTGCTGCGAAGGGAGCATGATGGAAACACTCCCCTCTGCACCCAACTGGCTCCCTGCGGAAGGGAGCGTGAGGGACATGCCTCTTCCTTCCACCGCACAGCCAGGCTCTTTCACATGCTGCACTGGGGCAGGAAATGCCTCCATTGCACTTCCTGAGCCTCTGCATGGCAGGTAAGTACAGAAGTGTTGCATGATCAGGGGTTATTGATGGAGAAACTCCACGAATGATTTACCTTGCAATTGTGCCAGTTGGCGACAGGAGAAAAGTGGGCCCACGACATCATGCAGAAGTGTCATTGTGGTCCCGCTCCTCTCGCAGTCCCATGCTGGGACGCCGTCCTCATGCAGAAAGGACCTAAATAAAACTTGCACTTGTAGCCTAATCAACCAGTTTAACTGATTCCAGCACGAAGTTAAAACATTTCTCTTTTGGATTTAATTTAGGATTTAATTTGTGTCCTCCAAATCAAATGTGTTGCACCATGATTTTAAACTGTTTTAGCTTGTTACATTATTTAATGTAATTTAATCTGTTTAAACTGATCTCTATTTTCTTTAAGTTTAAAAACTGAATTTTATTAAATTTTATGAAATTAAATTTTTAAATTGTCCCAAACTGATATTATTTCTGTTATGATATCGTTTTGGATATTTTTTCTGTTATGTTCTGAGATCTGGTGATCTAGCATAGAATAGAAAAGTTTTAATAATTTAAAAATAAATGAACTCCACCTTTTGACTCCTAAATAGATTATGGTGAGGTGCTGATCCATTCCCATTGGTATCATAGAACCATAGAGCTGGAAGAGACCACAAGGGACATCCAGTCCAAATCATACTTATCCCTTTGTCACTAACAAAAACTTATGGATTCTTGGTATCTGTGATTGCCACCCCTGTGTTTAACCATGAGCTACTGCTTGCAATCCTTGCAGAGGCCATGCCACCATAACTGAAGTCACTTAAATGGACGGGAATAGGTCTTACATAGGTTTGCTGCAGAGTATGTCTGATAAGACATCATTTTCCACATCTGACAATATGCATCTCCAAACCTCTTGACAACCAGCAATTTCTGGACTTCATGGGATTTTCCCTGGTAGATGTCTATGCCAGAAGACAACATCTGCAGTTCTTCTCACTGAGTGCAAATTTCTACCTTGGCACTAGTTCCAAATATACTTTCCGCTCAGCCTTGACCACACCTCCCCCTAGGTTGCCATCTTCCCCCATGTTGCTCAATATCTGTAAGAAACTGCTGGGAGAGTTTGAGTCTACTTTGCTTTCTTTATTCCAGTCAAACTAAGAATGCTGTGAAAGATCTGAACTGTTTTCTGGGTGCAGAGATGACAGGCCCAGCACAGAATATCATGTTACCTTTTAGGAGAGAAGTTTCCTTCCTCTTCCTTCCAAGCACAAATCTCTTTCTCAGAGCATAGTGTTGGTAGACTGCTATTGGTAATGCAAGAGCAGCAGCATTTTTTTTTTAAAAAAAGGTGGAAATGAAAAAGAAAAAGCAAGATAGATAGAAGAAGTCCCTTTCTTCCTGTGTGAGTCTTGCCTGCTTCTCAGGGTTTGGGTCATGACATAAGCCACCTCAAGGATTCATTATAAATTCCAAAGTCAGAATATGAATGGATTTCTAAAGAAAAAAAAATCTTATCTTTTTCAAAGTTAGTCCTTTATTTTTGAAATTTGTAAGGAATCCATCTAAGTCCTAGAAGAAATGTCCCAAAATGGATACTTCTGTACATCCCAGTGGAATAGCATAGCACACCCCCTAGAAATTAATTGTCCCCACTGTTTGTAACCCTTCTGAGATCCAATTATTCACAGTTACATTACTTTGTTATATTGAAGATATTGTTCCACAACTTCAAACAAAACTAATTCCGTAATAATGCAACTACATGACTAGTTGAATGGCACATACACAGTAGCAAATGTTCACAAACATCATAAATGCACAATTATGGAAAAGTATGACAGCTTTCTAAGAATTTTACATTTTATTGTGCTTGTGGTGGTGAAGCTTGACTACAAACAGCAGAATCTGTCAGTGAAGAGAGAGGAGAGTGAGGAAGGGAACATGAGAGACAAGGAGGAGACAAGAAATCAATGGAAAATTGTGGATGCTTAGCATGCTAGGAGAGATGTCTTCAAGACACAGGATTACAGTAGGTAATGAGAGGTAGAGTAGATTTTGGAGTTCAGGTTGTAGGGGGCAAGAGGGAAAAAGATCTAGGAGAGGGAAAAAAAGTGAATTTGGAGTCAAGATCCAGCACAGACGTGAGAGGAAAGTAGACAAAAGAGACAGCACAGAGAAAGGAGATCTCCTACAGTCCTGGGGAGAGAGCATGTCAAAATTATGTATCAAAATATAAGATGTTGGTCTCTACTAAATAATGCAGTAGTAACTAAAGAATATAATAACTATGAGTAGCTAAAAATAAAAGTAGTACATCTCAAAATTATGTTTCAAATTATTAAGCTCAAAAAGGAGAAAGGTACTTTTGGGCCGATAACGGTAAGATGCTGCCAGTGAGAAGAGACTTCCAAATTTGAGCATTATTATATGGTCTTACTGATAGTCCTCTGAATCAGAAAAAAAATGTTAATACTTAGAAGTCTATTTTATCTGGCACATGGCTTAGCAGCACTGTTTTCAATTCCTAGAGAGAGTAGCACATTCACTCACAAAGGCAACTGATATCCATAGAAATAGAGTCTGGATAAAACAGATGTGATGGCAGAGGTGCAGCAATGCGTTTTCCCTCTCTTAATTTTCAGAAATACCAGGGCACTAGTGCTTTTCTTCTGTGACATTTTTCTCATAAACCTCATCCCAGAGCTACTGAAGAATATATGTTTTTTTCCCTGTTTTTTCACATGTGCGCGCACACACACACACATACACACATCATTGGGAGGACAATTCTCTTCATGAAAATGATACTGAGGGAAAAGGTTAAACCCACTTCTCTCCATAGCCTGGATTTAAATTGAAGTTCTTGTGGCTGCTCTTTGAAGGAGGTGTAAAGACAGTGATTATGCTTTCAGGTTTCATTTTGAGAGCAGATAATGCAGGGTTTCCCCCTCTCAGCTGTTACCGATATTAGACAGAGAAGGATACTTTCCCAAGGCTAGTTTGTTCATTTGCATTGTTTACAAGACTCTACATTTTTATGCCTTGCTTTCTCTTTCAACCAGCATTCTCAAAGTAGATAAATTTTTCCTCAATAGCCACGGCTTAGAACTTAACAGGAGCATACACTTTCAGTAGTAGGATGCTCCACAAGTGCATTTCCTCGATCAGGTTCAGAACTGCAAAATATTTTCTGGCTAGCAAAGCCCATGGAATCTGATATGGTTGCAGTAGATATAATACATGAGAGTTCTTAGCAAAGTGGAAAATATCCCAGTTTCACTCACTCTAGCTATAGGCAGCCCCTGCTATGTTATACCAAACAATCACTCTATATCTATGTCATGGGATCTCTGAAAGCTATTCAGAAACTTTTCTGCCACTTCAGGTGGCAGTCCAGTGAACCAGGCTATTTTTGAGGAGGGCACCATTTCTTTCTTTCTTTCTTTCTTTCTTTCTTTCTTTCTTTCTTTCTCTCTCTCTCTCTCTCTCTCTCTCTCTCTCTCTCTCTCTCTCTCTCTCTCTCTCTCTCACACACACACACACACACACACAAAGAGAGAACGAGAGACAGAGAGATCTTACAGTTTATAGACTTGGAAATGGGCTTGATTTTAGCAAAGAGAAAAGAAGCCCCATGCAAGTGATGTATTGGGAAGAAACAAACTGCAGCCATTTCACTGTTCATCTGTCTGTTATTAGCTGATTTACACTAATTACCCCAGTCTTTTTTTAAATACACATCAAGTGGCAAACAATCTCAAATAAGGATAATTCAGAATCAGTATGTCATTGTTCATCACTGCTCAAATGCCTACTTTGAGTTCATTATATTACTTTCAATTTTTTGGAATAACAATATGAAGGAGGAGTTAACATGATGAGGGTCAGTGTCAGGTCCTGTTTGTAGGTGTCAGTATTTGCCTCATCATTAGAACCATTATATTCTAAAAAGACTTCATCCTGAGAACGAAACTCACGCACTATGACTTCTTTCGCTATGGTCTTCCTGCCACGGCACGTAATGGTCAAGAAGGGCTCCCTGGGCTCCCCAGGCTGATGGTAGACCTTGAGCTCCAGTGAGTCCTTTTCCCCTTTCAGTTGGATGGTCCCCTCCAGGAAGAACAGGTAGAAACCATCACAGTGGATTGGAATGGAGGATTTCAAATCATCGACATCCATTGTTCCATCCTTCCTTTTAATTGCAATGGCTTTCTTGTAGACTATTGAGTTATCTGGAATGCAAGAAATCCCAGAGAAAGCCATGGGCTTATCAGTCACAAAGACACAAACTTCTTTTATAAAACAATAACAACAACAATTGAACAACTTGTGTTGTGAGGGCAGAATTGAATTTGTAAAAGACACAGACAACAGATAAACTTACAAAAAGAAGTGAAGGACCAAGAGAAATGAGCTGCAGCTTTTCTAGGAAGATGAATTCATCACCAAGTACCTGTGACTGAGACTTATGACTGTGGTTCATAACTCAGGCAGGATGAGGGTTCTGATGAAGGCTGTTATGCTTTGAAAGCGTGCCTTCAAGCGTTGTGGAGATGTGCCAGTTAGCCAATAGTCCTAAGCCCACTAGCAAAGATCCTTACTGATTGCGGGCCAGTAACCATGAGACATAATGTGGTTCAATTGTAATGTAAGGTGGTACTTTGTGGAAGAAGGACTGGCAAATAAAGAACAGCAAGCCACTTTTAGAGAGTCAGTGTGGTATATTGGTCTGAATGTTGGATTCCAGTGCTAGAGGTTCAAATCCCTACTCAGTCATGCAAACCCACTGGGTGACCTTTGGCAAGTCAGACTCTCTCAGTCTCAGAGGAAGGCAAAGGCAACCCCTCTGAACAAACCTTGCCAAGAAAACGACATGACAGGTTCACCTCAGGACTGCCATAAGTTGGAAATGACAACAACAAGAAGCCACACAACAATAACAACAACAACAAGCCACTTTTAAGAATATAGAGCAACAAGTAACTACTTGTTGTTGTTGTCTGGCTTCTTGTTGCTGTTCTTCTTCTTCTTCTTCCAAATAACACTTGGAGCTCTCGAAGGGGTATATGAGATTACTTACTTCCCTGCATAGCGTTCTCCACGGTGGGAGACCTCTTTAAACAGTTCCCAAAAGTGCAGGCAGCTGGGTGTGTGTAAGAGAGAGGCTGAGAGGCTGGGACCTTGCAGTTCCCCCCTGTGACCTTTCAACACATTAGCAGCTTTATCAGAACCCCCCTTACATTCTCTTGTGGCCTGAATGCAAAAGTGCACTGAAGTGATTAATCAAGTTTTGCCCTCAGAACTGAGCAGCTGGGAACATCCACAAAATTCACTTCAATGGGAATGGGTGTGTAATTAGGTTTTCCTTCATACAGAGTAGCATAGCCTTTGAAAGGATGAACTGAGTTTAAAATTTTTGCTGTAACTCTATAAATAACAGCTGAAATCATGCCTTTTCAGACTTACCTATGACAATGGAGCCCTGTCATCACAGCTGCATCCAACCATTTGACCTCTCTATAAACCCCACTTTAAACGCCAGGGAACTGCACTAATGAAGGAGTCCCAAGGTCCCAAACGACAACGTGACCACCCTATTCTTGCCAGCCTGGGAGGGTGCAGCCACCCTCTGCCCAACACCACAGAACTCCTTCTGTTGGTGTAGCTCCTTACTGTCTAGCATATGGGGGGGATCCTAAGGTGTGTTTACAATCACTGCAATGGCATCATGACTATAAATATGAATTTAATATTTACAATATCTTTAGTCTACCTCCATTGCTGTTGTGTGCCTTCAAGTCCTTTCTGACTTAGGGTGACCCCAAGGCGAACCTATCATTGGTTTTCTGGGGCTGAGTGTGTGTGCTGTGCCCATGGTCACAAAGTGGGTTTCCACGGCCAAGCATGGAATTGAGCTCTGGTCTCCGGGGTCATCATCCAACATCCAAACGCTACACCATGCTGGCTCTCTGTCTGGCTTATGACATCATAAATACTTGGCAGGATGCCAATCATGATTATGTAGGTTACATATCATTCACATATAAATGATTGGGTGGATTTTCTTCAAATTCTAGAGAATATTTGCAATACTTTAAATTAAAATACAAGCTACATGCCGTACACAAAACAGACTAGTGTGCTTGGCAGTCTCAAGGGCAACTGAGGCTGAGATCTAATGCAAGGAATATTTGAGCATCTAAAAAGACAGGTACTCATCCTCCAAAACAACTGGAACTGAATGATTTAATCAATCAATCAATCATTCTCCAAAGCAATGCTGTGCACTACAGCTAGTTCCAAATACAGCCTACTCTCTCCCAATGAGAATTTAAAATACTGCAGATTATTAATTTCAGCATCAGGCATCTTTATAACCACAAATGGACATAGAAATCTTTCTATATTTTAGTCTATGATTAGATTATGCTTGTGCATAATTTATACTATGCACTAAATTATTTATACTAAATTATACTAAATTTATACTAGATTATGCAGATTATGCAGGAAAAAAGTGATCTATGTATCTTCTTCCAGCTGTTTCTGCTTCTATTATTGTTCCACACATCAAGCAAGAAGTGGAGGGAATCCTATCATTCACTATTGGAATAAACAGCATGGTACTCTGGTACCATTGTGAAATAGTTGTAACTCTTATAAACAAATACGGGAAAGATGCTGATGGAATAAAACTCTTACTGCCATCCAAAAAGAATGGCCAGTTGCAGAGAGATAAGCTCCTTAGAGAATGTAAAGAAACATTTTAAGGTAAGCGTTACTCAAAGTGGCAGTTTTTTGTTTTCTTTTACATGCTTGATGTCTAAATGTGTTGTGAAAAGGAAGTGGCTTTCTTTCTAATTTTGTCCAGGATTTGTTCTTTTTTGTCTTTCAGAAATTCCATCCTGAGAAATGGAATGAAATCAAGGAGATTAGTGGAAGAGGAAGGGGACAGAGAAAAGAATCTGAGCAGTAGCAGAGTGACAACCACTCAGGGAAACAGTGTACGCTGAGCCACGTAACTGTTGAGTCCTCTGATTCCCCAAATTATTTGTGACTGAGAACAAGATAACTGTTATTGGGATTTTTTTTAAAATATATATATATATAAAATCTATAAATCACATATGTAAAATTATGGTTTCTTTTTGTCAGGTAGTGTTGATGCAGGTGGACTATGCCTGGCCTTTAGTCTAAATTTGGAAGCAAAAAAGCTTTTGCATCCTCCTTCCTTCTAGTATACATTTCTTTTGAATTTTAATTCCCTTTCAGTCCATGGGTAAGAAAGGATTCCCCCCAAAAAAAACTTCTTGTGATGGTTCCCTTCTCTCCTAGACTGAAAATAGTGATGGGAATAGTAAGTAAAAATTTGGAGGAAATTTTTCACCTTCATGTCCGTAACAATGGAGTTCCCTCCCACGGTGGTGGAATTAAGTGCTCCTGTGAGGCAAGGGGTCATGCCAATGGCACATCAATGCTGCTGCTGGGGTCTTCCACTGCAGACAGGCTTTTGCTTAGGAGCCGGACTAAATGTGCAAAACAGCTACTGGGCAGCAGCAGTACTGGTAATGGGGGGGGGGTGACATTGGCAGAGGCAATGGCAGCGGCACCATAGCTGATGCTGGTTAGTACTGTGCAGAAGGAGGCATGGCAAACCTCTTTTGAAGGTCTTTTATCATGAAGACTCTATGATGAGACAATTCAAAATTAAACAAGCAATAGTGCCAGAAAATTGGACTCCCAGGCTGGATGGCACTCAACGAGCTAGTAGGGAAGAGAGGAGGACAAGTATGAATAGCACCATTAGCTGTGGCTAATGACGCAACTGGACATATGCTGAAAGGATGGTCAGCTGCTGTCATGCTCAGAGGTGAAAGGAAAGACTGAAGCTACACAACACATATTAGAGGAACATGGAAGGTGAGGAGCATGAAACAAGGGAGCTTGACATAGTAATGGAACATATAAACATTGCAATACTTGGGGTGAGGAAGAACAGGTTGCTTACCCGTAACCGTGGTTCTTTGAGTGGTCATCTGTGAACTCACACAAATGGGTTTTGCGCCTGCGCAGAAACAGCTTTCAGAACCTTCTAGAGCCTACCGTTGGTGTTTTGGCGGTTGAACCATCCCCCATCCCCTCAGGGTATATAAGCCCCTGCCTCGTGTAATGGTCAGTTCCATCGCCACATGTGTGACAGCAACAGAACCACCGCACAGCAAGACATATGAGGGGAGGAGGGAGGGGTTGTGTGAGTTCACAGATGATCACTCGAAGAACCACAGTTACAGGTAAGCAACCTGTTCTTCTTCTTCGTGGTCTCTGTGACTCACACAAATGGGAGACTAGCAAGCTGACCAGAAAGGATGGAGGGTATGTCAAGCTGCTGAAAAAGCACTTACTGCAACTTCTGGTTCCCCATTTTCCTTTCCTCCCCCCCCCTTTTTTTTTAGTCAGCACAAACATGTAAGATAATAAATAACATTTATTAATAAAACAGACAGTATTGTCTCCTTCATCCCACAGAGGAAAACAATACAGCTCTCCCAAAACATGCGTCATTCCTAGAACGGTTGTCAACTCTATAACGATTGATAAATGTATGAGGTTGAGACCAGGTAGTTGCTTTGCAGACTTCATAAAGAGATACCCTGTGCAAAAAGGCCGCAGAAGCTGCCATAGATCTTGTGGAATGAACTCATATAGAATCAGGGAGTTTCTTTTTTGCTAGTTCATAAGATAACTTAATGGTGGAAACCACCCATTTTGAGAGCCTTTGAGGCGATACTGGATTCCCCTGTTTAGATAGTGAATAACAAACAAACAACTTATTTGAATTTCTAATTGAAGAAGTGCATTGAACATAAAACGCCAATGTCCTTCTGACATCCAAAGAATGCAGAGTTTTCTCCATGTCTGAACCAGGATTTTGGATGAAAGCTGGTAATACTATATTTTGGTTCAGATGGGAATATGAGACCACTTTCAGCAAGAATGTAATGTCTGGTCTTAACACCACCTTATCTTTGTGGAACCGCAAATAAGGAGGATCAACTCTGAGTGCACATAGTTCACTAGCCCTCCTTGCAGATGTTATTGCAACCAAAAAGGCAGTTTTCCATATGAGCAGTCGCGTGTCACAGGTTGCCATAGGCTCGAAGGGCCTAGCAGCCAGGTGTTTCAGCACCAAATTCAAGTTCCATCCCGGGAGAGGTGGTTGGATTGGAGGATGTAACTGTTTATAGCCCTGGGTAAACCTCTTAATCAGGGGGTCCAAAAAACAAGATCGTTTGCCCTGTCTTTGAAAATTACATGAAATTGTGGCTAAATAACATTTCATTGAGGACAAAGACAAACCCTGAATCGACAACTCTGCTAGAAAGGACAAGACATGTACATTGTCACAATCTGTAGGGGAAACACCTTGTCATTTCAAGTAATCACAGAACTTAGCCCACTTATACGCATAAGACTTCAACGTCGAAGGCTTATGCACAGCCAACATGATACGTCTTATGGCATCGGGTAGGCTATCTATTACAGTAGATTCCATGCGGTCAAGCGCAGTGTTTGAATGTCGAGATGGAAGATGGTACTGTTGTGAATGCCGAGCAGATCTTGTCTGCACAGCAGCAGTTGATACCTCCCTGGCAATAACCGAAGGAGATTGGCAAACCATGGTTGCCTTGGCCACCATGGTGTTACAAGTATCGCCTTTGCTCTATCTTGGCGAATTTTGGCAACCACCTTCATTATCAGGGGAAATGGTGGGAACTCATAGACCCTTGATCCCATCCAACTGAACAGAAAGGCATCCCCCAGAGTTCGATGCCCCTTCAAGTGTTGGGAAGAGTACAGTTTGCATTGGGTGTTCAGTCTCGATTAAAAGAGATCTATGTGAGGAAATCCCCACTTTGTGAACACTTCCTGCATGATGCCCTTGTTGATCATCCACTCGTGGCAAGACCACAGTGTCCTGCTGAGTGTGTCTGCCAGGACGTTCTGGTCTCCTGCCAAATGAACTGCCAAAGGAAGAATCTGTCATGACAGGCACCACTCCCATAGTTGCATTGACAGGTTCAGCAACGCATGCAACCGATTCCTGCCTTGTTTGTTTATGTAGTACATCACTGTGGTATTGTCTGTCATGATTTGGATTGATCTCCCACACAGGTAGTGCTGAAACGCTTGCAAGCGCCTTCAGTACTGCCATAGATTCCAAAATGTTGATATGGAACTTCCTCTCCTGAGATGTCCAACAACCTTGTATTGTAAGAGCTCCAAGGTGAACACCCCAGCCTTCCATTGACGCGTCCATTGTCACCGACAGTGACGGCAGTCGAGGAAGGAAAGGCATTCCTTTCAACACGTTCTCTGGTCTTGTCCACCAATCCAGAGATGTGAGGATAGTCCTGGGTACCGTCAGGTACTTGAGATGATGGTCTCGAAGAGGACTGAACTGACATATAAACCATCACTGTAGTGGTCTCGTCTTTAGCTTCGCATATGGTGTGACGAACATAGTTGATGCCATCAGTCCTAGCTCAACCTGAACCACCTTCACTCACACTCTGAGGAGTCGTTGCATGTTTGTCAGACATTGCAGAATCTTCTCCCACCTGTCCTGTGGAAGAAAGCCTCTTTGCCAACTTGAGTCCAATATTGCCCTGACGTACTTGATCGGTCGGGACGGTACCAAGGTTGACTTCTTGTAATTTATCATTAAACCCAGCTTCCTGAGAAGAGAAATGGTGGTCCTGAGATGCATGGATAGTCGGTTTTGACAAGATGCCACTATTAACCAGTCGTCTATACACTGGAACACCACGATACCTTTTTGACGAAGAAAAGCTGCAACAACAGACATGCATTTTGTGAAGACCCTTGGAGCTTTGCTTATGCCAAAAGCAAGGACGCGAAAACAATATGTGTGCCTGCCAACGGTGAAGGCAAGAAACCATTTGTGCTCCGGTCTTCTGGCTATATGAAAATATGCATCCCTTGGATCCAAGGCTGCAAACCAATCGCCCCTTTTTAAGAGTGGCAGGATAGCAGTCAAAATCACCATTCTGAACCTTTTTGGTTGGATATAGTAGTTGATGCCTCTCAGGTCCAATATAGGGCGGAAGCCTCCATCTTTTTTCTTCACCAGAAAATACCTCAAAGAGAAGCTTCTTTTCAATTGAGTTGTGGTGATTATTTCTATTGCTCCTTTTTGGAGCAATGTTGATATCTTCTCTTCGAGCTCTAGAGATGGCATAGTCCTCCAAATTCGACCTGTTGGTGGTAGACGTCAAAACTCTATGGCATACCCATACTTTATAATGTCTAGGACCCAAGAATCCGAGGTGATCATCGACCAAACCTAGGCATGGTAGCTTAGTCTTTCCCCAAAGGGTGGTTTGGAATGGAGACGTAAGTGCTTGTCTGAATGCAAGTTCACAACAGAAGGGATGTGTTGTGCTTGTTGAAGGCTGGTATCTGTCAGAAAGGTCTCGTGACCTTGGTTGTCAAATCCTACGCTTGTTCTGGTCTGACTGTTGTTTCTTATATTGAGGCTGCTTGTACTTTGCAGACAGAAACTTCCTTGTTGAGAATTGTTGAGGAGTGCTCTGTCTATGTTGAGGTGGAGTTGGGCTCAACACTCTCCTCTGAAACGGCTGATACCAATTGTATTGAAAACGCTGTTTTGTTACATAAACACCGGGAGCCCATATTTCTTAGCTGTTGAATGCATTTTCTGGGCATGTTCCAGCTTTTTGCCGGTACCAGCACTGAACAACCCTAGAGAATCAAAGGGTAGGTCTTCAATCATCATCTTGGCTTGCTGAGACAACCCAGATGAACGAAGCTAAGCATGTTGCCAAATTGCTATGGCACCTGCCACAGCTTTACTACTACAGTCTGTGATGTGTTTACCACAGTGATTTGCTGAGATGACAGACGGTAAGCCTCACCATATAATGCAGTAGCGGTCTTCTTCTCGGTATCAGGAAGCATTTCCAGATAGGGTTTGATTCTACCCCACAAGAACTGTTGGTATGTGCCCATGCAGGTGGCATAATTTGAAATCCTAAACAACAAGGTTGCATTTGAATAGGATTTCTTACCAATATTATCCAATTTTTTCCCCTCATGATCAGCAGGAACAGCATGAAGTCTCTGTGACTGCTCTGACTGGGCCGCATCCACCACAATAGAGTTTGGTTTGGGGTGTTGGACCCACCAGTCATCATCAGCCTCAACAAGATGGTACAGAGACTCCAGTTTCTTAGACGTAGACGGTACCGAAGATGGTGTCGACCATGACTTCTTCACTTTCTGCCACAGATACGGAAGCAGCGCAATTATAGACGGTACTGGAGTGCAGTCTTGCAAGTCTTGGAAGATTGGATCTTTCAGATCTTCCTTGTGGTCTTCAATTTGTAAGTTCAACAATCTGGCCATTCGGAGAACAAGGTCCGAAAATGATCGCACATCACCAGTAAGTGAAATTCTTTCGGTGGTGGAGACAAAGTTGGACTCGATATCTAGTCCATGAGATACTGCTGAGGATACCGAGGATTGTACCAATGGCGATCGGATCCGATGACCTTGAGGAGACATAACAATAGACTCTCTCCTCCTTCCCTCTGGGAAGTGTTCTTGATGCCTATCATCCACGGTTCGATCCCACCTGGCGGACGTGCGGCCAGAAGACGCTATCACCTGCCAATATGGAGGAGTCTTCGACAAAGAACGAGAGCAATGAGTGACACCACGGTACCGTTCATCAGGAACATCTCGATACCAATGATGTTGTTCATATCACTCCAAATTGCCCATATAAGGGGACATATCCCTCGAATCATACGAAACATCATCACGGTACCAACAGGGAGCTCTTTTCCTATAATGTCGATACCGATATGAGGAAGTGCTGACCGACCGATCATCCCGGTAAGCAGACCTTGGGGGCGAAGGCGGGGTACGCCAAAGCATTCTGGATCATTCAGTCAAAGATCTTCTGTGCCCAGAAGGCCTTACAGCAGGAGACAGCACACCGTGGTCTGAAGGAGACCTGACAGAAATTTGAGGGGAGGTTTCCAGTGTCTCTCTCTCTGAGCCAATACACACCTCCTTGATCTCCTCAGAAAGTATAACTTCCTGGGATCCTCAATGTTGGGGGGCCCGTACTTCCTCTGAGGTAGACTCTTGAGGAGTTGGTTTCCTCACTGGAGATGAAAGATGTGCCTTAGACTTATCCTTCCTCCTCTGCCTCTTAGCTACTGTTGAAGCAGTCTCCTTATTTTTCCTTTTCCGACCCTTCTCCTTCCTAGGCAGTTTGGTACTGGGTGGAGGAGAAGTATGGTCTTGATGATCATCAGCATAACCAGACAACGGCTGATCTCGAGGCCTCAATGTCGAACGAGATCTCGGTCTCGATGACAGTACCGACACGTTTTGTCGGGAAGTGGAGGACGAAGTAGAATGAGCCATACTGGATGGTAAAGGAATAGATTCAGCCTGCTTGGGCAGTTCTGAAGCAGTCAGCATGTTCTTCCACAATAAGGCTTTCAGCCGAGCGGCCCTATTGCAACGAGTCTGCAGAGTAAATAGCCGACAATGATGACAAGCTCCCACGTTGTGGCCCTCACCTAAACAAAGGAGGCACTTTGAGTGTCCGTCCTTATCAGGTATTTTACCTCCAAAGATCAAGCAACGCTTGAATACAGCCGTTGCCATACAATTTGCCAAACAGCACAATCCAAAAGAATAATCCAAATCTGATCCAATCCGAAGCCAAAACAACCAGTCCAAAATGCCAGAAATTAGGGGGAAAATCCCGTTCACACTAGCGAAGAGGCTCCTATATGCGGCACACGCGGTGCATAAAAAGGAACTGACCATTACACGAGGCGGAGGCTTATATACCCTGAGGGGATGGAGGATGGGTCAACCACCAAAACACCAACGGTAGGCTCTAGAAGGTTCCGAATGCTGTTTCTGTGCAGGCGCCAAACCCATTTGTGTGAGTCACAGAGACCATGAAGAAGAAGCTAAAGTGGACAGGAATGGGACATTTAGAGTCAGATAACTACACACTGTTTTACTCAGGAAATGAAAGTGTAAGAAGAAATGGGGTGGCATTTATAGTCAGGAGAGATACAGCAAAAGCAGTCAAAAGATATAGTGCAAAGTCTGACCAAATTATATCAATAAGACTTCAGGGAAAACCTACTGATATAACCATAATTCAAGTTTATGCTCCAACTACAATGGCAAAAGAAGGAGAAATTGAAAGATTCTTTGCAGAAGTCCAGGAGGAAATTGATCTCCTACCCAAACAGGACCTCTTGTTAATCATAGGAGATTGGAATGCCAAAGTAGGAAACAGTACAATCAAAGATTGTAGGAAAATTTAGCTTAGGATCAAGAAATGAAGCAGGAGACTGACGGACTGAATTCTGTGAGGCCAGCAGTTTGTTCATCGCAAACTTATTTTTCAAAAAACCCAAGATGTGATTGTATACATTGACATTACCTGATGGTCAATGCAGAAATGAAATAAAGTACATAACCGAAAGCAGAAGATGAAAAAGCTCCATTCTCTCTGAAAAAACAAGATCAGGCACAGATTGTGGCATAGACCATGAACTACTAATAGCCAAAGTCAAAGTAAAGCAAAAGAAGAACACTAAACCAAACTGAAGAATATTTCTGTAGAATTTAAAGATAATGTGAAAAATAGATTTTCACTATTAAGCTTACTTGAATGGGAGCCAGGAAAGCTCTGGAATGAAGCCAGGGACATTGTTAGGAAGGAATGCAAAAAGATATTACCTGCTCCCAAAAAGTAACAGAAGCCTCACTGGATGACAGATGAAACTCTTCAAGTAGTTAAGGACAGATGAAAAGCAAACTAAAAGGTTACAGAAATAGAGTTGGAACCCTGAATGCAACTGTTCAATGTACAGGGACAGGGAGAACTACTATAATTATTAATGGAGAGAAATATAAGATGACAAACAATGGAAAAACAAGAGTCCCTTCTACAAGATCTGAGAAATCAAAGGAAAATTTAAACCAAGAGTGGGGATGCTCTACGACCAGCAGGGGAACACATCACATGACCAAGAAGAAATAAAAAGATGAGGGAAAAAGTACACAGAAGAACTATATAAAGGAGAAGAAAGAATGACAGATTCGTTCAAGGAAGAATTATATGAAGATGAACCTCCAATTTTAGAAAGTGAAGTGAAAGCTGCATTCATAGCACTTGGGAGAAATAATCACCGGGAATGGGTGGCATACCAATAGAACTGCTTCAGTCTACAGAGACAGAATCTACTCTAGCTGTAAGTAAAATCTGTCAATAAATATGGAAAACAAAAGAATGGCCCACAGATTGAAAGCACTCAATATACATACCAGTCCCCAAGAAAGGGGACACCAAGGATTGCAGTAACCACAGGACCATAGCATTAATTTCCCATGCAAAGTCATGCTCAAAATTCTACATCAAAGATTTCTACCATATATAGAGCAAGATATACCAGATGTTCCACCTAGATTCAGGAAAGGAAGAGGCACTAGGAATCATAGTGCAAACATACATTGGATAATGGAGCACACCAAACAATTTCAAAAGAAATCAGCTTGGGTTGGTTGTGTACGTCATGAGAAACTATGTATTGCTCTTAGAGAAATGGGTATGCCACAACATTTGATTGTCCTGGTGTGTAACCTGTACACAGGACAAGAAGCTACTCTTAGGACAGAATATGGAGAAATGGAATGTTTCCAATTGACAAGGGGATCAGTCAAGGTTGCATTTTATCACCATATCTGTTTGACTTGTATTTTGAACATATACTTGAAGCAGAATTAGACTCAGAGGAAGGAGGTGTGAAAACTGGAGGAAGGAACATCAACAATTTATGTAGATGACACCACTGATTTGCTCAAATCAGCAAAGACTTGGAACAGTTCTTGAAGTAAGTCAAGGCAGAAAGTGCAAACGCAGGTTTACAACTGAATATTAAGAAACAAAAATAATGATCATGGATGATTTACATAACCTTAAAGTAAACGATTAAGACATTGAAACAGTTCAAGATTTTCCATACATTGGCTCAGTCATTAATCAGAATGGAGACTACAGTCAAGTAATCAGAAGAAGGCTACGATTTGGTAGCACAGCTATGAAGGAACTAGACAAGATCATGAAGTATAAAGATATATCATTCAATACTACAGTTAGGATTGTCCTTGCCATAGCATTTCCAGTTTCTATGTATGGTTGTGAAAGCTGGACCCTGAAGAAACCTGATAGGAAGAAAATCAGCTCATTCAATATGTGGTGCTAGAGAAGGGTTTTATAGATACCCTGGACTGCTACTAAGAGTAATGAATGGTTCCCAGAGCAAATCAAGCCTGAACTTTCTCTAGAAGCTAGGATGACTAAACTGACGCTGTCATGCTTTGGCCATATCATGAGAAAACATGACTCATTAGAAAAAAGAATGCTGCTTGATAAGGTAAGCGGTAGCAGTAAAAGAGGAAGAATGCATTACAGATGGATAGACTCAATTAAAGAAGACACACCCCTGAGTCTGCAAGATCTGAGCAGGGCAGTTGATGATAGGGTGACCTGGAGGTCTCTCATCCATAGGATTGTCATAAGTCGAAGTCAACTTGATGGCAGTTAACAACAGCAAAATGTAACATAAATATAACACTTACTTAGAATTATTGTAAGTGTAATCAAAATTAATCTCCTTTTCAGTTTAAATGCAATTAAAGTAAGTGTTGTAAAACCTTTTTAAATGTAACAATATGACACTTTATCACAATCTTTCTGGGATTTGTCAGGTATCAGAATAAAGGGGTAGACAAAAAAGTACACCAAGGAAAGGAGAATCTCCTCTCTGGATGTCAGAGGGCTGTTCTCTTACTGACTACTTCCATAAATCTCTTTTTCTGCCTGACTTCCCTGGAAGGAAATAGGAAAACATGTCAGGGAGACAGTGGGGTCAGGGGATCATCTATTTTGTTTCCCTGTGCAGCCTGTTCTGATTCTTCACCCATGTCTGAGTTAAATTAGACTGGTGAGATTCATGCTACCAACAGGTCTTTAGGAAGGGAAATATAACAGCAAAAGAGGGGCTGTTCTAAAACAAAAGCAACTCACTTCAAGCCAAAGGGTTAGAACACAGATCTGAACAGAAAAACAAAAAACAAACAAACCCAACTCACTGCTATTCTTGATATATATCCATTGTGCCTGTGGACCTGGAGTCTGAAACAGAAATGAAACAAAAAAAAAAAACACATTATGGAAGGTATTTTCCAGGTTAGGTGGAAATGCAGATTCAGATGGGTCATATAAAATGAAATAGTATACTGCTCACACAGTGAAGAAGCTTGTTCCATGGAAAGTTTCAACAGGTCTTGGTTGTAGTCGTTTAGTACAAGCAGATGGATGCTCTGCTTTACCACACAACAGAAGACAGGAACTGTGACCAATTCATAGATGGTAAAGTAGCCAGTGGGTGGCGGGAGGGGAGTATACTTTCAGTGTGCAAAATCTCCAAGTCTCACATCCCACATCTTTATCCAAGCACTGCTTCCCATGCATTGGTATTAAAGGACTAAAAAGTAACTGTAATTCATTAGTATACCACTCAGCGGTCTGGACTGATGGGCTTTTTCCCAGGATATTTAATGGTTTATCGATATAGGGCCTAGAGCAGTAACTGGCTTCTCATATCCAGTACAGAGACTCTTAGACCAGGTCTGTAACTTCACCCTTAAGATTTCATATACTTCCATACTTTTGTTGACCTGCGTGCATTTTCCAGTATTAATCTTTTGCCTTTGTTTTACTGATACAACTGGGTTTCTAAGATCATCACTTACAAATAATGTTCTCAATACTGCAGTAAATGTCAGGGTGTGGAGAGAGAGAGTCTTGCTCTTGCTTCCAATCCAGAACAAGAACCTCGACAGCATTCTCCAGTCACAGTGCTTGTGGCAAATCCATTCTCTTCTCTTCTGTTAGTTCTGAATTTAGCATTTCATTTTAGAAGCAAATTTGTATTTACTGCAGCTTGTGTTTCAACCTTCAGTCCCCCCTTCCTAATCCAGTCCCATCCTTCTTTGGTATTTGGGGTGTTAAAGTGAATTTCTATGTTGCTCTCAATATTGTTTTAGTAGCAGCTTTACTGTGTAGTGTCAATTCCCTTACTTCCCACCCTCACCCTTTGGAACTGCTCCATCTTCAATATTACAACCTGTTTAATATTTAAACAAGGCTATCATGTCACCACTTAATATTTTTTTCTCCAGGCTTGACATAACCAGCTTCCTAAGCTGCTCCTCATAGGGTTTCATGGTTTTCAGACTTTTTACCATTTTGCTTGTCCTCATCTTGACTTGTAGTAATCACAGCATTCCTTTCTAAGTTCTTACAGACTATCTGTTTAATGATCTGTCTCTTCCGCTGCCTAGACAATGAAATTGTCTGCAAGGCAAATGAGGAATTTGTTGGACCTCACATGCTTGACAGAGTTTGACTCCAACAAATATCAGAATAGTTGAAATCTCCCATTGCTACTGTATTTCTCCTTCCTGAATGGTCATCTGTTCCAGGAAGGCATCATAAGTGTTTTTATTCTGTCCCTTTTCTTTTGTTATGTGTCTGTATTGCATATGTATCATTTTACACTTGCAAACTGTGACCATGTACCCAAGACAGGACAAATCATAACATATTGTACAGCAGAGATTTGCAAAAAGACATGGTTTGTGAACCACTCTCACACCAGACTTGGGAATACAGATTCCCCACGCCCCACCTTGATTTATCCACTGTGGCTTGGCATACCACCTAAACACACCACTGTGGAGCTTATTACATAAGGCAAGTAAACTGCAAGTACAGCCAAATGATAGCATCTTTGGCAGGGATTTACCACATGGCATTTTTCCTGCCATGGGAGACTGTTCGGAAAGTGTTTCTTCTACAAACACAATCAATCCATTAATGACCTCTTTTGTCAAAAAAAACACTTTGCAAATGGTCTCCCACTAGGAGAACAACAGAAGAGGAATAACTTGATAAGTCCTGGCCAAAGACACTATTATCCTGCTGTACCTGCTTTGTGTGATAAGCTCCTGTGTCTTGAGCTTGGCTGGTTTATCAATGACACTGCCAGTGGAAGAAGTAGAAGAATCATAAAGCAAACATTTTCTTTTGCTGGTGTTTTGCCAGCAGTTGCTGTGCTGCACTTCTCTGATAACAGTCACTGTTCTCTATCTTTTCACCCCCTTTCTCCAGAGCAGTTCCTAATTCCAGCTGCATTTCACTGAAAGACAGGCACAGCAAATGGCTCATGTGATCTACATGGAGAAGAGAGGGGGCAAGATGAGACACAGCTGTCTCAACTCCACCAATTTCTGCAGGTGGAGAAACAATCATGCACACACACACAAATTTTTCTGTTTCACATTTGACTAGGGATAGTAGAGCCATAGTGTAGTGGTTTGAGCACTGGACCATGACCCTGGAGACCAGGTAAGATTCTCTGATCAGCCATGGAAACCCACTGGGTGACCTTGGACACATCATACAGCCACCTCCCGACCCAAAAACATGATAGGTTTGCCTTAGGGTCACCATAAATTGGTAATGATTTGAAAACACGCAACAAGTAGACCCAGCCTAGGAGATGAAAAAGGAAAAAAAGAATTATTTCTCCTACACTTGAGGAAATGAGTGGCACATTAATGTTGATATCATTGTTCTGTATTTATGTTATTGAGCTTGTATTTTTTTCCTGTGCCAATAATTATTGTACATTTAATAAAGCTCCTCTCTTGCGTGGAGCTTGCATCTTGCATTCCACCAACTGGGCCCTTGAAAAGAGAGCTAGATAACTTCATCTTGGAAACCTAGCTCAAGGACACTTCTTCACTTCTTGAGGGCTGAATGCCATCTGGTATCTCTCAGCCCTAAACAAAAACCACCCATCTCACTTTTTTCTAAGCTGGGGATACCTGTCCTGCATGGGACAACAGGAGTGGATACAGTCGGTCCTGCAATGGCAAGGTTGACCAAACCACACAAGAGCTAATCAATACTCTTGCAAGTATACATTGAAATTAGGCTTGCAGAGCTGCATGCCTGGGTCACAAAGATATTTCCTTCAATGAAACAGCAGTAGGTTGCTCTGGTGGTGGCCGTTGGTTGGTTCTTTTTGCAGGTGGGCTAGCCTCAGTAGGAATGAACAGAATTTGCCTGTCTCCTTCCTGCCCATCACAGACTCCCATCTCTCTCACGATCACATAAGCAGTTTGAGATTTGTGCAGCCCTCCAGGTGTGATTAAACTGCAGCTCCCAGCATTCATCAACCAATTGCTATACAAGCTAGGGCTGCTGGGACTTGCAGTCCAAGAACAACCTTTCTCCTCCTCCTCCATATTATTATTATTATTTTATATTATTATTACTACTACTATTATTATTACTACTACTACTACTATCCCACTTTTTCCCAGTTTGGGAATCAAGGCAGCTTACAACATTTAAAACAAGCATAGCTAAAAAATTAGCAGCATACAAACATTAAAAGCAATTAAATAATCATAAAATTTGAAACTAATTAGAACAAACTAAAACATCAACAAATAAAAGTCTAGCATATTATACAGAGACTGCTGGGAACTGAAAAAAATGTCTTCTCAAAGGCCTTCTGGAATAAAAGGTTTTTTATCCGGTTGCAGAAAGAAAATAGGGAGCGTGCCAGTCTAACTTCTCTGGGTAGGGAGTTCCAGAGCCTGAGAGAAGCCACTGAGAAAGCCCTTCCCCATGTTTCCACTCAATGTACCTGTGAAGGTGGTGGGACAGAGAGAAATGCCTTCCCAGTAGATCTTAAAATACAGATGTGTTCTCATGGGAGACTATGGCCTTTCAAATAAGCTGGATCAGTACCGCATAGGGATGTATAGGTCATCACCATCATTTTGGATTCTGCCCAGAAACGGATGGACAGACAGTGGAACCTCTTCTAGTAAAAAGTCTTCTTGACCACTTGATACAGCTCTCCTGGCTGGTTCTTTGCCAATGCAATGGAGGCAGAAAAGAAATTTGTCTCTATTACCTGTGTTGCCCCAGAGTAGGTCCTCAGATAAGCTTTAACCAGTATTTGATTGGGCCCACCTGAGTTTTCTGTCAATGTCATTCTAGTCACTGTTTCACCTGTTTCATTGCTGCCAGCTCCTTGGAAAACCAGCAGGCTGCTTTGGTCGCACTCCGTGAGAAAAGACACTCAGCAGAGATCACGCCTACTGCCCTGGCCATCTCCTCATTCCAGAGACGAATGAAAATTTTGACAGAAGTGCCTACCAAGGCAACAGTAAACTCCCCAAGAGTCATCAGGAATCCATCAGGATCCATAAGTCTCCTGTGGCACACTATCTTAATGGCTCATTGACCTCTGCAGAGGTTCTGAGTCCCAGCTGATCTAAAACCCACCAGAAAGTGATCTGCCCATGACAACAGGACTATAGACTGCTCCTCTACTCCCAACTCATCATCACCTTACCCAGAACAAAAACTAAGGTCCAAAGTGGAATTCTGAATTGGACAATTGTGCCATGAGGCTTTGTCCATTATTGCTTTGCTCCTATATTGCTGGCGACAGAGAATGAGGTGCAGTAAGAGCCAATTTGAGATATTAGAACCAGCAAAAATTATCCCTCAGGATAATTATCCCTCAGGGATTCAGAGGGTTGCCCCTAAGCTCCTGACTATTTTCTTGTCATGCCCTGCCATGGAGACTCTGGCAGTGAGGAGAAGGATTCTCAATCCAAGGCAGAAGTTTCCCCAGAGGCAGGAGTTTCCCCCAGAAGCTTGCTCAGAAGATAACAAACAACTGCAGGAGCCTGAGCAAGGGGAACAAATATCAGAGGATGAGGCAACACAAACTCTTACTGTGCAAGAGAGACAGCATCAGAAAGAGGGGCTACACCGCTCAGTGCATTTAAGTAACAAATGAGCCCTAATGAAGGAACACCTGTGACAACAGCACCAGAGGATAAAAGGCTTTCAGCTGGCCCTTTCCTTTCAGAGTTAGCAACTGATTTTTACAGTTGTGGAATTCCTGTGGGCTCTTGTATCTGGACTACCTTGAGCCTCTGCCTGTTTGACTATGACCTGGATTTGCCTTTTGGATTTGTTTGCTTTGGAACCTAAGCTCTGTCTGGATATTTTCCCTGCTCTTGCCTTGTGAGTAAACCCTGTTCTGCCATTTGGTGATTAATTGTCTGCTCTGCCCAGGACATGACACTTCTCTGGACATAACACTTCTCTGGACGCCTAGGGGACTCAGAAAAGGATCCCTGGAAGTGCCAGAAGATCAAATAAGACTGGTAGGATAACCAAACCCCTGCCTTGTCTTGATTCCCTGGACCTTAATAATTATAGATCAGTTTCTAACCTTCCTTTTTTGGGTAAGGTGACCAAGAAGACAGTTTCCTTCCAACTCCAGATTGCCTTGGATGTGTGTCCTTGATCCATTTCAAACTGTCTTCAGAGTAAACTGTCTTCAGAGTTGAGACTGCAGTGGTCATGCTAGTGGATGATCTTTGTCTTAGCATCAAAAGGAGGAGTGTCCATGTTAGTACCTCTAGACCTTTCAGTAGCGTTTGATACCATTGAGCACAGTATCATTCTGGAACACTGGGAGGGGGTTGGGAATAGGAGGCACTGTGCTGCAGTGGTTCTGGTCTTATCTCTGAAGTAGGTTCCAGATGGTAGTACTTGGGGATAGCTGCTCCCCTGCAAACAAGAGCCATTATATGGCATACCACAAGGTGCGATTCTATCCCCAATGCTTTTTAACATCTACATGAAACTGTTAGGAGAGATCATCCAGAGGCATAGGGCAGGGTGCTATCAGTATGCTGATGACATCCAAATATATTTCTCCATGTCTCCAAAAACAGTCTTAGCTAAGGACAGTATGTCTCCTCTAAACGAATGCTTGGAGGACGTAATGGACTGAGTGAAAAAAAAACCCAAATTGAAACTGAATCCAGATAAGACAAGAGGTACTTACTATTAAAGGTCCTAATCTGGGGTTGGAGATGTGTTCTGGACAGGGTCACACTGCCCCTGAAAGACAGTGTTCACAGCTTAGGAGCGCTCCAAATGTCAGCTCGAATAGATGCAACAGTCAGGGGTGCTTATTATCAGCTTCAGCTGATATGCCAATTGTGCCCCTTTCTAGAATTGGATGACCTAAAGAGGACAGTGCACATGCTGGTAACCTCAAGGTTGGACTTCTGCAATCTGCTGTACCTTGGGTTACCTCTGTACCAAGTTTGGAAACTCCAGCTGGTCCAAAATATGGTAGCCAGACTGGTTACAGATACAGTGAAGTGTGAGCATATCATACTGGCTGCCAAGTAGTTTCTGGGCAAAGTACAAAGTGTTGATTGTTACCTTTAAAGACACACATAATCTGGGTCCAAGTTACCTGCAGGATTACCTCTCCTCATACAGTCCGCCCCATACACTTAGGTCTTGTGGGGCCATTTACTTCAACAGGACAGGACTAGATTGACAACAGTCATGCAGAGGATCTTCTCATTGGCTGTCCCTAAACTGTGGAATGGCCTGCCAGAAGAAGTCCAACAGCAAAATATGCTGTCCAAATTTTAAAAAGTACTAAAGGCCTCTCTCTTCTGGCAGGCCTACCCAGTCTGTTTTTATTAATATTTATATTTTAAATGGTTTTATGTGTTTTTAGTGTATTTTAATCTACAAAGTATTTTAATCGTACTTTATGTTGTACCCTGCTTTAAAAATAGTAGTACTAGTACTAGTAGTAGTGGTAATAATAATAATTTTCCCTCCTGCTATAGTCTTCTTACATTTCTCAAATCTGTTAACATTTCCTGACGTTAAACTTATCCGTTTCTCCCTTTAAAAGTTACTGAATCTCATTCATCATTTCTTTTGCATATATATAAAACATTTGAACATTTAGCCAACTGTGTAGATTCAACTTTCTTACTATAAAGGTTTTCCTTTTAATTTCATTATGCATCCCCCTTCTAAACTGAATCAAATTGTGTCTTGAATTCTTTAATGATAACTCTGTTTATTGTCTTAAAGCCCAATCAAACCTAGCCATCACCCAATCAATTACCTATACTTAAAACTCACATAAGGTTTCCTCCCACATGTCAGCTTCTGAATATGATAAACATTATTTCTCCCATATTTAAAATCTAAGGAAATCGAAAACATCACAGCAGTCTTAAACAATAAGTCTTTCCTTCTGTTCAGGTTGCACTCCCCTGTCAGGCTGTTCACTCTTGATTTTTCTTGCATTTTCCTTGATTGTATGGGCAGGAACCTGCTCTTCCCAGCCCAGAAGCAAAGGGAACTCTAGTCTTTCCTTGAGGCCACCACCAGCAGAACCTGTCTGCTCTTGAACCCAAGAAATGAAACTCTGGAAGGCTGAGGGAGTGCTCTCAATTTGTATCAAATGCACTACCCCTGCTTTTCATGGAAGAACACTAAATAGTTCTTGTTGCATTGCTATGCCCCATTTCAGGTCTCTGCCTGCACCAACTCACCTCCATGGATCTTCACACTTTCTCCCAAGAAGATAAATACTGCAGCCCAAAGACAGGGAAGGGGGAGGCTGCCAACTGACATGGTTTCACCCTCTGCTGGACACATTCCACACTGTCAATATCATTCTTAAATTATGGTGCCAAGAAATGGAAACATTATTCAAGATGAGTTCTGACCAATGCAGAACATTACTAAAACTATGCTACACATTTCTATATATAGTACACTACACATGACTATAGCTGTTACTTTCTGATCAAGATTAGAACTGCATTTTATCTGAATCTCTCCTCCTCCTCCGTATATGCTGGGGTTCTGTTCCAGGATCCTTCACATAAAACAAAAAGCACAAATGCTCCATCCCATTATCATCAATGGACTCAACATGTGCACACTTGTGCTGTTGCAGGTGCATGCCTGGCACATCTGCTGTTGATATTTAGACATGAGGCTTCATGGGACCTCACATTTGTGTTTGGTCAGGTCACTTCAGCAGGGAGTGCGCTGTGTTGCTGTTGTTGTTGCTGTTATGGTTAAGCCACCTTTAGTCTCAGGGCTAGAAAAAAGGCAGCGTATACATAAAATGGAAAGAGAAGAAAGATATTCTTTTGCCACTGCATCATGCCATTGATTCATGTTTTGCTTGTGGTCTACTAAGAGTCCAAAATCCATTTCATACATCCTTCTGTCAAGCCAGTTATCATCCAACCCATAACTATGCGGTCATAGAATCTTAGGGTTAGAAGGGACCACAAGGGCCATCCAGTCCATTTCCCTGCTATGTAGAAATATACAACAAAGGCACTCCTCAAAGATCCTGTCTAACCTGTTTAAAGACCTCTAGAGATGGAGAGTCCACCACCCAATGGGGCAATCTATTCCACTGTCAAACCGCTGTCACAGTCAAATTCTTCCCTATGCTTAGGTGGAATTTCTTTTCCTAAACTTTGGATCAATTGGTTTATTTTTGGAGCAGCAGAAAACAAGCCTACTCCATTTTTTACATGACATCCCTTCAGATATTTTAAGAGAGCTGTCATATCACCGAATGAGGTCTAGCATAGTGTAGTGGTTTGGGTGTTGAACTAGGACATTGGCAGACCAGGGTTCAACTTCCTACTCAACCATGGAAACCTACTGAGTGATCTTGGGCAAGTCACACTCTCTCAGTTTCAGAGGAAGACAAGAGCAAACTGTCCCTGAAAAAATTCTGCCAAGAAAACCCCATAAAAATTTCACTTAGGGTTACCATCAGTCAGAAATGACTTGAAGACACACTAGGGTCTTTATCACACAAGGCAGGTAAGTTACACTCCCAGCAAAATAACAGCATCTTCGGCAGGGACATATCACATGACTTCATTCCTTTTCTGTTGTTCTCCTGGTGGTAAGATTATCTGGAAAGCATTTCTTTTACAAAGGAGGTCATTAACAGACAGCTGACGGATTGAAAGAATGTTTACCAGTGGTTACCAGTGGTACCAGTTGGGGGGGAGGGGGAGGGGGAGGGGGAGAGGGAGAGGGGAGAGGCAAAGAGAGAAGATTGTCTTTGAGAAATCCACGCTGATTCATAGCAATCAAAGCATTCTCTAAGGGCTCATAGACCAACTTTTTAATTATCTCTTCTAGAACCTTTCCCAGTATTCATCTCAAGGTGACTGGTCACTAGATGCCCAGGTCCTCCATTTTCCTCTTGAAGATGTGGACAACATTTTTCCATCCCCAGTCTGTAAGGATCCCACCTGTTCTCCAACAATTCTCAAAGATTATAGACAGAGTCACTAAGATAACACCTCCAAGCCCCTTTACAGCCCCTGGATGCACTCCTCCTGGTCTAGGAGAGCTGAATTCATTGAAAGAATGTAGGTGTTTCCCACCATGGCACTTCCTTTCTGTGGTAGTGGGTTTCCTTGCCACCGTGAAGCAAGAGGCTATGCTGATGGCAGGACTGCTGCTGGTAGCATTTCTCACATCAGACATACTTTTGCTGTGGAATCAAAATAAATGTGCTACAGCTATTGGGCAGGTGTAGTAGGGGGAGGGTGACATTGCAGAAGATCTTTCAGAGACAATGAATGTGGCAATTTAGCTAACTCTAAAAGAGTTAGTTCTGCATATAAGAAGGTAATGGTAAGCCATTCCTGAATGCCTAGCTCCTATGATAAGAAAATTCAAAACGAAACAAGAGATCGTGTCAGAAGATGAGACTTCCAGGTCAGAAGCCACTCTGTGAGCTATGGGGGGAAGAGCAGAGGACAAGTATGAGTAGTGCTGTGGTAATGATGCAACCGGACTTCCAGCTAATAGGACATTCAGCTCAAAGGTAAAAGGAAACTCCAAAGCCACACAAAGTGATAATAGGAACTTGGGATGTTAGAAGCATGAGCAACAAGGAATGGAATGAACAAACATTGCAATAATGGGAGTGAGTGAGTTAATGTGATAGGAATGGGACATTTTCAGTTAGATAATTACACAGAAAGCCCCATGGTGGTTTGACATAGGGTCAGCATAAGTCAGAAATGACCTGAAGACACACAACAACAAATTAGATAGTGTTTTACTTAGGAAATTAAAATCTAAGAAAAAAAAGGGTAGCATTAGCAGTGAGGAGAGATGTGGAAAAACCAGTTAGGGGATAAAATGGGAAGTGTGACCAAAAAATATCAGGAAGACTTTAGGCGAAAGTTATGACTATAACCATAATCCAAGTCTATGCTCCAACTACAGAGGCAGAAGAAAGAGAAATCAAAATATTCTGTGGTGGAGTCCACAAGGAAATTGATCACACACCAAAACAGAACATGCCAATAATCATAGGTGATTGGAATGCAGTAGTTTGAAACAGAGCAGAACCAAACATTGTTGGAGAATTTCACCTAGGATCAAGAACTAAAGCAAAAGAGTAACTTACCTAATTTTGTACTCACTGCAAGCACAAACATTAGGCAGCTGAAGAGATTCTGAAGGTCACCTGATGACCAACATAGATATAAAACAGACTACATAATTGGAGCAGATGAAGAAGCTCCATTCTCTCAACAAAACAAGACCAAGAGTATATTTTACCACAGACCATAAACTACTAGTATTAAAAACTAGAGTAAAGATTAAAAAAGTACACTACCATCCATCATTATGCCAAGGTATAAACCTGAAAAATATCCCTGTTGGGATAGACTAAAACATCAGTCTACCTGTGCCTTTCCAGGTGAAACACAGAGCTGGATTGGGGCCCTGAATCAGGTTAGGAAGGAGTTACACATACATATACACACACAATACTTTTTGCAAAAACGGTCCATTCCTAAGACATCTGCTTTCAGCTGAGCTGAATAGCAAGAGATCTGTTAGATGGACAAGGTTGTTTTTTTTAAACAGTAGCCTATTTATAGAACTTTCAGCATTACATGAACAGAGAGAAGATACACATGAGAGTTGCTTAACAAAAGTTGTGAGATCTACAGAACAGTCTTTGTGCCCATTCTTAGCATAAAATGTCATCTTTCCTATGCAAGCAGATGTTCTCAGAGGAAGACAATCAGTTATCAAAGTGTTCTTACTTACCATATTGACTTTTGATACAGTTCTTGTATCAAAGGCATATAATGAAATCACTTCAGCTAAGCTAAGCTGAAAGTTACAGGGACTTACACTTATATGTGTAGGAAAACATTTCTACCCTCAACATTCCTATAGAATTTGTACAGCATGTAAAGCGGGGGGGGGGCAAACTGTGGAAAGCTAGGAGGCACATTAGTTCCCTAGGAGATCTTGGAAGGCCACACTTGCACTCCCCCCCCCCCCCACAATACCTCTAAGAGGCATGGAGGCATTTTCACCATTCTTTGCCTTCCTCCCCCGCAAAAAAAACCCCTCTCCCAGGCCTAAACTGGCACAGAGTGCACCCCACATCCCCTAGTAGAAATTTTGTGGCTTTTGGGGGAAAAATATTTTTAAAATATTTGTGGAAGCCCTTGAGGTATTTAAAGAGTGTAATCACATTACTCCACAGAACCCTGCAATACTCCACTTGAAATCACCTTCCTGTATGAAGCATAGTGACTGATGACAACTGTTTGCGCATGGTTTTCCAACAAATTATGGACACATCTGAGGGTGTTTCTATCTGTTCCATATTTAGTCAGTTTGCTAATCAAAATGTCATGGTGGATCTTATCAAATGCTTTGCTGAAATCCAGATAAATGACATCCACAGCACTCTTACTATCTACTAAACTAGTGGCCCAATCAAAAAGATATAGAGGGTTAGTCTGGCAGGATTTGCTCTTGACAAACCCATGCTGGTTCCTACTAATCACTGCATTGCCATCAAGATATTCCAATATAATCCACTGTAATATTTTTTCCCCCACGGTATTGAGGTCAGGCTGACTGGTCTGTATTATTTTCCTCCTCCTCAAGAAATTGACTATGTTTGTCCATCTCCAGTCCTCTGGCACCTCATCCATCACCAAGATTTCTCAAAAATTATGGCAGTAGTGCTGTATGTCAGCAAATTCCTTCAATTCTCTGGGATGCAGTTCATCTGAACCTGCAGATTTCAATTCATTTAGGTTAACTGGTGATTTCTGACTAACTCCCTATCTATCTTGATTTGCAACTTGGATTCTTTGCCTAAGTCTCTGATGATGCATGGAACCACACAGATCTCTTTTTGGGAAAAACTGAAGCAAAATTGGTACTTCATTTTCCCCTTTTTCATTGCGATCTATTAGCAGTGGTCCCACCATTTCCTTCGCCATTTTCTTGGTTTGAACATCTTTGAACCGTCCCCCTTCTGTTGCCCTTTGCTTCCCTAATCAGTCTCAGCTCATTTTGAGCTTTAGCTTTCCTTACATTATTCCTGCAAGCTTCCACTACACGTCTGTATTCTTCCTTTGTGATTCATCCTTCCTTTTATTATTTATATGTGCAACCACATCGGTTTTTTTCACATGTTGCCCATTTTTCTTCTTCCATGGAATTGTGATTATGCTTTTAGCAATTCCTTCTCCATGAAATCCCACCCATGCTGGGTGTCTTTCTCCTTTAATGTCCAGCAATGGGGTCCTGCTCAGTATTTCTCTGAGCTCAACAAAATAAGCTTTCCAGAAATCCAAGGTCTATGTTTGACTGTATTCTTCTTTGGCCCATCCCACAATCATGAATTCTAGTGTCACATGGTCACTAAAGTTCCAACTGCTTTGAGTGCAGTGACCAACTGCTCCCTGTTGATTAGGATCAAGTCCAGGATTGCTGATCCCCTTGTTCCTTCCTCTGCATTTTGAAAAAGGAAATTACTTGCAAAGCATATCAGGAATTTGTTGTAGAGCCTACGTTTAGCAAAGCTAGACTCCCAGCAGGTATCAGGATAATTGAAGTCGCCCATAACTACCAGTTCTTGCTTCTTCAAGATTTCTGACCTTTGTTTCACAAAAACACCAGCCATCATCACCTCTTGGTTTGGAGGCCTGTAGTAAACTCCTAAAACAATGTTGCTTTATTTTTTTCTCCATTTATTTTTACCTCAATGCTCTCCACCAGTCCAGTTTGACCACTTGTGTAGATTTCTGTACAAGTGAAGTTGCCCTTGATATATGAATGCTGCTGCTCCTCTATTTCCCATCTGTTCTTTCTGAGCAGATTATATTCCTCAATTGTTAGTCATCCCACCAAGTTTCTGTTATATGTATGAAATCATATTTACCTTCCTCCACTAGAACTTCAGGCTTGTCTTTCCCAGACTCTGTGGGCTGGTGTTCAGACATCTAAAGTGTTGTTTGTTCTCATCTGTTGTTCTATTGAAAGTTTTACTGCAGCTCCCAATCTTTTCTTCAGCTTCTCCTCTGGAATTAACATCCTTGTGTTTAGATCTTTCTTTTGGACAGATGTTAAGTTCTCCAGGGTGCTCCCTCAGTGTGACAGTCTACTATGTTACCATGGCACACAGATTGGAAATGATCAATATAAATTCCCATCCCCCAAAAAAGAGGCACCAGGGATTGCAGTAACTCTTGGACCATTGCATTACTCTCCCTTGCAAGCACACGGATTCTCAAGATTTTACAATAAAAACTTTTACCATATACTGAGTGAGAATGACAGATATCCCAAACTGGGTTCAGAAAAGGAAGAAGCACTACGGACCATATTAGATAGTGCACCAAAGAATTTCAAGTAGAAAATAATTCTGTGCTATATAGAGTATTGGAAAGTCTTTGATTGAAAAACTATGGGTGACTCTAAAAAACAGGTTGGATGACTGCATTTGATTGTCCTGATACATAACCTATACACTGGACAACAGACTGCTGTCAGGAAAGAATATGGAGAAACAAAATGGTTTCCAGATGGCAAGGGAATAACTCAAGGCTGCATTTGATCATACACACACACACACACACACACACACACACACAAAATGGAGAACATATCATATAGAGACCTAGATTAGCCTTGGAGGAATGAGGAGTGAACATTGGCAGGAGGGACATCAACAATTTCAGATATGCAAAAAATAGCAAAGACTTAGAGCTACTACTGAGGAGGATCAGTGAAGACTATACAAAAGCAGGCTTATGCTCCACATTGAGAAAACAAAAATAAGGACTTCAGATGATTCACACAACTTTTAAGTGATCACAAAGACTGCAAAACAGTCAAAGATCTTTCTAGATCTTGACTCAGCCATAAATTAAAAATGCATACTGTACTCAAGAAATCAGAGAGTCTAGCAGGGGTAGTTATGAAGGAACTAGGTAAGATCCGCAAATGTAAAGATATATCATTGAATACCAAAGTCAGAATTGTCCATGGTATTGTATTTTCAACTTCCATGTATGGTTTTGAAAGCTGGACATGAAGAAAACTTATAGGAAGGTAATCAAATTGTTTGAAATGTGTTGCTGGAGGACAGCTTTGCAGTTACCAGGTATTGCCAAAATTACCAATTAATGGGCCTTAGAGCTCCTTAGCAGCCAAGATGACTAAATGTGGCCATCATACTTTGGGTACATCATGAGACAACATAACTCATGCTTGGTAAAGTGGGAGGTAGTGTTACCCCAAAATGTATAACGGGGAATAATTAGCTCAAAATAGAAGGCCTGTGAGGCAGGGTAACTTAGCAAGATCTGACACCTATGTATATTGGTAACTGCTAAAACAGATCAGCCAGAAGACTTGTGCTACAATTCAAATGTGTTTTATTGGGGAAAAATATACATGCATACACACACAAAATAGTCATACACAAGCAATCACACAAGACTAATTGAAAATAAAGAGTGGAAAAATGGATAGCAGAGGTAGAAGGGAGTGGGTTATAATTAACATCCAGAAGAAGTGAAGGAACAGCAATGAAGCTTAGGCTTGCAGCTAGAGCAGCAGAGTGACACAGTGGTGTCCAGCAAGTGGACAATGCTGGCCCAAAGCTATAAAACTTCAGGGTTTTTATCCTCTTTCTGTACTTTGAAATGGAAGTTTCTGGTTCCACTCAAACACTGTCGCACGGAACTAACCGACAGAAGATTGTTTTGATAGATATGTGAACTTTTGGAAATCAAATTGCATTTTTGTAAGAATCCAGGGGTTGATGATCCCTAGTTGTAAACACCTTGTGCTTCCCCCTTTGGTGTGAGAGCTTGGAGGCAAACAGCTCTCGGGTTAAACAAACAATGCAGTTTCTAACAAATATTCGTAGCATGTAGGTAAGAGAGAGTTAATATCTGGGCAGGCAGAGAAAGAAAGCAAAGGTGCAAACAGGAAAGATGTAATAGCCATCAAATCTTCTGTGGAAACCTTGATGAGTCTTTCATCTCATCTCTGTCACAGTGGCTGACTGAAAGTTAGTTAGCATTTAAAAATTTACTGCCTGGCGAGATTGGATGAAATATGTTTTAGCTGGCCAATTTCACCTCTTATTCAGCATGGCTTTCAGCCATAGCAATGTATGACTTCACACCCACCTTAACAGTCGTGTGAACAGAAGGCCACATGACAGGTAGATAGACCAAGTCAAGAAAATCACAGCCCTGAGTTTCCAGGTCTTGAGCTGTGGTAGTCAGTGGCTTGCCAGAGCAAACACTGGAAAGGCTATAGCTTTAAAGAATGTGTAAAGGAAGACATTGCATCATGTGCTACTCGTTAAGTGGCTGCAAGACAAGCAACACCTAACTAAACTCCTTCTTTAAAAGGTCCCAAAGCCTCCTCTAGTTTCTCACTCTGGTAACCCCATACATCAATTGTTTTTTACATTGATTGTAAATCTGAGGAATTCCAAAGAAAATAATGATACATAAAATTTTGAAATTTTTTCTACCTGTCTGCCAAGGGCTCAGAACTGCCTCCCAGAAAGCAAGCGGGAAAAAATGTTAGACTCTTCAGGAGTTGCTCCCACAGATGCTAAGAAGAGTGGCCTGACTGTGGGAGCAAGGGAGGAAAGTCTTCCCTGCCTCCTGCTGAGCCCAGCTCTAAGCTCCTCCAGACTCTGTCCCATTTCCCTTCTCTGCTGTTACACCAAAAGGCCACCTCACTTTCCCCTCCACCCAGTTTACCAGCCCACCCACCTTCACTACTGCTGGGAATGCTACAGGCACACCCACTAGAAGGGAGGCTTAGCAAAAGGTCTCTAGCATCTCTTCCTGGCCCACAGGAAATCAGGAAAGAGAAAGAGGGGAAAAGAAAAAGAGCCTCGTCCCTTCATGCATTTCATGTACATCCCAAACCACCAGCTGATCCACAGGCACTCTCCAGCAACTCTGCCCATCACAGGCCATCTACTGGTAAACAGCTGGGGTCCCACTTGGGAAAAACATTCTCACTCAGACTTGATCCTGTCCTCAGCAACCCTAAATGCATCACTTATTATTTCCTCAGGCCAAATGTGTTTGTCCTTTTGGAAGGAGACATGGGAAAAGTAGGTGCTGAGCAATTTTGTCTCCCCTCTGTAACTCACTTGCAGTTTTCCATCTTCCCCATGCAGCGGCCCTTTGTCCTCTTGCTCTACAGATAGTTGAAAAAGATATTTTCACTATTTGTAATCTCTCCTGCAATCCTGAGATCATTCTGACCTTCCTTCTATAAACAGGGCCTTATTTCTTTGTGTATTCTTCCTTCTTCCATTTTTATACCTTTTAAAATCTCTCCTCATGTTTTTATGCCAGAACATGATTTAGAACGGAAACATGGGGAAATTCTGTTTTATATGACTACTGCTGCAAGAATTATCTATGCTTAAGTATGGAAAAAATCCCCCCAAGGAAGAGTGGGAACTAAAATTGTTTGATGTAGCATTGATGACAAAACTAACAATACTGATAAGACGGGACTCCCTTGATGGTTTCGTAAAAAAAAAAATGGCTCCCATTTGGCTCCTACTGCAGAGGCGAATGGGGAGACATATCGGTAGCAAGCTTTATTGACTGAACGTATGAGAGATAAGAGACAAGGGATAAGACTAATAGTTAGTGGATTTTTTTTCCTTTAAAGATATATTTAATGTTATATACAGATTATGCAGTGTACATGAACAAATACCTTTGTATATTTTTAGTAGTATCCTGTTATGTAATGTTGGAGAGATTAGATCCTCATAATGTGTAAATGAAAATATATCAAAATGATAATCCACTGGAAGTCATGCGCAAGAACTGAAGATATGTTTGTGGGAGATATGTTTGAAGATACGTTTGTGGGATTGTATGGATTAATGTGTGAAATAAGACTTCTTTCCTTTTTATTCTGTTCAAAATTAATATAAAAATCATATAAAAAACATGACCATCCTTGTTTCTTTAGACACCTCCCATTTCTTCTTCTTTTTGTTGGAATTGTTTGTGATTGTGCTCTTAGTACCTAACTATCCATTATGAACCCCTTTCTCTTTGAATATTTCTCACCATGGGATATCATCTAATATTCCTTTAGGTTTATTGAAATCAGCTTGCTTAAACTGCAGAATGTGCATCAGATGACAACTGTCCACTTCTTCTATATAACAAACCCAAGAAGATGGGGTCACTTCCACCCAAGATTTCCACTCTTCCCACATTGCACATTGATCACTTCTTTCCTTTTGACAAGGATCAGGTTCATGGCAGTCTATCTATTTGTCATTTCATCTGCTTTTGGAAAAATAAAGTGTCAGTAAGGTAAGTGAGAAATTTGTTTAACTTTACATTCTTAGCAGACCTTGTATTTTTCTGTCTGCAGCTGCAGGACAAGCTATGTGGTACACATAACTTTGCCCTCCAAGAAAAGAGATTGGCTGGGGAGGGAGGTTCAGGTTGCACAGATGTTAGACTGTCACTGGTGTCTCCTACCATCTGCAGATGGAGATGGCTGCCTGACCGTGCCTAATGGCCTCTAGACTGGAACCAGACCAAAACATAAGATAGTTCATCAGTTCAAAGTGGAAGTAGAAGCAGTTCTAAGTGTTCCTCATGAGAGTGACTTAATTTGCTTCAGTCTTCCAATACACAAAGTCCACACATCTAAATTTTAAATTACCAAACTGACAAATTAAGAGCATTGTTGAACTTGTTGGATCACCTCACAGTTCTGCATGAATGAGATTGTCAGCAAAACTGAAAGGAATAAATATCAGGTGGGCGGAATCACCACACTTAGGGTGATTCCACCCACTTAATGTTTATTTAGAATTCCACAGGATGTTGAAAGTGCAATAATGACACTATAACAGCGTAGTGAGGAAAGGCCCTTAGACTTATATTTGTTCCATATGTGGTATATACCTTTATTTATGTCTTACATTTCTCCCAAAACTGGGACTCAAGGTGACTTAGGGAAAAAAATGAAAAAAAAAACCCAATTACATCATGACTTTTTAAAAAAATAATAACCACTCAAATACACCAGTAAAGGAAAATACAGCACCCAAACAGTTAAGAACTCCTTCTGTAGCAACCAAGGTGAACTGTCAAAGACTCAACAGAATAGAATGATCTTTGCTTGCCAGCTGGAAGATTAAGAGGACTAGTGTAATGTTCAATCTTAATCTAACTCAAAATTGGGCTTTGTAGATTAATCCAGAAAGATTTTATTAGAGATTAGATGTAGCATAGAGACATTGCTTTTCATAGAACCATACAGTTGGAAGAGACCACAGGGGCCATCCAGTCCAACCCCCCTGCCATGCAGGAACACACATCAAAGCACTCCCACAAAGGGCCATCCAGCCTCTGCTTAAAAATCTCCAAAGAAGGAAACTCTACCACACTCTGAGGCAGCATATTCCACTGCCAAACAGCTCTGACCATCAGGAAATTCTTCCTGAGATTTAGGTGGAATCTCTTTCCCTGTAATTTGAATCCATTGCTCCTTGTCCTAGTCTCTGGAGCAGCGGAAAACAAGCTTGATCCCACCTCAATATGACACCCCTTAAAATATTTAAACATAGCTATCATATCCCCTTTTAACCTTTTCTTCTGAAGACTGAACATACTCAGCTCCCTAAGATGCTCCTCATAGGGCATGGCTTCCAGACCCTTCACCATTTTGGTTGCTCTCCTCTGGACATGCTCCAGCTTGTCAATATCTATCTTGAAATGAGGAGCCAGAACTGGACACAGTATTCCAGATGAGGTCTAATCAAAGCAGAATAGAGTGGTCCTATTACTTCCCTTGATCTAGATACCATACTCCTATTGATACACCCAAGAATTGCATTGGTTTTCTTGGCTGCCGCATCACATTTCTGACTCATGTTCAGCTTGTAGCCCACCAAGACTCCTAGATCTCCTTCACATGTACTGTTATCCAGCCATGTGTCTCCCATCCTATATTTATGCATTCCATTTTTTTCTGTCTAAGTGTAAGACTTTACATGTCTTCCTGTTGAAATTCATTTTGTTAGCTTTCGTCCAGCTCTCCAATCTGTTAAGGTCATTTTGAATTTTGATCCTGTCCTCTGATGTATTAGCAACCCCTCCCGGTTTGGTGTCATTTGCAAACTTGATCAGCATGCCCTCTATTTCTTTATCTAAGTCATTGATGAAGATGTTGAATAGCACTGGGCCCAGGACAGAACCCTGTGGCACCCCACTAGTCATTTCTGTCCAGGAAGAAGAGAATCCATTGATGATCACCCTTTGAGTTCAGTCTGTCAACCAATTACCAATCCACCTAACAGTAGCACTATCCAGCCCACATTTTACTAGATTCTTTGCAAGAATGTCATGGGGCACTTTGTCAAAGGCCTTACTGAAATCAAGATATGCTATGTCCACAGCCTTCCCTTCATCTATCAAGCTTGTAACTCTACCATAACAAGAGATATGATTAGTCTGACATGACTCATATTTGAGAAACCCATGCTAACTTTTAGTGATCACAGCATTGCTTCCTAAGTAATTACAAACTGACTGTTTAATGATCTGCTCTAGGATCTTTCCTGGTATTGGTGTCAGGCTGACTGGATGATAATTATTTGGGTCCTCTTTTTTTTACCATTTTTGAAGATGGGAACAACATTTGCCCTCCTCCAGTCTGCCGGGACTTCTCCTATTCTCCAAGAGTTTCAAAGATTATTGTGAGTGGTTCTGAAATTACTTCTGCTAGTTCTTTTAATATCCTTGGATGTAGTTCATTTGGCCTGGAGACTTGAATTCATCTAGTGTAGCCAGGTGTTCCTGTACTACTTCTCTACCTATTCTGTGCTGCATTTCCCCCACCTGCTCCCCACCCCCCAGGTTGAGTACTTCTTTCCTTTTGGGAGAAAACTGAGGCAAAGAAGGTGTTGAGTAGTTCTGCTTTTTCTCTTCCCTCTGTTAGTATTTGGCCATCTTCTCTACACAGTGACCCCATCAGTTTTGCCAGAACTGAAGATACAGCATAGGTTTTACTTTTAAGAACTTCCCAATCCCAATCCCCCTCCCAGAGTCTTCATCTTCACATTCTTTTCCACGCAGCACCAAGCTGTACCAGCTTTCTAAAATGACCTTGGTTCCATGGTTCTGGCCTGCATACTCCTCCCAATACCCAATCAGTAGTCCAGCATACAAACAGCAGTCTAAATAGCAGAGGAGGAGAGCCTAACTTGCCAACTCTCTTGGCAGTAATGTTGACTCAAGTTGACTGACTCAGACTCAAGTCGGGCTTAAGTCGCTCCGGTGACTCGACCTGGCAATAAATGATGCACTGACTCGACTCGACTGACTTGCTGCCCTTGGTTCAGTAACATAACACATTCATCCAGAAACCTTATGACTTTGAGCAATGCTTCCATCTCTTTTTGCCTACTGGTCACATGACAGTCTGTCTCAAGCCCAAAGTGTGGGTGCATTTCTCAGAGGGGAACAGCAAATGGATTAAGCAATGGGCTTGAGGCAGGGTTGAGGTTTGCTCAGCAGCCTGTTCTCGCTGCATATTGGAGGTGCTTTCTAAAACTCTTCCTAAGAGCAGAATACAAGACTCACCCCCAGGATGCAGGGTGCATTTCTCACAGGGGAACAGCAAATGTGATAGGCAACAGGCTTGAGGGGGAGCTTCTAAAGCTTTTGACTTCAGTAAGAGAGAGAAGAAGGATTCCATTCCTTACTTCAAAAGCTGCATACTTTTTTATGCTCATTGGTACAAAAGCCTCCAGTTTTGGGAAGGGGGGAGTAAGAAGGATCCTATTCCCCAATTCCGAAGCTGCAGATGGCAAAATTGCAAATGTGAAAGGCCAATTCTGCTTAAATTGTTAAAACTGACTTTATTTGACTCTGTCCAGAAATTCTGGATTATAGCTTGAGGATGAAGTTGGCTCTCAGACTTGAGACTTGACTTGAAAGTATCTTCCAGGACTTGAGACTTGACTTGAGACTTGGAGTTGAACTTGGACTTAAATACATCACTGTCTCTTGGTAAAGAGTTCCTGAGGGCAGCATAGACCAAATATCTTCTCTTCTCTTATCTAACCAGAACATCAATTATAGGTGGATGACCTCAAGAGAGATACTGAAACTTACAAATGGATGCAATTTTTACCATGAGGTTAAACATTTCTCTTTGCCCAGATTCTTTAGATTTTATTCTGAACATCAGTAAGAAAAAGTTACAGTTGCAGGACTGCTTTCTAAACAACACCAAAGGGCCAAATAAAGCTATACAAATCACAAATTAATCAGGATTGCCAATTAAAGAAATTAAAAGTTGTAGCGCAGCACAGATATATGTAGGACTATATGGGAAAGTGGAATAGATTCATCCAAACAGAAGTCCAAGATCCAGTGGAGTTCTTTTCATGAAAATATTATGTATACTCAATGTTGAATATGATTATATCTGATTATCTCCACAGTAGGCCAAATTGACCTCTGGTGCCAATGTACTGAGGACATATACCCTATGGCTAGTCCCAAGTAGAGTAAACCCAATGAATCAATAGCTACATAAATCCCATTGATTTAACTGGGCTCCTTTAGCTGAGTCTACCAGTAAGATTTAGGCCTTGGATCCCTTTGCTAACTCTCTGATTAGAACTGTCTTAACTTTAGTTTTGCACTGTGAGTAAATATTAATAGATCCTACATGTTTATCCCTCCCCAACTTCTGTTTTCAGAACTAGAAATCTGTCCTTCCAAGATTCTTAGCCATTGTACAGGGTGAAGTGCCACCTGTTTGTGAGCTGCAAGGATCCAAATTTCTGCCACCCACACTGAGTCCTCTCCCTTTTCTCTCTTCTGGATCTCCTTTGCTGGTTGGACTGCCACAACACCCCAATTAGCCAGATGTCACTCTGTTTCTAAGCATCTCATTTTGATCCTCGAGTGGTGCAGAATTCAAGGTTTCATTTTTTAAAAAAAAGTCTCTAGGAACTATTAGACAACTCTTGGGCCATTTCCGCACTAGAATGTTATAGTGCTATTATTCCACTTTCAACACCCTATGGAATCCTGCCCTTTGAGGCCCCTCCCTAACCTGCAAACCCCAGGATTCCATAGGATGTTGAAAGTGGAATAATAGCACTATAACAGTCTAGTACAGAAATGGCCTTGGGGTTAGGGGATCACATTTTCCTCCCAGAGACATTTGAGGGTTGGAGCCAAACTGTATCTCCTGAACAACAGGCCTGAGATGGTAGGGAAGTGCCAAAACTGTCCCACACAACCCCTAAGGCAGTGATGGGCAAAATGTGGCCTGCAGGCTACATACAGACTCCAGACCCCACTTTTGTTGCCCCTGAAGCCCCCTACCATCCTGCAAAGAACTACCACAACTCCAAAAGGTTTTTTAAAATTGACATGATTTTTTAGGTGCGTTCACTCAAAAGAAAAAAAAATCACATTGAAAGACCCTAAAACAGAGCGTTCCAAACTTTTCATGTTGGTGACACACTTTTTAGACATGCATCATTTTGCGACACAGAAATTCAGTACGTAATTCAGTAAGTGGAGGCAGCCCCTCCACTCAGACCTGGCCTGCTGCTGCCACCCTCGCTGGCTGTTCCTCAGCCAAGGGTGGCAGAGGCAGACCCTCCACCTGGTCCTGGCCTGCTGCAGTGGCAGAAGAGGCGGCCTCTCCATCCATTATGTACATATGACACACCTACACATTGCAGCTGACACACTAATATGTTGCGACACACAGGTTGGAAAGTGCTGCCCTAAAACATCATCAGACTAGAATGGAACTCCTCTTGGAACCCCAGTTCCTCTATTTTCATTAGAATCCTCAAAATGGCAACAGGAGGTGATAAAACGTCATGTCTGGTTGCCATTTTGGGAAGAAAATGGATAAAGGTAGAGTTATTTGGGAGCACTCTTGGGGGTGCAGACCATGGAGCTGGGAAGATTGGTCTCTGCCCCACATACTGTTGTCCCTCCCTGCCCTACAGTGTTTGGGGTACATTGGGCCAGAAAAAAAAGTTTGGGATTTTTTTAAATTGAGCCCTGAGGGCTGTTGGGGGCAATAAAAACATCTGTGGGGGGCAACAAAAACATCTGTGGGCAGCAGCCATTACTCCCACTGCTGTTCTAGCCCTTGTAGAAATGGGGTTAAGGGTGCAAAATGCACAATCACGATTCTTTCAACCACTTTACAAGAAACAAGCCTGTTTCTGAGCCAACAAGTGAAGTCTCACACCTATGTTTGACATTTGCCCTTTCTCAATACCTATTTCAAGTTCTGTGGCTCAGTGTTACAGCTCTTCTAGGAAGGCTTGTGCACACTGTTGGTATCATCATAATTACTGACACCATACTGAGAAGCTTATCACAAGAGGCAAGTAAATTTACAACAGGTTAATAGAATCTCTGACTGGGACTTTCACATAGTCATTCTTCTTCTGGTGGGAGACTGGCTGGACAGCATTGCAAAGCAGGTCATTAACAGATGTTTTGTGTTTGTAAAAGAAATGCTTTCCAAACAGCCTCCCACTCAGAGAACAACAGAAGAGGAACATCATCATGTGTTAATTCTCATCAAAGACACTTTCATCTTACTTTAATTGCAATTTACCTACTTCATGGGATAAGCTCCCAAGGAGGTATTTTATATGGTTCCTGTCTTGCTATTAATCCATACAACAGCCCTGCAAGATACCTTAGTTGAGAGACAGTGATGACCTCAGACCACTTGATAAATTCCATGACAAAGCAGCAATTTAAACTTCAGTCTCTCAGGTTTCAAATCACTACTTCAAACATTTCTGATAGAACTACTGTAAAGCAGCTATTATGATACGGAGGCAGAAATATAGTGGTAGAAATTTTTTTAAAAAAATAATGTATTGATATTGCATGATTAGAATTCAAATTAATAATATGCATAATTATAATAATTTGCATAATATATCAATTAGATGCCTAGTTTTGAAGGGATGGAAAGAAACATGGAATTATATTTATTTTTATCATTTTCCAGCTCATCCTGGTAAATGGTTACATTTACCTCCATATTTTGGCAATAACAGTGAAGAAGTTGAACCGCAGTAGTTCTCACAATTTATAACTGAATTGCAAAAAACACTGATTACATGTGCCTTGATAAATCAAAACATTTTCTAAGAAGGATAGAAAAAAGAATAAAAATTTATCATTGTTCAAAGCCTCAAGATTACCAAACCTTTCATTAACAGTGAACTAAAAAAAAATGTATATGGGGGGTTGAATATTTACTGGCAAGTTTTGGTAAATTCTGACATTCATAATATGTGATGGAAGTTTATGATGAAGTTCAGGTCTATCAGTAAATACCCAAGGCCAAATCTAAATGTTACATTTTTCTTCTAAGTAACACTTCAAACACTCATTTGTCTAATAACAGCTCATACGAAAAAAATCAGCGATATTTCTCTCTTTTAAGAAAATGAAAGTAAGGAAATAACCTGTGATGTTTGTCAGGTAACCTAGTGATAACAGGAGGAAGTAGTATCATTTTTCTTATAACTTTTATGCCCAAGACTGATCCAAATATCTATTATTCACATCACACTTTCCTCAGAAATTTCCTCCTACATTTGCACCCCATAGCTATCCACAGTTGTGTTCTTTTTTATATGCACGATGTTCCACAGCCTAAATATTATGGCTATTTTTGGTTATTTGGTAGCAAGCCTACCTATCAGTGCCAAAGCTATGACTGAAAGACAGACCCAAGATAGGAAAACTGTGCTTCTTTACCAGAAGAACACCAAACACATCAAAGCACCGAACATACAAAACCCATGGGCTTCTCACAGAAAAGTCTAAAAGCTGTATGGAAGTATCATCAAATACAACACTGTAGGGTTCTTGTGTTCACTTACCTTAAAGTAGCACAAACCAATGAGGACTAGGCAGATGAGCAAGATTATCCACTGCAGAATCATAGGCCCAAGCTGCAGTGAGAGTTGGCTGGTTTGTTTCCTATTTTCACCCTCTGCAGTTGTCCCTTCTAGTCTTCTGGGCTCCATTTCCAGTTGTTCCTCCATGCAACTATCTTCCAATGAAAATGCACAAAAAGAAAGGAAAGCACCTTCCACTCAAGAGAGAAAATCACTACTGTAGGCCAAGAGCTGTGAAGTACCAGGGACAGATATAAAGTATCACTAGGAGATCCTTTCAAACTTTATAAACAGACAGAGGTGGGGGACTTCTTTGTGACTAATCTGAAATTTCCCTTTATTCTCGCTTTCTTCCCTCCCTCCTTTCCTCCCTCTGGGTGATTGTGGCAGCTCATATTTAAGATATTCGAATTCATTTTCAAATAAAGGCATCTAAACTGCTCCCCAAAGACACTTGTTAACAATAAATTAATCACAATGTAACAAATTATCTCTACCCAGGTTACTCTGGGGCAAAATTCACCATGAAGCATAGGCAAATTTCAGAAGTGTGACCTCATTTCATATACCAAAAGATGTGAAGAGAACATGATTTTCCATCAATACAAAAAAAAAGTGCTGCTAATCATAAACCTGTTCCTATTTGCTGTCAAGTAGGCTTCAACTTACGGACAAGATGTCATAAATAGGGCAAGTGAAATTGGATCACACTGGGAGTTGCAATGTGGCTACAATCCTAACCCTACTTTCTAGACTGAGGCCATTTCCACACTAGACTGTTTTAGTGCTATTATTCCACTTTAAACATCCTATGGAATCCTGGGGTCTGTAGTTTAGGGAGGGGCCTTTGAGGCTATAACAATCTAGTGAGGAAATGGCATGAAAATCCGGCTAATCTTAATGACATTTGTGAATAAACAAAGTACACTTTAATTTCCATATATAGATACACAGTGCCACTAAATCAATATGCACATCCTTGGAGATGAGAGCCACCATACCTTTTCTGGGCCCTCTTGTATTATAAAAACAGCCAGAGTTGCTTGCCAAAAGAGTAAAGGGAGTGAATTCCTATTTGCAGCAAGGTTAGAAGCAATGTATCTAAAAGAGATGGCAGCGGAAGGATTGCTAGAAAACGGCTCCCTGAACCTCTTCTTGTTGTATAATTACCAGCCAATTTCCAGTGTTCCATTCTTGTGTAAGGCTCTGGAGCATCTGGTAGCAACTCAGCTTCAGGAAGTCTAGATCCACTGCAGGCTGGGTTATGGGATGGAGATGGCTTCGGTCACTTGACACATTGGAAACTTGCTGGAGGAATGTGTCTATGTTGGCTCTGTTGGACCCCTCAGTAGCATTCATGACCATCAATCATGGCATTGTTCTGGGCTAACTCCCTGGGATGGGACTTGGGCGCACTAATTACAGTACAGATGGCTTGGTTCTTCCTGAAGGAGTGAATTCAAGAGATGGCTTTGGGGGACTCCTGTTTGAAACTGCAGCTGTTGGGCTGAGAGAGGGAGTGTTTCTCAGTGTTGTTTTGTCCCAAATCCTTTTTAATATAAAGACGAAGCAGCTGGGATAGATTTCCAGTGCTCAGGGGTTCAACGCCACTAGTAAGCTGATATCACCTATCTCTATTTTATCCTTCCATTTAAATGTTGGAAAGATGTTTTAATTGTAAACCAGCCTCTGATGTCTGTAATGGACGAGATGAAAAAAATGAACGTTAATCCAGACAAGTCAGAGGTATTCTTGGTTAGTTGAAAGGCAAATTAGGAAACATAACTTCAACTTGTGTTGGATGGGCTTTTTTGCAAAAGCCCATTTAGGTATTCTTTTGGATTCAGTCTAGATTTTTAGGTTTTTAGGTGACTAGGAGTGCTTTTGCATTGTTAAAGTTTGTGTGCCAACTGCTACTATTCCTAGTAGAGATATATTTTTTGGGCATAATGACACAACTGATAGTTACATCCCATTAAGATTACTGTAACACATTCTACATTGATCTGTCTCTGAAAAGGAGTCATAAACTTCAGCAGATGCAAAATGCTGCAGTTAGATTGTTCATGGAAGTTGGCTATAGAGAGCTTCCTTGATATGACAGGTTCACAGGTTACCAGTTTGTTTTTGGACAAAATTCCAAATACTAGTTAAGATCTTTAAGGTTATATTCATGCTATAAAAAGGGAAGGACCAAACAAAGTGTAAGGACATGAGGGCCTTTTTGATGGCTACTCCAGGAAATTCCCAAAGAAGGCTAAGCTGTCTCCTACCCTGCTGACAAGAAAATACATTTTTATATGGGCAGGCATTCAGAAAATGTGTACAAGCTGAGGAAAGAGCTTTGAACAGATTTGTACTGTACTTCATAGAGAAGTGTTCTTAAATTGCCTTTCAATGTAATACTGTTCAATATCATAACCTGTTTCTTTTTAACATTTATCTATACCTGTTTTAACTCTCGCACATTATACAGTTCCCCCCGAGTTCCTCAGAATCATGTTTTGATACAGAATCTACTCAGAACTAGATGTATAATTCAGGAATTTACAATCTTGTTGCTTGAAGAGCATGTTTGAGTCATTTGCCCTGCAGGTTTATTTTCTCAGACGTAAAACTGCCAAATTAAAAAATATCCCAATAAATCCATTGGTACTTTTTTTGTGCCACATTGACATTTTGGGATCAAAAAGGATCCATGCTGCTTTTCAATGAATCAAGACGCAAAGAAACAGAAATGACTAGTTCTGGTTGTCAGCAGGTTGGATCCATTCAGGGGACATGGGAATTCTCAGCGGGTTTAGCAGATTCAAGAAGTACACATTACCTTCTGCTGTTAGCTCTCACCCCAGCACTTATTCCCAGTTACACTGGCATTCTCATTAGAATAAGAAAATTCCTTATTACTCACTCAGCCTAAGGTGAGGGTTTTTTTTTTTAAATAATCCTTCGGCATGAAAATGAACTTTCTTATGCCACATCTTGAGTTACAGTTCAGGAGGGAAAGCTTGATAGAAGCCAAATAAAATCCTCACATTGATACTATATTGATAACCATACCTTAGTACAAACATGCACTGCTGCAACAGAGGTGTCAACATCTTTGCCCAGATACATATTATCTTATGGTATATATCTTTAGAGGCAGCATGGTGTGGCGGTTTGAGTGCCTGACTACAATCCCGGAGACCAGGGTTCCTTGGGTGTGTCACACACTCTGAGCCCCAGAAAACTCTGTGATGGGTACACTGTAGAGTCACAAGTTGGAAATGACTTGAAGGTACAAAACAACAATATATATTTAAGGTATATTGGAATGCTGCATTCCACAACACCATTCACAAGTACATAAGTTTGATGGTAAGCTGGGAAGTTCCTAGAGCTGGCCAGTTGGCTCTGCTGGGTAATAGCAATGAAGACAGTGCTTTAGATTTGTTGGGTATTTAATACTGTAAATAAACTAATGAGAAACAACTGCTTAGATACCTTGGCAAAGGGCTCATTTATTTTTAAGCATGCTCTCAAAATTGTGAAGAAATGTCACAGAAACTATATTGTGTAAGATAACGTAAAATATTGATCTATCTTATTTTGTGAGGCTCAGGGTAAATAAAACCAAGTTCTCTTTAAAAATACAAGAACATCAATGAATGAGAGAGCCACTAAATAAAATATAGTTCAGTACTTGGTCCAAATGAAATGTTCTTCCCTGACTTCTGGGAAAGAGAGTTCCAAAAGTGCCCCCTTGTGGTCAGACAGGTTTTCTCATGCATACATATGCATGCAAATAGACATGTACTTGCTAAGGGAGTAACACCCCATAATTCACTTATGGATCCATTCACGCATGGAGGCAAGGTATGTGTCCTCCAACTTCTACACCAATAATGCTCTCACAGCTTGCTATGTTGCAATGGTTGATCCCCTCTACTGAGATAGCATATCTTGTTTAAAACAATACTCCACCATCATGTCAGCCATTTCTTTCAGATATGTTGCTTTTGAAATGGAGATACCATCTCATTACCATCTTGAAAGAATAATCTCAGTATCTAGTAAAATAATTAACCATGATTTCTACTGGTAAGTACCTTCAGTGGCAGCTGATGCCAACAAGTGGGGCTTCAAGTTACCCAGGCCAGAACCAACTGTCCTCCCCATCTTCCCTCCTTACGAAGAGACAACATACACCTAAGCGATGCACTACAATTAACTTGAGTGAAGAATTGTGTTTTATGTTAGAAGGACTAGGTGCTGTCACACACGATGCCGTGCTGGAGAGAAAAATATGCAGAAAAAGTGGGATTCTGCTCTATCCTATCCTGCTGTAGTTCTGTGTGTCTGCTACAATAGGCATGTTAAACTGCAGCTGTTACTGAGCATGTGTGAAAAGCAAAACAGAAGGAAAAGAGGAGGCAGATAAGCCCGCCTCCCCAGCTCCCTCCTGCCAACATGTTAAAAAAGCATAGATCTATAGGTTTGGCCACCAATATGGAAATCTTAAGAAAAGTGGAGGCTGGTGAAAGAGAAAAAAATCATCCCTGGATGAATGTTGGAAGTGGTCTCTACATAATTCAACATGTTCTTCTTTACTTATGCAAGGCTTACCTGACCTTTTGCTTTTTTTTTCCACCTGCGATGATCAGTTTTGAATAAATAGTTTGCTGAAACGTGCTGAACTGCTCTTCCTTTATGAGATGCAGGAACCTTTCCCTATTCTTTCCATGTTATTTCAGCCTCTGATATCAAATTTTCTGTTAAAGAAGCCATTGCCTAGGAACTCATCTATTTCATCCAATGAGGGATACCTATACTTTGTCTTTTCTATTTTTTCTTACAACACTTAAACATATTTTACCACATTAAAAATTCAAAGCATTACGTTCAACCATTTCTTTTTCTAACTTAAAATCAATATTTTTTTTGGAATAAAAATCTATCATTCACACATGGTTTAAAGAATCTCACTCACCATATTCACTGCGGTTACATGTTAAGACTCTGTATTAGACAGAAACAAAGTCACTTTTATTAACAGAACAGTTCCCCTTTAAACTTACCCTTTAAAAGTCAAAAGACAGTCTACAGGTTAACATGTATAACTGACTTTACTTTTGTACTAGTTTTGGCAAACAAATGTCTCACCATAAAGGACTGAAATATTCCTGACTCCACCAGCTGCATTTTATCTTCCACTTCTCAGCTCAGTGATAATACAGTTGCAATGCACATGCAAAGCCTATACAGAATTATATAGGTACAGCAAGCAAAGAAATTGATTTAAGAAAGTCCAGTATGCATGACGGTAACTCCAGCAAGTCCTCTGTACGTTACCCTAACTCCTGTCCTTATCACCAGGGGAGGAACCTCTGTCCATATAGCCATTGCCACAGAAGCAAACATAGGTGGGGGCTTTGGCAGTTCAATTTCTGCCACAACACCAGGTGCCCAATCTGGGGATACTGTTGGAGGACCAGGCAGCAGCCCAATCGATTCAAGATGTATTCTGCTTTTTGACAGTTTCCACTTTTTGTCAGTGATCTGGTCCCTAACTTGTCAAATAAGTGAGGGTTGCCTGTAAAAGGTAAAATGTTTTAACTAACTCTTCCTTTCCATGAATTAATGAATAAGATCCATCTTTCAACAAATCAGTTATTCTATTGATAATTAAGGTCTTAATTTAAGCATAAAAGCCATTTCTCATTACTTCCTTAGCCAAGTTGTTATTCTTGGACTATATTTTTCTGCCAAAGCTGGGCAACACATATTTTGCCTATCGTGAGTAAAAAAAAAATAAAAAAAAAAATAAACTTTAAGTCAACATATTCTACATTTGTGTTCAATATGTATAACAGGACAGCTTTTGGATTTGGGAGCAAACTATACCCCATTTAATTGCTGACAAGAGTTTCAGACTTTTTTTTTAATTTTCCAACTCCCCCCACAAATATGAAGGTAGTCAGTTTTTGCAGTTTTACATCTACAAAGCATTTCAGCATTTCATACAAATGCAAAGCATTTTAGTATGACAGCTCTTATTCAGTCTATGTGGAGTAGGACACCATTGGTAAACAGATTTGTAAAGATTTTCTTTAAGATTTGAATTTATTAGTAATTTTCCAGCTGTACAGGGTGGGGCTGGCTGCCAAATAATATGGCTGCCTAACCCTGTAGCTCTGTCTTTCACCATTCACCTGAAGCCAATTAAAACCCTTAAACTGGCAACATGTGGTCAGCCTTCCACTTTCACAGGGGTTGGGGCACAGGACTCCCACAAAAGTGGAAAAACTATAAATACAAGGCCCCCAAAACTGTATTTAAAACACACAAAAAATACCTGTATGGCAGGGGGGTGGCTGGGCCAAGCTGTGTACATTCCCTTGCTTGCTCATTCACTCATACTGGCAGGAGGGGGAAAGGGGATGGGGTTAGTGGAGTGGGAGAAAGGGGACACCCGCCCTATTCCCTCCAGCCCACACGTGCCCTCCCTCCTCCCATTCCATCCCCTTTCCTCCCCTAATCCTTGAATAATCAAATCTGCCAATGCTTAACCTGCAAATGTGGAGGGCTGACGGTAATTCCAACAAAATAGCAGCAGTGGCTTTAGGGCATGAAAGACCACCCATATCCACTAAAAAACTGAAGCCTGAAATATTTTGACGAACCACATTGATGATTAATTGCAGCACTCACACAGGAAGCTGTGGGCCTCAAAATGGTCCCTACCTATCACAAAGCCTATAAAGGAGGCAGATCAGAAGTCAGTAGCCCTAATGAAAGCTCCTTCAAGCATGCTATAGCAAATGAGGGCAGAATCCAAGAAGACCTAAACCCTTCACTGTCTACTGTTTGTTTGTTTGTTTGTTTATTATATTTGTATGCTGCCTTTCTCCTGGAATGGGACCCATAGTGGCTTTATCACCATTTGTCCTAAAAGTACAGTATCTACAATATTATCTAAACTAAATGCAGTTGCTACCACAGCAGATGAAGCCCTTGACGCAAGCCTTGAAAACAAACAAGACTGTAGAGGGGCGAGACCTGCTTTTCCTTCTCATGGACTGGAGTGGCAGCTTCATTCCCAGCCTGTTATAGCACCCCACCCATCTTTGCTACTCCATGCTGTTTCCATGGCAACAGGCCTACTAGTTTCAGACTACAAGGGAAAATTTAGCTGTGAGGGCTGAATTTCTCTTATGCAGCAAGTCTGCTGAGGCTGCTCAGTTTTCATTTTCTCATTCTTTTCAGGGCACTCAAACTAGAAATGTCCCACTTTTTCACATTTAAAACAGGTTTCATTTCCCACCTTTCCTTTAGGTAAGGGCCCATCTGCCTTTGCCCATCTGCCATTTTTCTCAGGACTGTGGGATTGCTCTTTTGGTCTTGTCAGTCCCTTGCTCCTAATATGGCTGTCAGCCCTTGTTATTTCTTCTCTCACACATCTGAGGTTTTGGATCATCTCTTATTCTTACTAAATGATCCATAATCCCAGCAGCAATCTGGACTGACACAGGGCTTTTATCCTGTACTAACCATCTATACTCAGAAGGTAAAATATTATAAAGGCATGCATACATCTTCCTTCTCCCTTCTGGAGTGCCTCCTTCCCATTCCCTCACATTTTGCCCCAGTGCAGAGAACACACCCTGAGGCAAAAGACAAGAGAACTGGGGGGGCAGCCCTGGAAGGGAATGGAAGGAAGAACATGGGAGGGGAGCTATTTGTGGTTTTTCCACCTTCACAAGGGTTCTGTGCTCCAAGTCCTCACAAAAGTGGAGGGACCACTATACTCTACTGTCACTAACTGTCAGTGGTTTAGCCTCACCTTTAAAGCAGGCAAGAATTTTAAAAAAACACTAAGCTATACAATCCTGATGTGATTACAATTCACCAGCACAGTAAAGTAACCAAAATACTGAACAACAGATCATTACAAGATCAATTCTATTCCGGGACCTTGAAAAGTAAAGGCAGTGCCATTATTTTCACTAAAATTTTTTCTTCTGCTGTCATTACTCGGGCCTCAAGGTGACCACTCTCCTGGACCACTCTCCTGAACCAGCGGGCTCATTGTGGTGAAGCATGACCAACCGTCCTTGTCAGTTATTAAATGAAAGCATTCCTAATAGCATTAACTCTATATCTGACTGTTCCAATCACTGTTTAACAGACAAGCCTCTAGGTCGGCAGTTCTTAATCTGTGGTCCACAGACCCCTGAGGAGCCGCAGTGTCCTCACAAGGTGTCTGCAAAGGCTTAAAGAAATGTTATAAAACTTTCAAGTTAAAATCAAATGAATGAACAAAAAAAAAAGAAAAGAAAAGAAAGGGAGAGACAAACAGACAGACGGATGATCATACATTGATTTCAAAGAGCAGGAAACTTTTGCCGTTAATAGACATCATTTGTACAAAGCTTAATTACAATACCTCAAACCATTCAAAAGTTACAAAAACAACTGATAGAAAAAAAATGTGCTCAGCACCTGCTACTTCTGCACATGGTGAGAACATGCAGGTGAATGACACTGAGTGGCTGAGAGAAAGTACATGACGTTTCTTGCTACCGCACATACAGCCAGAAGTCACCTTTGTAGCTAGACTGAATTCTAGCGTTGTCCACATTGCTCGACCATTCTTGGACGGACTATTGCTTCCTGGAATTCTGTAGCTGTTTCGAAAATGTTCTTGGAAAAATTCATGTATAAAAAAAAGACCACGTTTGTGGGAAAAGAGAGTCAGTCAGTGGCCATTTCTGCACTGGACTCTTATAGTGCTATTACTCCACTTTCAATATCCTATGGAATCCTGGGCTTTGCAAACTGCTAATCCCAGGATTCCATAGGATGTTGAAAGTGGAATAATAGCACTACAACAGTCCAGTGTGGAAACAGCCAACGTGAGTGAATGTTCAGACAGATTTTGGAATGATAACTGTTGATTAGTGAAAATGATCATGCTTCTTCGTCAATTTCTGCAAATAAAAGCATTTGATTATTGGTGGGTAGAGTCACTTTTCAATGTTACCACGGTGAGTTCTGTAACAAGATATTTTGGCTGAGCCTCAGGATAAATCACTGGATGAATTTGAAACACAAAAGTACTGATGATGTTGATGAAGGTGCATCCTGTTCAAAGCAAAATGAAGCTTCTTATAGCCATCTTAAGAAGTGCTACTGTTATAGCAAGGAATATCTGTGAATTGATTTCATGTATATAGGCCTGAAAGGTGTGCAACTTCCACACTATGTGTAATATTACAATGTATTGTCCATCAAGACCATGAAACCATCAGAACTGCAAAGACATGTCGATAGTAATAATTAATAACATGCCACAAAGAGCGTTGATATTTTTTCAAAAGTAAGGGGTGGGAGCTTTGGGAAGGCAAGAAAATGGTTAAAGAAAAGAAGACTCCAACTGGTTGGAACAATGAAAATGCAAATGAGGGCCTCATCTGAAGTTTCTCAACTAATAACAAAAACCAGAAAACTTCACACGATAGCTGAAGAATTTGTATTATCTGCTGCAAAAATTATGGTTTCTGATCAACAAGAAAGCTACCAAAGACCCTTCAATAATACTCTTCTCAAAGGACACAGTTAAGAAGAGAATTAGTAATTTGTGAGCCAATATCAAAGAACAGTTATTAGAAAGAATTCATGTGCCCCCTATTTTGTTCTGCAACTGGATGAAAGCACAGACATAACAAACAAACAACCTTATTGTGCTCCATTAGATACTAGCACAAGAACAAAATTTTTTCAAAGACTTACAGTTTATCTCCCTGTTGGCACACATCACAGCTGAAGAAGTATTTAACACCTTAAATGACTTTACGTATCTTATGATGTGGATTGGTTGAAATGCATTGGAAGTAGCACAGATGGGGCACAAGCAATATCTGGAAAGCTTACTGGACTTGTAGCAAGGATTAAGGTAACCTTACCATTGGTGACTTGGTACCATTGCTGCATACATAGGGAAGCTCTAGTTGCTAAGAAAATACCAGAAAAACTAAAACAGACTTTAAGTGAATCAGTCAAAATTGTCAATTATTTATATTTTTATATATATATGTATACACACACACACACACATTTAAAAAAAATAAAAACAAATCACTGAATTCAAGACTTTTTGACAGATTTGCAAAGATATAAAGAGTGAACATCATCAATGTTTGCTACACTGTGAAGTTTGTTGGCTATTACAAGGTCAAATTTTGTCTTGTTTTTGGGAATTGAGAGATAAGATAAGATTATTCCTTATAGAGCAGCCATTTCACCTCAGCAATCATTTACCAGATTTTTCTTGGTTATTAAAATTAGAATATCTGTCAGATATCTTCACCCATTTAAATACGCTCAACTTAAATCTTCAAGGCGAAAAAGTTACAGTTTTTCAAGTTGAAGATGAGACCAAAGCAATGATGAAAGAGTTGGAATTGTAGCATCATCACCTATCAAACCAAAGCTGTGAGACATTTCCAAACCTTGCAACTTGTCTTGGTTCCACCCTTGATGATCTGAGGAGGACACGTCACTCATCACACGACATTTGAAAGACTTGCAGCATAGGACATATCTGTACTACACTGTTATAGTGCTACTAATCTGCTTTCAACACCCTGTGGAATCCTGGAGTGTGCAGTTTAGGGAGGGGCATTTAGAATTCTCAGCCAGACAGCTCTTTGGCCTCAGTAAACGGAAAACCCCAGGATTCCACAGGAAGTTGAAAGTGGAATAATAGCACTATAACAGTCCAGTGTGGAAATGGCCATAGTTTCTATGAACATTTTCCATTTCTTGCTACAAGCAAAAACTGGATTAGAAAACAATTTTCAGCAAATGCGTATGAACTAGAGGGGCTCACAGTAGCAGAGGAAGACAAGCTCATAGAAATATCTACAGATGGTGCTCTGAAATTACAGTTCAAGGAACAGTTTCTTTCAAATTTCTGGACTCGCTTACAAGCACCTTCTTTGGAACTATTGAAGAGGAATATTGATGTCTTTCATAACAATATACCTATGTAAAAAATCATTTACTGTTTTTATCTTAAAATAAGGATAGAAACCATTTGAAAATCACAGAGTCAGAACTCAGAATACAGATTATAACTATTAAGTCAGATGTAACAAGGCCTGTAAGTGAAATGCAGCACTAGCCTTTTCATTAATTGATTAATTAAAATTAACAAGTAATATTAAGCCATGGTTCGGTGTTCAGGTGTTATTATTATTATTACTATTATTTTTTTAAATGCATACAGAATCAGTCCAATAAAAATATTGTTTTTATAATCATTTTATTCAAATTCAGATATAAAACAAACTATTATAACTGTCAACTTATTTGAAATATTTCTGATCTTCCACACTGATCTAGATTTCATTATCAAGATTTCTTAACATGTTTAAAATATTGTACTACGTTTTAGTGCTGTTATTACTTGTTGATTCTTGCATTTCCATCTCCATATTCCCGCTTCATGATATATATCCCGTAGCCCCCTCATAATTTATCTTAAATCATGAATCACAGATTTCCATCTGATGGTACCCAGCAATTACCCATTACAATTTGCCATTCTTTTTGTATCTCAACGTCTGATTTCCCTTTTAATCTCTGAGAGACCATATCAGCATTTTTGTTTTCAATCAGTGTACCCCACCATTGTTCTAATGTGGGTATTTGCTGAGTTTTCCACATCTTTGCATATTCAATACGAGCTGTTCTTATCATGTACAGTAATATTCTCCAGTACTTCTTTATACCAGTACCTTCTAATACATCAGTCATATTTAACAAATACAATTCTGGTAACTTAGCAAACTGTACTTCATTAATGCACATATTTTGTTATGTATTTCAGTCCGATATTTCTTAGCTTTAGGACATGTCCACCACATATGATATATCGTACTGACCTCATTCTGACATTCCCTACATTGTCCAGTGCCTGTATTATAAATCTTTTTTAATTTATCTGGTGTCATGTAGCATCTATGAAATGGCTTGTAATAGTTCTCTTTCAAATTCTGAGCTACTGTAAATTTCTGTGTTTTTTTCCAGCTCTGCTCCCAAGACTCTAATTGTATTGAATGTCTGATATTTTGTGCCCATGAAATCATTGTTGCCTTTACTGTTTCTTCTTGCCTCTCCTGATGTAGTATTTCTTGATATATTTGGGCAAGTCAATGAGGCGGATTTTCAAACAGTCATTTAATTACTCCAGTTTTCTCTTTAAGTTCAATTCCATATGTTTTTATATCCATCTGAAACCTTTCTGCTAACTGTCTGTAAGGGAACCAACTTAATGTTATTCCCTCTTGTTCTAGTTTTTCTCTTGTTTTAATCTTAAAGTTGTTGGACGTTGATCTCTCAATTATATCGTCATATCGCGACCATTTATCTGTGTCCGTCCATCTGCCAAAAAAAGCCTCTTGCGGTGAGACCCAGGTGGGGAACTGCCGTATGTTTTTAGTTTTATAATCCTCCCAAATTTTCAGAAGCGATTTTCTGGTAAAGTGATGTGTGAAGTCTTTATCTATTTTTGCTTTATCATAAAACATATAGGCATGCCACCCCATCCTCAGGTCTGCTCCCTACAGTGCCAACATTCTCGTGTCTTGTAGGTCTACCCAGTCTTTTATCCACGTAAAAGCCGCGGCCTTATAGTATATTTGAAAGTCTGGTAGTCCCATTCCTCCTCTACTTTTTAAGTCTGTCATAGTATTCCATTTTATCCTAGGTTTTTTCCCTTGCCATATAAACTTAGTTAGTTCTCTGTTCCATTGTATGAAAGGTTTCATGTTCGTTATTAAAGGAAGATTTTGGAAGTCCAATAAAAATATTGTAATAGGAGTGTGTGTATTTATTTATTTCTCCCTTCTGTCCAAATCTGAAGATCCTTGATAAGCAACTTTAAATAAATATTGGATGCATTTCATAGTTTTAAATCTTAAGCCTTGGTGGTCTGCAGAAACAAAAGATATTTAAAGGGAGCCCATGGTAAAGAAAAAGTAAAGAACCGCTGCTCTCGATTGGATGCCTTTAGCCAGAGGCCCCAACCAGTATTCCATCAGCTGTGTTTGGCTCATCCTTCCCAGGCTTGTCCAGTTTTTCACTTCGTTGTAACCTATGTCAGAACAGAATATGGAGAAACAGAACAGCTTCCAATTGTCAAGGGGGACGGTCAGACAAGGTTGCATTTTATCACTCTGTCTGCTTATTTTGTACACAAAACATATCATACAGAAAGCTGGATTAAATTGAGAGGAAGGAGGTGTGAAAACTGGAAGAAGGAACATCAGCAATTTAAGATATGCGGACACCATACTATCAGCAGAAAACAGCAAAGACTTGGAATGAGTATTGAGGAAAGTCAAGGAAGAAAGTGAAAAAACATGGCTACAGCTAAACATTAAAATAAAATGATCACAGCTGATTTATATATCTTTAAAGTAGATGATGAAGACATCAGAATAGTTAAAAGATTAATTTATTCTTTGGCTCAGTCACATATCAAAATGAAAGCTGAGTCAAGAAGTAAGAAGATGAATGTTAGGAGGGGTAGGTGTGAATGAACTAGATTAAGATCTTCAGATGTAAAGATATATAATTAAATACAAAAGTCAGAATTCTCCAGGCCATAGTATTTCAGATTTCTATGTGCAATTATGAAAGTTAGATGGTGAAGAAACCTGACAGGAAAAAAGATCAATTCATTCAAAATGTGGTGCTGGAGAAGAGTTCAGTGAAGATCATGGACCACTAAAAAGACTGATGAATGGGTTTCTAAAGAAAATCAGACCTGAACAGAAGTCCAAATGACTAAACTGAGGCTATCATACTTTAGAAATATTGTGAGATGATGATTTCATCAAGGAACAGGGTGATTAAGAGGTTGCTCTTTCACTCTTTCACAGTGTTGCTGTAAATGGAAGCTGAGGCAACTAGCTACAACAAAAAACCTTGAAAAAATAAAGGTCTGAAGTAAAAAATCTGAGATGAAAATGAAAGAATTGGATTCTACATTAGTCTTTTTTGTTTTAATTTTGCCAGAATGTTGCCAAAATAGTAGCATTTATAACTGACAAAAAGAACAACAGTGAACAGCAAGAAGTTCCCAAGAGGGTTTTCACAATCACAATCATTATCATCTTCTTCTTGGACAAATTCATAGTCATCCTTATTAGCATGGTTCTAACAATCTCCTCATCCTCCATTTAATAGTGAACTCAGTTGTCTGAATCCATATGTAGTTAAAAATGGTACCTCCCATGCACCAGTGGGTGGAAATGAGCTGGCTTGGGGAAACCACAAAGCTCGAAGTACCAAGCCAAGCAAACCACTTTGGGAGATGAAAACTCTAATGGGGCGAGGGGGAAGACTACTCAAACAACAGACACATTACGACATTTTGTTGTTGTTGTTGTTGCAGATCTCACTTGTTGTTTTCCACCTACTACTGTCACTTATTCTCTGCTCCTATTATAAGGTGGTGGACGAGTGGTTCTTAACCTGGGGTCCATTAAGCCCTGCTGCTGGACACCAGAGTCACAAATCTTGCCAAGAAAATCCCCAAGATAGGCTTGCCTCAGGGCGCCCTGTTACCTTGTGAACTGGGGGTCCTGGGAGGGACACCAAAAATGTGCTCAACTAAAGGTGGGGAAAATCAGCTAGAGCACTGCTTAACGTTACGAGAGGCAGGGTAACATAGCGAGATCTTGAACCCTATGTCTACGGTGTCGGGTCGAGTCAAAGAGCACACAGAAGTTGAAACAATAAATGACTTTTTATTAAATACAAGCAAAACAGTGTATGCGACACACTCATACCAGATAACTATAGGAAATAAAGGTTGGAGTGGTATAGAGGGATTTTTAGAGGGATTGCTGGTTTGGGTGATACTTCACCTGTCCTGAAGCCCAAAAAAATAGAGAGCGAAGCTGGGGTGCCATGTAGCTCAGCACGTGGAGCTGAGGGGAGGCTCACCAAGCAAAGCGGCAGCAAGGCGGGATGAAACTCGGGAGCGATCCGAGGAAGGTCTTGGAATCAAGGGTTTTTATAAGGAGAATGTGACTGCAGGCTATGCCGTACTTGGGGGAAAACAATAGATTTGGAGTTGGAGACAAAGCCTCCGAAAGGTCAGGATCTGAATGATTGAGTTATCGTAGTGGTTCTCAATAGAGTAGCCAGTATGCAAACGCAGAGTACTTGGGTATTGCATAGTTTACCCATCAAGCTGCCATCGCGGGGCAGAGGCTCTTTTGTAAGCGGCGTGCATAGCTAATTAGAGTACTTGCCTGGAGGTCTCCTAAAGCAGCGAGTCAGCTATTTCTGGCCTGCCTGTATTGTAGTTTGAATATTATGGCTATTAACGGCCGAGCTTGTTTACGTGCTTGTCCGGTGGCCTCGCAAGCACGTGGAAAGGAATAGAGAAGTGCAGCCCAATTATGATATCAAGAGGATATCTTTTAATATCCCCAAAGCTCGGACTAGCCAGGGCAGTAACAGGCCATAAGGCAGCTTTCCAAGGGGAGATACATGATAGCTGGAAGGAACCTCCCCATCAGTGGCACTTTATTGCTGTGAGCCTTAAAGTCACTTCCAAGTTATGGCAACCCTAAAGTGAACCTATCACAGGATTTGTTGTTTGTGGGTTTTTTGGCAAGATTTCTTCAGAGGTGGTCTGCTTTTGCCTTTCTTTGAGGCTGAGAGAATGTGATTTATCGAAGGTCACCCAGCGTTTGAGCGGGGACTTGAATCCTACTCTCCAGAAGCCTTTAATTAAAAAAAATAAATAAATCTAAAATTAAATATTTAAATCTTGAGTTAAGCCTTGGGAGTCCCCTGCCAACAAATTATATTTACAGCGGGTCCCCGGTAAACAAAAGGTCAACAGTCACTGTGATACACAACAGAACTGTAGCAGTCCTGTTTTCAAGGCCGTGGATACTCCAGAAAACTACAGTTCCCGAAGCTCCACGCGGAAGAAGGCGGCTTTGAAACACTGGGCATCCCAGGATGCCTCGCGGCCACGAAATGACGGACCCAGGCAGGAGGCGGGCGCCGGAGTGAGAGCGGGAGAGGAGGAGGGCTGGGTGGCGGGAGGCGATGTCGGGCCCGGGGCTGGAGGCGGTGGGGCTGGGGAAGGGGAGCGCCGGCGGGGGATCCCGTGCCCGGAGGAAGCTCCTCACGGCCGAAGAGGCGGAATTGTTTGAGCTTGCGCAGGCGGCGGGGAGCGGTCTCGACCCGGAAGTATTCAAGTGAGTGGATGCGGCCGCGAGCATCCTTTGCGGGTGTGGCCCTGCTGGCCGGGGTGACGGCTGTGCTGTGCTGGAGGCTGAACAGCTGGGAGTTTTACTGCCATTTCCTCTTCCTCCGCGCTTTACTGTTTGCATTTTATGCGAAGGGCGGGTGGGGGGCACCATCTGGCCTCCTGAATGTGCGTGGGGGCACAACGCACCTCTTCGTGGGACAGGACTGTGGCCTGAGGCTGACCTAGTTGCCCTGCCTTAAAGCCTCCCCCCCCCCCCCGGCTTGTTCATACTGGCATAATACAAAAATACTGCGTTTCCATTTGCTGCAGAAATTATTAAAATGTTTAAAAATTCCAAACATGCACTGTTTGGAAGATACGCTGAATTAAAAGCAGCATGAATTCTTGTCTGTTTCAGTACTTGCTGGGGTTTGTAGTCTTGACGACTATGTTTTTTCTCAGGATTCTGCTGGACCTTCTGCGCATGAATGTGGCACCTTTGGCCATCTTCCAGATGCTGCGTGCCATGTGTGCTGGGCAGAGACTAAGTGCTGAGGCCACCTCTGAGCCAACACGAGGTCAGTGGTGCCCCAATGGCAGAGAAAAAAAAAGTGCATTAAATCCTGCCATTGTTCAAGACTTAATTAGAGCCAGGGGGACCAGTAGCAATGGCAGGTATCTCTGAGCATCTGATCCTCAGTATGATTATTTTCTCATGGTCATTTTTCATAGCTGTAACAAGTGGAATGTTCGGTAAGCAGGATAGAGCTACAGTTTTGTTTCCTCTGGTTGTTAAAGTCTGCATTCTCATTGTGGTCTAATGTGTAAAAGCCATTTGTTTAAATCAAACTACTCCATAGGACAAGCTGCAGTCTTCTTTTGCGCATCATCCTTCAAAATCTGACCTTCTAAAAATGTTTCACTGCTTGCATCTGTTAATTACATTCAAACTGCTTATTTTCAAGGTATGGATACCACAATCATTGTGTGATTAGGTCCACATTCATCAGACTATAAATCTGTTTGGCTTAGTACTGTTTACATTAACTGGAAGTGGCTGTCTAGGGTTTTGGATGGGGTCCCAGCCCTACCTGCAGATGCCAGAGGTTGAAGAACTTTTTGCATGCAAAACAAGTGCTTTACCACTGAAATATCAAAACATTCACATATTTTCAATAAAATGCAGTTGCAGTGATAATGCTATATTACTGTCTTGTATTGCTTCCAGGTTAAACCTAGCCAGTATTTGTGGGAAATAAATTTGTCAGATTTTGGTTAGATGTACTTGCATATTCTGCATTTAGTATTGCAACCCTTATCTGGGAACATATCACAGGTTGTCCTTTTATGTGTGTGCTTCAGGACAGTATTTGAATGAATGAATGAATGTTTTTTTAGAGTGCGAGAGTAGACGAAAGATATTCCCTGTATTTCCTGTTCTTCTGAAAGTGTTCCAGTTCCCATTCAAGAATAAAAGTTGTCTATCTCAGTTCAAAATTATTGCTTCTACTATGGATGGTTATAACTAGAAAGGAACATATTTGGTGGGTTTCTTATGTCATAGCATCACTGCTTTTTAACCAAGGTACCCCCGATAGCCATTATGTCAGTGTGTGTGTTTGGTGCTGTCTGTAACCTAACTGTGACATAGTTTCTTAGTTATACTCTCAGAATCATAGAGCTGGAAGAGACTGCAAGGGCCATTGAGTCCAACCTCCTGCCATGCAGGAATGCACAGAGCATTCCTGACAGATAGCCATTCAGCTTCTGTTTAAAAACCTCCAAAGAAGGAGACTCCACAACTCTCTGAGGCAGTGTATTCCACTGTCAAACTCCTCTTACCATCAGGCAGTTCTCAATAAGGTTTAGATGGAATCTCTTTTCTTGAAATTTGAAGGCATTGTTCCGTGTCCTAGTCTCTGGAGCAGCAGAATACAAGCTTGCTCCATTTTCCATATGACATTCCTTCAGATATTTCAACATAGCTGTCATGACACCTCTTCGCATTTTCTTCAGGCTAAACATACCCAGCTCCCTAAGCCACTCTTCATAGGGCATGTTTTCAAGGCTTTATACCATTTTGTTTGCCCTCCTCTGGACATGTTCGAGCTTGTCAATATCCTTCCTGAACTATGGTGCCCAGAACTTGACTTAGACGCTATTGATGCGACTTAGAATTGCACTGGCTTTTTTAGTGCTGCTGCACACTGCTGACTCATGTTCAGCTTATGGTCTATGAAGACCATAAGATCCCTTTCACATGTACTGTGGCCAGGCCGGGTGTCTCTTGTCCCATATCTGTGCATTTCATTTTTTTCTGCCCCAGTTTCATACCTTGCATTTCTCTCTGTTGAAATTCCTTTTGTTAGTTTTGGCCCAGCTCTCTAATCTTCTTTGCTAGAAAGGCAGTAAAAAGGCTTGAGAAAGAAAAGTCAGAGAGCTAGGGAGCTAAGGTTTAAGTAGCTTACTTGAATTTTTCATGAAGTCTAAGGGGAGTTATTGATCCGTGTAGTGAATGAAAGCAGGCTGTAATTGAAAGAAGTAAAGGGGATCAACAGGAGAGAGATTTCACAAGCTTTGGGTGGATAACACTGTAACACAACAGGCTGTGTTATTTTCAGTGCCTCTCTTCAGTTGCAATTTTGTAAGCTTTTATACATTTCTTCTTATGTGTTGGTTCTTCTGATATTTTCTGGCATAAACTGCAATATAACATCACATGCCTAGATGGCATCCTTTTGACCAAATACTGCGATGTAGATAAAACAAACCGGACCAGTTTAATGAGACACCATGGGGACACAATCTGACACAGGGAATGACACATTGAAAAAAAAATACAATGGGAGAAACATTTCAGCATCCTGAAACAGTGTTGTTCAGAACTGTCATCCATGAATTGGTGCCAGCTTTTGAACATTCTACTATCAGTCCCTAAAGCCCTTCTAGGAAAGAAACAATTGTAGCTGGTGGTCACAAATATGGTACTCATCCTCAGTTCACTGGGGAAAAGAATTGCCAGTCCCCCGGATATGATATTTTAAGAACCACTGTCTGAAGACTCTCTACTGCTAAGTTTAAGTGGTCTTTCTTGAATAAATTATCTGTAGACTTTTAAACAGAAAAATTGCAATTTATCAAGCAATTTCCATTCTGTCACCTTTTGCATTAATTGGGATTTATCATACTACATGTATTAGTCTACCACTGCCAGGTTGTTTGTGTTGTCACCATCACTGTTTTGATGGTTGATCAGTGTTATGCTAAAATGTAATTGTCTCTTTATTTTTGCATTTCGTTATGACCTCAGTGCTTACAATTGCCTAGACTTTGTACCTTTAACTTAGGATAACACATTAGGGATCTGATGAAAGTAGATTCTGTATAGTCCATTAACTTTTACAACATAATAAATGTGTTAGTTTTTAAGGTCCCAGAAATTTTTTTTCTTGTTGCTCCACTAGGTTAGCATGGTTACTTCTCTGAATGAATGCATTATCCCAATGCATAATCCCAATACAGATCCTCAGGCATTCTTCTGCTTACATCCCTTCTTTGTGAATACTCTCAAGTTTATTCCTATCTTCTCTTTCCTGTTCTTTAATCAGTTATTCATATAAAGACTTGTCCATTTTGGTTGGGGACTCACGAAGTTTGATTTGGGGGGAACATCCATCTTCTTAATCTCGTAGATAATGTTCTGTTTTTTGACATTTCAGACCATCTGAAAGGACTGGCAAAGCAAGACATCCCTCTGCAGAAGCCATGCTCATTCTTCCTTAGCAGTGCCTGTGCTTCTCTCACAGTCTTATGTGCCAACTTTTGTAGGCTAAATGTTAGCCTAAATGAATTATAATTTTCTCCCCTCATCCCCAGAATCCATTATAAAAATATTTTCAATATTGTCTTCATCTTTCTCATCATCACCTTTTATTCTACTCTTTGGCCAAAAAGATTTTTATATTGATTTACAAATTGTTAGCAGCCTCTGTCTTCAGTTTTACAAACTAAAACTTGACACTCTATGAAAAAGAATGGAACAAGAGAGAGAAATATTACACATTGTATAATTGTTATTTCCCAGTCCTTGCGTAGGCAGGTCTTTGGGAAGAAGAATCTTTGCCATGAGATCATGGTTTAGAATTTGAATTTTTGGGTGTAGACTGTCTGGCCTCATATGGGTCCATACCTTTTCACTACTGTTTAACAGGAAGCTATGATTTGTTGTATCATATGATCACTGGGGATCCCTTTGCCCTTCACTCTAGAATATATTCTTTGTTTAAGTCCCATCCATGTCCCTCTTTGTAGAGATGTCAAATATTCAATATGCTACTGTTGTTTGGTGCCTTTTTAAGTATATTTCCTAGAACCCCATATGTAATGTATGTATGTACATGTATATATGTGCCCACAGAGGGAAAGAGATCAAGATGGTGCTATATTACACATAGAATTAAATTGTTGGAGCAATTAAAATAGCCTTGACAAACAGCTCTGTGTGTGCGCGTATGTGTGCGTGTGTGAGATCTGTTCTTAACTCTAGTCTGATTAAAACATAGTATCATAATACAAGTGTCTCTTTTTATAATTTTTTGTAGTAAGTATGAATTGTATATGGAGACAGAAAGTAATAGTGCCTATATCTTGTATAATAGCATTCGAGTTATACAACTATAAATATTTATTGAGATATTTGAGCTTTCACAAACTTTTTTCTGTGTCTGTCGCCATGTGGTTTTTCTAATTTGTTTCTATGTCTCTCTTTGAATTAGAGCCCCCAAATGTCTCTGCCAAGACCAGTAAAATCCCTGCACCACTCTCATTTTCCTCTGTCCTTCGACCACCACGAATAAGAGTCACTAAGGCTGTGATCTACAGTCCTGCTGCAGCTTGCTCGTCTCTCTCTCAAGGTCCCCCTGGCTCTTTCCAGTTTTCTTGCTGCCTGTTCTCTCCTTTTGCAGGGTGTGTGTATTAGTTATCTACTGGGTTTTAGTGCAGACTTCTGTGATTATAAAGAATCCACTTTTAAAACTGGTTCTCTTGCTTCCAGATCCTAAACATGTTTACTTGCAAGTGCTATTGATTTCAGTAGGATTTGCTTCCAAGTGAATGCCCTTAGTATTTGGACTTTAAACTTGTAAAAACTGAACATTATGAAAATAGTGTTCAGTTTAGTTCTAATAATAAGATGTGTCTTGTAAAAAAAATAAATAGGAAGCATGTAATATGGCTGATGATTATAGTACAGCTGAATTCAGAGGCTATGGAACCCAGTATATTCTCTTTACTTCATAACTAAATACACCATCTTGGTAGGACTGCAAGCTGTGGAAGTGATGACTAAAACCTCCCTGTGATTTCTGAAAGGTTACCTGTTAAAGAGTTTAGCAACAAAAGCAATATTTTCTGGCATGCTAAGCACTAGAATTGCATCTACCCAGAAAAGTCTCCCTGTGAGAAAATGGCACATAGGGATTTAGCACTCCTGTTGTTAATTGAGATTGTATCATCCAGTATTGATCCTGCCAATATATTTTGGACTGACTACAATATGTTACACTGTGCCTCTATGTGGAACTATCGTAATGGATATGGAAGTTTGTTGAAGAGTTCACTTCAACAAGTACCTTAGTTTCTAAGGCATGATAGTGTAGAGTGTGCTTTCAGGAAAATTTGAACAGAGTTACTTCTGTGAGATGTTCAGACAGCATTGATTTTGTGCTAAACCAATTTCCTTTTTGCCATCTACATGTTGAGGCTGCATAATTTGTTTGTATCAAGGTACTGTTTTGAGATCTTCAGCTTTCAGAATTCGAGAATTTGGGAAGAATACAGCAGATCCTCTGTATAAATGAGCTCTGCACCTGCGACTTCCAGCTATCATGGAGCATTGCATCCTATATCTAAAATGGCAACAATGTGAATGCAGGTGCATTGAAGTGTCTGCATGCATGTTGCCACCACTTAATAATGTGAGACATGAGCATTTGTGTTTGTTGCTATTTGTGAAGGTTCCTGCAGGAATCTCTGCAGACACAGAGGGCCCACTGAATTTGTCTTTTCTGATCTCTGTGGTTTATGCGTACAGGTAACCTCTCGTGGCATTTTTGCAACCCTTCAGCATTTGAGTAATACTTTTTGGCAATATTTCCCATGCTCCTTCATGCATGTATATAGCACAGTTCCTGCTCATCTCTTCAGTTCTTCTTTTTCTTGTGTCATAGTTGCTTCATTTAGAAGATCAGCTGTCTTCCAGTCATTAATGTTTGAGAGCTTTCTATTCTTTCCTTACATTTTTCCTCTCCAGTGATATCAGACTCTGCAGACTAGGTGATCAGAATGGCAGAAACTCTGGACATAGAACTGAAACATCCTGACACCCCCATATCTCCCACTACTAACTCAAGTTTTCAAGCCAGCAATCCCAGGCTCCTTCCACCAGCTACTGTACCTGTATTGCCACAATGCTTGATGTGGTTTATTGGTTGTGGGAAACATCATCCTCTGTACCATCCAATTCAAGTAAAACTGATAGTCTCTACCATGTTCGGGAGAAAAACTCTACAGCACTCATTAACGTCTGAATTGAACTGAATTGAATCATTGTCAAAGCCATCCAGAATAAATATTTGCAGAAGCAACATTATATTTCTGTGGATAAGAAAGGCAAGAAATTAAATGAAAGAGATGATTTCTTATGCTATTAAACAACCCTTTCCCAAAGAATTGCTAATTACTAAGTATGGAGCTTGCTAGTAATTCTTGTGGAAGGAGGTTGCTTTGTTCCTGGATCACCAACTTGAAGACGAAAGAAAAGTCGCTTCTGTTTCCCAAGCAGAAGCACATTGTTGTGTTGTGCCAAGGGCTGCATTGGCTCCACATGGGAGCTAAGAGGGCTATACCCTTCCTCTGCCATAGCTCCAATCTTTGTTAGTGTTGTGCGTCTTCATTATTTCTGACTTCTGGCAACCTTAAGGTGAACCCATCACTGGATTTTCGTGGCAGAATTTATTCAGAAGGAGTTTGCCCATGCCTTCCTCTGAGGCTTAGAGAGTGTGACTTGCCCAGAGTCAACCAGTGGGTTTCTATCGCCAAGCCAGGATTTGAACCTGGTCTCCCTGGGTCCTAATCCAACATTCAAACCACTGTACCCAAACTATTAGTATTTAGTTTTTAAAATGTTTTTTCTCAAACTCCATAACTACTTCTATATCCTCTTCCAATTTACTCAGTGGTTTTGAAAAGACTTTTCCTGGCCATAAATTGGTTGGGGGTGGGTCAAGGTAACTAATTTCCCCTTATACCCATAGAGATCATCACAGGCATTTTTGGGGGGAAAACTTTTAACAAAATTAAAATTGGGGGTGCTATGGGGGGAGTCTCAGAAATTACCTTGTGTGAGCACAGAATGCCAATGAGCTGTGAGTATCAACAAATTCATACAGCTCATCAACAACAAATAAGTAATGGCTTCTTGATGCAACAGACAGCAGCACAAAGGGAGATTGAGAATTCTTACTCAGTACATGTAAACTGCAATTGAAAATCTTCCCTCTTCAGTCTTTTCATTGCAAAGACTAATTTTAAAAAACTGAGCAGAAACTTCTGAGGATTACTGTGATATAGTGCGGCACAGAGCAGCAGTGGGCAACTGTGTAGGAGATAGGTGTGATGCCAGGCTCTAATCTGCTTCCCAGGGGAACACTCAGAACATGAAACGGCTGGTGAACAGTAGAGTGTCAGCCCAACAAAGCTTATATAGATTCAATTGATAAAAATATTCAGTGCTCATTACACTGATTGATGGAATTCATGAGTCTTATTAATTCATTAGTCACCCTGATCCTGCACATGCTCACTTTGGTTGTTTACATTCCTGCATAGGCATCTCCTTTGCTCTCCTTTTATTGCCTTTTCTTCCTGCCTGACTTGATACCAAACCTCCCTAACTCAGCATCGTGCTTCTGTTTGATTTTGGCTGATATACAGCTTTTCCACTGGACATCCCTGGTGTTAGGCTAGATAATAAAACAATCTTTGAAGGCTAGTTTGGCATCTGGTTACCCATCAAAGCATGACAAAGCTGTAATCTAGCATTCTGACAGGACTGGATATATATATATAAATACAATAAGAGTACAGTGATCTTTATTCAGCTTACTGTAGCCATAGACTTATATCCCATCATACAGTTCCAGTCTCCTTCAGATTATGCATGATGTGTAGCATATGACATATGATAGCTGGTAAGATCTGATAGCAATTCAAGCTTTTGCTAGTTCATGATGACTACTCTGTACTACAGCATGCTTGTTACATACAATATTGGAGAGCATAACATAATCAATGAGCATTCATCATCATGAACCATGTCATGGAGCAATTTTGACATGACAGTAGAAGCTGTTTCCCATCCCCCCCTCCGGTGAAGCTTCGCAGCTCTGCTTTGCTAAAGCCAATTAATGATACAGCATAATTTCTGGTTTCATTGCAGGCTGATTTTCTTTTGTGCATGTGTGTTTGGGAGTTTCAGGGAGATAGTCATGGAATGTTGCAACAGATGATGCCACAGATTATCGTAGCTTTTGGCGGGGGGGGGGGATGTTGGTGTTTCTGGAGGAAGATTCCCCAGATATTTTGGGCAACTGAGTGCTTGTGAAATGTCCTGGGAGGGTTTCAGCCCCCTGCCCTTTTCCATGCCAAGCATACAGTCTCAAGCATCTTCACAATCTAAATCTAAGTGGCCAGGTACAGGCTTTCTTCCAGTAAAATCTTGCATGCTCCAGCTTGCAGACTTATCTGTCACATGGAGATCTGGGCCAGCCAGGACTGTGACAGACCAGGCCTGCTTTTATTCTCCCTCCCTGGAGAAACAGCATCTTTTTATATGATTACCACACCCTGGCTCCCTCTCCATACTTAATCACCCTTCTGCTTTCCCTAAGCCCACAACCCTTGTGGATATAGGGCAAAGCATTTATCCCAAATGAATGTGTAACTTGTGGTAGCATGTGTAAATGAGCTAAATTTGAAGAAACACTGTATTGAGGCTGCTCTTAAAATATATATATATAATAAAATCTTTATTAAAAGAACTAACAAGGAAAAGGTATTGGGCAAATCAATTTTATTAAATAGAAAGAACTTCTAGCTCTGAACAAGCAAACACTTCCCTAAGTTAACAAGCCCTTAGCTTTTCTCCCACTCTCTCTCTCTCACTTACTGAAGGAACTCTCCTTCTCTAAACCCTGTTTCTGTTGTTTATCTGTTGTGCTGACTCACCCACTTAGCCTTTCCCTCTGGCTAACTGGGGTTCTTTAGTCAGAGAACCAATTAAATTAAATGCCCTCTGTTGCTAGGGCAGTTCTGCTGGCTGAGCCCCTCCCCAGGGTTCATCACACCATCTAAAACTTCACCATAGGATTCCTCATTATGTAAGCAGTCCTACACTTTGTAAGAGTACTGTTCTTGTCCCCCCCATGCCATCTTTCATGACATCATCGTTCATTATAACAATTCTGTCAGGTACCACAACAGTAGCCCCATTTGTAGGCAGGTTGAACCCCTTTACAAGAACTTGGAGCCTGACTGAGAGTATGGCATAAAATTCAAAACTGCCTCTGTGGAATTTCCATCCTACAGCACCCTATAAAGTACTGCAAGAAGAAATTGCCAAATTACTATTCATTTCTTAAAATTTCTTCTCGAAGTATTTTACAGTCCCCAGGAAGGACAGGGAACCAAGACTTGTCCTCATTTTTCAAGCAGTAAACTATATCCCCACCCCCACCCCGCCCCACCCCAAAAACATTCAGAATCACAACCTTGCATCCAGCCTGCTATTGCTACAGAAAGGAGACTGGTTCACCATGATCAGTCTAAAACAGGTTAAAAGGTTACATCACACCTTTCTAAAAGGAGATTCCTGCTGTTTGCTGTTAACTGCAGATGTTACCAGTTGTCTGTCTTTTCTTTGGGACTTGTACTCTTCCCAAAATGAATGGTAATAGTAGCATGCTGGCTTCAGACTCAAGGAATTTCAGTCTGTCACTGCATTGATGGCTGGTTTCTTGTTGCTTCTTCCTCAGAGACCATATATGCTGACCTCCACATCACACTTTGTCTCCTGTCACATCAGAGTCTTAGGGTTAACCCCAAAAAATTTCATCTGACTTCTGGTCATTGATTTCAATTTATAGGAGCACAGTTGGATGCCAATCTAAGATGAGATTTTCTCTCTTGAGCCAAATACAACACACTTGCTTTGCTCACAAAGTTTATGGCACAATACAGTAATCTTCTGGGTCTGGTGGCTCAGTGACAAATGTTCCACCATGTGCCAGGCTGTGCATGAGGGTACTCCAAACACTGGCTTACATCAGTGTTCAACCCATACTCAGATTGACAGAAGGCACTTCTTTATTATCCCTAGAACAATTGAAAGATTATTAGCATGCTGACAACCTCAGGGCTGCTGCACCCTTTTGTGCTCTTAAACCATTAGGCAGAGTAACATCAGGTGCATCTGTTGCAGGACAGGGAGCTCATTTATTATCTTGCGTGGTCAGAGATGGATGTGAGAAGAAAAAATTTAACATTGTCACTATGGATATGGCCACAATAACAAAGGCCTTCGGGGCATGTGAATCCATCCTTGCAGGGAAACTATTTCAGTGATCTGTTATCTGAACAATCAAGGCAGAACTAAATCTGTGATTACAAGTAAATCATATGCCCTGTCTGTGTCTGTATTCAAATAAGACATCTGTCCAACCTGACCTGAACTCTTTTGCCAAAGTGGTATCATATTTCCATTGAACCAAGATAGTCTCTACCAATGTTTATGAGAGATCCCACATCAGATGTTGAACAAGTGCTGCATTGTTTAAATGTCCAAAGAGCATTGACCTTTTCCAGCAATGAAGGAGAAGCATCCTGTAGTGGATTGCTTCTTCTCCCGCTCCAATAGGCAGGATGAATTTTGTAGTATTAGCCAGCAGGGGGAGCAGCCCATGAACAATTCAGTCTTGTTGCTGCATCTTCTCTACATAGGCTTGATTTTTCATTTCTTGCTCTCTTGTGTTCTTCTTCTTTCCTTCTAAAATTAAAAAAATAGTCTTCCCTATTAGAAAAGATGGACTGTGAGAGAATACTATTGAAATGAAAGGCCTGTTATAGTCTTTTCTCCATTCACAAAAGAGGTGGTCATCTTTGCACAGTGCCTTTGAAAGAACCAATCTGCAGACAGAAAAATAAGTTTGGAATCCTCAATGGGAAGAACATTCATTAAGGAAATATGGTCAGCCCTCCACATTTGCAGGTTAAGCATTTGTGGATTTGGTTATTCACAGACAATTGTATTTGCCACCACTTCTGCTGCTGTCCAATGCCATTTTTAACAGGGACTTAAATAACACTAGTGTCATTGGAAGCAAATCAAACTGGTGGGCAGGCGGGGAAGACTATCCATGCAGACTATCCTTTGCAGACTCATGCAGGCAGGAGGGTAAAAGGCGATTAGATGAGAGGAGGGTACACATACATGCATTTGCTCACTTGATCGTGTGGAAGGGGATGAGGTGGGAGGAGCGCATGTGCACACATGCCATCACTCACTCATGTGGGTGGGAGTCGGGAGGGTGTGTGCACACATGAATTGTTCGCACAGGCAGGAGAGGAGAGGGTACATGTGTTCACTCGTGCAGGCAAGAAGAAGATCGCATGAGTATCCCCTTTGTCACTTCTCCTGCTCTTCTGTCCCATCCCATCCCTCCCTACCACCCACATGAGTGAGAGAGCAAGCAAGGCAACACACACATGGCCAGGCCTAGCTACCCCACCAGTATGGGTATTTTTGTGTGTGTGTTAAACATTGTTTGGGGGCTTAACAATACTTAGTTTTTCCATTTTTTCAATGGTCCTACATCCTGGTCCCACAAAAGTGGAGGGCCAACAGTACATCCTTGGATAGCTATAGCCTGAGCCTTTCTAAACTAGTCTGACAGAGAAAACGATGTGAGGGAAATGTTACAGCAAGACCTCTTTAATAAGAGAGCAGACAGGAAGAGAATGGAGGGGTTGAGTTCAGACAGGTTCTTTTTCTTTTACAACAGAGGGCAGTCACTAAATTAACTGTGATTGAACCAGACTAGAGCCAGACAATGTTATCAGTCCAGAACACTTTAGGGATAGAGGCTGACAGAGAAAAGAAAAGCAAGCCAGAAGGCAAGACAAAAGATCCTAATCCCTCTTTGTCTAAGCCATCTATTCCCTAGTGGACAAGAGAACAGCAAGAGCAAGTCCAGAAACTGCTGTTTCTTCCAACATTCTAGTTCTCTGTCAAGAGTCTGTTGATCTTTTTCTCTTGAGCAAGATTTTGTTTTTTCTCAGTATGGCTGCTTTTTTGGCCTAAGAGGAAGACAGCCCTGGTGTGTTAAGTGATTCTATCCCTTACACTGTGATTTCCGGCAGTGGCACTGCCATTGCCACTGTGGTCATTTTGAGTGGAGATGATGAGAGAAACAGCTCCTCTATCAGCAGAAATGGGGGGGGGGGTAGACGAGGACTCATAGCAAGGAATTTCTGAGTGAAACTGAGCGGGCACCTGGGGGTCCTAATTTCCACTATGTCAAAGGGGGCATCTCCCCATTCTGGACAAGGGCACCTCTCACCACAAATACCAGGCCTGAACTGGACATAGAGGCATGATGGTGGTTCCAACTGCTATCAGCATGAGTGAAGATGTAATCCCCACCCCTGTAGTACCTGACCAGGTTCTCCGTTCTGATATATGTTAGCAGGTCCAGATGGTTACAGCTGAAGAAACAGTGGCTTTTCAGCACACTCCAGTCACTGGCCTCTGTTCCTGTCTGCCACTGCCCCCCCACAGTGGAAATTAGGACCCCCAGGTGCCCACTCAGTTTCACTCCGAAGCTTCTTGCTATGAGTCGTCTTCTACCCCTGCACTTCATTTCTGCTAATAGAGGAGCCTGCTATGCCCTGCTCAGAATGGAGGATGTTTAGACCTAAAAGGCACTATCATCCCCCTCATTTTGGGAAGGGCAGGAAAGCACAAAATTCATAGGAAGCAGTCATCATAGAACATGACAGGGCAGCACTTGCCAAGTAAAGTGTTGAGGAAGAGGAAAACCCTTCCTAAGTTGACATTTACTGCTCACTTTTCAGATGAGGAGAGTTGTGTTTACTCAGTATCTATTCTGGCTTGTGACTGTGAGGAGGAGGAACTGCCAGGGCTTGAGGAGGATCCAGTCTGAGGCGCCTTCCTTAGCCAGGCTTTTTCAATCTGAGAACTTTACAGTCTTGCAGCATAAGGCTGTAAGGGCATTAGACCTGCCTTATTCCATGGATCTTCCCAGCTTGGAGGATTCTGACGTGCTTCTTGGAAAGATTGAATCTTTTCCAAAGTCATAGAATCATAGAGTTGGAAGAGACCACAAGGACCAGCCAGTCCAGCCCCCTGCTATGCAGGAATACACCATCAAAGCCTTCCTAAGAGATGGCCATCCAGCCTCTGTTTAAAAGCCTCTGAAGAAGGAGACTCCACCACAATCCAGGGCAGCATATTCCAGTGTCAAACTGCTTTTACCATTACGAAGTTCTTACTAACGTTTAGATGAAATCTCTTTTTCTGACGTTTGAAGTCATTACTCCATGTCCTAGTCTCTGGATCAGCAGAAAACAGGCTTGCGCCATCCTCCATATCAAATTCCTTCAAATATTTAAACACAGCTGTCATGTCACCTCTTAACCTTCTCTTCTCCAGACTAAACATACCGAGCTCCCTAAGCAACTCCTCATAGGGCATGTTGTCAAGACCTACTACCATTTTGGTTGCCCTCCTCTGGACACATTCCAGTTTGTCAATATCTTTCTTGAACTTTGATGCCCAAAAGTGGACACAAAGCTCAGTAGTGTGGTACTGTCATTTCTCTTAACCTAGACACTATACTCCTATTGATACAGCCCAGAATAGTACTGGCTTTTTTAGCTGCCGCGTCACACTGCTGACTCATGTTCAGCCTATGGTCTACAAAGACTCCTAGATTCTTTTCACATGGTCATCTTATATTTGTGCATTTCATTTTTTCTGCTTAAGTGTAGTACCTTACACTTCTCACTGTTGAAATTCATTTTGTTAGTTTTGGCCCAGCTCTTTAATCTATTGTCATTTTGAATTCTGATCCTGTCCTTTGGAGTATTAGATAACCCACCTAATTTGGTGTGATCTGCAAATTTCATAAGAATGCCCTCTATTTCTTCATCCACATCATTGATAAAGATTTTGCGTAGTGCTGGGTCCAGGACAGAACCCTGTGGCACCCCACTAGTCACTTGTCACCAGGATGAAGAGGAGCCATTGGTGAGCACTCTTTGGGTTCAGTTGGTTAGTCAGTTACAAATCCAGCTAACAGTAGCATTGTCTCAGCCACATTTTACTAAGCTTGTTTGCAAGAATATCCTGGGGGACCTTGCCAGAGGCCTTACTGAAGTCGAGATTATGTCCACAGCATTCCTGTCATCCGCCAAGCTAGTAACTCTATCCAAAAAAGAGATAAAATTAGTCTGGCATGGCTTGTTTTTGAGAAACCCATATTAATTTTTACCTGATCTCAGTATTCCTTTCTAAGTACTTATTGACTATCTGTTTAAAGACCTGCGCTATAATCTTTCCTAGTATTGATATCAGGCTGACTGAGCAGTAATTGTTTGAGTCCTCTTTTCTTCCCTCTTTGAAGACAAGAACAATATTTGCCCTCCTTCAGTCTGCTGGGACTTCTGATGTTCTGCAGGAATTCTCAAACATTATTGCCAGGGGTTCTGAGATTACTTGTGTCAGTTCTTTTACTACCCCTTAGATATACTTCATCACATCCTGGAGACTTGAATTCATTCTATTCTACCTGTACCACCTCTTTACCTATGCTGTACTGCATTTTCCCTACTGTATCATCTGCTCCATTTTTCTGAGATAGATCATTGTTTTCCTTTTGGGAGAAGGCTGAGGCAAAGAAGGTGTTGAGTAGTTCTGCCTTTTCTCTGTCCTCTGTTAGTGTTTACCAGCCTCTCCTTGCAGAGGCCCTTTCATTTCCTTGTTCTTTCTTTTGCTACAGACATAACCAAAATAGCCCTTGTATCTTTTTTACATCTCTAGCAAGCCTGGGCTCATTGTATGCTTTAGCTTTTCTGACTTTCTCCTTACACTTGCTGGCTATTTGTTTGAATTCCTCATTGGTGATTTCCCTCTTTTTCCATTTTTTGTACATGCCCCTTTTAAATGTTAAGTCCATTGAAAGTTCTTTAGATATCCATTCTTGCTTCTTTAGAAACCTCCCATTTCCCCTCCTCATTGGAATTATTAGAAACTATGCCTATGATATCTCACTTTTAGGAAATTCCCGTCCATGATGAATTCCCTCTGGTAGATACTCTGGTTTCAGCTCTGGTGTCTTCCTCCATTTATACTAAGGGTGGCATGGACATCTTGAAGTTTCCAGAGGAGAGAAAGGCACAGTCAGCTCTTAAGAGGGCCCATGTTTCTTTCTCTTTGACTGTAAGAGCTGCCTCCAAACCTTAAACAAGTACTTACTTATAACACGATGCATAACATTACAGAGTCAAGAACCTGCCACAAACCCAGTTGCCAGTTTTGTCCCCACATGTATTCTAGGAGCAATATTGCAGGAGCAATAATATCATCCACAACATCAGAGGTACATTCACTTGTTCTTCCTCTAACATCATAAAAGCCATCCTATGTCAGCATTGCCCCTCTACACTCTATATTGGACAAACAGGACAGTCTCCATGCAGGAGGACACAAATCAGGCGTTAGAAGAAGCAGTACCCCACAACCAGTTGCAGAACACTTCAGCATCTCTGGACATACAGTACAGGATTTTAAAATCACAGTCCTTGAAAAATGAAATCACAAAGGAATAATAGACGGTGAAACAGATGAATGAATATTCACAAACTCCAGTCCATTAGTAAAGGTATGAACGAAGACAGTGGCTTCATGAAACACTACATTTAGAGTCCTTGCTGCTGCAAATGTAACAGAAGGAATCTTCTCAGGAAAGGTTTTGAATATAAGAAAATTGGCATTTGGTAATCAGATTTATGGCTTTCATATATCAACACTAACTGACCACTGTAAATATCTGAAATATCTGTATCACCGTATGCAACCCTTTGAAAATTTAGAACAAGGGCCATGAGTTGCATCCTCCTCAGTTCTATTACATCCCATCCCACTCCCAAAACTGTAAATACGCTTTATATCCTGAGGCCTAGATATTGCTGTGTACTGCATCTGAAGCAGTGGCATTATATCCATGAAAGCTGATGCTAAAATAAAAACCAATTAGTCTTAAAGGTGCTGCTACATTCATTCTTTTTTCTCCCTTCCTTGTTTTTATGCTGCAAGAGACTAACATACTTATTTAAAAACTTGGAGGGCCATTTTGAATTTAAAACAGGTCAGTTTTGTCAGAAAGCAGAAGCTGTGCATGGAGCTTTTCAAGACCCCAGCATATTCTTGTATCTTTTGAGCTTATGGAGGCATATCTTCACATTACAGTTTACCCCTACACAGGAAGTCCCTGTACTTTACCAACAGAAAACAACATTTTCAGTACAAGGCGCAACCTTTTTGGTTTTTCATCATCTCCAAAGGTATTCACCAAAGTAATGGTAGTGCTTGTGGCTGATTAGAGACATCAGGATGTCCATATGTACCACTCCCTTGGCAATGTGTTGATCAGATCTGCTACCTTCCAACAGGGTCCTCAAGATGTCCGGTCAATGCCTTCCTCTGTATCTGAGCATGGATTTCTAGTCAATCATGGGAAAAGCCACATTTGTCTGTCTCAGTGTCTCCAACACTTAGGTGTCATTTCTGACACAGCCAAGGGACAGGTCTTTCTCCCCTCAGAGAGGGCACAATCCATTTGATCAGTTATCTAGCAGGATGGTCATTCTTATACTTCAGATCTTATTCTTCTAGCATGTCTCCATGATCTGATGATTGCCACAATATACTGTGTCTTATGAGCTCACTTCCACACCATGTGACTCCAGTGGTTCTTCCTGCCTTATCACAAGCAGATTGCCCAGGTGAGACAGATCTAATTCCATGTTCTAAGACAGATAGTAGCATCTCTTTGGTGATGGCTCTTCCCAGCATTCCTTTGGGGGTGTCAATCTGGGATTCTCCACAGGCACAGATCACCAGCCTGAGGGCTTGAGGAACTGCCGGCAACTCCAGCTATACACATGAAAAGTAGCTTCTGGGAAATCTTGAGCACAGCATTAATTGGATGGAATTAAAAGCCATAATGTTAGCCGTCTTGAAGTTTTATCATCTGCTGCACTACAGGAAGGTCCTAATCAGGGCAGACAGCATGACTCTGAAGGCTCATGTGAACCAGCAAGGGGGATGTCAATTTGGGTCCCCTATGGTGGAAGCAATGACTCTTCTAATCTAGGTCAAGTCTCATCGTTTCTCCCTAAAGTCAGAGCATATCAAGGGAGAACTAAACACAAGGGCTGACTGGCTAAGCAGAACCAGTGTTGATCTAGCAGACTGACATCTTTATGCACTGACCTTCAGACTGATAGTTACTTTGGTCTTCCAAGGGTAGATTGGTTTGCCTCTTCAGCCAAGTGAGCAGAGGCTTCTCGATATTCCAGACTCAGGAGCAGAAGGTATCAATGCTTTAACATTTCAGTGATTTCCAGGTCTACTATATGTGTTTTTCCCCATAGCCCTACTCTCAAGAGTTCTGAGAAAGGTAAGAACAGAAAGGGCTAATGTAATTGTTAGCTTCCCATTGACCTCGCAGGGTCTGGTTCTTGGAGATCCTCCTCCAAAGCTGGAGTACCTTTGTCTGCCTCTCCATCTAAACCTTCTCACTCAGGGTTAGATGTGTCCATCAGGACACTGCTGATCTCATTCTTCACACCTGGAGAGTGAACAGAGCATGCTCCTGGTGGAAAGTGGAAGGTGATGGATAAAATAATCAGTTCCAGACACTCTTCAACTAGATGGGTATATGATCATGATTATGCTCCTGCTGGCTATAACCACAAACTTTGCCCTGCCTGTTAAAGCAAATGGGAGGAGCAACCTGCTACAAGATGTTTCTCCTTCCACTGCTGAAAATGAACATCTCACAGGTAAGTCCAGTGTTCCTTTCTATATGCTCAGGACTTCTGAGTTCAGAAGGTCACAAAGACACTTTTTTTGCTGTGGGGACCCTAAAAGTGATTGATCTGTTTCTTCACTGAGGCTTTCCTATTGAGTCACAAGCATAATTGCCCTGTGTTACCAGATACAACCATCAACTTTCATTTGGCATTATAGAATTGATGCAAGAGTGGTCATCTGTGAACTCAAATAACCTACCCACTTCCCCGTTACTGTTCTGCCTGTTCGTGTTGGTACTGTCAGTTGCAGCGGACACAGAACTGAGAAAATAGGTGGAAATTATACTGTATTAATTAATGCATGAAGGTGTGGGTGGGACGGTCACAAAAAGTATTGCTCAAGCTGTAGAAGGTTCTGAACATGACCCACAGATAACCATTTGAAGAATGACAATTACAGGTAAGCAACCTGAATGGAATCATCTGAGTTGGGCAAATCCTCTTGTGGGACAATGTCAATTAAAAGTTCAGTGTGAAGGGTTTTTTCCCCAGTACCAAAAGATTAGACTGTCCCCTTCAGAATGTCACTATATGTACACAAGAAACTTGTTCTTCTGCTCCATCTCCTTTTCATTCTTTTCTGAGCTGTTTATCTCTTATTTTGCAGCAGCTGCCATTTGTCTCTACTATTTGTAGAAATGGGGCATAGGAAAATATCTCTATGTGAAAACAGATTGATAAATAAATCCTTTCGATAGTGCTTAACTGAGCTGTTATTTGAGTGTGGCTTTGTTTGCTGTTTTTAAATATTGGTCTCACTATAGCTCCTAACCATGCAAGGCCTTTGTGAGGTTTACAATATCTACATTTTTTTTTTACCAGAAGTGGTAGCCTTTGATGACTTGGTAATAGTAAAGCTCTGAACTTAGCTTTTGTTGTCCTCCAGGTAGAACAAGAACCATTTCTGCAACATCTGGAAGCCAAGGTCTGTCAGACCATAGTAACCGGGAAGGATCTATTCAACGAGTACCTCGGCAACCAAGTGCCAGCAGGCTACAGAAGGCAGGGTGCCCTGGGAAAAGTGCATAGCTGGTTCCAGTACTGCAGTAAAATTGCAGTATAGCAAATACAGTGTTGTCAAGAATTAATACTAATTTTGCAAAATACCACCAGTAGCTTATATTAAGGAAAAAAGTACCAGGAATTGAGATGGAAGTTGACTGACTAATAAAAATTCAGATGAACCAATCCTGATTAATTTCTCTTTTTTTTAATTTACAATGTCTGGTTATAGTTCTTAGCATAATAAACTTTTTCTTCTGCAATTTTATTCATACTGTTACATGTTTCTGCTGGTATTTCACAACCACATTTTACCATATATTCATTGCTACCCCCTTCTCTCTCTCTCTCTCTCTCTCTCTCTCTCTCTCTCTCTCTCTCTCTCTCTCTCTCTCTCACACACACACACACACACACACACACACACCCTTTCTTATGTTTAAGATGGAGCAAGCCCAATCCTATGTACATCCCACTGAGTTCATTCAGGCTTAATCTTAGGTTGCAGTCCTGTTGGATTAATTGAGGCTTATATTAGACTGTCAGTCCTTCACTGAAACAAGCTTATTAAAGAACATGGAGCAAATAAATGTATTTGATAAAATAGCTTTTAAACCAAACCAAAAAGACTTCCTTAGCAGCAGCATGGAACTGAGGATAGGCCATACCTTACACCTCCTTAAAGTGACAATGGTCTTCCAGTCATTTCCCCTACAGAGGTATCCCTGAACTTAAAAAGATTCCAAGGACAAGAGATTCAAGTTGAACTGCTTAAAATTGCATCCATAGTGCTTTCCAACTCAGCATACATATAAATGAACAATTGCCAGGAAGTCTAATGCAGTTATAGTTAACCAAAGAGGACATTCTCAACAAATGAGGTTTGGGTGTGTGTGGTAAAAATGAAGTGAAAAGGGACACAGGATCAAATATCTTCAGCATGCTTAAGGGTTATTAAATAGCACAGTAATTTCTCATTGGAGCACATTCTTGAGCAGAAAAGCAGAGTGAAAATTTAACAGCCTTACCTCACTGACGCTCTGCTCACTTGCCATCCTAACTCTGGAAATGGCTACTCCAACTGACTTGGCTTTGCTCCCTATTATTTTGCCACTTGGGCCACCTTCCCATCCAGGGATCCTTTTACTACCTTTCAGTGCACTATTAATACTGGTTCTTTAATTAGTTTTTGATTCTATACCTTGGGGACAATCTACACAGGTGCCCAAATATTCGTGGAACTGTGCCAGAACAAAAGAAAAATGAATAGACAAGAGTGAGCTGGCAGCTGACTATACAGTGCTTTTAAAAATGCATTGGTTTTTTGTGGGGGAAGGGGCAAAAAAGATGTCTGACACAAACCCTTTCAGTGCTATCTGTCTCTAATTTGATGGAGTTATTGTCCTTTTATTTAGGGACATCTCTCCAAATTCAATGCAGTTGTGAAGGGGGAAAGAAATAGTTCTTTTTTGTGGCCCTATTCCTCACATATGTGAGTCTTTGGTCCTGTGCAGATCCATCCACAGAACGTTCCAGAGCTGAGTAGCTTTTGGCAGTAACTCCACCCCCTTGAGCACCAGGATAAATAGTGCCAAGAGCTACTTCCTTTTCATTCATCGTCTGATTCATCTCAGAAGATCTAGTTCTGAGTAGCTCCTTTCCTCGAGTGTCTTCTCTTTGACTTATTTTCCGTATCCCTGACCTCATTGGTGGTGAGTTCTTTGCCCTTGAAGACTTTATTCAAAACTGTTTCTTGTGCAAGGAAAAGATTCTTCATTCAGGCAGTCATTCTGAATGCCTTTTCTGCCTCAGCAAAGGCACTCTTGTGAATTCCTCCTCCCTCAGCCTCAAAAACTATACATAGGGCCTCAAAAACTGTCTATCTCATCTTTGGCTGTTCTTGTGAGAACAATCCCTGAAAGTCGCCAACATAGCTGCCCAAACCACAATGCTTCATACGGCTTCTGCCTTGATCTGCAAGAAGCAGTTGCTAGCTTCCATCTTGGGAGGCCCATCTTCCTGAAAGCCAATGTCTTTTCCCTCAACTTCAGCAGCTAAGCCAGTCACACCCCTGGAGTCTATACAAGCTCCTCCGACACTAGGCAGATCCATCAGTGCACTGCCTAAATCTGCCAAAGGGCAAAAGAGGGATAGCCAATCCCGCCCCTCCTAGAGAGAAAAACCAGGCTAAAAATCAGGATTGCCTGGCATAGATGGTCTCAGGTTTGACTTCAGTACCCATAGCATCTTTGATCCATCATTCTCCATCTTGGAGCCCTCCGCAACATGGCCAACTGGTCCAGGGGGTGCCACATGTGCTCCAAACTGAACAGGAACATGCCTCCCCAGGATCGACTTCCTGCCAGCCCTCCAATATGGGATTTGCAGGATAGCTAATTGCTTCCCTGTCAACAGCCGGGCCCTTTTTCTATGTCCCCTACTCCACCACCTCATCTAGCCTCTCTCTTTGCCTCATAGGAGTAATGGTTCTAGACCCACAAGCCGCCTTTCACTGCCTCCATCACTTCTGTTTCTCCAGTTCCTCCATCTTGCACAGATTGTCACCAGCCTGGGAAGACTGCATACTATTGGCACTGATAATGCTGAGAGGACTCAAACTGGTCTCAATACCATTCCTGGTATTGGGAAGCTTCTTGGGATTCAGACTCAGCAGCTTCCATTTGCTACCTCCATGGGTAGAATCTTCCCACGTCTATTTGTTGGTTCCGTCAAGGAGTGTCCCCTGTTACCAACACCAACACCACTACCGCGCTTACAAACAACTCTATTATTCCTAAAGAGTTTGATGCCAGTCTCCATCTGTGTCTCGTCATTCTGGCTCTCTTGTGGCATAGCCAGGCATATGTTTGCTTCACTCCCTCATTATCTTCCTTCTTTTCAACCTTATGAGTAATTTATTTCAAGAGAAGTGCTGCCAATCCAATTGATATTTCTTTTTTCCTGGGGAAATTTTTGAATGTGTATGGCAACACTTTTAAACTCATATTGGGGAAAAAAAGAAAAGGAGTACAATAAAGATAAACCTGCAAATTAGCCTACCTCGATGCTCAGAGGAGGTATTTTCTTGGGGCTGGAAGTTGGAGCAGATAATGTTTATTCTAAAATCTTTGCTGTTGAAACAACAAATTAGTTATCTTATCATAAAGAGGCACTTGCCAGAATTCTTCCCCTGGTTTATATTTCTATTTTTACTGCTTTATTTTTTTTGTAAACTTGTATGTTTACACTTGTCACGAGGCAATAATTACTCAAAAGTAGAGGAGGAGGAGGTGAAGGAGCAAGAAGAAGTTAGAAAAAAGGCTGAGTTTGACTAAGATTTGGATGTGAATCTTTACTGGTGTTCCTGAACTTTTTGAATTTGGGGTAGGATGGAGACTAGCTTTTCTGATTAATCCAACTTGAAGGAGTCTATCTATAGAAAAGTTTGACTATCAGAGAAACCATCTGAACTGATATAATCTTGAAGCAGAGACTGAATGTGCTCACCATATTTTTGGCCTAGGATGATTGCTGATAAAGTAAAAATTTGAACTTGTCCATTTGTGTAGTCCACAAATCTTTAAACTAATAGGAGTGTAAACTTGTATGGAATCTTTGTATTTTGGCAAACTTAATATATTAAGATCAAAATATATTATTAAAATTTATTTTCAATATTTTTAAAAGCTTATGCATTGAGGTGTACGGTACTGGAGGACTAATCAGTTTGTTTTAAATGCACTTAGTATCTCAATATGGTCTCTACTCAGGCTCAGCATCGAAAAGCTACAGCTCAAAATAACACTACCCATTTTAGTTCAGAAATTGATATTACAATATTACGATTTGGCAAGTGATGAAAAGGAATTTGAAGTAAGAGAGCAGTGGCCAAACAAGAGACCATAGCTCTGCCTCCAGTGGATAGTCCTAGCCCTTTAAAGAATGTATGTGCAACAGCTGAGGTAAGAGATAGTGGAAGTGGAGACACGAAACTCATCTCTCCACCCTTCTATGAAAGTTCTACAAATTGGTCCCTTGACCCTGGTCTGGTTGAAGCAAATTTCTTGTCATCAATACAAACACAGTTCTCTGCATATAAAGAAATGAAATACATTTAAAGAAAGATTAATAAATCCAACCCAGTAGCAACAGCACATGAAAATCCTTCACTATATGGCTTTTTATGAGATCAATGTTTTCTAGCTGAACAGACAGCAGAAAAATTCTTTTATACAATAGGAAAGTTGGAAAAAAAAGTTTTTGGTCTGAAAGCTGTTGTTGGAACATTAGTTGGTTTGGTAGAGTTTGGGATGTTGACTGTAGCCTCTCAGACAAGTCTCTCTAGCCAAAAAAAGGAGGAGAATAGCCAATAGCCACTCAAACAAATCTACTCTTCTTGGTAAGGAGGCCTATATTACAGTGAAGAAAATGGGCTTTGGGCCAGCTGTTCATTCTTTTCACCTTCTTTTGGTAGAAGATTGCTTTTTCTCCATCATATTCAACATAGCACTCTCCGTTCCCCTACTCTTTACAAGCTTCTCAATCTGAGAGATCACACTGTTCTTCCAGGCAGCCAAGGTATCAGCTATCTCTTCCTTCTAAAAAGTTCTGCTCCTGCACCAAACAGCAGTTTTGACTCATTTGGCCTACTGGTCTTTCTGCCTTTGACCTGTGCCACCGTCTCCCCTCCCTTCCTCCTTGACCACTTTCCCACGTGGGAATGCATTTCTTGGAATTCCTGGGTCCTGACAATTGTCCAGCTCAGCTATGCAATTGAGTTCACTCGTCTTCCCCCCATCAGGTGTTTTTGAATACACTCCATTGTCAAAGAGTCTCCAGCAGGAGTTCGACACCCTCCTCTGAAAATATGCCATCAAACAACTTCCCCAAAGGGCTGCTCACTTTGGTTTCTTCTGATATTTCACCATACTGAAAAGGAATCCCTCTGTTACCCTGTTGTCTGGGGGTCCCGGGAGGGACACCAATTTACTATCAAAACTATACAAGTTGGGGAAATTAGTTCAGAGCACAAGTTGGCAAAACGAGAGGCAGGGTAACTTAGCAGGATCTTGCAACCCAGTGTTTACGGGGTCAGGCCAAGTCAAGAAGCAAACCGGTTGGAAAATAATGAATGATCTTTATTAAATACAGGCACACAATGTAAGCAACACAAGAACGCAGATAACTAAGGAAATAAAGGTGTGAGTAAGATAGCGGGATTTTCAGAGGTATAGTTGGTTCAGGTGATACGAAACCTGTCCTGAAGTCCGGAAGAAAATGAAGAGCAAAGCTGGGGTTCAATGTATCTCAGCACGTGGAGCTGAGAGGAAGCTCGCCAAGCGATGCAGCAGCAAGGTGGTCTGGAACTTGGGAGCGATCCAAGGAAGCGCTCAAAGTCAGGAGTTTTTATAAGGAGAATTGTGACCACAGGCTAGGTCGGACTTGGGGAAAACAATAGATTTGGAGCTGGAGACAAAGCCTCCGAAAGGTCATAATTTGAATGATTGAGTTACAGCCAAATTGTCAGTAGGATAGCCGGTATGCAAACGCGGAGTACTTGAGCGTTGTATAGCCAAATCATCAAGCTGCCAGCGCGAGGCAGAGGATCTTTTGAGAGCTGCTTGCATACCTAATGGAGGTACTTGCCTTGAGGTCTCCTAAAGCGGTGAGTCGGCTGTTTCTGGCCTGCCTGTATTGTCTAGGAATATTATGGCGATTATCGGCCGAGCCTGTATGCGTGCTTGTCCAGGGCCTCGCAAGCACATGGAAGGGATATGTGAAGCCGAATTAGTGATATCAAAAGATATCTTTTATATCTCCCAAAGCTCGGGCCAGTCAGGGCAGTAACACCACCATCCTTTCATGGACTTGAGAGTAGTGAAATGTTATATCTACCCCAGGAAATTTTGTATGGTTATCTTAGCCTCGATTGTTCCCCTCCTCAAGCCGGGAGAGTGGTTCACAATTCTGGACCTCCGAGATGCTCGTGTTCACATCTGCCTTCAACACAGGAAATACCTCAATTTTACAACATATATCAGTACAAGGTACTGCCCTTTGGCCTCTCCACTGCCCCTTACACAATTACAAAAGTGGTGGCAGTGGTCATTCTCATCTAAGAACATGAGGCGTAAGGGTATTTCCATACCTCGACTTCAGACTTCAGGTGACCGTCAAGAAATCTTGTCTCATCCCATCTCAAAACCTGCCTTTCATAGGAGCCCTCTTTGACTCCAGATTGGTCAGTCTTTCTTCCTCCATCCTGATCACACATGATATGCTCCCTCATTTGCCAACGACTGATAGTTCAGATTTTGTGGCTCTTGAGCTTCTTCACTGCCACAGCTGTGATCATGCCTTGTGCCAGACTCTGCTTTCAGCCCCTGCAACTGTGATTCCTTCATCACTTCAGCCCACAACAGGAATCCCACAATAAATGGTTCCTCATTCCCCCTCACATCTGGTCCATATTTTGATGGTGGCTATGCCCATCCAATCTGACCAAGGGCGTGCCATTCCATCCTCCCCAGCCAATCATTCTCATAACCTCTGATGCCTCCCACCACGGATGGGGCACACATTGTGATGGCATCACAGTCCAAAGGATATGGTGCCAAGAGGACTGATGCCTTCACATCAGTGCCTTGGAGATGACAGTGGTAGACAGGGTCTCAGGGCATTTGAGTTCTCTCAGGGGCAAGGTAGTACAAGTCCTATTGGACAACATGATAACAGTGTACAAGGAAGCTGGCACCAGACCATTCGTAATGAACATCTTGACGATGCAACTGTGGGACTGATGCATTCTTCGATCCCTGGTCCCAACAGCCCTTCTTGTCCCCTACACAACAACACATTGCTGAACTCTCTCAGCAGATCAGTTCTGGAGCTCCACAAGTGGACCCTCTCCAAGGAGGCTTTTACCTTAACACGGGATTGTTGGGGTGCTCCTGCAGTTGACATGTTCACTTCCAAGAAGAATTGAAAATGCACACTCTTCTGCAGCAAGGGAGGCCAGGACACAGGATCATTGAAGGACATATTTCTTCAGTCCTGGACTGGGCCTCTGTTGTACTTCTTCCCTCTGTTCCCCTTGCTCACATAAGTGCTGCTCAAGGCTCAGGAAAACCAAGCAGACTGTGTGCTACTTGTCCTTTGCTGGCTGAGAAGGCCATGGTTTCTGATCCTCTTACAGATATCTCACCAGGAATATCTCCAGTTTCCACACTCTCCCACTCTCTTTACCCAAGAGAACGACAAGGCCCAACACCCAGACTCTCCAGCTCACCGCTTGATGCAAACGTAGATGCTAGATGACCACATCTGAGCTATCCTCGTAGCCTCCCACAAATCCTCTACTTGTTGCTCTTAATCTCTCAAATAGTGCCAGTTCTGCTCCTTCACTCAGACCACAGGCCTCTCCTCTCTTCCTACAGATGAGTGCTTGGTGATAACTTTTCTACTTTACCTCAAGGGCTCCAGCCTTCCCTCTCTTCACACTGTGTGTACATAGCCCCTATTGTGACACACCAACCTCTGAAGCACCACCAGCTGCCTTCTTTCTCAGCTCAGTGATTAAAAGATTTCTCAGGGACCTCTCTAACCTGTATCCTCCAGTCTGGAACCTGGTGTTGTCTTGGTCTCTCTCTCTCATGCACTAGCCTTTTGAACCCGTGGCAACTGCAGATCTCCATCTTCTTACTTTCCAGATGGTCTTCCAAATGGCAGTCACCTCATCCAAGTGTACAAGAGAGCTGTGAGCTCTTCAGTCTGACCAACCCTGTCTGGTCTTCCACAGGGACAAAGTGGTGCTCTGTTTCAACCCAGTGTTCCTCTTGAAGGTGGTTTCCCTGTTCCACCTTAATTAAGACATCATCTTTCCAGCCTTCCACCAGAACCCCTCTTTGGACTTGGAGAAGACTTTACATTTCCTTCATTGTTCATTGGACCCTGGATTATTATACCCATTGAATTGGTCCTCTCAGACAGTCTCCCAAACTCTTTGTTTGAATTGCACGATGAAAGACAGGACTACTGGTTTCCTCCCACAGATTTGCCTGCTGGGTTGTGAACTTCAACTTGCTTATCAGCTCACCAGAAAACCTCAACCCTTCATTACTGTTCAGCCAAAGCCATCTCGACATCTCATGCCTGGCTACGTGGTGTCCCCCATCCAGAGGTTTGCAGAGTTGTGACCTGGGCACAGCCATCTACTTTTATTCAGCATTACTGTCTGGACTGCAGGGCTCAAGTGGATCTGGTGTTCGGATGGATAGTGTTGTCTTCTGTCCTAAGCTGACTTGCCCACCTCCAGTGGTAAGCTAGTTAATCACGCATGTGTGTGAGCACAGAGACCATGAAGGAGGACAGACTATTTACCTGAAACCGTAGTTCTTCAAGTGATCATCTGTGACCTCATACAACCAGCCCTCCTCCCCTCTCTCTGCAGGTTCACTTCTATTTGATGGATATCAGAACTGAGGGGAGTAGCTCTTGGGCTATTTATCCTGGTGCCTAATGGGGCAGGTTTACTCCCAAAGGCTACTAGCACTGTATCATTTCGTGGGTGAATCTGTGCAAGTGCAAAGACCCTGTGTGAAGACACAGGTAACCACTCAACAAACTACAGTTACAAGTAAGCAACCTGTCCTTACCTTAATTTTGCCACTGCGAATCAATGACAGTTTCAATTTTTTTTTCAGTCCAGAGTGAACTGAGTCCAAATCAATGCAAACCAAATCGGACTTTGAACTTGACTGAGATCCTTTGAATTGTTGTGTTATTGTGTGCCTTCAAGTTATGTCCAACTTATGACAACTCTAAGGCAAACCTGTCGTAGATTTTTCTGAGGCTGAGAGTGTGTAACATGACCATGGTCACCCAGTGGGTCTCCAAGGCTCAGCAGGGAACCAAACCCTGGTCTCCAACACTCAAACCACTGTGTCACGCTGGCTCATCCCTTGCATAGCCCTATTTAAAAGGAGAAATAGGTAGAGGATATGGCTAGCAGTGGCTACTAGTCCCTATGGTTGTATACCTTACTGTGAATACTACTTGAAAAGCCATTGCTATAAGCTCTGCTGGTAGACTTCCCATTGATATTTGGTCAGCCATTATACAAAAATGCCTTTTGTTTGATCCTTTAATCTTTTGTTATTTTATACATTCTCATTCAACTAATCTTTTAAACATTCTCACATATTCTCCCAGATTGGAGCACTTAACTGCAGCAGCACTAAGGATGCTACTGCTAATACAGTAGGTTTCTAAGAAACAGCACCAAAGTTTAAAATATGTTTGTATATTATATTCCTGAGCTAAGAGCAAAAAAATCATTTCAGATTATCCTTACTTGTAATACATCTAAAATAAGTTTTGTAGGTGACTTGTAATAACTCGTTAAAGTTAATAACTATAGTCATTCTTCCCTGAGAGGTTATTTTTAAAAAAACACTATATAAACGTATTTATTTAGCTGTAATTCCACTTGTATTTAGAAACAATCAATCAATTTTTGCAGTAATTTTCTGTTTTCTCTTCAGGCTGTACACATCTTTTGCCTTCCCTGCAGCAGGATTCTTCTTAATCTCTTAATCTTCCCTGTTATATTCGTACTGTTAGCAAAAGGTTTAACCTATCAAGGTCAACCACCAAGAAAAATTATTCTGGCAAATCGTGAAGTTCCCCGAGTCTGGAGATACCTCCCTTTCGTCCACGGGAAATACGGACCTGACCACGTAAAGCCTGCCACTCAGAAATTAGTATAAGAAGGGCTTGCTATTCATAGATGAATGACAAGCCCTTGAGCAAGATGAGACTCTAAAGAATTCTTGAGAAGGTGATTAACTAATCTGGTTGGGCTAGCATCACTTGGCTGTATGAGCTATAGCCTGCAGTATTTCCTCACTACTGAAGAAGTCTAACTGTGCCCTGCAGATAGTAACTCTCTTCTCTACTCTTCAGTCACTCCCAGTCATTTTTCTAATCCCTCAGGCAGTCCTGTTTCACAACAGGTTCAACAATATTTACCTACTGCCCTGAACTTTCCCCTGCATATTCTACGTGCCCTTTCACCTGAATTGCAGTACACAGTCACCAGGGCACTGAATTCTGAGGAGAAACAGCCAACTCCTTCCAGCAGGGTCACGTCTCAGAATTCTTTTCCGGTTCTTCTCCCTGTTTTTCATTTATTCACAAACACCTATTAAGTATATATTAAAGTATTTAAATGATACATTAAGACAATGACCTCCTTTACATCTATAGATGTGTCCCCCTGCTTGGCGTCACCACCCTCCCCCATGTCCTATCCTATGTCTCTCACACAGGCCCCTTGTGCTACGCGTTCTCCGTCTTAACACGGAGTAATTTCTTTGTCTGTGAATGCTTTACTCCTTCATGAATCCCTAGAGAATCCGACAGATGTTGAAGCTGAATTTTTTCTGCCGTTGAAGCCTCCTCTTGTGCAACAGGTGGAAAATGATGTTTCCAGATCAGAAACTGCCTAGGCCTCGAGATTTCAGGGCCAAAACCTGAAACTTAGGGATGCCCCTGATGTTAAGCTCTTTCCCAGCTTTTTTTTTTAACAACTGTCTACTCTAAACACTGCTTTTACCTACATGTGGGAGCTGTAGTCCAACCAAAGAAAGTTTTCCCAGGCCCTGCTTTGAACAAACAATTCTGGTTTTGACAGTCTGGTAGTACCAATTTTAATATGTGGGAGTTGTAGTCCAACCAGCGAAAGTTTTCCAAGCACTTTAAATGGTTTGATGCCTTTAATCTGTGCTATCAACTACTTCAACCCACATGCACCTAAGCCCAATGTCAGATGTTACTGTGGCTTCAATAATTTATGGTAGTGTAAAGAAGATGGGAACAAAAATGGGAAAGTAAAGAAATAGCAGCACAAAGCAGTAAATTTTGAGGGGAAGAGAGGTGGTGGTCTGGTATATAATCCTAGAAATTCTACAGTCTACAGAAGCTGCTCTGAATCAGCTGGAGCCAGCAGCATCCACTAAACACACTTGCCCTGAGATTTCCTTCCCTCATCTCAAGAACTACCAGAGCAGGCAGCCCACAGTGGATAGGTGGGTCTCCAGATGTTTTAGATTCCAGCTCCCGTTGTCCTTGGCCATGACAAAATTGAAGTCTGAAACATCATGAGAGCTACCTGCTGCCCATCCTGTGGGATGTTTTTGGCTGGCAGACCAGACCAGTTGTTGCCCCTACGTGATTTAGAGCACTATTTAACAGTGCATTACTATTTCAGCTTTGGAGATTTTTCTTTTTCTTTTTTAAATAAGAGGAATGCAAGTGAGGAATGCTGTGAAGTTAATTGCAAATGTGTGAAGTGGTGATTAAAACTTTCCTTTCAAACTCAGCTCACCCACCAGAGTCCTAGTTTCCCCACGTGAGTGGGATAGCAACTGATTGCCATTCATAGAACACCCTTCATCCCAACTGCATTGCCCCTCCAAGTACACCAAGAGACTGAATAATACTGGACTACACTGTAGGGCTATCGTGCACTTCTCTTTTCTTCCAGTGGAAGATGGGAGAACACTGGGCTATTTTTCAGGACTAAAATAATTTGCTGTTTATCTCACCTGCAGTACTCCTCCCTGTATAATGGCTATAGGAATTATAATTTTTGTCATCAGAGTAGTTTTTAAAATGTGTATAAACTCCAGAAGAAAAAAAACATTTAAGGAATGTGAAATAAGACCTGTGTTAGAAAGAACATGAACTCTTCTCTTTGTTATAATCTTTTGTTTGAAGATGGATATACTGTTGCTCAATTAAGCTACACTAAAGTCTGGATTTCACAGTTGTTTTCTATGGCTAGTAATTGCTTCTCCATCAAAGAATATCCTTCCTCTCACACAGAAATTTCAAATGAACCAAGAAGTACCTTTCTTTTCCAAATGCATGTAGTATCACTCTACTCTTGTCTTGTTTCTCTGGCAGAGGAGGGCAGCTGCTGTAAGGCTGGGGCCCACTGTTGGTCACTGTTCAATCACTTGAGCCCCACACTTGTTTTGTTTTCTTGAGAGGGATTAGATTTTTTTAAAAAACTACAAATATATAAAAAAGATGAAAAGCAGATGAAATTAATTAAAAATTAACACTTCACTAAATATTAAATTCAGTAATATCCTTCCAAATCCCTGCATATATTATTGATAAATAAAACTCTCCATCATATGTGATTAATTTAATAAATTATAATTTTTATTTATGTACAAATGAACATTTAATGTATTTAAATTGACTTGAATTAAACAACTATTGATATTGAAGTAAAAGAAATTCAATTATCAACAATGATATCAACTATCCTATTGATTACAGTTTGTTTGTTTTTCCTTTTCCCGTTGCCTATGGTGCATTTTTTGGTTTGGTGTCAAATTCCAATGCTAATCCAATCTCTCAGATTGCCAACTTTTTAAAAAAGTTAAAAAACTAGGAAGTGGTAGGTGCCACTAAAAAGGATTTGGGGGGGCCACACATTGCCCACCCATGCTCTATGGGTAGCACTGATCCTCTATGGCAGTCATAGCAGTGACTTAACTCATTAGCGAAACCCACTGAAAAGCAGGAGCGGGTTCATTTCTCGCAAAATAATTAGACAAACAGAGAGTGCACATTTTGCCCCATATTTCTGATTCTGAAAGTGCTACAGTGGAATTGTAGTCTTCCATTTGCTCACCAACCCACCAAGTAATTATTAGTTCTTCTCTTCAACTGCAAGTCTCTTACTTTGGCCTAATGGTAATGGGTTGGGGATAAGAGAAATTGTTAGATGCTGAGATTAGACAAGTGCAAAACATCCTGTTGCCTCCTGGTATCTTTCATTCAGTAAATGCAGTCCTGATATATTTTGTCATATGGTGTCTACATGTAGATATTAAATGAGAGAAAAAAGCAAATTGCATCCTTTAAATGGTCAAGGACTGTAATTTACAATGAGCTTTTGTGTTAGCCACCATATCTTTTCCCAGACTTGATATAAGCTTGATAATCTGCATTTTTAGGCATCAATCACTTAACACTAATCAACTAATAAGAGAATGTCTTGAGCACCAAAGCCAGATCAAATGGCAAGCAGGACACAAAGACGATAGGAAATGCTGCCACCTACATTCTTTGTGGGCAAGGCTTTTGATTGGGGAGAACTCTTAATATCAGCATTAAAATGTTTTGCAGGACTTACAAAGTATCAAGACATGGATAGAAAATCAGATAACTGGTCCTCAAACCAAGGGGATTGTTGCCAGAGTTAATGTTCGCTGGTACAGGGCTACTGAAACCTCTTAATATTAATTGTCCTACTTTTAACATACACTTAATGGGATCTACATGAATACAAATGTCAACATAACAGATTGGGGGCAGAGAGATCTGAGACATACTGATCAGAATGAGGGCTACATCTCCCCGAAGGTCAAATGCGGAAAGAAAGGCATTTCTGTCTAGTTTATCAAATGGACTAGGCTAAATCAGCTACTTCACTACTCAAATGAGCTCTGATGGATGGCGCTAAGTAATATGGAAAATATCTGTGGATGGGCTTTAAGCTGTGTCTCCTTTCACAGGGCAGGAGAATTCCAACATTTGCAGCCATTGTTCCAGTTCTCTTTTACTCAAAACTCTCCAGTATTCCTGAAGACAAGCTGGACTCAGATTTGCAAGCTATTGTTTTAACTAGTCATAGCATGTTGTTACCCCATTACAGATCTCACCTGTGCCTTGTTGGAACACAGAGGTTGGAAAGGGGGACTGAACAGCCCTCTGTAGCAGTGGGAAGCCCTTACAGTCACAACAGCAGAGAGACAGCAGAAGGCTTCAGTGTTTAGAGACCACAAGGTCCTTTAAAGTGAGGAATGTCTAGCAGTTAAAACTGATGATACCAGGAAAAAAAAAGATGCTGAATCCCTGCTGGACCTGCTGATGTGCTGTGACCTTTGGTCAGGCATAGTGCATACTGTTTGTTCCCTTGATAAGGGCTGGGAAGTACTTAGGTGGGCTCTGTAAACACAGATTTGGAGAATCTCTTCAAAAGCCAGTGAAACACAGAAGACAGTCACTCCCAAGTTCAGCTAGACTAATCAAGCTTGACTAACCCTGTGAAAATGTTGCGACTGTTCAGCCACACGAAGTATTGCTTCCAGGTGAAACGGGCACTTCAGAGGCCACTGTGGCCAGCACAATTTCCAGTAGTGGTGCAACAGAACAGGTAAGGGCAAACACCGGCTGGTTTTCACAACTTCATTTTCTGTAACTAGGCTTTTATTTTAAGATTAGTTTGCAGGTTTAACCTCCTGCCTAGAAAACATGACAATAGAATTATGCTATAACTACAGTGATAGCTTGAGGTGAATTTAGAGCAGCAAGTTGAATTTTCTCTAGAGTCATCAACTATGAAAATGGAAACAAAATGAGTCCTTTAAAAAAAAACTTGCTCTTTAACAATTACACACATTCATTTTGCCTTTCCTTTCCTTGCATGTCATATCTGCCAATACCGTTATAATCTTTGTAAATTTCTTTTGAGCTCTCCCCAATCGCTGGGAGAGTTTAGTGCATATATCTACTTGGAACCTTCAGTGATAAGAGAATGAGTAGTACAAGGGATACCTAAGAGATCTAGGAATGTCAGTGCAAATGTTTCACATTTTTGTTTCACACTTCACATTTCTTTCACATTCACATTTTTTCTTCTTAGCCACATGTTTTGAGGCTATGTTCAACATGAATGCTGACTCCTACACCAATTTAAATAGAAAACAAAGAACAATTTGTTCAGAGGGCAGACACAATCACACAGATGCTGGCACTTAGTCTTATGCATTAAACATCACATGAGATGGACTGCACACTTCTCTACTTCCTATTGTTTTACTAGCCAGAGTAAAACATGCAGTATCCTAATTTTAGGCTGTTGCAACATGCACTGCAAAGAATCTTATGACATGGAGTTTTGTGGACTACGGCTCTTTTCAATGCCTAGCAAGTTCTCTGGAATTTTAAGCATACACAGAATTCACAGGGTTAATTTAAAAACATTAAATTAAAAATACTTGTACTGACAATTACATTATAAACTGACCATACACAAACTCTTGCTGATAGCAAAAACAACCTAGCACTAGTCCAGCCAGACAAAACATGTAACGTGAAAAGAAATTTTCATTGCATTCAAGTCTGTGGCAATAGATCAGGACTTCCTAATGAACATTAGGGCTTTCTAATGAACTGTAGCTCATCAGTCTCTCTTCTCTAATACCTCTTTGAAGATGCTTTGCCCCACAGTGGATTTTACATATTGAGCTCTTTCTACATGATCAAAGGAGAAATGTTTACCCTTGTTGCATTTTCCAGGTGCCCCAAGAAGCCCATTCTAATGTAACGTTTTGTGCCCCAGAGGAAAACAATGTTAGGCCCAAATGCCAACTACATGGGCCCTTTGCAAGTAGTAGAAGGCCAACATCCTGCCACTTCTGCCAACTTCCAGAATTTTTTTCTCATATATTTCTGGACAGGCATTACTTTCTGAAAGAAAAAACATACCTCCAAATTGGCTTTAGAAGAGGTCCTAACTGAGGATTGGGCAACTCTGGTCGGTCTGGAAGCCAGTTTTCTACCACATGGGGTAGAATCAGATCCAAGATGGTGACAGCTGTACTCAGACCGCTACAGTTTCCTTGATTTTATTGTTAGGTTCTATTGTTTTATACCCCATCACTTTTATTTGTTTATAGTCTTTGGCTAACAGTTTTATAGTTTAAACTCTTTATTTCCTTTTTATAACTTTTAATTACACAGAGTAATTGGTTAGTAGCTGACCATTTGGTTTGCACTGATAGCAGCCAGGAAGCTGCTGCTTGAAAGTAGTGCTGCTGCCATTCAGTGTTTTGCATCTGCTCTTCGGGTGAATAACAGACTCTTCATGCTGACAAAGAATCTTGCTGTTTGGTGTAAGAGTCAGGTCTGGTTTTTTGCCCAGTCATTAACATGATGAAAAGAAAGAAAAGGACCAGCTTATTCATGAGTATGAGCAGCTCTAAACAAAGCAAGTTGGATTCTTTTATTACACTGCAGACCCCCCTATGTGTGAAATTCCAGTGACAATGAACAGATTTGCACCTTTAGCAGAAGAGACGAAGCTTGAACAAGGTGATGCTGGCATTTTAGCTCAAAGATACATGGACTCTGTTCTGGTGGAAAACCCCTTATCTAATACTGAACTACTAGCAGAACAGTGTTTGTTAACTGCACAAACACTTACTGGTTCTCAATTAGAAAAGGTGCTGAGATCTTTAACAGATGTGGTTATCTTTGGTTTTGCAGAAGTATTTAGACTCAAGCAACATAGATAATAATCTTTTGTCCTCGTCAGCTCAATCCAATGGTTCGCATCATTATTCCAACAGAAGCTTTAATGTCTGCTCTAACTCTCAGAAAATATACCTGAGCAGAAGACGGTTGCCTGAGATTGCAAGCTCTTCAAGTAGTGGTGGATGTATATCCGTTTAATGGACAAATTCCTTATTGGAACTCAGTGTCTAGCGCTAATTTGAATCTTAAACAAATTTTAAATATCAGAGGCTTTAACTTGCTTTCTGTTGAGTGGTTATTTTCATCCTCACAACATGTGAGGGTTCTCCTCAGCTTCAAATCCACTATCCCTAATCTATTAATGAGGGAAAAGACATACTTGCAAGCTTGTGGTGATTTCCTGGCACGGCTCTTTAAGGACTCTTGTATTAGACCATTCATTTATTTTAAGAAATTTCTAGCCCTTTCTTCCCAACATCACAGTAGCCACACCAAACTGACTAGCCTTACAGAGCTCTTACTTGAGTTTGCGGCACAAATGGATGCTGCTTCTGCTGCTACTACAGAAGAACTTTTCATCAACGGATGTCAAGTTGCTCAAAGAGACCTACTTAACACCAGCTCAAGTTAAGATTTTCCAGATTTCCAGTCACTGAGCCAGACAACGCACATAAAAACTACAATTTTCTCCCATTCCAATTTACAGCCTACAAAAGTCCAAACGAATCCTAATCTTTTTAGGTTCTCCCTTATTAGAAACTCAAAAGATCTGAAGCTGAATTTTGCTAGTTTCAGTTTGGCCCAACTGCAATTTAGGCTGGATTTATTATTTTTAAATGGCATGGATCTGAGGATGATATGGGCAAATATACTTTCTCAAATTTATGAGGATCTAGTATGGTAGAGTACTGTTTCGTTTCTAGAAATGCTTTTCAGTCAGTTTGTTCTTTCTATATAGATGTTGGAGCAGATAGTGACCATCAGCCTTTAGCTCTTACCATATTTGTTCCAGGGAAAAAGATACGGCGAACTTAAAATCACCTTACTAATTTTACTGTTGATGGGCCGCAGAAGATAAGATCTAAATGGACAGCAGATCTAGGTAGTCTTGTTGAGGTGAAATTGAATTCTGATTCAACAACTTCTTGAAGATCAGTCATAATATCTAAGCAATCTGCAGTGACTGTCATTGAGGCTTATTGTCATGGACCACTCACAGATCTGTTGCCTATGAAAAAACTCAAGTTTGTCAGTCTGCCATTTTGCAATAGTTTTATACCAAAGGGGAGCAATATACCACCTGCCATTAAAGTCTTTAATGGTAAGACAGTTGCACAATTGCTTTATGCCTCTGCTATTTGGATTTCGGGAGTAACAAAAGAGTTAGATAATCTTCAGATTAAACTCTTAAAGGCTCTCCTCCAAATTCCCAGATGTGTTCCCAGTACAATTCTATTGTTGGAAACAGAGGAATGCCCAGTATTGACAAGGGTTTGGTTGACTGCTTTAAAATTCTGGCTTAAGGTTAATATTTTTAATTGGGCACATGTTTACCTCTACCTCTATTTCAGGATGGTTACACAAGCCATTGGTCAAAGCTTGTTGCCCATAAAGCTGCTTAAATTGGTCTGTCATCATCCCTCTTTTTATACTTGGGCTATGAGACTGTTCTCAAATCAGTAAAACAAAGACCATGGATATTGCTTTCTTTGACCTTCAAGCTCATTCATACTCTTCCGGCTCACCAAGCTCATTGAGTATAATACATGATTGGCCTTTTCACCCAGCTGTGTATTTAAAGAATTTGACTGTCCTTAATTATGATAGACTTTTCACAAAACTCAGATTTTCCATCCAAAGTGCTTTGAGGTAGATTTGCTGGTGTCCCTTACACAGTAATCAGGAAATAGAATCCATGAAGCACATTCCCTTGTCCTGTGGATTCCACAAACAGATTCCACAACATTAATCCATTATTGGTGAATTTGCCAAGACAATCAGCCCAATCTTACGTCAAATTCTTATTAGAAGGTAAGAATCCCGGTGTGACCTTGGTTGTTGCCAGGTTTTTGTCTGTAATGGTCACAATTAGAGAACAGTTAACTTCTGTATTAGGGGAAAACATTTGAAATAAGTTATGCCTATATGATTTTACCCAATTGCTCTTTGTGCTTTTGATTTATCTTAGATTTTTTTTTATTTCAACTTGTCAGGTCTATGGACCATAATAAAGAATTGTACTATACCACGTGGCATAATCAGGGGAGCATACAAACTGGGGGGAAAAGCCAGATAGGAGGGAAATGAAATAAAGCAAGAAGTGACCAGAAAGCTAATTCTGAACAGTGGGTTCAGTGTTCAGTAGTACAGTGGGCTCCTGTGGACTAAGTTAATGGTAAATCACAGCCCTAGAGGCTTCTAGATGGGGAACTTCACTCCTTTTTGGCCAGAACAGGGCCATTTAGGGAGGGCCCTCACAGGCAAACTCCAGGATTCCATAGGATGTTGAAAGTGGAATAATAGCACTGTAACAGTCTAGTGTGGAAGTGGCCCAGGTGAGCGGGGGTGCTGCTGCTGCTATGGTTTCATGCAGTTCCAGGCTGCAACTTTGCCCACCCCAATCCAATTGAGGTGGAGAAATATTCACAATGTGGATATCAGACAAATTCATTAACTCATTTTTAAAATTTTAATATTCATATGCTACTTTATATTTTTTACAGTAGAAATTGATGGTCCCTTAAAAATGTTCATTGAATACATAAAACCCATTAAAACCTGAATAAAGTCAAGGGTAGAATAAAAATTTAGCATAAAAACAAGAAGAGCTTTTAAAATATTGTGTGGGGTCTTTTCAAAGGTGTCAATAAGATATATCTGAGAACCAGTGCAGTATAGTGGTTTGAACACTGTACTACGACTCTGGAGACCAGGGTTCAAATCCCCATGCAGCCATGGAATCCCACTGGGTGACCTTGGGCAAGTCACACTTTCACAGCCTCAGAGAAAGGCAGAGGTAAACTCTCTCTGAAAAAATCTTGCCAAGAAAACCTTGTGATAGGTTCACCTTAGGGTCTCCATAAGGTCAGAAACAACTTGGAGGTACACAACAACAACAAAAGATATACCCCATTTGGGAAAAGAAAATACACTGGCCTTTGGACTTGATCCCTAGCCTATGCAGCAGTTTTGGCCAGGTGTTCATATTTATTCAAAGACCTTTGTATTAAACATTAACCTCCTGATAAAAGCCTATGAACCAGTGTGAGATTTATTTTTTAGGGTTAGAGAATGGCATGGAAAACAGGGCAGGTGAAGAGGTGGAGACCGTGTAGAGTGTTTTGCAATGAATTTATTTCAAGAGACTACCAAAGAAAATATGGTGAGGACCAGATCCAGCTGCGAAAAGCAGCAAAAAGATCCTGGGTTGGAGATGGGGAAGACTAGGGATTTTTTTTTTCAAGCCACACCACTGCCATGAGGGGAAGAAAAATATTTCTACATATGATTTCATGGTGTTTTTTTAAAAAAAATGATTAGAAAGCACAATAAAACAGCAGCAAGAGTTAATACAGAAGCAAATATTCCAGAGGATAAATTATCAGCAATTCCCAAAGGATTTAGTTAAATTTTAAAACTTAAAAGATGTAATTTTTACTCATCCCTGGAAAGGCAGCTGAGAAGAAGCTATAAAAGGTTCTCTTAGGAGAAAATTCCTAAGCATCAAAGCACCATAGAAAAGGTAAACACCCACTTGGCAGAGAGTAACCCAAACAGTCCATAAAGTAGTATTCGGAGTAGGGTTCCTTCAGGAGAGGGCCTAAATACCATAAAGGCACTAGATGCTATCTGATCTTGGAAATTAAGCAGGGTCAGCCCTGGTTAGTACTTGACTGGGAGACCACCAATGAATACCAGATGCTAAAAGCTGTATTTCAGAGGAAGGAACTGGTAAAACCACCTCTGAGTAGGTGCAGTTGCTCTGTAGTTGTTTGTTAGACACACATTTCCTTTGCCACTGTCCCAGGAGGGTCTACTTTATGAGGCCAACTCAAAGATCGAACAATGGCAGATCACCCGTTTTAGAGAATATAAAATGTGAGGGATATACTATTGTTGTTTTCTTGTTCTCATTGGGAAGGTCCCAAGCAGGGTCAGTCTGTGGTTGTCTCCCCAAGAATAATTCAGATGTTGAGCAGCTGATAGTCCCAGCGGTAAGTGGAAGCCATGCCAGTATCTGGCAGAGTCTTATTTGAATCTCTGTAGCCCCTTCCCATTTTTCAGCTAAGACTCTAATCAGATGCTGACTGCATGCATGTCTTGGACGTCAACCACTTTTCCCTTCCGTACCTCTTTTGTTTTGTTTACCCTCTTGAAAGCTTACACAGTATTTTGTGACCTTTGAGTTCGCCTAGTACAGATTTTGGCATTTTTCTTTTGGCCAACGTGGATACTACTGCTTGCTTTGTAAGAGTCTAGTTATTCTTGCACCTTAGAAGTTATAGATCCTCTTTCCTATGTAAATTTAAGACTCCTCTCTGATTATCTTGCAGTTTCTCCACCACTTCTGTGCACTGCCAGACCCAGACAGTCTCGTTGTGGCCTAAGGATGTTGGCATCCTTGCTATGGAAGTGTATTTCCCTTCCCAGTATGTAGACCAGAGTGAACTGGAGAAATACGATGGTGTGGATGCAGGGAAATACACAGTGGGACTAGGACAGAAGCAGATGGGCTTCTGTTCAGCCCATGAGGACATTAATTCATTGTGTCTGACTGTGGTTCAACGTTTGGTAGAGCGAAGCCATCTTTCCTGGGATTCTATTGGCCGGCTGGAGGTTGGCACAGAGACCATCATTGACAAATCCAAAGCAGTCAAGACAGTTCTGATGCAGCTCTTCGAAGAATCAGGAAACACTGATGTTCAGGGTATCGATACTACCAATGCCTGCTACGGAGGAACAGCCTCCCTTTTCAATGCAGCTGACTGGGTGGAATCCAGCTCCTGGGATGGTAAGTAATGCCAGACTGGGCTTCATCCTCTTTGGATAACTGAAATTCCCTTGTCTACACAACCATTAAAGATACAGGAGCCCAGTCACTTATTTCGTCTGGCAATCTTAGTTAAACGGTCACACTTGCTGGTCAAGTTTCCAGCCCAGAATGCTTTTCCTGCAGTTTTGCAATTCTACTGCCAGGGGGCGCGGTGACTCAGAAAGTCTTGTCTGTTAATGAAAAAAGACTTGGGACGGGGCGGGGGCGAGGGATACAGTGTCATTGTTTATTGTCCCTAGCAGAACAAAATTTCCTAGAAGCTGAGTTGCTATCATAGGTATTCAATGAGGGAGTAAATGCAGAGATTGCCGTAGTTTGTTCAGACAAAACTGTGCTAAAGTTGCCATCCAGAACCTGCAAATGCCGGAGTCATCCTGTGAATTTCAACAGTAGCGTAAGGGAATGATGGATTCTTAGTTCCAAGACTAATTTATTAAATAATGCAAGGGCTTTAAATTGTAGATTTTCTTACATTGCTTGTTTCCTCACCAGTAATTTGAGAGGTAGCCAGTGGGGTTGTGAGGAGGGACAGTAAAATGATGGGGAAGAGCAGAAAATTATAGACCACCCCCTTTGTATATCACACCTTTGCAGTTTTCAATAAAGAAATTATCTCTGATGCTTGGGTTCTACTCCAGTCCTTTCTTATATTCAAAGCGAAACTAGGAGTGATGTAGAACTTTTGGGAACTGTATTAAAATATTACTGGCAGCTATGGAGGGTGATTCCGTCAGGATCATGATGCCACATGGCTTTTCCCCAATTTCTATTACCTTTGCTTTAAAGCTTCTATTTGTGCTATGTAGGAATGGGGGGATGATATAGAGATACCAGTGTCTCCAGAGTCACATCTAGCTTGGCTGTGAAATTGCAGTCCCACTGAATTCTCTGGGACTAACTTCTGAGTGTACACATTTGGAATTGGGGACTATGAGATATTCCTATTCCGTTGTTAAATGTGGGGAAATTTTAGTAATTATACTCCAGAGATACAACAAAACTGCTTTAGAGATATTAACAAACAAGTTGTTGTAAATGCCACATATATTGTGAAGAAGTTTCCAATTTCTTTTTGTTTTAAAAAAGGTAGATGGATAGATATTGCTGGTGGTGGTGGTGGTAGTAGTAGTAGTAGTAATAATAATAATGAAGAGGAAGAGGAGGAAGAGTTCCTGAGTTCACCCTGAAGTTTGACCAGGGCTATACAATGAGAAAGGTGGGAGGCCGGATTGAATTATGGACTTTGATCACAGTCAAGGGTTTAGCAAGTCACTGTCTCTCAGTCTCACTCTTCACATCCATATCAGCTGAAAAAACAACCCACCTCATGCTATTGTAGCCCACAGGCCACATAATTCTGAGATTCCTCAGCAAGTTTAAAATTGCCACCATCTCTAGTAAATAGGCAGCCTGAGCTTACTCCCAGAAATTGCTTGGGAATAAGACCTGTTCTTCTTGTTTGTGTTACTCTGTAAAATGCCATGCAGGTAACTAGGTAATTAAACAGAGATAATTCACAACTGTACGTTGTTGAACTGGGACTTATATCTACAAATGATCTTGGATAATTTTTTATGATGATAAAATCAGTAAGAGTTTTTTCTCATCATCAGTGCTGACAATGCTCTTCCCATGTCAGGACGCTATGCCTTGGTAGTTTGTGGTGACATTGCTGTCTATGCCACTGGGAATGCACGACCAACAGGTGGAGCAGGAGCAGTAGCTATGCTGGTTGGACCAAATGCCCCTCTGGCTTTGGAGAGAGGTTAGTATCGCATGTTTCCCTTGTCTAGAATCACTGTTTGCATGCTAGGGATTTCAGCTGCAAAATTTGTTCCCCTATCCAAAGAACATTCCTCTGAATCTCGTGAAACACTTGGAATGGTTTCGTGAGAAACCATTCCTAAGAAGAAGAAGAAAAAGAAAGAAAACAAACAAGGAAGTAGTTGTATGAATGAGGCTTTAATGAAACAACTCTGATTGCAATTGTAAATATCATAGCAGTCGTATGTATGTATTTCCTCATTTTTCTCTTAAAACTGGAGCTCATGTTGCTGAATTTCAGTGCTGCAATAGGCACAAAACAAACACCTGTAGCACAGAATGAGTCCACTGTGACTAAAAATCTGGATTTGTTCTGTTTTGAATGTAGAAGACAACCAGGCAAGTCAGGTTTCATAAACAATGCTGTGCGTGCAGCAGTCAGATTAAAGATGCATGAATCAGTACATTGAGATTTGTTGGACTGGAGATTCACAGAGACCTTGCTGACTTTGTGGTAAAATGTATCTATTTCTCTCACAAATGTCAGGAATGTGCAAGTAAGGGAGCAGCTGCTCTTCTATTTCACAGAGAGAGTAGCAAGCTTTTCATCTGAGAAAATGAGCCTTTTTACGTCTAAGACATTAGCATGCTTGCAGCATTGTTCACAGAGCAGTTGCCTGTCTTTTATGAGCAAACCAATCCTCTCCTGCCTCTTCCACCTGCCCCCGCCCCCAATTAAAAACAGCTATGTACTCTTTTAGATATGGAGAGTTCCTGGACAAGACTACTATTAGTTCGGACATATATTTCCCCAGGAAGGCCACAAGAACCACACACACACACACATGTATTTGGGAATAGAGTGAGGGCCTATTCCAGACAAGAAAATGTGAAACACAGCAGCAAACCACACACCCCCCCCAAAAAAACCCAGAAACAAACCAAGCTGCATTCTCAGCGTGAAAGAATGGGGGGCACAAGGAGACATATCTGCCATGCAGCACCTATATGGGGAGGCTAAATGTAGAAGAAAGGAGTGGTGGGCATGGCAGAATAGAGCTGACATGAGTGACAGGGAAGGAGGGCCTGGCACTTGGCACAGAGGATGAGGGCAGAGTGGCACCATGTATACCTACATACAAATAATGGTGCAAAGGTGCAGCTGTCACTTGCCAGAAGCAGCGAGAGCAACTGGAGAGAGGAGAAACAGACTGCAGCAGGTATTGTGAGAAACATTCCATGCCTATCAGGAGGTTCAAAGAGAATGCCCTCGACTGGATTCCCCCCACCTTCTGCCTATAATGTGCACTCAAGACACTGAGTATAAGTACCATCTGTGTGTGGGGCACTGCAATCTCTGGGATGCACTGCAAAAAGGGTGGATTTTGCTCAGCCTGCATGTCCTGCCCAGTCTTCCCTTCCAAAACAAAAGCAACTAACTCAAATAGCAATCAAAATGTTTCACCTTTCCCTGATTCAGAGTCCAGTTGAGCTCCCAAGGCTGCCACTACGGAAGGAGGGGGATAACATGATGCATTGTAATGCGGACAGCATTGCTGGCAAAGGGAGAGGGGAGGAGCGGGGTCTACAGGAGACGTACAAGCTTGTCTCTCAGGGGAAGAGTTAAGGAAGGCCTCTTGTGACAGAAGAAAAGAAGCAAAATGATCACTGATAGGTTTCCCACCATGACAGGAAAACAAGTGATATGCTGCTGAAAGGCCATAGCTGCTTGGTAGTCAAAAAGAATTCAACCAATAGTAGACATGTGCCTGGCAGTCAAATGACCTGGAGGAAGATGCCAGACAGCTGTGGCACAAAGACCTCAGGACATGAGAGCCAGCTTTGCTGTGGCTGGTACCCCATGGAGTACTTGGCCAGCTGCCTTTTCTCCCAGAATGACTGGGGAGGGGCAGGCCAGGGTATTCAATGGCACAGCTGGGCAGAGGAGGAGCTGCCATTAGGCAGCCCAGTCTACTTCTCCCATAGCTGATCCTCACGCTTTCGCATAAACAGGTGTCTCAGAAGGAAGGTATGGGGAACTGGTGGCTCTCCAAATGTGTGCTGTGGCTTTTAAGCAGAGTAATATGGATGTACTTCCTCTTCTTTCTAGAAGAAAGATGGGCATTTGTGGGTCTCCACATTTTGCTGGACTGCAGTGCCTGTCAGCACAGCCAATAGTAAAGGAAGGAGGGAATTGCTGTCCAATAACATCTGGAGGGCAATATGTTCCCTACTCCAGATCTGAATGACCATGGGGCAAGAGTGCTGCCATATGCAGGAGGGCCCAGCCACAGAGCATGAAAGGGAGCAAGCTAGATGAGGAACTACAATATATAGTTTAGCAAGGATCCACAAGCCAAGCAGAGTTAGAGCAGCTGGGTGATTGATCACCAGCACTAAACACCAAATTTAACTTTCCTTAGTCAGAAAAGATATGCAGGAAATCTTCTTCTGGAAGCCTTCTCTCATGTGGCTATAGGGAGAGAGAAAAGTATGTGGGGTTTTTTGGCAAACAAAGGGACCTATTCAGTCATTCTGAAAACAAGCAGGAAGAAGAAAGTAAGTAAGGCTGCAGTAGCATAGAAAGAAAGCAGCCAAGCAAAACTTGAAGCTTCTGCCCTCACAGTAACAACACCAAGGATAAGTGTCTCTGGGAAAATTTAGGCAATGAGGAGGAAAGGTTACCTTTCAAAACAGAAATGGAGGTGCTTACTGCACCAACGCACATATTCAGTGTAGAAGAGGGAGATGGACAATTTTCTTCTCTGGTGATGGTGGAGTTTCTCCCTTTTCCTGTTTTTGTTTCGTTCACATTACTGTATTTCTCCCATGACAAGTGCTCAGTGGAACCCTCCCCCCACTCAGCAAAGAGGCTAATTTTTTGTTGTGGGGGAGGTTCGTATACCTTTTGCAACACTGTATCAAGCAGGAAGGAGACATTTCCCAAGTAACATGGCAGCAATTAATTTTGATCTGAGTATATCTGAGCATATCTTGTGCTAATATAGGCATCTACCCCAAAACTGCAAATATATAAACCTGTAAGGGCTTGTACATTTGTGGCTTAATGAAAAGTGATGCAGACGTGTCACGAAAATTGCAATCAAGTGCATACCTTTCTGGGAGAAATCCCCTGTGAATAGTCAGTCTTCGTTCTGGACAAACTTGCTCAGGCTGGGGCTACATGAGCTGTGACTCCAAATGTCATCTCAGCCACAAACATGCTAATTGAGTTCAGACTAACGTTCTCTCAGCCTCAGTTATTCCATCTGATGTAACAGTTAATACTGCAGGCTTATTGCAGAGATTATTTGCAATGTGCTGAAACTAACTTTGACTAACTTTGAAATGAGTACCCGCAAAGCAGAAGCCAGATGGAGGGGGAGAGATGAGTTGAGAGAAAGAAAGAGAAAAATATGCAGCTGAATTCTATACAGATCCACTAAGAGGTCCCACTGACCTTCTTGGATAAACTTGCGTAAGATTGTAGCCCTAGAAGGATGAAGGGAGAAATTTCTTTCTGAAGGGTTGAGAAGCAGGAACAGAGGAAGATTAAGGATTCTTATCTGCTTATTTGGCATCGTCCTAGGCCACTAGCCATCTTCTCTCCCTGAACAAGTCTCACTAGGTCTCTGTCACACTGTTATGTCAAAAGTATCTAGACAGCCACCAACATCTTCCTGTTCCCTAAGCTTCTGTGTCTGCCTGAGTCTGTTGCAAAAGATTATTTGCTGCTCTTTAATCCTCATCGTATTCCACCTATTTTACATTGTCACCCTTGTACTTTGCTGTGCTTCCTCTGTATCCTATATATGAATCTTGTAAGCTGGGGTCTTCCATGGCTTATTATGCTTTCTCTCACTGAGGTTTCTGATGCACATTCATCTGCAAAAACCAAGATATTCTCATCCAAATATACCTCTCCTTCATGGATGAAAAGGTATAATTTGGGTTAAAGAGACTGGACTAGCCTCGGAGTATAAACAGATTGTCAGGCAGATATCTCCTATCACATACACACAAAAATTTCTGATGTGAAACACAGCTTACCACAAGCACCACAGTGGTTAACGTTATGAGAATTAGTCCCCTTCTCATGATTGTTAATACTTATTAGAAAGTCCTCTTACTCCCAAGGTGTTCGTGGGACCCACATGGAACATGTCTATGACTTCTATAAGCCAGACTTAGCATCAGAATATCCTATGGTGGATGGACAGCTCTCCATACAGTGCTATTTCCGAGCCCTGGATCGGTGCTATGCCACATACAGGAAGAAGATTGAAAGCCAGTGGCAGAAAGGTATGTGCTGCCAGAAGAAAAGTAGGCTGTGAGTTTACCCTGCCCTTTTGGTGTCCCTCTATGCTTCTGTGATGGTGGGGATGGATCTATAGTTGCATACATGTAACATTTTTTTTGCAGTGGGGTGAGGGAGGGGAAGAGTCAATGACAATGAAAAAACCCTGTGAAAATTAAGAGAATCACTCCTAATACCTTACCATACACAGACAGAGAAGGGTGTGATGGTTTTTAAACTAACTGGTGTGCTGCATCTGTGCTAGAATGATTGCTCAAGTAATGGGAAAAATAGTAGAAAGCATTCTGTATTCACATTTCTGCTCACCAGTGGGCTTCTAAGCCACTCAGTAAATTCCCACATATAAAGTAGAAATAATAATAAGCTATTTCACAAGGCTACTGTACAAAACTGAAAGCAATAATGGCTGTAAAGACTTCTCTACATACAGAGCATGGAAGAAATTCATGATGATACCATAGGGTAGCAAATAGTATTTGGTAGAAAATGTTGCTGTGTATCTTTACTTCCTAACAGGAGATGCTCAGGCCAGGGATTGAGCCAACTGTTCTGCCCTTCAGGGTGCACCATTCCATTCTCATCCTGTTTTCTGTTTCAGTTGTCCAGCTGAAATTAATTTTGGGGTTTCTGATTTAACGTTGAGAATGCTCAGTCTCCTTGGACTGTTTTGGATTTTTTTTTTCTTTTTTGATGCCTCCATAGGGATTTTTTCCCCCTAGCTTTTTCAGATTTTTTTTCTGTGCTCCTGCAAACATCTTTGTCCTCTAAACAGGCTGATACATCCCTCTCATTTCTCAGTGGCCCTGCTTTAGCTCCAACTATATGCTGGAATTGATCCAGTACAATCCTGGGTCCATACAGGGCTTCCAAATCTGTTTTTGTGTGAAATTCTCTTGAAAGCCTGCTAGACTTTTGACCACTTCCGCTTTGATTTAGAGGGGCATTTTTGGTCTCACCTGAAGCAAATTGGCCTCCAAACCCACCACAGTTGTCTTCTGCTACTGTAGGCATTCACTGTCTGAATTTGCTGTTAGAGGGAGTAATATCCAGAGTTTGACAAGTTACTTTTTAAAATAATTAGTAACAGTCATGGCCCCAAGGTCCCCAAAAGTAATTATTGTAGTTAAAAATGCAAAATTAATTATTTGCTGAAGCTGACTATGGGAAGGAAAAGTGCCTATTTATCTTATGTAGATAAGCTCAAGGACACTGCTGTCAGGTAGAACACAAGAAATGAACTGATTGTGAACTCAGAGTGACCTAAATTTGACTTTCCTGGAGAGGGAGTTTTGAAGTGTGGCTAGAGAGAATTTCAGGAAAGAGTCTGATAGCTGTCGAAATGGTTTCAGGACTGAGAAAGCACATGCAAGCAGAAAATGTGCAAAGCTCAAGAAGAACATCAGATGAACATTCTAAGGATGTTGAATTTTATGGAAGGTTAATATTTTATGTCTGTGGCAGCAAGGATTATCCTAGCCCAAAAATGGAAAGAAAATTCTATATCCACAATAAACAGATGGGTGTTAAACCTAATAGATATAGCCCAGATGGACAGGGCCTCTCCCTAAACTGCAAACCCCAGGATTCCATAGGATGTTGAAAGTGGAATAATAGCACTATAACAGGCTAGTGTGGAAATGGCCTCAGCTTCAGCTGAGGGGGGGATGTGTGGTATACCTTGACCTCAGGGGAAGAGACTAGCCCCAAATGTTGATCACAGTGTCCCTTCCATCTCCAATTGGGGTTTCAAGCTGGGACTAAGGGTTATCCTCCTGTGATCCCAATCCAATTCAGCCCTCTATGCCAACTCTTTTTAGAACTTAAACTTCAAGTCTTGCACACCCAGATCTTGAGGATAAAGGAAAGAGATGTGTGTCGTGTGCACTGTTCTGCTTATACTACTTTCTCTTTCTGTTCCTGCATGTGATTTGCTGATTTCCATTTGTCTTACCTTTTGAAATCATTCTACCTGGAGGCAGCTGGGATAAACAAGCGCTGTACTCTTGAAGATTTCCAGTTCATGATCTTCCACACACCCTTCTGCAAGCTAGTGCAAAAGTCATTGGCACGGATATTGCTGAATGATTTCCTTGCATCCCCCAACGCTGACACTGAACATGGAATTTACAAGGGGCTAAAGGACTTCAGGTTAGTGAAGGCCCCCAGGGTCACTGGTCTCTAGTAGCACTGGCAAGAGCAGAAGGAAAGGGTGATCATGCACAAGAGAGCATTTAAATAGCTGTGTGGATGTAAGCAAAAACCCAACACTGCATTTCTCTCCAACATCGATGTCTAATAACTTATGATTTTTTAAAAAATCAAACAGCAAGGAGAGTTTAGGTTATTTTATTGAGGGCATTGGATAGTCACGTTTTTTGATGTAACTACAGGAAGTAGAGAGGCTTTGTGAGAAGAATGGATAGGTAATAGGAGGCAATATTTTTCTTAAAAGTTATTTAGGGCCTTGACTTTTCAGAGGGGCATGACCATTTCTAGCCATCATGCTGGTACCTCTAGGTTCTCATCCTTTACATGAATCTAGGCTGAGTTTAATGTATCTCCATTTGCATACGCTCATCCTTAGCAAGCCTTGTTTCTCCTTACCTTCACCATCTAAATTTAGATTACAGACTAATCAGGGCATGGACTTTGCTCTGACAAATGTCTTTGCTACAGATGTCATATCCTCTAATGGAAGTTTCTCATATGGTCAAATTTCCACTCCAGGGGCTCAGTATACCCATTTCAGTGTACACAACCTTCCGTGTTGTATATATTTGTTTTTCTTCATGTTTGCAAGCAGAAAAATGTGAATTAATTGAGATGTTTGCATTAGATTAGTTATTTTTAAACTTCTCAAAGGATAAACGGTTAAGAAAAGGATAGGCTGAAAATACAAAACAGATAAAATAATACATCACCATACTAAAGTTAAATACCAAGAAAATGAATGATTACACTGAAAAGGTCACTGAAGCAATTGAAAATCAGCTGAATTTTTTTTTCTTTTCTTTTTTTACATCTTTTGTAAAAATTCAACAGAGTCAAGGCCTTCCTCAGCTCCTTGAACTTCACAGTCAGGGTGGAAGGTGGGGCAAAGAACAGCAGTAAAATTCCTGCTGCTAGCAACATTATCTTAAGCCAATGCAACAATTCTGGAAGCTCAGTTCCACAAAATATTTCTTTCTGTCTTCATTTGAATTTAATTGAACATGGACATCTGTTTAATTGTTTGTTTAAAGAACTATAGACATGTGTTGGTATGCATGGAAAAGAAACCTCAGTGAAACCTCAGTGAAATGCCTTCCACTCATGTACCGTGTTTCCCCGAAAATAAGACATACCCATAAAATAAGCCGTAGCAGGATTTCTAAGCATTTGCGCAATATAAGCCATACCCCGAAAATAAGACATAGTGACAGGCGTGGCTATGCAGTGTACCGGTGCGGGCAGCCCCATCAACAAGGTCGGCTCCCCCTGTCAGGTCCCGGTCATTCTGTGCGTGCTACAAGCTAAGGCATAGAGGGAGACAGGGTAGAAGCAGCAGGAGGAAGAAGGGGGAGCGAAAAACCAAAGGTTCCCAAGTTTCGCAAACTTTCTTTTTCTCCTCCCTCCAACCCCTCCCTCGCAGAATCCATCCTGGATATAGAATTCCTTTAGATGCTTTCCTTTAGTCACTCCCCCCCTCTTTCCACTGTACACTCCGGACCCCACCTCTCCCCTCCCACTTCCCTCCCCTTTACACAACTTTGTAAGACAATCCCCCCCCCCGGAGTTCCCCCCTTTGTGCTCTTGAATCTAGCGAAGGTTAAGGAAGGGGAGGGGAAAGCCCCAAAACAGATCCAGGAAAGGAGACCCAAAACAACGCGCCAGCCAACCCGATCCTCCCAACAATTGGAGGGGGTGAGGGAGAGATTACACCACCATGCTGAAGCCGAGAGTAAGGAGGTTTGGGGAGGGGAAGGGAATCCTGCTTGTTTGCAAACACCACGGTGGGCGGAGGTGGTCGAGACAAGTGGCGTTAAGGAGGAACTGCAAGAAAACGGGCTGCCAAGGGATCGAGGCGGAGGAGGGAAGGCTGGACTTAACTATATTTGAATAAATGTAGATTGTTGTTGTACCATACTTAATAAAAATAAGACATCCCCTGAAAATAAGCCATACTGTGTCTTCTTGAGGAAAAATAAATATAAGACAGTGTCTTATTTTCGGGGAAACATGGTATATATATGCATGCATGGTGCCACGCAAGCTCATGTTTGGGAAGGACTAAATGCTCTCCTTCTCTTTTAGAAATGTGAAGCTGGAAGAAGCCTACTCCAACAAGGAGGTAGACAAAGCTTTTCAAAAGGCTAGCCAGGAACTGTTCAGCCAAAAAACACAACCCTCCTTGTTCCTCTCTGCACGCAATGGCAATATGTACACGCCATCTGTATATGGCTGCCTCGCATCTCTCCTGGCACAGTAAGATGCATGTTCTCTCTCCCTCTCCCTCTCTCTCTCCCTCTCTCGCATTCAGTGATGCTGCAGGCCTGGCACAATTCCCACTCCAAAATGAAGGACCAAAACCATGTGAAGCTTTTACTACTTATTTTTCAATTCCTCTGTTTCTATAGATTTGGTAAAAGAGATGGTGAGCCAGCATGCTTCAGTGATTTGAGTGTTAGACTAGGACTCCAAGAGACCAGTGTTCAAATCACTGCTCAGTCATGGAAACTCCTAAGTGACTTTGGGCAAGTCACACTCTCTCAGCATCAGGAGAAGAAAACTCTATGATAGAGTTGCTATAACTTGGAGTCAATTTGTAGGCATATGAGAACCACAACAACATGATTCTTTGCTTAATAAAAAACAGTCAGCCCTCCACATTTGTGGGCTTCATTTTTGCGGATTTATTATTTACGGATTATTTGCTGTCACCTCTGCTGCTGCCCTATGCCATTTTTAATAGGGACTGCAAGCCTCGTGAGACTGAGAAACTGCAAACGAGGCTAGTAAGTCCCTATTAGAAATGGTGTGGGGCAGCAGTGGAGGTGGCAGTAAGCCTCACCAGCCCCCAACTTCTGCCTTGTGAAGGAACCCTGATGCCTCCAAGGAATCCATGGTGAGTTGAATATGGTGATCACACTTTTGTGTGTGTGTGTTAAATATGATTTGGGAGGCCCTAGAGTTATTCACGGTTTTTCCACTTTCACAGAAGTCCTGTGCCCCTAACCCTAGCAAATGTGGAGGGATGATTATACATCTTAAATCCTTCCAAAGAAAGACTATGCAAGATATGCTTCATATTTGTTTGATGACTATATTTGTCACCATACAAATTTGTTGCAGTAGTGCACTTTTTGTTTTTGTTTCATTTTTGTTTTCTACAAAATGATGGATTCTTTTTACATCTCAAATGGTCTAGCTAGCGTAAGAGACAGAAATTACAACACTGTCTCTGTTACTGGCTTGGTGTGCAATGCAGCTTGAACAATACTTTTGAAGCTACAATCCTTTACGGTGTTAGTTGGGATATGCTCCATTAAATTTAATCGCCCCTACTCCTAAGTAAGCATGAAGGGGATTGCACTGTAAATTTTATAAATATTCACTAGTAGTATAGTTTAGTGCAATTTTAAATACAGTGTTTATATGACAAGATTTATGGATTTTTTTTTGTCACAATAGTCATAAGTTGCTTAATGAGAGAGTATTTCTTACATTTCATTTCTCTCTCTCCAGTTTCCAAGAGAAGGGGGGGTTCCTAGAAAACAAAACTGGAGGGAGGGGATAATTTTTCCCCAAAGGCATCAACATTTCAGAATTATTACGTCTTCAGCTGTAGCAAAATGAATCAGGACACAAATGTTTGTCCTTACCCAGTGTAATTTCCAGTTGCGCCTCTGCTGAATATTGTCAACAGGCAAGAGGAAGAAATATGAAATATGGCTTTTTCCTTCAGAAATTTCTGCTGAAATTATTCTGGAATTGCTCTGAAATACTGCAGGTACTCTGCCCAGCAGCTGGCTGGGTCCAGGATTGGAGTCTTCTCCTATGGCTCAGGACTAGCAGCTAGCATGTTCTCTCTGAAGGTGTCCCAAAATTCTGAGGCAGGTAAGTTTATCTTGTTGCAGGGATTCATTTTTTCCTCTTAACATTAGGAAGAACTTTGCGATAATAATTGCTGTTCAATAGTGGAACAGACCGGCTCAGAATGTGGTGGACTCTCCTTCATTGGAGGGGGTTTTTTTAGCAGAGAATTGATAGCCACCTATCAGGGATACTTTGATTGTAGAATGCCTTGGACTAGACGGCTATTGTGGACCCTTCCACCTCTATAAGATGTGATCCTGTTATTCTTGTCCGTGAGATATCCTGAGATATGTTTGTAAGAACCATTTGAGGCCTGCATTTCTGATTTAACCATTTACGATTATATTCATTCATATGAGTTCCGCTAAAGTAGAAAACTATAAACCATTATATGGATTGAGTGTCTGGCCTTTGGGACTGGTGACTAGTTAGAATACTACTCTAAGCCAATGTTTGATTTACCAAGTGATGTAACAAATGGGAAGGATACTGGGGTCCCCTTGTTACTGCCCTGGCTAGTCCGAGTTTTGGGGATATTAAAGATATCCCTTGATATCACAATTCGGCTGCACTTCTCTATTCCTTTCCACGTGCTTGCGAGGCCACCAGACAAGCTCGTAAACAAGCTCGGCCGTTAATTGCCGTAATATTCCTAGACAATACAGGCAGGCCAGAAAATAGCTGACTTGCTGCTTTAGGAGATCTCCAGGCAAGTACTCTAATTAAGTATGCACGCCACTTACAAAAGAGCCTCTGCCCCGCGGTGGCAGCTTGATGGGCGAACTATACAATACCCAAGTACTCTGCGTTTGCATACTGGCTACTCTATTGAGAACCGCTACGATAACTCAATCATTCAGATTCTGACCTTTCGGAGGCTTTGTCTCTAACTCCAAATCTATTGTTTTCCCCCAAGTACGGCATACTGCATAGACTGCATAGCCTGCAGTCACAATTCTCCTTATAAAAACCCTTGATTCCGAGACCTTCCTCGGATCGCTCCTGAGTTTCATCCCGCCTTGCTGCCGCTTTGCTTGGCAAGCCTCCCCTCAGCTCCACGTGCTGAGCTACATCGCACTCCAGCTTTGCTCTCTACTTTTCTGGGCTTCAGGACAGGCGAAGTATCACCCAAACCAACAATCCCTCTAAAAATCCCTCTATATCACTCCAACCTTTATTTTCTTTAGTTATCTTGTATGAGTGTGTCGCATACACTGTTTTGCTTGTATTTAATAAACATCATTTATTATTTCAACTTCTGTGTGCTACTTGACTCGACCCGACCCCATAGGCATAGGGTTCAGTATCTCGCTGCGTTACCCTGCCTCTTGTAACGCTAAGCAGTGCTCTGAGCTAATTTTCCTCACCTTTAGTGGAGCACATTTTGGTGTCCCTCCCGGGACCCCCAGTTCACAGGGTAACACCCTCCTCACCGATCATCACTCCCAGACCACCAGTTTTGTGTTTGGTTGTTAAAGGGACCCTTTTTAAAATACACCACACAGCAATATACTTGCTTTCTTCCCATCTCTTAAGTCTGGGCTCAGAGCACTGCTGCCTGGCTGTCGGCTGTCAGCCTGCCATGTGGGAGGGCATCTCTCTCAAGGTGACTTTCATAGTCACAACCAATAACACGCTCATAGTCTCATGCACAACTTCTTGCCTACTCCATCTTTCTTTCAGTACGATACTGGGTATCCACCACAGAGCTCTCTCCTATATTCTGGCTTTGACGTGTCTCAACCAGAATTATAGGGAAAAATATTGATAGGGATTGATTGGAGGCATCTTCCAAGGATTTTTTTTTATTAACAAGGAATGGCTAGCATCTGGCTGGTTCATGGAAACTAGTGTCACTTTTACACTACACAGTTATAGCACTGTGATTCCACTTTAACTGCCATAGCTCTATCCTGTGTAATCCTGGGAGTTGCAATTTAGGAAGGGGTATTTGGCAGTCTCAGCCAAAGAGCTGTCATGTCTTACCAGGCTATCAGCCCCAGGTTTACATAGGAGGCATTCATAGCAATTAAAACAGAATCAAAGTGCTATTAATTGTGCAGTGTGAAAGAGCACTAAGACAAAATGCAGAGGATCAGGATTAGTAATCCTCACAGACATTTTGCCTGCTTTGTAATCCAGTCTATGGAGAGAATTTTGTGTATGAATGTGGGATGGACAAGAGTTATGAGAGAGGCAAGCCACAGTGTGGAGGAAAGAGAGTGACAGTTATCCTGAACTTCTCAGGGATATCTCTGAAGATGGGACAGAGTATATGCGGGGGGGGGGGAGGAGGGCCTGGCAAACAAGATAGTAGTCCCTTGCCCACCTGAACCAACCTCCTCCTCTGTTCTTCTGACCAACTTGAAGATCATTTGCAAAACAAGGCACCATATTGGCAGTGACCATTCTCCTACCTGAAGAAGGTGAAGAAGCTTCTGGGAAGGTGTCATCAAGTAGCTTTTCCAGTTTGGCAACCTGCTATATTTTGGACATCATAAAAAGCAGACAAAGTCTATAGCCCAGGATACTTAATTCACATTTTGTGTTGAAAAATGCAACAAAAAGAGTTGGTTTTGGGGAGAAATTGTGCTGAGGTCTATGGGAAGATATAAGATTTCCTTACTGAAAGACTGGAGTCTCCTCTCTCTTCCAGGTTCTCCTCTAGAAAAACTGGTATCCAGTCTTTCAGATCTGGAGGTTCGGTTGAACTCTCGGAAATGTGTTCCCCCAGAGAAGTTTGCTGAGATCATGAAAGTGAGAGAGGACACACATCATTTGGGTGAGCATAAGAGGAAACATAGAACAGCCTTAGCTTTGCCCAATTAGTCTCCATTTTAAATTTCCTGAATTCTGCCAGGAAGCTCACAAAATAGTCAGGAATGTCATACTCCTCAATTGTGTCTTTTCAACTTCAACTGACATTTTCCAAAATTGGAGCCATATATATATAAAGGAAAACAGTACAGAACTTCCTTTTTCTCCAATATTATTGTTTCACAGCCATCTACTGTTCAGTGTATTCTCACACAAGGAAGCTTGAGTTCCCAAACATTAGATGAGGATTCTTCTTAGGTAAAATTTCCCGGAACAGTAAAAACTGGCACAATCCCAACCAGCAAGCAGACAGGCAAAATTGCCTTAAGATCCAAATCTTCATAATTCCAAGCATGATGAGTTATGAAGTAGCATTAAAATTCTATTCAGTTAAATATATAAGTCATCCTCCAGTCCAGTTAACCAAGACAAATATAACAGTGACAATTTATTCAGAAAGAAAAGGGGGAAAAAAAGATGAATCATTACTCCAAGAATCCAAGATCAAAGTCCAGTGGTAGAAACTCAACTATAAAAACTAATGGTCATATCCCTTAAAAATCAAAAAAGTAAATCCCAAAATAAAAAAGAAAGGAAAAAACAAGGGTTGAGTTATTTAGCTCACATGGCTTATCATTCCCATAGCAATCAAAAGAAGGTACCAGTGATGTATTTAATTCTTCTACTCCAAGTCTCAAGTCAAGTCTCTACCTTCCAGTCTCAAGTCCTTGAAGATACTTTCAAGTCAAGCCTTGAGTCAAGTCTCAAGTCTGGGAGCCAACTTTATACCCCAATCTGTATTTCCAGAATTTCTGGACACAGTCGTATAAAGTCGGTTTTAACAATTTAAGTAGAGTCACCCCTCCACTTTTGTGATTTTGCCATCTGCAGGTTTGGAAGTGGGGAATAGGATCTTTCTTACTTCCCATTTGCAAAGCTTGCCTTCTGCTCTTAGGAAAAATTTTAGAAAGCTCCTCTTGTATGAAGCAGGGACAGGCTGCTGAGCAGACCTCAACCCCATCTCAAGTGCATTTGCTGTTTGCTCTAAGAAATGTATTCACATTTTGGGCTTGAGACAGATTTTCATGTACTAGTAATTTGTAAGGTTTCTGGATGAATATGTTATGTTACTGAACCAAGGGCAGCAAGTCAGTCACTAAAAACATTCAAGTCTCAAGTTGACTCGAGTCAGTGTGTAATTTTTGTCGATTCAAGTCCAAGTCAAGTCACTGAAATGACTTAAGTCTGACTTGAGTTCAAATCAGTCAATCTACATCACTGGAAGGTACGGTCTCTTTAAATCCTCCATTGCATGAGAAGGCTTATTAGGATACAGTTTCAGCTGAATAATCAAGGGCTTCTTGTCTTCTTTAAGCAGCAATATAACTAATGTCAATATATACATACAAGAGGTCCCTACGAAAGTTGGTGTAATGTCCATAAAGGGGTGGGAGGCACTTGCATACACCCTGGCTCTCCAAAGCATGCAGTTGTCACCTCAGGCTCAGGATCTGCTGCAGCCAAGTACTAAAATGATTGTTAGAAGGGGAATAATTGGATTCTTATTTTTTAAGTGGTCACTCCTATAACATCTTGCCCTCTTACAGCCTGAAGAACTAAACCACCTTCCATCAGATGGGAACAGTAAAGGTAGCCTTGAAAGACACAGTGGCTAACAACTTTCAATCTTACCTCCCTTTGCTGCATCTTTCTGCAGTTAACCACATTCCTCATGGTTCCAAGGAGGATCTGTTTCCAGGGACATGGTACATAGAGCAAGTGGATGACAAGAACCGCAGGAAGTATGCACGCAAAGCACTTTAGTGGGGCTTTCCTGGTAAGTCAGAACCCTGGATCCTAGAAACAGTCATTGAAGAGAAGCATGCAGGGGTGGGCTGAGTTGTTACATGTGGAGATGACAAGAATAGATGGCATGGCTTTTGGCAACAGAAGCACACGGAGTCTCTATTGCAGGGTCTTTCTCTTGAGAAAACCTTCCCAAATCTCCATCAGAAGCTGGTTCCATTTAGCATTTCTTTCCCCACAAAGCATGCATTCTTTGAAACCCCCAGAAGGCTTTTCCTTTTCAAGCTTTTCCTGTCAGTCATCCTGTTTGTGTTTAGCAGATAGGCATTTCTCTTCTCACTCTCATCCTGATATTTTGCAAGTGGAACAACAATTGTTTTTAGCCATGAACCATCAGGCTTACTTACACTAAATGTTTATGTCAGAGGTACAAGCTGCAAGCCCACAAAAGGAGCATTGGCTGAAGGAAAAGCCTAGGAAGACTTGAGGATTCCTAAGAGCTGCTCCTCTTGTTTTTGTGTCTCGAGCATTATGAATTGATCAGTTGGTTATATTTTTCTCCTATATTCTGATTGATAACAGGGACTCTTTCTTCAGCTTAGAGAGGGAGAGGAGCAGGTGAGGGGAGTAGAGGTGTTTGGAAAGGCCAGAATGAAATGGAGGAACAGGAATTGGCATTCAGTTGGACCCTGGCAGATCTTCCCTTGCTCTGTTCTTGTTTTTGATAGATGTGGGGCATGTGGGGCAACACATGATCTCTTAGTCCTCTGTCCACTGGACATCAAAGGACAATCCTTGCTTTTGAAGTCCCAGAGGAACTTGTAGTTGGAGAAGAGTTGAGTTTTTTTAGGAGTTATCTACTAGAAGGCAAGTTGAAGTGGCTAGCTTTTTAACTCATCTGGTTAAATTCTATTCTGATGCAGAACACAAGATCAAGCACAGCTTTGGGGCCTATGTCCCTTTCTGGCAAGTAAATGGTAGCTAGTTTATAAGCATCTTATGATCTTATTGAGCAGCATTCAGTATTCTCCATCTTGAAGAGCCAGCCAATTAACCAGACTTCTTTTCTATTCCCCCTTAAAGCCTCTCAGATACGTAGATGGAGCTCAAGATAACAGTAAACTGAATCCCATGCCTTCACTGTGGAAGATGACTACTGGATTCCTGTTGCACTTGACTGTTTCTTGTCCACATATTCTAACAGAGAACTGTTTTACTGTCCCTGCCTTTGTACTTGTGGGCTTGCAGCTGCTGTGCTCCCCAGTTTGCTTTGCCGGTGGCATCTGCTTCTTTCTAAACTCCTTTTGGGAGTGTCTACTTCACTGGTTTACAAAAGGGTTGCTCGAATGTAACGTATATATGTCTGGTGACAAGCAGTAATGCAAAGGGCTGAGTTTTGTGACAATCTCCAGCCAAAGGAGAAATTGCAACTGCAGAATTTTTTTAGAATGCCCTAAAGTACTTGATATTAACTTTCTTACCCCATTTCTCAAAGTATTATCCCCCTACCAAGCTCTAAATGACATTTGATTTTTGTACACTCTGGATGTTTGTAAATGTTAATGATGAACAATTCCCAACTGGCCTGGAGACAGAATTGAAGGTTGATATTAAAAACCTACAATGATTAAAGAAACAAAGCTGAACTATTCAGCATACAGAGTGCTCTGTGATCTTTTTTATATTAATGTACTTGATTAAATAGAGGGAGGGAGAAGGAGAAGAGACAGGACTGACATGAAAAGTAAATTCTTTAAGGTCACAAAGGGTAATCATAGAGTTGGAAGAGGGGACCCACAGTCCATTGAACCCAGGCTCCTGCTTGATGCAGAAAATCCAGCGAGAGCATCCTGGGCAGATTGCATTCTAGCCTCTTTTTAAGACGTTCTGAGCAGGTTTGTTTATTACTAAAACTATAAATTAAAAAATTCAACAGATACTCTATTGCTAATATTCTATCAACTGAAACTAAGGTCAGAAATTGTCTAAGCGTATTAACCAAGTATAACATCTAGAAATCACTTCCAACAGGCTTGTTTTGAGCAAAAGAAAGATGCAGTTTCTCATCTGCTAATTCTCTGTCTGTAGGGGATTTTTGGGGGGGGGGGCAGTAAGAATAATTTTTCTCAGATTTTGGAAAAGTCTTCTTTTCTTTCGAGAACTCTTCAAATCCCTTAATCATGGTTGGGGACCATGCTGGCTGGGGGACACTGAAAGTTACATTCCAAAAAAATATAACTTTCTCAAGCTCTTTTCGCAGTGCTCAAGCTGGAATGTTTTTATTCTCAGACAACTTTGGATGGCCAACATCCTTTAATGAGCAGTATGCATTGTTTTGGTAAAGCAAAAGAGAGAAACCAGGGTCTAGTTTCCATCCTTTCTCCGTTCCTGAAATTTTTCAAGCTGGATACTGCCCAAGGTCTAAAATGACATAGAGGCCATGTTTGCCCTAGACCCTCAGATAGGTTTCTTTTGCTAGCCATAAAGTGTGGTGAGAATAGCCTGTCTTGCTACATGTGTGCATCTGCAGGAATCTCCACAAACACACACCATTGCCACACTGTTGCTCCAGCATTCCTTAAAAACAGCCTAAATGAGTTTTTCATAAATGGCAAAACAAATGAGAGAGTCTCAGTCAGTAAAGGAAGGGCTACCCTTTCCTTATAGCAAAAGGGAACAAAAATCCTCCAAGGACAGGAGAATGAAGATCAGGGGCAGAACTTCAATGAGTGGGAGTACGGCCTTTCCGCACTATAGTGTTACAGTGCGATTATTCCACTTTCAATAACCTATGGAATCCTGGGGTTTGCAGTTTAGAGAGGGGCCTCTGAGGATTCCATAGGATGTTGAAAGTGGAATAATAGCACTATAACCCTCTAGTGTGGAAATGGCCTAAAAGTGACAGCTCAGTTGGTAAAAGGATCCCAGAGGATGCTCTTCATTGTCTTGCAGTGTTTTCAGACCAATGGCTGCTAGCATTAAAAGTTCTAAAGCATCAGGCAGCTGTTCTTTCTCTCCCAAAGGTATTTTTTTCTCCTGGAAAGATATAAAAGTAATACGGAGAAAACAGGGGAATTTACAAATGGAAGATAATATTGTCTGGAGCCCCTGTAAAATTCCACAAATGAATGTGGATGTTCCCTTAGTTTAGTCAACTTAGCTTATGGTATAAACTGTATAGGCTGTAGCTTACAAAATAACACAAATTTAGAGATTGCAGCAAACATGTACTCTAGCATTCTCTCTTGAAGGAGGAGTGCTTTGGTGACCAAAACCTTGAAAAGTGACCTCTTCAGAGCTAGAAGAACTCTCCAGCACTGCCCTAAATAGCAGCACTAGCCTAAATGGGAGCGGGGAGGAGGGAGAGGCTGACCCCAGCCTCTTTAAGTAGAAAGCAGTTTTCTTGTGAGCCATTACCAGCTCTGTCTCTAGTTTCTTGGCTGAAACAGCAAGTGGACCTTCCAGTCCACTCCTTTAACAGAAGGTCAAGTTGCTGAGATGGCCCTGTACTTCAGCTTCCAGATATGCAAAGAGCAGCAACAGATGCAAAAAGCCACCTATCTCTTAATATGCCTGGAAGGGGGAGTTTTACTTTGTCCATGGCAAGAATAACTTAGCTCCATGGCAGCTGCTTGTAAATGCTACTGTCTTCTTGATACTCTTTCAAAAGTTAGGAGATGGACCTTCATCAAGAGGTACCATCACATCTATGCATGGAATACTCCTAACATGCCTGTCAATGTTTGCATGAAAGCATGCAAGGAAAGTGATGTCACAATGCCCTTAGGACACTTGTGCCTCTCCTGAGACCTTTTACATAGTGAAAACTATTTTCATACAGCAACCATTTAGATGGGGTCAAATTAATCATCATCATCATTTACCCACCTCTCATTAAGACTCAGTGTGGAGTACAACATAAGTTAAAATACAATTAAAACATATTGTAGATTAAAATTGATGTGTGCTAGCTACTCTTTTACTTTCAGGAAAACTCACAGGGTTTTTCCCACTGTATTTAATGAGGTATAGGAGGCATAACTTACAACTGTTGCTGAAGCTAACGATCTACAACACACAGTTAGTGATGCACACTTTAACCTGTGTACAATTCCCACTGGTGAATTCTGTGGTTCTTCCCCTCTCCCAAACTTCCAGCAGTTCCCATGGGACTTTATTTCCATACTTTGATCTAATGCATCTCCAGTGTTATCTTTATCTCTGTACTTTGTGTGTCTACTTTAACACCAGCCAGACGCCTTGAGGCCGGCTTTTCCCAGCCTGTTCTCTTTGATCCCTTTCCACTCTTTCCTTTAATATACAATACATTGTTACCCACAGTTCTAGCCTAGATACTCTATGGCTCATACATAGTAAATCACTCGTTGATTGCTATCACTTGTTACCCTGATTTCTGGGGGTCCTGGGCGGGACACCTAAATGTGCTCAAACAATGGGGAGGGAATTAGCACAGAGCACAAGTTTGCAATGCGAGAGGCAAGGTAACATAGCGAGATCTTGAACCCTATGTCTACAGGGTCAGGCCGAGTCAAGGATGAGGCAGATGTTGAAATTAATAATTGTTTTATTGAAATACAGTCACACAAGTGTATGCAACACACTCACACAAGAAGCTATAGAAATAAAGGTAGGAGTGGGATAGAGGGATTTTTAGAGGAGGTTTGGTATGGGAAATACTATACCTGTCCTGAAGCCCAGTGAAAGCAAAGAAGCTGGGGAGCGTGGATTCTCAGCACGTGGGGCTGAGGGGAAGGCTCGCTGGACAAAGCGACAGCAAGGCGGGATGGAAGCCAAGAGGGATCTGAGGAAGCGCTTAAAGTCAGGGGTTCTCATAGGGAAAACTGTGGCCGCAGGCTAGTCCGTACTTGGGGATAACAATGAGTTTTGGGCTGGAGACAAAGCCGCCGAAAGGTCAGTACTTTAGATGATTGAGTTATAGCCAGATTGTCAATAGAGCAGCCAGTATGCAAACGCGGAGTGCTTGAGCGTTGTATAGTCTGCTCGTCAAGCTGCCTGCGCGAGGCAGGGGATCTTTTGTAAGTAGCGTGCATACATAATCTGGTACTTGCCTTGAGGTCTCCTGAAGCTGCATTCGGCAATGACTGGCCTGCCTAGATTGGGATTTGAATGGTCGGCTATTGTCGGCCGCGCCTGTGTGCGTGCTTGTCCAGGGACCTCGCAAGCACGTGGAGAGGAATGCGTAGAGAAGGCCGAATTATTGATATCAAAAGATATCTTAATATCCCACAAGCTCAGGCTAGAAACAGCGGTAACACACTTTAGTAAACAGAGCCATGCATTGCCAGCCTGGCTGAATACTCACTTACAACTAACATTCAGATTTTGACTGATGTTAAACAGAGAACATATGCTGGCTTGCAACACATGATATCCATTCAGGTTTTATGTTACATCAAGAGAATAATTCACTACAACAATGTTTTATGGTAGCATAATCCACAGGCATGCATTATTGTGGATGATTCACACTCTCAATTATGTTATGGAATACAGTCAACATGACAAAAATACACTAAAACACATAAAACACACCAGTTTAAAATTCAAAGTTAAAAATTGACTGGGTAGGCCTGCTGGAAGAAATAGGTCTTTAGAACTTTTTAAAATTTGGACAGTATATTTTGCTGTCAAATCTCTTCTGGCAGGTCATTCCACAGTCTAGGGGCAGTGGAGAAGAAGGTCCTTTGGGTGACCATTGCCAGTCTAGTTCTGGCAATTATAAGTAAATGGCCTCCAGAGGACCTGAGTGTGTGGAGGGGATTGTATGGGACAAGGAGGTGATCCTGAAGGTAACAGAACACTGTTCATCACTGTTCGTTTGTGGAGAGACTGAGAATGCACGCATGCACAGACAAACATAGCAGAAGGGACACAAAGCACCTTTCAGGTAGTAATACTAACTAGCCTTCAAGAGCGACTAGCTTTACCAGCTTTATTTATTTTATTTGCTATGGTTGTTAACAAATACATATGTTTAGCAATCAAGCCTCAGTGGGCCTGTGCTCACACTTTTTTGTGGTCAGATATACATTGTTTTTTGCTGCAAGTCAAATACAGAGGGGAGAAAAAGCAATACTAGTTTTAGGCAGCAGCTTGAGATTGCACAATTTGGGATGAGACCAGCAGCCTTCCAATTTCTTTCATCTCTCCACAGCAACTTCTCAGCTTAAAAAGATTTAGGTATAATCCTACGAACATCTTCTAAGCAGTAAGTGTTATTGATCTCAGTGGGTGTGCTTTCAGTTAGATATATGTAGGACTGTGTTGTTACTGGATCTGAATTTTTGCAAGAAACAGGAGACAGCAAAGAAATCTTCAAGGGGAAAATATAGTTGTAGTGTTTTACAGATAAAGGTTAATCCTGGAGACTATACAATGAGCAAAAGTAGGGGCGGGTAGAGCTCATCTTAGGGGAGGAAAACCCACATCACTTCTGTTTAAATCTATGAGTGCACACAACCCAATTAAAAAAGCCCAAGATGTTGAGATATCCTCTTGTTTTAAAAAGACCACACACACGCGCACACATACATATGTATATGAATGCTAGGCCTGTATACTTAGCCCCCTTCCACAGACACGCATAAAATCACCTTGTTGAAAGCGCTGTCTCAAATGTTTAAGCTCAGACAATGACCTATTTAGACTATAAGAACCACTCTTCTGACAAAACCTATCAACTTCAGCAGTCCATTCCCGCAATGGCCAATTAGGGGACCACAGAAAGCCTACAATAACTATTGTAGTTGTTGTTTATTTATAGCCCACTTTCTTCCCAGTTTGAGACACAAGGCAGTTTACAATAGAAAAAATATATAAAAAAATAAAATGTAGTTAAATCTAAACAAAATGCAAAAGTTTAAAAAGTTAAAAAATGATTAAACTACCAAAAAAAATAAATAAAAACTTTAAAACCAGTTAAAAACATAAACCATAAAAAGTACAACAGAACAATAAAAATAACAAATTCAAACTCCATACACATTGTACAAGGCCCATCCTACCTAAATAGTCAAAGGCGTGTTGAAATAGAGAAGTCTTCTGATGTTTACAGGAAGAGAGTACAGAGGGTGCCAGTCTAACCTCTCCAGGAAGGGAGTTCTGGAGCCTGGGGGCAGCCACTGAGAGAGGCCTTCTCCTGTGTTCCTACCAGTGAGTATCTGTGAGTGTGGTGTGGGAGAGAGAAGGGCTCTGTCAAGGTCAGAGGCCTGGGCGGCCAGCCAGCCCAGAGAAGGGAGTGTGAGAGCCAGCAAAGTCCAGCCAGGAGGAGACAAGCAAGCACTTTACACAAGGGAGTTCATTTACCAGCGCGTCAAGCAAAAGCCACAGTCAGAGTTCCAAAAGCCAAGGGTCCAGAGATCCATTCAAGGTAGCAGGAACTGGCTGCTGGGAGCAAGGAACAGGCAAGAGGAGGACCTGAAAAAAGTTTGCCACAAGCAAAGGAAAGCTTCCAGGCAGGCAGTTATATAGGCCAAGACACAGGTGTGGCTAGTCACTGCTTCTTGAACTTAATCAAGGAAGCCTCCCTTTGCTCAGCTCTCTTGAGTCTCCGCCTCGTTTGTGGGCTGATTGGCACAGGCTCCAAAGCATCTTCAGAATCGGACCCGTTGCCCTAAAGGAGCAGGCAGAGGGACGTCCGCGCCTGCTTGGTCCGTGGCAGCAGGGGGAGCTCTTGAGTTGCAGGACTCCTCTCCAGCCGGAGCCACAGGGACCAACAGCCGCTGCTCGTCATCAGCAGCTCCGACAGGGGCTGCAGTTATCACAGGCTTCCCCAGAATATCTCAAAACATGGACAAGTTCATAAGGGAGAATGTAGTTCTTCAGGTAACCTGGCGGTGAGCCATGTAGGGCTTTGTATGTTAAAACCAGCACTTTGAAATGTGCCCCAAAATGGACAGGCAGCCAGTAGAGCTGTTGCAATAAGGCCCACTTAGCATTCTGGCTGCAGTTCTTTGGATAAGATGAAGTTTCTGAACACTCTTCAAAGGCAGCCCCGTGCGGAGTGTGTTACAGTAATCCAACCAGGATGCAACTAAGGTGTGTTATCACCATGGCCGGATCTGATGTCTCAAGGGGTGGACACAGCTGGCTCACAAGCCTTAACTCTGCAAATGCACTCTTAGCTACCACCCAACCTGGACTTCCAGGCTTAGGTTCAAACCCAGGAAAACACCCAATCTGCAGACCTGTGTTTTCAGGGAGAGTGTGACCCCATTCAGCCCAAGCTGAATCACTGTTCCCTGATCTGCCTTTCAACTGACCAGGACTGCCTTCCATCTAGTATGCATTAAGTTTCAATTTGTTCACCTTCATCCAGTCCATTACTGAGGCCAGGCACTGGTTTAGAACTGAAATAGCTTCCTTGGAATGTGTCAGAAAGCAGTAACAAAGTTGGGTCTTAAATACATACTGACAGCACCAAACTCCAAACTTCTCAACCACCTCTCCCAATAATTTCATGCATATGTTAAGTAGCATGAGAGGCAGAAATGAGCCCTGAGGGACCCCCATAGGCCAACTCTCGAGTTCTGGAAATTATGGAACATGAAAAATATTTTTAATTGGAAGACTAGAGACTTCACACTGTAGTATAACAGTGAATTCTCAGATACCATCTGGACCCATAGAATCATAGAGTTGGAAGAGACCACAAGGGCCATCCAGTCCAACCCCCCTACCATGCAGGAATACACAAAGCATTTTCAACAGATGGCCATTCAGCCTCATTTAAAAAACCCCTGAAGAAGGAGACTCCACCATACTCTGAGGCAGTGTATTCCACTGTCAAACTGCTGTTCCCGTCAGGAAATTTAGGCAGGATCTCTGTTCCTGTAGTTTGAAGCCACTGCTCCGTGTCTGCACCTTAATAGCACGACGACCCGCTACCATCGCAGTATTACCAATATCGCAATAGGCCCAGTACAGAGCCTATTGCATTCCACACACACCAGGGCATTTGCGAGATAGCACCGGCTCACGCCCTGTGCCTTTTCCGCACCTTGGCGTCCTGGGCCACACCCAGGTTCCACCCTGTCCCCACCCCACCGCCCCTGATAGGTTGTTGGTGGTGGTGGTGGTATTATTATTATTATTATTATTATTATTATTATTATTATTATTATTATTATTTTGCCGGCTATCGTGCTAACGTTAGCACGATAGATCCTGCCAACAAGCACTTGCGTCAGCCTCAAGGGCAGGCTGGTAGCAGGGGTCCCTCCATAACAGGCTGCACCAGAAAAGGCGGGGACTGACAGGACAGATCGCAGCTGTGACCCAGCTCAAGGGGTAGCTGTCTCCACCACTCCCATTACCCATGATGGAGCCTGAGCAGACGGAGCTCCTTGGGACACAGGCCATGCAGCTCTATATGAACAACATCACTGCTGTCCAGGCCTGGAGGGCACAGCAGCAGCAGCAGCGAGTGCGGGGAGCCACCCTGGTGCAGCCGCCACCGTCTCCACCCAAGCGGCCAGCTCCATCGCTGCCGCCATCTCAACCAACGGGGAAGATTCCACCAATCCGCTGCTGTCTGGTGGGCTGGGGAGGGTGGGCTGAAATCATGGAGTCATGGAATTTAGCATCCTAGAGCTGGGAGGGTCCACAATGGCCATGGAGTCTGACCCCTGCCGTGCAGGAAGACTCCTGATGGAGGGCCATCCAGCCTCTGTTTGCATACCTTTCAGAAAGGGAGCTGAGCCCGCCACATTGGGAGGCAGCACACTGCACCATCAGAAGGGTGTGCCCTCCAGGGATTCTCTCTGATCTTTGGGTGCAATCTGTTTGCCTGACATTTGGCCCTATTGTGCCATGTCCAGGTCTCTGCAGCAGCAGGAAAAAGGTTAGCTCCCTGTTCACCGTGATGTCCCCTGAAATCTGACAGCATGGCTCTCCTGTCTGCTGTCAACCTGATTTCCATCGGGCTAGACATCCCCAGCTTCCTGAGGCTTTCCTTGCAGGGCTCCATGATGTTCCAGGCCTTTCATCCTTTTGGTCTCCCAGCTCTAGACACGTTCCGGTGTGTTCACTATCGTTATTGCTTTGTAGTGCCCGGAACTGCACACGATATTCCAGGTGAGGTCTCCTCACAGCAGAATGAAGTGGTGGCACTACATTCTTTGGTCTGTACAGTACAGTCGCGTGGGTCCTGTCCAGACTCACAGTGGCCTTTTCAGCTGCTGCATTGCACACAGTATGGCGTTCCTTCCAGCCTGTGGACCGCTAAGTCCCCGGGGTGCCGTTCACATGTTGTGCTTCCCAGCCGGGTGTCACCCACCCTGTGTGTGTGCAGTCCATTCTTCCTGCTGACGTGTGGATCACTGCATTTCTTGTTGGGGACCTATGTGTTGGGCGTGTTGGCTGGGCTCTCCAAAGTGTCCAGCATGTTTAGCAAGGTTGGAGGTGTTTGGCTGTTTGGGTGACAGCCATAGGGATCATAGGGGGGAGGTTTTCTCTCTGGGAGCTCCTCGCCGATTCCACTGTGAGAACTAGGCTGGCTGTCAGCCCCAAGGGCACGCTGCTGGGTGCTACAGTGCTAATGTGCTAACGATAACGCCAATTTTTATTTAAAAAAATTGTAAGTTGGCCAGACCCTGGGGGCTGCTGTCATCACGAATGTGGGCGGCGACGTCAACCCCGGGGTGGCCTCCCTTGGCTACGTGTCCTGCAGTGTTTGCTGCTGCGATGGGGGCAGCAGCCGGCCTGCTGCTGGGTGGAGCTTCCCCTGGGAGTTGCTGTGTGAGGGACAGGCAGCGGAGACTGCCCACACCCTGCCCACTCCCGCTTCATTCCCAGAAGCACACCAGATGGCGGCTCCGCATGCCCTCCGCTCGCACTATTGACGCGGGAAAGGGAGGTAATTCTCACTTTTCAGCCGAACATGAAAAAAAAGGGGGATCAGCACTGCCTGCAGCCAGGATAGCACCTGTTTGGCCAGAACGTCATGCACTACAGTGGCTCCTCAAGGGGGGAGGGTGTCAATGTCAGGCAGCGGCTAAGCAGAGACAGAGGCAGGAGCTGAGTTTATGGCTTTAGTAATAAAGAAATTAAGAGGTTACGTCACCAAAACAAACATCCAAGTCCCAGGAGCAGCAAACCCAAACAGCAAGGTTTAGCCTGGAACAGAAAGCCCATGCCACAGGATGCAGATTCCCAATTGATAGACGATTGTTGCCCCGTGCCCAACTCCAACAGCGTCTGTCTTAAATACACAGTCTTTAGCCCAGCTGGGGCTGATCAAATGTCCGTTGGCCCAGCTCACAGCTGGAGCCCCTCAAGACTTCAGGGCCGATTCATCAGACGCTTCTCCTGCAGCCGCTGAGACCTCCGAATCACTCCCTTTTCCAGCCGCCTCCGGAGGAACGTGGGGGGAGGGTCTGCTGCAAACTCCGGGCTGGAGTCAGAAACATCAGCCTCTGTCGAGTCAGAAGCACTAGCCTCTGCCTCTGGAGCAGAAACATCTGCTGCAGGTACTGGCTCGGGATCCGTGCTCGGGACAGCTGTGGGGTTGCTGGCAGACTCCTCCCTAGACTCTGAAGGAGCCCCCTCTCCTGAAGGCCCCTCCAAGGGATCCTCCTCCGGCTGGGAGTCCAAGTCTAAATCGGAGTCCAAGTCTGAATCGGCAGCACGCTCAGCCTGGCTCATGACAGAGGGAGTGTGCCTAATGCGCTTTAAAAATGCCATGCGAAAAGGGCCCTAGTCTGTGGATCAGCAGAAGACAAGTTTGTTCCATCTTCTGTATGACATCCCTTCAAATATTTAAACATAGCTATCATGTCACCTCTTAACCTTCTTTTCTCTAAGCTAAACATATTAAGCTTCCTAAGATGCTCTTGGAGGGCATGGTTTCCAGGCCTTTACTATTTTGGTCACTCTCCTTTAGGCATTTTCCAGGTTGTCGATATCATTCTTGAATTGCGGTGTCCAGAACTGGACAGAATATTCCAGATGGGGTCTGACCAAAGCAAGTAGGATGATACTACCCTTGATCTAGACACTGTACTGCTATTGATACAGTCAAGAATTGTATCTACTTTCTTAGCTGCCACATTACCTTGTGGACTCATATTCAGCATGTGGTCTATTAAGACTCCTAGATCTCTTACACACGTACTTCTGTCAAACCAGTTGTCACCAATCCTATAACTGTACATTTCATTTTTTTTCCTGCTTTAGTACCTTACATTTTACTTGTAGAAATTCATTTTTGGTCTAGCTCTCTAATTTGTTAAGGTCATTTTGAATCCTGATCCTGTCCTCTGGGGTATTACCTACCCCTCCTAACTTGGTGTCATCTGCAAATTTGATAAGCATGCCCTCTATTCAATTTTCCAAATGATTGATGAAGATTCTGAATAGCACTGGACCTAAGACAGAAGCTCTTGGCATCCCATTAGTCATGTCTCTCCAGGATAAAGAGGAGTCATTGATGAGGACCCTTTGGGTTCAGTCAGTCAAGTTACAAATCCACCTAACAGTAGCGTTTCTAGCCCATATTTTACTAGTTTGTTTGCAAGAACATCATGAGGGATCTTGTCGAAGGCCTTACTGAAGTCAAGATATGCTATATCCACAGCATTCCTTTCATCTATTAAGCTTGTAACTTTATCAAAGAGAAAGAGAGAGAGAGAGAAGATTAATCTGGCATGAGTTGTTTTTGAGGAACTCATCTTGAGTTTTAGTTATCGTGGCATTCCTTTCAAAGTGCTTAGGGACTGTTTAATGTTTAATTATCTGCTCTAGAATCTTTCCCAGTATTGATGTCAGGCTTATGGTTATTATTTGGTTCCTCTTTTTTCCCTTTTACAAGATGGGGACAACATTTGTTCTCCTCTAGTCTGCTGAGACTTCTCCCGTTCTCCAGGAATTTTCAAGAATTATTGCCTGTGGTTCTGAGATTACAGTCATCCCTCCACATTTGCTAGGGTTAGGGGCACAGAACTCCTATGAAAGTGAAAAAAAGTGAATAACTCTAGGCCTTCCCAAACCATATTTAACACACGCGCGTGCGCACACACACACACACACGCACACATACACACAAGTATGATCACCATATTCAACCCACCATGGATTCCTTTGAGGCATTAGAGTCCCTTTGCAAGGCAGAAATGGGTGGCTGGTTGGGCTTACTACCACCTCCACTGCTGCCTCACATCATTTTTAATAGGGACTTACAAGTACCGTTCACAGTTTCTTGGTCTCACGAAACTTGCAGTCCCTAGTAAAAATGGCATAGGGCAGCAGCAGAGGTGACAGCAAATAATTGTGAATAATCAAATCCACAAAAGTGAAAGCCGCAAATGTGGAGGGCTGACTGTATTTGTGCCAGCTCTTTTAATACTCTTGGATATCATTCATCTGAGACATGAATTCACTTAAAATAGCCAAGTATTCCTGTACTAAATATTTACCTATAGTGTGTTGCATTTCCCTTACTGGGTCTGCTCCTCAGGTAGTACACCATTTTCTATTTTAGGAAAGCATCATCTAAGTCCTCAGTTGGGCTTGGGAGTCTGTAGTAGACCCCCACAATTACATCATTGTTGTTTCTCTCCCCCTTTTTAACCAGATGCTCTCAACCTGGCTTCCAGGATTTAACATTCTCGAAATATAGTGCTCCTCCTCCTCCTCTCTTGTTGGTCTGTTTCTCTGAAATAAGTTATAATGCCCTATTGCCATTTTTTTTTGTAAGTTGTAGAACATTTGGAGTTGGTAAGCCTTTGTCTAGAACCTATCAGATTGTAGGAGGGGTCTTATATAATTAAATGCTTTATCAGGCTCACATGATTGTTTTTTTTAAAAACAGGGTATATTCCATGCTTATTAAGAAGCAAATCCTGGATGAAGGGAGGGTTGAGAGGAGTGGCCGACATTTGGGTACCATTTTTCTGCAGGGGCTACAGAGTACCAAAATTCCAAATAAAATGCAAAAAGAGAAAGGCACATCTAGCATTCAAGAAGTTATAATACATGGTGTCTTGCGCACTATTAAACAGATGAATTAAATAGAGTCTCTCCCCTTTTGCCAGAAATACGGCATTCTGCTGGAGTCTTGTGGGTGTGACCCGCACAAACAGCCTTGGGGATGCTCTTTGCCCACCCCTCAGCTAAATATATCTTTGGCATGCTAATTTTCTGTGTGCTGGAAATTTTTCAGAGTTGAATGTATGAAGAACTAGGACACTGAGGAATTGCACAATGAGGTGCACAATGTTTCCCTAGCTTGCATCTAGCGTGAGTATGCATGCTCATGTAAATGCACCCTTCAGTATGTGTCTATGTGCCTCCAGCTTCATAGGGTTTTCTTAGGCAAGGAATATTCAGAGGTGGTTTTGCCAGTTGCTTCCTCTGAAACACAGCCTATTGCACCTGATATTTGTTGGTAGTCTCTCATCCAAGTACTAACCAGGACTGACCCTGCTTAGCTTCCAAGATCAGAAGGGATCTGGAACATTTAAGGTATTTAGGATGCCTCTCAGTAAACAGGTTTGAATCCCTCCTCCCTACCTGCTGAGATCTAGGGTGTGCTGGATTTGTGTTGAGCTGAAAGCCTGTCTCCATGTCCCAGTGATCTTCAGTGAGAATGTTCTCCCACTGTAGAGGAAAGTGGATGTGGACTACCAGGCTCAGGGAGTCATCCATGTGTGGCCAAACACCACAGGGTATACATCCCTTCTTTGAAGAGAAAGAAGTCTAGATGCAATCCTTCATTGTGCAGGAACTGCACTGTGGGGGTTGAGCAAACTGTCATTTCTGAGACAAAATTTTTTTCCTTGCTGCAAGAATAATATGCTATCTAGTCTCCTCACTGAGGACAAGGTGAGACGCAAGGCAGATGTGACTTTGTAGGGTACGATCAGAGTTCCATACTGCATCATCATACGTTCTGCTGAGGTGGTCAACTGGGTTGGGCCAATTCCAACAGCTCATCCATAACAGGATGTAAAGAGTGAACTGGAAGGGCTTATCATGCCACTTCCAGTCCTTATTCAGGCTGATTTTTTAGGATCTTCCTGGGGAGTTGGAAAACAAGGAAACTGGGCACTTCGTGCCCATTCAGTGTATCTCTATCCCTGTATAACCACAACTCACACCTTGAATGGGTTTGAGGCACACACTGAATGAAATTATTGTAATGAAATAGCTGTTGGTGGCAAATCAGCGTTGAGATATCATGAATTCTCATTGGTCACTTCATGAAGTATTCTCTTCTCACTTATCTCCCTCAGACAGGACAACTGTCTTTTGCAGCTCAAGGATACACCAGGCAACTTCTGCAAATTCTTTTTTATTGGAATGTGTAACATTTATAGTAAGGAAATTTGGTGGTTTACCACCATATCTTAAGGTGTAACCTGAAAAACCTCTGGCACATGTTGCTTCAGCTCCTGGAGACTTTGTAGAGGAAAAGAGACATTCATTACATTCCATTCTTGCCCAGTCACAGTGCTAGAATGGTGGTATGACAGCAGTTCCACTTTGGCCTTTTCCAGCAGCCCTGCAAATTGAACAACAATCAGTGCACAGTCCTAGGAGGTGACCATGTAAAGCCCATGTTTTACATGGTTACTAGTCCTGCCTTGACTGAAACCGCTTCAGTAATAAAAATTGTATGGAGATACAAAATGGTAGCTCTGGGAAACAGAACAATAAAGAAAAAAAGAAAAAAAAAGCGGGGGGCAGATATGTGGCCTTCCATATGTTCTTAGATTCTAACTCTTACTCTTTACCACTGCTATTCTAGCTGGAACTGATGGGAGTTGTAGCTCTATAACATCCAGAGAGACATATATTCCCTGTCCTGTCGGTAAAGATCAGATGTCTGGTAATTTTGAACACATAAGGATAAAATTTAACAAATATCAGGTCTGACCATCTTCCTGAGGGAAACTTCCAATGTTTTACCAAAATATGCAGCCCAACCCTCTTTCTGAGGGTTTTCTTTACATAAGCCATTCCTCTCCCTCTCCCTTGAAGTCTACATTTTTCCTTGGATCCTGGTCTAAGAATATGTTCTTCACATAGAAATCCGCAGGAGTCTTCCACGTCTTTTCCACTTTGGAACCCTTTCCCCACATTTTAATCCCAATCCTTTCTCATTCATATTCCCAGCCATCATGTGTGCACAAAGGAGGCTATAATCACAAAACCCTCCCACATATCCTTTCAGAGCTAGACAACTAGGGCAGAGCTAGACAACTTACAGCCTTCCAAGTGTTGCTGGATTGCAACTTCCATGAACCCTCCCCACCGGCTATGCTGGTTAGGGCTGATGGGAATTGCCAGGGAACTTGACTCCAGGAAACACAATAGAAGTACCAGTTCTGCTAGATTAGCTGTCCCAAACGGGGCTGGAGCTGCTGCTATTAGTACAGCAACCTAAAGTAGTTGGAACTTCATCCCAGATGTGCAACTCCTCAGCAAACATACTTCTGAAAAAGAGAAGTGGTACTGGCGATTGGGAAGACACTACCTTCCTTAGCTCCAGTCCCAAAATAAGGACTTATATAGTGCCAATTGTTAAGACTCCATCATACTGAGGGAAGAGTGAACTGGAGGGACCCCTCTCCTTACCAATGACGGTTGACAAGAGGCTGCCACTGGGGGCCTTGGATTTGTAAAACAGCAGTGTGCCAGTGAGGGGAACAAATGGCTTGAAGGCTGCTCCATTGAGTTCATGCAGGACAGGAATGCTGCCTTGCACTGAGCCAACCAGCGTGTGTGGGGTGCCCTCAGCAGTAAGGTGCAGCAACTCTTCTTTGCTACCTGGTGCCTTCTCCTTACTGTAAGCGGTAGTGATCTGTGGGGAAAATAGATGAAATGACTTCCAGTGGTGAAGAAATAGGCTTCCAAGTTTCCCCTTCTTGACACCAGCTTGGCAGCACTTAGCAGAGAGGTAAGCAATTTCTACCATGAATTCAAGAAGCAGGAGGGCACCAAAGCTCTAGAGTGGTTACAGACCACTGTGTGGACAGAGAAAGGAACTGTAGGCCAGGATGAAATTCAATGTGTGCAGCTTGCTACATATCCATAGCCCTTTTCGCATGGCAGTGTGCAAACAAAAGGGCCCCTTGAGCGTCGCGTAAATGTCAGGAGTGGTCTGCATGACACACTCCCATTTCCACCATGCTCAGGGCCCGCAAGCACAGCAAATATGCATTTTCTTATTTTCCGCTTTTAGCCAAAAATAAGCTGCGCTTGCGCAAGGCTCACGGGCCTGGGCCACACTCACCTGCAGTGCGGAGCCTCTGGGGCCGGGCCTGTCACGTGTCCTCTCCTCAGTGCAGTCCACAACTCCCAGGCTGCACTGTGGAAGGAAGGGGCAGGGCGCAGGCGGGGCTCTCATGCGAGCAGGAAGGAGCTGCGGAGCCTGAGCAGCAGGGAAGCAGGAGGCTTGTGAGAGCCTTCCTACCCAGGCTTTTCATGCAAGGCCTACACTCCAGCAGCGTTAGAAGGTAAGCTGCAGAAAGGGCCCATGATGAAGAGAATACATATATATTGGACCTCTGCCTGTTGTGTAGCTAGAAAGTAGCTGTGCAGATAGAAAGGAACATCAGGGAAAAAGTGGTGGCAGGTTCTTCTAAGCAAACCTGAGAAAGAGCCCCACAAAAGACATCAACCTGGGGGAAAAGCGGAAGGGTCCATGTACCTTCAACCCAGCTTCCTGTGCCAGGAGAAGCCCGTTCACAAGGTTCACATCTTTCTGTGCTGTTTCTTTGAGGAGTCCCATTGCCACTGCAGGAGTCAGGTAACTGCTTGCCTTCTTCAAGGCTGGGCCTAATGAACAGGACATGACAGGACAAATCACCAAAATGGTTGTCCACAACTGTTCTCAGTCCTTTCCTCATTCTTCTGTCCAAAGACCTGATTGACACATAACAGCAGAATGGAAACTCTGATCCCTGGCTGTAGCAGAACTACCCACCCATTTCCAATTACCTCTTGGAAGAGACCTCCAAACCAAGGGCTGGCCTAGACTAGGGCTTCAGATACAACCTTCTATTGTCAGCTACTCTCTTCTGAGGAATTAAGAGACTGTAGCCATCTCCCAGGGTCATCAGCTCCCTCTCCTCCTTTCCCTGGCCCTACTTGCTTGCACCTTCAATGACAGCTTTTAATAGAATCATTTAACTGTTCATAACTTTTGTGTTAATAAATTTTATAGCAGATGTACTCCATTTTGTTTTAATTTGTTGTATACTGTCTTGGGAGAGCCAGTGTAGTGGCCTAGGACTCCAGGAGACCAGGGTTTGAATCCCCGTTCAACCATGGAAACCCACTGGGTGACCTTGGGCAAGTCACATTCTTCCAGCCTCAGAGGAAGGCAAAGGCAAACCCCCTCTGAACAAATCTTGCCAAGATAATCCTGTGATATTGCACCTTAGAGTGGTCATTAATCAGAAACAACCTGAAGACATACAACAACAAACCACTTTGGATCCCATGCTGGGAGAAAGGCAGGAACATAAGCAGAACAAAATAAAATGCATGTCATATGCACATTTAACAGATGTAGCTGGACCGACATGAAAGCATTCATGGGGGAAGCTTCATTCACATAATTGTCAGGTTGATGTTAAGGGGACAGAAATGGGGCCACTGAAAAGCCAACTGCCCTGGTAGAAGCAGCAACTGCCACATACTTCCCAGGTGCCACCGTCCACTGACAGAAGAGTTTCTTCTGAAAGCCAGGGGAGAGTTACTGCTGTAAAGACGGAGGCCCTTTTTGCAAGGTATTTGCCATGCGAAAGGGCCCCTCGAGCACCGCACGAATGTGAGGAGCAGTCCACACGACGTACTCACAATCGTGCGATGCTCCAAGGGCTAGCAGGTGCCAACTGTGCACTTTTTCATTTTTGGCTGTGAGCCAAAAATGGTGCACAATCGCGCATTGCTCTGGGGCCCCATGCACACTTGCTGTGCATGCGGAGCTCTGGAGCCGCGGCGCTCGCACTCCCTGCCCCAGCACCGCTTGAGAAACTCCCAGGCTGCACTGCGGAAGAAAGAGGCGGGGCTCTCACGTGAGCAGGCGGCAGCTGTGGAGCTGAAGGAACCAGGACACGATAGCCTCTAGCTAGAGGCTGCTTGCATGATCCCTGCACCCCAGCTCCACAAAAAGGTGTGTTGCGGAAAGGGCCTAAGAAAAGAGGAGACATTTTACAAAACCACAGAAAACAGAAATGGGAAAAGCCTCTGTTGCCATGGGGGTATATAGGTCAGAAGATTTGCCGGCCAAGGAAATTTCAAAAAGCAAGGAATACTCTTCCAAGCAGAGGAAAACTGCTGAGACAGAAGGGACAAAGGCTAGAGTGGAAAAGGAAGAAAAAGAAAGTACATCATGTGAGCTGGAGTACATCTGCTACAGCAAAAAGGAATCATAGAATCACAGAAATGTAGAGTTAGAAGAGACCACAGGGGCCATCCAGTCCAACCCCCTGCCATGCAGGAACACCCTCAAAGCACTCCCGACAGATGGCCATCCAGCCTCTGCTTAAAAACCTCCAAAGAAGGAGACTCCACCACACTCTGAGGCAGCATATTCCACTGCCGGACAGCCCTGACTGTCAGGAAGTTCTTCCTGAGGTTCAGGTGGAATCTCCTTTCCTGCAGCTTGAATCCATTGCTCCTTGTCCTGGTCTCTGGAGCGGCAGAAAACAAGCCCTCTCCTTCCTCTACATGGCATCCCTTCAAATATTTAAACATGGCTATCATGTCCCCTCTTAACCTTCTCTTCTGCAGACTAAACATACCCAGCTCTCTAAGTCTATCCTCATAGGACATGGCTTCCAGGCCTCTCACCATTTTGGTTGCCCTCCTCTGGACCTGCTCCAGCCTGACCATGTCCTTCTTGAATTGGGGTGCCCAGAACTGGACACAGTATTCAAGATGAGGTCTAACCAAAGCAGAGTAGAGTGGTACCAGTACCTCCATCGATCTAGACACCATACTCCTATTGATGCAGCCGAGAATCGCATTGGCTTTCTTGGCTGCCGCATCACACTGCTGACTCATGTTCAGCTTGTGGTCTATTAAAACTCCTAGATCCCTTTCACACGTACTGCTATCCAGCCACGTGTCCCCCATCCTATATTTCTGTATTCCATTTTTTCTACCTAAGTGTAGGACCTTATACTTCTCTCTGTTGAATTTCATTTTGTTAGCTTTGGCCCAGTTCTCCAATCTATCCAGGTCATTTTGAATTTTGATCCTGTCCTCTGGCATATTAGCAACCCCTCCTAATTTGGTTTGGGACCCCTCCCAAACCCCTCCCAATCTGCAAATTTGATGAGCATGCCCTCTATTCCTTCATCCAAGTCGTTGATGAAGATATTGAACAGCACTGGGCCCAGGACAGAACCCTGTGGCACCCCGCTAGTCACTTCTCTCCAGGATGAAAAGCAGCCACTCGTAATCACCCTTTGGGTTCGGTCGGTCAACCAATTACAAATCCAACTAACAGTAGCCCTATCCAGCCCGCATTTTACTAGCTTCTTTGCAAGAATGTCATGGGGAACTTTGTCAAAGGCCTTACTGAAATCGAGAAATGCTACATCCACAGCATTCCCTTCATCTATCAAGCTAGTAACTCTATCATAAAAAGAGATAAGATTAGTCTGGCATGACTTATTTTTGAGAAATCCATGTTGACTTCTCGTGATTACCGCGTTGCTTTCTAAGTGATTAGAAACTGACTGCTTAATGATCTACTCCAGAATCTTTCCGGGTACTGACGTCAGGCTGACTGGGCGATAATTATTTGGGTTCTCTTTTTTTCCCTTCTTGAAGATGGGGACAACATTTGCCCTCTTCCAGTCTGCTGGAACTTCTCCTGTCCTCCAAGATTTCTCAAAGATTATAGCAAGCGGTTCCGAAATGACCTCTGCCAGTTCTTTTAATATCCTAGGATGCAATTCATCTGGCCCTGGAAACTTGGATTCATCTAGTGTGGCCAGGTATTCCTGTACCACCTCTCTACCTATTATGTGCCTCATTTCCCCTGCTCCCTCACCTGCTCCCCAACCGCCAGGTTGAGTGCTTGTATCCTTCTGGGAAAAAACTGAGGCAAAGAAGGTGTTAAGTAGTTCTGCCTTTTCTCTTCCCCCTGTTAGTAATTCACCATCTTCTCTGTGCAGTGACCCTATCGTCTCCTTCTTTTTCCTTTTGTTACGGACATATTTAAAAAAGCCCTTTTTATTGTTTTTGATGTCTCTGGCCAGCCTAAGTTCGTTCTGTGCTTTAGCCTTTCTGACCTCCTCCCTACATCTCCTAGCTACTTGCTTAAATTCTTCTTTGGTGGTTTCCCCCTTCTTCCATTTCCTGTACATGTTTCTCTTAACGCTTAGCTCAACTGAGAGTTCTTTAGTCAACCATTCTGGTTTCTTCAGATGCCTTCCATTTTTCCTCCTTATTGGCACAGTTTTAGACTGTGCCTTCAGTATCTCCCTTTTAAGGAACTCCCATGCCTCCTGAACTCCTTTCCCTTTCACTATTCTTGACCACTGAATTCCAGCAAGCAGCTCCCTAAGTTTACAGAAGTCCGCTTTTTTAAAATCTAAGATGCGTGTCTGGCTACACTTATCTTCTCCTTCCCACTGCATGCCAAATTCCAACAGGGCATGGTCTCTCCCCCCTAAAGATCCAACCACTTCTACCTCATTAACAAGGTCATCCCTGTTGGTCAGGATCAGATCTAGAATATTTGATCCCCTTGTGGCCTCTTCCACCTTCTGGACCATGAAGTTGTCTGCAAGACAAGCAAGAAACTTGCTGGACCTTGCTGTCTTGGCAGAGTTTGACCGCCAACATATATCCGGGTAATTGAAATCTCCTATTATTACTGTATCTCTCCTTTTTGAATGTGCAGTCATTTGGTTGAGGAAGGCATCATCAAACTCCTCAGTCTGGGTTGGAGGTCTGTAGTAAACCCCTACCAGAATATCCCTGTTGTTTCTCGCTCCCATAATTCTTACCCAGATGCTCTCGACCTGGCTTTCTGGGTTTAAGTCACAGATCTCTTCACAGGAAAATAAGCAGAGCTCTTGTGTTTTCTGTGACTCTGCACAGGGAGATAATGAAGTACCAGAGGCAGAATGAAAATCTTGATTTTCATACATAACAAGAGATTTTAGCCATCCCTACTGCAGCAGTAGACTTGAAAGCAGATGAAGAATGGGTGAAAAGATCTCAGAAAAGAATTTGTCTTAAAGGATTAACTACACAAACATTGCTTGACTAAGGGGAGATGAGAGAACAGAGGCAGAGAAGTGGAAAAAGTTACATGTAAAAAGCCAAAAATGAAGTGTGACGCTACTGCTGGATCTCTCATCTCACCATAGGTGACAACCTGCACGCCGCCAGTCATTTGGTGGGCCAGTGCATGCAACACAGTCCCCAGAGCTCTGGCCAATGCAATCCAGGGCTTGGTCTCAGATGCATAGGCACTGCTGAGAGCTTGCCCATTTACCTGAGGGAAGGAAGAAAGGAGTGTAAGAGTGATTCTAGGATGACTGGCCCATAACAGAGAAATCCAGTTTCCTCCAGTTATTCAGTTTGTACAGGAAGGGTCCAAAGACCCAAGGACACACTTCTTAAGGGTGGATTTTCCCTCACCAAGTTCTAACCCGGCCCTTCTTTTAAAGCTATCTGCGACCCACTCCAAGATCTATCTTTGAGTGGCAAAATAAATTTGAGACCTGATCTTTCCTTCCAGTTTGATCAGTCAGCATTGGCCACTTCCACTGTTACAGTAATTTGCTGAACAACAGTGTTAACAGTTAAGCCATGCACAAGATGCTTTCCACAACAAATTAGGATGCCTTTTAACATGTCTCAGTAATTCAGCAATATCACTTTACAAGCCATCTTTGTTGGTTTTTGTTTTCTAACCAGCTCAAGAAACTTGCAAAAGTTAAGAACATAGAGATTTGCAAGACCTCAACTCTTTTGTAACCTAGCTAAATTACAGTTTCTACATCAGTCAAGAAACAAAACACAGATTGAAGCTAAATATTAATCTTATGTTTGCAAAGTAAAATATGCTATATAAATCAAGAATCATTAAGTAACTTAAGAGCAGAACTCACAGAGCCTACGAGTGCCTTGCCCTGAGCTAAGTCCACAAGTTGCATGGCAATCTCCTTGCCGCAGCGGCTCTGAGCTTCTTGGGTGCTGGCACCCAGGTGAGGGCAGCTGATTACTTTTGGGTGGTTCACCAAGGCCTTGTCCTGAGGGGGTTCCTATTGGGGATGAAACAGCCAGACTGGTTAGAAAGCTCTGTTTCCTCTTCACAAGCCCCTAAGCTGCAACATTTCATTGTTCCAGGCCCAGGCTTAGGCCAACAACTGAGCCTGATCCCTAGTAAGGCACAGATCCTGTAGGTTAGTAGTTCCTAGGCATGCTGCCTTAAAAGATCAGGCATTGACGTCAGCAGTGCTTCTAGAATCTTGATCCAGAGATGTCCAAGTAACTTCTGTGGCTAGGTTTACACTACTAAGGGTTGGAAGGGCAGCTATGCCCTTTCCTAGATAAGGATAACATAGCCACTGTGATATGTGCATTGTCACCCTTGCAACTAGATTACTGTAATGCACTTTAGGTGGGGTGTCTCTTGAGGTTGGTAGGGTGGATGTAGCCAATGCAGAATGTGGTGGCAGAAATGTTAAGAGGAACATTCGATCATACATGTATTTTGATGGTACTGAAGGAACTTCACTGGCTATCTTTTTGCTACTAGGCCATTTTTGGGGCTTTTTTAAAAAACATATGAGATAGCACATTAATTGACAAATCACCTTCCCCTCCAAAAATAAAAGCCAGGTTTACATGTGGGCTTCAGGCACCAGAAAGATTTCCTGATCCAATCCTCACCCTCACACTGAAGAATTCTGGGGAGAAACTAAATATCCCAAAGCCTCACCTCCGTGAAAACATCTAAGGCTGCTCCTCCACACTGGCCAGATTGGAGGGCTCGCAGAAGGGCCCCTTCATCCACAATGCCCCCTCGGGCACAGTTGATCACCTGGACCCCATGCCGGCATTTGGCAAAAGTAGAATCATTCAGAAGCCCTAGAAAGGAAGCAGCAGTGAAAGACAACAGCACCTTCCAGGTCCATTGCAGCCTTAGCATATCTCAGTGGAGTTCACCCATCATCATCATCAGATGAAGTCTCACAATGGCACCTCCTGCAACAGCATAGTCAGTGTCATGCTGAGATTCCATTTTTTTTAAAAAAAATCTAGTCCTCAATACTACAACGATAGGGTCGACAATAAGCAATGCCAGTGCGAACCAGCATAGAAGTTTGCAGTTTGAGTAGCAGTCTGATGCAGTAGTTTGAGTGCTGGACTATGACTCTTAAGACCAGAGTTCAGATCCCTGCTCAGCCAGGAAAACCTACTGGATGACACTCTCTCAGTCACAGTCTCAGAGGAAGGCAGTGGCAAACCCTCTCTGAACAAAGTCTGCCAAGAGAACCCTGTGATGAGTTCACCTTAGGGTTGCCATAAGTCAGAAATGACTTGTAGGCACAAAACAACAACAAAGCAATGACTAGGGAAATTTTTCACGCTAAGACAGAGATGAACACCCCCAACCCTTCGCTTCTCTTCAAGAGAAGCAGGGACAGGGTTATGCCAAGATTCCCATGCCCTCCAGCTTTTCTTCGTGCAGAATTTTAATCAGCAGTGCAAAGTCCCACTTCTCCCATTCAGTGGGATCTTCTTCTGATCTTTCAAGTTCAAAACCAACCTTCCCTGTGCAGTCGGGGACCCCTCACAACTGTGCCCTGCCTTCTCCATTTCCATCCGCAAAGTTCACTCTGCTTCCTCAGTCTCTTCCCCACTCCCAAGCAGGATGTCTTGGTCTCTTAGCAAACAGGTGCACAGTTCTGCCCCTCTTTCTGAATCCCTCACACAACCCTGAAATGGAATCAGCTGTGCCCCACACGCCCCTTTCCAGCAGGGAGGAGTGAACACATATTTACAGACCAGCATCCCAGGAGGACATGCCCTCTTGAAGACCCAAGCGGCATCCCCTACCTGTGGTGGAAGGCAAGAGTGGGGTGTGGACTGTGATGAAATCACACAGTGGCCAAATCTGTTCCAAGGGCAGCTGTTCCACACCAAAGGTAGCAGACTCTGCAGGAGTGATGATGGGGTCATAGCCAATCGTCTAATGACATGGAGAAGAGTAAGAGGAGGAAACAAGAAAGAAAGAGAAATATTATTTGAAATAGTTGAGCGTGTTCCCACCCTCTCATCCTCATATGGCAACAGACCTGTTTCTTCTAGTGATCAACTATTGGTCAATTTAAAGGTGGCTCTTACCTTCATGCCAAAGGACTGCATCCGAATAGCCACTTCTCGTCCAATCCTGCCCAGGCCTAGAATGCCCAGGGTCTTCCCGTAAAGCTCCATTCCCATGAACTAGGGAAAAATGTACACATCAACATAAGCAAACTCTCAGCTGTGCATGTATTCTCCCCTCTCTCCAGCATCACCACAAGATACAAAGAGAAAGAGAAAGCACTAGCCTCTTACCTTTTTGCGATCCCATTTCCCATCCTTCATAGAAGCTGCGGCCTGTGGGATTTGCCTGAAAGGATAGTCTGCATTTTAGCAGGGCCTGATGATGCCCCCCACCTCAAGAGGCATTGGCTATAACACTCCCTTTCTGTGCCATGTTGTCTCTGAAGGTTAACAGTTTTCTTTTAAGAAAAAAAATCTTCCCAGTACCCCATAAGATAGCTCTGGGTCTAGGAAGTCATGCTAATATGAACTGAAATTCTGTGCCCGACAAATAGAGGAGGATCTTTTGAGGTAGCCTTGAGGCCCTTTGACTGGAAATCTTTTGCTTTTGCAGACATTTGGAAAGTTGCATTAAAAAGCAAAAAAGATATTTTAGACAAATTTTAGGTCAATCAAAGGTCAAGTTGACAAGGAGAACCACAGATGATATGCAATTGTGTGTCTAACAAAACCTTAGTAGAGTGCTTCTTAATAGGGCAAAGGAATTGCAGGTATAGGAGATCTCAAGCAGAGAAACAGGAGGGAAGTAGGGTTGCTGAAAACTTTCCCCACTTCTTGTTTCTTCCCCTTGAGTTCCCATTCCCAGTAATTCCTGATATGTGTGTGGTCAGTGCTTATCTGCTACATGAGAAAAGCTTGGCTTGAAGGGCTGGGTTTCAACAGAAAGATGACAGCAAGATAAAGAGCTAAGCCTCCTTTCCTTGCCAGTCCACTCCTCCAGAGCCACTTTTCTGGAACAAGTGCTCTTTTACACATGCCTGGATGTATTTTTTTTTAATATGGAACCTGGAACTGGAGGAATTGGTGATTACTCCCTGTCATTGTTGGAACTGGTGATTACTCCCACATTTTCTGAGCCAAAGAGAGAACTCAGAGTAACACATCAGTGAACTGCAGGACAAGCTACTAGGACCCTCCCTGCTTTCACAGAAGCCATGCCGCTTACCTGGCCAGGCTCATGATCATTCCACACGTCAGCTCTGCTGCACTGAGGCTGTTGCCGGTGGGTGTGCTGAGAAGCAAAGCAGAGAGAAGGGATGTTAGCAGGAGCAGTGGAAAAAGCATTTTAAAAGCTTCTGGGATCTGTGACTTCTAAGTGGAAAGCCATGCCTTTTGGGCCCACAGTGATGGCTGAATAATTATGATTAGAAAAAAAAGCACTCACAATATGCTCCACAGCACTCTTCTTCCTTTATCAGCACTTACTCCATCATTATTAACAGATAACATGGCTGACCTATTGGGTACGGAGGGCATAAATGGTTTCACAGGACTGCTCCCTGACTTGAGAGTTTACTATACTGGAGGATCAACCACACACTGACAGAGCTCCTTACAATATGTCTTTCACGGAAGCTCCCAATGTTTTCATTTGGTTCCTAATCATAAGTACAGAAAGCTATACTGGGGAAAGTGGTGGAAAACAGCAGACACCACTCACAAAGCATCTGATCATTGTAATAAGCAGTGTACAAAAATATCTGGACATTGTGTGCAAGCAAAATATTCAGTTTGCTCTTCTAAAGCAAAAGGGCTCCTCTTATCCCAACCTACCATTTTTCTTCAATACACAACAACTTTTGCCTTCAGCTGTAACGTGGCAGCTTCTCCCCTATTTGTCTTGCCTAGTCTGCCTCTGAATGGCAGCAATCAGTTGTAATGCTAAACCAGAGCTTAAAAACATTCTATTTTTTTGGCCATGAAGGTCCCCACCCCCCTTGAGATCTCCCATCAAATAAACAAAAAATGCCTGAGGGCACCACTAGCTCCCCCCTATATTTAATGTTAACCACATTTCTAAGGCCCTTTCCGCACCTTACCTTTTTCTGGCGTTGGGGTGCAGGGATCGCGCAAGCAGCCTCTGGTGAGAGGCTCTCGCGTCCCTGCTGTTTCAGCTCTGCACAAGCTGCCTGCTCGCACAAGAGCCCCGCCTCTTCCTTCCGCAGTGCAGCCTGGGAGTTTCCGGAGGCTCTGCACACCAGGTAAGTGCGCACGGGGCCCGGGAGCAATGCACGATTGTGCACCATTTTCGGCTTCCAGCCAAAAATGAAAAAGTGCACAATCAGTGCACGCCAGCCCCTGGAGCATCGCGCGATTTTGAGTGCGTCGTGCAGATCGCTCCTCACAATCGTGTGACTCTCCAGGTGCCCTTTCGCATGGAAAATGCCGTGCAAAAAGGGCCTATGTTTGGATACAACAAAGAGTTGCATGTATTTGGAAACCAAAGAGAAAGTTTCCATTTGCCTTCTTACAGATGAACTACAGAGGAAAGAAAGTGTGCAAGCAGAATGCTCTACAGGTTCATTCATATAGTGTTCAAACATAGTTTAACACACAGGCTAGGTTGGAGGTTTGGGGTTTGTTTGGTTTTTATGCAGAATCCCCCAGCCACCATGACAGTGGCTATGCTGGCTAAGTGATCTGGGAGTTGTAGTCCAGAAAAATAGAATACTTCTAAGTTCTGATTTAGCATTACAACTCAATGCTGATATTAAGAGGAAGACTACGTAATGCAAGTAACGGAAAAGCCACTGTGTCAAAGTTGAAAGTAAAAGTTGTTGTTTATTGAAAAAAATGGTGGGTTGGGACAGGAGCCCTTTTGTCTTAGAAGAGCACACTCTATATTTTGCTTGCACAATAAGTTAGTCTTTGATGGTGGTTTCAACACCTAGCCTGGAAGATAACGTCAATGTCTAGTCAGGAATGTTAACTGAATGGAATGTTATTATGGCACATGCCTGACGTAAGGTGACCTAGCACCTTCTATCCTAGACTGTACAGTTACTAAATGCAGGTTCTGGTCTGTCAGGGTGTGAGACATATAATGCATTTCTTTCAATAAAGTTGGATCCTTGATCCACCAGGCCTGGTCTTCTAATTCCTCCTGGAGTTAGTGGGGAAGGAAATTCCCCTTCAGGGCTCAAATAAACAAAGCCATCTATAAGAAACTCAAGAGTCAGGCCTCTGTTCTTCCCCTCTAGCACACAACAGAGGCAAGACCAAGTTCTTGGCTCCATCCTACCTACAGCTTTTTTCTCTGAACTCTTAAATCTATTTGCCCCACCGGAGAGGTTGCCCGGCACCTTACTTCATGACCAGGATCCCCTTCCTTGTAGCAGCCTCAACGTCCACATTGTCAACACCAGTGCCGGCTCTCCCAATGACCTGCAGCTTCTCAGCAGCATTTATGATGTCTGCAGTCACTTTGGTTGCTGAGCGTACAATGAGCCCATCACAGTCCTAAAGAAATAAAAGAGGAGGTGAGCCATCTGGACCTGGAGTGAGCCAAATGCTGCTCAGAGACGTAGAAGAACCTCAGCATAGATACTTAAATTGGCTGCCCCACTATCTCTCAGAAGTGTGTCCTGTTGTCCAATCTCCAGCTAGTAGAGAGACACATGGAATATTATGAACAATGCTTAAAGAACTGAAAGGAACAACTAGTTGCTTACCTGTAACTGGTTCTTCGAGCAGTCATCTGTGCTCTCACACAATTGGTTTTGTGCCTGTACAGAGTCTCCAATGGAATGTTCCAGAGTTTAGTAGCTTAGTGGGAAGCCCTGCCCTTTCCTGCATACCAAACATGCTCAAGCCGCCAAGCTACCATCTGCCAAGCAGGGACCTGGAAGAGGGGAGGTAGGGCACGTTTGTGTGAAGGCACAGATGACCACTCAAAGTATCACAGTTACAGGTAAGCAACCTGTTCTTCTTCTTTGTGGTCTCTGTGCCTCACACAACGAGTGATTTAAAAGCTTACTCAGGGAAAGAGGGCCAGGACACTGTAAAATAGAAGACAGGACAGCCCTTCCAAAACATGCATCCCTTCTGGCTCCGCAATCTAGTCTACAGTGGCAGATGAATACTGGTGGCTGAGACCAGGTTGCAACTCTGCATAGCTTGTGCAAGTAGAGTCTTTGGGGGACAGCTGCTGGGCAGCCCTCGTGGAGTGAGCCTGAAGGGATTCAGGTCTGGTTGCTTTGCCAGTTCATAACAGAGACACATGGTCTCCACAACCCAATTAAATATGCATTGCGCCAAGACCCTCTCACCCTTCATATTCCATCATAGCAGACAAAGAGACTACTGGAGCAGCAAAAAGACGCTGTTCTTTGCTTATAGAAGGCAAGAGCATGGTGTACCTCTAGGAAGTGGAGAGACTTTTCCAAAGGTGTTGGAAGGATCCAGTTAAAATGTAGGTAGGATTATGTTCTGAGTGAGATGAAACTCAGACACAACTTTGGGCAAGAAAGAAATATCTGGGTGAAGAACCACTTTATCCTGGTGAAAGACCCAAAAGGGTTCATCCAAGCATAGTGCAGCCAACTCACTTGAATGGCAAGCTGAGGTAATAGCCACCAGGAAGACTGTTTTAAGAGTAAGAAGACACTTGTCCACTGTTGTGAGAGGCTCAAAAGGGTGACAAAGCAGTGGCAACAATACCAACAACAAGAACCACAGTGTCAAAGGCATGGAGATAGGTGGGTATAAGTGGGCCATACCTTTCACAAATCTTTTAACTGCTGGGTCCATAAATAAAGTCCTGTTTGAATCATCAACAGGTTGATGGGCAATTATAGTGGCCAAATAAACTTTCAAAGACAAGAAGGTGACTCTTTGTTCGTTCAAGGAAAGAAGAAAGTATAGAATGGTTGCCGTGGAGGCCGGGACTATAGGCTCCGAGCGTGAACTGGCGAAGTCACAGAACCTCTTCCATTTATATTGATACAATCTTTTGGTAGAGTCCTTTTGAGAGTCTCTAGAACAGCCCAAAGGGCAGGAGAATTCAAGGGGTTAGCCTCCACACAGTGAGGTAGAGAAGAGGAGTGGCCGGATGGAAGACTCAACTTCCTAAATGAGGGGAGGTTCACTGCATTCGGAAGAGGCATGTAATGGCCACACAACATCACCGGGGGGGGGGCTGACCCGCAGCTGCCTGGGCGAGAACAGAGCAACAAGGACTGCATCCCTGGTGACCCCTGGTGAGCTTGGCTAACAGTGGAACCAGTGGAAACAGGTAAAGGAGGCAGCCTGCCCACTTGAAGAGCAGATCTCTTCCAGGGTGCTCTCGGACCCCACAAGATGGATAGCCAATGGATGGGCTGAGAACACCAATTCCAGAGGTGCAGGGTGAGGTCTAGCAGAGTGGATGAACAAGTGCCTCCCTGACGGTTTATGTAGCAGACTGTTGTGGTATTGTCAGAGATGATCTGGACTTCCGGTCGCATGGCGCGCGCGAGTGGTCGCATGGAGTGAGCTCCGCAACTCCGTGCTATCTCCCGCTGGAATAAAGCCGCTTTTTTCATCTGATAAGCGGCTAGACACACCCCCCCCCCGGTAAAGGGGGTTCGGAAGATTGCTCAAAGGGGGCTCCAAAACCGGTGCCGAGCTCCTTCTGACAAGAGGGAGCGGGAGGCTTCAGGGGGGCCGAAGGGCTACGATGGATCCAGCAGGGACGCAGTGTTTGCGGCACAAGCACCGACGACGACTTTTTAAAAAAGAAGACACAATTTGAGACAGTAAGCAGCTGATCTAGTTTTTTTTCATTGATACTGCAACAATTTGGAACTCGCAGTGGTGAACAGGAGTGGCAAGACCCAGCAGACTGTGAGTATGTAATGGTGGAAAAAAATTTTTTAGAAGACTACAACTTCTTAAGATAGACTGTATAGTAAGAATGTAATGAATTTCTCTAGCGGTTTTGATTAAAAGAGCATAAGCGGAGAGTTACAGAGACGGGATTGAAGTTTGTGCTTTTTTTGCCTTTGCTTGGTATGAAGAGACTGGACTGGATTGAGAATACGGTTACCCTTGGTTTAAACTTAAGCTTCTGCCTTTCTGTTTTTGCCCTCCGTTTTGATTGAACTGACTTGGAATTTTGGAATCTTGGTACATAATTGATCTGTGTTTGTTTGGGACCTTACATCTGTGTTTTCGGGAGTATAGGATTTAAGACGTGCCTGCCGAACTCTTGTGGATTATAGTACCTTTTTTGGTGACAAGATGGGACATCGGTATTCCCTTTTGGATTTTTTTTTCTTCTTTTGGTCTATTGAACAACATTGAACATTGAACTTGGAACAATGAACATGGAATATTGAAATTCGGGACTGTGACATTTGGATTGTGGTTTGATTTTTAAAATTGGGGACTTTGCTTTGCAACTGCATTGTTTCCTTTATTTTTTGTCCGTTTGGCTTTTGAGAACAATTCGAGGATTTAAAAATATTCATAAGGGAGTGTTTTTTGAGGCTGTGCTGGAAGGACAGAAAAGACAGAGAGACTTTTGCCCCCATGCAGCAGAGCAGCTCAGATTCCTGTTATCAACATTGGGGGAGAAGGAGGAGAAGGTCTCACAGTCAAGGTCTGGGAACAGTTCCAGAAGAGAGAGGAGACTCAGCATTCGCTGGGAGGGGGAAGTGAAAGAATTGGGCCTAGGCACAGCCCACTGATTATACTGAATGAACTCACTGTATGATTTTATTGAATGAATTCGATGAATGAATTGAATACAATGTACTAGATTTTAAAATAAGTGGTCTTTTCTATTTAGCTATATATAATCCTATAGAATAAATCTATATATCTATATATATATACCTATATATCTATACAAATTCTACATATATAAATTGATACATAAGATACTTGCATAATCTACATATATACAGCTATTTTTATTTCCATTTCATTGATATAGTGACTGGGTAGCAGTGTTAATTTCAATTTAAAGTAATTAATTCAAGCTAAGGATATATGTGATTGATGTGATTGATTTATACATGCAATGAACTGGATCTAATGTGAAGGAATTATAGATATAACAATTTGAATTTTATTAGAATTTGAAAACTACAAGGTTATAAATAGTAAGCTTTTTGTGTGCTAACTGTAAAAAATATAGGTATAAGGAATTGATTGAATATTGAATTGATTGAATATTGATTAAGGTAACAAAAAGCAAAAAAAGCAATTTGCATTAGGTACTAAAAAAAAAAATCAAAAATGGACCAAAGGACAAGAAGAGGAGTGGCGGCAGCTGCAACAACAACAACTTCCCAGGCAACCAGACGGACATCAGTAGATATACCCCAGAAACCTCAAGATTTCATGTTACAGATGATGGAAGAGTTTAAAAGCATGAAAGATGATATAAGAAGTGATATAAAAGAAACAAGGAAAGAGATGAGAGCCGACATGAAACTAGAAATAGACAAACTGGGGAAGAAATTGGAAAATATAACAAAGGATGTGACAAAGCTAAAGACAGAAACAAAGGAGATAAAACAACAAGTTAAACAAGTCGAAAAGGAAACGACTGAGATGAAGGGGAAGCAACAAGAAGATGAATTTCAAATTACTCAGCAGGAGTTATGATATCGGGAAAGATGTCTTCGATTTAGAGGTGTTCCAGAGGCTTCAGCAGAGAATCTGTACGAAAAAATCGTACCGGCTTTGGCAGAATTCATTGACATTGAAGAAGAAAAGATGGAGACATATATTGACAGAATGTTCAGAATTTCCTCCAGAGTAGCGAGAGAGAGGAAATTACCAAGAGACATTATTATAATGTTTACGAGGACTATGGTTAGAAACAAAATATTACAGCGAAGCTACAATGGACTACTGAAGACTGAAGACAAAGACGTCAGAATTTTCAAAGATATACCTTATCAAATCCTAAAGAAAAGACAAGAATATAAACCGTTGGCCAACCTTCTGCAAAAGCATCAGATTAATTATCGATGGGAAAAGGTTGAAGGCTTGTCCTTTACTTATAAACAGCAGAGATATAGGATTAACTCAGTACACAAAGCAAAAGAAATGATCGATAGATTGAAGAAAGACTTACAAAAGGACACCTCTGAAGGAGAGAAAGATCATGAACAGCTACCTCCAGAGGAGGAAAGAGAATAACTACAAGAAGAAGAAGAAGACGGAGAACAAGAGGAAGTAATAGAAGTAGTGCAAGGAACTGTGGAACAAGAAGAAGAGGAGGTAGAAGGAAACATACTGAAGGAATAAGCTAAACTTCAGTAATAAAATATTAATATAACCCACAAAATGGATTTGAAGATTTATTCTGGGAACACTAAGCGCTTTAACGCTGAATACAAAAGAAGACAAATTTTTCACCATCTAGAGAAACAGAATATAGATATAATATGTCTGCAAGAAGCTCGAATTAGAACTCAAGATTTGAGATATGTCAGGCATTTGAAACTAGGTAGCTGTTTCACAGCTACGATTGATAAAAAGAAGAGGGGAGTTTTGATATATGTAAACTCAAAATTTGGTGCAAAGCAAATCTTTCAGGATAGCAATGGTTGTTATATAGGAGTTGAAGTTACTTTGAAACAGGATAAAATATTAATAGTTGGAATATATGCACCAAACGGAGCTAAAGGTGAATGCTTCCCTACAATACAGGAAGAGGTATTGAGATATCTTAATGAAACAGGAAATTCTAACATTACTGTTTTGGGGGATTTTAATGGAGTAATCAGTCCCCAAGTTGACAGGGCAATGCAAAAGTTAACTCCCCGAAACAACGGCAAACTTCCTAAGAGCTTCTTTAATATGATGGACAATTTAAACTTATATGACACTTGGAGATACAAGAACGGGCAACTGGATGGACATACATATTATTCGGATAGACATAGGTCAATGTCAAGAATAGATATGATGTTAGTATCCAAATAACTTTTGATGAAAACTACAGATATGGACATACTTCCCAACTTATGCTCTGATCACAATCCGTTACAATTAAAGATAAGGATTAAAGACAGAGAAAGAACATGGAGACTGAATGATGAGATCTGGAATAAGGAGAAGTACATAGCGAAAGCAAAAACAGAGATAATTAACTATTTTAATGAGAACTTGACGTCGGAGCTGTCGATGAAAACCATTTGGGACGCAAGTAAAGCAGTGATGCGTGGTAACTTTATCAGATGGACTACAGAGATTAAAAAAGAAAAGAGAAACATTGAGCAGCAAATTTTGGAAAAGATGAAAGGAACTGAACAACAGATGAGACAAAATCCGTCAGATAAACAGATTAGATTACAGATGAAGGTAAAGCAAGTTGAATTAAATCAACTTAATTTGGAAGAAATAGAGCAACAGATAAAGAGAACGAAATATAATTTCTTCGAACAAGTTAATAAACCTTCAAAACTTTTGGCACGTTTGCTGCGTAAAAGAAGGTCCAGAAATATCATAACCGAGATTAGAACAGGAGAAGAAAGAATTACAAAACAAGAGGGAATAAAACAAGCTTTTTATAATTACTACGTGAAGCTGATGAGTAAGATCTCAAAGGGGAAAAAAATACAAGAAGTGGAAGAATATCTGGAGAAAATGAATAAAATGAGATTTAATGAAGACCAAAGATCTATCTTGAACAAATCTATTACTATGATGGAAGTAGTTGAGGCTATTAGGAATTTGAAGAACGATAAAGCTCCAGGACCTGACGGCTTCACTGCAAGATATTATAAAATTATGGAACATGAGATTTCAATACCTTTGCAAAGCACTATAAATGAAATAATAAAGGAAGGAATACCAGATACTTGGAAAGAAGCTAACGTTGTGCTGATCCCAAAAGAAGTAAGAGATTTGAGCGATGTAAAGAACTATAGACCAATATCACTTTTGAATACAGACTACAAGATCTTTGCTTCAATTCTAGTAGTGAGGCTCAAAAAAGTGCTGTTAGAGGTAATTGATGAGGACCAGAATGGCTTTCTATCAAAAAGATCTTTGAGAAATAACATTAGAACGGTCTTAAATGTAATCGAATACTATGAAAAGCATAATGAACGGGAAATGGCCATGATATTTGTAGATGCGGAGAAAGCTTTTGACATGATCAGCCGGCCATTCATGAAGATGGCGGTTAAACAGATGCAGTCAGGATAAAAATTTGTTGCATGGATTGAAGCAATTTACAGCCAACAACAAGCTTGACTGGTCATAAACGGTGAAAGAACACAAATGATAGAACTGCACAGAGGGACGAGACAAGGGTGTCCCCTGTCTCCTCTGCTGCTTATCATGACAATGGAAATACTTAACAATGCTATAAGAGAAGATAAAGAAATAAGAGGAGTCCAAATTAAGAAATATCATTACAAGTTAAAAGCTTTCGCTGACGATCTGGCCTTCTTACTGGACGACCCAGGGAAATGTATTGAAAAATTGGTTACTACAGTTCAAGAATATGGAGAATTCTCTGGTTTTAAAGTTAATAAGGAAAAAACAGTCTTCTTAACCAAAAATATGACTGAAAGAGAAGAGATGGAATTAGTACAAAAAACAGGATTCAATAGAGGACAAAAGGTAAAATATCTAGGTATTTGGATAGCCAAAAGAAACAATGAGTTATTTCAAAATAATTATGAAAAAAAATGGAAAGAAATAACAAAAGACTTGGAATGTTGGACCTCCATGCGTTTGTCAATGATGGGGAGGATAGCTGCAATAAAGATGAATGTTTTGCCAAAAATGAACTTTTTGTTCCAAAATCTTCCTATAATAACGAACATGAAACCTTTCATACAATGGAAGAGAGAACTAACCAAGTTTATATGGCAAGGGAAAAAACCTAGGATAAAATGGAATACTATGACAGACTTAAAAAGTAGAGGAGGAATGGGACTACCAGACTTTCAAATATACTATAAGGCCGCGGCTTTTACGTGGATAAAAGACTGGGTAGACCGACAAGACACGAGAATGTTGGCACTGGAGGCAGCAGACCTGAGGATGGGGTGGCATGCCTATATGTTTTATGATAAAGCAAAAATAGATAAAGACTTCACACATCACTTTATCAGAAAATCGCTTCTGAAAATTTGAGAGGATTATAAAACTAAAAACATACGGCAGTTCCCCACCTGGGTCTCACTGCAAGAGGCTTTTTTTGGCAGATGGACTGACACAGATAAATGGTTGCGATATGACGATATAATTGAGAGATCAACGTCCAACAACTTTAAGATTAAAACAAGAGAAAAACTAGAACAAGAGGGAATAACATTAAGTTGGTTCCCTTACAGACAGTTAGCAGAAAGGTTTCAGATGAATATAAAAATATATGGAATTGAACTTAAAGAGAAAACTGGAGTAATTAAATGGCTGTTTGAAAATCCACCTCATTGACTTGCCCAAATATATCAAGAAATACTACATCAGGAGAGACAAGAAGAAACAGTAAAGGCAACAATGATTTCATGGGCACAAAATATCAGACATTCAATACAATTAGAGTCTTGGGAGCAGAGCTGGAAAAAAACACAGAAATTTACAGTAGCTCAGAATTTGAAAGAGAACTATTACAAGCTATTTCATAGACGGTACATGACACCAGATAAATTAAAAAAGATTTATAATACAGGCACTGGATAATGTTGGAAATGTCAGAATGAGGTCAGTACGATATATCATATGTGGTGGACATGTCCTAAAGCTAAGAAATATTGGACTGAAATACGTAACAAAATATGTGCATTAATGAAAGTACAGTTTGCTAAGACACCAGAATTGTATTTGTTAAATATGACTGATGTATTAGAAGGTACTGGTATAAAGAAGTACTGGAGAATATTACTGTACATGATAAGAACAGCTCGTATTGAATATGCAAAGATGTGGAAAACTCAGCAAATACCCACATTAGAACAATGGTGGGGTACACTGATTGAAAACAAAAATGCTGATATGGTCTCTCAGAGATTAAAAGGGAAATCAGACGTTGAGATACAAAAAGAATGGCAAATTGTAATGGGTAATTGCTGGGTACCATCAGATGGAAATCTGTGATTCATGATTTAAGATAAATTATGAGGGGGCTACAGGATATATATCATGAAGCGGGAATATGGAGATGGAAATGCAAGAATCAACAAGTAATAACAGCACTAAAACGTAGTACAATATTTTAAGCATGTTAAGAAATCTTGATAATGAAATCTAGATCAGTGTGGAAGATCAGAAATATTTCAAATAAGTTGACAGTTATAGTTGTTTGTTTTATATCTGAATTTGAATAAAATGATTATATATATATATATATATATATAAAAAAAAGATGATCTGTACAACTATCCTGATCAGAAGTCTCTCAAATCACTTGAGCGCCTTCAGGACCACCAAAAGCTCCAGAGCATTGACCTGAAGAAGCTTCTCATAGCTTGACCAGTGGCATTGAACCACCGGGCCCTTGCAGTGGGTGCCCCAGCCTGTCATGGAGGTGTCCGTAGATGGACATAGATGAATGGTTGCAGTGGTTTGAAAGGAATTCTTTGATGAAGTTTGCAGAGAGGGTGGATGTACCAATGCTGCTGTCACAGTCAGAGCAGAAGTCATGGCTGGTGATGTTGAAGCTGAGACCAGTATTGAAGCCGTCAGTACCAAAGAAGAGGTGGGTACAGAAGTGGAAGTCGCCGCCGGTATCGAGGACAGGGTAAATATCGAGGACAGTACTGAAGTGGCTATTGCCATTGGTATTGAAGACACGGTTAACGACAGCACCAACAGAAAAGCTTGGTACCCTTGTCACAGTTACAGAGGCTGTATACAATGCCACATTCTGAGCCGCTTTCTCCAGTACCTTCAATGATGGCTCCCAGCTGAATGATTACAGTCTAGAGGCCCAGTTCTTCAATGTCTGGGATGTAAACTGGTGGCAGATCTTACAGCGGATCATGTTGTTTTCCTCCCCCAGACAAAAAAGGCACTGGTTGTGTGCATCTGAACAGGATACTTTCCTACTGCAAGAAGGACAGTGCTTGAAGAGGGAAGTAGAGGCCATGAGAGAAGAAGGGGACAGGAAAAGAAAGAAGTACAGAGTAAGTACAGAGAAAGATTTTGTTTTCTTTTTTTTAGAGAAATAAGATGGAAGAAAAGCGTGAAGAGGAGAAGGAAAACTAGAGCACAGGAGGAGATGAAGGAAGAGGAAAACATAGTTCTAAAGCTCAAGAACACACACAGAGCAGTGACACCAATGGCGATGAAAAGAAACATGCACAGTACGCAGGAGGGGGCAGGGCTTCCCGCCAAGCTACTAAGCTCTGGAACATACTGTTGGAGGCTCTGCCCAGGCACAAAACCCACTGTGTGAGGCACAGAGGCCCCGAAGAAAAAATCTTGAGTTTTATATCAAGAAAAAATGAATAATAAATCATGAATTTATAAAATCATAGGAAAAAGGGACCATTTCTTGCATTATGATGCAAATGTTTCCTATTACAGGTAACGTATTCTGGTTTTGTTTTCAATCTACGGAACAAGAAGGGCGCTGAAGCCCTATTGCCCTGGTTCTGTAAACTTCGTTCAGCCATCCCCAAGAGGTTCTAGCAGATACTGATCTCTTTCAGTCAAGAGCTGGAAGCAGCCATGTTGATCCATTAGAAAAATCCCCAAAGCCACAACGAGCCTAATACATTTATCAATACAGAATGGGGGAAATGTCAGAAGGGGTGGAGCAACAATTGCTCATGTTCTCTCTAACTACAGTTCATGTCAATTGGACCCAAGGGAAGGGTTTAAGGAGGAAAACGGAGCATGATAGAAAAGAGATGAAATCTGCTCTTCAGAGGTGCTGCGTTGATTTAGTGAAACATTTTGTTAAGAACAAAATAAACATGCAGACTGCGCAAACAATGGTGCCTCTTTTCGCATTTTTTCAGAAAATCAGAAAGTCCCTGCCGTTGTGGTTCACTTCCATCAAACCAGCTTTGACTTAGACCACTCTATGAGTAAGAGACCTCCCAGTCACCAACTGCCTTGCTCCAGTCCTGCCAGTTTAGGGACTTTTCTTTCAATGGTTGGGTCTATCCGCCTGCGATGCCACCTTCCTCTTTTCCTTCTCCCTTTATCTTATCAAGCATTACTGTCTCTTCTAGCAAGCCAGGTCTTCTCACGATATAGCCAAAGTACAACAACCTCAGTTTAGTCATCTTGGTTTCCAGGAAGAGTTTAGACTTGATTTGGTCTAGGACTCATTCATGTGGCTTTTTAGCAGCTCAGGGCATCCACAGAACTCTGCTCCAGCACCACATTTCAAAGGAGTTGATTTTCTTCCTATCAGCATTCTTCACTCTCCAGCTTTCATAACCATGCACAGAAATTGGAAGTATGATGCCATAACAATCCTTTAGTATTTAGCATTTAATTATATATCTTTACGTCTAAGGACCCTCTCTAGCTCCTTCATAGCTGCTCTTCCAAGTCTGTGGCCATTTCCACACTACACTGTTACAGTGTTATTATTCCCCATTCAACCTCCTGTGGAATTCTGGGGTTTGTAGTTTCCTGAGGCCCAAGAGCTCTCTGGCTGAGAATTCTAAAGGCCCCTCCCTAAACTGCAAACCCCAGGATTCCATAGGAGGTTGAAAGTGGAATAGCAGCACTTTAACAGTGTAGGGCGGAAAGGCCCATAGTTGTCCTCGGCTCTACCCTGGCAGCTCACTGGAGAGCCTTCTGACATGGGAGCCTTGCCTTCTGGCAGTATCTCTTGTTGTGTTTTGCATTGTCTCATTCCAGGGTTTTCATGCTAAAAGCCATTCAGAAGGAATGTCCTGTACCTACTTCTATGCACCACTAACAAGTGTTAGCTATGGTGCCACTGCTACTGTCTCTCGAAGATCCTCTACCATTCCCCTCCCACTGCTGCTGCCGACTGGCTGTTTTGGACATTTAGTCTGGCCCCTCAGCAAAAGCCTGTGTAACATGGGAGACCCCATCAGCAACACTGCTGCCATCAGCCTAGCCTCTTGCCTCACAGAAGCCCATAATCCCACTATCATGGAAAGATACTTTATCTCAGCTTCAGCACTAAGTGGAACACATGCATGTCTTGTGAGGCACAGGGCAGGAGAAATGACAAACCCTTTGGCAGTTCTTCTATCAGTACAGACTGAGAATAGCTTTCAAAGGGACAATGGAATCCAGATTAGGTGATTTGATGGGTGAAAGAAATGAATCCCTGCCCCAATGGTAAGTCGTGTCTTTAGGTAATAGTATTGGTCTCCTTCCACTTCCAGGATACTTTCCTCCCAGGGAGCTCCATTCTGTAGTACTGTCCTACCACTTAAGATATGGGTTACATGCCAAACCAGCAGCTCCAGGATCTGGCCTCACACTCAAGCTACTACAGAGCAGTCAGCAGCAATACAGCCAAAACATGGCAATTGAGGAATCCAAGTTGTAACTTCCAGGTGCTTTTGAAACTGCCACAGTGCGCTCCGCCTGAAGCTGCTTCAAGAGATACAGAACATGGCAGCCTGCCTCCAAAACCTAAGCCAGCTGCCAAGCACACTGTAAAGCATGGTCTATACCTTCGAAGTGCAACTTGGGTGCTGGTTTTGACCTAGAGAGGCCCTAACATTTTAGAATGTCCTCCCTATATGATCTTGGCTTAATTCTGACTCTTGAAAGAAACTTTCTCATCTTTAATTCCAGTTCTTTTCCACCTTACTCTGGTAGGTTGATCAATTTTGAAGTTGTAGGAAATGCACATAAGATTACACAGGAGTGAAATCTGCCTGTGAGGCAGAAAATGAGAAATGCTCACGCATGTGGAGGAAGAATCATCTAATGACGATGTACTTTTAGCTTTACCAATTTAGACTAGACAAGCAGAGGCAAGTTTCCTTGCTATTCCTCTCAGCTAAGCCCCACCTCATAGCCCAGGTAACTGGAAGAGAGGGGCATGCAGTATTTCTTTAGCACAGCCACTCTTTTTCAGCAAACCAACAACTCTCTTGTCCTCCACTGGGACTTTCTCTCCTCAGACACCCACCATGTGACATATGAGCAGGGGAGAATGTCTGTTAAACAAAACTCAAAGCACCATTAATGGAAAGAAGCTGCCTTCATGAAAGTATTTGTCTAGCTTTTACTAACATTTGCATCACGACAGCAACAAAGGGTGAGAGACAATGGGCACAATTCATCAGGAGGTTCTCCTGCATGAGCCCTGAAGTGAAAGATTGCTGCCCTGAAACTTGAAGAATGCAGACTAGGCAGAGGAACTGCCCGATGGTTGCTTGTGCCTTGAACCTTCCCCCAACGCCAGTTGACATGAACCTTCCTGGGCAAAGGAAACATTAGGCTGTCTAAAACTGTTTCAAATGTTTTCTCTTTTGTAACTACTAGTTAAACTGAAATATTTCCAGGATGGGCACCTGTCACTGTACCCAAAGTAGTGCTTAATAGAGTCCTGCTTGCAATGAACATAATTTGACTCCCCACTGCCCCAAAACCTCCTGAGAAGTTACTCTGGAAAGCCAGATGCTCCCTGGAGGAGCATGAGAAGGGACGCAGGGAGAGGGTTGTGAGCAGTAATATTGCCTCCCTGCCTCCTCCAGGAAGTTTCTGTTGGATCCTGGTGCCTGCCAGGAATGGAAAGAGCATTTCCTTTCACAGAATGGCAAATCTGGATCCAATCCAGTGGCATGAAATACACTTAGTACGTGGTTTAAATGTTAATCATCAATAAATTTACTTTGGAATTTACTAATTCTATATATTCTTGAAAGCTGGTTTTTAAAATATTTACAATTCATTAACATTCCTTTTACGTTATCTGATTTTCACAAGGAAAAATAAAGAACTTTAGCAGGCTTGAACATCTGTTTGCATAAATATGTGCCTAGCTGTATTTCAATTGCACATTTACAACTTTTCATTTAGATTAGGTACTGTATTAATTCTTTGCCAATTGTTACTCTTGAGAAAAAACATATCCCTGAGTAGTGTCTACTTCACTTCCAACATTACAGAAAATGTCACTGAAAACCTTTTTGTCCCCTCCAGGCAACAACGCTTTATATAACTAATACATTCAGCTAGTGGGAGTGAAAATTTGGGATTTGGGGTAATAATATTTTCCAAGCTAATTCATGCAGCTTGATTTTTTTTATTTTATTTTTTTATTTTTATTTTTTTTGGTGCTGAAATGCTGGCCTCTACAATGAGTTTCATGTCATACATTTTCAAAGTTTGTTGCAAAAAATCTCCCCCCTCCAATTCTCCTAAATCATGCAGGTCTTGCCTGTCTATGTTATCCATAGTAATCACTAAAATTAGTGCACTCATCGGCGCCTTTAAACATATTCAATTTCTTGACTGAAGTGTACAAATTTAAGTGTTCATGTTTGCAGGTTACTGCAAAGCACCAAAACCATTTCAAGAGCACAAGGTCCAAAAATGTCTCCGTGAGAGACAATGTAGTCAGTTCCCGACATATTCCCTGTCATAACTCTTCCTGCCTAGAGTCACAGTACGATTATGTTGAACTGCTGGAGCTATGCTGGCAAGTGCCACTGCCTCCCACTGAGTTCAACAGTTAGGTGAGGGACAAAAGCAAACTGGGACTAAAACAGAAGATTTAGAACACAACCCAACACTGGTTCCAAATATTCTATTACTTTAAAAGAGAATGTAAAGAGTTGAACTCAGTGATGTTGCGGGGGGGGGGGGAATTAGAGCATTTCCTAGACAAGAACAATTTCTAACACTGCAATATCTTGAAATTTCACCTGAATATTTAGAATTAGATTAGGGATCCAAAGAAAAGGGTCAGACAAAGTTACCAACCAATTGTGAACACAGCAAATAAGAGTTCGACGTATGAATGACTGTCAGCGTCTTGCTCCTGCATGCTAGAAATTTGGGCGCAGAAGGGAAATTTCATTTGGAAGGCAGAATTCTTTTTTGGAGGGGCAGTGCCTTCATTCTCCCCCCTCCATAGCTACCCCTCTGGGTGAGCGTGGCGTCTGCTTCCCCAACCCTACCACACCAGATGCCGCCACAGACTCGAGGCTCCCCTCCGCCTGGCCACCGAGATCGTGGCAAGCCAAGGTCTGTGCCCACCCTCTACGCCCCCAGCATAACGACTAGAACGAAGAATAACGAAATGATCCCTGAGCACAAGCAAAGGGTCCTCGTTTCGCCATTATTTCCGCACTAGCCTGTTATAGCGCGACGACTCCCGAAACTGCGCGGCCCCTCCCGAAACTGCAAACCCCAGGATTCCATAGGAAGTTGAAAGTGGAATCATCGCGCTATAACAGGCTAGTGGGGAAATGGCTTTGCAAGTCAGAGCCAGTACAAATACCACGAGGATTCCGGTAATGATTTGCAGCCCAAGTGGAGGCGACGTGATTCTTTCTCCCGTAGTTTCGACTTTCGACTCCCGATCCCCGGCCCCGTCCACGTCGCCTGCCCGAGCGCCCTGGCCAAAGGAGGTCCTTTCTCCAGCCCGCGGGCTCCTTCTTCCGTGGCGGCGGAGCCTGCCTCGGGGGGGGGGGGGCGCTCCGCTTCAGGCGCCAAGGGGCGTGGGGGGCCCGTCTCACCTTGATCTCCGCCAGCAGCTGCTCCTTGCTGAGGTTGGTCTTCTCCAGGACGCCAATGCCGGCCGCCTGCAGGATCTGCTTGCAGCAGGGGTCCAGGCTGTCGCTGATCAGCACTTTGCTCAGAAGAGCGGCCGCTTTGGGGGCCGTCGGCGCCATCCTCCCCGTCGCTTTCCGCCGCGCGGGTCGAGTCCCGGCTGGAGGCGTCGCAGAAGAAGGTCCGGACGGCCTCCCCGGCGCGCGATAAAGCCGCCGCTCCCCCCACACCCCCTCCCCGCCGCTCTCTTGGGGGCAGAGCGCCGAGGCCCCGCCTCCTCCCCTCCTCCCCCGCCACCGCCCCTGGCCCCGGCCCCCTCCCCCTGCCTGGGAACTCTCCCGGCCGCGCCAGCCAAAGTTCCCGGGCGTCGCTCCGCCCCCGCTGCCTGGCTCTGTCGCCGGCAGCCACGCGGGCCGCGCGCCTCGGCGGGCTGCCTCCTTTGCCAGCTCGGGGCGGTGAGACGTGGCTTTTCCCGAGGCGCCGGGCGAACGACCGTGCAGGTCGACGAGGCGGCCCGTGGCCGAGGGTCCCCAGCCGCAGGCGGCGCTCGCCTTCGCCCGCCGAGACTTGCACAGGTCCGAAGGCGGGGCCGCGTCTCTGTCCTGCCAGGTGCCTCCGGCCTGTCCCGCGCCAGCCAAAGCAGAGCTGGACAGGCTCGTACAGGGAGGAGGGCGCTGCCAGATAGCCTGGGCTGGAGCCCCGCTTTACAGGTCGTAACCGGCACTTTGAAATAGGCCTGGAAACAAACTGACAGCCGGCGGAACTGTTGCAACGGGAAATAATACGGCCCCTGTCACCGGCCCCCGTTTAATGGACTTTGTGCTAGCTGAAGTTTCTGAACCCTGTTCAAAGGCAGCCTTATGTGGAGCACATTACAGTAGTCAAAACGGGACGTAGTTGAGCGTGTATCACCGTAGCTAGATGTGGCATCTCAAGGAACAGGCATAGTTGGTACGCAAGCTTTTAATGTGCAAAAGCACTCCTGGCACTGCAGAAACCTGGGCCTTCACGTTCAAAGTTGAGTATAGGAGTTCCCCCAAACTGAGAAGCTGTGGCTCCAGGGGCCAGATGAATGCTGGCAAGCAGGAACAAGGCCCCAAAGAAGTATGAGTATCATTGCATGACACGACAGAGGGATGGGGTAGTCCTGTGGTCCTATTATAGCAGAATCCCTCATGTAAGCCTGTCCATGCCCTTGGCACTAGCTGCTGGACTGGGCTGACCGTCCCCCTGCCAAGAAATTAGAAGGCTGACTTCCACGCATAGGTACATGCACACACACACACACACACACACAGTTACAGCTATGCACATGGGCAAGTGGTCATCTCCACAGACACTTGCAAAACTCTGATGAGGAGAGTGGTCAACGTGCTGATCTGCCAGGATTCTCCCTCTCCTTCTCTCCCTTGCACAATTCTTGTATGCAAGCATCCTTGCAAAGTGATGAATCAGCACACTCTGACACTTTTATTTAACAAACCCATCACAAGGGTACAGTAAAAAAAGTCACTCTTGTCAAAAGCAAAGACAAACTGGATATAACTGTAGCAGTAATCTTAAAATCTAGCTGTGGTATATGATCAATGCACCAATAATAGCAAATGAAATTGATGGGGCAATTAAGAAGATCAAAGGCAAAGCTCCAGGTCTGTCTACAAGTTATTATAAAAGTTTTGAGGAACAGTTATATTTCCCCATGCAAAAGTTTATGAATTCAATCTTATTGAAAAGAAAGATTCCAGAGTCTTGGAAGGAGATGACAATTGTTTTAATCCCTAAAGAGGGCCAGGATGTGACTATAATAAAGAATGATAGGCTTATTTCTTTACTGAATAATGATCATAAAATGTTTAACACCGTTTTGGTGGAAAGATTGAAAAAGATCCTGCAAGAATTCATACCTAAAGACCAAGCAGTATTTTTACAGAAAAAACAATTGCAAGATAACATAAGATGTGCCCTGGATATCTTGGAATATTTAGGTTACAACAAGAAACAGGCTGCTTTGTTCTTCTGGATGCTGAAAAAACCTTTCACAACTTGAACTGGAACTTTTTGTTTGGAGCTTTAGAGAAGATGAGATTTGGAGATGATATTATTACTTGGATCAAGGTGATTTACAAAGATCAATGGGCATGTATATTGATTAATGGGGAGCTAAGTAAACCATGGAATATCCAAAAAGGTACATGACAGGGTTGTCCACTCTCCCCATTGCTTTTTATCTTAGCTTTAGAAGAACAGAGAAATACAGCATAAGAATTAGAGAGATAAAAATTAAAAAGAATATTTGCAGATGATTTGGTAATTTTCTAAGAAAACCCTACTGAATGCATAGAAGCATTTCTAGAAAAAATAGAGAGCATTTGGAAGCATAGCAAGGTTTAAGATAAATAATGAAAAAATGAAGATACTGACTAAAAATATGACCAAGATCGAACAAGATACTTTAACTATTAAGTCAGGTTTTCAAACAGAGAAAAAGGTGAAGTATTTGGGCATTATCTTGACAAATATGAACTGTATACTGTTGAAAAATAATTACCTGAAAACTTGGAATGAGATAAAGAGAGATTTGCAAAGATGGAAGAAAGTTAGTTTATTATTACTGAGTAGAATCTCAGTAATAAAAATGAATGTTTTGCCCATAATGTTGTACGTGTTCCAGACTATACCAATTCTGATTAATGATCTCCTATTCAAACAATGGCACAGCGACTTCTTGAAGTTAGTTTAGCAAACAAAGAAGCCCAGAGTAAACTATAAAATTTTACAAGACTCGAAACAGAGAGGTGGATTGTGACTTCCAGATTTGAAATTATATGTCTCCCTGTGTTGTTTGGTTTAGTTAAAAGAATGGATTCTGTTGAAAAACAAAAGAGTATTGGAATTAGAGGACGGCATGGATATCTATGGTATGGTAAAAATAAAGTGAATGTGGCCTTTAAAAATCATTATGTAAGAAAGACTTTGTTAAGAATATGGGATAGATATAAATCAAAATTTGACCAAAAATATCATTGTGGATCTCTTCTCAAGAAGCTTTCTAAAAGAAAGAAACTATGGATAAAGAAAAATAGTTGACTTTTCATGACCTGTTGGAAATTGAGCCAGAGCCAGCATCAAATCAATTGAAAATTGACTTCTGAGGATTGGTTTTCAGTGGTTCCCATACAGACAAATATTGGAAGAATATAGGGCAGATTAAAAACGCATGATTTTGAATGGACTGAAACAGATTTTGAGAAACAGCTATGTGTAGATGATGCACACTAAACTGGGGAGATGTATAAACTTTTGTTAAAATTAGAGATGAAAAAGAGGTGGTGAGAGAATGTATAGTAAAATGGGCACAAAATATCGGGCACAATATAATGTTAGAAGAATGGAAGAAAATGAAGTCAGAAGGACTTAAATTTACACAGTGTTATGATTTAAAGGAGAACTTCTGCAAGATGATATATTGATGGTATTTGACCACAGAAAAATTGGCCAAAATACACAAAAATATTTCAAATAAATGCTGGAAATATGAACATGTGGGAACTTTATGTGGTGCACATGTGACAAGGCCAAAAAATTCTGGCACCAGATCCATCTCATACTGACTAACTAACTAACTAACTAACTAACTAATTAATTAATATTTTTCAAAAATGTGAAGGTAAATGTCCAGAAAGTACCAGAATTGGTACTTGTTGGGACTGATTGAAGAACCACTGAAAAAGAAATATGGCAAGATTCTGTGATACATGACAACTGCTGCAAGATTTTTATATGCCCAGAAATGGAAGAGAACTAAGATTCCAACAAAAGAAGACTAGTTAGTCAAATTTTTGGACTTAGCAGAGATGGACAAATCAACAACATTGATAAGAGAAAAAACTGTACAAACTGTTGCAGAAGACTGGGATCAATTGATCCATTTCTTGCAAGATAAAAAGAATGGTGTGTTGACTGTATAATTTAATAATTAGTGTTGTAAGAAAATAATAGTGCAGGTTTTTGAAATGATATTTGACCTAGAGAAGTTTTGTTTTATCAATGATCCAGAAACTATGCTGGGAGAAATAGAAACCATTATTTAAATATATGCAGTGTTGTAAGAGTGTTCTTTTTAGTTACCATATCCTTTTTCTATTTTAATATGTAGTGCTTTGATGATGTTCTTTTATGTATTTGTGTATTGTATTCCTAGTTTATATTGTATTTCTGTTCAGGTTTGATATAGAAGTAATAGCTGTAGTAATTGTTCTACTTTTTGTTTTATTGCTTGTGTAATTATGTGGTTATAAACTTTTAATAAAGATTTTATTTAAAAAAAAATCTAGCTGCAGTGGCTGGTTCCTCCAAAACCTCTGGAGGCTAAAGGAATGGTTCTCAGCCGTTGGTTGGAATCCCTGACTGCTAACCAGGCTGGCTCTGGCGTGTAGGTGTTGAAATCCAAAATATCTGCAGGGCTGGAACATTAGAAGCATGTTGGTGAAGTGCAACAATTGGAACTGTTCCTCTAAAATAAGTTGTGCTACCTACTTCAGCATCTGGGCTGAGAAGAAGCCCAGAACTTCTAATGTGTGCTACCTAAATATTTTTGGCCTAAATCAGGAGTGGACAGCTACAGAGGAGGACAGGCCAATTTAAGTCCCCACAGTGGGACACACTGGCTGAGAACAGCAACTAGAAGGTACTTCTTGTCAGTTCCCATTTCAGGGAAGGAAATTTTAAAGCAGGGAGGGCAGTAAAGTGTAGAGGTTTGCCATTTGCAGATCATTGGTAGGGGGCCTCGGTGGCTGAAAAAATGCCCCTGAATGGAAGTGAGTTAGTGAGAAGTGAATTAGATCTCACTTCTCTGGCTTGTAGGAGTTGAAATCCAAAATATCTGGAGGGCTGAAGCATGAGAGGCACGTTGGTAAAGTGTAACAATTGGAAATATTCCTCTAAAGTTGTGCTGCCTACTTCAGCATGTTTTTTGTTTGTTTGTTTTTGAATCCTAGTATAAAAAATGTGTGTGCTTCATAGCCATTAGCAAATGAAACTGCAGAAGGGTTTGGGGAGTTTGGGGAGTTTGGGGATCTGACCATGGTAAAAACAGCTGGATGACAACTCAGATCTGTCTTCTCCTTCCAGCTTGGTAGGTCAAGTCCTCCTTGAATTGACCCTACTCTGCCTACATCAGGAGTGAGGTAAGCCCCTAAAGTCCCCAGACCCCCCCCCAATTATTATTTCTTTGCTAATTTTTATGCCTCCAGCCAGTAAAAAGGCTCAAAACATAGCAGTTTTGCTTGTACAACGTCCCCAAGACCCCAAGTACCTCAAAAACTTAAAAAAAACTTTGTTAAAAAAAGCAATCAGACAAACATGAATTGGAAGTGATGTGACAACACTTCTGGTTGCATTGTGTGGCCCCCAGGGGATGTGGGGTGGAAAATGGCCCCTTCTCTCCAGAATTTCCTATCCCTGGTTTGAACGGCCAAGCTGGACCTGCTGCACTATACAGATAACAGATGCATAGTCCATTCATTGCACACATGGCAAGGCAGAAGAAACACATGTAGAATCTTCTAACAAGGACCCATTTCTACAGCAACATGCAAAAGCTGCACTCACATCTGCTACAAGCCTCTCTGTGCAGAGGAAACAACAAGAACAAAGTTCCATTTGATAGCTACGTCCAAGAATTGCAAAAGGCAAATACTCAGTCTGGTCTTTGATAAGAAAGGTGCGTAGCCTGTTCCTCACTGCAGTTGGTTATCCCTTTATCTGATTGAGAAATCAAGGTCAGTTTCAGAATCAACAGTCATAAACTTTTACTAACCGCTATGGTGTAAGATTCCAAAAATCTGATTCAGATTGGCCTGAGCAGCAGAGAAAGGCAGTGGCAAAAAACCAGGTATAGAGTCTTCTCTCCTTTTCATATTTTGGTATAAGGGTGGATACATATTCATCTAGTCCAACCTGCTCAAAGACCCCTCCCTAAACTGCAAACCCCAGGATTCCACAGGATGTTGAAAGTGGAATAATAGCATTATAACAGTCCAGTGTAGAAATGGCCTATGTTGCAGTAAGCAATGCCCCTGTTCATTGTTGCAGCCACTCACCCAGCAATGTTTACTTGCACCACCATTTCATTGCTAGACTGCTTTGGTGGCTCCCCAAACCCCCTTGAGTTTTTTTCTCTAACTTGTTTTTTAAAGTTTGCAAATCAGTAAATTTTTGCAAGCCTATTGATACTTCCCTCTTGCATACTGACAACACAGTGAGTTGCACTGCTTGGACAGCATAAAGATCAGCAATGAGAATATGGCTTATTACTGTAGAGGGTGCTATTGTAGAGGAGGTCATACCTTGTACTGAAACTGGAGTTCTTATACATAAAGAAAATGTACTGGTTATATAAACAACGAAAATTTCAGCTTGTCATGCTGCTGCTGCTGCTGCTGCTGCTGCTGCTCCTCCTCCTCCTCCTCCTCCTTCTTTAACAAAGGCAACCTGAAAGGTTATGGCATGTTCCATTACTTGGGAACATATAAGGTGAAAACTGCAAGTCAGCAAATATCCGCTATTGCTACAGATTTGATACAGTGACATCATAGTCTGGAGAAAGTTCAAGGTAACAGTAAACAGCTAAGAGAACAGATTAGAAAGTTCTATCTCAAACAAGCTTGCTTTAACATTATTTCTACACACATAACATGCGCGCGCACATGCGCGCGCACGTGCACACAGACTTTCCAAGGAATTATAGGGATGGTTTTAATCTTTTGATCTGAGGTAAAGCTTTGGCTTGGAAACAAAGATAGTCATGATGATTTATTAGGAAAAAAATTACTAGTGACAGTAAACTAATAACTGTTTCTTCTAGACCATTTCCACACTAGACTGTTATAGCACTATTATTCCACTTTCAACATCCTATGGAATCCTGGAGTTTGCAGTTTAGGGAAGGGCTGGCCAGCAAATCCCAAGATTCCATAGGATGTTGAAAGTGGAATAATAGTGCTATAACAGTCTAGTGCAGAAACGGTCCTAGAAGCAACCAAAGTTTGCAGTGAAGAATTGAAACTTTTAACAATAGGATTCTTTCACAGGCATGGAAGCCAACTTTCCTCTCAATTAGCCTGCATTACACCAAATGTTTTCTTTGTAGAAGAAAAGGTGTGAAGGAACTGCTGCAGCCTGAATTTCTGTATGAAAAAAAAACACCTTTCTTCTTCTGTCCTTTCCAGGTCTACTGCTCTGGAAAGCCAATACGGTGTAAAGTATTTGCATTCCCAACATTTCCATCTTCTCATCACTGCAAAGCTAACTATGAAATTATCTCAAAGTAGATTCAAAGACAATCGTCTTACATGGGTATTTGAATGGTTGACATTTGGTGAAGATCAAAATCACTTAAAAATAATGACCTAGCAGCTATTCTCAAGAAGCCAACAATCTCCACTGAAATTCTTGTGGGTTTGTTGTTGGCTTTGGATCAATATGGAAAAGATAACTATCTGAATATGTCTGCAGATTGTTGATTTGGAGTGAGGTAGAAAGCTTCATTTATTTGTTTTGTTTCGTTAGTTACTTAGAACCTAGCACTTGCTTGCATTCGTTAAGTATTTGTTTTAACTAGACATTTCAGAGAGAGTATTTCCATCAATACTAATTTTAATATTGTTTTCCATTTAAGTTGTACACTAATGCTTATTTGTGAGAGCCAGCGTGGTTTAGAAGTTTGAGCATTGGGCTATGCCTTTAGAAACCAGGGTTCAAATCCCCATTCAGCCATGGAAACCGACAGGGTGAACTTGAACAAGTCACACTCTCTCAGCCTCAGAGAAAGGCAAAGGCAAACCCCCTCTGAACAAATCCTGCCAAGAAAACCCCATGATAGGTTCACCCTAGGGTCACCATAAGTTGGAAAGGACCTGAAGGCACACAAGAACAAGAACAACTTGCTTGCTTATTAAATGTTGTATACATTGTCTTCTTTCTTATACCTTCTGCTTACATCCTACCTGGCTATCTATTGTAGACAAATGGTTCTGTTGGCAAGCTGCTTGGTTTTAAAACTTAGAAGATGTCTTACCCCTGTACTGTGAAAATGGAAATATGGAAGGCTGAGGGTACCTGCATGGGCAGAGAAACCTCATAGAGCAGTTGCTTAATAGGTAACATGTTTCAGGTCATCTAAGTAGGACAGGGTTTAGCGATACAGTTTATTTGTGAATATTTTAATAAATGAGTATGTGACTGTGCTAAATGAATGCTTCTCAGTGACTGCGGTCAATTAGGAAATTAGTGTGAATACAGCCAGAGTTGTACAGAGTTGAACATATTACCACTAATATGTTCCATGGCTGACCAATATTCTTTACCCTGAGATGAAGTGTTTTAGGAACCTGTTTTCGTTGGACCATGGATGGCAGAATCCATCGTATTCAAATCCCATTTAGCTGCACAGTTTGAACAATTTTGCACCAGCTCCAAAGTTTATCAGTATGTTTCCAGGCTCAGAATTTACCCTATTTGCTGGCGTATAAGACTCACTTTTTTCCTGAAAAATACTGTTTGAAAATGGAGTGTGTCTTATACACCAGTGCATCTTATACATTGGCAAATAGTATTTGCCAGTGTATAAATGAAGTGCGTCTTATATGGTGGTGCGTCTTATATGCCAGTAAATATGGTAGTTCTGCTCTTTAAAGACTGTCAATAATAAAAGCAATTAAATAGTTATCTTGATTCTTGGAACTATATCTGTAATTAATAATTTTAACTTTCTAAACTCCATAACTTACAAATTACAGGGCAAGATGCAATCAAGGGGACCATCAAATAGTACATTCAGCTCATGATTTCAGATCCTGAGATCTGTGCAGCTGTCTGGCGCCCTCTGCTGGATCTTCCCACACCCTTTATAGCTAAATTATCTGTTCCAGCCAAATTACCAACAGCACTCAAGGAAAGTATCAGGAGGCTTGAGGTTTATATGTTCTATGGGCACAGAATGCTGAATGACTTCAAAAGGTAGGAGGGATAGTAAAATGGGAGGGAGGAGGAATTGAATAGATTGAAATATGTACAGAAACAACTCCTACTGCAGAGTTCCAATGGTTACTTCTAGGACTGATTTCAAATTTCCCCATGGTTGTACAAATGTACTCAAAACCATACCTTCCATGCAGAAGAGGAAAGTATCAGCAGATAAACACAAGATAACCAGTGGGTTAACCAGTGGGGATGAGGCACCTCTCTAAGCGATCCCACAACAATGCAAAGGCACAAAATGTTGAGGAACTATGTGCATTTACAGATAGCAATTAGAAAAAGCAGTGTAGCTATTCCATATTTTTTCCTCCTAAATGGATTTTCTGCTTAATGATTATCTGTAAGGAAAAATTAGTGAAAGACTGCACCTCCCTTAAAATTCAAAAAATATTAAAACTAACAGAAACAGTCACAACACACGTTAACAAATAATCCTACAATCACACAAGGGCTACAGGAATGAAGTGCTGAATTTAGATTGATCTACCATTTGTCTTTGCCAAAGGAGGACTGAGTCATTCTTGCAAAGCTAGTAAAATGTAGGCTGCACAGATGCTGCTGTTAGGTGGATTTGTGACTGGTTGATCAACCAAACCCAAAGGGCTCCTCTTCATCCTGGAGAGAAGTGACTAGTGGGGCGCCACAGGGTTCTATCCTGGGCCCAGTGCTATTTAACATCTTCATCAGTGATTTGGATGAAGGAATAGAGGGCATGCTCATCAAATTTTCAAATGACACAAAATTAGGAGAGGTAGCTAACACCCCACAGGATAGGATCAGAATTCAAAATGCCTGTCATATCTCACTCTAAACCGCCTCCATTGAGAACACTCAGAAACGTAGAAACACGCGTAGACAGAAATGTCATTTTATTGGAAATATAGTTTGAATCCAAATGTTACCCTGGGGGTCCCATGGGGGACAACTTAATATACTTTGATCAATGGGGAATTAAAATTAGCCAGAGCACTAGGTATAGCAGATGAGAGGCAGGGTAACTTAGCAAGATCTTAAAGCCCAATTTTTACAGGGTCAAGCCAAACCAAAAACCACACCAGATTGTCAAAGAAATGATTTTTATTTTTATTTTAATTAAAAATAAGCCACTGCGCACATTCGCACTTACGCACTCACTCACACAAGGGCTAAAAAGAAATAAAAGCGAGAAAATTGATAGCGGGGTTTGTGGAGGGTTGGATTTTGGAGATACTGCACCTGGTCCTGGAGTCCGGGAGTCTGAGATGGCAGCGGAGAGTTAGGAAATGGGTCTCAGTACGTGGAAGGCTGAGGGGAACGCTCGGCAAACGGAGTGACGGCAAGCGGGGAGGAAACCGGGAGCGATCTGAGGAACCACTCAAAGTCAGGGATTTTGATAGGGGAAAATGTACCTTGGGGGCTAATCCTTTCCCGGGGAGAATAATGGTTTGAGGAGCTAAGACAAAGCTCCAAAATGTGCCTGATTTGGAGCACACAGCTCTGAAATGTCAGAGTGCTTAGTTTGATTGGATTTGCCGGGGTTCTTCAAAAAGCCTTGGCAGTATGGAAATTGTCCTCACTTGACAGACAGAATGTCAGGAGCGCTAATCCCGTCAAGCTATCATCTTGGGGCAGAGGTGTGCCTTAACTGTTTGCATGTCTGGAGGGCTCCTGGGGCTACATGACAGATTAAGTCACTGGCCAGACTGGCTTTTTCCAAGTATCGGCTGTACGGCTGCACCTGCCTACGTGCTCGTCCGGGGGACCCTGTCAGACACGTGGAGATCTTATAAAATATTAGGGATTAATAAATTGTACACCCCAGGAGAGGGCTAGACAGCCGCAGTAACACAAACATTACTTAAAGTGGCAGAAACTGACCAGCATTCTCCCAAACAAAGAATATATAGGTCCCAGCAATAATTATTCAGCTTGTCTTACATTGATTGGCTGAATCTACATGTCTCATTAATTCAAAGGGTCTCTGATGTCATAGAATCATAGAGTTGGAAGAGACCCCAGGGGCCATCCAGTCCAACCCCCTGCTATGCAGGAACACCCATCAAAGCATTCCCAACAGATGGCCATCCAGCCTCTGCTTAAAAACCTCCAAAGAAGGAGACTCCACCACACTACGAGGCAGCATATTCCACTGCCGGACAGCTCTGGCCGTCAGGAAGTTCTTCCTGAGGTTCAAGTGGAATCTTCTTCCCTGCAGCTTGAATCCATTGCCCCTTATCCTAGTCTCTGGAGTGGCAGAGAACAAGGCTGCTCCCTCCTCAACATGACATCCCTTCAAATATTTAAACATGGCTATCATGTCCCCTCTTAGCCTTCTCTTCTGCAGACTAAACATACCCAACTCCCTAAGGCGTTCTTCATAGGGCATGGCTTCCAGACCCTTCACCATTTTGGTCGCCCTCCTCTGGACACGTTCCAGCTTGTCGACATCCTTCTTGAATTGAGGTGCCCAGAACTGGACACAGTATTCCAAATGAGGCCTAACCAATGCAGAATAGAGTGGTACCATTACCTCCCTCGATCTAGACACCATACTCCTATTGATGTAACCAAGAATCGTGTTGGCTTTCTTGGCTGCTGCGTTACACTGCTGACTCATGTTCAGCTTGTGATCTACCAAGACTCCTAGATCCCTTTTACACGTACTGCTATCCAGCCATGTGTCCCCCATCCTATGTTTGTGCATTCCATTTTTTTCTGCCTAAGTGCAGGACCTTACATTTCTCTCTGTTGAAATTCATTTTGTTAGCTTTGGCCCAGCTCTCCAATCTGTCCAGGTCATTTTGAAATTTGATCCTGTCCTCTGGTGTATTAGCAACCCCACCCAATTTGGTGTCATCTGCAAATTTGATTAGCATGCCCTCCACTCCTTCATCCAAGTCATTGATGAAGATGTTGAATAGCACTGGGCCCAGGACAGAACCCTGTGGCACCCCACTAGTCACTTCTCTCCAGGATGAAAAGCAGCCATTGGTGATCACCCTTTGGGTTCGGTCGGTCAACCAATTACCAATCCAACTAACAGTAGCCCTGTCTAGTCCGCATTTTACTAGCTTCTTTGCAAGAATGCCATGTGAATCTTTGTCAAAGGCCTTACCGAGGTCAAGAGATGCTACGTCTGCAGCATTCCCTTCATCTATCAAGCCTGTAACCCTATCATAAAAAGAGGTAAGATTAGTCTGGCATGACTTATTTCTGAGAAATCCATGCTGGCTTTTAGTGATTACGGCGTTGTTTTCTAAGTAATTACAAACTGACTGTTTTATGATCTGGTCTAGGATCTTTCCTGCCTTTGCCCTCCTCCAGTCTGCTGGGACTTCTCCTGTTCACCAAGAGTTCTCAAAGATTATTGCAAGTTGTTCAGAAATGACTTCTGCCAGCTCTTTTAATATCTTTGGATGTAATTCATCTGGCCCTGGGGACTTGAATTCATCTAGTTTAGCCAGATATTCCTGTACTACCTCTCTACTTATTCTGTGCTGCATTTTCCCCTCTTCTTCACCTGCTCCCCATGCCCCAGGTTGAGTAGTTTTATCCTTCTGGGAGAAAACTGAGGCAAAGAAGGTATTGAGTAGTTCTGCCTTCTCTCTTCTCTCCATTATTAATTGGTCACCCTCTCCACGCAGTGATCCTATCATTTCCTTGTTTTTCTTTTTGCTGCGGACATATCTAAAAAAGCCCTTTTTATTGTTTTTGATGTCTCTGGCAAGCCTGAGTTCATTCTGCGCTTTAGCTTTTCTGACCTTCTCCCTACATTTCCTGGCTATTTGCTTGAATTCCTCTTTGGTGGTTTCACCATTTTTCTATTTCCTATACATGTTTCTTTTAACACTTAGCTCAGCTGAGAGTTCTTCAGTCAACCATTCCGGTTTCTTTAGACACCTGCCATTTTTCCTCCTTATTGGCACAGTTCTCAATTGTGCCTTCAGTATCTCACTTTTAAGAAACTCCCATCCGTCCTGAACTCCTTTCTCTTTTAGTATTCTTGACCATGGAATTGGAGCAAGTAACTCCCTAAGCTTAGAGAAATCAACTTTCATAAAGTTTAGGATGCATGTCTGGCTATACTTGGCTTCTCCTTCCCACTGAATGACAAACTCCAAAAGAGCATGGTCACTCCCTCCTAAGGTTCCCACCACCTCCACCTCATCAACTAGGTCATCCCTGTTGGTCAGGATCAGATCTAAAATAGCCGATCCCCTTGTCGCCTCTTCCACCTTCTGGACCATAAAATTGTCTGCAAGGCAAGTGAGGAACCTGTTGGACCTTGCGGTCTTTGCAGAATTTGACTGCCAACAAATACCAGGGTAATTGAAATCTCCCATTAACATGGCATCTATCCTTTTTGAATGTGTGGCCATCTGCTCCAGAAAGGCCTCATCCATGTCCTCAGGCTGGCCCGGAGGCCTGTACCAAACCCCCACAATCACATCCCTATTGTTTCTCGCTCCCTTAATTCTTACCCAGATGCTCTTGACTTGGCTTCCTGGATTTAAGTCCTGGATCTCTTCACAAGTAAAAACATCCTCGACATATAAGGCTACTCCTCTTCCTTTCTTGTTTAGACTATTTCTGCAAAATAGGTTATACCCCCCCTATTCCTACGTTCCAATCATGAGATTCATCCCACCAGGTTTCAGTGATGCCTATTAAATCATATTTATTTTGTTGTACTAAGAGTTGGAGTTCATCTTGCTTATTCCCCGTGCTCTGTGCATTAGTGTAGAGACACTTGAGACGACGTGCCCTTTGTGGAATTCCTGTACTAAAGTTACTTTCCCTCTCCCTGTCGGTCTCTAGTTCTACTTGGCCTGCCCTATCTATATCATTTGGGCTATTTTTCACAGTACTCACTGAATCGTTGCCCAGAATAATACTGTCTCCCTCCCCAGTCAAACTCAGTTTAAAGACCTCCTGATCCATTTTGCGAGACTGTTAGCAAAAATGTTCCAGCTGACAGTTGTAAGGTGCAGGCCATCCCTTGCCAGAAGACCATCTTCGTGGAAATGGAGGCCATGATCCAAAAATCCAAATCACTCCTGGTGGCACCATCTTCGGAGCCGGTTGTTGATCTCCACTATTTTTCTTTCCCTTTGTGGGCCATGTCCTTCCACTGGGAGAAGAGATGAAATGACAACCTGCGCACGAAGGTCCTTCAACTTCCTACCCGTAATCCTTCGTGATGCGGTGAAAGCTGCACCTCGCCATGTCATTGGTTCCGATGTGAACCAAAAGGAGGGGTTTACAGTCAGTGGGTTTGACCAGCCTGGTTAGCCTCTCCGTTATGTCATTGATTTTGGCCCCAGGGAGACAGCACACCTCATGATTGATTCTATCTGGGTTGCAAATGATCGGTTCCGTTCCTCTCAGCAAAGAGTCCCCAACCCCTAGAACTCGTCTCCTCTGAGGCTTGTCCGGGGTTACTCAATGAGCAGATTCCCTCACGGCCACCTGAACTTCGTGCTGAGAGTGTTGGTGCTGATGCTGTTGGATGCTGTTCTGCTAGTGTTGGGGTTCCTGTTGTTGATGTTGCATTTCCTCCAGATGATGTTCCATGACCTCTTCCTGCTGTTCCACTTTGTCATTAATAAAGTCAAGAACTTGGAAGCAATTCTGTAGCTTGAGAGTCTCCGTTCCTCCAAGCGTCCGTCTCCCTGTTTCGTAAACCGGCTTCTTTTTCCACTAGCTCCTCTCAGCCCAATGCTATTTTCAGCTGCATCAAAGGAAGTATAGTGTCTAGGTCAAGGGACATGATAGTACCACTCAATTCTGCTTTGGTGTGACCCCACCTGGAATACTGTGTCCAGTTCTGGACACCACAGTTAAGGAAGGATATTGACAAGCTGGAAAATGTCCAGAGGAGGGTGACTAAAATGGTAGAAGACATGGAAGCCATGTCATATGAGGAGATACTTAGGGAGCAGGGTATGTTTAACCTGGAGAAGAGAAGGTTAAGAGATGACAGGATAAGTATTTGAAGGGATGTGATATGGAGTATGGAGCAAAACTGTTTTCTGTTGCTCCAGAGACTAGGATATGGAGCAATGCCTTCAAACTTCAGGAAAAGAGACACCATCTAAACACTAGGAAGAGCTTCATAACAGTAAGAGCAGTCCAACAGTGGAATGCGCTGTCTCAGCATGTGGTGAAGTCTCCTTTTTTAGAGGATTTTAAACAGGCTGGATGGTCATCTGTTAGGAATGCTTTGATGGCGTATTTCTGCAAGGCAAGACTTGATGGCCGTTGTGGTTTCTTCCAACTCTGTGATTCTATGATTCAGTTAATGATGCCATTCTGTTTGAGTTGTGTACTGTTAGATGCTCATCTTTTGATTTCTGCCATTAGAGTTGTTCGTAGGAATGGTGTAGGAGCAGAGTTGGCAGAATGTGACATTAAGTTATCATTTTGCCTTCTTCCAGTCCACCCCTTGGATTTTGAATTGTTAGAGTGTTTTTGTTTTCTTTTGAGGGGCTTTTTTACATGGACCAGGCCCTTGTGATGAGATGTTCAGTGTCCTGAAGTGTGTTTCAGAAGTTCAGCACTCTTCTTGAGTGGCCATTGTGGTTTAGATCGGGTTTGAAAGGGATGGTTCATTATTTAGATGATTTCTTGTTTGTTGGTTCAGGTTGGTTCTAGGCAGCATGCTCTGTTAATGCAGGAATTTTATTCCCTCATGGAGGAGTTGAATGTGCCCTTAGTTCAGGAAAAGGCTGAGGTGCCAGCCACTTCTTTGGGTTTTTTAGGTATCAAGATTGATACCTCACAGCAGTATTGTAGATTGCCTCCAGAGAAGTTGGATGAATAGAAGGGTGTCTTCTTTTTTAGGGCTTCATATGGCCATAGATGTCAGGGATTCCAGGCAGGGAACCCTGGGAAAATGATCAGCCCACTGCAAAAGATGTTGCATCATGCTCCAGCTGTGGGTGATTGCAAGGTTGCATCAGAAACTGGGGTCGTGTGCAGATGGTAGAGGGAGGTGTGCAAACCTCTACCTGATTGGTTGTAAATGTGTATATAAGAAAGCAATCCCCAGTATGTGTCTGTTGACCAAACCGGTGTCTGGCGCAAGCCTTTGTCCGTCTGTTCCATGTTGTGTATATAACGGAACGTTACTACAAGATAAAGTGCCTCCTGTTTGGAAGAAACTCTTCCGTGTGTGAGTATCCTTACTGGGGAACAAGACTGCTGCTGTTGGTTCGCTGTCCTTTTGGTTTTTCCGCTGCATCTCTGTGGGGCTGAAACTCCTATCATCCCCCAACTGCAGGGGGAGCTGCAGGAGCTTACTGGATATCTTAATTTTGAGTGTAAGATGGTTGTTCCTGGCAGGGCCTTTTTGAGGCAGCTCTGTGATGTCATTGCTGATGCTCAAAATCCTCACCATAGGATTCCACTGTCTAGAGGAATAAGGGAGGATTTGTTGGTTCTGCAGGAATTTCTTGCCTAATTTAATAGTGCGTCATTTTGGAGAGATGAGTTGTGCCTTCATGACATGTTAAAGATATTTCGGATGCAGCTGGTTCTATAGGATTTGGCATTTATTTTAGAGGACATTGGTGTGCTTAGTGTTGGCCAGAGGAATGGAATCAGGCTGGTTTGTTGTGCAATTTTAAACTTTTTAGTGTTTTTTCCTGTTGTTGTGGCAGTTAGGACTTGGGCTATGGATTTGTCTAACTCTTCCGTGCACTTTTGGTGTGATAACGTGGCGACTATCCATGTTATTAACACAATGTCTTCTAAATTGTTGTTTTACCATGTTGATGTTTCACCCCTTATCAGGTACCATTTTTGGGCAATCACCTTGAAGGCCTTACAGTGTTTGGGCCTTCATGGTGTAAGGCTGCCTCCACTGCTTCAGGCATGGGCTTTGGCCCACAGGACATCCAACACACTGGGTTTTGAAATCTGTTGCTGCAAAGAAGTATGTGCATCTTCTTAAGTACTGAAATGATGTTGCCTAACTAATGTCGTTTTAATTTTCTCTGTTTGTTGTTAGATTCTAGGTGCTGTGTGGCAAGAAGGCACGTCTTGATAAGTGACCACAGCACGGTGTTCTGGGCTGCACACCAGCCCTGAAATTGCCATTTCGGAGCTCAACCGGGGTTGAGTAATGTTGCCACTATGGAGTGGCTGGGCAGAAGAGGCCTCCAGTGGAATGGTTTCTTGCCTCTGCTGTTTGAGGAGTGTACTGGGCCTCCTCCTGATGTGTTAGTCATTCACTTTAGGGGAAATTATTTGGTCTTGCTGAAAAGCATTTTAAAAGCATTAAAGGATTTTCAAACTATAGAAAGTCGTTGGCCTGGAGTCTCTATGTTTTTTTTTTAATACCATTTTGCCCCATCAAGTTTAGCATGGGGAGCAGGTGATCCTAAAAGCCTCCTCCTGTTCTATTTCCAGGCCAACACAACTTAAATAGGTTAGGTCAAATAAAGTAGCCCATATTTAACCCAATTTTCTTTGCCTGATCTTGTTATTTCATGGTTGATCCCCAGATAACTTTCCATATTATTTTAAATCAGGATGTAACCTTTAAGGTTTCAAGTTTCTTTAATGAGAATGAAATCTTTAATCTGGTTCCTATGAGCAATGCCGAAATAATATGCTTAATCTGAAGCCACTTATTGTGTCCTGGCTGGAAAAGTCAGCAGTAGCAGAACACACTATAAACCAACCCGGACACAGAATGTTATTTGAAGGCACAGAAATTCTGGACCATTCTAACAACTACCAGTCAGGCTACACAGAGAGGCCACTGAAATCGACAAACACTTGGATAATTTTAACAGGAAAGAGGAGACTCGGAAGGTCAACAAAATTTGGCTGCCAGTATTGAAAAACACCAAAATCAAAACACAAAAGATACTAACGAGCCCTAATGAGCCTCCCTCCAGGAACAAGTATTCAGTACACACAATAGGACTATTATGCTAATTGCTCCCTCCCCTCTGGAGGAGGAGATGGGCATATATATTCTCCACTCCACTTCCAATTCACCATTCCTCTGAAGATGCCAGCCACAGATGCAGGTGAAACGTCAGGAGAAAATACAACCAGAACATGGTCTCAAAGCCTGAAAAACCCACAAGAACCAAAATATACAGGTATTTCCTCTTGTTCAAATTGAGAATCCACCTAACTCAATAAGCCAAAGCAGAAAGGTCAGTTTAAAAAAAAAAAAAACTCTTGGGCATTGGACATTAGGGAGAAGCATTTAGAATTCACAGCCAAAGAGCTCTTTGGCCTCAGTAAACTACAAACCCCAGAATTCCATATGACATTGAAAGTGGAATAATAGCACTATATCAGTGTAGTGCCGAAATGGTCTTGGACTGCTTATTTGTTGAAGCATAATAACAGTAAATTATTTTAAAAAAAGTTTTCCCACAGTCAGTTGCAACAGTTCCCAGTATATGACATCTGGAGCTATTTCACGTAAGTTAATATCTCAATCAGGTACTTTTAGACTTAGCTAATAGTCCAAATTCAAATTGTAAAAATCCACAATGGGTTATTAACCAAAATCAATCCAAGAGGAATTTCATTTTAACATTTCAACTTCCTTTTTTCAAAAAAATATAAAGTTGGTTTTATTCCACATCATTTCAATGGAGTGAAATTTAAAGGTATGGGGAAGATTTTCTTTCATTAAAAGGTTTCCAATGGAACGAAATCATCATTCCTATAGGGGAAGGTACACACAAGAGAGTCAGCTTACTGTATATCATGGGCTTGTTATTCCTTATTTATTCTTTAAGTCAATCTTCCTCAATACAAGAGATGCTGGCTCTTACAGGTATATAATATCCATTAATGGGTGGGAAAATCCCCCCTCCCCACTTTCCATCAGCAGCTGTTATCTTACATTGCTGCAATCTGCCACTCCATTCCTGAGCAGGTGCTTATGCAGGCTATGATCTGGTGATACATTCAAAAACCTTCAGGTCTCCCATAAATCAGGAAGCTGCTGCTCTGACAGAAGGATCCCCCTCTGTGAAAGGGCATGCCATTAGAAGACAGACTCAGTGGCAGAGCAATAAATCATGTCAGCCATATATAAAGCTAGAACTGGAAGCCTGAACAAAGGCTAATGTTAAAGACACGTTTCTCCCAGAAGATCAGCAGTTTCACATCTGATTTCTTTAAGAACTTTCAGATACATACCATCCAGACCCAGGCCACTTCTGCACTAAACTGTTATAGTGCTATTATTCCACTTTCAACATCCTATGAAATCCTGGGGTTTGTAGTTTAGGGAGGGGCCTCAAAGCATCTCCAGCAAGAGTGTTCCAAGCTGCAAACTTGCTGCCTTCAGTAGAAGTACAACTCCAACTGTACATATCCTGACAGCATTACCCAGATGTCTGCATTTTGTCTGGCATTGGTTTGGGATTTCAACTGCCTTACTACATTCTAATGACAATAAGAGTAGGAGGGATAGAGAGGGTGGGACACCAGCTCAAATCTGTAAATTACTTCAGGCAGATGTAGATGTTGAAAAACAAGTGGTCAAAATCTTACAGCAATTGTAAATTCATGGTCATGGGACAATAGTACAATAATCCTACTATAGTAATCAGAGGCCCTTTCCACACCTTACCGTCTTCTGGTGCTGGGGTGTGGGGATCGCGCAAGCAGCCTCCGGTGAGAGGCTCTCGTGTCCAGGGTCCTTCGGCTCCACATGAGCTGCCTGCTCGCGCAAGAGCCCCGCCTCTTCCCTCCGCAGTGCAGCCTGGGAGTTTCCCAGGCTGCACTGGGGCAGGAAGCGCGACTGGTGCGGCTCCGCACGCCAGGTAAATGCATGTGGGGCCCAGAAGCAATGTGTGATCACGCACCATTTCTGGCTTCTAGCTGAAAATGAAAAGGTGCACGATCAGCCCCTGCCGGCCCCTGGAGCATTGTGTGATTGTGAGTGCGTCATGCAGATTGCTCCTCACAATCGCAAGACGCTCCAGGCCCTCTTTCGCATGGAAAATGCCATGCGAAAAGGGCCTGGGTCTCTGTGATTCACACAAATGAGGTTAACTGCACCTGCACAATGCATTGTTTGGAACCTTCTACAGCTGTTATGGAGGTGTTTTAGCGGTAGCCCCTCCTCCATGTTCCCACTCAAACCCCCAGATCCTTTTTGTCCACCATAGCACGAGCATTGAAAGGAACAGGTAGTTGTGGATTTTGTCTTCAGTCATTAGGATTCTTGACTCAGACTGCTTATTCTTTCTCAACTTTCTTCTACAATTCAACTTGGTAACTTCATTTGTTTGCTTTGACTTGGACTGTTTCTCAGCTTTTCTCTTGGCTTATCCTCTCATGGCTATTCTGTTTCTGTTACTATGCCAGTGTTACCTTGATTTCTGGGGTCCCTTGGGGGACACCTCAATGTGCTCCACGTGATGAGGAATGGAACTAGCCAGAGCACCAGCAATAGCAATGCGAGAGGCAGGGTAACCTAGCGGGGTCTTTTTACCCAGTGTTTACAGGATCGGGCTGAGCCAAAAACCAAGCAAAATTGTCTAATAAATGATTTTATTAAAAATAAAGGCTTGCGCACGTACGCACTCACGCACTCATTCCAAACCAGCAAGGAATAAAAAGAGAGGAAATTGGATAGTGGGGCTTTGGAGGTTTACAGCTGGGGAATACTGCACCTGGTCCTGAAGTCCAGAGGTCTGAGACAGCAGCGGAGAGAGAGATGAGACTCAGCACGTGGAGGGCTGAGGGGATAGCTCAACAGGTGGAGTGACGGTCTGCTGGGAAACTGAGAGCGATCCAAAGAGCCACTCAAAAACCGGATCTATTTATGGGGGGAAAAGGTACCCAGAGGGCTGATCCTTTCCCGGGGAGAACAATAGGTGGAGGAGCTAGAACAAAGCTCCAATATGTCAACGTCCTTTGTGTTACCCTGATTTCCGAGGGTCTGGGGGTCCCGGTCACTGTGCTCAAAATATAACATGGGGAATGAAAAATTAGCTTGAGCACAAGTTGGCAAAGCGAGAGGCAGCATAACTTAGCAGGATCTTAAAACCCAATGTATACCAGGTCAGGCTGGATCAAAGACCAAGCAAAAGATCCAATAAATGATTTTTACTTTATTTTTGTAAAAAGTCAGTCACTGTGCACTTATGCATGTTCGCACTCACTCACACAGAGCCTAAGAGAAAATAAAAATGGAGGAAAATTGATAGGGGTTTTTAGAGACGGTTTGAGGGTAATACTCCACCTGATCCAGACATCTGGGAAGACCAAATTAAGGTGGAGAGTGGAGAGCAGTGAAACTCAGCATGTGGGGGGGGGGTCAGCAAACAGAGTGACGGCAAGCCGAGAGGCAAACAAGCGCGATCCCCCGAACTGTTTAAAACGGGGTTTTTTATAAGGGAAAATGTACCTGGAGGGCTAGTCCTTTCCCGGGGAAAGCAATAGAGAGATGGGCTAGATCAAAGCCCCCAACGATGGACATCTCCGGCTTGATGATTCATGATGGTTTGTGAATGATTCTGCTGGAGTAGAACAAAGGCATCAGCAATGTGGAAATTGCCCTCACTTGGCAAGCTGATTGTAATTCTATTGAGCTACCATTTCGGGGCAGGGGACCTCTTGTGTGTTTGATGGTTGGACTGTCCGGAGGGCTCCTTGGGGCTATGTGACAGATTAAGTCACTGGCCAGACCGGAATTTTCCTAACATCAGCCATTCGGCCGCACCTGCCTACGTGCTCATCCAGTGACCCTGTCAGACACGTGGAATGATTTCTAATATTAGCCACGTGGAGATATCAATGTGATGTTGTGGCTTAATAAATTATAGACCCCGGGAGAGAGAGCCGTTGACCACAGTAACATTTGCATGATTGGATTTGCCAGGGTTGTCAAAGCCTTGGCTGTATGCAAATCGTCCTTGCTTGATGGGCTGTGTGTCAGACGCGTTAATCCCTTCAAGCCAGCTCCTCAGGGCTGAGGACCCTTTTTGTATTTTATGTTTTACATGTCTGGAGGTCTCCTGGGTCTACGTGACTATGGATTTACTGTCCTGTCCAGATTTTTCCTGTTTTCGGCCGTTCGACTTTGCCTGCCTATGTGCTCGTTCGGGGGACCTCTCAAGCACGTGGAGATATTTTTAATATTAAATTGTAGACTCCGGGATAGGGTTTATCTACTGCAGTAACACCAGCCAGATCTTTTAAGAAGTGTTTCACTCGTAGAGCAAAAATCCCAAATCCCAATAGCCATTCCCATTGCCTGTTGTGCCTGGGAAAAAATCACAATATTGAGTCCTCCTTGCACTGTACAGTGAGGACTACCCAAGCCTGGAAAAAATGCTCTTCACACCTGAAGGCCCTCCTCTACAAGAAGGCCTTGACTTGTCCCGATGCTCCTTCAATGTCCAGTAGATCCTCTGCTCTGCACACTTTTTTGGTGCAGACTCCTCATTTGTCCACCTCATGGGTTGCATCCAAGCAACCTTCTACCAAGGCTCCTTCAGTACCAAGTACTGCATCTGTACCTGCAGCTGGTACTGACAAGTCAAAGGATGAGGGTTCCTGCATCAGGGTTCCTTCAACATTGGGATGCTCTCTTGATCTCAAGGCTGCTTCCCAGTGTGCCAAATACAGGCACCACAAAAAGAAAAAGAAGGCCAAAGATCTTTCCCAACCTTAGTTGCTATCTTTGGTGGTCCCTGAAGTCACGTCTGAATCAGCATCACCAGACCACTTGCCACTTCATTTTTCCCTGACTCAAACTCTTCAGCCCTCAATTCCACACCACTCTCCAGAGGCTGCTCAAGCATTGGTCATGTCAGATGGTGAGATAGTTAACTTTTCCTCTTTTGGGCCTCAGCATTTTCTGGGTCTTCCAGCTCAGTCTGAGCCACAATCATTGATGCCTGGGACTTGTTCTTCCAGGGATGCCCCTCTACCACCTGGTTGGCATAGGCCTACGTCTCAATGCTCATCTTCAGGTTCGTTCTGATCTTTTATTTCATCAGCTCTGAGGGTATGGGACTGGACTTCTCTAGTTCATCATAGATCCAGATGATACCATTGCCCTCCTCCTGAGGCTGAGGCTGGGCAGTATGACTTTAGGCACTGCATTTCACCCCATAATGCTGTCGATATCCTCCTGCCCCCTCTGAAGGAGATTCTCTCTCTGAGGATGCTGTAGCGTAGTACAATCCTGATTACTATTACACCAGGTGCTGTGGTCCAGTCCCTCAATGTACGCTTATGTTTATTGAGATCCAAGTCTGTCTCAGTATCACCATGGTCAGGACTTTCCCCTTACCACTATACAACGAGGCATGGAGAATCAATGGATCAGAACAGGCCTTCATTTCATTTCATTTTCATTTCATTTCATTTCATTTCATTTTATTACGGTCAACAGACCATTAAAACAGCATGTTAGAAACATTTTAAAACGATACAAATATAAATAAATATGGTGGCTCACATTTATCAGAGAAAATACAATCAAGGTGATAATGGTAGCATACAATATAGGGAAGCAGATATTTCATTTACATAGACAAGGAAGATCTAGTTAAAATAGCTAAGTTTAAAAATTTTGCTACTTGAAGAGTAATCTCTTTATCAGAACCTTGCAGTAAAATATCCATTAGAGACTCTATGGGACGCCCAGGGAAGCGTTGTGTGATGGGGAGTAATAAATCTTCCCTAGCCCCTTGGTAGAAACGACAACGAAAAAGTACATGTGATATAGATTCAATTTCCTGATTAAGAACAGGCCTTCTTTTACTTCTAAGCACTGTCTTTGGTCCCAATCTCCTATGCAAACGCATCCTTCTCGTAAGGTGGTGTCATCTCCACTATCTACAGAAACGCAGGAATGTCGTGCAACCACTTCCTCCACCAACAAGCCTCAGGTATCCCCTTCAGCTACCAGCATGCCTGTCCTTACCACTTCTTCCACCATTGTCCCTCGTACCACTGTTTCCACCAATGCTCCAATGGTTTCTTCAGCTGTGGTGCCTTGTCCCCACCATCATTCTTCTCCATCTATTGCACCTCCTGCTGTGACTTCATTGACATCTCCACTCAGATTGCGCCATCGCTGTTCTGAGTCCATTGTATCGTATGACTGACTTGGATTCAACTTCATCTTCCTCCATTTTTGTCCAGCGTTCACCTCGTAACATTCTTGGCAAACATGAAGCTGTTTTGTCCACAGACAATAGCTATGGAGTTGCTGCTATGGATAGACAAGTCCCTCCAGCTTGATACTAAGTTGCATGAACAGAAACCTGAGGACCCATTCTTCAGGAGAATTCAAGCAAGGGTTCCTACACCTTCTTTCAGCTCTCCTTAAAATTGTGAGGCAGTCTTGGAGGAACCCATCATCTCAAAGACCTATATCTAAGATTTTTGATTCTAGCACTGATTAGGCTCTCTCCGCACCCAAAGCCCAACCCTACTGTTGTTGAGGCTGCACAGAACAAGACAAATCAAAAGAAAGTAGCAACCCCTACTGAACAAAGAAGGTTGCAAGCTTGATGTCCTTGCTAAAAAAATCTACTCCACCACAACGTTGTCCTTCCACGTCGCTAACTACGAGATGTGTATGTCAGCATATCAGCATCATCTGTGGGAGTGAGTGACATGACTTTTGGTGACACTCTCAGATGACAACCAACATTTGGCAGCAGCTCTCCAATCTGAGGTCTTAGCATCACAGCAATCTACAACAATGAAGTATGTTGCTGACTGCAGCACAAAATCTCTTGTGTGAGCCATAGCCCTATACCACCATGCCTGATTATGCTCCTTGGGTTTGTCTCACCAATTGAGGATTTGCCATTTGACGAGTCTGGGCTGTTCCACAGAAACACTAATGATACTTTGGAACTTACCTGGAAGACACAGACCACTGTCCATAAGTTCAGCTTGTCTTCTGGTCTTTCAGGCCTAGATACTCATAGTCAAGGGACCTGTCAAGTTCTAAATGAGCCTACAGGGTGGTTCCTTCAAAACAGACCACAGCCTCTTTTCCTGCACTACCACAATCCAGGAAGTCATCTATACCATCCCATTACTGATCCGTCTTATAAAAATAAGTCATTGGAGAGCAAGTGTCAGCTTTGGTTCTTTCATGGCCTCCTTCTTTCCACTCTCCGTTTCAGCAACAGACTCCATCCTTACTGACGTGCCTGGTCTACCATCATGGGTCCTCAATACTGGTATGAGCTATGTGATCAAATTCACCAAACATCCACCTACTGGAATAGTTTGTGTTATCACTTCTTCTATTACTCTGTTGGAGGAGATCGATACCCTTCTCAAGAAAGGAGCCATCAAACCCATAAAACCATACTCATTCCACAGGGGTTTTTCTTTACTATTTCACCATTTTGAAGAAGGATGGTAGACTTCTCCTCATTCTGGGCCTGAGGGACATGAATTTGTTTATACATCCCAGGTGTTTCCATATGGTCCATATGGTCACCTTGAATTCTATCCTTCGTTGCTGAAAGAAGGAGACTGGTTTATGACCATCAACCTCAAAGATACTTATTTTCACATTGGGATCCAGCCATTGCACCACCACTTCCTCTGCTTTGCCATAGAAAGGGAGTCCTACCAATTTCATGTCCTGCCTTTTGGACTGTCTACCACCCCATGCATCTCTACAAAGCGCATGGCAGTTGTGGAGTCTTGGTTATGCCAGCAGGGTGACATCATCTTTCCATACATAGATGACATAGATGACTGACTCCTTGCTGCATGTTCCAGGTCTCACCTCCTTTCAGATTTATATCTTTAGTTGCTCAACTACCTAGTCTCATTGTCAACTTCAACAAGTCTCACTTGCAGTTGTCTCGTGCCATCCAGTTCATCAGAGCAGTGCTGGACTCCCTTCTTCAAGACTAGTTTCACACTCTGTGTCATGCTGTTCTCGCTGCTGCCAAGCTTGTTCAGGTTCTCCTTAGCCTTCTGGCCTCCATGACCTTTGTGATCCTGAATGCATGCCTGTGAATGTGACCACTTCAGGGCTGGCTCCTCTCTGCATTTAATATCCTTATGGATTCACCTCAGATGTGATTGACAATTCCAAGGGCAGTTCATTGCGCTTTGTAGTAGTAGCTCCACACTGACAATCTGCTAGTCAGGACGCCTTTCTTCCACATCAGCCCGTGAAGTCTCTGACAACAGACACATCCATGGACAGTCGGGGCACCCACATGGACAGTCTCTGCATCAAGGGGCAATGGACAAACTATGAAACTGAGCTCCACATCAACATGCTCAAGATGTTGGTGGTAGAGAAAGCTCTCCATGCTTTCGAGTCTCTGATAAGGCACCAAGCAGTTCAAGTAATATCGGACAACGTCATAGTTGTCTATTACTTGAACAAGCAAGGAGGCACACAGTTGAAGACTCTTCTGCACCTCACTCTTCAAATCTGGGACTGCTGCCTAGACAGAGACATCCTGTTCTCAGTGATTCATCTTCCAGGAGATGCTCTCAGCAGATGGTCTCAGCAGATCACCAGTGTCCTGCCACAAATGAAGGCTCCATTCAGATCCCTAGAGTAATCAATGGAATTGTCTCCTGGAGAAAATCATGCCACAGGCTGACTAAGGCCATTTCTGCACTACACTGTTATAGTGCTATTATTCCACTTTCGATATCCTATAAAATCCTGGGGTTTGCAGTTTAGGGAGGGGCATTTAGAATTCTCAGCCACAGAGCTCTTTGGCCTCAGTAAACTACAAACTCCAGAATTCCACAGGATGTTCAAAGTGGAATAATAGCACCGTAGTATATAGTAATAATAGCAAAGTGGAGTAATAGCAGTGTAGTGCGGAAATGGCCTAAGTTGTTATTCCAAAATCAGACTGAAAAAGAATCACCTAATCCATTTAATCTATGAAATCATGGAGGTGATTTATCACAACATGCTTGGCCACCCTGTGCCCAGCTTATAGGTGGGAATTATGTAGCTCTACAGATATTGTTGGACTGCAACTCCCATAATTCCACACCATTAGCTATGCTGGAGAGGGCTTGCTGGAAGTTTCATTTCCCCAAAGTCTTGGGGGCCACATGCTTTCCATCCCTTTTGTACAGTTTTGTTGGGTACATTGTCACTTCTGGGTTCTGCCCATTCTTTAAAGCCATAGATGGCCTGGGAACATGGTAACTAGAAATGCCTCCTCCCAGTAGAACCTACCTGAGAACTCTGTTCCATCACAGAAGCCCTTATCAATGGAGGACATTTTTCTCTGTTATGCCTATACTGCAGAATAGATTTTGCCTCCTTATGTCTCATACTGGAAAAAAGGAGGGGCATAAATTGAATAAATAAATAGATCCCTATCTATAGAAAGGTGAGAAAAGCTGTGTTGTTCCAATGAACTTCTTAGAACTGTTGCTTCCTTTGAATGTTATTTTAGTCTACTGCAATTTTTTTGCTCATTCTGAGGCCGTTCTTTTAATGTATTATCCCATGTTTATCAACAAATAATTGTTGTAAGCCACTTTGAACATATTTTATACATAAAGGTGTGATATATATTAAAACAACCTTGCCTTAATATTTGACATAGGGCAGTAAGTACACAGATCAGAAGGGGTCACACAGGTCCACTCCCATCCTCCAAAGGATGTATTATTGTCTTGTTGAAACATGTCCTCCTCTCAAGGTATCTCTCCCTTTGCCTCTTTCATCTCATTGAACTTCCCACGCCCTTTAGCTGCTGCTGTGTTAAGGAACACATCTTCCATGTGATAGAAACTGCAGACTCAAAGAAAAAGATATAGATCTGAAAAAATTATTATGCTTATTGCAAATTTTGATGACAAATCAGTAGCAAAGTTCTGAACATGGTGTCTTTAATAACAGCACTACCTGTAAAGAGGTAGCTGAGAAGAGGAAGGAATGTCTAAGGAGACAGAAGATGTCTCTTTCCCACTGTGCTTTGATATCAGTTTAACTGCCAGGAATGCCTTCTATGGAATCCTGGGATTTGTCATTTGGTGGTGCACTAGAGCTCGCCGTCAGAATTTATATTTATATACCTTATGGAACTACAAATCCCAGTATCCATAGAAGGGAACCATCATAGTTAAAGTGACAGCACTTTGATATCACTTTAACTATGATGGTGCCCTTCTAGGAATACTGGGACCCCCCCCCCCCGCTGCCACCGCTCCCCATCTGCCCTGCCCAGTATGTTGTATTAAAGACGAAGGCGTTCTTCATTCTCATTCTTCATTCTCCAAATGGTACTTTTGAGTTCAATCATGAGTCTGCACCTTGCACATCTCCCCTACCCGTGCTTGCAGAAAGCTTAGTCAAAGGCATTCTCATATCTCTTCACTGCGCATGCTCCAGGACCTCTTGCTTTGGCCATAACCCACTGGTGACACATGTACTGAAATAATCTCTTCACTCTCCAGCATCTCCAGTTACAAAGCCAGCAATGGGGAGTCATTTGGAAGACAGTGCTAAGCCTGACTCTGTACAGGCTTACCATCATGTGTTCAACATGGTAACTTGGGAGACTGTTGAACTTTGCACCCAAGTCACCACGCCAGTGGCATTTGAAGAAAAGTAGCCCATGTCCCAAGTGCCGGGCGGCAACTCTGGGACTCTTCTCCCCCATCGCTGCCACAGGGTTCCTTCCTTCCCACACTTTGGTCATTTCCGCCCTAGACTGTTCTAGTGCTATCATTCCACTTTCAACATCGGATGGTGTCCTGGGGTTTGCATTTCAGGGTGGGGCCTTTAGAATTCTCAGCCAGAGAGCTCTTGGGCCTCAGCAAACTACAAACCCCAGAATTCCATAGGATGTTGAAAGTGGAATAATAGCACTTTAACAGTCTAGTGCCCAGGTGGCCTCCAACAGGCCAGCTTCCCACGAACTCCCGCGGGTGAGGCGGCACTCCTATCAGACCAAAGCTGTGGGGAGCGGGGAGGGGGCGGCGGCCGCGGCCGGGCTGCAGCCAAATTGGGGCGCCCTCGTCCTGTACACCGGCCGGTCCTCCTCCGTGGGAGGGGCACGCCGGGCGGGGGAGGCGGGCAGAGCCTTCACGGAGGGGGGCTGTTTTGTACCCTTGGGGAGGGCTACCCGGGGAGAGTCTGGCATCATCTGCCCCCGCAGCGGCCGGCCCAAGGCTCGGCGACTGCGTGATGCGGACCCCGCCCCGCGGAAGCTGTCGCCGGCCACCGAGGCCCGATGAGGCCGCGAAGGATGCTCCTGGGCGGCGGCGCGGCGCGGCGGCAGGGATGCTGGCGGCGACACGGAGGAAGGTCGGCGGCGGGCGCTCAGGGGGCGAGAGGAGGAGGGGGACGGTCGGAGAAGGGAAGGCCGGCGGACGGGCCGGCGGACGGGCAGGGAGGGTCTTCTGGGGCGGGGACCCCCCGGGGGGTGGCCCCCAGGAGGGAGCGGGACCCCCGGTGAGCCGCGCAGAATCTCCTCGCTTCCCAGGGGTGGGGCGGAGGGGAGAGACGGGGGGAGACCTCGGGAAAGGGAGAGGATCGGGATGTGGGTGTCCCCCCCCGGGCTTCCGGAGGGCGAGGGCGGGGCGGGCAGGGGGGAGCGGCGGCCGCGGATCGGTCCGCGAGGGCGATCCGGGAGGCCGCGGCGGCGCGAGCGGCAGCGCGGGGGCGGGCGGGCGCTGCTGGCCTGGGCGGCTTGAAGCCCGGCCGCCGGGGAATGGGGTCGCCCAAGGTCGGTGGGCGCCTGTGGCTGCGTTGCCCTCGGGGGTCAGCCCTCGGGAGATGCGGGGCGGCGGCTCCGGGTGGGACGCGGAGTGGACCTCCGCGAGCGCCAGGAAGAGGGGACAGGAGAGGAAAGGGGGGCGGGCCAGCTGCGTGTGGACGGGGAAGAGAGAGGCACGTGCCGAAGCGGGAGCGGATGCGTTTGACCCTCGGGCACCGCGGAGAATTTGGACTCCATGCCTGGCGCCCGCTCTTTGGGTGCTGGGGTTGAATAATGTTTGTCGCTGACTTTTCCTGCGTTGGATACAGAAGGATTTGCAGTGTTTCTCGGAAGAACAGGGACACGTCTGAGGTTTCTCTGTCATGTCCGTGTAAACCTCTGTAGTGTTTTTTTTGGGGGGGGGGTCCTGGGTCTCTCACCTCCAGGCCAAGGAAAGCGAAAGACCATTTGACAACCCACTATGAACCGCTTTGCAGATAAAAATCTCTGGGATCAGCTCTGACTTCGATGCTGAATTGATGCAGATCCACTGGACTTCACTTTTGGCCACTGCTTGTCCAGTAATAATGCATACTTTTCAATGTGGGCAACCTAAGGACGTGTACAGGATTCCTGGAGTGGTGACAGCCACCACTTATGTGTCAGATCAGTGGCTCTTAACCTGGGGTCCAGAGGCTCCTAGGGGTCTGTGGAGCTCCCACAGGGGGTCCATGAAGCCCTGCTGCTGGACACCAACAGCACTAGCAGTGACAAGGATGTGGCAGCAGGGTGTGTGAGGATGCTGAAGTTGCTCCCTCATTTGCAAATGAGGGAGCAGTTTGGGTGTGCACACACACTTGGAGCTGTGTCCTTTCATCAGAGACGTGGCAGGGGAGGTGTGGGCACCAAGGGACATGGCAGCAGGTATGTGTGCACACCCAAATTGCTCTCCCGTTTGCAAACAAGGAAGCAGTTTCAGCACCCAGTTACACACCCCACTGCCATATCCCTGACAAAACAGACATAGTGGCAGAAGTGCGTGCACCTAAACTATGACTCTGGAGAACAGGGTTTGAATCCCCACTTGGCCATGGAAACCCACTGGGTGACCTCAGACAAGTCACATTCTCTCAATCTCAGAGAAAGGCAAAGAAGAAATCTTGCCAAGAAAACCCCCATGATAGGTTCACCTTAGAATTCCCGTGTCAGTTTTCAAACAGGACAGACATCGTGACTCAAATAACTTCCCTCTGTTAGCAATACTTCATTGTCGTGCGCCTTCAAGTCACTTCTGAGTTATGGCAACCCTGACATGAATCTATCACAAGGTTGGGGTTTTTTCTTTTTGTTTTTGGCAAAATTTGTTCAGAGGGGGTTACCGTTACCTTCCTCTGAGGCTGAGAGAATGTGACTTGTCCAAACCTGAACAGAGATTTGAATCATAGTCTCCAGAAGCCTTTAATAATGAAATAATGAAATATTTAAATCTTGAGTTAAGTCTTAGAGGTCCCTAATTGTATATTTAGAGAGGATTCCCAGTAAAGAAAAGGTTAAGGACCACTATGTTAGATCCTTGCCCTTCCTGGGTTAAAAAAGGCAGAGCAGGCTGGGCCAGTGGGCAGAGGAAGTAGTCAGCGCTTTGCTAAAACAAGGCAGAGTTCCAGCCTGCCTGAAGGAGGCAGTTATAAAACCATTACTACAAAAATCTACCTTGAATCCCACAGTTCTGGATAATTATCAACCGGTCTTTAATATTCCATTTTTGGGCAAAATTCTGGAGCATGTGGTGACCTCCAGTTCCAAGGGTTTCTGGATGAGACAGGTTGGCTAGTCAGTTTGATTGAATATGGGACAGAAACAGCTCTTACATAGATGAGATATTCCAGATACTAGACAGGGGGAAATGTGTTTCTGTAGGTTCTGTTGGACCTCTCAGCAGCTTTCAGTACCATCAACCATGGGATCCTTCTGGGCTACCTGGCTGGGATGGAACTTGAGAGCACTGTTTACAGTAGTTTCATTCCTTCTAGGAGGAGTGAACCTAGAAGGCGTAGACCTCTGCAGTCCTTCAGAGCTGAGTTCTATTGCCCGTGCTATTTAATGTGCCACCCATAGGGTAGAAGCAGGTCTAATGGTTTTAAGTTACAGGAGGGTAGATTTTGATTGAACATTACAGTGAACTTCTTGACAGTGAGAGGAGTTTAGCAAAGGGACCAATTGCCTAAAGAAGTGGTGGGGTCTCATTCTTTAGACATTTTCAAAAAGAGACTGGATAGCTACCTGCTGGGGATGCTTTAGCTGGAGATCCTGCACTGAGCAATGGGTTGGACTCCATGGGCCATAAGGCCCCTTCCAATTCTATGATTCAGTGATTCTAACATATACATGAAACTCCTGGGAAAGGCATCTAGAGTTTTGAGGTTCAGTGCCATCAGTGTGTATATGACACCCAACTCTATTACTCCTTTCCACCACAAGCTGAGGAAGCTGTTTCATTCCTAAACTGGAGCCTGTCATCAGTAATGGACTGGATGAGGACAAACACTGAAATTTAATCCAGTCAAGACAGAGGTGCTCCTGATCACTCACAAGGAAGATCAAGGAATAAGGATTCAGCTTGTGCTGCCTAGGGTTACTCTCTCTGTGAAGTTGCAGTTTTGTTGCTTGGGTGTATTCCTGGATTCATCCCTGAGCCTGGAAGCTCAGGTTTCAGCAATGGGCAGGAGTGAATTTGGATAGTTAAAGCTTATGCACAAGCTGCACCTGTTCCTTGAAATGTCAGATCTGGCCTCGGTGACAAATGCCTTAGTTACATCCCAGTTGGATTATTGTAACACAGTCTACATAGCTCTGCTTTTGGAGAGTGTTTGGAAACTTCAACTGGTCCAAAGAGCTGCAGCCAACTTGGTAACTGGGGCTGGCTACAAGCAACACACAACTTCCCTGTTGCAACAGCTCCACTGGCTGCCAGCCTGTTTCTGGGCACAATTTAAAGTGCTGGTTTTGATCTATAAAGCCCTGTATGTTTCACATCCAGGTTATTTTAAATATTTTATTAAAACATCAAATTATATACATAAAACTACACATAAGGAAATACAAAAAATACATCACAACAAACCTAATAACTAAAAATATTTAAACTACAAAAAAGGGACAAAACTAAATAAACCTAAAGGAAAAAAAGGAGGTATTAAAAGAGTATATGCATGACTTCTAGTCCCCCAGCTGATGGATTATAAAGTAAAATAATAAATATACTTCTTCCAAGTTTATATATATTTCTGCTAGAATTGATTTAATTGTGGTGTGAGTGATGGTGGTGGGGGACAGTGGGGAGTGAAGTGGAGTGGGGTGGAGTGGAGTGGAGTAAAAGCGTATGGCTAGGTGGGTGGAGTCCTTTAAGAGGTTCTAGGCATTTTTTAAAATTGCATATCCCTCTTGTAAAATTCTAATTGTACATTGTACATTGTACATTGAATTGCAGTCACATTTGGAAGTATCCACATGTCAGTCTCTACTCTGTTCATTCTAGCAATCGTAGCATCAAAACTGGCTGGATGTTTTTCTAGATAAAAATGACCAACACTTTATTAGCAAATTGCTCTGTAGGATGAGGGGATATCCAGAGAACTTACATGTCAATGCCACATCTTAGTTCTTTAGATAAGCAGCCCATTCACAGGGAATCATTCTTTCAACTGCTCCAAGAACTGCTTTATGATCTTTGGAAAATGATGACTGGGCGAGCAAAGATGATGCAGCTTTACAGTGCAGCCTTCAGTGGTGTATCTAGTGTAGACAGTGCCAAGGGCAAAGAGCAGAAATTGCTCCCCTAACGAAGATGCTGCAGCCCTCAACCCTTCTGCAGGGTGGGGGCAGGGTCCCTGGGAACTCCTCTGGGGCCACAAGCTGGAGGCCTTGTGTGCACAACAGGTGGGCAGTTTTATATAATAAGAACAAAAAAAGCACACACCCCTTCAAGGTGTGGCCCGGAGTTTTTCCAGTTCAGCCCTTCTGATGGGTTAACTCAAGAAAGGCACCTGGGGTGCAACACTGCTTCGAGGTTCCTGGTCTCCCCAGAATGCACTTTTTTCTGACGCCCCGAACCACTGGTTGCCCTGGAAATCTCAAGGACTGGCGTTTTCCTTTCTAAATAGGTTGCAACACCCCCACCCCCAATTCCACAAAGTTTAATTTTTTTCTTTCAGATGTCTGCTTCTACAAAGCAGAAAGAGAAGTGGGATCCTTCCTGACTCTGCTTTTTTTCCTTTTGGGCTTTTTTGGCAACCAGTGAGCCCGCTCTGCCTATCTACCATGAGAGTCCGTTGTTGTTGTTGTGTGCTTCCAAGTCACTTCGTACTGCTGGTGACTCTACAGTGAACCTATCATGGGGTTTTCTGGGGCTAAGAGACTGTGATGTGTCAAGGTCACCCAGTTGATTTCCATGGCCAACCTGGGAATCGGACCCTGTTCTCTTGGGTTGCAGTCCAATGCTCAAACCATGACATCATGCCAACTCTCAAGAATCCAGAGGCCAGGAAATGAGACCCCAGACTTGCTGTGGTTGCCTCACGCTGGAGGGGTGCTAACAGGATGAAGACACTTCCCTCCAGAATGCTCCTGGTGACCCTGTACCTTTTTTTCCTCTTGCCCTTCCCCTCATAACAGAGAACCACCCCAGCTCCTTTAGCCTCAGTTTCCCCCTTGGCTGCCCCAGGCTGCATCAAAGCCTGTGTGAGAATTTTGGTGTGGCTTCCTAGCTCCCTCCGAGGTGGGATTGGACCCTTCCCCACTTTCTTCTGCCTTGTCGTGCCTGGACACAACCCTGCCGGAGGGTTCACGGGGGGGGGGGCGGGGGGGGCAGGCTCACAGGGGGAGGGGGATTTATGGCCTGCTGTACTTCAGCTGGAAGGCTGCCTGGCAGGGAGAGAGGGAGAGAAGCCTTCGGGTGCTTTTTTTGCACCCCTCTCTGGCATTGGCACCCAGGGCAAGGGCCCTACTTGCCCCACCCATGCACTGCTGGGTACACCCTACATACACTCCTTACCTACTTCTGCTCATATATCCTACTAACAGCTAGGGCATTGCTACCTTCAGCTCAGACTGTACTTCCTTTATAAACAGGTATCCTTCACAGTAGATATTTTGATAAACTGAGGAGGAGGAGGAGGAGGAGGAGGAGGAGGAGGAGGAGATGATATGGTAGTGATACTTCAGCCATTGTGATAATTTTTGGAAGTCACACTCTCCCAAAAGTGTAAGATCCACCAAATTCCTCATTAGCCTTGCAAACAGTTTTAATGTACAAAAGGTGGAGGAAGAAACAAGAGGATCGGCTAATTTGGATTTGATTCTAACCACCAGATATGAACTGATCAACAGAGTGAAAATAGTGGAATCTTTGGGTTGGAGTAACTGTGTCCTCTTAGGATTTGTTATGCAGAAAAAAATTGAAGCCAAACATAGTTATACATTTACTTTGGACTTCAAAAAACCTTATTTCACTTAAACTTCAGAAAATACTGGGAAAGATCCCATAGTCAGAAATGTTTACACGTAAGAGAGTTCATAGTGCATGAGTAAGCTATTGAAGGTACAGTTGCAAACAATTTCAACAAGAAAAGTGACAAGTGTCTAAAGAAATCAGGGTGGATGTACAAAGAAGTTTCAAATTAGTTGAGGTTTAAAAGTTATGAGAAAAATAAGTATAAGAAATAGAAGCAGAGGGTAAAAAATAAGAAAATAAGTATAAGAAAATATAAGAAAATATAAGTCTAAGAAATGGAAGAAGATAGGGTCACTGTGCGGAGAAGATGGCCTACTACTAACAGGGGAAAGAGAAAAGGCAGAGCTACTCAACACCTTCTTTGCCTCAGTTTTCTCCCAGAAGGATAGAAGTACTCAACCTGTGAGGTGCGGAAGGCAGGGAAATGCAGCACAGAATAGGTAGAGAAGTAGTACAGGAATAGCTGGCTACCCTAGATGAATTCAAGTCTCCAAGGCCAGATGAATTACATCCAGGGATATTAAAAGAACTAGCAGAAGTCATTTCAGAACCACTCACAGTAATCTTTGAGAACTGTTGAAGAACAGGAGAAATCCTAGCAGACTGCAGGAGGGCAAATGTCATCCCCATCTTCAAAAAGGGAAAAAAAGAGGACCCAAATAATTATCGCCTAGTCAGCATGACATCAGTACCCGGAAAGATCCTAGAGCATATCATTAAACAGTCTGTTGTAATTACTTAGAAAGCAATGCCGTAATCACTAAGAGTCAACATGGATTTCTCAGAAATAATTCATGCCAGACTAATGTTATCTCTTTTTATGATAGAGTTATAAGCTTGATAGATGAAGGGAATGCTGTGGACGTAGCATATCTTGATTTCATTAAGGCCTTTGACAATGTGCCCCATGACATTCTTGCAAAGAAGCTGGTAAAATGCGGGCTGGACAGGGCTACTGTTAGGTGGATTTGTAATTGGTTGACCGACCGAACCCAAAAGGTGCTCACCAATGACTGCTTTTTGTTCTGGAGAGAAGTGACTAGTGGGGTGCCACAGGGTTCTGTCCTGGGCCCAATGCTATTCAGCATCTTCATCAATGACTTCGATGATGGAATAAAAGGCATGCTGATCAAATTTGCAGATGACACCAAATCGGGAGGGGTTGCTAATATGCCAGAGGATAGGATCAAAATTCAAAATGACCTGGATAGATTGGAGAGCTGGGCCAAAGCTAACAAAATGAATTTCAACAGAGAGAAATGTAAGGTCCTACACTTAGGCAGAAAAAATGGAATGCACAAATACAGGATGGGGGACACATCACTGGATAGCAGTACGTGTGAAAGGGATCTAGGAGTCTTGGTAGATCACAAGCTGAACATGAGTCAGCAGTGTGATGCGGCAGCCAAGAAAGCCAATGTGGTTCTTGGTTGCATCAATGGGAACATGGTGTCTAGATCAAGGGAAGTAACGGTACTATTCTGCTTTAGTTAGACCTCATCTGGAATATTGTATCCAATTCTGGGCACCTCAATTCAAGAAGGATATCGACAAGCTTGAGCATATCTAGGTCAAGAGGAGGGCGACGAAAATGGTGAAGGGTTTGGAAACCATGCCCTATGAGGAGCGGCTTAGGGAGCTGGGTATGTTTAATCTGCAGAAGAGAAGGTTAAGAGGGGACATGATAGCCATGTTTAAATATTTGAAGGGATGTCATGTTGAGGAGGGCGCAGGGCTTGTTCTCTGCCGCTCCAGAGACTAGGACAAGGGGCAATGGATTCAAGCTGCAGGAAAGGAGATTCCACTTGAACCTCAGGAAGAACTTCCTGATGGCCAGAACTGTCTGGCAGTGGAATATGCTGCCTCAGAGTGTGGTGGAGTCTCTTCTTTGGAGGTTTTTAAACAGAGTCTTAGTGGCCTTCTGTGGGGAGTTCTTTGATGGGTGTTCCTGCATAGCAGGGGGTTGGAGTGGATGGCCTCTGTGGTCTCTTCCAACTCTATGATTCTATCATTCTATGAATCCTTTAGCCAGTACGCTATACCAAATAAAGACAGCTGGGTGCAAATGGTTATTTGGGTTTAGACATTTTGAGCAAGGTAAGCACCACAGGCTAGCTGAGTCTGGAATGTCAGAAAGATATAAGAGAGTATTGTTTTGTTTACAGCTAGTCCCATCACATTATTTAATTAACAATGGATAGTAGAGTGTCTCTCAGAGGTGAGGAAGAAGCCCCTCTCTTTATTTATTTCACTCTGTCGCATTCTCACACCTACAAACCTGTTTGGTTAGTAATAATAATACTTAATATTTATGACATTTTAAAGTATTCAGAGTGCTTTACAAATATTATCTCTGTAATCTTTGCAGTAATGATGTAAAGGATGCTAATGGTATGCCCAGGACTAGGGTGGACTGGGGCGCACAAAGAGGAAGAGAAAGAGAGAGGAAGAGAAGGAGAAAAGCCCACTTTTCCCAAGCAGCATATTCAGTGTGCAAACTATAGATCTGGGTCCATGTGATGGAGTGCCTCTTCACTGGGGGAAACGGGTTCCTACCAGAACAGTTGCACAGTGCTGCTTAGTTAGTTAATTGTGACACTGTGCACCTGAATGTGCAATCAAATGTGCACTGTGTTACACAGAACTTGCAATGATGAATTATGCACATGCTTACCTATGTACAGTTGTGCAGACCGTTCACAACTATGTACAGTGACACCATATGTGAAAGTCTGCCTCTGCAGTCTTGAATTATGTCCATCTTGTGTTGGACAAAAAGGTCCAGCTGCTTCCATAGGGGAATGTATGCATGCGTAAGACACCGGTGGGATTCCAGCTATTAAATATTTAAAATGTTACATTTGCCCATGATGGTGGGGTTCCATGGGCACATTTCTTGCCTCAAACCAGTGCCTGTGGCCGCTGGTTCAGGAGCTTGAGCTGGTGCATCCAGGCCACTGAATTTTGACCATGTTTATATTGTCAGAAGTGATGCTCCCTTTTGGAGATGTGAATGTCATCTTTTATTGCATCGAGAAAAGTAGAGTGTTTTTCCTTGTTTTGGCTTTGCTTCTTCAAAGAATCTAGTCCCATGTACAAATGCTAGTATAGCGTGGAATGTCATTGTGCTTCACTTCTATGTTAGCTTCAGCTGCATAGACTGCAGTATCTATATGATCAGCTTTATGTGTCTATTCATGCTTACTTATAGTTTCCTCCATAATAGCTAAAAATCTGTCAGCATGTAGGAGCCAGATGGCATATGGAAATCCATTAGCATAACAAGCTAAATGAAGATTTGAAAAATGTTCCAACTACCCTCCCCCCAAAAAACCATATCTATTTTTTGTAAGGTCTTGCATTAAAATAATAATTTAAAACATTTAAAATCAGCTGCCCTGCATAGTGGCGTCATCTTATTTATTGAATTAAACATGGTTGCAGAAATTGTTGTGTTTTCTCAGAGATTGCATCGGTGCGGTCTGTAATTGGCTTTGTGTGGCTTCAAGTCATTTTCAACTTATGGTGATCTGCAGGTGAACCTATCATGAGGTTTTCTTGTGGATTTCTATGGCCAAGTGGGGTTATCCTGATATATTGGCTGATACTGGAGGTCATCCAGACTGATCCCCACCCACTGATTGATTGGGCTTATCTACATTGGGGGTTGCTAAGGGAACTGCCTGTTGTTTGATCCACAGGTGCCTAAAAATTACTCACACAAACCTGGTTGTTTAGGTATGTGCTTTGCTTTAATATATAATGGGGTTTACTGTTTATGTGCTTTGATGATTGATTATCATTGATTATCTTTACTTTGAAAAAATTGTTACCTTGCTTTGATGCCTCGTTAGGAATTATTGTACTGTGAGGGGATGATGGGAATGGTTGGGAATAGTGTGCTGAAAACAGGAGAATGTTATTGTAATAGAACTGTGATAAAATTCCAGATGCTGGCTGAGTAACTCAACTCCAGGTTCAGACTGTTGCCATGGGCACTGAGAATAGAGGAGGGAGCAATAAAGCCTGAGCAAAGGGGATTGTTTTGCATAGCTAACAAATAGAATGCTGGAAATAAGTATTCCAATCAAAGTGTATGGCTATTGTGGAAGTAAGAATTTCAGTACAGTATCTCAGCCTTCTTGCCTAGTGTTCATGCCCAGCCGCTAGGCTAAGTAACAATTACTCCTCCCACCCCTCACAGACACACACCTGCCTTAAAGGAATGGAAGCCTACAGTTAGCTACATTATAAAGTTAGCCCCTTTCCAGAAGACTAAGTATAACTATACAAAGCATAGCTGTATTTGCTATACTGAGTTATCTGAAAAGGAGCTGATATTCTGATTGTGGTCTGAAGAAGGCTCAGGGGCTACTGCTTGGCATGCTCCTGCCCGTCCCTTGGGTATATAATCCTCCTATCGATTGCAGCCAAGTCACATTGCCACATCCCTCCCAAGAGCCTATTCAGTTTCTCTTGCTTTCTGTGCAGCTCTTCCATGAAGCACAGGAAAAAAGAATTTGCGTACTTAATCGATTCAACAAAAAGGGCCATTCATTTCCACCCTGACCTTCAAATCTGCTGACCATTCTCTTCTCTGCAGTCACTAACAGGCACCTGGACAATGGCAACTTTCTGATACTCCATCTTTGTTGCATGCATGGTTAGAGATGATTACTCTTCAAGGCAACATTGTTGATAAGTAAAACATCACCCATCCAAGATTTTTTTTTCAGAATATGGCTGTAGAGGTAGGAAGTAGGGAAGCACCTGGGCTCGTACTTGTCCACAAGGCTATGGGCAGGTCCTCAGTTTACCACCAGTACTGGAGTAGTTGGGGTAGGAGTTTTTGAATATGGAAAACTGCACTGCACAGAGATACCATCTCCTAAATTAGTAAAACCTACTGGAATATAGAACAACATCTAACTTTAAGAAATCACCCAAAGTCAATTTGAGCTTTATCTAGTGGTCTGTAATGGTAAAGAGTGCATGCAGCAGTTGGAGATCCTGATTAAGGAGCAAAGACACTAATTGCTTAGAGAAGCAGACTAAACACTTCATTATAGGACCTGTAATCTAGTTCCGTTCTAGGAAGGAACTGAGAGAGAACAGGTGGGAAAAGAAGAGATGGAAAAACATCCCTAAGAGTATTGTTTTACATCACAGATGGATGAGGATAGGTAGACCAGAAGGGAGGGCACTGAGGGCCTAACCCTGGTTTCTGCTGCCCTCTCTGAGGCATTCTTGTTAGGGAGTGCCTGTCTGCAGCGGAGCAGCAGTGCTGGTTAAGGAGCAAGACACCACGGCTTGAGGGAAAAACAAAGTAGCATTCTAAGGCCATTTCCGCACTAGACTGTTATAGCGCTATGATTCCACTTTCAACATCCTATGGAATCCTGGGGTTTGCAGTTTAGGGAAGGGCTGGCCAGCAAACCCCAAGATTCCATAGGATGTTGAAAGTGGAATCATAGCGCTATAACAGTCTAGTGCGGAAATGGCTTAAGATAGGAAAGTTACTGGGTGCTATCAAGTCTAGCTGCATTCTAGGGAAGGACTGGGAAGAGAGAGGAGGGGTTGATGAGAAGAGGCAGACAAACATCTCTAAGAGCAGAGCTTTCCAAACTTTTCATGTTGCTGTCACTTTGTGACACAGTAATTCAGTTTTACTAGCAAACCAGAGGTTAAACTAACCCCTTATAAGAGGTACAGACACATACATAAATTGTAATATATACTCTGGTTTCTCCTCAGATTGTATAAACTGTAAGAAGGAAATGTATGGGGATACAACATATCTCATGAAAACCTTTAAAAATATTTTTTAAAATAGATGATTTATAAATAACAACATACATTTCCAAGACTGTAGGCGACACACCTACACACTTCAGCTGACACACTAACATGTCATGGCACACCGTTTGGAAAGCCCTGCCTAAGAGTATCAGTTTACATCACAGAGGGGTCAGGACAGGTAGAGCCAACGAAGAAGGGAGAACACTTCAGGTCATTCACGCTAGCTAGCTCTATTTATTACTACCCACTATGAGGAGGATTACTACCCACTGGATTCTTCAGTGCTAAGTGTTGTTGCACTTCTAACAGTTCTTGACTCTTCACTACTAAGCACTGTTGCACTTCTTACATGTGAAAAGCTTGGGACAGCTTTAGATGCAGTTAGGTACAGATGTTACTCTGGCGTGCTTTCTGATCCTAGTGGTCTAGCAATGCTTTTCCATGTTCCAAGGAGGGAATCATTGGACCTCTTTTTTGAGAGTCCTTTAGCTAGGCCTCTTTCCTTGTTCCTATGTCAGTAAGTATTATATTCATTGCATGAGGCACGTTTGTGCTGATAAGCTTTTGTTGTTTTGAGGCTAGTTCAATGAGAAAGTGTAAGAAGAGACAGCATAAGGATGTACACTACAAATCAGTGTAAAAGTGTGAACTCTTTTGCCTAAAACATAGGAGACGTTTTGCACTACTTGATGTGGAAGTTATATCTTTTTTGGAAAAAGAAAATTCAGTTCCTTCCACAGATTCCTTCTTTGACTATATCCAGATTTGATTAGTCTAACACTCTTGAGATGGTGCTGCCTTTGAAGGGTGTTTGGAAACTTCGTGAGTGCAAAATAGAGCAGAGAGAATATTGAGTATGGCTGATGTTTAAACTGGATGAGTCTGTTGTTGCACTTGTTTTGAGGGTTTGCTTTCTTTCCAAGCCCAGTTCAAAGTGCTGCTGTCACTTATCAAGCAGAACATTTTCTCTAATGTGGACTGCACTCCCATGAGGAAATAATAAGTCAGGGGCCATACACTGGTTATGAGTTAGCTGAAAGTTAGCAGCAGGCAGGACCAAGGGTCAGAAGTAGGCAAAGCAACTCCTGTCCTCTCTCCTGTCATCTCTCATCTTTTTCTTATTCTTTCTTTTTGATGATCTCTTTCATTGTTGCTCTGACTCTTTCTGGTACATGTTTCTTTCTCTCTGGCCAGGGACTACAAATCTCTCTTTCCATCAATCTGAATTACATCAATCCATCAATCTGAATTACACTTTTAGTGTAATTCCACAAAAGTAGATATATATAGATGTATCTACTCTTGTGGAATTACACTAAAAGCCATGCACACTAGGTATGGGCCATTTCTGCACTACACTCTTATAGTACTATTATTCCACTTTCAACATCCTGTGGAATCCTGGGATTTGTGGTTTAGGGAGGGGCATTTAGAATTCAGTGTAGGGCAGAAATGGCCCAAGTATCACTAGATTAAGTATTGCATGTATTTAAATCTATGGCTCTTGGGCAGAAAGTTGTATTTGATGATTTGGTACCTGGGCACCTGAAAGGCTCTCTTTCTGCACGTGATTCTGCTTTCCTGTTTAGGCCATGAGAGGTCTTGCTGTGGCCCTTTTCGCATGGCATTTGCCATGCGAAAGGGCGCCTGGAGTGTCGCGCGATTGTGAGGAGCGATCTGCACGATGCACTCACAATCGCACAATGCTCCAGGGGCTGGCAGGCGCCAATTGCGCACCTTTTCATGTTTGGCTGGAAGCCGAAAATGGTGCACGATCACGCATTGCTCCTGGGCCCCGTGCAGACTTACCTGGTGTGTAGAGCCTCCAGAGCCGTGCCAGTCGCGCTTCCTACCCCAGCGCAGCCTGGAAAACTCCCACGCCCTTTCCGCACCTGCAGAAGGCTGCCCTGCAGAAGGAAGAGGCAGGGCTCTCGCGCGAGCAGGCAGCTCGTGTGGAGCTGAAGCAGCAGGGACGTGAGAGCCTCTCGCTGGAGGCTGCTCACGTGATCCCTACACCCCAGTGCCGGAAAAAGGTAAGGTGCAGAAAGGGCCTATGGAACTCTGTGCCTTATGAGGTTCCCGTGGCTGTATCACTGACTGCAGTGCCTTGTAACACAAGTTGGATTTTGCTGTGCCTTTGACCTAGAGATTTGAAACATCTTTTTGCTCCTGTTCTCCTAAAATTTTATTACGTTGCTTTTATATCATTTTATTGTTGGGTTTTTACTACAATGTTAATATATTCATTGTTGTGGCAAAGTATGGGATCTAAATATCTCAATAAAGGTCTGATACATTTCAAGTTACTTTATTTTTAATTTCAGTTAAGCTAGAACTGAAATGCCAAATGTTCATTTAGGCCCTCATTTCTAAGGGACCAATTAAATTTGAAACAAAGTTACATCTGTTCCACTCACCGTTATCTATGATTAATTATCTTTTGGAACAACTTCTGTGCAGACATATATGGGTTTTCATTCAATATGGGTTTTAAATTACAACCTAACTAGTTGAAGAGATTTGTGGCTCCTTCAGTATTAACAATTTTTTTTTTTTTTTGGCACAAACTCTTATGGACTGCAGTCTATTTTTTTTTATAATCATTTTATTGAAAATTCACATATAAAACAAACAATTATAACTGTCAGCTTAATTGAAATATTTCTGATCTTCCACACTGATCTAGATTTCATTGTCAAGATTTCTTAATGCTTAAAATATTGTACAACATTTTACTGCTAATATTACTTGTTGATTCTTGCATTTCAATCTCCGTATTCCCGCTTCATGATATGTATCGTGTAGCCCCCTCATAATTTATCTTAAATCAAGAATTACATATTTCCATCTGATAGAACCCAGCAATTACCCGTTACAATTTGCCATTCTTTTTGTATCTCATCATCTGATTTCCCTTTTAATCTCTGAGAGACCATATCAGCATTTTTGTTTTCAATAAGTGTACCCCACCATTGTTCTATTGTGAGTATTTGCTGAGTTTTCCACAACTTTGCATATTCAATACGAGCTGTTGTTATCATATACAGTAATATTCTCCAATGCTTCTTTATACCAGTACCTTCTAATATATCAATCATATTTAACAAATACAATTCTGGTGTCTTAGGAAACTGAACTTTCATTAATGCACAAATTTTATTATGTATTCCAGTCCAATATTTCTTAGCTTTTGGACATGTCCACCACATGTGATATATCGTACCGACCTCATTCTGACATTTTCAACAGTGTCCGGTACCTTGTACCATCTATGAAATAGCTTATAATAGTTCTCTTTCAAATTCTGAGCTACTGTAAATTTCTGTGTTTTTTTCCAACTCTGCTCCCAAGACTCTAATTGAATTGAATGTCCGATGTTTTGAGCCCATGAAATCATTGTTGCCTTTACTGTTTCTTCTTGCCTCTCCTGATCTAATATTTCTTGATGCATTTGGGCTAGTAAATGAGGCGGATTTTTGAACAACCATTTAATTACTCCAGTTTTCTCTTTTAGTTCAATTCCATATGTTTTTATATCCATCTGAAACCTTTCTGCCAATTGTCTGTAAGGGAACCAACTTAGTGTTGTTCCCTCTTGTTCTAATTTTTCCCTTGTTTTAATCTTAAGATTATTGGACATTGATCTCTCAATTATATCATCATATCGCAACCATTTATCTGTGTCAGTCCATCTGCCAAAAAAAGCCTCTTGCAGTGAAACCCAGGTGGGGAGCTGCCTTATGTTTTTAGTTTTATAATCGTCCCAGATTTTCAAAAGCGATTTTCTGATATAGTGGTGTGTAAAGTCTTTATCTATTTTTGCTTTATCATAAAACATATAGGCATGCCACCCCATCCTCAAGTCAGCACCTTCCAGTGCCAACGTTCTCGTATCTTGAAGGTCTATCCAGTCTTTTATCTATGTAAAAGCCGCTGCCTTATAGTATATTTGAAAGTCTGGTAGTCCCATTGCTCCTCTACTTTTTAGATCTGTCATGGTATTCCATTTTATCCTAGGTTTTTTCCCTTGCCATATAAACTTGGTTAGTTCTCTCTTCCATTGTATGAAAGGTTTCATGTTCGTTATTATGGGAAGATTTTGGAACAAAAAGTTCATTTTTGGCAGAACATCTTTATTGCAGCTATCCTCCCCATCATTGACAAACTCATGGTAGTCCAGTTTTCTAAATCTTTTGTTATTTCTTTCCATTTTTTTTCATAATTATTTTGAAATAACTCATTGTTTCTTTTGGCTATCCAAATACCTAGATATTTTACCTTTTGTCCTGTTTTAAATCCTGTTTTTTGTACTAATTCCATCTCTTCTCTTTCAGTCATATTTTTGGTTAAGAAGACTGTTTTTTCCTTATTAACTTTAAAACCAGAGAATTCTCCATATTCTTGCACTGTAGTAATCAATTTTTCAATACATTTCCCTGGGTCATCCAATAATAAGACCAAATCGTCAGAGAAAGCTTTTAACTTATATTGATATTTCTTGATTTGAACTCCTGTTATTACTTTATCTTCTCTTATAGCATTGTTAAGTATTTCCATTGTCAAGATAAACAGCAGAGGAGACAAGGGACACCCTTGTCTCGTACCTCTGTGCAGTTCTATCATTTGTGTTCTTTCACCGTTTATAACCAGTTGAGCTTGTTGAGCTCATGTTCCATAATCTTATAACCAGTTGAGCTTCAATCCATGCAACAAATTTTTCTCCTGCCTGCATCTGTTTAACCGCCATCTTCATGAATGGCCAGCTGATCATGTCAAAAGCTTTCTCCGCATCTACAAATACGATGGCCATTTTCCGTTCATTATGCTTTTCATAATATTCAATTACATTTAAGACCGTTCTGATGTTATTTCTCAAAGATCTTTTGGGTAGAAAGCCATTCTGGTCCTCATCAATTACCTCTAACAGCACTTTTTTAAGCCGTGCTGCTAAAATTGAAGGAAAAATCTGGTAGTCTGTATTCAAAAGTGATATTGGTCTATAATTCTTTACATCTCTCAGATCTCTTCCTTCTTTCGGGATCAGCACAACATTAGCTTCTTTCCAAGTATATGGTATTCCTTCCTTTATTATTTCATTTATAGTACTTTGCAAAGGTATTGAAATCTCATGTTCCATAATCTTATAATATCTTGCAGTAAAGCTGTCGGGTCCTGGAGCTTTATCGTTCTTCAAATTCCTAATAGCCTCAACTACTTCCATCATAGTAATAGAATTGTTCAAGATTGATCTTTGGTCTTCATTAAATCTCATTTTATTCATTTTCTCCAGATATTCTTCCACTTCTTGTATTTTTTTCTCCTTTGAGATCTTGCTCATCAGTTTCACATAGTAATTATAAAAAGCTTGTTTTATTCCCTCTTGTTTTGTAATTATTTCTTCTCCTGTTCTAATCTCAGTTATGATATTTCTGGACCTTCTTTTACGCAGCAAACCTGCCAAAAGTTTAGAAGGTTTATTAACTTGTTCAAAGAAATTATATTTCATTCTCCTTATCTGTTGCTCTATTTCTTCCAAATTAAGTTGATTTAATTCAGCTTGCTGTACCTTCATCTGTAGTCTAATCTGTTTATCCAACGGATTTTGTCTCATCTGTCATTCAGTTTCTTTCATCTTTTCCAAAATTCGCTGCTCAGTGTTTCTCTTTTCTTTTCTGATCTCTGCAGTCCATCTGATAAAGTTACCACGCATCACGGCTTTACTTGCATCCCAAATGGTTTTCATCGAGAGCTCCGATGTCAAATTCTCATTAAAATAATTAATTATCTCTGTTTTTGCTTTTGTTATATATTTCTCCTTATTCCAAATCTCCTCATTCAATCTCCATGTTCTTTCTCTGTCTTTAATCCTTATCTTTAATTGTATTGGATTGTGATCAGAGCATAAGTTGGGAAGTATGTCCATATCTGTAGTTTTCAAGAAAAGTTGTTTAGATACCAACATCATATCTATCCTTGACATTGACCTATGTCGATCCGAATAGAATGTATGTCCATCCATTTGCCCGTTCTTGTATCTCCAAGTGTCATATAAATTTAAATTATCCATCATATTAAAGAAGCTCTTAGGAAGTTTGCCATTGTTTTGGGGAGTTAACTTTTGCATTGTCCTGTCAACCTGCGGATTGATTACTCCATTAAAATCCACCAAAACAATAATGTTAGAATTTCCTGTTTCATTAAGATATCTCAATACCTCTTCCTGTATTGTAGGGAAGAATTCACCTTTAGCTCCGTTTGGTGCATATATTCCAACTATTGATATTTTATCCTGTTTCAAAGTAACTTCAACTCCTATATAACGACCATTGCTGTCCTGAAAAATTTGCTTTGCACCAAATTTTGAGTTTACATATATCAAAACTCCCCTCTTCTTTTTATCAATCATAGCTGCGAAACAGCTACCTAATTTCAAATTCCTGACATATCTCAAATCTTGAGTTCTAATTCAAGCTTCTTGCAGACATATTATATCTATATTCTGTTTCTTTAGATGGTGAACAATTTGTCTTCTCTTGTATTCAGAGTTAAACCCCTTAATGTTCCAAGAATAAATCTTCAAATCCATTTTGCAGGTTATATTAGTATTTTATTACTGAAGTTTAGCTTATTCCTTCAGTATATCTTCGTCTACCTCCCCTTCTTCTTGTTCCACAGTTCCTTGCACTGCTTCTATTACTTCCTCTTGTTCTCCGTCTTCTTCTTCTCCTTGTAGTTGTTCTCTTTCCTCCTCTAGAGGTAACTGTTCATGATCTTTCTCTCCTTCAGAGGTGTCCTTTTGTAAATCTTTCTTCAATCTATCCATCATTTCTTTTGCTTTGTGTATTGAATTAATCCTATATCTCTGCTGTTTATAAGTAAAGGACAAGCCTTCAACCTTTTCCCATCGATAATTAATCTGACGCTTTTGCAGAAGGTTGGCCAATGGTTTATATTCTTGTCTTTTCTTTAGGATTTGATAAGGTATATCTTTAAAAATTCTGACGTCTTTGTCTTCAATCTTCAGTAGTCCATCGTAGCTTCGCTGTAATATTTTGTCTCTAACCATAGTCCTCATGAACGTTATAATAATGTCTCTTGGTAATTTCTTCTCTCTCGCTACTCTGGAGGAAACTCTGAACATTCTGTCAGTATATGTCTCCATCTTTTCTTCTTCCATGTCAATGAATTCTGCCAAAGCCGGTACAATTTTTTCGTACAGATTCTCTGCTGAAGCCTCTGGAACACCTCTAAATCGAAGGCATCTTTCCCGATATCGTAACTCCTGCTGAGTAATTTGAAATTCATCTTCCTGTTGCTTCCCCTTCATCTCAGTCATTTCCTTTTCGACTTGTTTAACTTGTTGTTTTATCTCCTTTGTTTCTGTCTTTAGCTTTGTCACTTCCTTTGTTATATTTTCCAATTTCTTCCCCAGTTTGTCTATTTCTTGTTTCATGTCAGTTCTCATCTCTTTCCTTGTTTCTTTTATATCACTTCTTATATCTTCTTTCATGCTTTTAAACTCTTCCATCATCTGTAATATGAAATCTTGAGGTTTCTGGGGCATATCCACTGATGTCCGTCTGGTTGCCTGGGAAGTTGTTGTTGTTGCAGCTGCCACCACTCCTCTTCTTGTCCTTTGGTCCATTTTTTATTTTTTTCCCCTCTCTTCTCCCTTTTTTTCTTTTTTCTTTTCCTCTTTTTCTCCCTTCTTCTTCTCTTAGTACCTAATACAAGTTGCTTTTGCTTTTTGTTACCTTAATCAATATTCAATGTAAAAATCAATTCCTTATACCTATATTTTTTACAGTTAGCACAGAAAAAACTTACTATTTATAACCTTGTGATTTCAAATCCTAATAAAATTCAAATTGTTATATCTATAAATCCTTCACATTAGATCCAATTCATTGCATGTATAAATCATTCACATCAATCACATATATCCTTAACTTGAATTAATTACTTTAAATTGAAATTAACACTGCTACCCAGTCATTATATCAATAAAATAGAAATAAAAATAACTGTATATTTGTAGATTATGTAGATTATATGTAGATTATACAAGTATCTTATGTATCAATTTATATATGTAGAATTTATATAGATATGTAGATATATAGATATAGATAGATCTATAGATTTATTCTATAGGATTATATATAGCCATATAGAAAAGACCACTTATTTTAAAATCTAGTACATTGTATTCGATTCATTCATCAAATTAATTCAATAGAATCATACAGTAAGTTCATTCAGTATAATCAGTGGGCTGTGCCTAGGCCCAATTCTTTCACTTCCCCCTCCCAGCGGATGCTGAATCTCCTCTCTCCTCTGGAACTGTTCCCAGACCTTGACTGTGAGAACTTCTTCTCCTTCCAATGTTGATAACAGAAATCTGAGCTGCTCCGCTGCGTGGGGGCAAAAGTCTCTCTGTCTTCCTGTCCTTCCAGCACAGCCTCAAAAAACACTCCCTTATGAATAATTTTAAATCCTCTGATTGTTCTCAAAAGCCAAACGGACAAAAAGTAAAAGAAACAACACAGTTGCAAAGCAAAGTCTCCAATTTTAAAAATCAAACCACAATCCAAATGTCACAGTTCCAAATATCAATATTCCATGTTCATTGTTCCAAATGTTCAATGTTGTTCAATAGACCAAAAGACCAAAAAAAGAAAAAAAAGAAAAAATCCAAAAGGCAATTGTCCCTTCTCATCACCAAAAAAAGTACTATAATCCACAAGAGTTCGGCAGCCACGTCTTAAATCCTATACACCCGAAAACACAGATGTAAGGTCCCAAACAAACACAGATCCAATATGTACCAAGATTCCAAAATTCCAAGTCAGTTCAATCAAAAAGGGGGTCAAAACCAGAAAGGCAAAAACTTAAATTTAAACCAAGGGTGGCCGTATTCTCAATCCAGACCCGTCTCTTCATACCAAGCAGAGGCAAAAAAAGCACAAACTTCGGCCCCGTCTCTGAAACTCTCCGCTTATGCTCTTTTAATCAAATCCGCTAGTGAAATTCATTACATTCTTAGTATACAGTCTATCTTAAAAAGTTGTAGTCTTCTAAAAAAATTTTTCCACCGTTATATACTCACAGTCAGCTGGGTCACTACGTATTGCCACTCCTGTTCACCGCTGCAAGTTCCAAATTGTTGCAGTATCAATGAAATAAAAACTAGATCAGCTGCTTACTGTCTCAAAATAGTGTCTTCTTTTTTAAAAAGTTGGCGGCGGTGCTTGTGCCGCAAACATGGCGTCCCTACTGGATCCGTCGTAGCCCTTCGGCCCCCCTGAAGCCTCCCACTCCCTCTTGTCAGAAGGAGCTTGGCACCAGTTACGGAGCCCCCTTCGAGCACTTCCGCACCTCCTTTACCGAGGGGGTGTCTAGCGGCTTATCTGATGAAAAAAAAAAAGCGGCCGGATTCCAGCGGGAGATAGCACGAAGTTGTGGAGCTCACTCCGTGCGACCACTCGCGCGCGCCATGCGACCGAAAGTTCATGGACTGCAGTCTATTGAGTAACAGCTTATGCTATAATAAATGTGTTCATCTTTGACTTGTCCCCGTGGAGGAGGGGAGTTGCTCCAAAGACTAAAATGGCCACCTCTATTAAAAATTCATTAGTGGTAGTAATAATTTTTTTCCAGCTATATTGTAAAATTCTTAATCTAAGGTAGGTAGCCTGTGGTCTGTGAGCTGCATGTGGCTCCTTTTGTGGCTTTCATGGAATTTCAGCAGTGCAATGGCAAAACAAGTCATATTGAAATGCTAAAATAAGTGGACAGTGGGAACCTTGTTCCAGAGCAGATAATTTGAAATCACTGGCTCTTTTCACACGGCATTCACCATGCAAAAGGGCCTCTGGAGCATTGCGCAATTGCGAGGAGCTGTCCACATGATGTCCTCGCACTTGTGCGATGCTGCCGGGGCCAGCAGGCGCCGATCACTCGCTATTTCATTTTCGGTTTCCAGCCGAAAATGGTGTGCGATCGTGCATCGCTCCAGGGCCCCGCACACACTTACTGTGCGTGTGGAGCCTCCGGAGCTGTGGCGCTCGCACTTCCTGTCCCAGCACAGCCTGGGAAAATCCCAGGCTGCGCTGCGAAAGGAAGAGGAGGAGTCCTCATGCTGCCTGCTTGCTAGCAGGCAGCAGCTGTGGAGCTGAAGCAGCGGGGACATAAGAGCCTCTTGCAAGAGGCTGCTCGTGCAATCCCCGCACCTCAGCACCACAAAAAGGTAAGGTGCAAAAAGGGCTACTGTTGGGAAGCACAACCAACAAACTAAATACGTTTTATTTGGAAAACTGGAGATTGGTTTTCCCTTTTCCAGGTGAAACACCCTGCCAGTTTTTGGCCATTTCCACACTACACTGTCATAGTGTTATTATTCCACTTTCAACGTCCTGTGGAATCCTGGGGTTTGTAGTTTAAGGAGGGACATTTAAGAATTCTCAGCCAGAGAGCTCTTTGGCCTCAGTAAACTACAAACCCCAGAATTCCACAGGATATTGAAAGTGGAATAATAGCACTATAACAGTGGAGTGTGGCCATGGCCATAGTCAATGTCCAACTGTAGCAGAAGGAAGTATGACTTGGAATGGGATCCAGGAAACCAAAAGTGTCCCTGAAATCCACCAAACTTTCCCAGCCTTGATGTGGATCAATTAAAGGCTGATAAACAGCTTGAAGAATGATACTGCTGCTGAAGTAATAATGTTAAATCGTTCAGTATTTCTTCGTGAAAATTAGCATTTGAAAACAGCTTGGGTTTTCAGTTAATGGGAGGCAAAGGATGCTGTTATCAGGACCAGAAATGACTGTGGTGTTATTTGCAGCAAAAGATTCAGCTCAGGAACAGACTGGGCCATGGCCTTGTGCCTTCAGAACTTACTGGGTCCTTTTCCTTCCCTATTTCACCACTATCCATACTGTCAGCTACATGGGGAGTTTCCAATAAGGCAGACCTGCACAACTTGGCAGTAGGTAAGGGCCAAAATTCAATAGGCTAAATGTCTTTGAGCCACAGATAGTTTTTTAGCACCTCACTTTCCAAGTAAAGTTATAATAATGGTATAATAATGTTTTTTATTTGCAAAATAAATTATAGTATAATTAATGATTAAATTATTTTGCAAATAAAATAAACCATATTATAAAAAAGGAAAATTAGGGAAATTTTTCCTAATGTTTAGGTGGAATTTCTTTTCCTGCAGTTTGAAGCCTCCTTCGTGTCCTACAGCCTTTCCACATGACACTGTTATAGTGCTATTATTCCACTTTCAACATCCCATAAAATTCTGGGGTTTGTAGTTTCCTGAGGGCAAAGAGCTCTCTGCTGAGAGTTCTAAATACCCCTCCCTAAACTGCAAATCCCAGGATTCCACAAGACGATGAAAGTGGAATAATAGCACTATAACAGCATAGTGTGGAAAGGCCCCTACTAATCTCTTAAGCAGCAGAAAAGAAACTTACTACCTCTGACATCCTTTCAAATAAGAGCTTCACAAAAGTTCCTTTTGGTGAACTACAACCTCCCAAAACCCCAGGTAGCATGATTACTGACTGAGGAATTCTGGAAGTTATAGTCTTAAGAAACAATGCTTTTGAACTCTGGGTAAGCTTTTATCTCACCAGAGTAGACTCGGTGAATTATTGCTATTGTGTACCTTCAAGTCATTTCCAACTCATGGCGACCCTAAGGCAAATCTGTCACTGGATTTTCTGGGGCTGAGAGTGTGTGATCTGCCCAAGGTCATCTATAGTGGCTTTCCATGCCTGAAAAGTTCAAATCTTGCCTCTGCTACAAACTGACCTGGCAATCTTAGGGAAACTTTCTTACTTAAATTTCACCCCCCACCACCAACATACAACATGGGGAATGACAACACTGGCCATTTGTGCCCTACACTGTTATAGTGCTATTATTCCACTTTCAGCATCCTGTGGAATTCTGGGGTTTGTAGTTTACTGAGGCGAAAGAGCTCTCTGGCTGAGAATTCTAAAGGCCGCTCCCTGAACTGCAAAACCCAAGATTCCATAGCATGTTGAAAGTGGAATAAGAGCACTGTAACAGTATAGGGCAGATATGTCCTCTGTCTTACCCTCTTGACCTGTTGTTAGGATGACTGAGATAATGCAGATGTGGCAAGTTATGATTACACAAAACCAGTAAATAGCATTATTGGAAAGACAAGAGAGCTATGCCTTAAGAAATGTAGCAGTGTGTAATTTGCAAAATATTTGCAAAAGATCAAAGGGGAGGGGAACAATTTGGGGTGGCAGAAAAAAAGTATTATTTATGAGGAAGGGGGAAGAAAATAGATTTGGAGGATAAACAAGGGGAATTCCAGATGTGTGTGTGGAGGGGTGGAATTTATAAGAGTGCACACCAGAATAGACCTAAATTGCATTTTAAAATACAATCTTTAAATGCAATTAATTTTTTTCCAATGCAGTTTAGAAGGGATGGGGATGAATGAGGACACAGATCTATAATAAGCTGCTACCCCCAGAGAGTCCCAGTTCACCATGTAACAGTCCATGTTGGCTTGCTCAGGGAGGAGGAGACCACCTCCTTTCTTGCCCCCTCCAGCCCCAGCTGGTCTTCTCCTTTTCTCAGGCACTTCCACCCTCACCGCCGTGCAAGGGAAACAGAAGGAGAAGAAGCAACTGCCACCATCTTGCGCAAGGGCAAAAGGTAGCATCAGCTCAGCTCTTTGCTGCCACCTGGAGGGAAGGAAGAGGGAACGGCCCAGCCAGGTTCACTCAAATCCATCAGGAACCTAATTGCTACAGCCTTTTTTGGCCCTCGTGGTCACAAGCGATGAGGGACGCACAAAATCTTTTGATGGGTCGCATGCGGCCCCCAGGCCGTATGTTGTGCAGGCCTGCAGTAAGGCATGCTGGTAGGAGCCAGGGCCAGTTTTGGGAGAAACATCTCAGGAAGAAAAACCTCCCTCCCCCCCAGATGTTTAATTGATTGTAGCAATTGATGTTTTATTACCATTGATTTCTTTGGCACATTTTCCCAAAGAATCAGATGGAGAGTAAGTAAGAAAGTGACAGTGGAGAGGAGGAAGAAGAATTGTTTGCTAGTGCATCTGTCCTCTCTTTCTAGGTGGCAGTGGGAATGCAAGGAGAGGGCAGATATGGGGGGCAGAACATGGCTACTGCACTTCACTTTCATTCAGTCTCTTATTTTGACCTACGTGAGTGTAGTGGGTAAGCAAGCTTAACAAGAGTGGAAGCTCTACTAATTAGGTGCTTCCACAAACTTGAATGCTGTATGGACATATTTGCCAATGTGTTTTTCTGTACAGGGAGGAGACTGAGGACAAGATGGTTCCAAGAAGTGGACATATGATGATGGGTAAGATGATGCCTGTTTGTGCTCTTGGGGTGACACATTATTATTATTCTTATTGTTATTATTATTATTATTATCATTATCATCATCATCTTTATTTTTATCCTGCTCCTCTCGCCGGGGGGACTCAAAGCATAATATATTCCAGACTGAAGATGCCATTTACAGGAGTTTATACCCATTCTGGCATTAATGCATCATAATAGTGTGGCAGGAGCTTTAAATACCTGGCATCTGTTGCAGCCTATCAGATAGTTCTCCCAATTGCTGGGGACATAAAACAATTCCTCAAATATATTTTTAATGTATAGTGGGTATCAAAGGTGCTTCCAGAGGAGGGTTCTATTGTGCAAATCCATCACCTCGAGTATGGAACCTTACATGAAGTCTAGAAATCTGTTACTTCTGTATGTTTTTTAATCCTTTCTTTGTTCTTATTGCAATAATTCTGTTAACGAGAGAAAGATGAGATAGCGGCAGAATGCCTTGATTGATAGTGCTAGAGGCTGTCAATCTGGAAGCACCCCAGAAGATACCTACCTTTTAGATAGACTTCAGTTTCCATCATCAACAGTGAAACAGTGCATATCTTCGAAATCCAATTTATCTGGAAGAGATCTAGTTGAGGAAGGCTGCTTATCCAGCTAGTGGGATTCAAACGTGAATGTGCAGGGGTCAGCCATGGTAACTCCTTATATCTAATCCCTCTTTAAAGCCATCTGAACCAGGTTCTAGCAACACATTTCTTACAGTGAAAGTGATACAGAATTTAATTATTATGGGAAAAGATGAAAAATTTATCTCTGCTTCCTTTCTCCAGAACATATGAAATCTGTTATTGTGTCCTCTTGTCATCCTTTCCACATAGAGAAGATGCTCATGGCTGTTGATCATTATTGTCCTTTACTTTGTGCAACTCTACAATAGACCCATGATCTGTTTTTATATTTCCTGCTATTGTAATAGAAGTATAAAACCTGTCTTGACTAAAAAGTTCCTTCCATTTGTAAAAAGGCTGCTTTTCACTTCCTCTCCTGCAAAATAATATTGACATATGGACAGATGAGAGGAGGAAATACCCCAAGTGTCCTGGCTTTCTGATTCCAACCTGTAGCCTTCAAGTTGGTGGTTTGTCTGGAGGTGTGACAAATGTTAGGCTGTGAGAAAGGAATTATTCTCTCTGACTTCATCTTCTCTCCTGTACCTACTCCTCCTCACCCAAACAACACTTATGGATTCCATACATCAGAGATATCAAATGCAGTCACAAATCTTGACCTATTTCAACACAGGGGCTTTGCTGCAGACACCCACCACAGGAACCGTGAATGTGGCTTGCTCCATGCAGAAAGTGCAGCCTGCGATTATGGGCAGCTTGGAGATGACCATTGTTGAGAACCACCTTCCTGAAAGTTATGAGCAAAGTTCTACGGCACAAACTGAAACCCTGCGGAATTTTGAGAAGGTAAACAGACTGAAAGCCCCAAATCTTTATTTACACTATATTTGATTTTATTTGATTTGATTTTTGCATCAGTGGGAAATTCCCTACACAGTGACAAAAACAGAAAGAATAAGAAGAGATCTAAAGAAAGAACACCATTGGTTTGAAAAAGACCTGTTCTTCCCAGTATGCTATGAATGGAAAGATACACCCCATTCTCCATCATGTAGCTTTCTTTGTAATTCCTTTGTAATTCCTCACCATTCTCTCCTATAAGTCTTTACAAAAGTGACACACTGCATGGCTCTGAAGCCCCAGCATTCCTTAAAATAGAGCAGCTGCAAGGAGATAATGTATGTAAAAAAATGACAATTTGCTTCTCCCTTCCTTTCCCTTTTTTCCCATTACAATTCCCCCCTCGCTTATCATTTCTTTCACTTTGTACAGCTGCAGTTCCTTATTTGCTTTCATAAATATGCACTTGTGGTAAATATTTCTTGATGATGGTAATGGGTAGGTGGAGAATAAAGTAGAAAATGTGCATGTGGTTGAAGGGTTAAGCATTTTCTACACCTGTTGTTTTGGTGGGCAAAAATAGCTATTAAAATTAGACGCTGCTTCATTTCCATGTATCACAGAGTTTGTCCCTTTTCCTGAGCCAGTTGTTACACAAACGGGTTTCAGAGGAAAATAAACATGATGGAGGAGCATCTTTTAAAAATACAGTACAGAAATGAATAATCCATGGATTTTACAGAGAAATTTGTGTGGCAAATGCTAGATTTTAATATGGGACAGGAGCCATACTCATGGGTTTTTTTTCTGGAATGGAAAGACATTTAGATAGTTCTTCTATTTTCCTTATCCTCCCGAATTTGTATTGACTCAGTGCATAAATAAGTACAGTAGCCACTGTAAAAAAAAAAAAGTTTCCACACCATACACCTCCATTCTGCAGGATATATGTGATGGAGCCTGGAGGAGTGGTTACCCTAAGTGGCAGAGAGCTGCCCGGCAACCAGAATAGCCACACCAGAGAGAAACCCAGCCTGTTAGTATGAAGGAGGGGTTGGAGGCCTAGAAGAGAAATGCATATAGAGCAGACACACTGAATTGATTTGGAGTCAGACCAATTCAGTGGAATCAGGAGGCAGGGCTTCAGCTAGAGATTCTCAGGCAGGCGGGGAGACGGGACGGTTGAGTGAGAAGGGCATGTTTTCTCAGAGAAAGACTTGGCAGAGAGGCAGAGAGAGTGACCTGGATTTGGGAACTGAACCTTTGGCAAAAGGGTAGCCAGAGGGTTATGTGTGGGAGACCTGTGCCTTTATGCTAATGTAAGAAACTGTGTAAATGCATTCTGAAGATCTGTTTGAGCTTGGATATAAATATGATAATGAATACTTTATTCTGGCTGTTATTTTAATAAAAACTATGGTATATTTTTATAAACATTGACTCAGCTGAATAATTCCCAGAAGTTAAACCAAACAGAATCATGCTACCATAGATCGTTAAAGGAATTTCTAAATAATAATAATAAATAATAATTGAAAGTCTTTTTACACAAATGTGGTGTTTTAATGGGGAAGGCAGAGCTGAGTGAGGTGACAGGGTGCTTTAGCATACTGGGAGAAGCTGCCATACCAATCTGTGAGGTGGTAAAGCAGGCCCTGCCACAATGTGCTATTTTCATAATTGGACATATATTATAGCTGAAACACATGTTTGAAAGTTCACTGGTTATAAACATTTGCCAGGTCAGGATGAACTTAGACATGATCAAGTCATAAGTTCAGAGAGGATTAAGTGGGAAAGCCTGATGCTAATGGCCTTGGGATAATCCTTTCTTTAAAAAAATTTAAAAAAGTAAGTTGCGAGCACTCTCAAGAACATTAACAGGTGAAACTGCCCAGGTGAAGCAAGCAGGAACCCAACTGTGAGCATATCCTACTGAGACCTTTCCCATTCACACTATCTGGCTAAAACATTAAGAGACTGTCAGGACTCCCATCAGTGTTTTGTCACCTAAAGTTAAGGCAATCAGCCCATTCTGGACCCCTTTGTCAGTTTCACGGGAAAGCCATTACTGCTTTGTCCACACATTCTCCTTCAGGGCAGGAAATAGGGTATAAAAACCCTAGCTTCAACCTCAGTAACTTTGGACATAGTATGTGGCACCCAGATCTCTAGTTCACTGTGCTATCCTCAGACTCACTGTCTGAGCCACTCTGCTTTGACTTTCTGCTTCAGGATTGCTAACTATCACTCTTTCCACCCAATTCCTCTCTATCCAGCCTTTCTTGCCTCATTTTCTAATAGCCTTGCATGGTTTCTGAGAGTGTCTGATTTCTTGTGTGTTTGCTAATTCCCAGGAAGTGATTTCCACTCATTTTCTGTTAAAAAAGGCCACTTCTGGGCCTAAAATGGGCAGGAAGCCCAAAAAGCTTTGTGAAGATGCTCTCTAGTGGGCTTTTGGAAGTATTTGGAGCCAAAAAAGGGGGGGTTGTTTGTTTGTTTTTAGTGTATGTGGGGATGGTGGAGCTCTCCAAGGTCTCCTGGGAGACTAATGCAACTCCTAGCCTTCCACAATTGCTTACTGATGGGTTAGGCCAGTAAAATACTGGTAAGATTGGCACTTTGAACCAGAAGCCATATTTGATGTTTCACTTGAGTTTTGTTTTTTTTCTGTGGAATTTTATAGTGTCTCTCAACCCAGAGAGGAATCAAGGACCTTTTCTCTTCAATGAGGTGCAGGATTATATAGTGAAACCAGATCCCTACTGGAATTTGAGAAGTTCTTTTCATTGTCTCCTCCTTGTGTCATGCACTGTCTTGATCATATTACTTACCTCAAACCTGGGCTAATCACAATCTGTTTATATGCCTCTTGAATGAGGTTGGCTGCCAAATTTGCCCTGTTTCCCTCAGAGCTGCTAATCTCCTGCAGTTGCTGAGAGATGGCTATGAGGTGACAGTGAAACTACAGAGTCCTCCTCAATCCATCTCAGATTTCAACACTTGTGTGTGTGTGTTCATGTGGGATGAACTTCTGCCAAGGATTCCTCAAATACCTCTTGGAGGTAAAAAAAGAAAATGAGCCGTACTCTGCTTTGGAGCTGAGTGGCGACTGCAGATCTGCAGGGCAGCTGACGCTGGGACTTTTGATTTCATCCTCATTTCTCCATAGGCCTCCTAGGCTGTGCCACCACAGCCATTTTGCTAGGATTCCTTTCTTGTCTTGCCTTCAAAATGTTACTGGAGTGAAAGGGGTGTGAGAACACTTCCACCCCATGGATCCCCAACCATGTCTAATGGCTATCGTACTCTGTCTCAGCACCTCAATGACTTGAAGAAGGAGAACTTCAGCCTCAAGCTGCGCGTTTACTTCCTGGAGGAACGGATACAGCAGAAGTATGAAGCCAGCAAGGAGGATATCTACAGACGGGTGAGCGCAAACTAGAGCAACAGTCTTGGCTTTTCTGAACTTAAAAGGAAAGTTTAGTTTCAGTTTTCTCTGCCACTTAATTGAATGAAAATGACTTTGGGTAGCTTATAATAGTAGAGGTTAGTACTGCATGTGCCTTCTTGACCCTCTGTACTTCCACCTCTATCACTAGCAGGCTGGGCTCTCAATAAGGTCATTTCTTCAGTTAGGAAGTACTCTTGTACATCTGGGGTTACCTCTGTTTTGAACAAGGTTCCAAAATATAAGAATCAAATACATGGGCTGTGTGGGAAGTCTCTCAGTGAACACAAAATTAAAAAGAGATGAGAAATTTGCAATTGTCTCCCCTCTTTGCAACATCAGAAATCTGGCTAAAAGCGTACTTCCTATAGAGGTAGCTACTGAATTCACAGAGTGTTTTTTTTTAACTTTGTGTACAAGTTGCCGCAGGAATGTAAAATCTGCTCTTTTTAGTAATTAAATCAAGCAACTGTTAATTTGTGTAGAACTAAGAACTCTGAAAGTTTTAGCATTTGAGGAATAAAATATCAGTCGCAACAATGTAAAAAGATATGGAAATTCAGTATCTGAGCAATTGAAACTCTCCTTTTAGGGAGATTCTTTCTGGTTATGCAAATATGTTCACTCTGAAAGCTTTGCTAGTAGAAGGTGGGATCCTGAAAGCAGTGTGGTGGCCAATTTTGAAAAAGGACGGCAGGGAGGAGTAAGAACAAATGAGAAGATGAAGTGCTGCTGTAGCAGGTGTCACCACCCCTCAAGACACTGGAAGTTGGAGCAAGGGATCACTGTTGGAAAAACAAGCCACCACTTGATTCAGATGAAAGCACGTAGGCTTATGTATGGAAATGAGGAAGAGCCCTCAAGATATTTTATAGAGGGGATGCTTTAACTCCTCCCCCCTTTTAGTTTTCAACACCTTTTTTGCTTGTTTGCTTGTTTGTCTTCTTTCCCTTCCTTCCTCTCTCTCCCTCCTTTGCTCATCTCAGTTTTGTCTCCTCCTGTTGAAGAAGGCAAAAAAGTGGGGGGGAGGTATTTGAGCTTTTCTGATAGTACACCGGACTGCTCTCCACTAGAAAGGAGGGGAGAGGGAGAGAGAGAGACAGAAAGACAGAGAGACGGAGAGAGGGAAGAAAAAGAAGGAGGACATATGCCGACTGGCTGGTTGCCTGTCAGCTCCTCTGCAACTGAATTGCTGAGCCCATCTCCTCCCCCCAGCAAAGCAGCCATGTGACGGGCAATGTATTGGCCCAGCCAGCCAGCCAGTCTGCCTGCCTGCCTTCATTTGCCTTAGTTCTTGTCACTCTGCCACTCTGTTGTGGGGAAGGAGACAGGTGAAGTACCCTTCAGGGCTTCTGCAGACCCCCTATGAGGGCATTTCGAACCCTTGCGGTCCACACAACCCAACTTAAGAACCACTGTTTTAGAGTATGCTCCCACGTCATTCAGACTGGCAGCAAGGCAAACAAAGTCTTGCCAGTGATCTGTAGAATATACCCCAGACTCCTTTGCAAAGTGGAAAAGCTGATAGGGAACATAATTCTTGTAAGTTTTCAAAATATGATTTTAAAGCTTTGTAGCAGGACATTTTACCATTTTAGGGTAGTGGCATTTGAACAGCTAATATTAAATCCTTTGTTTACTCAAAACAACTTTTCCTATTTTAGTCTGATAAAGGACACAAAAGTAAATGGATGGAAATCTCTGTAACAGTAATAAAGATGAAATGTAAAGAGCTCTGTCTGGGCATATAAAGTGCGAAGGTAGATTTTTACACGTTAAGTAGAAGTTGGTCCAAGATATGGCTTGCTTACGTACTTTCATCTCTAAGCGTTGCAGATATTCACCCTGCCCTGCATAGGAAAGACTTTTGGGACCTGATATCCCATTGAGTCCAGCTGAAGTCCATCTAAAGTCGTTTCCCGGATGACAAAACTGAGAACTGAAATAAAATTTTTAGTGGTGTACTAGTACCAATCCAGTACCAGTTGTGCAATAGCTTAGATAATCAAAGGAAGTCTAATTGCAATAATATTCACCCTTCTGCCATTTTGTATGTTTGTTTTGCAGGGTAGAATATCCATATATATGATGGACTACACAACCTCAAAAATAAATGAGTGTAAAAAGAAATGAGTGGGCCTATGAGGAGAGGGAGGTGGAAGAATACTCCTCCCCCCTCCTCCTATTATATTATTATTATTATTATTATTATTATTATTATTATTATTATTATTATTAAAATATTTATTTCTTACCTCCCTCTCCCCATGAATTGAGGTGGAGAGCAACTATAGATCAACATATAACATACCACATCAAAGAACACTTTGCTGGTGTTCAGTTACTTGCTGTGTACTTTATGAAGAGAGCCAGCATGCTGTAGCAGTCTGAGTGTTGGACTATGACTCTGGAGACCAGGGTTCAAATCCGCACCCACTGGGTGACTTTGGGCAGGTCACATTCTCCCAGCCTCAGAGGAAGACAAGGACAAAAGTTCTCTGAACAACTCTTGCCAAGAAAACCTCATTATAGGTTTGCTTTAGGGTTGCAATAAGTTGGAAATCACTTAAAAGCACATAACAACAACTTTATAAAAATGAAATCAGTGTCAAACAGGACATCTTGGGGGAGAATGTTTCATTCATCACCGTGATGTCATAACCACTACCCATTACATGATACTTGTACAGCCACATTCTCCAAAGTATTGACCAGTGTGCTAGTTTGTAACGTATTTGTTTGACACGTTCTTGTCTTTCTTTCAATGATCTCAGGTGGCATAGGTGGCTTCATCCCATTTTACTTACAGAAAAAACCCTGAAAGGAAGCAGTAAGCATACAGCAATAAATAGTTGGTACAGTTTGGAAATTAAGCACTGCAGTGATTGTGAACACCAACCCTCTGCCATCCTGATTTTGCATAAAACAGTGAAATAGTAAAGGTTCAAGTAGATCTTGATGTATATTAGTTTATTTTGAATTGACATCTTTAGGCTCCCACGCATGCAAAGATGTATGTGCAGGCAGGCAGCATTCCCCATGCTGACACTGCTAAATAAGAAAACACCACAAATCTACTCTAACATTAACCAAAACTTGCACTATGGTGTTGCTTGTGTACTTACATATTTGCAGCTAAACTAAGTACCCATAACTCTGTACAGAATAAGAACAAAGGAATTCATCATGCCTTTTGTACACAAAATCCCATGTTCTGTTCTTCAACAAATCGGGTTAGAAGGAACTCGGGCAGCAAGTTTGGGAAAGACTCAAAGCCCCAGAGAGCCAGTACCAGCAAGAATAGACAGCACCCAATACAGTAGATGTGTCAATTTTTTGACTGTATACAGTGTCATATGTTCATTATAAGGACTCGAAAGATTTACAATTATTGCATTGCAAAAGAAATGTCACCATAGTGTTGACAGCTGTCTTCGGAACTGTGAGAAGCAAGTGCAGCTGACATGCTCTGGAACTGCCATCCAATGGCTTGATTTTCCCAGCTGGATAAGTTATAAATAGGTTGGTTACTGGGTGAGGTTTGTTCTGCCCCTTGCAAGCTAATGGAATCAGCAGTCTATATGAAAACTATTATGACAGCATCAGACATGGTAGTTTTACTGCAGGGAAAGAAATAAGTAAATGTAAGCTGCTGCTTTGGGCTTCTCAACAATTTATCAAGTGTTCCCGTGTTCCCAGTGGTCACTCCAGTGACACAGATTACTTTGCTGTGAGGGATAGAGGAGAAGAGAGAGAAAAGGTTGGGTTTGGGGTAGGGGGTGGCACAGATAGTTTCCTTGGCGGGTTTTGATAACATCAACCAGGGTGTCCTTCTGAGCAGGCAGGGCACCACTTGACAGTGGCTCCTCTCCCATTTGGAAGTCTCGATTCCAGATGACAGCACTACAGAAACACTGCTTAGCTCCATGGCAGTATTGCCTTGTGATCTATAGATCTGTTGCCTTCTCAATGCTATTTAACATCTTATCTGGAGATTTGGTGAGGTGTCTGTAATATGTGGCTTGCATCAGGTTTTTTTTTAATCTCTCTTGAAAAACCCAATTGAAGTGCGGCTGTGTGGCACCTAAATCAGTGCTTGGGTACAGTAATGGACTAGACAATTGCTAATAAACTGAGACTCAATCTGGACAAACTTGTGGTGGTCGTTCATCCAGCCAGACAGGTGATGCTCAACCTGTGCTGAAGGGAGCTGCTCATTGCCTAAAGTGGAGACAAGGAACGTGAGGCCTTTAAGATGTTGTTGGGTTCCAAATCCCAGAATCCATCACCATTGGCTATGTTGACTAGGGCTGATGGGTGTTACAATGCAACAAATCTAAAAGGGCATACTTTCCCTGCATTTGTCCTGAAGAATTACGTTCACAGCTTGAGGCTGCCTAAATCCCATACTGTTATTGAACAACCAAATAGCCAATGTGGTTTGCCAGCTCTGTTTGATGTAGTGGCTATGGCCATACCTGGAAGGAATTAGATAGCCACAGTTACCCAGGTTTGTAACTTCCTGTTTAGATTATTGCAGTGCACTGTACTTGGGGCTGCACTGTATAGCGGTAACTAAATTTTGTTCAAAATCAGGTTGCAAAACTCAGGCTGCTGATATCATGCAGTGCTTTATCAGTTGCACTAGTTCTCAGTCCAGTTCCAAGCCCAAGTCAGAGCACTGGTACTAACTCTTCAAGTTTGGGTTTTCTTGAGAGATTGCCTTTTTTTCCATACATACCTACATGAACCTGGAGATCAGTTTCATAGGCTTTGTTCCAGCTGTCTCTCCCAAATGGAGCAAGATGGATGGCTAGCAGAGAGAGAGGGCCTTCTCAGTTTAGAATACCCTCTCCAGAGAGGATCACCTATTACTTTCTTATAGCCATTCTGGCACTAGGTAAAGTTAGTTTTCTAAAATAAACAATTCTTGGGCTTTGTAACTACCTGTGATTTTAATGTTTACAGTCACAGTTTCAATTTACGTGCTTCAGACTTTTCAATCACAGTTTCATTTTTCTGCTTGCAGTTTGTTTTATAATATTATATTAAAAATTTTGAAATAACATGTTTGAAAAAAATGTGACTTCTCATTCACTGTTTTTTTCAGCAAAAAGGATAAGCAATGTTCAGTTGAAATTATAATACACAGTAATGCAGAGGCAAGCTCATTATTTTTGTGATGTGATGATAGTGACTTTTGTTTCATTATTTGTGTGTGGGGGGGTCCCCCACTGAATGTGAAAAAGAGAGAGGATATGGGATACACAAGGTTCATTTTTTTTCCTGCCTCACGGTAGATGTTGAGGTGAATAGGAGGAGCAAAGTCAGGAGGAGAGACAGAGAGGTAATTTAAATTTGCATTGCCCTCCTTTTTTTACTTAGACTGGCAACATTAAACATGCGAATTAGATTTTAATTTCTGTGATTTGAATTAAAGAAGTATTTCACTTTACAACTAAAAATAGGAGGTTGTTAACCTGCAGCAGCATCATAGTATACTTGCTTAGTTAGAAATAAATCTCAGTGTGTTCAGCTTTGTGTAATATGTTTGTGTTGCGTGCCCTCAAGTAAGGTGACTCTAAGGTGAGCCTATTATGAGATTTTCTTGGCAAGATTTGTTCAGAGGGAGGTTGTCCTTGCCTTCTTCTGAGGCTAAGAGAGTGTGACTTGTCCAAAATCACCCAGTGAGTTTCCATAGCTGAGTGGGGATTTGAACTCTGCTCTCCAGAGCTCTAATCCAGTGCTCAAACCACTATACCATCCTGGCTCTCAAGCATACTAGATATGCTTAAAACCTAGTAAATAATCAGCATCAATGGGTAAAAAGCAGGAAGGGCAGGGGGCATGATCCTTAGGTGAAAAAGTAGGAAGCAGTGATTTGGGGATAGGATCTAGGAATAGATAATAGGAGGGGATGGGTAGTGGGAATGGTCTTGTGGTAGAAATTAGTGGTGTCTGATGAAGTTTCTCTGTGTCCAAATAGTGATTCTGTTAATTGCTTTTTGTATTAAAGTCAGATGGATTTACACCAAGCCTAATTATATGTGTAGAAATGCCTGAAATTTCAATCATAGGTTGGCATCTAGTTATGCAAGTAAATATCCCCTGCCCCCCAGATGATCATATTGGTCTTTCTCTGCAAGTATCTATAACCCAGTAAGTATTTTTAATCCTTCAGTGTTCACTTTATTCCTATGAGCAAGTGGCCCAATTAAGATGGTCTTGCCCAAGAGGCTTATGGCATCCCAGTCTTGTTACCTTGGCTGGTGATCATCTTGAAGCCCCAGCTAATCTCTGGAATAAGGACATGGCTAGGGTGGCAGACAAAATTGCAGATATCCCTTCTTACAGAGTAGCAGCCTTGTTACTGCACCGTGCACCCTCCGTGATTGGCATGGTTTAATTGGCAGATATTACTTAATTGGCATTGATATAAATAATACCTGAGGTAACCGGGAGGTTATGTTACCGCTGTTTCTAGCCCAAGCTTGTGGGATATGAAGATATCATTTGATATCAATAATTCGGCCTTCTCTACCCAGTCCTCTCCACATGCTTGCGAGGCCCCCGGACAAGCACGCACACAGGCGCAGCCGACAATAGCCGAACCATTCACATCCCGATCTAGGCAGGCCAGTCATTGCCGAATGCAGCTTCAGGAGACCTCAAGTCAAGTACCACATTATGTATGCACGCTACTTACAAAAGATCCCCTGCCCCGTGCAGGCAGTTTGATGAGCGGACTATACAATGCTCAAGCACTCCGCAGTTGCATACTGGCTACTCTATTGACAATCTGGCTATAACTCAATCCTCTAAAGTACTGACCTTTCGGAGGCTTTGTCTCCAGCCCAAAACTCATTGTTATCCCCAAGTACGGACTAGCCTGCGGCCACAATTTTCCCTATAAGAACCCCTGACTTTGAGCGCTTCCTTGGATCGCTCGTGACTTGCCTCCCGAATTGCCGTCTCTCCATTTGACGAGCCTCCCCAGCTTCATTGCTTTTACCGGGCTTCAGGACAGGTATAGTATTTCCCATACCAAACCTCCTCTCAAAATCCCTCTATCCCACTCCTACCTTTATTTCTATAGTTCCTTGTGTGAGTGTGTTGCATACACGTGTTTGATTGTATTTCGATAAAATAATTATTATTATTTTCAACTTCTGCCTTATCATTGACTCGGCCTGACCCCGTAGACATAGAGCTCAAGATCTCACTACGTTACCCTGCCTCTCACATTGCAAACTTGTGCTCTGTGCTAATTCTCTCCCCATTGTTTGAGCACATTTAGGTGTCCCTCCCAGGACCCCCAGAAATCAGGGTAACAGTTATACTGGAAGAGGCATCTTACTGCCTCTAAATGTGAGATTGCAAGACAGGTCAGCCACACCTGCCTCTTAGGCAGGAACCAGGTCATTTTCAGGCTAATAGCACAGACCCTCTCGAGACAATAGCCTTAAAGATAATGAGCTGGACATCTCAGAGTGGAAAGGGGAAATCCTGGATGTTTCCCTATTGTTTCCTTACCTCTCCACAATGTACAGCTACTTACTGTCATCGCTGGTGGGCCCTTGTGGCACCCATGTTTTGGGGTAACAGCGTAGTTTACTGGAGAGCTGGCAGCAATGACTTGAGTGTGACTTGTCTAAGGTCACCCAGTGGGTTTCTGTGACACAGACTAGAACATCAGTGGCAGAAAACTTGGAGCGAGTCTGACTGAAAACAGGCTGGAGCCCATTGGAATATTTATGTTACGGCAGCAGCAAAGAAATCCTTCTTCCATTGTGTCTGCGTTCTTTCCTACACCACTGCATCTGACCACAGTAGTACCATCGAGTGGAACTGTGTTGAGGGGTCAGGAGCCTTTTATATGCTCTGCCCAACAAGAGCAACAGGTAAACCTCTCAGCAGCCTGCTATAAAGAAATTGCACAATACTCAGCAGATAAAATTGCTCTGGCTTGGATGCTGTGATAATTAGGGCTCAGTTTTATACCCATGATGTTTAATATCTACATGAAACTGCTGAGAGAGTTTCAGTGGAGGAGTTCAGTGTCACCAGTATGCTACCTACACCCCTTTTCTCTCGCCTTTCCATCTAATTTTAAGGAAGCTGTTTCAGCACTGAGTCAAGCCTGTTTTCAGTAATGGACTGGATGAGGGCACATAAATTGAAGTTTAACCCAGACAAGAGAGATGTGCTCCTGGTCAGTTCAAAGGCAAATTAGAGAAGAGGTGTTCATCCTGTTCTACTTGGTGTTACATGCCCCATAAAGATGCAGGTTTGCAGTTTGGGTGTACTGGATTCAGCTGTGAATGTGGAGGCCCAGGTTTCTGTACTGGCCAGGAATGTGTTTGCACAGCTATAACTAGTGTACCAGTTGTGCTTTCGCCTTTAGCTGTCACATCTGGCTATGGTGACACATGCCTTGATTATATCCCAGTTCGTTTACTGTAATGCCATTCTATACAGGGCTCCCTTTGGAAACTGTTTGGAAATTTCAGCAGGTCCAAAATGTGGTCTAACTGTTGACTGGGGCTGTTTGCAAGGAACACATAACTCCTTTGTTGAGACAGCTTCACTGGCTACTGGTCTGTTTCCTGGCAGAATTCAAAGTGCTGGTTATGACCTTTAAATCCTTGTATGGTTTGGATCCAGTATCTGAAAGACTGCATCTGAGATCTTTAGGGGAGGACTTTCTCTCAGTCCTATCATCATCACATGCACATTTGGCAAGGCCATGGAGAGAACCTTTTTGGTGGCTGCACTTGTGGCACTTTTTCCATAGAAGGGCCATTGGCTCCCCTCTCTGCTCTCTTTCTACCAGCAGGCTTTTTATCTAGGCAGGGCTTTGGCTCTTAGCTTTTTGTGACAGCTTTTAATGGAGGAGTGCTGTATTATTATCTTTTTAATTATGTTTTAAATGTGTTTAAGCTGTTTTATTTTTATATTTTTTAATATAATTGTTGTTTCAATTGTGTGTGTTTGTATTAATAGGGTTTTTAAACTGCATTTTGTTTTAATTGGTTGTAAACTGCCTTCTTGAGTCCTGTTCTGAGAGAAAGGTGGGATATAAATAAGTGATAAATATGCATCTTTCCTAGATGCATAGTTTGAAAACTGTAGCAGTATTATCTTACATGTGTAGGTGAGTTAGAAACAAATGTGAAGAGGAAGCAGACCAGAAGGTTGAAGCTGCAAAGGCAACTTAAGGTAGGGGCGGGGGGAGGAGTATCTGTGAGTTCTTCTGGTAGAATGGAAGGTGCCTTCATCTGTGGCATGAATTGCCTCTATCAGCTACCTTGAGAGAACTAATTCATGCCCTTTCCTGGATAAATTCTTCTTTAGCAGCGTTCTTGCCAGTGGTTCACTTTTTCTTTACCTAGATGTGGTATTTTTCAGCATGCTTCGAAAAGAATCAACAGCAAATGCCCTTGTATTGAAAGACTTATCTCTTAGAAACGTCAGTAGCTATCTGTGACTGAGGATTCCAAAAATGAGTGCTTGAGTCATTATTATAAGCAGGGGGACTTGAGTCCTTTGGCAGGGCTCTTACATGTACTGTTGCTCATTGTAAACCTGTCTTGCTTCCTTTAAGTAGGACTAATAAATAATATGCAAATAACATCTTTGGCCATACTTCTTCCTTAAATTATAATTGGATAATAAAGAAAAGTGTGCCTTGAGCATACACAGAATTTTGTTCCCTCTTCCTTAAGAAGTTGTAGCATGCCTTCTTTGAACTGCCCAGCAAGGTTTCTGTCTGAGGTAGAAGGTAAGGCTCCTGCATAAAGCTGAGCACAATATGTTAACTATTCCTATAGTTCATTAGTATGTATGCTTGATCCAGAAGTATATGTGTTTCAAAATGAGAAACTTGGTTTAAATCAGTGAATGGAAGCACCTTGATATAAATCAATCCAATGGGTTATCTGCTCAGTCTCATCAGGGGATTCATAGTGCATGCCACGTCCCACCAGGCAATTCTTTGTCCTTTCATTTCACGGGTACTGAGTGAAGCCTTGGGTAATTGCTACAGATGAAACTCAGGGCAAGAAGCAAAGGAGAAGGAAGAGGAGGGAGGAGGAAGCTTGATTGTATTGTGCCAAGTGACTTTTAAATCCTAATTGCCCATCTCCTCTTAGTTACACAGATGAAGAGAAACAATACCATTAAATTAGACTGTTCCTAAATCATCCTTTAACTATTTTCAGGGGACAATCTAGGAAATTACTATGTATCTGATTTGTATTTATTAGCATTAATAATCTAAATATGTTTAAACCTTCTGACCATTTATATGTTGGCCTAATATTTGTTTAGAAGATGTTGCAGAAAATCCACACTGTCCATCTCACATGGATGCATGTACATGTGCGTCATGCCTGTGCGCACACACAGACACATATACAATTTTGCAGCGGTTGTACAAGGGCGTGTTGTGGAAATGGGAAGTTGCCAAGCTGGCAACCAGGTGTTAGGAACTGTGAATAAAACACTGCTATACTGAGTTTAAGCAGAAATATTTTAATAAGGCAACATTATATGGTCACAATGTAAGTGGGGTTGGAGAGAATAATAGGTTTGTCCATTTGCAATACAGAACTGAGCTATTGTCAATGAGGAATATGAATAACAAGATTAACTTTGAAATAAATCTAGCATCTGAATCTGTTCTTGCTGCTTAGAGAAAATGTGTATTGTGGTCGTAATTTAGATTTGTGCAAGCTGCTACAATAATTTAAGCGATAGTAAGTAAAGAAAATTGTTATGAAGATAAAGTGGGAAAGAGGAGAGTCGTATATGTGGTTTTGAAGAGACTGGAAAAAAGGCGGGATATAAATAGAGCAAATCAGTATATAAATAAAGGATTCCCTTTCACCTAAGCCTTTTAAGGTTTTTGGATTTGTCTTAATCTGTCCAGGAGGGCTTTAACACTACAAAGCCATTTAATAAACCACTGATCCTTAGAGATCATGCTTCTGCATTCTAAATGAGCTGCAAGAAAGAGAATGGAGTAACTGTTATCCAGAAACATGCTTTGCCTATAACCTGAGGCACTCAAGACATTTCTGATAGAGAATTATCTACCCTTGATTCACTGACCCAGCTTTGTAACCACGTAGTTCTGAACTTCAGTGTCATGGTACATCTGTGCCCTTTGTTGTTGCTGCATGCCTTCAAGTTGTTTCTTACTTATATTGACCCTATGGTGAACCTAGCATGGAGTTTTTGGGGGTTGAGAGTGTGTGATGTGCCCGAGCTCACCCACTGGGTTTCTATGGCCAAGCAGGGAATCAAACCCTGGTCTCCGAGGTCCCTTCCTGAGCTGCAAACCCCAGGATTCCATAGGATGTTGAAAGCGGAATAATAGCAGTATAACAGTCTAGTGTGGAAATGGCCCAAAGTCATTGTCCAGTGCTCAAACCACTGCACCACACTGGCTCTCTACCTGTGTCCTCCTTAAGTGAAATAACATCTTCCATATTAACCTTTTTATTCTGTGATGTTTGGTGGGTGAGTGAACAACATTCATGTTGCCACAATTGGCTAAAAGTAGAAAGAAGAGAAGATAGATAAAAGTTTCATAACATGTGTAATTGAACTGTTTATTAGAATGTACTATGCTTTAGGATATTCTTCTCCAATAGGCCAGTTTTCAAATATGTTTTCACTAAAAATCCCATCATTTTCAGGCACTAATTGGATTGCTGGTTTTGAAGTCTAAAACCTCTGGAAAGTGCTAAGCGGGTGAAGGCAACTTGGGCCCTTTCTGCACCGTACCTCCTTAACGCGTTCTTCTGTTTACAATCCCAGCATTGCCATTCGCGCTATTGTAGTAATTAGAAATGTTCTCTTCTGCACCCTTCCACATTAAGTGGACGAGTAGCGGTATTGCCACCAGTGTTCCTTCTGCATTATAGCATCCTTGGCTACTCCCTTGCCCTGCCTTCACTCCGCCCCACTGCCCCTGCTTGGGCGGGGGGCGGGGGTTGTTTGTTTGTTTTTGTTTGGAAGCTGTACTACAGCAGCAGTGTTGTAATGGCACCAGTACGCTATTGCACTTTTGCGCTATAATGCTTAAGAATGTATTAAGGTGAATAAGGTGAACTATAAGGTGAATAATGGGGTGTTAAATACATAGAAAATAGAATATATAATACATAGAAAATTGTTATATGTAATGGAACTTATATCATGGTATCATTGAAGGGATGATATTTTATTTGTTATTTGGACAACGGTTTTGGAATAAATATAATAATAATAATAATAATAATAATAATAATAATAATAATAATAATAATGTATTTTTAAAAATATAAAGTTTTAACTCAAAGGAGAAATTTTTTAAAAAATGAGAAGTGATAGATTTCAAAATTACCACACCATAGAGTAGCTGAGGGAGCGACAAGCTAGGCATCCTCACACCCCGCCCCTCCTGGATTTGGGAGTACGGGAAGCACTGTCAAGCACTATTATGGTACTGCACTGACAGGATTAAAATGCTAAAGGAGGCTCTTACAGATTATTTGTGGAAATAAACTAAGGTAGTTTGGCAACGCTTGGGGACAGGGTAGCAGCTGGATAGCGATGATGTCTTCTGGACTAGGATAGCAGCATCATGCAGTGTGTGTGTTGCACCTTCATGATGCCTGTTGATTTATGGCAACTCCATGAATTTTTTAGGATTTTCTTAGGTAAGGAATACTCAGAGGTGGTTTTTCCAGTTCTTTCTGCTAACATATAGCCTATAGCACCTGCTATTCCCTGATGGTTTCCCATCCAAGTACTAACCAGAGATTACCCTGCTTAGCTTCCAAGAGGGGGACAAACAGAGGATTTTTGAAGGAGCCAACAGCTGAATGTACCACTGGAGGTGATGGTGTCGACTGAGCATACAGCATTTCTCTATTAATCCTTAGGTTTCTTAAAAATTACACTTTTTTATCCTGTAAATGGCTAACAAAACAAGTTCTGATTTGATCATAGTGTATTTTCATTGTATTTTTAATACTGTATTTTATAAGTTAACCTCTATGAGCCATCCAAAGAACAGCATTATTGGGGAGCCTTGTAAAAATATAATACATGAATACAGCAGGACCCCCATATCCTCGGATTCATTATCTGCTGATTCAGTTATCCGCGGTTGGCAACAGGCATGCAGAGAACAGGAGATCGCCCACTTTGCACACTCCTGCCGGCTGGAACCAGTGCGCCCTCATGGGTGGCAGCGGCAGGCATGCAGAGAACAGGTGATCGCCCACTCTGCACACCCCTACCGGCTGGAACTAGCGTCCCTGCATAGGCGTTGGTGGCAGGCATGCAGAGAATGGGAGATCGCCCCCTCTGCATGCCCCTGCACACTAGATTGAGTGAGCAGAGACCCTGGGACATGCAGGGATGCAGCAAACGCCAGCCCTACACGTCGCTGTGGGCCTGCTCCTGGGCATCTGCGCAAGCTCAGGCCCCAGAGCGTGCAAGGACGCGGCGATAGCCAGCACTACACGCCTCTGCGGGCCCAATCCCGGGCTCCAGTGTGAGCTCAGGCCCTGGGGCGTGCAGGGACGCAGCAAACACCGGCCCTACATGCCTCTGTGGGCCTGATCCCCGGTGCCTGGGCAAGCTCAGGGATGTGGCGATAGCTGGCCCTACATGCTGCTGCAGGAGAACTGTACTTTAAAATCGTTTTTTTGGGGTGTTGACAGGGCGTTTGGTACTATCCACAGATTTCAGTATCTGTGGGGGGGGGGCACACAATCAAACCCCCGCAGATACAGGGGTCCTACTGTAAATATAGATACTGTTCTGGTCTGTGCTCTGAGGGCGGTGTTGTGGCCTCTTCCTGAAATGGTACAATGAGACATCCCCTGTGCAGGTAGAGACTACATCAAAGGAAGATAAATGTTTTACTTAGGAGTAGGATGCCTCATCCAGCAAACAAGAAATCTGCCCTAAATATTAGATAAACCACCATGCAAAGAGGAATTTTGCTGAGTGCTGCTATTTCGCCTGGTATTCCGTGTTGATGCGAAGCCCCAGCCAGCCATTTTGCCAGCTAAGGAACATGAGAAGAGAAAGTGCTTAACAACCACACATTATTTTCTCCCTTCTCTCTGACTGACAAAATGGAGGCTGTTAACTCAGGAGGGAATATAAAGTCTCGTGGTTAGTCTTAGGGAAGCTGCTTAAGGCTGGGAAAGTAAAAGTTGCAACAGCAAACTCATATCACATGCTTTTTATTTTCTATGCTACATGAGTAAGTAAATACCAGTTGAATATGTTGCAGTGAGTAAGTCAGTGGTGGGTTGGCAGCTCAGATTTACTGTCTCAAGCAGCTGATCTGTCCTCGCCAAACCAGGCAACTGAAGCCAGGACATTCTGTTCCAAAGGAGCCAAGCACTGCATTGCTCAGCTGGCTCTTTGTCATTCTGTTTATGGGACAGCAAATAATACAGCTTGCTCCTGGTCTTAAAGCAATTCATGAGGATTATGAAGAAAGGAAGCAAGTCAGAACTTCGTGTATCAGACTGTCAGGAATGGTGGATGCTTTCGTAGCAGGCACTTTAACTGGTTTGTAGGCTAGAATCATTGCTGGAAGTGCCCCTCTTTGTAAGAAATATTTGCAAACAGCTATTTTTGTGTGGTTAAATTTTTAGGCAGGGAGAAACTCACCTCTCTATGTGAAATTTGGCAGTCTTCATCCTCTGAGAAAGAACAAGATTGACTGCAAATGTCTTTCAATTCTGTCAAGCAATAGAAATGTTATAGATATCCTCTTTAAAAATAACAAATTTTCAGTGTATCCAGCAAAGAAATGCTGGCCTGTTTGAAGTTTGTGAGAGTCATATATTTGAAAAGGGCTACTGCATCTGTCAAATTTCTGCAGAATAAACTGCTGTCAAGTCAGCTTTGACTTATGGAAACCCTATGAAGGACAAACCTCCAAGTTAACAAGTCTGCTCAGTTCCTTCAAACTCAGGGCCGTGGCTTCCTTGATTGAGTCTATCCACCAATAATGCAGTCTTCCTCTTTTCCCACTGCTTTCTACCTTACCAAGCAACCTTGCCTTTTTTTCTCATGGTATGTCCAAAGTATGATCATCTCATTTTTGTCATCATGTCTTCTAAGGATAGAGTTCAGGCTTGATTTGCTCTAGGACCCTTTGTCTTTTTAGCAGTCCCTGGTTATCCATAGAACTCCACATTTCTGTTTGACAATCTTTATTAATATCTTTTGATATACAGGAAAAAAATTAAACAAAACAGGAAACACAGAATAAAAGAAAAACAGAGAATAAAGAAAAGGAAAAAAGAGATAAGAAGATCTAGATAAAGAGAAAAAAATAAATAAAACAAAAAAATGACTTCCAATCTTCTCTTCAGCAGTTATTAAAGTATAAAATTAATTTGTGCCTCTCTCATCTATCAGTAATTTCTCATTGTCCTTTCCACAGAAAGTCATTAAAAAGATTAATACTCTTTAACAGAAACCACTATTACTCCTCTAAATTAAACTAAATAAATAACCCCTCTCATTCCAATTTAACAACCATCTACCATCATGCAAAATATGAAATAGTAGTTCCTATTACACTACTTACTGGCATAGCCAACGTGTGGTAGTGGTTTGAGTATTGGGCTATGACCCTGGAGACCAAGGCCATTTCTGCACTCTTACAGTGCGATTATTCCACTTTCAGCATCCTGTGGAATCCTGGGGCTTGCAGTTTAGGGAGGGGCGAGCCAGGATTCCATAGGATGTTGAAAGTGGAGTAATCGTGCTGTAAGAGTGTACTGCAGAAATGGCCCAAGGCTAGATTCCCCACTCAGCTATGGACATTCAGTAGGTCACCTTGGGCACATAGCACAGTCTCAGTACCAGAAAACCCTGTGAAAGGGATACCTTAGGTTCACCATAAGTTGAAACAACTTGAAGGCACACAACAACAACAATTTCTCCAATCTTTTCTCCTTCCCTGTCTTTTCCAGCTGTGTATCCCATAAACTAAAATTCCACCTAATTATAAAGATTTCTTTTTTTTTCCTTTTCATACAATTGACAGATAAGTTGGGTTTTAAAATTGAGGAAAAAGTTAAATACTTAGGTATTACTATGACAAGTACGAATTGTATGTTGTTGAAAAATAACTACCATATTTGCTGATGTATAAGACACACCAGCGTATAAGACACACCCCATTTTAAATTTTTTTGGGGGGAAGTTACTTTTTTCAAAAAATAGCATGGCTTCCCCCATCCTCCTTCCCTTCTGTTTTTCAGGTGAAGAGAAAGGAAGGCACCCCAGAGGGGCAAAAAGAAAGCTGCGTAAACTTTCTTTTTTCCCCTTCTTGGGGATTGGTATATGTATTGAGTGTTTCTAAACTGTGGACCATTGCTTTGTTTTTCTTTTCTTTCTTTTTTTTATAATTATTATTTTCAAAGTACATAAAAGCATATATAGACACTAATGACACTAATATGTATATCATTATTATAATTCTTCTATTCCCCCTCCCCGCTTCTGTATATCAAAAGTTTCCAGTGGAATCTAGCTTCTCCTTTATACATATCTTATCAAATACCAACATACTCAATCCACAGACATTTACAGATTTAGCCAAAGCATTACCCTTTTCCAGTCTCTTTCAAAATTTTGAACTGTTTTGTTCTTAAGGGAGTTAGCTAGTTTTTCAGTCTCTACCATATCTAACATTTTATTTTCCATTCATCTAATTGAATATCTATTTTATCTTTCCAATGTTGTGCATATGTCAGCCATGCTGCTGTGATCAAGTACAATAATATCGTCTGTTGTTTTCTAATCTCCCGGTTTTGACCTAGTATATTCAACAAATAAAATTCTGGTACCATTTCAAAATTAACTTTGGAAATTTTTTGAATTTCATTATGAATTCCCATCCAAAAATTTCTTAGCCTTAGAACAAGTCCACCACATGTGAAAAAAAGTCCCCACCTTTTCTCCACATTTCCAACACTTCGCATCTTCATTTTTGGTTATTTTTTGAAGTCTTTCTGGAGTCATATACCACCTATGTAACATTTTATAATTTTCTCTTAAATTTAAATTTGGAGTGAATTTTATGTCTGTTTTCCATACTTTTTCCCATGCCTCTAACTCGATTGGACGACCTGTATTTTGGGCCCACTTAATCATTGACTCTTTTATTGACTCAGATTCAAAGTCCCTTTTAAATAATAATTTACAAAGCTTCGAGATTCTCTTATTTTGATGTTCTTTCAACAGTTGATCTAGTTCATTTTCTTGTCTTTCAAACCCATACAATTTTTGGTCCATTTTGTACCTTTCTTTCAACTGGCGCCGAGGGAACCAGTTTAGCTCATGACCTTTTAAAAGAGCTTTTAACTCTTCTATCGACTTCATTTTTGGATTGTCTCGTTCCCATTTTATTGTATCTCGATAAGTCAAAAGCTTTCCTTGCTTCATCAGTGCAATCTTATAAGCTTCTTGAAGGGATGTCCAAGTTGGGAGTTTTATATAATATTTCTGTTTTATTTGGAGCCAGATCTTTAATAAAGTCTTCTGAATGCAATGATTATTAAAATCTTTGTTCACCGCTATTTTATTATAGCATAAGTAACCATGCCATCCAAATCTATTATCAGTTTCTTCCAGATTTCTCTGATATAATCCAATCTTTAATCCAATATAAACAACTTGCATAATAATACATCTTCAAGGATAGCACTTCCAACTCTCCTCTCGCTCTTTTGCATCCTGTAATACTTTACATCTTATTCTTGGTTTTTTTGCCTAACCAAATAAATTTTTGAAGTTCATTTTTCCATTCTTTAAACACTCTCCCATTTCCAATTATTGGTAGACTTTGGAAAAGAAACATAAGTTTAGGTAGTAGAGACATTTTAAAAGCATTAATTGTTCCTAAAAATGATAAGTTTAATTTAGTCCATTTTTGCATGTCCCTTCTGATATCCTTCCATATTCTTTGATATATCCTTCCATATTCTTTGATAAACCATTGCTTTGTTTTTCATATTTGTTAACAGAGTGTAGTTAGAATTTGAGTAGATTCTGTCTCTGTAGCTTGAAGCAGCTCTACTGGTATGCTGTTTGTTCTGGTGATACTTGTTATCTGCAACAGACTATTGCATTTAGTTCTCCTATTTCTTTGCCTTGTATGTTAGATTTCTGCTCTAATTTTTAATTTTTTATTTTTTTGGACCATGATATGTGTTGTATTAGATTTTGTGTGGTGAATCCACTCTTTTTGCTTTCGAACGTTTTTTGAGAGAAGTTGGACAACTGTAACTGTATGTTCTGGCTGGAGAACCTACAGAAGGTGCTCTTCACTATAAACCTCAGCCTCTGCAGCTGAATCTCTCTTTAGGTTGTTTTGTCTGAATAGGGTACAGGAGTATGCGTAAGGAACTGAATTATGTGCACAACAGCTCTGTCACCACTCTTCCTATACTTGCTTTTCCCCTTTAAGAATGGAAAGATCTTTAAAAATGCTTCAATTCACATTGCCTTGAGTGCAAGTACAGTTGGCCCTCCACATTTGTGTGTTTGACTTTTACATATTTGATTATTTGCAAGTTTCTCCAACTCCTGTCCCCCGCCTCAGGCACTTCTTTTTCAGGGGAACTTTTCCTCTCAGTGGACCTGATCAAGCTGTGCAGCCCTTTAAACCCCGTCTCTGGCCGTTCCACAGCAGCCACTGCCTGACCAGCTAAGGATGGCTCGCAGCCCTATTTCTCAGCACCACAAACCCTCTCCAAAAGCCCCACACACAGCCAAGCAAGGATACGAGTGAAAGAGAGGAGGTATGGGGCCACCGTGCCACCACCCCTTCCCTTTCCTTTCCCTGACCTGGTTTGGACACTGCATGCCCTCTCTCTCCACCATGCTTTGGCCGCTTTTCCACAGACACACACATACATTTTTATATTTGCCATTTTCCCACTTCCGTGAAGGTCCTGCACCCCTAACCCTAGTGAATATGTGTAAACTTCTGCATGATTGGAATGTTGGATGATCAGGATGCCAAGTCCTAAATAAACAGAAGCTTTCTTCCTGCTCATCATGGGAAGGTTAGATACTTAAGAGGGTTGATTTGCCACACATAGGGCACTGAGGCAGGGAACAGCTCACATTCCTGTTTTATATGTATTCCTATACAACACCTGAATAGAGTTAGATCCTCCCAGCCATCTAAACAAGTTCGTGTATAGTATATATGTACACATTCACAATAATGTGCCAGGTTGTTGAACTCTATCATATTGCACTACTGTACATGGTGAGTTTGAAGAGCACTTTTCTGAGGTGCTATCATAGGCATCCCTCCATCACCCTCATAAGCTCTTTTGAGCCAAGGCAGGTGAGGCAATGGTATTCAAAGTTAAAGCAACATGTTGATGTAACCATGGTAGCTTGATGGATTGCTCTCACATACTATACTTTTATATTCTACATTTTCTTTAAAAAAAAACAACTAAGGGAACTCCTAGTGTGGTCTAATCTCTTAATGAGGTGAAATGAAATGAAAAGCAGGCAAGCCTACTTTGAGACCTAAATTTCAAAGGCAGAGTTCTACAGCTGAACAGGTCATGATGCTATACTGCTTTCTATCTTTCAGAACATTGAGCTGAAGGTGGAAGTGGAGAGCCTTAAGAGAGAGCTCCAAGAGAAGCAGGAAAGCTTGGGTAAAGCTTGGTAAGTGGACCTTCCAAAGAGATGGACCTACAAAAGCCTGGCTCACACACATCCCAGATTCAGAAACTTTAGGGGATCTTCCCTCCTGCCCCTCCCATTAGGGGGAGGAACCAGTAAGCAGTACATTGTACTATATTAATTCTCAAATTGGCCAAGGCTGCCTCCTGTGCATTTTCGTCTCATTGAAAGAAACCCCGTAGCTGGATTTTCTCTGGTTTAGAATACATACCTAGCCTTTTTTTTTTTTTTGTAAACAACAACAACAATTAAACTTTTTTTTTTTAGCCCCAAACACCAACTTGCGTTCAGGTAAAACTAAACAGCCAAGGCTCCTTCCTTGATATCTGCTATATGCATGTGGGAGGGATTTATGTCGTTTTTCTCTTTTGGCACACTGTAAAGTGAGGAGGCACTAGCTAGCTAAGCCTGTAATAAAAGTTTCTTTTTTTTTCCTCTGCCATGTCACAGGCTGGATTCAGAAGATTCCTAGCGCTCTGGCACTGTTTTTCTTTCCTTGAGATGTGGGAGTATTATTGGTTTTCCTGCTCCATTTTTTCCATGAGGATGTGTGCTTTGCTGCACATAAATAGCAGTTGGTGTCCAGGACTCTGATTAAATAAGCCTAAATTTAAAACTCTGTAGAGAATCATAATTTCTGTTGCAAGGTGTAAAAGAACTTGGGGGAAAAAACTAAATAGATCTTGTTTATATGTTTGTGTTTTTACCCCTTATGGGTAGTTTTAGATTTTAAAAATTCTATGTGTTAATATTTTTTTTTTAAAAAAATAGTGTTATTGTAAAAGCACTATTTGATTGGGATCAGTCTATTTGGTTTTTCACCTTTGGAACCATTCCAGGATTATATTCCACTGTCAAACTGCTCTTACCGTCAGGAAGTTCTTCCTGATGTTTAGGTACAATCTCTTTTCCTGTAGTTTGAATCCATGATAATGACATGTTCTGGAGGCAGGGAAATGTGTATGCATAAATGCATATACAATCCCATGCTCCCAGAAACATGTCCTTTGGGCTGAAGAATGAACTAGAAATCTCTTTCTGATTTGCAAATTACACAATGACAGCAGAGGGCAAAATCCAGTCTTTGATTTCCTTACTTGTATCCAGTTTGTCTAACCACCAGATATTTTCTGAGTTGCAATGTCAAAAAAGGGTATGTTGAGCAGAGGAGGAGAGCTTCTGGAACCGTTGTCTTTACTTCTTAGACACAAAGGACTACTGCCTACAAATGGGCTTTACCTCACAAAGACGAGAAATGTCTTTGGCAAAAATGTGGCAGATATGATCAAGAAGGCTTTAAACTAAATAGTTGGAGGGTTGGAGATAATAGCTTAAACACTGGTCCAAAATCAAACTCTAAACACTAAAATGTGAATTATAGAGGAGAAACTGATGGAGGAATGTGAGCCACAGGAAAACACACAGTAAAATAAAAGATGAGAACAAACAGTGCTTTGTATGCCTATACCAACACACAGAATTTGGGAAACAAAGAAAATGAGCTACATGTCCTAGTGCAGGAAGATAGTATGACTTTATGAATTCTGTTATATGCCTTTATAACTGAGACTTGATGGGATGACTCCCATGATCATAATATAATAACTGAGGGACATAATCTGTTCAAAAAAGAAGAAAAGAAGGGGAAGTAGCATTCATATGTCAAAGATAAATTCACTTGTACAGAAATCCATGCAGGTGATCAAAATAGACCAGTGGAGAGCATTTGGGTAAAAACAAATAGAGAAAGAAATAAAAATAACATTGTGGTAGGAGTTTTACTACAGGTCACCAAACCAAGACAAGGTGGATAATGCTTTTCTGAAGCAAATCTCAGAAACTTGAAGAAGCAAGAACTGGTAGTTATGGGGGACTCCTGAGATCTGCCTTGAAGATAAGCTCTGCTAAACATAGGTAGGTTGTCCAACAAGTTCCAGATGTGCCTTGCAGATAATTTGCACTTTCAAAAGGTGGAGGAAGGAACAAAGAGATCAGCAATTCTGGACTTGATCCTAAGCAATAGGGAAAAGTTGGACACTCAAATAAAGACAGTTAGTACTTTGGCAGGGGAAGTGGCCATATAAGGATAGAATTTGTTGTTGTAGGAGAAGCCAAGGAAGAATGTAGTCAAACATGAACCTTGGATTTCATGAAAGCTGATTTTATCAAGCTCAGGGAAACACTGGGAAGAATCCCATGGCTAGAGGTGTTAAAAAGATGCCCACCATGGATGGGATTTCATGAAGAAACAACTGCTCAAAATAGAATCACAAACAATTCCATGGAAAATGGGAAACATCTGAAAAAGTCCTTAAGGCTGAGCAGTAAGCTTGAGGAGGATGTAAGAAGAAAGAAGAGCATGTATAAAGAATTGGGTGAAGGACTAACCACCAAGGAAGGATACAGATGTGCAGCTCTTGCTTGCAGGAATAGTGAAAGGAAAAGTAAAGCTTATAATGAACTGAGACTGGCTAGGCAAGGAAGGAGCAACAAAAAAGGGTTTTTCAAATATGTTCAAAGCAGGAGAATGATGAAGAATTAGTGGAACTACTGCACAGCAAGGATGTTAAATACTAACAGTTCACATTAAAAAGGCAGAACTGTTCAATACCTGTTTTGTGTGATTCAGATGGCAAGGAGTCTTGGTTGCAAATCAGGATTGATAAGGAGTTAGGAATCACCTAGTTAAAGAAATGCTTTAGCTGAAGATCCTGCAGAGGTTGGACTTGATGGCCCATGAGGCCTCTTCCAAGTCTATAATTCTGTGAGAGAACAAGGATCTGTGACATCCACACCCCAACCATGACCCTAAGATGAATTGATCCTCAGGGTGATCTAATTTCTTTCGCATTGCAGTGGGAGGGCTTTTTGGTTAAAAGGCAAGTGCAAGCCCTGCAATGGGAGGGAAGAACAAAAAACTGGCACTACAAATGCTTCCACCTTGGTGGTAAAAGCCTTGTGAGACTCAAGAGCCTCTCAGACTGGAATATTTCATCCACTGGTCTCTCTGCTCTTAAGACTGTTTCCTCTTCATACCAAACATGTATGGCTGTGCTAAATCCCATATGCCTCTTTTGTTTGAGCAATTCATCTTGTGTGTTTCAGGGCAGTGTTAGAGAACTCACACAATCAGAATGAAGCAGATATCTGTCAGCAGCGAAAGAACGAGCATGTCTGTGAGATCCTGGAAAAGAAAATCCACCTTCTGCAAGAGGTGAGGAAATGGGCTTAGAAGAGAGGAGGGACACATATGCTTTGATGACCATTCTGACAGGGGAGGATGATAACAATCCAGCAACAAATAGAGCCACTGATGACAGGCATCTTGAAATATCTAGAAGAGTGGGGTGTGTATTAATCTCCCATTCCTTTGAAGATCACATAGGCTGTTATCCTCATTTGATGGTGTACTTCAAATCAGAAGCAGTTAGTGCAAATATTAAAAAGCAAAACAAAAAACAAAACAAACCCCCTCAAAAAAAAAACAATGAAAAGGACTACGACAAATCTAAACAGTAAGTTAAGCCTTCATTACTTTGCATTGTTCCTAAAATTAGAGTAACTTGTTTCCTTTGAGGTCTTTCTGCAGCAGTTATTATCCACTGATGATTTTTTTTTAAATTACCTTTCAAATAAGACTAAATTTTCTAAAGAGCTCTGCTTTGATTTATCAGCTAAGATTCTGCATGCAAAGGTGTAGCTTTCAGTGTTGTTTATCCTGCAGAGTGCTTGCTCAGATCCAGGGAAATTAAATTCTTGCACAGGTTACCTTGGTGAGTAAGGATGTCTAAATTAAAGGGTAACCATCTAGAACAAAGCCAATCAGGAAATCATATCTCAAAGCGTAAAGGTGAAAGTTGAACCATACCATCACATACTGTCTTAATCCAAGTATGATGGCACAGTTCGATGGGTCTTTCTGGGAGTTATCTGGATTGTGACTTCCAGAGTCTCAAGAATATGTTTATCTGACCTTCTAGCAGATACGAAGGGTTTCAGATCTTCGTGTTTCCCTATATTGAACGAACACATACAGTTGGCCATGTGGAGTGAATTAATTTATCCTGTACAGAGTTTGTCTCCTGTTGGCAAGTATATTGCAGACCAGTGGTGTCACTAGCGTTGGTGTCACCCAGTGTAGTAATCTATGGTGTCACTCCCTATGGACATTCTACCCACACCAGACTATGCAGAATTCTTAGTAATATTTTTTGTGCTAATTTTACTTGCAGATCATAATTCCCATATATCATGGAATGTAATGGCAATAGTAATGACATAAAGAACTAGCAAAATTAAAATTGCTCCTTTAAATTGAAATATAATATGCACAGCCTAAATGTATTTGTATTTACATAGTTTTATGTGGCTAAAGTGAAAATTCAGTAAGAAACAATAGAAATTAGAGTAAAAACATTTAAGAGCTACATCAAAATTATGTTCATTTTAATATCAAACTTTACTGTTACATGAATTAATGGATTAGGTTTGCATAATCAGTATTGGCCCAAATAACATAGAAGTTATAGATAAATGTAAATACATGTATTTATTACTGCTGTCTCCTAAATAAAAAGTGACGGGTCTTGTGGAAGGGAGATATGCCCTTCCTTCATAACAAAAGCAAAGGGAACTCCTCCAGTCCTTTGTACTGGACTGGTAGCTTCTGGAAGAAAACAAGCAGCGTTTAAAGAAGGCAGTTGCTTACAGATATGCAGTAGCAGTAGGTGGTGGTAACAGAGTGGTTCAGCCTTGCTTGCCTAATAAACCCCTGAAGACTCAGTATAACAAAATCACACCATTCCCAGAACTCAATTGCCCTCTCAGGCTGCACAAACAGGATTCCTTTTATGCTTGAGTCAGATCTTCCAAAGCTAGGCCAGAAGCTAAGCTCACTATTTTCCATCCTTCAAGGGCAACCATCTCAGCCCTTTAACACAAGCTTCCCTCCTTTTTCTCTCTCTGCAAATGTAGCTGATTCCTATGCTGCAGCAATGGCCATCCACTGAGGCCAAGCACTAGGCAGATCACTGAAACACCTAAACAACATTTCCACCATCCTACTCCAACCAACAAAGCAATGGTGTCACAGCAAACAGGGACCCCTTAATGGTGTAGGCTAAAGAGGCTGTAACCAGCTCACACACACACACCCCAGATCTGATGTGGTTTAATTGGCAAAATATAATTTAATTGGCAAAATATATTAATCAGCATTGATATAAAATGGACCCTGAGGTGACTGTACAGCCAGGCTGGGCAGAGGAAAAGCACTGGCTGAACACATGTGCTGCAAAGTAGATCAGAGATTCCCCTCTAGGCATAGCTGAAGTCATTGTCAGGACAATCACCAGGTAACTCTGGAGATAATAGGCTTAAACTAAGCTAATAGCAATGGGAAGTTCCCACCAAACCACTGATTGTTTCAGCCCTCCCTCCTAGCACCTGGACATTTCCCCTCATTGTCCCCTCACCTGTCCACTGAGCTATTATGACAGCCATTAGCTCTTTGTCACCTAACACCAAGATCATTAACACAGCCCGGACCACATTGTCCACACTGCAACCTCCATTGTTTACTCAACCAGAGATCCACTTACACCCTTGCCCTTCAGGCAGATTTTGGGTATAAAAACCCTCAGTTTTGGGCAATTAAATGTAGTATCTCACTTGCTGAACACCATACTGTTGCTGTGATTCCTGGATGAGTACTGTTCTTAGGTGCAAGTCTAAGCCACATTGCTACTTTCTTCACTGCTCTCTGGATCAGTAATTATTACCCATTCACTTCACTATCAACAACTTTCCTCCCTTTTCCTTTTGTTAGCTCCTGTGCGAGTGCTTGGATCTTGTGCATGCATGATTGAACCTCCTTTAATAAACACATTTTAGCTTATTCTGGAATCTCTGGCTGGTTCTTTCCTGTGGAGACCCCATAAAGATTTGTGGAAGATCTAATTAGGTTACCCCCTCCCACAGGCCTCCAATTCTTGAGCTAATCAATTCCCCATCATCACATGGAGTAACAATATCTCCCAGAGAGCTCTCAGTTACCTCCTAATGGGGCCTGCCTTAGCAGGGCTGCACCCCTCACACTTGCCACAAAGACAAAAGGTTATAGAAAGAAAGGAGACAGTGGTGGCACCCTCTCTGATGGTGTCACCTGGTGCAGTCCATATGCCCCTAATGGCTCCCCTGTTGAGGCTCAGAGCTTAGTGCAAATCAGTAACTTCAGTATTTACACAATGATGCATACTTGTATTTTTATAAATCTGAATATTGAGTGATCCTTTTTGAGTGATGTAAGGTCAACCCAGACTGGTCAAATGTGTTGGATTGTGGCACTTTTCATAAATAGATATCTTTATAATCTCTCCATAACATTGGTGCTATTGTATTGGCTGCTATATTAGTATCACCCTTGCCTATTTTGCCTCCAAATGAAGTTTCACTGTCCAGTCCCCAAGCATTGGGGAAGTAACAGGTGGAGATCCTATGAATATTGCACAACCAAGATCACAAGCAAGATGTCCACAGAGAAACTGAAATGTGCCACCTTTCTGTTGTTCTTTTTTTTTTTTTTTTGCTTTCTTTCTTTTTTTTTAAGTTAGGAGAGTGACAAGGCTCATGAAGTTATACTAAAACATCGTGGCATAAATTTGACCAGATCACCAATCTGGATGAGCTTGTAACCTCTCAGCTATGTTACTAATGCAAATACAAAACAAGATATGTTGATAGGTATTTCAAGGTTATTAAGGTAGAGTAAATGGTTATCATCATGTGATGTGGGATAGGCAGAAATTGTTGTGAAATTCCAGGTGAAATACCGGGAAATGTTTTAATTCTCAAGTTCCTGGACTTATTTCATTCTCATTTCTGCTAGTGAAAGGAACCACTTAGAACTATGGTTCATGCCGTTCCAAATGGTTGTGCAAGAGCAGGATAACACACAACTTTGTAAACTGTCTGAAAGAAAAGACTTTGGTTGGTCTCATCTCTGGTTCTGTCTTCAGGAGGCCCAGTCAGCAAACATCAAAGCAGAAAGGATGACAACTCTGGCTGAGACTGAGAAGAAGCACTGCCTAGAACTCAACAGGCAGCTAACGGAGTTCTCAAAGAGGCAGATTGAGGCCCAGAAGAGCCAGGCTCTTTTAGAAACTTACCAGGTTACACTGGCAGAGAAAGACAGGTGAGTATCTGTCTGTTTGGTTACAGTGGTTTAGTTTGTATTTGTCGCCCATAAGACAAAATCTTCTGGGAGTCATAAGGGATGATCTTCCATTTCAGAGCCCTCAGGACTAAAACAAACTTTATGTTTCTCCTTTTACGGGGTTGTTGGGGCTTTGCTGCTATGTATAATTAATTTGGAGCTTTGTTGTTATGATGTAATCCCCTCCTTTTTAAAATTTGTTTCCTGATTTCATGGAAAACGTGGGTGAGTGGCTGACTCCCAGAGCAATCAGTGCCTTGTTGTGAATGTCTTGGTGCTGACAAGGCCCAGTCCCCTCCCCCAACAGCAGCTATGCCAGATGCCCAGCCTGCTACGTCCTGTATGGAAGCAGAACGATATCCTTGACTTAGCCAAGGTGACCAGACTCTTTTTCCTTTGCAGGAGGATTGAGGAGCTGACCCGGAATCTAAGAGACAAGGAGCAGCTGCTTGAGCTGCTGTGCACAGAAAAACGGCACTGGTTGCAATGTTTTGATGAGCCTCAGAAAATGGAAGTGCAGGTAATGATGCAGCTGAAGTTCCCCTGTACCCACCCTCTACAGATGCAGTGTCAATGGTGCCCTCATTTGCCCTCATTTTAGCCCTCACTGCTTCCTGCCAGTAGAAATTAAGCACTGGTTTAAAGCATTTGAGACATTAATTTGGAAAGAAGGCTGAGTAGGATGCTTGAATGCATAACTAGGTGAAGAAAAGCAGCAGACCACTGCAGCTGGGCATACATTATTGTTTTGGCCACATAAGACATTTATTTCTGCCCAGGAAGTGATTTAACTGGTCTAGTTAGAAGTGCCAGACCAATGTTTCTGGTAAGCTGCATTCTGCCAGCCATCTCCTCTCCTCTCCTCTCCTCTCTCCTCATGTCTCTGGATGCTTTTGCCAGGCATCTTCATCTCTTGCACAAATACAAGTGATGATGGTGTACCATGGAGACACTGAGGAAGGGCCTTGGCAGCATTGGGAATTTCTAGTGGGCCACACAGGCTGACTTCCCAGCTTGCATGTGACCTGAGGACCACCACTGCCATATTACAGGCAGGCAGAGAAGGCTCCTTGTTCCAAAGAATACCCTGCCTTTAAAAAAATTCTTGATGATGCCCTAAGTGGGAAGACTATGGCCTTGCTTTCTTTGCTGTTTGGAGGGGAAAAAACCCACCAGCCTCAATTCTTGTATCTCTCTTGCAGTGCTTGAGCAGTATCACCACCTGAGGCACAGAGCCCTAAACATCCTTAAATCCCAGTTTTAAAGTGACTTCTTAAAATGTGCCATGAATGTGAGACATTTGCAAGGCTCTTGTTGCTCAGCCTCAGAGGAAGGCAGAGGCAAAACCCCTCTAAACAAGACTTGCCAAGAAAACCCTGCCTTAGGCTCACCAGAAATCAGAAACAATGTGAAGGCACACAACAACAGTTGCTTAACACCTCCAATAGCTTATTTAAAGTTTAACTAAAACCAAGAATGAATTCACTACCCCACTGACATGGAAGCCACCAATCACCACCAGGAGGGAATAGAACTGCATTGTTCTGTGCACAAAATATAGCACTTTGAGTGATTTCTAGGCAACACAATAAAACAAAAGATTTTAATGTGAGCCATTCTAGATAACTAGAACATGTAAAATGTTTCCCTGGAAAATCTGAACTTTCCTCTCACCTCTATCCAGAAGTCATGAGTCAGTGGTAGCTTTGAGTGGCACTTTTTCTGGTCGTGCCAATATTCCTTCTCTCCTCCCGGAGGAGACACTGGTGTTGTGATCCTGCTAGTGGCATTTAATATAGGAAATATGCAAGTGTTTGCTTAAGACCTGCAGAGGTGGGATGGAGCTACAGCTTTGGCTGTCCACTTAGTCGTCGTCACAGGAGCGTCTCTATTCATTCACTCGTACTGATATTCCTACAGACACACACCATTCTTCATTCAAAACTCATCACTCAGATCTCAAGTCTTGGTATTCTAGCAGTTCTTCCCAATCCATTATTGTCTTCTGCCCTACTTGACCTGCTGTTAGTACTACTACTACTACTACCAGCTGATGATACTACTACTACTACTTTAGTAGACAAAGACAAACAGGCTTTTAATAATTAATTGGTGCCATGGAGCCTTTTATGGAGCCTTTAATTGGTGCCATGGAGCCTTTTATGGTGATGTCTGTTGTATTTTTAACTTTACTGTTACATTTTAAAGTGATTTTCTACTATTTAAAATGGTGTTTTAATGTGATATCTGCTTAGTTGTGATATAACTTTATTATTATCAGATTGTTAGTAAATTTTGTTTTTAGCCAGGGGTCCCATGCTGGGAGAAAGGTGGCATACAAATTAAAAGTTAAATTAAATTATTCATTTATATTCTGCCTTTTCTACCAGCCTTGGGACTCAAAGAAGCTTATTAAAATTAAAAAAGGAAATACAAATAAAAGCACATATAAATACATGAGCAAAAACATACAAAGTTATTGAGAATCACCAGGAGTTCAGCTGAATCTATCAGCCTCTTGGGGCACACCATCTTAATTGATTCCCCACCTTTACAGAAGCTTCCATTCCTCCTGAGTGCCAGTAGTGAGCTACCCGTGACAACAAAACTAAAAACAAATAAAGCTTCTCTGCTCCCAGATCACCATCACCATCCAGCACAGAAAATAAGGTCTAGAGTGTGTCCAGAGGCATCTGGGGTCAGATACTACTCAAGACAGATCCTTGAATATCTTCTTTTTTGGGAGGAAGGGCTTGGAGGAGAATGTAAAGGAACCTAATGGAACAGAAACATCTGATGAATTATTGCTGTGTTACTCCTAGTTCAGTGGTACAGTGTGGTATTGATTGTATAGGTTGGCCTATGGAGTGTCCATGTGTGAATGGGCTTATGTTCTTCTTAAACCTGATGGTCTTTTTCCCAAATTCCTATCTTAGAATCATAGAGTTGGAACAGACCACAGGGGCCATCCAGTCCAGCCTCCTGCTATGCAGGAACACCCATCAAAGCACTCCCAACAAATGGCCATTCAGCCTCTGCTTAAAAACCTCCAAAGAAGGAGACTCCAACACACTCTGAGGCAGCATATTCCACTGCCAAAGGGCAGCTCTGACCATCAGGAAGTTCCTCCTGAGGTTTAAGGGGAATCTCTTTTCCTGCAGCTTTCCTGTAGTTTGAATCCATTGCTCCTTGTCCTAGTCTCTGGAGCAGCAGAAAACAAGCCTGGTCCCTCCTAGACATAGAATCATAGAGTTGGAAGAGACCCCAGGGGCCATCAAGTCCAACCCCCTGCAATGCAGGAACACCCATCAAAGCATTCCCAACAGATGGCCATCCAGACTGTGATTAAAAACCTCCAAAGAAGGAGACTCCACCACACTCCGAGGCAGCATATTCCACTGCCGGACAGCTCTGGCCATCAAGAATATAAAATCCCTTCAGATATTTAAACATGGCTATCATGTCTCCTCTTAGACTTTTCTTCTGCAGACTAAACATACCCAGCTCCTTAAGCCACTCCTCATAGGGCATGGCTTCGAGATCCTTCACTATTTTGGTTGCCCTCCTCTGGACATGCTCCAGCTTGTCAATATCCTTCTTGAAATGAGGTGCCTAGAACTGGACGCAGTATTCTAGATGAGGTCTAACCAAAGCAGAATAGAGTGGTACCATTACCTGCCTTGATCTAGACACCATACTCCTATTGATGCAACCAAGAATCATGTTGGCTTTCTTGGCTGCTGCACCACACTGCTGATTCATGTTCAGCTTGTGATCTACCAAGACTTCTAGGTCCCTTTGACACGTACTATTATCCAGCCACGTGTCCCCCATCCTATATTTGTGCATTCCATTTTTTCTACCTAAGCGTAGGACTTTACATTTCTCTTTATTGAAATTCATTTTGTTAGCTTTGGCCCAGCCAAAGTCATTTTGAATTTTGATCCTGTCCTCTGGCGTATTAGCAACCCCTCCCAATTTGGTGCCATCTGCAAACTTGATCAGCATGCGCTCCACTCCTTCATCCAAGTCATTGATGAAGATGTTGAATAGCACTGGGCCCAGGACAGAACCCTGTGGCACCCCACTAGTCACTTCTCTCCAGGATGAAAAGCAGCCGTTGGTGAGCATCCTTTGGGTCCAGTTAGTCAACCAATTACAAATCCACCTAACAATAGCAGTGTCCAGCCTGCATTTTGCTACCTTCTTTGCAAGAATGGCATGGGGCACTTTGTCAAAGGCCTTACTGAAGTCAAGATATGCTACATACACAGCATTCCCTTCATCTATGAAGCTTGTAACTCTATCATAAAAAGAGAGAAGATTAGTCTGGCATGACTTGTTCTGAAGAAACTCATGTAGACTTTTAGTGATTACAGCATTGCTTTCTAAGTAATCCAAGTCTTACTTTGTTGTTGTTTTGTTATCATAGCTGCATGTGCAGAGCCAAACCAGACAATGCCAGATACAGCTGCATCATGTACTTACCATATTGTTTAAAACCTTAATAGCAGCTGAGGTGGGAGTGGGGTGCAATTGTGTCAATTGTTTTAGGGGGAAGGATGAGTTTTTCCTGATATAAAGAATCTCCTGGTTGCTATTAGCCATGGAGAGGAAGACACACAAAATCAGTATGATGATGCTATTGCCCCCTGTGGGGAAAACATAGAGATACCCATATTGTGGCACTGTTTTCTTCAGCAGCACAAATTACAGCTTCAGAGAGACATTTCAGAATCTGGAAAACAAGGAGACAGTATTTCAAAAACTTCACCGGTTGAATTTGAATTGAATTTGTGACCTACCATCCTGCAACTTTTGGTTCTCAGTTGTGAATTTCTCTACTGAGGCAAAGAAAAAAAGTGACATTTCTAGATTTCCTAGTTTACTGTGAGGCAACAAATCTACTATTACTCAGTTCTTGCAAAGGATTCTGATATCTTTCTTTGAAACTGTATCTGTTGGTAGAATAATATGGCCCTTCCTGTGCTCAGACAGCAGTATTTTGTTGCCACAAAAATACAGTCCTGCTTGCCCTCTGAAGTGTGAATTCTTCCTCAGTCTCTTGCTTCATCTAATCTTGCGCTGGCCCAGTTCATCCCGCTCTTATAGGTCTCATCCGCTCTTCCTTCTCCTACCTCAGCTCCACCTCTTCCATCTTTCCTAAGCCCTTTCTTCAGTCTGTACTAGGACCACCACTCCCACCATCGCACCTCCCACCCTTCTTCCTCTGCCCTGCCTTCCCTGTCAAGTGGGACCAGCTGCCGATGCTTCTTTAAACGAAGCGGCGCCCCTCCCACCGCCTCAGAAGGACAAGGGGAGGGGAAGCGCTTTCTCTCCCACCTCAGCTTTGTTCATCCCTGCCCTCGTCGAGTGTTGTACTCTGTCGTGCTCCCTCCTGCCCTGAGCTGCATCACAACCTCTTCATCTCTTGTTTGTTTCAAGATGTGCCTGAGAGCGACGTCTGATGCGTCAAGCGGCTGAGGCTGGCCACAAAGCATCCCGCCCCGCGTCTGCACACGGTCTGCCCCCCCCCCCGCGCTACACGCTTCTCTGCCTGAGGCACCAAGGGGGGGTTGGTACCGTTGAGAGGCTTGGCGCCTTGCCGTGACACGTCTCCGAATTGGAAGTAATTGGCCCGTCTGGGCGCGAAACGCACGGGGTCACTGAGCTGCGAAGTAGAAAGTCCCGCAAGCGCTGTTCGCTACTTTCCGCACGATCCGTTATAGCGCTATTATTCCACTTTTCCTATGGAATCCTGGGGTTTGCAGTTTCGGGAGGGGCCGGCCGGAATCACAGCGCTGTAACAGTCTCGTGCGGAAATGGCCGTTGCCGTTCCCAGCGCGTTTGTTAGAGCCAACCACAGGTCGGGCTTAAGGGGGAGGCGAGAGGGAAGCTGCGAAGCCGGCCGGCGGGCGGGCGGGCTCGTGCTTCTCGCGCCGGGGCGGGCAGACGGACTACAATCCCCAGGAAGCTCTGCGCGCAACGAGAGCGCGTTGCTCTCCGCCACGACCACCATCTTGAAATCTGAGCCACACTCCGAGGCGGCTCCGGGGCCGGAGCATCTCCGCGTCGCGTGTGGCAGCCCGGAAGAGAAGCGCGGGGGCAGAGCCGAGGGTGTCAAATCCAGGGCCCGAGTCCCCCCCCCAGCATATTTCGGGCGGCAGGGCCGTCGTGAGCCCAGCTGTGCCCGTAGGGCGGTGGCCCCTCGGGGAAGGGAGGGCGGTTGCCTTGCGAGCGGGGTCCGAAGCCCGGGCGGCGGGCGTGGCGCTGGTCGGTCGGGTCGGCGCTGGGCGAGGCGGTCCTTCGGCGCGGGGCCGCCTGCCCTCCGCCGTGGCAGAGCTCGGACTCGCCTAGGCTCGTGCGCGGCAGAGCTTGGCAAGCGCCGCGGGAGCCCGGAGGCCCGGGAGGATGAGGGAGACGTGCCGGATTTGCGGCCGGGAGCTGTGCGGCAACCAGAGGCGCTGGATCTTCCACACGGGCGCCAGGCTGAACCTGCAGGTCCTGCTCTCGCACGCCCTGGGCAGGGAGGTCTCCCGGGATGGCAGAGGGGGCGAGTTCGCCTGCAGCAAGTGCGCCTTCATGCTGGAGCGCATCTATCGCTTCGACACCGTCATCGCCCGCATCGAAGCCCTCTCGCTCGAGCGCCTGCAGAAGCTGCTGCTGGAGAAGGACCGCCTCAAGCTGTGCGTCGCCGGCATGTACAGGAAGAATAACGGCGAGGAAGCCGCCGACGAGAGGGCGGACGGCTCCGGCCTGCCCGACGCCCGCTACTCGGCTCTGCTACAAGAGGACTTCGCTTACTCGGGGTTTGAATGCTGGACGGAGCCGGAGGACCGGCTCCTGGAAGCGCACACCTGCCACGCCGCCGAAAGCCCGAGCGGCCGCCCCAGGCGGTGCCGAGGCTGTGCGGTCCTGCGAGTTGCAGACGCTGACTATGAGGCAATTTGCAAAATCCCCCGAAAAGTGGCGAGGAACATCTCCTGCGGGCCCTCGTCTCGGTGGTCGGCGAGCGCTTCCAACGAGGAGCCGCCGCTGGAGGAGCCCGTAAGTACTGCCCACCTGCCCTGCGGTAAAGCGCCCCTGGATGAAGAGAGCATGGAAGAGGAGACGCCGGGGTCTTCGCTCGAGTCCTTGGATGCCACAGTGGCAGCCAGTCCTCCCCAGCAGAAGGATGAGGAAACAGATACAGAAGCAAAGAGAAGTAGGAAGTGTGACTGTTGCGTAGGCGACCATAGTGCCCAGAGCTTGTTGCTGCACGGGAACAGGTTGGACATAGCCCTGAGTCTGGTCAGGGCTTTTGACTGCAAGCCGGTCCAAAGCCCCAGGGGGAGCAAGTTGCCCATTCCAGTGAAGTCAAGTCCTCTTTGCCAAGAACTGATGGATAAAAGCCCATATCCTGGTTTCTTCAACGTGGCGGTAAAACCTCAATCCGGAGCCACCTTAGCCTTTCCTTTGGAGATGTCTGACCTGCAGGAATTGTGGGAAGATCTGTATGTGGATTATATGCCTCTTCAAGTTAAGGTAGAGGAACGTTTCTGCCATTTCTGCCTCTCGGATGCTCAAATCTTGCCATCCTCTAGCACTGACAAAAATTTATCTGGCAGTCGCTTAGTTTTTGCTGTCCGGAATAGCCAGGGAGTTATTTTTCCAATTTATTTGCAAGCTCCTTGCTCTCTGCAGCCATCTAGTTTAAATAAGGTTCCTGTTCTCTTTTAAGAATTGCACTCTTTGGGGGGGGGGGAGGCTATTGTACCCAGTCCTAAATACCCTAATGATACCAGATACTCTCTGATCTTGGAAGGGAGACCACCAGCAAATACCAGGTGCAGCAGGCTATATTTTAGAGGAAGGAACTGGCAAAACCACCTCTATGTATTCCTAGCCTAAGAAATTTATGGGGTCATCATAAGTTAACAGGCATCTTGAAGGCTTACACATGTGTGCCCACACACACAGTGTGCCTGGAATTACTTTACCCACCCCAGTTTGCCTTCCTTGCTGTTCATTGAAGATAATTCTAATTTCTATTAATATTTTTTTAACCTTTCATTGCTCTTCTGTTTAGAAATAGAATTTTCTTTCTTGCTTATTTCTTGTACAGGTGAGTTTTTATTTTTGCAGAACCGTCTCCGGCAGTTAGAATTTCATTGACACATCTTCTGCATGTTGAGTGAATTATATTTGCCTGTCACCGCAGGGTTGGTGGCATTCCAGGTGGCATGTGCAGTTGAGTCTGCTGTTCGTCGTGGATTTCGTTGCCTTTGCTAGAATTTGAAATCTCATTAAGGTGCAACTTCTGATTATATTTAACAAGGAGTGCATCTGTCAGCCTTAATCGAGAAATGTCCATGTCAGTCTAATTGCACTCACATTAGCATTAAGTGTTAATTTCCCTTAACCTCAGAAGTAAAAAGGTAGCATTCATAAATTTCATGGTTAACATGTCAAGTGTTGGAGACATTTTTTCCTGTGGATTTGTTTGATTCTAGTTTAGATTATAGAAAACTCACTGAAATCCTATTAATTATTTGATGGGAAACCAATAGACACATCACATTTAGAGCTGAGCCTTGTTAAGCATTATAAGCTTGTAATGCCTCCAGAAAATCTGTTCCCTTTTGGTTTTGGGATTATAGCTATTCTGCAGCCTTTGAAGGAGTAATCCCTTTTCTATAATTTTGGAGCTATTTATACAGAACAGACACAATTCTGCCCTGAATTATGCAATCAGAAATCCTGTTCAAGTCAGCAGGTACGATCTCTGACAGGATTGCTACTTTCAGACCTTGCACAGGTTCCAGAGTTTTTTTCATCTTCAACCAATAGACCATGGCTCATAACCATTTTGCAGTCTGACCTAGATTGAATCTCTGGAATTAGAGATGAATTGCATGGTAGTAAAAATCGTATGTAAGAAAAATAACTGCACACAAATAGGACAGAACATTAAATTAAACATTTTTGTGGGAGTGCTCCAGTCAAAGAGTTAAACCAGACTTTTTCTTTTCTTGTCTTCTTTCAAAATGGAAAACAGTTTACTTTTTAACACTTTGTCCTTCAAACATTCTAGTTCTGTCTGGAGTACTCCCACAAATGTGTTGACTTAATGTTCTCTCTTGTCTGTCCTGTGTTCCTATTGCCCAATGTGCAGTTTCTTTTTCATGTTGTGATACCCTCCCTCCCTATTCACACACTTATTTTCCATGGCAAGGTAATACTGCCTTCAGATGGGTGATGATTTTCACTGTGAAACTGCAGCACAGAAGGTATCTTTATTTGCACATTGTTCTTATTCTTACGTTCTAAAAGCCACAAGTAGAAAATCAGAAATGTGTCAACAGAGTAAGTTTGCTTGAAAATGTATTGGGTTGAAAGGTTGCATTCCACTCCTAGAATATGCATGCTTCCCCAACTTATCTGGCAGGTTAGGGACTGGAGCACTTCAGAAAATGGAATTGCTTGAAATGTGGAACCCGTATACGGAACATGAAGGACTTTAAGAGGCTCACATGAGATCGACTGCATGCATGCTGCTTGCAGAGTCTCAGCCAGCTTAATGCCATTTTCTTCTCTCAGCTCACTTTGCAAGCAGTGTGCATGTACAAGTGGTTCCAAGTAAGCTTCTATAGGCAAGAAGAACTAGTGAAAGAGCAGAACCTTCATCAAATTAATGGACCTGGTCCTTAGTTTGGATACATGAAAAGAGCAAGCTGTCAGATAACAGGGCATCAAAAGATGGAGGCTTCCTGTAGCAGGAACTGATACTGCTTTACCACATGATGTCTCCCAGCATTAGCACCCCATGTAGGGTAGTTGTTGGAGTGTCAGACTGGGACATGTGAGATTACACATCAGGTGGTCACTTGGGTATGATATTCATTTTCTAAACCTATATCGCAGGTTCTTGTAAGAATAAAAAAAGGAGGCAGAATGGAGGACTGAGATTCTGGCAGGAAGAGTGGGATAAATATGTAATAAAGAAATGAGGGCTTGGCAAGAGGGCACACCTAAGTGCCTTGGTTTTAAAAGTCAAAAGGTCTGTAATAGTAAAACAACAAGATCTGAGGTGTGAGCAGGGCATATGTGAGTGTAGCTTCCTGGTGTTTATTGAGACTATAGTGTACTCAGGTTTTTTTAACCCGCACATTTTTTTGTTTCATTTATTACAAACATAAGTATGAAATGTTTCCAAATGACATACCAACAGGCTGCTAGGGACAGGATCGCCTCAGTGTTGGCACCGGCTTTTGGAAACCTTTTCCCTTAAGCTCTTTATAAATCACAAAACAACTGATTTGCTGATCAGGTCTTAAAAAGTTATTTGCAACATGTAATGCAAATTTATGAGAATGATTTTATGCTGATTTCCTGTTCCTTTGAGCTATTATTTAGTTGTAAAATGTATTTCTTGTTTTAAAAATTAATGCATTTAAGCCACACTGTTCTGTGTGGTGAGATTAAAGAATGATAATTAACAGTGTCTTAAAAATGAATGAGTAAAGTCAAATACGACAAACAAGTTCTTAAAATAGCACAAAATAAAAACTGTCAGTCTTATTGGAACAAAAATAATAAAAAGATTAAAAAGTAGATAAGACAGTCAGTATAAACTACTGCGACCTTGAATTACTGGTAACTTATCTTAGAATTAATTATTTTCCGTTTGAAGCTGTTTCACAGCTGAACCAGCAGCTAAATGTTTAGCATTATTGGGTTGGAGCGTGAACTAAGAAACAGTACATACTCTTTTGGGAGAGGGGTGTTCATTGCTGTATTACACTGTACTGCTAAAATAAAAAGACAGTATAGTGAAGTAAACGAAGGGATGCATCAAGGCTTATGGAGGAATGATGCTTTGATTTAACCCTGCCAGTCTACATGTCCTTCTACATGGTAAGTTGTGTCCAAGGATTTTCATATTAACTACCTGTAGTAACTAACAAAGTAGGTGCACTGTGGATTCCGTATCCCCCAACATCTGTTTCCAAAGATTAATCTGATCTGTCAGAAGTAATGGATATGATTATTTTAGGCTCAGTTTGAAAGAAACCTGCCTGAAATTAACTCAGAGTGTAGCTGTGTTGGCCATGTGGCAAAATACAACAAAATCCAAAATCCACAGAACGATAATACATTTATTGGTCCAACTGAAAAGCACAAAATACATCATGTAAGCTTTTGAAGCTTCACTTGCTTCTGCATCAGACAAAGGTGTCAAAAATCAGTGTTGTTGTGTGCTTCAAGTCATTTCCATTTTATGGAGACCTTCAGGTGAACCACAGCCAAGCAGGGAATCAAACCTTTTCTCCAGGTTCATAGTCTAGTGCCCATACTGAAGAAGGATGAAAAAGAAAAAAAAAGAGTGAAGAAGAAAAGTGATTATACTAAGAGTCACAAGCCTACATTTTGCCTCAGATGCTGCTGCCACTCACTTTCTTGTCCATGTGTGGACCGGGGGAAAGGGGAAGTAAAAGGTAATGAAATTTTAACTCCATTAGCAACAACAAAGTAGCTTCCCTTGAGATCCAGGCTATCTCTGTCCTGTGTGAGGTCACGAACCCCTTTTTTAGCTAGAGAATATTACATTTCTCAAGAAACCTCTGTATTGTTACATCTGGAAAAACCTTTAGGTGTTGTGTAGGTGAAACTTTATTAACTGTAGTCCAAATGAAAGTGTTTTACCTTTGTTGGAGGTAAAAACCTCAAAGAGTTAAGTTTCAGGGGATTGGGTTCTGCCTGTATTGATATCCCTCCAAACCATCTTAACTGATAATAGAAGTATCATCTGAGACAAAATGTAGACTTGTGACTCTTAATATCATCACTTTTCTTCTCCTGTATGGTTTTTAACATCTTTGCCTGTTGAAGAAGCCAGTGAATCTTTGAAAGCTTGCATGATGTATTTTGTGTTTTTTAGTTGGTCCACTAAAGATATCACTGTTTTGTAGATTTTGAATTTTGTCTCAAACTAGTTCGTTTTGGTTAATTTCTTACTATGACTAAGTCAATTTGTTTAACACAGCCCAGTGTAGTTTGAGCTCCAGCAGAAAGCTTCTGTCTAACACTGGGGTCTCTGACAAAGCCAACAGAATTATTGTGGTTGTGTTATATTTGTAGGCCACTTTTCCTCTGTGTGGGGATTGTTTTACTCTGGTCTTACAACTATCCTGTAAAAGTAGGTAGGCTGAGAGAAACTTAATTGAGTTAAGTTAATTCACTGCAAATTAGAATCCAGCCCTTCCTCATTTAACAAAGGACACTTTGTGTTATTCTCTCTCTCTTAGAATGTTTGTGGTGATCAGCAGACACTGGCTCATTTCAACTTGCCACTGGGCAAACAAGCATCTGAATTAAATAACTCAGAACTGATGGAAAAAATCAACTGTTTAAATGCTACGAACAAGGTAATTTAGGATTGCCATTTTCCTAGTGCTAGTAGGAATAAAGAACAGCTGTCTCACTGGATGATAGGAGAAGTTTACACATACAAACACATCACAACACATGCACACTTTTCCTGCAGCAGTTTCTAGATTTCAGCAGTGAGGGACAAGAGATTTAAACCTTCCAATTGGTGCATGCTGAAGTGTGAGTGGGGCAGTATGTGTGCATGTCAGAAATTTACTTTCATTAACTGTTAGTTCCCAGGTTCACACCAGGTTCCAGCATATGCCAGAACACAGTGATTCTCAAGCCCTTGTTTAATAATGTTCTTTACTTTTTCCTGATTTGGGGTAGTTCTCAACTTCTGTGAAATGTAAGTTTCAGACATATACTGGAGAATGAAAAAGTGTTGCAGTTTAGTCAAATTTTAATGTGTGGAAAGGGTTAGTTATGACACACGCAATCCTGTTTTTTTCTCTATCTGCCATTTCTTATCCCTGTCCCTTGAAATCACAAAAAGGCAGTGTTTCTGTGGGAGCCACCAGCTTTCTTTCCATGAAGGGCTAGCATATAATGGCACATGCTTTTGTACATCACACTTCAAGATAATCTTCTCTGTCCATTTCTTTATTTTCTTAATAAGAAATGTGCAAGAATAAGAATTGCAAAAATAGTATTCTCATGCAAATCATGCAAATACCTGAGAGCTAGTGGAAAAAGAATGCACACAGGCAAGCAGAAGAGCAACCTAGAGGCATCTTGGGCATGCTTTAGTTGGCTCTGCTGAAAGCATGCGTTCATGAATAGTTATACATGCAGAAAATAACAGCCTCTTGCTACAACAATAGGAAACATCTTTTTCTTTTGTCATTCACTTGCACTGTCTTTTCTATTCTTGTATGTGGTCCTTATACTCAGAAACTATCTCTTCATACTGTTCAATGAAGTGTGCTGCTGCTGCTCCCCTACCACTCCTAAAACCTGGAGAAACCTGCCTTATCTCCCAGCTGTATTCTTCCTTAAGCACATTCATGAAGATCATCTTACTGAGTGTACTTGAGCTCTCTGAGAGTGGTGACTGCGTCAGAAATAAAATGCAAAAGCAGTTGAAGTAGAGTAGAGGAACAGCTTATTTGGAGCTGAAAAATTCATTTGGTGTTTAAAAAACTACATAGAAAAACAATCTGAAATAGTAAAATTTTTTCCTAAATTCCCCTAAAATGTGGAGCAGCAAATTGCCTTTTGATTCAAAATATACTTAAAAAATAGGGGTTCAAATAGATACATACTGCAGTTGTTGAGTGATTGTCTGGCAGGTGTATTTGCAATGAAAAGTCAAAATAACATGACTGTCATACACAGTGTAATTTAAAAATGTGTGTATTTATGGCTTTCAGCAGCTGCAAGAAAAGCTGGATGAGATGACTTTTGAATTGAGATATGTTCAACAAGCATCCCAGAGACAGGATCACAGAATCCAGCACTTGAATGAGACCGTGAAAAGCAAAGAAAATGAGGTTTGTAATGTTGCTGTGTCCTTTCACTAATAATGCTGATATGCAGCTGGTCGCTGTTGAGTAACCTCTCTTATTGCCTAGTATAGCATATAACACTTTACAAGCATAGTGACTTTGGTTCCTGATAAAAGTGATTCTGAGGAGATGGACTTTTTAGAAGAATTTTAGACGAGATTGTGTCTTGGCAGTTAGAAGAGCAACAGCTTGTGCAGTCTGTTTCTAGTTCATCTTCTAAATTTAAATTTCTTAATCCTGTAGTGTGAAGAGGTAAATCGTATAATTGAGGAGCAGAATGAGACAATAACCAAGCTGCAAGAAATGCTACATAGAAGCCAGCTTGGACAATTGCAGGTATGGATCTTGCTTGGATATTTTTTGCCCTACCTCAAAGTTTCAAAGTATGTTATTCTGATGTTCTTCTGAATATTAAGAAATTAGTCCCCCCCCCCCACTTTCTTTCACGTACACACACACAGACACAAACATTCTGTTGAGTTTTACATCTTTTTGAAATGCCCCCGTTGGATTCCCAAAAGATGGAAAACTTAACCAAATGTTCTTTACATCAGCTTGGGTAAGATGATCTTGTAGCAAATTTGATAAGGCCTTGTTTTTCCAAAGCAGGGGAATACCAATAGTGTGGGCTAATGCGTTTTTGCCTAAGGTGCATAGTTATGGTATGCAGATAGAATAATGGAGTGATTTAGTTTTAGGATCCGTAAGAAGGTTGGAGGCAGACATACAGATCTGAGCATAAAAGTCTCCAAGGCAAAGATGGGCCAGATGTTCTCTCATATTTGTAGCAGGTAATTCCCATCTGTCTTTGGGTCAGGAGAGGCAGTGACAAAGCAGGGATAAGGGGGAATATCTTTCTATCTGTCATCTCACTCCAGAGCACTATGAATTTTCTTAGGTTATTCACAGAGTTCTTTGTCATTCTAGTTAGAACTATACCAGTGCTTGCTGCAAAATTTGCAGAACCAAAGGTGGGAGAGATGTTGGCAGAAGAGAAGTGGGGGGAGGGGTGGCTGTTTAATTCCTTTTCTGACAACCACTCCCCCTCAGTGGCCTGTCACTTTGCCTGCTTGTCCACCTGCCCAGATTTACAGACATGGACAAGCAAGGGAAATTTCCCAGGTGGGTGGATTGCAGAGAAGAAGCTGAAAGCACATGGCACGTCAGCAACCTCTTTCCTTGCTCCTCCAAATCTCGATCATCAGTTTTCTATTTCATGTCTCTTTCCCTCACTCACTCTTAGGGTACCATGTGCAACAGGCCCTCTGGTGAGTACCTTTCTGTCTTCTGGTGGGCTCTAGAAGGTTCAAAGTGGTGGAGACACCAATCCAAGTAGGCTTGAGGCTTTGGGTTGCCATTTTAATTCCCCACCACGCCATGAAGTGATGCTGCGTTCAGAGCATGGTGTGAAATTGAAATAGCAGTTAGACTCTGCTGCCAATGCCTTCTGAGAGTGCCAGATCAGACATTGGTGGCAGACTCTGCCAACGCATTGGGCAAAGAATGAAACATTTGTGATGTTTCCCCTGTTTGCTTTCTAGAGGGCTCATTGATCCCTTGCTAGCTACTGATGGCAGTCATAGAAACATTGGAGTGTGGAGTGACTCAAATACTGTGCTAACTCTATTAGTAGAGCCGTCTTGCTCCCTCCTGGTCCCGATGAAAGTTAGGAAACCAGTGCTACTGTTAAGGGACTGGTAGAAGCCACCATGCTGACAGTGATGGCTGCTATTTTGTAAGCCAACCAAGTCTACCCTCAGACGGGTATCAAGATGTACTCACCTTTATTGTTCTTTCCTAGAAGGCCATATTAAACATCAGCCACAGTGGTGGAAACGTAAGAGAATAGGGATGGTCTGCGATATTCTTCAGAGTGTGCTTTTCAAAGTTATTTTAGCGTTTCACCAGTGTAATCACAGTGTAAACGTGTTCTTGTTTTCTATTTTCATATCTCCTAGATATCTGAGGGTTCTTCCACATTGTACCAACAGCAAATAGGACTTCTCAATGTGCAGAACACACTGTTCTTCACTCAGTTGGAAGTACAGCGGCTAAAGAGGGTTCAGCAGCAGAAAGACCACCAGTTGACCGAGGCAAAAAAGACCACTCAGTTGCTAGAAACAATGCTGCGAGGGGAGCAGCAACAGAAAGAGGTGGCATGGAAACACAATAAGGTATAGTGGGAGCTGTTTAACCCTTTTCATACTTGAAAATGCTCAGGTTCAAACAAGGTTGAACAACAGAACTTCACATCTCACTTGAATGATTGGTACTTTTACTCATATGGATGTCTTTTATTTTGAGGACCAGATAATGTGCATGTGCATTATAAACTGTCATCATTTCACATATGCAGTATCATGGCTGACAGTCAGGTCACTAATCATTAAACACAGATTAGCATTTTCAGTTCATAGCAATGTGGCAAAACTGGCTAGAACAGCATTTTTGGTAATACGAACACTTTTGTGAATCCACATTGTATTTTCCATTCTGCCAGCTCAAGCCAGTTTTCCTGACTTGAGTGTTCCAGAAAGCCTTTGACAGGGTCCCAGAACTGACCAGCTAATCAAAAGCACATGTTCCTTTTCAGGAGTTGCGTGCTGCTCTTCAGCAATTAAAGACAGAGCTGCAGGCCAAGAACTGGCAATATTCTGCTTGGGAGAGGGACAGATTGTTTGACATGGAGAGACAAGAGCGGAAAATTAAGTATTTGAATCACAACCTAACTTTCAAAGAACAGCTTCTACAGGTGAGACACAGATGCCAATAGACTTGCTGGTTCTAAATACAGTAAAGTCACCCCAGATTTCAGGTGTGTTATATTTGTGGAGTGTGTACAGGAAGAACCTTTCTTGTACACACACACACCCATTCCAAAAACCTTTCAGTCTAGAATAACATTAGTCACTACAAGCTGAGGATCCTGGAGGTCATTTTGCTGGATAAGTTTCTGTGTTGGTGGGATTACATGCTCCAGTGATGTAAGAGGCTATGTTGGTGATGGCACCGCTGCTGGTAGGGTCTCCTCATCAGACAAGCTAAACTAAGGAGCCAGACTAAAGGTGCCAAACAGCTACTGGACAGAAGCAGTAGTGGAGTGTGTGTATGTGACAACAGCAGTGATTCCATAGCAAATGGTTGTTATTACTGGGCAGAAAGAGGTACTAATAACCACTTCTGAATGTCTTTTACTGTGGAAACCTGTGAGGAGACAGCCCAAACTAAAACAAGAGATAGTGCCAGAAAATGAAACTCCCAGGTTGGAAAGTGCTCATCCAGGTGCTGGGAAGGAGTAGAGGACAAGTATGAGTAGCGCTGTGGTAGTGATGTGGATGGACTCATACTGAAAGGACATTCAGCTGTGCTGACGTTCTTAGAAGTGAAAGTCCAAAGCTGCATGTATAGGAACATGGAATGTGAGAAGCATGAATCAGATGAAGTTAGATGTTGTAAAACAAGAACTGGAATATGTAAATGGTGGAATACTTGGGGTGAGCGAGCCAGAGTGGATAGGAATGGGTCATTTTCAGTTCAGTAATTACATGATGTTCTATTCAGGAAATGAAAATCTAAGAAGTGAGGTATCCAACTACAGAAGCAGAAGACAAATTGAAAGATTCTGTGTAGTAGTCTAGGAGGAAATTGATTGCACACCAAAACAGGATATGTTGATAACAGATTGTGGTACAAACTATGAACTGCTAGTATCAAAAGGTAGAGCAAAGCTACAGAACTTTAAATCAGTCAGGATGCTAAAATACAACCTGAAGAAAATTGTTGTAGAATTTAAAGCCAGAAGTTTACACTGATAGGTCTAAGTAACTGGGAGCCAAATGAACTCTAAACTGAAGCCAAAGGTATTGTTAAGAAAAAATGCAAAAATAACACTATCTGCAGCCAAAAAGGCCTCATTAGATAGATGAAATTCTTCAAACAGTTAAGGATAAACAAGAAGCAAAGTCAAACATGATCAGAATTGTGATTGCAGCTGTTCATCAACTTGTCTGCAGGAATAGAAAGAGCTCTTATAATAATATACAGGAAAAGGAGAAGACAATGAAAAGGTAAAAGAAGAGACCCATTCTGCAAGGTCTCAGAAATCAAAGGGAGATTTGAAATAAATAGGGATGTTCTGCAATCAGCAGGGGACAATGTTACATGGGAAAGAGGAAATAAAAATAAAAAAAAATAAAAAGATGGTGAAAGCAATACCCTGAAAAGCTACATAAAAGAAATGACAGGATGACAGATTAATTTAAGGAAGAAGCATTTGAAGATGAACTCGCAGTTTTAGAAAGTGAAACAGAACCTGTGCTCAAAGCAGTTGAGAGAAATAACAGATGACATACCAAAAGAGCTGTTTCAAGCCACAGAGACAGAATCAAATTGTAACTAAAATCTGCCAGCTAGTATAGAAGACAGAACAATGGCCCACAGATAGGAAATGCTCAATATTTCATTTTTTTATTTTTAATAGAATTTTATTTAAAAACAATAAAACAAGATAACATTGACATTCATCCAAGCTTATCAAAAATATGACACTTATTTATCTACATACGTACCTGATACATATATTCTGTTACTGTAATCACATTCTTCAGTCATCCATGACTTCCCCCTGAATAAGAAATATTAGTATATCCAAAAGGAAAGGCACAATATGTCTATTACATTTTAAATATTTTGCTGCTGTGTAGTTACGATTCATTAATTAAAAATCAATGTTAACCATCTTTATGTCTCCCCACAAATTTCTGAAATATATTATCACACATTCCCAGTCTTTGGTAAATTTTTCGGAATGCTCAATATGCATTTCAGTCCCCAGGAACAGAGGCACCAGGGATTGCAGTAACCACTGGAGCATTGCATTAATCCCCCATGCAAGTAAAGTGATGTTCAAAATTTTATAACAAAGACAGTATACTGAGCAAGACAGATGTCCATGTAGAATTTTGAAGAGGGAGAAGAACTAGGGATCATACTGGAAATATGCATGGGAGCGTACCAAAGAATCTCAGAAAGAAAATCAGTCTGTGCATTGTAGATTGCAGTAAAGCCTTTGATTTGACTATGAAAAATTATGGATTACTCTGAAAGAAACTGCAGATACCCTGGACTGCCAAAAGGACAAACAAATGGGTTCAAGAGGAAGTCAGTCCTGAATTTTCCCTAGAAGCTGCAATGACTGAACTGAGATTGTCATACTTTGGACATATTATGAGAAGACGTGATTCATTAAAAAAGACAGTAATGTTTGTCAAGGTGGAAAACGGAAGGAAAAAAAAGGAAGGCTGCATTACAGGTGTATAGACTCCATTAAGAAAGCCGTAGTCCTGAGTGTGCAAGACCTGAGCCGGGCTGTTGATAACAAAGTGACCTGGAGGTCTCCCATTCGTGAGGTTGCCACAAGTCAAAATTGACTTGAGGACGGTGACCAAAAAAATACGAACAGTAGATATCTCTTGATTCCAGTATAGCTTCCTCCAGAGCTCTCTTGGCCAGAGAACAGTCTCTGTGTAAAAGAATAAATGAGGACAAATCTGACATGAAAAGCAGCAGTATTGAGAAATGAGTGGGGCAACACTTGAATCTCACAGGACACTGTCTCTGACTATAAGGTCGTGAATAAATTTCTCAATGAACAAAAGAACTTCAAAAACAGAGTGTAATGAGATATGAGTAAACAAAATAAGATTCAAGCCTGTCTTCAATGGCTTGAAGAAAAACAAAAGCCCTTTATCTCACTACATTTGCTAACTAGTTCGTCTTAGATGATTTACACTTACTTTATACCACAATTCAATCAGTTTTCTCTACAGGTAATTTTTCCCCAAGTCTGTTCCTTCCGCTTTTAATCCCCTACCCACTAGAACAGCAGTTCTTAGCCTATGTTCCACAGATCACCAGGAGGCTACAGTGTATTTACAGGGGGTCCACAAAGGCTTGAAGAAATGTTATGAGCTTTTACAGTTTTACAGGCTTTGCGGGATGCAACTTTGATCTGCTGGGAATGATCTTGCTGATGAGTTGTGTTGTAGAACAGAAAGTGTTTGTCAGCAGGGAGGATTAGGCAACAAAGAAAGAGAAAGAATCTCTTCCAAGACTTCACCACATAGCTTTATTTCTCTCTCATCTGACCCCTCTGCTGCCCCTTTCTTCTCCTTTTTATGGTAACTTTTCCATATTGTGTTGTCAGTTTCAAAGGCGCATCCTCTTTCCAAAACTGAGTTCTGTGCACTCCGTCTCCACTTGCAGTTTTTCAGTCTGGAGATGTGAGCCTTGGCTGCTGCTGGCATGGACATTTTTTTTTAATAAAAAAGAACTTTTAAGAAGATACAGTCCTCCCTCCACATTCACGGGTTTGATTTTTGCAAATGTGATTATTCGCAAGGTACACACATGCCTTCCCTCCCCCCCACCCCGGCACATTCTCCTTCTCCCATTCCCATACATTTTGCCAGCACAGAGAAGGAAGGCAGGTACCCAGACAAAGGACAAGGAAATATGGAGGAGGCATGTGCATGCCTTCCTTCTCTCTTCCAGCGCACACCCCCCCCCCACTGATTCCCTTGCCTCTGGCCCTGGCCCTGAGAACTCAGGTCAAGGCAAAGGCAAAGGAATTGGGGAGGACGCACACGCCTGCCTTCTTCCCTCTGGGACTCCCCTTCCCATTCTCTTGCCTCTGGCCTCAGCCCTGAGTTGTTGTGCCAAGTCAATAGGCAAGAGAATCGGGGGAAGGCTCATGTGAGCCTTCCTTCTCCCCTCTGGAGCTCCCCCTGCCATTCATTTGCAGTTTTTCCACTTTAGTGAGGGTTCTGCATCCTGAACCCTCGCAAAAGTAGAGGGGTCACTATACTTGGGCCAGGAGCTGTGTAATGACCTAATAAATACACCTAATTGTTTTGCTGGGTTTGTAAAGTCTCCTTTCTGAACTGTTCCCAACTAATTTTTTTTCTGGTTGTGCTGCTCATGAAGATTAGGTGACTTGTTCTCTGTATCTCATACATTCCTTCTACCACCTTTGGTTTCTTCTTAATTCACTCTCTTGGCAATTGCTGGGTGCAAGTTAAAAAGAAAACAAAATCATGTTCCCTGGGTTTTTTCTGCTTGAAAAGAGAGAGGGGTAAATGTTGCACAGCCTCTACTTATCTTGGGAGTTTTTTACTCTCTTTCTTTCTCTCTCCTTTTCTCTTTCTCTCTTTTTTCTCTCTGTGATATATGTATACTTGGCATGAAAAATGCTGCAGTTGAAATGTTTGCTGTTGTGATTCTGTAGTCCTGCATCATCCTCATAGGTAATCTTTGCTTTGGGCTTTGTTTTCCTGCTGGGGGAGCATTTCTCTCACCTCCCCTAGAGGGCTGGTATTTTTAATAACTGTTTCAGCATTTTTAGGCTTCTTCATACATAATCTTACTCTTTCGTCTCCACTCATCTTCCCCAACCCCACTCTTCTTCTTCCTCCATCCTTCTTTCACAAGTTGCATGAAGCAATGTTTCAGATATTTGATCCACCAGGTCAGGTCCTGAAATGGAAAGATTAGATGTCTCTGATGAAGAAAGATATATAACATATCGCTATACTCTGATCTGTATTCCAGTTGGAATATGGAGGGGATCAGATTTTAAGGCTATACCAGATGTGTCCCAATTCTGATAAAGGTGGGGAGGTGTGCCAGTATAACTTGCTGTGGGTGTCCATGTTTTGCTCCTTAATTCACTGAGATTATTAGCTTCTGTGCTCTCTCTGTGTCTTTGTCTGATTGGTGACCTTCACCTACAAAGTTAGCATAGGACTGTAGAATTTTGAAAACGATCCTTGAGCTGAAGTAGAATTCTTTGCAGAGCTTTGAAAAGTTTCTCTCTCTCTTTGGACTATGACTCCCAGAATTCCACAGCCAGCAATTCCTTTTTCCAAGCTCTGGAAAGCATCCTACCTTAATCTAAGGACTGCTTCCAGAATTCTACAGTTTTCAAACCACCAAACCTTTGTACTTCAGTCAACAGATTCAAAAAGTATTGTTTCTGGATTATAACAGGTTGAGGGACGAGAGAAAAAGGAATGCGGGCATATTGCACCAAATCCACAAATAATTCTCTCCAAATTTGAAGATACTTGATAAGCAACTTTAAATAAATATTTGATACACTTCAGAGTTTTAAATTTTCAGTTAAGTCTTGGTGGTCTGTGCAACAAATGATATGTAAAGGAGGTCCCAAGTAAAGAAAAGGTTAAGAACCACTGCACTGCAGTATTGTTGTTGTTGCTGCTGTGTGCCTTCATGTTATTTCTAGCTTATGGCAACTCTAAGGTGAACCTATAATGGAGTTTTGTTGGCAAGATTTGTTCAGAAGGCTTTGCCTTTGCCTTCCTCTGAGAAAATGTTTAATGGGGTATGTGGAAGGAAGGCCAGACCTCACAGGCATGCTTCTCTTTCTCCCTGTCTGGAGTAGCAGCATCCCTTTAATCCTGCTATAGCACCCTGACAGCCTCTCTTTCACTTATTCAACCGTGCTTTCCCTTTAAAATCACCACCTTAGTGGAGAAAAGGGCAGAGTTTAGCAATGGTTGGTCAAAAAGGATTGATCACCCATGGTAGCATGTTCTTATAAAAGTAAATCTGAAGAAAATACTTTGTTGAGGCAGAAATTATAAAAATAGAATGTACTGGTTATTAAAATAAAATGCAGGGGAAAAGGGATTGGGTGGTTCGAGAATATCCGAACAAAATAACACTTCCCCAAAGATGTTTGACTAATGTGTTCAATTTACCACAGCATTCAAGGATAGAGCTTTCACACACACTCAGACGTTTGACTCCTCTTAGCACAAAGGTGTATCTCCCAACTGAGAGTACCACTTTCTGACCCACTCAGAAGTGGTTTAGTTTCTTCTCTGCCCCACAGTAGGCCACTGAGAAGACAACCCTCTTTTCTGGCAACCCCCTTTTGGTTGACTGAGGGCTCTGACTTAAAGTTCTCTCTAAGAATCTCACTGAAGAAAGCTAGAATCCAATTCACGCTCCCTACATGTATGCTTTATGCTGTCGCACGGACAGCCCCTCCCTCTTGCTAGGAGTGGGTTTTGCTCAGACAGAGCCAAACTGGTTATATGACCACCTGTTACTAGGGCAGCTCTGCTAGCCACACCCCCAGGTTCCATCACAATGTATATGAGCCATAGCATATAACGGTTGCTGGAGCTAATATTCTACAGTACACGCTTGGTTATATAGGGATACACACTCACATGTGTACAATTCCCACTGATGGATTCTCAGAGTCTTCCTCTTTCCCAGACTCCCAGCAGTTCTCATGGAACCATGTTTTTCCCCATACTTTGATCTTGCCAACCCCCAAAACTTTCTCAGGTCTCCTTATCAGCCCCCAAGTTGTTTCCTAACACACCTCTGGTGTTTTCTTTATCTGAGCCCTTTGCGTATCCATCTAAACACTGACCAGATGCATTGTGGTTGGTGTCTCTCAACCTACCCTCTTTAAGCTCTCTCCACTAGGATGAGATGCACTGACACTTTCATTTTATGCACAATACATTGTTACCTGTGGTCCTAACATAGGTTCTGTTACTGTTATAAAGTACACTAAAACTCATACATAGTAAATTACATGAAAGTTGCTATCATGGCTAATTAAACAGAGTCATGCTTGCGTGGCATGGCTGAACACACACAAAACCATCATTCAGATTTTACCTGATGTTTAACATACAACATATGGTGACCTGTTACACATGATGGTAATCCAAGCCTTTTGCTACACCGAGATGATAACTCACTACCACAAATGTTTTATACCAGCATACCATATTGGGAGGGGGGCCCTAGCATAATCATTATCCTAGATGAGTCACATTATTAATCATGGCAAAGAGCACAGCTGACAAGACAACTGGGGATCTCTCTGTCTCTGTGTTGTACTCAGTTTGGACAAAGACTTTGCACCACAATGCAGTTGTTAATCTGCTGATCTGTGCCAGATGTCTTTGATCAGAGTTAACAGTGGACCGTGAAGATTATCACTATATTGATACCATTTGCATTTCTGTTCAGTTGGATTTCTCCTTTGCTCTGCCAAATCCAACTTGTGTATAAAATATTTGCTGACTGCAAATATTCAGTCTGGTGAAGTAGGCTGTAATCCATGAAAGTTTATGCTGAACAAAACATGTTAGTCTGTAGGGTGCCACAAGATTCTTTCTTGTATTAACATCGGCCTTAGTGGATTTTTAAGGGGTTTGGTTCGTTGTCTATGACCAATATCCTATATGCTTTTACTGTAGCATAACTGTATACCCACTGTAGCTTTACTTGCACAACCAGTTGTGTAGTCAATGCCAAGACCTTGAGCTCACCAGCTGTACAAAGATTGAAAAGCTCCCCACTCACTAAGTCAGAAGTATAATTGGCTCCACTACTAAGTGCACTTTTCGTCCAACTATTTTTAAATCAGCATAGTATCCTAGCAGGATTGTGGCTTTTCTCTATAATTGATTTAATGGTGCTTGGCTGTTCTGTTGCATTATGATAGTGTTGATACATTTTCTAGGAATCTAAGGACCTCCTACTGTATCTCCAGAAGCAGGACAAGAATCTCACATCTGCTGATAAAATGGTGCAGAGATTACAACAGCGAATTAAGGACAGAGATGCTGCCTTGGAGGTACTGTCTGAGGTGTCCAGAACAATTCTTTGATTTGGTTTGTTGTTGTTGTTTTTGTGGGGAGTAGTTTGTGCTAACACATGTCACAGCCTTTGCTCTGTCCCAGACAGCAAGTATTCTTTTTCTTACTGTCTGGCACATCAATTGTGGGAAGGAGATGCAACCAATTAAGAGGAAGAGTGGGTTGTATGAGGTGTGAATCTAACATCTATGCGCAAGGTTGTTTGCCTCTGTGACCCTTGTTATTCACTTTCTGTTCCACCCCACATGGGTATTTTTTTATTGTAGCAAGCTGTAGATGAAAAGTTCTGTGTCCTTGAAGACAAAGAACAAGAATTGCAGCAACTTCGTTTGTCTGTGAAAGAGCAAGAGCATGATTTGGAAGGTCTGCAGCAGGTCCTCTCTAGTAACAAGGCTACCATTCAGGTAGGTCACAGCAGGATCATGCCTGTACTGCCTTTTCTGCCTGCTATGACTTCCTGCGCACTGTTGGGATGAAATACAGTGTGTTTTGAAAGAGCTCTTGAAATGTGTTCTTTCCCTCTTAAATTGAGTTGAACAAGACCATGGTCAATCATGGTCAAAACCATGGTTCTAGAGTAACACTCATTTCCATTTCTTAGTAATGGACTCAATAAGCCAGTGAGTCATTTGTCTCAACAGGCCAGTGATTCATCTCACTGAATTAGTTTCTTTTCAGCTGAAAATATATGGAATTAACCCTTAACCTCAGAATATAAAAATTGAATGTTCCCATTTTGAGTACTTCAAATGAACTTCTTACCTCACTCCATCTGTGCAAGAGGGCAATATAATGTTGGGAGTGTTTCCGATGTTCCATGCTTACAAATGAAATCAGTGCTATTTGTTTTGAACTTCAGGAAATCTACAAGAAGTTTTGGCGTTTTCCAAGTTGATCAGTTTGCTGTCCACTTTTTGTCCTGTTAGGATCTAGAAAGCTTACTGAAAGCTAAGGACCTAGAACTTGAGCACCTGTTGGCAACCTACCAGAATTTGCAGTGGCTGAAAGAAGAAATGGAAGCAAAATTATGCAGATGGCAGTCAGAGCAAGAGGAAATGATCCGACAGCTGCAGACAGCTCTGCATGACAGGAACAAGGAAGTGGAAGTAAGTTTTGTGGTTCAGCTTCTGCTGCAGAAGCATGCTAATGTTGAATGATAGTAGTTGGGAGGCACTGGAGCTATTGCCCCATCTTTCTCACTAGCTCCTGCTGCTAGACCCAGTTTTTTTGGCATGTATCATCTCTGACTTGACTACCAAAATAAAAACTGCCATTGCTAGTATTAACCATAGAGTATGGCCATAAATGTGCCAAGATGCCCAAGGAACTGAAGCAGAAAAAGCTGCTAGTTCCGAAATGCTTGCAGCTGGGTCAACAGTAAAGCCACAGGACTTCTGGATACACAGGTCCTGTTTTCCTCCTTATCTTTGTTCTTTCCTTAGGTGCTCTGTACAACACTGCTGTGCAAGCTTGAGCCTGGGCAGAGGGACACAGTGAAAGAGCTGTGCCTCCGTCTTCACAAGAAAGAGAAGATCATTGAGGAACTCCTCCATGAGAAGAGCCTTCAGACTGTAGAACAAGTGACAGAGCTTCAAGAGTTGCTGCGGGCAGTGAGCACCAGAGAACAGCAGAGCCACGTAAGTGCAGCAGCAGTTCAGTGTGATTCTCACCATTCTTATCTGCTTCAAGGTATATACTCTTCCAGTTCTGCCCACAGCACAATAGTATAAAGTTGGGTGTGGGATGTGGCGGGGAACGGGGGCTTCCTGTTTTAATTCCCACTCCCGGCCTCGGCATTTTGTGTAGCAGACTTCTGATTACCTGTGATTGTGTCCTAGACTCTGGCTTTCAAAGCAAGATAGGGATTCCATTAGTGTACCAATCTTCTTGCAGTCTGTTCCCCTGAGCTGATGGAAGTGGTATTGATAATATTGGTAGTATTAAAAACCCCAAAAAACTTGTTTTTGAGGAGGATTTCAACATTAATGTAGGCATCAGTGTTTCCTTCAGTGGGATGGCTTAGGATTTTGTTGCCTTTCTGACAACAATGGCCCTCTTTAGATACCTAATTTTCTTGTGATGAAAGGATTGACTGTGGGGATGAGAGGCCACTGTGCTCCCCTCCTTGCAGATAGTATACTTAACAAATGCCTGAATAGGGCTGTAGGGAGCATGCAGCCCTCCAGATGTTGAACTGCAATGCCTATCAACCCTAGCCATTGTAGCTAATAGCAGAATTTGCAATTCAGCAGAACGGTAAGGATCACACATGCCCTATTCCTATTCTAAAGTGGTGTGTGATCTGTTTTAATGTGGACATGGGTGAGCAAAATGAAGTTTAATTGAAACAAGTCATAGATAGCATTGGTTAGGGGTTCTGCTGATTTGGGGATGGGTGATCAGTATTTTCTTCAAAGGGCTGCACTTTCCTTTTAAAATCAAGTTTTAATTTGAAGGTAGCCTTTTTCCTGGAGAGCCAAGAAGCCCTCTCCTTGAGAAGCTGAACCTGGTCATGGTTATACACTCCATAGTCACTTCAGGGTTACATTAGTGCATGCTCTGTTGGGTCTGTCTTTGCTGATAGTGTGGAAGCAAGAATGCAACTGCTGAGTTGCTAAAGTGGAGCAAGACAGAGGGTAACATATAGCATCTATGCATGTTTCCAGTTTTATTCTGGTATACATTTTCTAAGTGGGTTGAGAAGAGAGTTATCTTAAGGATTTTCTCAAACAATATGAATCTGTCCAACCCTTCAAGTTAACTATTGAGGTATTGTTCTGTCCCTCCTCTTCCTCTTGAAGTGTGGCAGGTGCACATGAAGGTCAGAGCATTGCTTGAGTTAGATCAAGACTGTGGATCATCCTGACAAAAAAGTTAATGTGGTCCCATAACTACTGTTCTTGAAGGGGAGTGGGCACAAATCTTTCCTTTTTCCACCAGCATTCTGGGATGGGAATTTTTAAAGTAAGGTTTTGACTATTCTGGTTTTAATACTGATTCTGATTTGCTGGTTTGATTCAGGCTTTAAATCATTGTCTCAGGTGTATATATATTTGTACATCTATTTGCCACTCTGAAAATATATACATACACATACTAACTAGATGGACCTTTGATTTACCAGACTGCTGAGTCTTATAGTAGTATATGCAGGAGCCCTGATAGAAAGAAGTTATGAGCTGCAAAGTCTTTTTCAGCAACTGGTGAGCCAGACTTATCCACCAAAAACTGATGATTCCACTGCTCAGCTCATACAAAAGGATGTGCCTGTTGAAATAAGAATGTTTGTCTCTGAGAAAATACATATTTGTATGTGAGAGTGAAACATAGGGAAGTGTACACCACATAAGAGTAAGGTTGGCAGAGGGAAAAATAAAAAAAATTCTGTTGTGAAAGAATTCATAGGACTGACGCAGAGAGATGAGGCTTAATTAAATTAACTGAGCAAACGGAGATCTCAGGTAAAATTCTGCACCCAGAATACAGACAGTTGCGTCTTAAGTCATATTCAGCTTGTTTTTCTTTTGCTAGTTGTGCTGATGTCCAAAGAGTGGGAAAATGTGCTGAGAGTGGCTTGATTCAGGCCCTTTTTGCATGGCATTTGTCATGCAAAAGGGCCTCCAGAGCGTCACGCAATTGCGAGGAGCGTTTCAGACAACGTCCTTGCAATCGCGTGACACTGCCGGGGCCAGCAGACACCGATTGCACACTATATCATTTTTGGCTTTTAGCCGAAAATGGTGCACGATCGCACATCGCTCCGGGGCCCCACACACAGTTACCGTACGTGTGGAGTCTTTGGAGCCGCGGCCCTCACACTTCCTCCCCCAGCACAGCCTGGGAAAATACCCGGCTGTGCTGTGGAAGGAAGAGGCGGAGCCCTTATGGTGCCTGCTGGCCAGCAGGCAGCTCCTGCAGAGCAGAAGCAGCAGAGACGTGAGAACTTCACCGAATAGGCTGCTCACGTGATCTCCACACGACCACACCAGACGCAGGTAAGTTGCGGAAAGGACCTCAGAAATATTGCTCTTGCTTGAGAATGTGTAAACCTATTTCTGGTATCAATAATGACATTTCCAGAAGTTGTGGCATTTTCTTGAACCAAACAGAACAAACAACGTTTTGGTTTATGGCTTTTAAAAAGAAAGTTCTGGGCCACCTCTGAAATAGAGAGGCCACTTATACAGGAAACTCTGAGGCTTGTAGTTTTGACTGGAGTGTGTAAAATCATGTAACACCCTCCTTCAGTCATTTTAAGCCACAGGGCACCATAGTTCCTTTCCACTGGTATTTCTGGTGCACATGGAGTCACTGGATTATAGTGGCAAACTGACCCTTATCTTCCCAATCCCTGGAATAAACTTAGAACATTGAGATCTTAGAGGTAGTGGGAGCCAGTGGTACTGGTAAAATAGTCCTGTATGGCAGAACTGTATAAGGAGATGAGTTAGGCCTTTGGCCTGACACCATAACCCAGGGACAGGGAACAGTGCCTGCAAGGCATTTGTAACTTGTATGTGATGAGCACATATGTGATACACACAAAATACAAAAATTAGAGTCTTATTTAGGATACCTGTTTTCTGGTGAATGGTGTTAGGCAAAGTCCTGGATGGAGGGAGATGTAAACTGTGTAATGTGAACAGTTACTACACATAGTTTGCAATCCCTAGGAATTCTGAAGGTTTTCAAGTAATATTTGTAAAATGCTGGAAAACATACAAAAGTATTGCACACTTTCCTCATATATCTTGTGGATGATATTATGCTGTGGTACTATGCAGTAAACATATAGATAACTTCATTTGTCTGTGACACAATGTCCATTACAAAACATTCTGACAAAACAGTGTATCTAGTACAACAAGTTGTGTACAAGTGACATAATTACATTAAAAACAAGAATCACAAAGAAGGTTAAAAAGCAAAGGACAAAACAAGAAGTTGCTGATTAAGATTTCAGATCAACAGTAATGATAGAAGCTACAACAGCTGTTCCCCTTTGCTATCCACTGGTGATGTCTTCAGAAAATCAGTGGATCTTTTGGACTGCTACTGCAAAGGTGGCAATCTTGAGTGTAATGAATTTAGAATGATCAGCCGACAGGTCACAAATAGTATCCGGCAACATCCAATGTGCCCTTGGTCTCAAAATGTCTCCCAAGAAATTCATCCTGGGGTTACTATAATAATGGCAAGTGTAATAAATAGACTCAGTCTTCCACTTCCCAAGCCTCAAAGTCATAGTCATTGCATATAAGGAATCAGTTTATACCTTCCTTCCAGATGAGCTGATGGCATAGTTTCAAAATGGAGGGCAGTAAAAGCTTTTCTGAGAGCAACAAAGGTTTCTTGGAAGTCCTATTTGAAGTATTGTTCTTTCTTTAGGAGGCTATACCATGGGGAAGACACTTGCTGTTAGCTAGCAAGCATATTTTCGTAAGAATCAAGCTCAAAGATTCAGGATATCATAGAAGCATAGAGTTGGGAGAGATCACGGGACCATCCAGTCCAACCCCCTGCCATGATAAAATATGATAAAATATTTTGAGGACGTCCAGAAGAGAAGTCCGGACGTTCTCAAAATAAGATTGGGCCAGTGGTGACCAAAATGGGCCTATCTACCCTGAGGGTGTTGCTCAGTGAAACATAGTTTTGTTAGACTGTGATTGTCCAAGCCCATCAATCTTTTCCCATAAAAAATGACACTTTATGGATTCTAGCCTTAATGGAAGGGAGATCAGCTTTCAGCCTTAGCAGTGATGAGGGTACCCTTGTAGGGGGTGCCAACAGTTCCTTCAAAAACTTGCTTTGGATGGTCTCAACCATAGCAGCATGGCCCTGTCCCCCTATTTCTGTGCCATATAGCAGTTATGGCAAAACTTTGGCAATAATTTTTTTAAAGATGGGGCCTACTATGGAACTTGCATTGACCCAAAGTCAGTATTGCTTTTGCTGTCCTCCAGGCTAGAAGTTTTGCTGCCTCTAAGTAGAGTTTTCAGTTTCCATTATAAGAAAAATGTTCCCCGATACTTAAAACAGAAGCATTGCTCAGTCAAATGACTATCTAAATGCTGTTTGTGAAGGTGCGTCCTATTCAAGAAGACCATTACCTTTGTTTTGGAATAGTCAATAACTATGTAGTAGCATTTCACACAGCCTTGACTGGTTCTAATCAATTTTTCTGTATTTCATTCATTCATATATGAGTATACACACACACACCTCCTGCACTGAGTTGAAATTTTGCCTGTTAACACAGAAATGCCATATCACCACAGCTGTCTATATTAAACAAAGAATATTTATATGCTGCTTTTCAGCAAAAAAAAAGGTCTTGCCAGCCTTAAATAGCCTGTATACTGCAGCATAGGATACATGTGCTGCAGTAAATTTCCCTGAATTTTGAAGTATTCCACCTTGAGAAGGAAAAATAGGAACAGTCTAAAGAGTCCTATATGGTTGCAGAGTGCCCTCTTGAGGTGAGAACTTCAAAAGAACTTCAAAAGAGCATGTCCAGGAGGTGGAAAAAAGGAATGTACAACCAAGGATTTTATTTTAAAAATAATTTACTATGCTTTTTCGCTCCGAAAAGGGAGACTCTCAAAGAAGCTTACAAAATACAAAAACATAAAAATAATTATTAAAGTACATATAAGAAGCTGAAAGCAACAGCAATACACGCGCGCGCGCACACACACAGAAACACCCTAACAGTAAAGCAAAGCAACAGTCGATTAAAATTTTTGTTTTAAAAGAAATGGGTTAACTTGCTGGTGGGATACAGGTAGAGGAAGATGATCTACACTCTGGAGGCAGTGGGTTTCATCACCTGCAGGAAAGCCCTCTTACCTGTTGCTGTCTGCCATCATCCTTCACCTTAGTGGCATGGGTTGGTGTCAGTATGCCTGCTACAAAAGCATAATGCAGTCAGTCCTCAACTTTTGTAAGCGAGAGGGGTACAAGAGCCCCACAAAAGTGGGAAAAAACTCAGAAATAAAAATTGTGAATATTATATATGTTTTTTTTTTTACCTGAGAACACTTTTCTAGGAATCTCTAAGTTCTCCAGCATGATCTTATGATCCACTTCCAGCAGAAGTATTAGGAGCGGTATCCCAAAGTCTTCCATTTCCTTTTAAAGAGCACTATTGAGGTAGATGAGTGGGATCAGCATTTCTCAGATGGAAGGAACCTTCAACCACACTGCCAGGTTGTAAGAAAGCTCTGCTCTAGGTTCTCATTGTCAGCCACTTTACTCTGGAGTTGGAAATTCTGTTCAGACTCTGAAAAGCCATGACGTATTAGTAAATTACGTGCCCATTTGTGTTCTTAGGTGCTAAAGCAAGGAAATTCTGGCACCAGTATCACAGTCTCTGAGAGGGAAAATAATGGATCCAAAGTGGAAAAAGGTTGGTGTGTAAAAAGCTTCTGTTTGTTGATGGCTCAAGGCAGTTTGCTTGGTTGCACAGTTTTACCACTTCACGCTATAAATAGGCTTTAAGCTCATACATTTGATCACTGAAGAGAATGGCAATGTCAGGGAAGTGAGGAAATGCCAGCAAGAAAGCTAGAAATAAGCTGCATTTTTTTTTGTTATTTGCAGTTTTTTAATACTGAATTGCATCTGAAAAGAATCTCAGATCAACAGTAGAACACAATTGGCAGATACGATTACTTATGTTTAGCCCTGCAATCTGAATGTATGCCAGACAAGGTTACGTATTACACCTTTACCAGGAGAGAGAGACTGCTCCATCCCTGTGAAAAGGAAGCAGAAGCAGTGCCACATCGATTTCCCACCCCTGATGCTCTGTCATGAGAAGAAAAGGCTGGGGCAGCTGCATGCTTCCTGCTGGAGGCTGGTCTCATCTAAGGAACCAAGCCTTAAAGACAGAGATTCCTCTAGAGAGCTGCTGAAGCAACAGGGGTGGTTCTGCTGCCTCACTGAACCCAGTGGTATATCTGGTCCTGAAGGGATGGTTTATTTTTCATCTCTAGGCATTCTTAAGGGGGACAGATTGTCTGGATCTATTTCTGTCTGGTTTTTGCTGTAGTCTTGCCACCAAGACAGATTGGCTCACCAGTACCGGGAGAGGGATAGTGTGATCCTGCTGATTCTCAGTACCATTGATCAGGGTATATTTCAGGTTCATCTGTGAGATGGCAAATGGCAGTACTTTGCTCCAGAAATATTCCTGTCTTCATGCCTGCTTCCAGATCATGGTTGCTGTGGCATTTATGAAATAGAATATATTGAGGACTACGTTGGAGACAAAAGAGGATCAAACAATCATAGAGCAGGGCTAAACACACAAAAGATGGAATCAGTCAAGTGTTCAACATTCTTATAGGCAAATCTCTTTAGGAAGCATTGAAGAAAATTCCTTTGACAGACTGCTTGGGGCAACTTTTTAAAGGTCAGCCAAATAGAAGGATGCATGTGACTACGGGCTGTGTAGTTTCAGCCTAATGTTGTGTTTGTTTTCCCTTCAGGTGCTCTGGAGACAACTGCTGGACTTGAAAAGGAACTAATTAATGCCAAAGAGGAGCTTGAGCTGTTGACACGAAAAGAGAGGGAAAGCAGAGTGAGTCCAGAGATATCTGAGACCACTTCCAGCAGGTGCCCTGGGGGTTTGGCATAGTTCTGGGCTCTTTTTTAGCATTGTGGAGGATGCCACAGGCCAGGTTAAAGATCTGGTGTATTTCTTTCCTCCCTCTGCTAGTGATCAGCAGAGGTGCCTTTCAGAAGTGGTGTGATGATTACTTAGCATTTGACTTTGTCTGGTTCAGTGCTTTCAGTATTAGTTTTATTCCATAGGTTGGCTTTGCTTTTCTGTAGGCAGGGAATTTCTCATTTCTAGTGGAGTACTTTACCCTAGCCCAGGGATGCCCAGCTTTTGTCCGTCTAATGTCCTAAGTGTAGCCCTCTTGGGTGCCCAGACTCCGCTGCCACTAATTTCTTTTTCCTTTAGCACTGATTTCTCTCTGTTCCTTCAGATTCTTGGATCTGTTTCCTGCTAGTAATGAGGAAAGAACAATCTGTACCAGAATTACTGGTGGAAGAAGGTAGAGAGAAGGCTCCCCACTCCCTCTTACAGAATACTCTGGCACATGAGACTTTCTGTGCTGGCTTAGGGGATAGAGAGAAGTTACCCCAGTTCTTCCCAGCAGGAAGAGAAGATCACTGCTGTATGCTATGTTGTGTATGAATGATATCCTGAACTCTGAAACTAACATCTCAACTGGCTCTCAAGGCTGAAAGGTTATGTGTCCTTGCGTTAACCACTGCCTTCTTTCTTCATGAGGGCTGTATGACTAATGCATTCCTTTGCAGTGGGATCACCATGCCCAAGTTCTCCTCCCAACCTGATGTCAATCTTAGCTCACTTTTTTACTGTCCTAGACAAAAAGAAAGATTGTGCTGGGCTCCTCTTTGAACACTTTACCATGTAGCGTTGACATCCCACAGAAGAAAAAATGACCAATTCCAAAGAGGGGGTGTTAAGAATCAGCATGGGAAGCAGCGACCCCTTCCTTAGGCAAAGCTGCCTCCTTGTGATCATACTGATGTGTGTGTTTTTCTCCATAGATAGAACTCTCTGCACTTCAGTCTGTGGTAGCTTCCCAGGAGGAAGAACTGCAGGTTCAGGCTTCTGATGTTGAATCACTTACAAGAAGCATCCAGATAAAAGAAGAACTCATAAAGGTAGGTTTACTAACAAAAGTGTCTGATAAACCATTCTTTTTTTCTGCAGATGGTGATGTAGTGCCTCTAGTGTTTGGTATTTTCCACTGACCACCTGGTTCTTACATCTACTGCAGAAGATCAAAAGTAGAAAGTCAGTGTTTTAAATACCAAATAGTATGCAACAGAATCTTCGAAGACATAACATGCCTGTTCTGTATTTAATCCTATGTTTTATAGTGTTAAAAAGCCTGTGTTCAGGTTTAGGTTTCAAATCCTCCCATTTTGGATTTTTCTCAAGACTTTCATGTGATAGATCTTGTGCGTTCCACAAACATTGTGGTTAATGCCCATTCTTTGACTTCCAGGACTTACAAATGCAGTTGGTTGACCCTGAAGAAATGCCAGCAATTGAACAACTTACCCAGGAAGTTTTAATGCTGCGGGAAAAGATAACCAGAGTGGAACTGCAAGGACAGGAAGACCGAGGAAACAAGAGGTCACAGGTATGATGGAAAAAGGTGTGACTCTTTGATATGGTACTTTAGCTTAGACTTTGTCCCTACAACAGGCGTTTAAAATAGACTATGAATAGACTGGCCATAGGTGACTTCAAGAGATTTTTGACTGTGGAGAGCAGGGTTCAGTTCAGCCATGAAAACCTACTGGGTGACCTTGGGCATGTCACACACTCTTAGCCCCAGAAGACCCATGATAGATTCACCTTAGGATCTTCATAAGTTGAAACGGTTTGAAGGCTCACAATAGCAACAAGGCATGTGAACTGAGTTCTGCAGATTACACTGTATGACCTCTGTTGTCCTAGATGTTTACTTCAACAGGAGACGTTCGTCTTCTGCAGAGTCCTATAATAGAAGCCATCTGGGCTAGATCAGCCTGGATCTGATCAATGCAAGGAAATTTTTTTCAGTAATCTAAAGAGATATAGCTTAGGCTGTGTTTGAAAACAGTGTGGTAGAGATGCCTTGTCGTAGGAGTTTATTTCTGCTTGGCCTGTATGTAGCAGCAAAGTCCACACTTAACCAGAAAGTGAAGAAGAATGTTTACATTGTAGCTGTTGCTGGCACTGGAGGGCCTGGTGGCAGAGAGGAATCAGCTGAATGAAACCCTGAAGGAAGAAAAGCAACTCTACAGCAATTTGGTGAAGTTGCATGTTCATCCTGCCAGGTGAGGAGTTCCCCTCCACCAGCTACAGATAGTACTGGGGCATCTTGCAGAAAGAATTTGGATTTTCTCTGTAATTTACTAGAGTGAAGAGCTATAATGATCACCTTCCTCTAGCTGAGGTTTCCTTAATATTTTCTTCTCTTGTTAGATACTAACACAGCTTATTAAATCAATCCTCCGTATACTTTTAGGAAAAGGGCTGTTTCTGTATCCAGTCTGTAAGAATTACTCAATTTTCTCACCTTTCACTTCCACAATTTCCCAGTTTTCTCTATGCCGGAGTGAGGAAAACCATGAGGGAGTTGCAGGAAACAGCCTTAGTTGGATTATTGGTGTAGTTTAAAAGGTTCAGAGGAAGAGGTGAGCTAAGTGAGTGGTCGATGTTAATAACATTATAAGCCTCTTTTAATACACTTTCTTTTTATGTGACCTCATCAGTTCTGGACCAGAACAGACTCTGCAAGTGGAGCTGGAGGAGGTCCAGGAACTCCGCAGACAATTGGAAGAGGCCCTCGGAAGAAGCCTGGAGCACCTGAGCAGGCTGGAATCACTGCATGGCATTGGAGGTGGGGAACAGGAACGTGTGACAGTCCTGCCCAAGCATGCCTTCTGAGCTCTGGCCTTCACACTGCCCCTGGCACAGGATGGAATCTGATCACTAACCGAATAAGCCTGGGAGGGCTGATGAGTTCTTGCTGGAAATAGCATTCTGTGCTGGTCACTTCTGTTTCATTTACATTCTTAATGCGGTCCTGCCAGGGAGGATGTAAATATATTTCATCATCTTATCGTTCCTTTCTAGTTGCTCCCCATCCAGCGCTTTCCTTTTCCTTCCCTTCTCAAATTTGGTGAAATAAAGTTTCTCTACACCCCTACTCCTTCAGAATCTGTGTTAATTGTTCTGTGCCATGCATTACATATATTTGTAACTATTGGGTGGGGGGTAATAACGCTTCTTGTTTTGTTTTATTGAGCTTCTTTCCACCCCATGCTTTCTTTATGAAGCTCAAATAAAACCCTCCCCAAAACATCTTTCAAGTATAAGCATAGTTTAATGTGGGTAACTAGCTCTGGGGAGTTGCATGTTTACTCCTTGCAATTTTGTCGAGTTCTCCAATGTCAACTAGTGTCTCAGCAGCTACATTTAGAGCTTTGCTTAGTAAAGTAATAGCCATTCTGTCACAAGTCAGATAGCAGTAAACCCAGACAGCAGTCTGCCATTCTAAGGAACACAGAGGAGAAAATATGTTATAACCAGCTCACCCTAATGCTGGATCAGCCCACAAGCAGAAGTTTGTGGTGGACACACCTAAATGCAAAAGTTAGCCTAATTGTAAAATTACTGGTAAGTTACATAGAGGGTTGTGGGCCAACCCATTTTTAGACCCTTCTCACCTAGATGAATAGAATTAACCATATGATATTTATGTTTTCTCTGTTGGTTTATTTCTGCTGTTTGGGAACTGTCAAGTTCTTTGCTACAAGAAAAAGAACAATATGGCCATTAAAATCCAGATAAATGCAGCACAGGTTCTGGAATGATTCACTTTACTGGTGAATAAAAATATTCATATCTGATTAATAGCAAAATTCAATAAGTGACAATCATTCTATTGATGAGGAAGATTTTGTTAAGAATAGCATGTGCAACAGTGATGTTTCTGAATGGTGTTCTGAAACAGGTGAAGGTTAGAATTCAAGACTGGAAGACAAAGAGCAGGTGTGGATCTTCTTCAGCTGCAGCTCCAACCGTCCTAGCCAGCACAGTCAGAGATGAGGATTGTCGGAAGTTGTAGTCTCAACATCTAGAGGACCACAGGCTACCCCCAACCACTTCACAGTATCGAATAACGCTTATATGTACAGTTTACATCAGTGTAGTAGTATATCAATGTTTTGTCATTATTTCTTGAGTCAGCCTCTATTTCAGTCACGTATATTATCCTGTCGGGAGTGCTTTGAGGGTGTCCCTGCATGGCAGGGGGTTGGACTGGATGGCCCGTGTGGTCTCTTCCAACTCTACATTTCTATGATTCTATGATTCTAATAAAAGAAAGGCTTTGATGGCCATATCAGTCTTTTTTCCTTGACAGCACTTTGGTATAAATCAACACAGAAAATTCCAGTTTCAGATGGCTTCTTCTGTTCCCAAGCTTGGCCTAAATGGGCTGAGCTGTTTATGAGAACAGATCCCTGGCAGCCACTAATAAGTAAGTCAGAAAGGATGATGATTCCCAGCCCCCTTGAAGAATCCGTGAACATAACTGAAAGTGAGTGCCTGTATCAGCTTTGAAATGGCATAGTGTTTTTTTAACAAATTTTGCATGTGCATGTATCTTCTGTAAAGACAGCCTTTTACGTATGCTAAAAATGTCTGCCTTCAGGCTTTGCAATCAGGTATGCCAGCATATCCTTGCATGGCATAGTTGGGTTCTTGATGCTTTGCCCTTTCCTGTTCATTGATACCAAATCATAAGATGCAGACTTCACTGCTATTTGCTGGATAACGTGGTTTTAAGAGACAGGAGGTCTAACAGTGCTTCTTAGCTATGATAGGTAAAATGAAAAACTTTGTATACAGAATTATATACATCTGATTGCCTGATGCTAGGGACCGGAAGTCTTTTCACTTCATGCCCTACTTTTGAACTTCTGGGAGCATCAGGCTGGCCACTGCTGAAGACTGATAAACTTTTTGGACTGCTCTAGCAAGGCAGTTATCTTTCAGGAGGGGTTCATTGGTATGCGTAGCCTTTTCACTCAGATGGTTATGCTTCTAATACTACCCGTACTCCCATACTTTATTACTATAAAAGCAGCAAGGAAATTTTTTCAGGAGAACCAGTATTCCAATTTTTAAGACTTCAGGCTGGCCCAGAGACCACCTAGGTGGCTACTGCCTCAACCCACAGAGTGGGAACTTTGTAAATCAGATGTTTATGGAGTGTTCTTGGTTTATGGTCTCTTGCTAGAACATCCTTCCTCAACTTGGTATTTCAGATTCAGCTCTCATTTGTTTTAGCCAATGTGGTCAGTGAATATTGGAATGTGTGATCCAAAACATCTAGAAAGCACCAGGTTGTTGAAGGTTGCACAGAAAATGAAGCAGATGCTTTCTGGAATGCACCAAAGAATGGACAGGCTGGAAAAAGGAGGCTATGGTTGAATCTGGCATTTTCTGTATTTGCTCAGAAACCAGGGACACATAAAGAAATATCCTAATATAAGTATGTAAAATAATTATTGTAAATATTGATACAGTAGAAATACAGCAAAACCTAATGTACTGCAGCAAACTCTTCCTTGGTAACATAATACAGGTTTGTAAAAAAATTAATATGAATAATGTAGCTTCCTGTAGGATGCGTGAATAAATTTAGGATATTTCCATGAGCATATTCCCCCATTTGGTGCATTTTTTCTGATTTCTTTCTTCTCATGTATCTCACAGGTGGTTTTCTATTTTGTATTTTATTTATCTACAGTAGATTTTTACTCCATTCTTCCACAAAGTTCATAAATATTTTTCCCAACTCTGTCTTATCCTTAAGGTAATGCTGTTAAAAGAAGTTAGCAGAGAGTCTTCTCAATTGTGGTAGCTGGAACTCTCATATTCATCTTCCAAGCATTTTAGTTGCTTTTATAAATGTTATCTTTTTATTTCCTGTTTTGATTTTATTCATTGTGCAGTATCTTCCTGTTAGTTTGGTATTATCCAGTTTGTTCGCAGTGGACTAAAAATATAAACAAAGTATTAGGAAATTGTGTACCTACTTTGTATCCCTGTAACTATTTTGGCATTCAGGTTCATGCATCCAATCCAGTACAAGAGTGCATGCTGGAAGCCTTTCCCCTCATAAAATGTATACATTGTGCTTTTAATGATTTAAAAGACCAGTCCAGTTTGAATGCTGCAGCATCTTGTCTTTATTGTGTATCACTCACTTTTCCTTTGAATCTTCCCAAGCAAATATGTGTTGCTACTGTATCACAGAAGGATGTCTAAACCTTCCTCAGGACTTACTCATATGCTAGTAACTTCTAAATTTGTTATAACTCCCCCATTTGTTTACAGGATTGATGCAGATGAGCCATTGGTCATAGGGAGCAGTCAGCTTTTCACTAGCCCAGAATCATTCTCAGGATAGCACGAGGGTCAATCCATGTACTAATGGGTTCGATCCCCCCTCACCAGCCAATGCAGGAGCCGTCAACATTCTCTTCTGTTTTTCCATTAGATGTCCTAGCTATCTGGCCAGTTTTTAATTCTCCTGCTAACCAGAACAAACAAACAAACAGATACTTTTAAATTAGAGGTTAAAATAAGGAAATGTGAGTGCTGAGCAGGACAGGAGTATGGTAGAGAAGGAGAAAAAGCAAATGACTTCAAAATCTAATGAAGAAATGCTGAGCTAGATAGTGGAAAAATCTATTAGGGGGTGAGACAGGGCAAGATATGATTCCATCCAGAAGACCACTGCCCAGCATATCTCAGATGATGAAAGAAGGTCTGAATTACGGAAAATATTCCTGAGCTTCAGTGAAAGTGAGCCAGATGAAGTAAAGCTGATAGGACAGAAACAGCAAATGGAAAGAGGTGAGCAAAAGATGAAAGTGACAGATAAGGCTAAAATGGAGGAAAAGAAACAGAGGAATTAGAAGGTACCCGCCCTAAAAACCTGGGGAGAAAAGCTGCAGTGGCAGCAAAAAGCCCAGAGGCATCTTCCAGGTGCCAGCTTGAGGATCTAAGTTCCAAGACAGCAGCAATGTCTTCAGGATGCCATTTTGAGATGCTAGCAATTGGCACAGGGAGTGGGGCTATGCTGCTGCTAGGCAAGAGGTCCAGCCCAATGGCACGCAGGCAGAATGAGCAGGTGATGGCAGCTAGGTGCAGGGAGGACATTGTGCTGCCAGAGGAGCCTCGCATGCCTATGCCAAGTCGAGTAAAGATGACACTGGGATTTAAGGCATATTTACAAAAGATATTCATCGATGTACTTATTAGGAGGTGGGTTCTGGAAAGGGAAGTATGTCAAGAAACCAGGCAGAGTAGTGGGGTTTTGGTAACAGAGGCAGTGAGACAGTAGATGAGAGAGAGGCGAATATAATTGGGAAAGAGGCAGTTCAATCTCAGTTGCAGCTATAATGAATTTGCAATTCAACCCATTAATGAATTTAAATACAATTGACTGGCAGTCTCAAATGTTTTACTTTAATATGCTGAATTCATTGAAAAATACTAACTTATTGAATCAGCAACAACAAATTAATTTAACAGGACCAGGTCAGATAAATTTGGCTGATAGGGATAACAAAATGAATTCTAATGAAATTACACAGTAGCAATTTAGACAGAATGAATTGGAGTCAGATGAAGTATTAGTTGAAGAATTAATGACAAAAAAGAAGTCAGTTGATGAATTATTTACAAAGAGTTCACGAGGTACATGGATTATAGATGAGCAGAAAGGTGCTGGTAATTTGGTGATGTCAAGAAAAACAGTAGTGAAAATGAAACAACCACAAGATAGATTGCATAAGAATTCTGAAAGGAGTGAAGATGAGGATACTCGGGATGATGTGACAGAAGTAAATGAGTGTTGTGATTGGGATTCTTCAGAGGAGGAAGACAAGAATGATAGGCTATTTGAGGAAGAAATTTTCCTTAATCATTTAAAGAGAGTTGTGCAAAGGCTTGGACAGCACCAATCCTGTGTCTCCAGAAGAAGGCAAAAAGGGTAAGGAGATTAAGGTGGCATCCGTAATTAGGGGGAAAAAAGGAAACCCAAGGTGTTGAAATGCCAATGCCAGAGTTGTTTTAAGGACCTCACTGAGGTTGAATGGTCAAGTCAATGGAATACTGAGATTATTAGGTTATATCCAGAAACTGTATTCATTCCATAAGAAGAATGTTGAATTTTTGAAGGTATCTTTGGTGGATGCCTGGATTGCAGGTCTTGTGTTGGCAGTGATTGTCCCCAGGGAAGGGGACACACAGCTTAAGGAGGCAGATGATAGGCGAGCTGAGGGCTATGAAGAAAGTGCATGAGGCAGCAGCGTTAATGGTAAGAGCACCAGTGGCAACATCAATATTTGCTAGGACTGTGGTGCTTTGGGCGCAAGATATAATGGATGTGCAGGACTTGAGTATGCAAGCTTTGCAGAAAGCAGTGGGCAGTATCCAGAAAGTCCTGAAGTATGTGGCAGATGTGGGCCACGATGTCAGCACAATTGGAGCTAAGAATATGACTGGGATAGCCATGGCAAGGAGACTTCAATGGTTAAGGCATTGGGAAGCAGACCAAAAATCTGATAACAATTTGACATTTGTCCCTTATAAAAGTGAGCTGTTTGGTAGTCAAACATTGGAAAAGGTATTGGTAGAGACAAAGGAGAAGAAGAATGTTATGCTCACTTTGCAGAAGAAAAGGATTGATAAGAGAATTTTTGGAAGCACAAGCCATTCTTTTTTCATGTAGAAGGAATGGAGGAAGACAATTGGAATACTATAACAACAGATTTCAATGGGGATGCCAAATTCAGTAGGCAAAATCAATTCACTCATCAGGAACAGGGAAGAGGGGGATCAACTGTCCCTAAGTGGGGTAAATTTTAGTATTGACAAGAAGGAGCACTGGGGGGAAAAAGATTCTTGCTCTTTGGGGAATAGTGGGCATGAGTTATGACAGATCAGTGAGTTCTCAGTGTGGTATCTCAGGGTTACCAGATTTGTTTCCACAGAAAGCTGAGGAGCAGGTTTCTACCTTCACCAGTGTCCAAAGACAGGGCCAAGCAAGAGATTGTTCAGCAAGAAGTTCATCATTTAATGCATATTGGAGCTATAGAGAAGGTGACTCAGGAACAGAAATTCTCTGCAGTCTGTTCCATCTTTTTTTACAGTTGCCAAGAACAATGGGGAATATAGATGAGTTCTGAATCTGAGATACCTCAACGGATTTGTAAGGTACCAGAAATTCAAAATGGAAACCCTTCAGACAATAAGGGACAATTTGTCTGCAAGGAATTTCATGGCATCTGTAGTTCTCAAGGAGGCATATCTTCATGTTCCAATGGCCTTGGAAGACAGGAAATATTTGAGATTTCACTATCAAAGTCAATACTTCCAGTTCAGGGTGTTACCTTTGGGGCGGGCGTCAGCTCCAAGAGTTTTTACGTAGGTGCTAGTTCTGTTGGTAGTGAGGGGTGTGCAATTATATCCTTTATCTAGACGACATTCTGGTAAAGGCAAAGACAATAGACAGATTACAGAAAGATACATTTCTGACTCTTCAAACATTACAAACCTATGTTTTTCTTCTAAATTATGAAAAAATCCATTTGAAACCAACAACCACATTAATTCACTTAAGGGTGATAATAGATCCCTCAGTGGGGAGACTTTATCTTTTCCAGGAGAAAATAACAAAATTAAAGCAAGGAGCTTCAAGATCAGAGGATGTGATGCAATTGGCCAACTGAAGGGCATTCTCATATCAATGATTCAATTAGTCCAGTGGGGCAGATTTTATTCCAGACCTCTTCAAAAACTACTGATGCCTCCTCAGTTGGCTATAGGAACAAAGTTGCATTATCAAGTAATAGTACCACAGCAAATGAGAATCAACTTGGTTGGTAGATGAAATAGTGGAATATTGCACAAGGAGTTTGATTGAAGGTACTGAGCAGAATTCAAGTAACGACAGATGTGAGTCTATCTGGAGGGGGGGTGCACTGCAAGGGATACTCAGTGCAGGGCTCTGGACTATGACAGACAAGAAGTTCAATATAAATTACTTGGAAATGAAAGCAGTACATCTTGCACTGCTCAGGTTTACAAAGTTTGTGAAAAACAGCATGTGTTAGTCTGCACAGATTATATGACAGCGAAGGCATATGTTTGCAAGCAAGGAGATCTACATTCAGTCCCTCTGGTGGCAGAATTGACCAGGCTATTCAGAGAAAAACCTGCAGTCAATCACAGCAGTGTACTTGAAGGGAGTCCTAAATTTGCAGGCAGCCTACCTCAGCAGAAATTGGATATATCCAGGAAAATGGTTACTCAACAAAGAAGTATTCACCTAAATGGAGGACTGGTATGGACCCTTGCAAATAGATACATTCGCATCTGGAAAGAATACAAGTTGAAGTGTTTCTATTCAGTAGATGGAGACAAAAATGCAGAGGCATAAGATGCATTGTCAGTCCCATCACTGGAGGAGGTACATTATGCTTTCCCTCCAATTTGAATTGTACAGAGGGCACTTTTCAAGATACAACAGGAGAAGGCCTCTGTGTTGCTGTGTGCACCATATTGACCAAGGAGGCCATGGTTTCCATTATTAATACAAATGGCACAATGGCATTTGCCAGTATGCAAAGATTTACTCAGCCGGGTCGTAGTGTGGCATCTGGACCCCAAATGGTTGTGTCTAACTGTGGATATTGAACAAAAATAACTAAGAGATCAAAGTCATTCCACACTGGTGGTAGAAACCATTTTGGCATCTAGAAGGGAGCATGGTGACACACTTTGGACTTCATAAGAGCGATGGAGCTGTATATTAGAAGAACTAAGCACATAAGATAGACTGAAGCATCGCTAGTATCATAGCAGGCCAGAAGGCTAGTAAAATAGTGATAGCAACATGGATCAAGGCTTGCATTTATTTATGTTACGATTACTCAAAGAAGCTGAAGCCAAGGAATGTCTGGCCACATTCCGCCAGGTCAGTGGCAACTAGTATGGCATATTCAGTGGGATGGAAAGGGCCAACAACGTTTATTAGATATTACAAAATAGATAAATATAAATCAGCACAGGTGGCATTTGGCTGAATGGTGCTGTTGGTGTAAATTTAGGTAGTTGGAGGCCCCCCTTAATACATGGATTGATCCTCCTGCCATCCTGAGAATGAGAAGTTGGTAGTTACATTAATGTTCATTCTGGGATGACAAGAGGAGTAATCCACACCCACCATCATCACCCCAAAAAATCTAAAGGTATGCTTAAAGATAGTCAGGAAAGAGGAAGCGTAGGTTATGCTAGGAAATAGTACTGGCTAGATAAGGAGGGAGTCTAATAGGAAAAAAAGAAGAAAACATTGACAGGTCCTGCATCAGCTTGTGCGAGGAGATCGAAACCATTAGTGTGCAGATTGTTCCTCTTGTTATCCCAGAATAAACATTCACGTAAGTAGCAAGTTCTCATTTTGTTTATCTCCTAAAATCCCTATTCTGTGGGAGGTGTAGGAACATTTACCACATTATTTGACTGCACTCATAAGTCATGTCAATCATACACCTAAAAATGTAAAGCACAAAAATAACACATGGAATCAAAGTTGTGTGTACAACTGTTTGTATCCTACACATGTGCTCCCTGAAGGCATATGTTCTAGGTGACTATGGTATAGGATGGAGCAGAATTAGGGAGCGGGCTTATTTTCCACTGCTCCAGAGACTAGGACAAGGAGCAATGGATTCAAGCTGCAGGAAAGGAGATTCCACCTGAACCTCAGGAAGAATTTCCTGATGGTCAGAGCTGTCCGGCAGTGGAATATGCTGCCTCGGACTGTGGTAGAGTCTCCTTCCTTGGAGATTTTTAAGCAGAGTCTGGATGGCTATCTGTCAGGGGTTAGACATCTGATGGGTGTTCCTGCCTAGCAGGGGGTTAGACTCGATGGTCCCTGGGGTCTCTTCCAACTCTATGATTCTATGCTTCTATGAATTCAAGCTGAAAAAACAAAATGCCAAATTATTAAACTGAAGGCTATGCCACATTGGATGAGCATTCTTCTAGCTGCATTTACACTTAGATTATAAATCCAGGTGGGAAGCTTTCAGTGCTCCAGAGACTTTAGACTATAACTCTTACAGTCTCTCACCCTTTGCCATGTGGAGAGGGAAGCTGAGAGACTAGTAGGCAAAAGTTCTGTAGAGCCAAAGGTTTCCCACTCCTATTATAAATCCCCCAAGGTTTTTTTTTAAAAAGTGCATGTGGCTAATGCTTTGTGAATCAGCAAATGAATTATAGAGCTTTTTTCCACCCACCCCTGGAGCTCTAAGTGTTTTCCTAGGCAATTGAGACTGAAGGGTGACAGGTATGAGGATGCCACAAGCCAACAAATGACCATAATAATACACATCAGATTCTGTGTGACTGCCAATATAGTAAAAGAAATACTATATGACTATTAATTTTGTTTTCTCAGCTAAAGGGTTAGGAAGAGGCAGCATAAACACAGGATATAGAAATGATGCCTGAAATTAAATATATCAATGCTAGTAATAAAATAAATACATGCAGGGCCACATAAAATGCTGCACTTTTATCGCTGTATCTCTGTATCTCTTTTGCAGGGCTCCAGCTAGTCTGGAATAAAGAGGTTTATAGTACTTTTCAGCCCTTGTGAGGATTGGGGTTTCTGGGAAAAGAAAAGTGGGGGGAAACACAATTATCTTTGCAGCGAATTTGAAATCATCTCCAACAATGCTCTAAGTTCTAAAAGGCTTGAGTTCAGGGTTGGTTAGAACTGAAAACAGAGAGCTTTATTGCTTTGTAGTGTAGTGTTGGACTATGACTCTGGAGGCCAGGGTTCAAATCCCCACTCAGCCGTGGAAATCCACGGGGTGACCTTAGGCAAGTCACAATTTCACAGCCTCAGAGGAAGACAAAGGCAGCTCTCTGTTGAACAATTTTTGCAAAGAAAACCCTGTTTTAGCTTTGTCTTAGGATTGCCATAAGTTAGAAACAATTTAAAGGCAAATAACAACAATGGGTGGCCTTGGCCAAGTCACAGTCTCTCATCCTCAGAGGAAGGCAAAGGGAAATCCCTCTGAACAAATCTTTCCAAGAAAAACCTGTGACAGGGTCAACAAAAGTCAGAAATGACATGAAGGTGTACAATAAGAGTTGGAAAGGAGTGGAGAACCTGATGAAACTGCTCCTTATAATAGAAGGGGAATGCTTTTTAACACGGAGGGGGAATTCCTTCTGATTTTTAATTCTGACTGCCAAGTTGTATATACAATTAAGGGATTGATTGGTCAGTTTCTTGCCAGCCTCAACATTCCAAAAGTCTTAGAAACCCACAAGCAAAGGGGGCCTTTGTCTTGGATTGAGAGGTTGCTATTATGCTTTGATACCATTAGGAATTGCCCTTACTTGTAAGTGCTCCAGCTTCATTTCAAAATGGATAGGCTCCAAAACATTCAAGTTTGGTTTTACATTATTACTTAACTTTTTACCGTGCATTTCAGGATGCATATCAGTGGTGGGGATCACAGCTCCCCAGTCACGTAGGAAGAGGGGGCGATGGGAGAGGTTCGTCCCCGGGAGCAATGTTTTTGGGGCATCCTGGCTCGTAGCCATGCCCTTGTGCACCGCAGCCGTAACCCTGCGCACCGCAGCTCCGCCACCTGCCGCTCGCTTTCCATGCACTCCCAAGTTCCACCGCTGTAGCTCCCAGCATAGCCAGTGGTGAAGAATGCTGCACGTTGCAATTCAACAACACCTAGAGTGCCTGCATGGTTCCCACCTTGTACTAATGAGAGGCTTTTGTGTAGTTTGAATAGTTTTCCTTTAAAAAAAAAGGAATTTTTATTAAAAAGTTTTCTAAATAAAAGAAAAAAGAAAAAAAGAAGAAAGGTATCAGAACAAACTCAGAATGAAAGAAAACTTAGCTTCTGGCTTTTATTTTTCAGCAGTTATATGTGCATAAAGTATCATCAAACCTCTCTATAACAATACGTGGTTCACTTCTTCCACTAACAACCTCTTACTAATTGTCAAAATCATTAGTTGCCAAATCATTTTCTTTTCTTTCAGATAAAGTCTATAAAGTTTCCAATCTTTCAGAAATATCTCCAACAATTTTCTGTAATCAAAGCCAATAATTTGTCAATTTCGGCTAGTCACTTCAGTCACTTTCAACAGCCATTCTTCCTGTGTAGGTATTATTAAGATCTTCCATCTTTGTGAGTACAACAGTCTGGTTGCTGTGATCACATGGTGGAGAAATCTCCCATGACTCTTTTCCAACTGATCTTCCATAAATCCCCAAAAAAGCATTCTGGTTTAAATTGAATATTAATCTTTAAAACCCTCTGCATCAAAGAATGCATTTGAGCCCATAACTTTTTAGCCTTTTCACATGTCCATGACATATAGTAAAATGTCCCTTCTTGCTGTTCACATTTCCAACATACATTAAAAACATTGTTATACATTCTAGACAGTTTCTCTGGCATCTTATACCAACAATGCATCATTTTATAAAACTCCTTTTTGAAATATATATGACATAATATATACTTCAACCTCTTAATCCACATCTCTTCCCATTGTTCCATCTATATATAATATCCAAAATTCCTAACTCATTTGACCATGCAGTTTTTCACCTCATTTTCCATCTCATATTTTCCATTTGTCACATTTTAACAACAGTTTATAGATTTTACCAATCACATGTTCATCATCAGTACACAATTGCAATTCAAACTCTGATTGATTGATTGATTGATTGACTGATTGATTGATTTTGGTTGTTAAAAACCATGATTTTTTTTTTTTTGTCCGTCTTAAATGTTTTAAAAGGTTGGCAACAAGAAATCTATTGAAAAGTATATCCTTGTGAATCTAACTGCTCCTTTGATTTAATTTTATATTGTCCTTGGTAGTTCTCTAAGAGCTCTTGGTAAGTTAACTATTTTTATTTGCCTGTGTTTCTTTCTTATAATCAGTTTGTTGTGCTGATATCCATAATGACCTGGGCCATTTCTGCACTACATTGTTATAGTGCTATTATTCCACTTTCACCATCCTGTGGAATTCTAGGGTTTGTAGTTTAATGAAGCCAAAGGGTTCTCTGGCTGAGAATTCTAAATGCCCCTCCCTAAACTGCAAACCTCAGGATTCCATAGGATGATGAAAGTGGAATAATAGCACTATAACAAATAGTAAATATAGGATGGGAGACACCTGGCTGGACAACAGTACATGTGAAAGGGATGTAGGAGTCTTAGTAGACCGCAAGCTGAACATGAGTCAGCAGTGTGATGCAGCAGCCAAGAAAGCCAATGTGATTCTTAGTTGCATCAATAGGAATATGGGGTCTAGATTGAGGAAAGTAAGAGTACCACTCTATTCTGCTTTGATCAGACCTCATCTGGTACACTGTGTCCAGTTCTGGGCATCTCATTTCAAGAAGGATATTGACAAGCTAGAATGTGTCCAGAAGAGGATAATCAAAATGGTGAAGGGTCTGGAAGCCATGCCCTATGAGGAGTGACTGAAGGAGCTGGGTGTGTTTAGTCTGCAAAAGGGAAGGCTAAGTTGGGTCATGATAGTCATGTTTAAATATTTGAAGGGATGTCATATCAAAGAGGGAATGGGCTTGTTTTCCACTGCTCCAGAGACTAGAACAAGGAGCAGTGGATTCAAACTATCAGAAAAGAGATGCCACCTGAACCTCAGGAAGAACTTCCTGACAGTCAGAGCTGCTCAGCAGTGGAATATGCTGCCTCACAGTGTGGTGGAGTCTCCTTCTTTGAAGGTTTTTAAACAGAGGCTGGATGGCCATCTGTTGGGAGTGCTTTGATGTGTGTTCCTGCATGGCAGAGGGTTGGACTGGATGGCCCTTGTGGTTTCTTCCAATTCTACTAGTCTATGATTCTATGAATCTGACAGTGTAGTGCAGAAATGGCCCTAGTCTGTGTTAAGGCACATCTCACAAACTGATTATTAAAATCTACATTCACCTTCACTTTATCATACTATAATTATACATGCCACCCAAACCTCAGGTCATGTCTTGCCACTTCTAGTAGTCCTTCATTTCCCAGTGCTATTCATTCTTTTAACCAAACCAAACAACGGACTGCAAAATCCCATTTCAGATCAGGTAGACCCAATCCCCCTCTTTCTTTTGCATCTTGCATAACTTTATATTTGAGTCCTCCCATTTTCCTTGGCCATATGAACTTAGATAAATCCTTATGCCATTGCTTACATGTACAACAGTTGTTATAACTGGTATTGTCTAAATAGAAACAACATTCTAGGCAAAACATTCATTTTTATCACAGTTTCTTCCCAACAATGGCAAATTTCACATTCCCCGTCTTAACATATCCTTCTTAATTTCCTTCCACATCTTTACATAGTTGTTTTGAAACAACATATAATTCATATTTGTCATAGTAATACCTAAGTGTTTAACCTTCTTCTCAACCTTAAAACCAATTTTGTTCATCAGATCTATTTGATCTCCCATTTTCATATTTTTAGTCAACATCTTTGTCTTTTGATTATTAATCTTAAAACCCATGAGCTCACCAAATTCCTTTAATTTTCTCATTAACCCTTCTATACCCTCCAGAGGATTTTCCAGAACTGTCACCAAGCCGTTGGCAAATATCCTTAACTTGTACCTTTAATTTGAATAGTTTTCCAATTAGAATGAGGTGGGAATAATACAGCCCTACAGTTATTGCTGGACTGCAATTCTCAGATGCCCTAGATAGCATAGCCTGTGGGAATGGATGCTACGTGTACATATCTAGTGTCTGAAGGGCCACCAGATGTTCACCCCTGAACTAGACCAGGAAAACACACAAGCTCTGAAATTTTTGTTCTTTCTAGCTTCGGTAGAATGATAATGATGGTTATTTATGATGACAGCTAAGTTTTGATGTATATAATCTAAATAATCAGGAAATCTGTACCATACCCCAAGATGTTGGACAGATAGGTATTTATCTGGTCTGCTTTCACAAGGCAGATATTGGGGAATTTGTGGATGAAAATTACAAAGCCTTACAGTCCTCCTTCCACGTTCGTGGCTTTGACCTTTGTGAATTTGATTGTTTGCAAGCCATGCGTGTGCCTTCCCCTCTCCCTCCACCGTCCTCCTCCAATTCCCTTGTGTTTTGCCAGGTACGGAGAAGTAAGGCAAGCACCCAGACAAAAGGCATGAAGGGGGGGGGGATGCGTTTCCTTCTCCCTTGCAGAGCTTCCCCTCCCTTCCCTTGCCTCTGGCCCTGGTGCTGAGAACTCACACTGAGGCAACAGGCAAGGGAACAGGGGGAAGGCTTTCATGAGCCTTCCTTCTCCCCTCCAGCACTCCTCCCTCCTATTCCCTCACCTCTGGCCCCGGCACTGGGAACTCACACTGAGGCAACAGGCGAGGGAGATGGGAGGCAGGCTCATGCAAGCCTTCTTTCCCTCCTCCAGAGCTCCCACATCTCATTCCCTTTCCTCTGGTCCCGGCGCTGGACGTTCATGTCTAGGCAATAAGCAAGGGAAAAGGTGAGGGAAGGCTCGTGCGAGCTTTCCTTCTTCTCCCCAGAGCTCCTCCCTCCCATTCCCTCGCCTCGGGCCTCGGCACTGGGAACTCACTCTGAGGCAATTGGGGGAGGAGGGAAGGCCTGCGGAAGCCTTCTTTCTCCCATCCAGAGCTCCCCCATCCCATCGCTTCCCTTGCCTTTGGCCCCCGTGTGCAAAAGGCAAGTGAATGGGAGGGGGGAGCCCCTGAAGGGAATAGGAGTGGGATCGTGGGAGGGCGGTATTTGTGGTTTTTTACTTTCGTGAAGCTTCTGAACTCCTCATCCTCTTGAAAGTGGAGGGGCCACTGTATATCTATTACTAATGTCTGGTCTTACCCTTTGTTTTTTGTTTTTTTGTTTGTTTGTTTGTTTTTCCTCCCTTGCTTGCATTGTTTCATTGGAGGCAGCATCCTGAGAAGCTAATCTCTTGGTAGCAGAGAGGCCCGTTCCAAGTAGAATAAGAGGGTTGCCCTCAGTGCTACCTGTAGTCTATTTCACTTTGATTTTATGAAAAGTCTAAATAAAAATTCTGAATTGCAAAATTGAACCAGTTGTGCATATTGACTTTCATCCTAGGAGAAGTTAAAGAGAAAAATTCCATGCCTTCCTCCCCCTCCTCTTAAGGGGGTTTGCTCTGATCAATGTAGGAAGAGGTTGGCAAGGTGTTGGGGCAGGAGGGAATCACCCCAAATCAGGCTTGGGTCATAAGAGATCATCAACTGCTTAATGGAAAGGAAATTGCCTATTCCATATTGGTCAGGGAAGCTCTTCTTCCTTCTGGAGATTCAACTACCAGTCAGCTTCTGTGTGGAATGAAGGGCAGTTCCAGTTTGCCTTTTGCCTCAGGCAAGATGTCTGCCTGCAAGCTGTAATGCCTCCCATAAACACAAACCTCAGGATTCCATTGGATGCAGTTAAAGTGAAATCATAGCGCTGTCACTGTGTCGTGTGAAAGGACCGAAAGTTTTGCATGGCCTGTATATTTCTGTGTGCTATGATTAAATGAGATGAACCACTAAATGTTTTCTTTGAAATGAAATTATTTTTAAAATTATTAAGAGCTGTCACCACAAAGGAGATTTTTAATTAGAGCTGTTGCAACACACAAGGAACAGATTGTGTAGGGTCCCATCACTGAGGATCACTGCAAGTGTATTAGTCCTGGAAGGTCACTTCCCTTCCAGGGCAAATATCAGAGATTCCCCCCCTCCTACCTCCATCTTATACTTTGCAATCCCAATGAAAATCAGGAGACCTCCATACCATGCGTACGTGTGCATACACACACTGACTTTATTGCAAGGTTTTGTTTGAACATTAGAAGAAACATTGTGACAGTAAAAGCAGTTTGACAATGGAACCAATTACCTAGTGAGGTGGTAGAGACCCTTTCTCTGGTCATCTTCAAAAAGAGGCTAGACAGCTACCCGCTGGGAATGCTATTTTCTGCAATGAGCAGAAGGTTGGACTCAGTGACCAGTGGGGCTCCTTTCAACTCCATGATTCTAGTTTGGCTGTTAAATAGATAAGATCACATATATTTTAAGGAGAATACCTCTGCCTAGAAACTGTGAAGTAGGGGGCGTTAAGAGAAAGCAGACTTTCCAAGTCTGAGAGTAGTCACCTTTTGAAGGAAACTCCCTTGCCTGGACTAGGAAAGGAGCAGCATGCATGCATGGCTCTAGGGCAAGTTCTGAAGGGGAAGAGAAACTTTCTCTCACAAAGGCTGCTTTGCACCTTGCTTCCTCTACAATAGGGGGCAGAATTGTACAGCCAGGTGCTGAACTGCAAGATTGTATCACCATTGTGCTGCTAGGAGCTGCAGCTTAACAACATCAAGAGGGCCATGCAATTCCTGTCTCTCCAAAGAACTCCATCCACTCCCACTGTTTTCTTTCCTTTTTCCTCTTTCCCCCCCATTCATATTTACCCTCCTCTTTTATCACTGGCTTCTCTTCAGGACAAACTTCCAGATGACTGAACTGACTGACCAGCAAGATACACTTTTTGTTTAAGGATCTATCACAAAATTGCCTGAGAATATCAATCTGTGCAACAAGTACTAGGAAAAGGAAATAATGCTGGAAACCCTGGCAAGCTATATTGTCCCGTAGTGACATTTAGGGCAATTTTCTGAGTGATGTGCTTTTCTCTTCCAATAGATACAGACTTCCGGCAGGGCTGGAATTGTCCACGTGATACTCTGATTTCTTTATTTGAATTTTAGTGTTGAGGCACTGGTGCAAATGTGTTGAAACTTCAGAATATGTGTACTGTCAGGCATATGCACAGAATCTAAGGCCCCGAGCCTCAAACTGATTGCTCCAGCTTTGTGGTGTCATTGCAGATCCAAATGTGTCTGAGGATGCAGAAGATGCTGGAACTGAGTTCACAGACAGCATTGAAGAGGAAGCAGCACAAAAAATCGCCCAGAACCAGGTGAACAAGACAGCAAAATGCTCGACATCTGTTCAGGGGGGCAGTTGCTGTGATGTCAATGGCCATTTCGGCACTAGACTGTTATAGTGCTATGATTCCACTTTCAACATCCTATGGAATCCTGGAGACTTTGAGGCCCTCCCTAAACTGCAAACCCCAGGATTCCATAGGATGTTGAAAATGGAATCATAGCACTATAACAGTCTAGTGCAAAAATGGCCAATGAGTCTGGTTCAGGTGACCATCTTATGCACACATGTTGCATTTGAACAGTCTGTGTTGTGTCCTGTGAGCCACCTAGTCCTGTGACTGTATGAGAAACAAATAAAAAATTGTAACTCTTCCTTGTGGGCAGTCCAGTCTTTTGGGCCTGGCATGAAACTAGAGATAAGACAGGGATCTTTTGAAAGTATGTTAACTCAAAGCTGAAGTGTCAGAGTTCTCAGAAAATCTGAAAGTACAGTAAAACAAGGAGGCCTGTTAACCACAGTGTTACTTCATGCTTAGCTGTTGACTACACATGGCTGACCTTCCATTATGTCTCCCCAGAGTGCAGTCAGACATGTGGAGATCTCTACTGAGCTAAGCCAGACTTTCAGTGAAAGAAGTAGTTGTATTTTGCCCACACTGCTGTGCGGTTAATTTCAGGAGAGAAAGGTAAAGGGACTGAAGTATGAGACTGAGCTGTGGATAATCCAAGAGATGAGAATGCATGTGCTGCTTGCCTGTTGTATTTTCAGATATCTTCAAGGCTTAAGATCTGGGTCCTGACTTTCAAAACAAGTTCTGATGAGCCCTTCACAGCCTCACAGTTTATTTCTTCTTACGCTTCCTACGGTGGATGTAGACTTTCCAAATGATTCCCCCCATTCAGGCCCTGATCAGGCTCACTCAAAATTTCCTGAATAATATACCTTTCACACTTTATGTAGGTAGCAGTGGTAAAACTACAGGAATGAAGGACACTACACGGAATGTTCCTGTTGTGCATAGTTTCAAGTGGCCATGTGTGAGAATATCAGAAGAGGGTTTTGTAATTTCTTTCCTTACATTGGTTGGTATCTGCTTCTCTGCACAGATTGTAGACTATTGTGCCAGAAGAATAAGATTCAGCATTCTTTTTTCTGAAGCTGTGCACATGTATGTATTTAATGGCTAATTCACTTCTGTCTGTGCCAGCGAAATGGTATCCTGGTGACTTAGAAGTAACTTCTTATTTTCATTTCATTTTCATTTTCATTCTAGAGCATTAAGGGAGATGCTGATGACAACCTAGCGGGTCATTCCACTTGCCCTTCTCCACCCTCCCTAGTGAACGCAAAGGGTCTACAAGAGGAGCTGCTTTCTTCACAATCTGAAATTCAACAAGTTTTAAAGCAGAAAAAGAAGTTGGAAGGGGAGCTACAGGATCTCAAGGGGCAGATTGAGGAAGCTGGGTTCTCCTCTGTGTCTCAACTCAGGTGATCCAAGCTGACACCAGAAAATAATGTCCTGTTGGAATCCCACAGCCTAAGTTCTTTTCTCTGATGCCTTCTGTGGGTTTAGTAAAAGTCAGCATGAGTGACTTGCGGCCATAGGTAATAATTGTTGGGAGAGAGGCTGTATTTTTTATTAGTCCTCAGTGGAAGAATCAAACTATAGGCTATGTTAAATATTTTAAATATGCAGAGATGTCTCATTTTCTTTTGTGTGTGTACCTGTGTGTACCTTCAAGTTGCCTGTCAACTTATGGAATTTCATAAGGTTGTCTTAGGCAAGGAATACTCAGAGGTGGTTTTCCCTACAGAATCTGGTATTCGTTGGCAGTCTTCCTTCCAAATACTAACCAGGGCTGACCCTATTCAGCTTCCAAGATCAGACAGGATCTGGTGGCTTTACTGCAAATATAAATGCACGCAATCCAGCTCTAGACTGAATGCTCTGCATCTCAGAAAGGGAGGGTTAGGCATTCCTGCATCTTGTCTGAAGCCAGTACTTCATAATCAGAGAAGGATGAAATACAGAGGTAGATAGAATGTGCTAGGCTGAAAATTAGGAATTGTGAGTAAGTCAGTAAGTCCTAACTAGACAATGACTGTTAAAGTCTCCAGATGACGAATGGGCAACTTTGGGGAGTTAAGATTGCATTCCCTTGGTGAAAAGTGATCAGGGGCTGTGGGTTAGCAGCAGGAAAGGCCAAGGCCAAAAAAGAATAGGAAAATGTCTCCCACCCCCTGTCCCATTCATTTAGTATCCACTAATTCTGTGCTGCACTAGTTCTTGTTCTCTCTGTCTTGTACATACACATGGAGCACACGCACAAATGCACAGGTCATGCATCACCTCTGGGAGGTTTCCTGCATTCCCGAAAACCTGCCAGCCAGCCAGTACCCTCAGCCACCCATTCTGCAGCAACCCCGTCCCTGCTGCTTCTGATGCCTCTGGACCTTCCTGTCATGGAAGAAAGAGATGAGCTGTATGTTAGGAGATAGCTGGGAACAGAGGCAGGATGGGAGAGATCCTAACCTACATATAGTTTCACATATCTTCCTTGCCAGTGCTAGCTAAAGAGGGTTAATCTCAGTACTGAAATGCCTGGAGAGTTTCTTATAGTCATTAATTCTGAGTGCTGGTTGCTCTGTGTCCACAGGAAGGCCCTGTTGAGCCTCTGCCTAGAGAATGCAGAGCTCAAAGAACAAGTTGGAGAAGCAATGTTATCAGAGGGTTGGGAGAATGAAGATGCAAAGGAAGATGAAGAGAACTTGAGGATGGAAGTCAGAAAGCTACAGGAGAAGTTACGCATGTCAGAGATTGTGATTGGTCTCCTCAGAGAACAACTGACTCGGAATACCCAAGGAGGTTCAATCAACACTTCCTCCAGTCACCAGTTCACGTGTAGTGTGGCTCAGGACATTGTGCAGCTGCAAATGGCCAAGCAGTGCAACTGCCTGGGGCTTTTCCACGGCAATGTCCCACAGTCACACTGCCCACCATCTAAGGTTCCTGTGGACTCCAGACCATCCCCCTGCCTCAAAGGGGCCCAGGTAACTTTAGCTTGACTCATAGTATGTACAACCTCCCTAGACCAGCAGGTGTTCTCAGTGAATTAGCTATTCCTACTCATGCTGTCCTTTAAACTATGTCAGAACATTCTAAGCTTTGTTGTTTGTGAATCTGAATTCAGTTCATATTCACAGCCAAAACTGTGGTTGTGGCAGACAGATAGAAAGAGAGGCAGACACACCTGCTGACACTGATTTTAAGATGACAGTTCTCATGCTTACGTAGCTAGAATGGCACCACCCATGCACAGGAGAAGCAGTGTCAGCAACATGAGGAGAAAACTCTGAGGTTTGAAGAAGCATAAAAAAGAAAACAGGGTGGGAGGGGAAGAATCCTGAGAGAAAGAAAAACTCTGCCAGAAAGAGCATGGGGGGCTGGACATGCACAGCAGCCAGGGAATGCTGACTAACTGTTGCAGATTGAGGACAGAAAACCTAGCATGAGTGAGATGGAAGTTTGAAGAGGAGCACTGTATGCTGCAACATTTTGTTGCAGGTCCCATTTGTGAATAAAAGCAGCCCTGGATGAATGGAATGTGGGAACCTGCATTTATAAGAACTTAAGAACTGTTTTAAATTAAACCAGCAGCCTCTTTATTCTGGCAAAATAGTTAGCCAGTAGCTTATGTCAAAACCACAGTAAGAATGTGAGTGCAATAACACTCTCTTTATTATGTGGAAGAGAAACTTGGCGCCTGTGCCCCTACTGATCTATCCAGTGGCTGGTGACATTTTAGCTATTGTATATTCTATGTGTCTAAATCACTAGCATTGTGTATGCATAAAATGTGCAATTTTGCATGTAATTTAGCATCCTAAGTGTTTCAGTTCACTCCTGTTTTTTTAAAAAATGCTTTAAAATATATGGGTGCAGCAATGAACTATAGTTTATAGGTGATGCTTGTGGTGCCTGAATGTCTGAAACTTGCAAACACTCTCTGTAGAAAGTAGTTTAAACTTGTGCTACTCATAGTGCTGGTCCACACAGAGTTTTCAGGAAAGAAAGAAAAATTGTACCCAATGTGCACAAAGATGTTATTGCTCTCTAGCACATTAGTGGGGAAATTTGTCTGTCTCTCACATCAGATAGTCTGAAAAGCACTGCCCTAAAAAATAAAGAGGCCCAATAGTTTTGTATAGAAGTGTCTGGTCAGACTGGAAAAAGAGACAGACTTTGGATTTTGTAATGCTGCATATATTATTTCATTCAAAATTATGCTAGTCTGACTTCACTATTAATTATGTTAGTGCTATTCACAGTGATTTGGAATTATAAATACTCCTTAGCACCTTTCCTTCTCACTTTTATCCTTTTAAAATCTTGTTTTGTTCAGAGTTTGGAAAATTTACTTTCTTTGACCATAACTCTCAGAGTTGCTAGCTTGCGTGACAGGGATTCAGAGTGTTAGGAGAGCAAGACTTAAAAAGGAAAGATGTTAAGAACCATTTATAATTCCAAATGACTGTGGCTAATACTAACATAATCAATGTTGCAATCAGATTAGAATATTTATAACAGAATAATATATGCAGTATTACAGATCAATGAGAGGTTAGTTGCAGGTTGCACAACTTACAGGTATTGTTTACTAGGCCAGGTTAAAGTCAAAATCACTAAGAACCAGCATGTCTTTTTCTCCTTCTCTCCAGGTAGAAGGAAGCAGACTCACAAGTAGTTTTGGGCAGCAGTTCATAGAACCAGTTCAGCACCTTCACGCAGCATTGCCTCAGTGCAGGCAGCAATGTCATAACCTGCAAGACAAACTCTTGGTTTCAGAGGCCACCATACAGGCTCAGATGGCTCAGCTGAAAGAATACCGGGCCCTGCTCAGTAAGTATTGATGCACCAAAAGATCTGGGCTTCTAGTTCCTTTGTTGACTATTGAGTTATCATAATGTATGCACACACCCAGTCACACTTACATGTGCATTTCTTTGGTACTAAATCAGGGTCATTCTAAGCATCATTCCTAAGTGCCTCCCAACCAAACTTCACTGAAGTACTCTAATGCTGTTACTGTAATGTTGATCATTGCTCCCTGAGAAGTATTTGTGAGCCACTTCCTAATTAAGTGGTCCTAGGTATTTGTGCCACTGAAAGCACAGTTATATCCCAAAGTGATTTCCACATTCCTGCACAGATGTTCAAATCAGAAGGACATCTTCACACATCCCAAGCCATCCATTTTGAGTTCACTTAGATAGCGCAAGCATCTATTAACTGTCATCAAATACATTTTGTAGCTGATCTTTAATGCAATATATCTGAATGAAGGATGGGAAATGACTGGCAAAGCTCTTACAAATGGACCACAGGAAACCTGTACTGTAACCACTTGTCCTGGGAAGTAAAATAGGTAACAGTGCTAACAGAAAACCTTAACATTCAAGACTGCTTATTAGGTAAATAACCTGTGCCTTTGTTTCAAAAGAAAGATTAAGAAAGAGAGAGATTATGCTCATATATATCTGATACCACTGGTTTCTAAACAAGAACATTTTGTAAGAATTTATTTATTCTTTTTGATTTATTCTTTATTTATTCTTTTTGAACAATTGCCAATTATTCCATTAGTTCAGCATGCTCGTCAACTTCAGGAAGTGAATTATTTTCCTGTATTAGAAGTGTCATAGAGAGCAAGTGTGTGCCACAGAGGTCTGCCCAACTCCTGAGAAGGAAGGAACTCCCACTTTTATGCTGGAGTCCACAACTATGGCTCTCTGAGTCTTCTGAGGATGCCTGGCTTTCTATGGTTCATAGACAATGGGGAAAAATTAAGCCTTTTGCTTTTCTTTGTAACAGGTGAGACGATGGTGCAGCAGGACAGCAAGCAGATACAAGTGGATCTCCAGGACTTGGGTTATGAGACCTGTGGGAGAAGTGAAAATGAAGCTGACAGGGAGGAGACCACGAGTCCTGGTAACACAAGACGTTTCTTTGGCCTCCAACCCTTTCATAGGTTGCAGTGTCTGCAGTGGCCAGCATTACTTCCCATCCCAGTTCTATGCATATGAATATAGTCAAGTACATGAAGAAACTGGTGCAACTTGAAATCAGCCCTATGTAAGAAAGAAAAATTGCCAAAATGAGCCAGGTCCCAGAAAGAGAGTCTGGAATAAGCCAAAGGGAATCAGTGCTGCCTGTAGTGCACTGAACACAGTGTTGCCTGTAGCATCACTGAACACTCATACACTCAAGATAAGAAAATGTGATTTCATTCAGACACACCTATGAATCAGGCCACATCCAGCCAAAGAATTGCTAATGGTACCCACACTTCATGGATAGATTCACTTGTCTTGATAGGCTTTTGGCAAAGGAAACCATCCTGCCAGGATTGGCCACTACCAGCCACCTTTTGCTGCTTCTTTTGGTTGTCATTCAACCTCTTTGCATTCATACAAAATGCATGTCTGAGGCTAGCACAACTCTCTCCTTTGGGAAACCCTATAAAAAGCTGGGAATTCCACTGCTTGTTCTCTCATTCCAGGGGTTCTCCCACCTTCTTCAATGATGTGAACAACCTTCCTCACCTTCAACACTCCCTATTCATTTCTTTCACTGAAAACACTTGGAAATCACTTACTAGGTCCAGTCATCACCTGAACTGCAGAACCTGGGGTCTTTACTAGAAAATTTTATTAACCCTGTTCAAAAATTTCCCAGCTTTGATGTCCAAAACTCCACTTCTTTACTAAGCAGTAACAAAGGTTCCCACACTCCGCAGCCTCTCTTCAGGAAGGATGTAATGATGTCCAAGAAGGATCTTTGAAGCCCTAGAGATAGTTGCTTCTTAACATTCTCCCTTTTACTTGCATGCATGCATGGGTTTGGGGTCTCTTGATAGGGTTGTGGTTCTGAATGTAGAAAGCAGGTAGGGAACACTTGATGCATTTGTTTTTTTCAGTAAAACTTTAATATGTGTAAATCCAATAATAACAGTATTGTTTAGAAATCCTTACCAGGAAGCAGGAATTTGCTCCAACTTAAGTATATCCTTGGCAGGAAATTCAGCTTTGTTCCTGCCTAATGCATGATATGGCTCTAGGGCCCAGTTGTTGTTGTTGTTGTTTTTCTCAGAATGTGAAGATCACAATGAGGAGTTAAAAACTTGGAAGAAGCTGCTGGGCTCCCCTACAAGCAACCTAGAAAAGCATGACTTGAGCCAGTGTGAGGATGTCACCATTCTCCGCCAGCACATCCAGGCTCTGCAAGTCCAGCTACAGAGCTCCCACAGAGTCATCTCGAACCTGCAGAGCCGTGTGCGCTCAGTGTCCACAACCAGTGACTATGCCTCTGGGGACAAGCATCCACTGAAGCTAAAGCAGGGCTACACTCTGGGCAGCTCTCCTTCCCACAGCATAACAGATGAAGATGAAGGCTGGCAGTCAGACAGCTTTGGGTCATTCTGTCCTCCAAGTCTCCAGCTCAACAAAGATCTGGGCAGGCTCATCCAGAGAGTTTCCCATCTTGAGGCTCATCTGGGTGAGACTAAGCCAAAACTGCCATTGCCAGAAGAATTGAAACCATCAACATCCTCTGGGTAGGATTTCTAGGGGTTTCCAGAGGATTGATTAGCTGATGTAGTACAGATTGACACTCCCCACCTCCTCCAATAGTGATAACTTACATATTGGGTCTTTCCCAATCTGGCATTGTTGGGTTGTGTTCTCCAAATGTGTAGGATTTTAAAGCTTATGTAAGTACAGACCAGCACAGTTACACTGGATCTGTTGCAGTTGTGCAATCAACTGAGCAGTGGGTGTCATAGCCTCGAGTTTAGGAGCACGAACAAACGCTGTAAAGCACATACAATGAATCAGCAGAAAAAAAGAAGAATTTTATTCTTTTACATATGTGCGTTGTTGTTGTTCTTTCATGTAATATTGATAATATTACATTTGTTTTTCATACAGTGCCTGAAGAAGGCCAAATAATTCATAAGCAGGCTGAAATGTGTTGGGCTTTTTCTGAAAAGAATAAAATTGGGTCCACCTATGAGCACGTGGAGCCCAGTCTCCTTCTTTTCTGCTGATAGCCTTCAGTTTACCCATTGCACAATTGGCTCCCTGTCTTCTCAATTAAAAGTAAGAGAGAGTTTAAGTTTAGTGTCTCAGCAAGATTCTAGCCTCTGCCTTTTGGATTACTTTGAATAGATTTTCTTCTGACACGTTAAGCACAAGCTCTTTCCACATATTCAAACAACATATTCACCACATTAAATTAATGTGGTGAAGGTAACCCATGAGTTTCCACATAACCTGTGGCTTATCCTCTGTGCCTATAAGGTTAGCTGAGCTCCCTCAGTCCCCTCAGGGTGGAGTGCCCTTTTCTCTTTTATTAGTTGAGCTTATGAGATGTCTCTGGGTCTCTCTTAGGGGATAGGGGAGAAAAGCTTGTTTTTTGCCACATTCTTAGTTTGGTGGTTGGGCCTCTGAACATGATGATGAGTTTTACCGTTTCCACCTCCCCCAGGAAATATGATTCATTGGTCCAAGCTCAGGCTCGAGAACTCTCTCACCTGCGTCAGGTGATGCGGGAGGGACAAGGGTTGTGTCACATGCTGAGCCAACACTTCAGTGACACCGTCAAGTCCTTCGAGGAGCTTCTGCGGGGCACTGACATCGATTACTTCTTGGGGCAGAGCTACCGCGAACAACTTGCACAAGGGAACCAGCTGGCAGAACGGCTCGCCAGGAAACTGAGCAGTAGTGAGTTCACTAGCCAGTCAAAAAGATTAAATTAGAAGGTTTGGGTTTTTTGAGTAGTGAAAATGGGTATGGTTAGCCATAAAGCTCAGAATAATTTCTCCCTATAGTGTTTTTGTGGCTGGCTTACTGGATTAATTCACCACTACCTCATTTTGGTAGCATAAAGAACGTAGCTGGAAAGACATTAAGCCAGTCCTGTGAACATCTTTCACATATTGATTTATGTTGTAGCAGCATCTCAAATGTTATGCATGCCTCCTTAACTGTCTTCTGCTTCATCTATAAACTCTTGCAAAACAATCCCTCTCAAGACCGATGCTTGTGGAATCCCAATGGCAGGAAGCAATAATGTGATGTGTCATGATGAAACACCTTACCCCATGTACCTCCAAATAAGTAAAATAAGTTGTTGCTGCGTGCCTTTAAGTCATTTCTGACTTGTGGCAACCCTAAGGTGAGCCCATCATAGAGTTTTCTGGGGCTAAGAGTATGTGAAATGCCCAAAGTCACCCCATGGGGTTTCCATGGCCAAGTGGGGAATCTAACCCTGGTTTCCAGGGTCATAGTCCAACACTCAAATCACTATACCACCCTCATTTGGCTATATATATTGCATCCAAAGTTTCTTTGTGACTCTTGCTGTTTCTTCTTTCTTTCTTTCTTTCTTTCTTTCTTTCTTTCTTTCTTTCTTTCTTTCTTTCTTTCTTGCTTTCTTTCTTTCCTGCCTTCCTGCCACCACCACCAGAACTGGGATTTACGGCAGTTTACAAAATAAACTCAAGTATAATATAGTTAAAACTTATATAAGACTATTAGTAAAGGATAATTAAACTATACCATTAAAAACCATTTGAAACATTCATTACAACATAAAATAATTAAAAAGTGATATAGTACACTATTAAACACCCTATTTTGAAAACAGACAGTGAATCCTGAATCCCAGAATAGAATCCTGAATGTCAGAATAGAAAGTTCTTGGTCTTGATAACACCAACAACAAGGCAGAGGCCACTCTAGCCTTTCTGGGAAGGAACTAACAGAGAATAAGAGCAATCATATACAGTGCAGAATTTAGTAGCATCACAATTGTCTAGGACTGGTTTGACACAAGCTGTTTCTCTCAGGTTGGAAATCCTTTGTCCGCTTACATTTTTAGGAGCATTGGCACCACGCTGCTGAATTCCAGTGCATTCTTTGTTGCCTGCCCAATTGTTTTAGGTATTCTCCCCCGCCCCAATAGGAGGCCATTGGAAACACTGGAGTTGACCAAATGATATTGTCTTACAGTTGGCAAGAAGAGTGGTCGGTGAAATTGCCTGCCTTACTTCCACTATTTCTTGCCATCATTTGTTCCCACAGTGTGATCCTTTCCCCATTATCCATTATACTGCAATATTTGGGGCTGCCTCCCTCTGTTATACTTGTTATAACATTTTTATACCATGTACACTTCAGTCATTTATTTGTTTGTTGTTATGTGCTGTCAAGTTGGCTTTGACTCATGGCAGCCCATGAATGACAGACTTCTGAGAGACCCTTTGCTATTTCAAGTCCTGCTCAGGTCCTGCAAACTCAGGGCTGTGACTTCCTTAATTGAATCTATCCATCTGTAAGGCAGTCTTCTTCTTCTTCTTCTACTGCCTTCAACTTTATGAAGTGTTATTGTCTTTTCCAGTAGGTCTTGCCATCTCATGATATGTCCAAATGACGAGAGCCCCAGTATATCATTTTGGGTTTAGAAAAGACAAGAATCCTTGGTAAGGTAGAAGGCAGTAGAAAAAGAAGAAGGCCGCATTACAGATGGAGAGAATAAAAAAAGCCACAACCCTGAGTCTGCAAGACCTGGGAAAGACTGTGGATGACAGGGTGACAGGTTTCTTATTCATAGGGTTGCCATAAGTTGAAGTTGACTTGTTACCCCAAAACAGTAACTCAGGGGTCCACCTGTGATGCCAGTACCTCCATATGACAAAGGGGAATTAATTAGCTCAAAATTAGGAGGCCTGCAAGAGAAAGGTAACTTAACAAGATCTTTCCACCAATGTTTAGAAGGTGTTGCAGGAAAGAACGAGCGAGAGATTCAAAATGTAAACTAAAAATATGTTTACTGAAGGATTCGTACATACATGCAAAGGATCCAAACGCTCATGCACTCACACGAGTACTAACCAAAGATAAAAGGAGGAAAGTTATGGACAGAGGACGTTTAGGATTTGAGTGATAGTTACTGGGCTGGAGAGAAGTGAGGAGAAGTGGCGATGTGGCTTAGGTAAACACCTAAGGACAGTTCTTATTCAGGAATCAAATGGACAGTGTTGTGTCCAGTAAGTCAAGAGATTGCAAGACACTGCTCAAAATCAAGAGATTTTATACTCAAAATCTACCCTAGGGGTATGCATGGGAATCACTCTCCCAGCCGAGTGGATAATGGGAGTTGCAACACAAAAATGAGGTCCAGACGGTGTTAATGATCTTAGTGTTTAGGTGACAAACAGGTATCAGCTGTTGTAATAGCTCTGTATTGTGGAGAGGTTGGGAAGACAAAGCAGGGAAACATCCGGGTGTGAAGGATCAGGATTAGAACAATCACAGTTTGGTGGGAACTTCCCTTTTGTGCTCAGAGATGTCCAGCTTTTAGCATAAGCCTATTTTCTCCAGGGTTGCCTTGCAATCTGCCTGACAATGGCTTTGGTTTTACTGAGGAGAGAGTGTGACTGACATACCTTGCAACCTCATGTTTACAGTCAATAATTTTCCTCTTTCCAGATTGAGCTTCCAGTCACTTCAGGTTCTATTTTATATCAATGCCAATTAATGTAGTACCAATCAAATCATACTTGCCAATTAAACCATAGCAATCTTGGGAGGTGCATGCGGCCGTAACAGACTTAACAGTTGTTAACAACAAATACTGTCATGTTATATAATGTGATTTCCAGGTGATTGCAAGACACCCAGTAGTCCTGTATTCTTAATAGCTAAGCAGTTAAGGAGATGATTCTTTAATAAGTGTTACAGTGTAATAAGTGTTACAACATCATCTTTAAAGCCACCAGAGTCCCTTGAAAGATGGCTTGTGTCTAGAGAAGACAGTCTTTCTTCTATAACAGAGATCTTACATGGCCATATGTATGCACAAGTTCTCTGACATAAAGTAAGGCAGAAACAGAGGGTTCCAGGTGACTTTTGAAGGAGAAGCTTCAGCATTCCCCTGTAGTAGGTCGCCTACAGACATACTAAAGCCTTTGTCAGTGGAGGGCTTTTGAAGGAGATTGTACTTAATCTGTTTTTGTTTATTCTAATCCCTGAGACACAGCAATAGAAAATTTTCTTGGGGTCAGCCCAACAGTATATCCAGTACTTCCTAGCAATTTCCATTCTTCTGGGTACATATTCATTCCCATTTCTTCTTCTTGTTGTCATAATTTCCTTTCTAATTCCAGCCCCATTTCTTTGCTTTACAATTTTATTTGAACCCAACATGGCAGTATTCTGAAGACTCTGGAGTGCTCTGATTTTTTTTTTTTTCCCCTGTATGGGACTCACATTTTGCTTCTGATATTCTGTTTTCATCCCTAATACAAGGCTGGGCAATGCGGCCTTCAGTCAAATTTCTCCTTTCAAAAACCCTCAGCAAGAAATCAATTCAGAGCTCTGGTAGGGAAAATGTGTCCCTTTCCTGGCAGTTTTCTGGATGAAAGGGAAAGAGAAGAAAGGGAGAAAAGGAGAGAGTAGAAGGTGGCCTGACCTCCTTTTGGCTCTGGCACCAACCTGGTGCCAACATGCAGCCCTTGTGAGAGGTTACTTGTGAGAGAATGCAGCCTTGATAGAAAACAGGCTGAGCATTTTTTTCTCTCCCTGACAGACTGAAGAAAGTAGAGATTTACATATCATGGGGTTAAGATACTCTATTGTGGGACGACTGCCTAACTGACTGACTTTCTGTCTCTGAATTATCTTTGTAGAAAATGACACAATCATGGAGGAGAAATCGAGTCATGAATTGCTTGCTCTACGGTAACAAGAGTGGAACCCATTATTGTTTTTGTTGTTGTTGTTGTTGTGCCATCAAGTCATTTCTGACTTATAGCAGTCCTAAGGCAAATTATGGGGTTTTCTTGGCAAGATTTGTTCAGAGGGGGTTTGCCATGGCATTCCTCTGAGGCAGAGAGGGTGTGATGTGCCCAAGGTCATTCAGTGGGTTTCCATAGCCAAGCAGGGACTGGCCTCCAGAGCTGTAGCCCAATACCCAAACTATTACAAAATAGACTTATAACTATAGACTTATCAGCACTAGTTGCCAGGATGATACTTGACAGGATGATATATTTCATCATTTGGTAGATGGGTGTCTGTATCCAGAGTCCTGTCCTTTAGGCAAAAGTCTCTCTCTGGCTCAGAAAAGACTCCCTTTTACAGTGGCTCAGTAGCAACAGCTGTCAGTGTATTGAACATCTCATTGCAAACTGGGGTTAAATTGTGACGTTATTAATATGGAGTTAGGGATAAGAAGTATAGTGTATCCTATGAGGAAATAAAATTATACATTAAAAATATTATATACAAAAAACTTTATCTAAAGTAAATTTTATATATTCACTGTTCACTTGGTGAACCACATATAAAATCCTCTATAACAAAATGCTTAAAACCATAATGAACGTACAAAAATTACATTGAGAAAGGAAAGAAACCTTGTGATTTCCAAGAGCAGGGCTGATGTAATGAATCCTGAAGTCATGACACAACAACTTTCAGAAAGAGGAAGAACATTGTTGGCTACTATACGCTACGAGTTCCCTTCGCTGTAGCCCCTGTCAGATTTTTGGTTGCCTGAAAGGACCAAGATTAGTGAGGAAGGGGGGGTCCTCTCAAGGTAGTGGAAGGAGTATTTGTGCAAATGCCCCCAATAGTCTTCAAGCCTTATGTTTCTACCCATAGGTTGAGCAAGGAGCTCGAAGAAAAGGAACAAATCATCAAGACTCTCCAGGCTAAGCTTCAAGTGCGTTCAGTGACACCTTCCAGTAACCACACCATGTCTGAGTCATCTCGCTCTAGTAGTAGCACTTCCTTTCTCTTTGACGGCCTGGAGGGCTGCTCTGACATGGATGATGCCATTGAGTACAACTCCTACCAGGAAGATTCTAGGGGAGGCCAATTCCACAGCCTCTCATCAGAGAAAGGTATAGCCTAAATTATTAATTATGAGTGAGATGTTCTGAGAGCCTTTTCTGCTGAGAAGTAGGACAAAAGTATTGTACACGTATGTAGTAAGAATACTCTTCTAGATTCAAGACTGTTCACTTGAACATGTTGTGCCAGGCTCAGCAATTTTCATTGCCCAAAAGATTTGACTACTGAGATATACTGTGGAGGCCTAGTAAGAAATATCACCTATGTTTGGTGGTGAAAAGGTGAATCATAATTAGTGCAGTTCCATTCAAAGATACAACACTGGAATGAAAAGAACGCCCAAGATATCCCTTGAGAATGTGTATTTCAGAACAGAAATGTATTTCTATGTGGATTTCTAAAGCTCCATCTAAAGGACTTCCAGGGAGTACTGCTGCAAATCTTGCTTGTCTTCTCCTCAGGTTAGGAAGCTTAGGGTTCTTCTAAACAGAGGTGAGGGAAGTATGGACCTCCAGATGTCATTCGACTGCAACTCCTATCATGTCTAACTAACCTAACCTATGGTGAGAGATCCTCTGAGAGTCTAGAGAGCCATGCATTTGAAACTTTGTTTTCAAGTGGACAGAAAAGGAAACCCAATGTGTGTTTCATTTGAGAAATTGTTTATTGTGTTGTTAATTATGTGGGACGCAATTCAGAATAATGAAGTATATAAATATGACTTCTTCCAGATCTTGATGGTCATCTTGACAAAACATCTGGCCAACCATCTCACCCAGCCTTTGGTACCACATCCCCAGCTATTCCAGCAGAATCCCTCCAAAGGAATTTTGCTCTGTCTCCTTCCCAGAATGCCTTGATGACAGCCAGCCAGGCTTCTAGAGGTATGGCCCACATAACTGTCAAAGGGTCTGTGGGCTAATATTGCAAAGGACAAGGGGAGAATCACAAAAGACTACTATGATAGGGTTGACTTTTTCCTCTTTCATTCTGTACTTTTAATTAAGGTAATTATATTAATCACTGTTGGGAACAGTGTTATGAAGATCAACACAGGGAGCATATGTCTTAGCAGAAAGGGCTAAGTATGATTAAGAAAGAATGGTAATAATTTTTAATGGACTGAAGCAGCTTGGCAGGGCGAGTTTCCCTTTGTGTCAGGCAACTTGTGATTTCTAGTTTCTGTCCTGGAGACTTATGCTTGAATAAGCAAGACTAGATTTAATCACAATCTGTTTCTTTAAACCTGTGTCTGAGGAAAAGACTTCTGAGCAAGAAACTCTGACTTCTAGACACCTTGAACACTCATACTTCTCAGTGTAAAACGTACACATTTGGTATTAACAGGAAGCCAACCTGCTATGTTAACTGTCATTCTGCAGCTCTTTCTGTATCAGTCCTTTAACGTTAGAAGTTGGTATTCCCACTTTCATCGCATCTTTCGTAAGTGTAGTTTTTCCTCCTATCAATGATATGTTTAGTCCATGACAGAGTGTTATTGCAGTTCATGAATGTAGATCTATACCATAGGCAGATCTGTACTGTTGCAATGAATAGGCTCAGTGCTAGAGTCAAAATGCTAGATCTTCATGGAATGCCAGCTTCCAGTCTAAAATCAACACTTAAACTTTTAAAGCATTCCCACAGGATAAAAACATGTCACAAAGTCACATTAGCCATTACATGACACACTACAAGAGAATTGTGAAATACAGTAAATGTAAAATCCTATTCACAGAGAATACAGGAGGGGGAAATGGGAATGATATGGAAAATTGAATATGTCTCTGGCTGGAAACGATACTGCCCCAAACATACAAGGAATCCTAAAAAGCTTCACGGAATGTCATGGATATAGAAGAACTGTGCCGCTCACTAACTACAGCATCAGCATGGTCCAGGAGGTGCCAATGGCATTTGTACAAATACATTACATACAAGAGTCATAACAGCATCAATAATGTGATCATAGAGTGGGAAGTAAACTTCTCATCTACTCCAAGCCCCTGCTCCATACAATCACAGCTTCCCTAAAGCAGGGCTATCCAGGCTTTGCTTAAATTAGGGGTAGATAATCCTGTAGAGTGCCCCACCATGCCCATCTGACAGGTCACACCATCATATTTTGTTGAGCTGGAAATAACATAACCACTTCAGGCTACCATTTTTGTCTTTTTTTAAAAAAAATTTGGGTTTTCTTTCTGGGTGGGGCAGTTGGGGGTTGGGTGTGGTGGAGGTAAACTGCCAAATTTGCACACAGATTGAGGTGTTTAAGGATTGTTTTGGAAAGGCTCTGGGCATGTTGGATGGTCTTCAAAAGCTGTATTTTGGGGCCCCATATCTTGGGGCATATCTACACTAGACTGTTATACAGCTATTATTCTCCTTTCAACATCCTATGGAATCCTGGGGTTTGCAGTTTAGGGAGGGGTCTCAACAGCCCCTCCCTAAACTTCAAACCCCAGGATTCCATAGGATGTTGAAAGGGGAATAATAGTACTATAACAGTCTAGTGCGGAAATGGCCTTGCCCATCCCTGGCTTAAATGTATTTGGTGAAGGAGAATATACCATCTCCCAAACAGTCTATTCCACGGTCAAAACAGCTCTTCTTACAGTAAAGATCCTTTTTCCTTCAGAGTTTGAAATGTTACACTGAAGATTCATTCAGTTAATCATAAACTAATCATAAAAATCAATTCATTGCTGTTAAATCATTAGTGGTAGTAATTTATTACATTGTTATTTTAAAAAAAACCTATAGGCAATATGCAGACCAGACCTCCTGTTATGCCATACAATACTTTCACAAGATACTGCTCCTGTCCCATGCAGATCAGGGCTAATTTCGTTGCTCTATCTCTGAGGCCTAACAAGTCAAAAGGCAATAATGTGCTATTTATTAAGCCAAAAACAATTAAAGAAATTATTAAAGAAGTATGGGTCTTGCTAAGTTAAAAGCAAAATGTGAAGTTGTTTCCTACTAATTATTAAAACAAACAAAAGCTTTTTACCTAATGCCTCACCAGAACTCACATTCCTACAGTTTCCACCTATTAGTTCTAATCTTGCTTCTGTGAAGCAACAAGGTTGCTCCATCTTCATCTTGAAAGCTCTACAGATATTTTGAAGAAAGCTCTGAAGTCTTCTGTTAATATTTTCTTCACTACCCTAAACATGCCGTGCTCTTTTAATCATTCTTCATAAAACTCGGTTTCCACACTTCCCTTCATTTGACATGCTCTAGTTTATCAATGTCCTTCTTATATAGTGTTCCTATAGATGGGCAAGTGTGCCCTGATCAATGCAGAATTAGAGTGGAACTGTTACTTCTCTTGATCCAGACACTACACTTCTGTTATTAGAGCTTAAGATGGCATTAGCTTTTTAAAAACAGCTGGGTAGCACTGCCAGATCGTGTTCACCTTACAATTTGTTAAAACACCACAACCCTACTTGTATGTGCTGCTGCCAAACCAGGTCTGATCTGGGTGTCAGCAACTTAACTTGCTGTCTCTCTTCTGTGTCTAGGCTTCCATCCTGATTCCTTGTCCAAACTATCTATTTTTCCCTTTGTTTCCATTTGACTCAGAGTCCTGCTCCTTCATGCCTCTGGGGCCTCCTCCTCCTCCTCCTCCAGCTCCTGCTCCGCTCCTTGAGTGCTGCAGAACACCAGTCTTCTCATTGGCCGAGGCACAGCAGGAGTTGCAGATGCTGCAGAAGCAGCTGGGAGAAAGTGAGCACTTTGGCCTTGATGCTCCTGCCCTCCAGCATGTCATTTTGCATGGCTTGATGAACCACAATTTTTGCATGACCTTGTTTTGTCACTATGAGGCGCAATGGCGCTGTTTCCCAGGATAGAGAGATCATTGCTGTTGTGTGCCTTCAAGTCATTTCTGACTTAAGGCGACCCTATCATGGGGTTTTCTTGGCAGAAATTATTCAGAGGAAATTTGTCATTGCCTTCCTCTGAGACGGAGGGAGCGTGACTTGTCCAAGGTCACTCAGTGGGTTTCCATGGCTGAGCAGGGATTCAAACCCTGGTTTCTCAGTCTCTTAGTGCAGCACTCAAACCACTGCATCACACTGGCTCTAGAGAAGTCATTGTTTACTTCTTTTGTTTATTTGGAATTGACATTTGGAAGCCAAGGGAGCTCAGGAATTCATAAGATTAAGGGTGTATTCGCTAGTGAGAGTTGCTTTGCGCTATTTGCTCTCCATTTACTTTTCTTTGCCAGTTTTCTCTTTGTGGGCTGGGCAAGTTGCTTAAACAGAGGAATTAAGGACCTTGCAGTAGATCTGAGAGTGGACTAGACGGTGACACAGGTAGGCAGTATTCTCCAGTAAAAGAAAAAAAGGGGGGAGGGTGGTGATGGCATCTGCATACACTAAGGATCTGGTGGTAGTGAGAGAACTTAAACAGAATTATAAAAATATATGCATGACAATAAAAAAGAGATAAAAGTGTGCATAGAGTTCAAAAATTTAAGGATTTCTACTGCTACATTAATGGGTCTAGGACAAGGAGAACCAAGAGGAGCAGGTTATCTTCTTGTTGGTTTAATAGGAGTCTCGGTCTGTTTGTCTCCACCTTTAACCACTAAGCACAGTTGGGCTCATCTTGTCACCTGGCAGGTGCCATCCTCTGCTCTCACAAGTTGCCGCCAGACTCCAACTCATTTCATCAGATTCCATCTCCTGAAATAAGAGGAACCAATGTTTAGCACACAGGCTCCTATGGAGCTGATGACAGGAAGTGCTGCTTGTTATTGCTTTTGCTAAAGATTGAATTGGAGCAGTGCTGAATTATACCTGCAAAGCCTTCTTTTCCTTGCTCCTTTGCCAAAAATCTTTCTGACTGTATGCTTATACTTCTCGTTGTCACATTTTTATCCTGACCTTCTTCCAGGGAAGCTCTGTACACATGGCTCTGTACAATTGTGTACACACACACACACACACACACTCACACGCACACTTCAATCCTTACAGTCACCCTGTGAGCGGGGTAGAATAAAACACAGCAACTAGCCCAAGGTCAAAAATTTGTTTCATGGCTGTTGGGAATTTGTCTTCCCTGATGCTTATCCAGCACTCTCTTATTTGGTACCATAATTAGCATGTAGCATTTATTCATTCATATTCCTCTTCTGTGATTACAGCAAGTCTTTTGAATCTTCCTTGCCCTCTTATTCTCACAAAAACATGTAAGATATATTAAACTGATCCAAATCCTATTTGAAATGGAGCTAGGGTTTCGTCAGCCTGTTCCAACACCACCGCACCGCTTTCAATGCGATATGGGTTCAACCAGCCTGTAATGTCTGGGGAGTCGACAGTTGGCTACCAGTTCTTCCAGGAGCTGCAGACCATCCATCAGTCCAAGAGGAGGTGCCTCATCTCCAGGAACATCTAGTGCTACCAGGTTGCTAGGTAGCTCACTTCCAGTGAGGACTGGATTCTTTTCTCTATGGCCATTGTGCAGCCCATAAAGGGGAGACCAGAGCTTTGAGAAGGAATATTTTTGGACTACAGCCTCAACATTTTGTACCCTTCTCCTCCCTCCTCCAAGAAGAATTGTAAGCTGGGGAGAAGTACAGCAGTCCCCCCTTGTTTGCTCTGGGATGTTGCTGCTATGTGACCTTTGCAATGCCACATTTCCTGCATTCAAGGTTGAGGAAGCTCCCTTTCCAATGGCACTTCTCCAGGAAATGGCACGGGGTCCATGCCTCCTCCCTTCTGACTGTTTCTCTCCTCTCTATCTAGGTGTAAAGGACCGTGCACCAATGCCAGTAAAGTCAGGGTCTCTGGGTGGCCTTTTTCCTATGAGCAGCCCTGCTCTCTCCTCCAAAGCCTGCCTCCAAACCTGCCATCACATTCCCGAGTCATTTCCCGTGCAAAACTATCCTGAGTGGAACAGGAAATCTGGAGGGTGCCTTGGGGAGAGCAGCCCTCTCTGGTATATTCCTCCCTTCAGAAAGACTCAGGAGAGACCTGCCTCTGGAATCTTGCCATCTTGTTCATCATCGTTTTCTAGCCGAAAGCTCTTAGGTAAAAACCTGTGATCTTATTTTGTGCATCAATGTGGGATATTGCAAATTGTGCTGCCCTATGTGAGTAACCTCTGAAAAGTAATAAATTAATTGGAATTCTTAGAGTATGAGTTTCATGAGCCCCAGAGCCCCCCCCCCTTACGAAAATGTTGTGCTCAAAATGCCACCTCACTTTTTAGGGGGACATATATGCCACATATTTTTCCCCATTTTAGATCTAAGGGAGAGCCTCTTTCTTACCAGGAATAGAACTGGAAGGATTTTTCATTCTGAGCAAAAATAAAAATGGTAAAAAATTAAGGCTTTTTAAATTTCAGGAGTGAAATCATTACTAATATGAGGAACTGGAACATAACAGCCCCTGAAAGCTTGTTTCCAAGCCTGTTCCTGATAAGCTTTGCAGCTCCTTTAATTTTGTTATTGAAAAGCAGTGTGATTCTGAGTTCTCATCCTTGTTTCTAATATGGTAATACCAGTTGTTGTCTCTTGGGAATGTGCAGTCTGGTCTCTTTTTATGCCACAAATTTCTTAGGGTACCAGAATTAGTCCAAGCCAGTCAAATCTTGTCCCTGATTCTCTTTTCCCTTGTGTACACCCACACCCTCCCTCTGGATGCTGATTTGCTGGAGGACACAGGTGCTGATTTGCTGGATGAACATCTGTCCGAGATCCAAATACTCCGACAGCAGCTAGAGAAGTCCATTTGCACCAATGACCACCTGCGGGAGCAACTGGAGGCATGCCTAGCCTCAGTGGTAAAAACCAATGGTAAGAGAACAGCCTGTATCACCGCCTCAGGTAGGGGGCCATTGCATAACAGTAGCCCAACTCAGAATGTGCAACAGGTCTCTGAGATCTATGTTTCACAACCGTCAGCAACCCCTAGCATATGTCAATAGGAAGAAGCAAGAAGGGTAAAGTGGAAGCAGGAGGCTTACATGTAGAAAGGGGCTTTGCATTCCACAGGGCCACAAATAAGTAGAAACGGTAGGTGCATCCTGGCAGTGGAGAAGAATATTACTGGAAAACGAATATATTAATATTCCATTTTGATTCCACTTTAACTGGAGACACAGTTCTACTCTGTGTATACAGAAACAGCCTCAGCTCCAGCACAGCCTCAGGTTTTGCTTTGCACTCAGACACTTGAGTGCCAAAAAATCTTGTAAGAAAGGGACAGAGGCCCTTTCTGCACCACATGGCTGCCCTGCTGTGGGGACATGATTACAGCACTCCACAGGTTGTGCTTCTACATGACGTTGTCACAGTCCTGCTGCCATCTTGTCCCCGTGCGTTGCGCAAGCGCAGTATTTGTAAAACAGAAAAAATCCATTTTACACTTATCGTTGTATCACTCTGCCACCTTTTCCGGCCATGCAGAAGGGCAGAAGTGTGCTAGTGATGCCTCCCTCCCCAGTGCAGCAATGGCAAATGCCCGGCTGCATTGCAGAAGGGAAGAGGCAGGGCCAGAGTGCTCCCTTCCACAGTGACCGGGCAAGGTGTGGAGGGGAGCATTCCTGACATGCTTTCCCTCCTGCCGGGGATGCAGTGAAAGGACGTCGCCGTGCCCCGTCATGCGGAAAAGGTCTTAGATGCACAACACAAGGACCACCACTTCCTTTCACATATTCATTAATTTAGAGGGGAATCAGGGAGTAGTGGCTGGAGGCACACCAGAAAGCTTCATGGAAGGAATTCAGTCCCACTACTATAGAGACTCTTTGAATGAGGTTACAAGAGAGGGCCTTCTCGGTGGCTGTTCCAGGGCTCTGGAAGTCCCTTCCATGGGAGGCTTGGCCAGCTGTAGGCAAAGAACTTTTTATTCAAGTAAGCTTCTGGTAACTGGCTGGCAGTATCTGGTTTTTAAACTGCTTTTTATGTCCATTGTCTTCTAATATTATAATTTGTTTAATTGTGTTTTAATATTCTAGACTATTGTGTGTGTGCTGGCTTTTCATGAGTTCCAAATCTCTCTTAATGATGTCAGCTCTGACATATGTGTGCCATGGATGCCTACACATTTATATGCTGGGATAGAGAACAGACCAAGTAGATTTTACCAGGCCAAGCCAACTGTTTGTAAGAGGGAGACCTAGCTGGAGACTTTCCTACAGGTAGACAGATGCTTCAGAATTTTCTTTCCTGAAGTCTTCTACCTTCTCTGTGCTGCAAGGACTTCTACAACATCTCCAATAAAAACTAGAGGCTCCTCCACAGGACTTTTGTAGCTCTGCAGGAAAACCACAGTCTGAATTTTCAGCTTCCAGGCCAGATGTAACAATGTTGACATACAGATGTGGGCAACAGCCTTTCTTTTCCACTTTCTTTTCTACTCTCCTCCCAGGCCAGTAGCTGCTCTTCGTGAACCAAACAACGTCATACGTTCAGGGCAGTGACCCATCTGTTTTGTTCTGTCAAGGTGATGTTCCATCTTTCCTCCTGCAGCAATTTCTTGATAGGTCTGCAGGTGTTCCTCAGAGGCTAGGCACTAATGAATATGTTTTGTTTTGGTAGGTTCTGAAGTTCCCAGACTTCTGCCACATTCTTAGTTAGTTACAGTGCCATAAGTGTAAAGTGGCAACTGTTTTATCACAGAGATAATAACAGCAGTTGATTTAAGGCCCTTAAATAAGTACATACAAATACCACTCCTGACAAATGTCTCTCAACCCACCAGAGCTAAAGTACCTGCAGGCAGCTCTATTAGCATCGCACTCAAAGGTGGATGGTAGCAACACTGTGCTGGAACAGCCACAAATTGACCAGCAGAAGCTACAGGAAGAGATCCGAGGCAAACAGCAAAACTTCATGCAGCTCCAGGAGGAGTTCCTTCCTTCTCAGATGAATAATTTCAGGTGGGCCAAACAGATTTGCCAGCAGGAAACTGCTGAAAGGAATGGTAAGGAAAAAGAATGGCAGAGGCTGAGCATCTTTTTGTTCTCTTGTGGAAATGCAAAATGGTTTGGGGCCTTGAAATGGCCCATTAGGGGATCAGTAGTTGAGGAAAGGATTTCACTGGAGTGGTTAATGGCCCAAAAAAGAGCATCACGAGCTATTTTCAAAAGGCTCTTGGCTTGTTTTTAAAATGCTATAAGCTCTATAACAAGCCTCAGTTCATCCTGAGCTTTAGCTTTTCTGACTTTCCCCTTACAAGCTATTTATATTCCTCTTTGGTGGTTTCCCCCTTCTTCATTTCTTATACAATGCACCCTCTGTTGACACAACCTCAGCACACACAAATACAAGGTCATGCAAAGCCTCATGTCTGTTTATAGTCAGTGAATGTTCTAGGCGCGCACCTGTGCCAATGCAGGTGTGCGCACTTTGTCTCCATTGATGATAATGGGATAGGGTGTCCACTTTTTTGTTATTGCTGTTGTTGTATACAAGGGTTCCTGGAACAGAACCCCTGCATATATGGAGGGTGCACTGTACACGTCTCTGTTAAATCTCAGCTCATCTGACTGTTTCTTTGTATGTTCACCCCAGCTTCTTTAGACACCTCCTAGTTTTCTTCCTCATTGGAATTGTTTAGAACTGAGCTTTCATTATCTCATCTCTAAGAAACTCCAGGCAGGCTGAATATGCACCAGGAACTCCCTTCCCTTTGAGCGTTTCTGACCATGGAATTTCATCCAGTATTTCAACTAAGCTTACTAAAATCAGTGTTCTTGAGGTCCAATGTGTTTGTCTGACTAGGTTTGGCTTCCCTTTTCCTATGTATAACAAATTGCAAGAGGGCATAGACATTCCCACTGAAGGATCTAACCACAAGCCGTTCTTTTTGATCCAGTTTGTAACAAAAGATATTGGAAGATGCAGCCTTCAACATATTGCAAGAGGTTACAAAGCTCTAGGGAAAAGCTAAAGGGCCTTGGAGCTTAATAGGCATCACTAAAACCTGGTGGGATAAGTCTCATGATTGGAATGTAGTAATGGAAGAGAGGAAATCCAGGACTTAGAGCATGGGGAAACAGTTTGAGATCAGCTGGGTAAAAATTAAGATGGAGAGAAACAATAATGACATCACTGTAGGTGTCTACTATAGCTCGCCCCCAGTCAGAATGAAAATTTGGATCATGCCTTCCTAAAACAAATGATCAAGTATTCAACAAGGAGGGACAAAGTACTAGTGGGAGACTTCAACCACCTTGATATATGTTGGAAATCATATCCAGTCAAAAATGTAAGGTATAACAAATTCCTCACTACGCTTGCAGACAATTTCATTATACAGAAGGTGGAGGAAGCAATAAAGGGATCTATTATTTTGGATTTGATCTTAATGAACAAAAATGAACTGGTCAATGGGGTGGAGTTAAAGTAAGGAGCGACTGTCCCTTTAATTACTTCGAACACCAACTGCATACATTCAGTTGGATCAATTGTAACATTTGTTTTAGCTTGCTTATTTTGATCTTTCTAATCTTCTGCTCTTCTAGTATATCTTTTGCTTCTCCTAAATTTCTAAATCCATCTTACTTCCCAAGGACAGTTTTCTGTCATGAAAGGATGAACTTCCAAAATTTTTATACCCTGCTTTATACCCTGGTGGGACAAAGTGTGGCTGTCCTTCATATACTGTCACACAGCATATGCCATAATCCTTCACCATTGACTATGTTGCCTAGGGCTGATGTGAATGTGAGACTTCAGGAAAGCTACAGGTTGACTGTCTCTACTTTGTAATGTACTAGCATATATACCCAATGTTGCCTGTGATTTTATTGTGTCACTTGTTAGAAACATTTGAGATCCTGTGTCTCTAATTCACCAAACTGTCTTGCTCAGTATCTGTAACTTTTCCCTATATTCTCCAATCCGATCTGTATGCAGAGTGTTTAACATAGAGAGGTTGGGTTCCTGTGGGTTCTCCTCCTTGCTGCTAAGCCTTATCTCCATAGCAACTGGCCTATTCAAACCAGACACAGGCCATTTCCGCACCGGGCTATTAAAACGGCGCAGAGTGACCTCCGACGGAGGTCTTCTACACCGTGGAGTGGACTGGGTTGGACTACTTTTCGTAGTTCCGCACCTCAGTCCGCCCCGGAGCGACTGGAACTGGTCGCGCAGCGTGCTTTTTAAAAACCTCTTTTAAGAGGGTTTTCAAAAGCATGGAGCACCCGACTCCGTGTCGTTCCGTCGCCGCGCTCCAGTGCAGATTTGCAGGCGCATGCCTGCAGATCTGCCAGGGGCGGGCTTTAGGCTGGCGAGCTTCTCCGGTTGGTGGAGAGCCTCCACCAACCGGAAGCCGCCATTTTGGACGCCGGAGCAGTGCAGAGAGACGAGCTCGCACTGCTCCTCGTCCCGACGGACTCGCCCGGACGGAGAAGTCCGGTGAGTCCCGTTTCTGCCCGATTCACGCCCCACGTGTGCAAAGGGCCACCGTTGACTGAGGCCGAAGAGCTCTCTGCCTGAGAATTCTAAAGGCCCCTCCCTAAACTGCGAACCCCAGGATTCCATAGAATCTTCACAGCCAGTCGATCGTATGAGGTCTTTGCCTGACGCAGACAAACTTTTATATGTTAGATTTTAAACATATTGTGCATCTCTTTAAAATCTTTAGATTATGTGGTTTCTAAAAATACTCATTATTGTTCATATATGACTCCAAGTCAACTCCAACTTATGGTGACTCTGTCCAAGGGTTTTCTTTACCGGATTTATTCAGAGGAAGTTTGCCATGGCCTTCCTCTGAGGCTGAGAGAGTGGGACTTACCTAAAGTCACTCGGTGGATGGCTGAGTGGGGACTTAAGCCCTGGTCTTCTAGTCCAACAATCAAACCATTGCACCACGCTCGCTCCCTCTCACAAACAAATAAATAAAAGGATTGTGATGATAATAATTGAATATAACAAATGTTGGGACTGCTCAGGTAGCATATAAAAACAGGTAATTAAAGGAACAATTGTGACTGGAAGCTACCAGAAAATGGTATTTGGGATTCAGTGCCATTAGTATGTTGATAACAACCAGTGCTATCTCCTTCTCATCTAAAACCAAGGAGCTATTCTAATTTTAAATAGGCATCTGATGGCAATAAAGGACTGGATGAAAGGAAACGTATTGAAGCTGAATCCACACAAGACAAGACATGCTCCTGATAAAGAAAAGAAACCAGGAAATATGAACTCAGCTTATGGTGAATGGGGTCACATTCACTGCCTTTGAAAACTCTTCATTCACTATTTGGGTTTGCTTCTGCATTCAGCCTTGAATGTAAAGCTTTGGATTTCAGCTGTAGCCAGGGGTCATTTTTATAGCTGAAGCTAGTGTGTTGTGATCTGCACAAGATGATGTGTATCATTCTTACATCTCACCTGGGCTTTTGTAAGGCACTCTACATGTGCTGCCTTTGAAAAGTGCTCAGAAACTTCAGATAATCCAAAATACTTCAGCCAGACTGTTGATCATGGCCAGTTAAAGAGGGTGAGTCTGATCCTGACAGTGGGGCTCCTTTGTAGCAGTAGCTTCACTTCTGGGCACAATTCCAAATGTTGGTTATGCTCTATAAAGCCCTATGTGACTTGAGGTCATGCTATTTAAAGGGTCTCGTATGAGCCAGATCTTGCAATCTTTAGGCAGGACTTTCTCTTGGTCCTACCACCCTCAGATGTATGTTTGATGCATCTGACAGGAGAAAGGGCTCTTTTAGTGGCTGCTCCCAGTATTCCCCACTCCTCATCTGGCAGTATAACCATTATATTTTAGTGCCTTGATATAGCCATCTTATAGACTAGAAGCAGTCATTACAGGGCAGGAGATAAAGAATATATTTAATTCTTCTGGAATTATTCAGGTTTTTATATATATGATGGTGCCATCATGCCTGCCCACAAGACACACCTAAAAGCATTATAGTTTGGCAATCTTCTATTATTCTACCCTTCACCACCACTTTCATATGTTACTAAAGAAGTGAGCTCTTTTTCTTAGGGCAAACTAAGCCATCAGCAACAGGTCATGAACTTCTTTAAGATCACAGAAACATCTTGGATTTTTGAACTAAGAAAACATGTTCATTCAGTTATTCAGATTAAAGAAGCATATTTCCAGGAGCTATTTTCAAAAATGGCTGTTCCTAATATTATGCACCTATCGTGTTAATTGTATTCACAATGCTGTTTTATTTTTATTTTTTTTAAATAAGACCTATCTTTATTTCATGGATCATTTCATGAGTCTTTTTTCTTGCAGGTTTCAAGACAGAGCGACAATGCTTCAACAGCAGTGTGAGGAAAACCAGCTCCTCCTCCAAGCCCTGAAGGCTGACCTACATGTCTACGAGACATTGTGCCCCGTGCCACAACAGAAGGCAACCACAGGTCTGTGCTGGGTGACTTGTCCTTCCCCACTCACATTGCTGCTGTACTGCAGCATGCTGAACCTCTCTGAATCTAGAAATCATGTCCAACCAAAATATCACAAAAGCTTGTGCAAGTTTTCAAATTCTCCCAAATAATAGATTATGTGGTAGAGAAAGCAGAGGCTAGGAAAGAAACCAAAATAAACATTAGCCCAAATGTAATGGTTGGAATGTCTTTCCATTTTAAACTTCATTTTGCAGACCGAATGAATTAATCACTGGCTAATGCTGTATGTATCAGATTGCATCCCAACATTTTATGACAAAAAAAATTCATTCTGATACTGGCTATCTCCACTTTGAAGAAGGAGGCAATTCTTGATGTGTCCTGGTACTCAGTCATTTGGGCTTTTGAAAGTGAAAATCAAACATGGCCCCCAAACAGAATGAGAATCAGTGCAGCTGTTTCAAGGCTAACAGGTGTCTTTCGGAGATCTGATCCTAGCTTGTAGCCTTGACAGCCTATTGCATACAAACTGTGGTTTCCAGACCATCTTTTAAGACCAAGCCTGTCATATGATCTTTCCATATTTGCTACTATATTTACTCTTATTATTATGAAACTTTATTAATATGTGTCAAGATCTCTCAGTTCTATTTACATACTTGTTTTAAACCCTGAATGCATATCCATTTTGTTTTTGTCTTAATTTTTAAGTTTATAATTATAATCTTAAGAATAATTTCTGAAGATATGTAAAAGAGTCTACACTCCATACGTACTTGCCAAAGAATAAGTCTCATAGTTAACTTAAAGGGCTTATATCTGAATACATATACATAGGATGGGACTGTAAATTATCTCCTTCCTTCAACCCTTTCAGTCTGACATTGTTCCAACTACAGTCATCTATGTCCCCTGTGAAAAAGGTGGGGAAACATTTCTTCTGTCTGGGATACTTAGGGGAAAGAATGGAGGTGCTTCTAGACTGAGACTAGTAATTACAAATCAATTTACAACTCTTTCTAAGCATTGTTGGCTTTCACATAACTATCAGTCCCAAACTGAGTTGACCTTTACACCAGAGAGTAATCAGTTCTACGGATGTATCAGAAGGGTTTGGAAAGCAGGAAGGGAGTACTACCAGTAGGCCTTTTTGGTTTCTGCAGTTACAAAACAGCTTAGAAGTGGTGAACTAGGGCAGTTCTTCCTTGTCTTTGGCTATTTCCATAGTACACTGTTATAGTGCTATTATTCCACTTTCAACATCCTGTGGAATTCTGGGGTTTGTCATTTACTGAGGCCAAAGAGCTCTCTGGCTGAGAATCCTAAATGTCGCTCCCTAAATGGCAAACCTCAGGATTCCATAGGATGTTGAAAGTGGAATAATAGCACAGTAACAGTGTAGTGTGGAAATGGCCTTTGTTGGACACAGCTCCTCTGCCCTAGTTACTAAGGGGCTAGAAAACGGACCTGTCTGATGCAGGTAAGATGTTGAGGAAGGAGGGGTCTGAACACTTGTGCCTGGAAATAGAGAGAGAAAAGCTGTAGTGGCTTTTCTTTGCAGAGCTGCTGCTGACAAAACTAGACTTACAGTATGGGGCTTTGCTTTCAGAGTCACATGGACAGGAAGACCTGGTACTGATAGATGGTGTCAACAAACAGGGGGCCCATGTCATAGGCCACCTCAAGGACTACTGTGCCCTTCAGAAACAGATTCTGGAGGGCAAGAATCTGATCCACAGGATGGCATCACTCCTGCAGCTTGGCCTGGCACGACAGAGCAGCAAGGTAATGAATAAAGCAGATAGCTGGGGTGCAGATTGTTTCTCTAAGGGGCTATCTGGTCATTCTGAACCATTCAAGTACAGGACTGCTAGTATCTTCACAGCCCCACAAGTGGCCACTAAACATTAGGCCTGCAACAGTTATCAGAGTGCATCTTATCAGCCCAGTCAGGCTGTGAAAAGATGAAAATCCTCTTGCTGCTGGGGGCTCATTTTAGGGTGGCTGGCACTCTGGGCACTGTCATTAGACACTTGTTTTTGCTCTCACAGGTCTTCTATATTGAAGTTATCAAGCAGCTCCTAACCAACGCTACCTGTTTGCACCAGATCCTAGAGAAGTCAGCTACCGTCCTTTCAATGTTCTGGAGAGCACCAGAACTTGAGAGTTCTTCTCAAGTATGGCATGAAGCAAGTAGAAGCTTATTTTTCTTACCATTAGGTGTTTGATAGTCCCATACTATTCTGCCAGGCACCATTCCCTGAAAAATCAGTTGTAATTCATCTTCTTATTGTAATGAATAGTGAAATTCTGAAGGTATCTTTAGAGCAGCTGAAGCCTCCCTGTACACTTGAGTGTGGGTGTGTTGCAAAACCTTCCTAAGCTGAATTAAACTGTTTGGGAAGCCAAACATATTTCCAGGCTTGGTCTCTGTGGGTGATCCTGGGGCAATGAGCCTTGTTCCGTGAATCTGATCTTGCTTCTTCAGTCTTTCACTCTTCAAACTGATTCTGCCCTGTCCTTTTTGGGTATCTAGTTTAGGCTTGGCCTGTGGGTTGACTTCAACTCCTTCCTGTCTGTTTGCAGTCTGGCAAGAGTGGCGGTGGGGGATGGAATTTCTGAAAGCCTTTTGTCTGAAACCCCTTTCCATATCTGTGAAAACCTCTGTGAAAGCCTTCAAAGTTCTTCAGTTGAGTATAGAGAATAGGAAAACACAATTGGCATTCTATATGCCTTGCTCCTCCTGTCCTTAGATGCAGAGGGTATGACACAGAGAATTCCTGTTTGTCCAGCCTATGGCACCCAGCCAGCCATTCTGCACAACTGGCCTCCCTTTCACAGGTTGGAATTGTAAGGGCAATGGAAAGCCTCTATGCTGTTAAGTGCAAACTCAGTGAGGCAGAATAGCAGGGTGGGTGGAAATGAAACAAAAATAAAGAACAAAGAAAGAGGGAGAAATACAGAGCTGGTAGAGGGTAACAAGGGTATGAGATGAGGATCCAGTGTCCTTCGAGATGTGCTACAGTGTCAGGAGCAAAACCCCCAGCTTTTGGACAGTGCCTAACCTGAAAGCTGTAACAAAGACAGATTTTTTTTAAAGAAGGGTAACAGAAAGAAAGGGGGTAGCTCAGCCTACTTTGTCTAACTCACCCTATTAAAAAAAGTTTCCCACCCATATAAAAATGTAAATATGTTTTCCCCATGTGTTGTGTGAAATGTATAGTCATCACAAACTATTAGCCTCTCTTCCCTTTCTTTTCTTTTCCTTTTTTTTTTATCATCTACATTTAGCCTTGTCACTCTTGAAAATAATAAAAATATTCTCCTCAGGATCAGTCAATGAAGAATGAGATCCAGCTACTCAGAACCAAATTGGCTGAGCAAGAAAGTCATCTGCAAAATACAAAGGGTATCAAGGAGAGCATGGAGAATTTCCTCCTCACTCACTGTAAGTGACTTCATCTTTTGGGAGATGGATGACATAGTGGTGACCTGCTGGGGATGGAAAGCATAATAGAGGCCCTTTGGCCATAGAGCCATCAGGGCACCTGCACCACTGCCTGAGGAGCTGAGAACAGAGACCTTAACCTTTCATGCATGGTGTTTTTGTGGAGATGCAAGGAGATCTACTTGGAGATGACAGAACAGATTATCTATCTGGTAGAAGACTGAGGGAGTTAGGTTGCACTCACTCTGGGTCTATCCTGTGATGGCTAAGGAAATCCACCTCTACATTATGTAAACTATTGATGTGGTGAGCCACTGTGGAAAGGAGGTGAGGCTCTGCCCACTGCAAAAGGAATATGGTGGAGAGTGTGTGATCAGAACCTCATTTGTTGATGTGTGCCCTGGCTGCTATTGCGTCTATGAGAGTCAGCATATGTTGGTGCCTGATGAGATGTGCAAAGTGGACTAGCAAATTGCCCTAAGCTTCAGCTAGTTAGGTGCCCTGGGCTGTGTGCCCCACCGAGACCAGTTGGCATTTGTTGTAACAATGATTCTGGTAGGATGCCTGAGTGGACCCCCTTTGTGGGGATTGGGCCACCAGCACAGGAAGGACTTTATCTCTGGTGTGAGCCTGATCAAGATATGTTATTTGGAGGCTCCTGTGTTCTGGTGTGGGAGAAGTAGCCACTGTAGTGACCTGCAATGAAATTGGCCCAAGTGACTATGTAAATATAGGAAATTATTAACCACTGGAGGTCAGCCTCCATGATACCCATGCAAGGTTGAAGTCTACCTGTCTTTGCAATTTGGGAGAGTTTGATTATCTGCTCAGGTGAGAGGGAGACTAGGCTTTTTTGAGTGTCTAGCAGGGACCTCAGATGTATGATTCTCTTGGATGGAGTTAGGATTTTTTGAAAAAAATGTTTACCAAGAACCCATGACTGGCTTGGCAGCCAAGCGTGCCCAAGAAGTCCTATTTTGCCCTGGGGACTGATCAAGAGTGAAGCAAGAGATCATCCAAGTGAGGGCAGATGTGAATCCCCTGGTGGCACATGGAGGCCACCACCAACACCATCACTTTGATAAAGACCACAGAGGCCAAAGCTAAATCAAAATGGAAGAGACTGGAAGTGGGAGTGTTTCTTGTAAAAAGAAAGTGAAAGAAATCTGAGGAAAATAAGAATGTGAAGACAGGTCTTGGCAAGATCTTTAGAGGAGAGACACTCACTCTGATAGATGGCCTCCTGAATAATCTGGAGAGAGTCCATCCTGAACTTCTTGTAAGTGAAACAGTCGTTCGTGTATTTGAGGTCCAGGATACCATATAGATCTCCTCCCTTTTGGGCACCAGGATGAATCCCTTGAAACTATACTGTAGGTAGTACCAAGTCTGTTTCTTCTTTGGTTAGAAGATGTTTGATGGCCTTGATAATTGCCTGTGTCTTAGAGACTGGGGAGGGAAGGAACCAGTGAGAAGATACATGGTGAAACTCTAGGTTATAACCTTGGCTGATGGTGGTGAGGACCCAGCAATCCGTAGTGGATCACTGCCAGGGTGGTAGGAAGTGGGTCAATCTTCCTCCCACTGGTAATGAGTGGTGGTCAGAAGTTTGATGTCTCAGATTTGTGCAGAGGCCCCCTTGTCCTGAGAGGTAGGGTTGGCCTCTCTGATGTCTGGACTGAAAATGGGATCTGGTCCAGGATGTCGTGGAAGTCTCTAGATATGGAGAAGTATTGAAAGGGATGAAATGGAGGAAAGGAGCATTTGGGCTGATGCCTACCATCATTTTTCTGGGCGGAAGACAATGCCTTTTTGTACCTTTAGTTTTTATCAAAATGGCTTTAAGAGCATTCTTCCTGAAGAGAAGGAAGCCTGCAAAAGGAATGGTGACCGGGTTTTCTCTACAGGCTGAACCATGTTCCAGTGTTTGAGCCAGACAGACCTACATGCTTCTGTTGAGGCTGCAATGGCCCTGGTTAAAAAAGAAAGGAAGTTTCTAGTGGTATCTGAGGTGAAGGCCAGGGCTTTATATATTGTTTTAAATTGACAACGCAGGGTCCTAGCACTTAGGTCTTGACTGCCAATAAGGTCTTTTATCCAGATCATAGTAGCCTAGCAAAGATTCAATGCAATGGAGGAGGTTCTCAGGGAAAGGGCTGAGACATCATGAGCACACTTCAGCGTAGTGTCTGCCCTTCTTTCCTTAGGATCCTTAAATTACTTTTAAGGAATTACTTTTAAGGAATTACTTTCCCTTGGGATCAGGAAGGAGTGCCAAAAAACAGGGCGCCCATCACGGCATTTCAGCATGTCCATAGCCTTAAGTGTGAGCATATAAATCTTCTGAGCAAGGTTAATACCTCTCCTACTTTGCAGAGGTAGAGACTGTTCAGCTGCAGGATATCATGAAAATCAGAAGGAAAGGAGGCCTCTTTGGAAGAAGGCTTAGCTTTAGGAAGCTCAAAGGGCTAGTAAAGAAATCATGTTTGAAGATTAAACTTGACTATCAGAAGAAGAGGCTGGATCTTGTAGGCCTAGAGCCGGCAACGCCTCTGAAAAAAGTGGAAGAAAATCATTAGAGTCAAACAGTCTGTCATTAGTCAAATAATCCTGATCGGGGTATCTGACCACTCACCATCCTCAAGATCAAAAACATCATAAAAGGAGGAAAAGGCTTCTAAATCTGGATTATCTAAATCTGGTGTTGATTGTGCCAGCTTCATGCAGGTACCTGGCAATTGGTCTGGTTCCTCATCAGAGGAATGAGAAACCTGTGGAGGCAGAGCCTGCATGAGCAGAGGGGGAGAGGAGACTGAGATTGCTTGGAACAAGGAAGAGGATGTGACCGGGCTGGGTGTTTCAAAGGAGTGTGAAATTATAGGAGCCTGTTGAATCTCAGCTGATAGGGATGACTGGATCTTTTGAACTAAGGAATCTTCACTGAAAAAAGACAGGACTGACTGAAATTGCTAGATAGGGCACAGAATAAAAGTTGTGATGCTCAATATGGCCACAAGCCATCTGCAAGGGAAAATGGCCATCATGAGAGGGAAACTTGCCTGCCATAAAGAGGAAGCTGGGCTGCCACCACTGCGGGAAAAAAACAGGGCTGGGGTTAAAAACATGTCAGAGTGATGCTAGTGGCAATGCTGATTCCTGCTGCAATCCTGGGGAACTCACATAGCTCCTCCCCCGCTCTCCAGCTCCCAGGAATCACATTGTCTTCTTCCTTTCTCTCCTCCCTTCCCAATCTCCCCATATAAAACATCCTCACATCTCACAGAGCTGCCAGTTGGGACAACTGCACAGACCACGAGGGGATTTGGCACTTGGGAAATCTGAGGTTCTGCCCCAGGAATTGCAAGGACCATCCCAGTGGCTGAACTTTTTCGGTTGCAGCTTCTGAAGGGGAGTCGCCACACAGAGCTGGACAGCTCCCTGGAGAAGCTACTCTGGACAGTAGACACATGCCTTGGAAGGGGCTGGTGCAATTTAGAGACAAGCCTTTGAACATTTTCCTGTAGTCTTCCCCATGCCGAACAAGGATGGGGAGGAGCAGGAGGGAGAAGGTGGAGAGGGCAGAGAAAGAGTCTTGTTTTCTTTTGTTTTCAAAGGAAGGAAAGTTGAAAAAGAAAAAAAAAGCTAGATACTTGGAAGAAGATGAAGGAGAAACCTAACCTGGGCAAGGCAAAGGCCTGGGGACAGAGCCAGGTGCATGGTATTCTCTCTCTTCTTTCCTGTCATGTGACTCTTGCCTTGCCTAGGGAGTAACAGGACATAACCCAATACAGGACATCTCTTCACTGCATACAATTTTCCATTCTAGACTCAATGTTTCTTAAGAGTTCTCTGACGCATGGTGGGCCCAGAATAAAAGTTCACCATTTACAAGTGTTGTCAAGGTTATTTTTTATGTGTGCCAAGCTCTGAGGCAGCTGATGAGCAGACAAGAAAACAAGACATATGTACACAGCAAGCTTACACCAGTTTACTAGTTTCCTCCCCCCTGCATCATGGATTGTATAGAGAAACCCATGATGGTCCTCCTGCTCACACCAGAAATGCTTGGGTTTTTTTCAAGTGTTCCAGTCAAACACTCAAGCACTTTTCCCCCCCATTATAGAAGCAAAGTCTTGCAGGCTTGATTCTGCTCACAAGAATTTGAGCAACAGCCTTCACAACGTTGACCATGTTTCACTTCAAACTGTAATGGTAAATATGATGAGGAAACTAAGAAATTCCCAGTTCTTCTTCATCAGCTATAGCTGCTAAGCTTTCCTGAAAAGGAATGACTCTTAAACTAGTAAGTCGACCTATTCAAAAAGAGAACTCTCACAGTGGGCCTAACAAAGAAGGCAGGAAAGGAAAGGAAATGGAAGAGGAGTGGAGGTGGGACAAAGGAACGATTTGTGTTAAAGCTCATTGTTTCTTTATTACAGTGACGAGAACATATGATGTGATAAGGAAAGCAAGGACTAACTTGGAGGTATGTTCAACTGCCCTTGTCCCTCTGATGATGCAGGCGATCCTGGAAACAGGGCTGGGGGAAGTGCAGACCATGCTAAGACAGAGGTGCGCCATTGTCTTATTCTGTCGGGCACTGAGGACCATAAGGCTTCCCTTTAAGCTATGTCTACTTTGAACCTCTTTACTGGGCAGGAGCATAAACTCTTTGAACAACCCAGGTATTGAAACTGATGCTGGCGACTGAGTTATAAATGATAACGCTACTGTCACTGAAATTCACATTACTGAGAATGAGCACCTCTCATAAAACAACACTCAAGCACTTTTCACCTCTTTTGGACAACAGTGACTTTGTATGACTAAGAACATGGTGTCATGTGTCACTTTCTCTCTGGGGTAAGTTCAGAATCTGGGATTGGGTTATTTGCTAGGACATGGAACAGCAGTCTTGTGCTGTCTACCTTTAGGCTGCTCCTCCCCACCCCTTCTACTAGTGAGGAGATGTGCTGGCCTTGTTATTTGTTACCATTGGTACCATAAGGCTATGCTCCAGTGCACTCTTATTGGCAGTGAGTGCCTTCAGTCCCTGATCCTGCTTTAAACATGCCTGACAGCCATTCAGACGAGAACTTCTAGCCCTAGTATTTTATCTCAGCACGGGAAAGAATCCTGTCCATACAGCCCCCTCTGCTCTACAATCTGAACAATAAAGTGCTTGTCTATGCTGCTGCACACATAGAGACTGTCTTCTCTAGCTGCTGCTGTGGTCCCGACATGAATGCAATGACTTTGTCTGTGTACAAATGAAGCAAGATGTTGTCCTCATTTTCTCCAACAGCAGTTGGTCGTGATTAAATAACTCTGAGTAAAGTTCCAATAGTTTCTTCTTTGGGGAAAGGAAGTTTCTTTCAGTTTAAAGAATTAGGTTTGCTAGCTTTGTCCATCTTGGATTTTGCTGTGCTTTTTGTAATCTTTCCAGCTTGCAGTGTAGACAGGCATACTAATTAGCTGTGCTTTGTCTGGCTTGTAATAAGAACATAGACTCTGTTGAGATAGAGGCAGCATTGAACTTTTTCTGAATTAGCACCATCTTGTTTGTGGCTTACACTAGGTTAGAGCAGAGAACTGTGAGATCAATGAGTGTTCTTCATGCTGTTCCCTTGCTTTTGCATGCATACCCCAGTTTGTTGTTTCTGCTTATCCTGATTGCTTGGCCACCAGCCAGCCACAACCAGCTAGTTAGTACAGGGATGAGCCTTTCACAGGCACCCACTGCTGGACTGCAGTTCCCCACCAGCCCCAACACAAAGTAGATGCCACTGCTGCATCCATATTATAAAGCCTTGAAGTCAGATTTTAGAATCTAAAATTGAGATCAAGAATAGCTTGTTTTCTCCACTTTAGCGCCACTTTAGCACCAACAGTATCTCAGGGACAGTGGTGGTAACCTAGGGTAAGAAATGAATGGGAAGGTTGGAGGGAGAAGAGTATCAGTTCTAATACCTCTGCTCTGTGCATTCTCACTCTAGGGAATTTCCCAACAACCTACACCTATTTCTGCTGTCATGTGATCACCTTCTAGCATGAGGCATGAAGGAAATGGAGCCATGCCCAGGGAAAAAAAAGAGGAGGAAGAAAAGAAGCTCCACCTAGTTCTTTACTGTTACCAAAGTGAGGTATCAGAAGCAGCCTAGCAAGTCTTAGCTTTCAGAATTTATCCTGGAAGCCACTAATTCCTGCTGATTGGGGTGAAACACCTGTGGCATCTGGGCTACGGCAGGGCCAATGGCCTCCACACGTGCTCCATAACAACTCTACTGCTGGAGACTGACCTGGAACTTAACTGGAAATGCTCCAGCCATCAATACAATATTAAAAAGGCACAAGGGTACTGCTGTGCGTACTACTATCAGAAACAGGAGTGTTCTAAAAACAGCAGTCTCAGAGCTTGGCCGCCAAAGCTGCCCTAGTGTGACTGAGTGAGACTTGATGTTTGGGTGCAGCTTCAACAGCTCTAAGCATTCTCCTACACAAGTTTATTTATGCTGATCCAATTATAAATCAGGGTGTGTCATATACTTTTAAGACTATATTTAAATTTGCCTCACAGATGTGTGGCCGATGTATATTCTTCACAAGTGTGAGCACTACATTACTGAGAAGGGAAGAAGAGCAAGGTTCTTTTAGCCTCAGCTTCAACAACCTTCAACTATTCATTTTCATCTTCTGAAGATCCCTCTAAGCTGAAGTTCCCTCTTCTTTCATCAGCAGATATTACTTCACCCACTGCCTTTCGTTTAGGGCACTGGTTCTTAACTTGGAGTCCAGGGACCCTGGGGGTCAATGAAGCCCTGCTGCTGGATACCAACAGCAGCAACAGAGGTGTGTGGTTGCTGAAAGAGCTCTCACTGGCACATGAGGGAGCATTTTCAGCAGGCACACACACCTGCTACTATGTCCCTTTTGTCAGGGACATGGTGGCAGGAAGTATGGGTGCTGAGAGACATGGAGGCAGGTGAGTTTGCATGCCCAAACTGTTCCTTCATTTTCAAATGGAGCAGTTTTGGTGCCCCGACTCCCATATCCCTAACAAAAGGAAGGTATGTGCATGCACCAAAACTATGACTCTGGAGATGAGGATCTGAATTCCCACTCAGACATTGAAGCCCACTGGCTGACCTCTGGCAAGTCACATTCTCTCAGCCTCAGAGAAAGGCAGAAGCCAAGGCAACAAATCTTGCCAAGAAAACTCTCATGATAGGTTCCCCTTAGGATTGCCCTAAGTCAGCTATCAAAGGGGAGAAACATGATGGCTAGAAAGAACCTTCCCTGTCAGTGGAACTTTGTTGTTGTGTGCCTTCAAGTCAATTATGACTTATGGCAACCCTAAGATGAACCTATCACAGGCACTTTTTTATTGCAAGATTTGTTCAGCAGAGTTTGCCTTTGTCTTCTTCTGAAGCTGAGAGAATGTGACTTGCCCAAGATCACCCAGCGGCTGAGCAGGGATTTGAATCCTAGTCTTCCGGAGTCTTTAATAAATAAATAAATAATATTTGATTAATTAAATTTAAATTCTTAAGTGTTGGGGGTCCCTGGCAAAAAATTATATTTACAAGGGGTCCCTGGTAAAGAAAAGGTTAAGAACCATTGGTTTAGGGTGAACATCAAAACATCAACACCAGTTTATATATAATACAGTTTTCTGAAAGGGTTAAGCAGCTCTTCCTTATAGTCTTTTATAGACCTGACTGCTATAAACATGAGAGCGTGTCAAAAAAAGGCACAGGGAAGAGTCTCTGCTTAGATTTGTGGAAATAAATCTGTAATTTTTGCATTTCATGATCTGAATTCCCAATAATTTAAAAAAAAACACTGGCTCAAGTTCACATATATTGAGAATTATTCACAAACTGCATCAGTTGTTGTTCTGTGTATAATCAGTTTACAGAAGTTCCTCAAGAAGCCCTCTCTGGATTCAAAAATCTTAACAAGTGGTTGCAGCATATTTCAAGGTGCTTTTTGATAAGATGGATTATCTAGATCAACTTTAATGACAGTGAGAAGGAAAACCCTGTCAATTTTCATGGACTATGCAACAAGTTTTGATACCATCAGTCATGGTAACTTCCAGATGGCCTGTCTGGATTGTGAATTTAGGACACCTGGCTGCCATGATTCTGTTTGCTATCTCTCTGGCTGGTGCTCAGTGTTATGGCTTAGGAGTCATTATTTGGGCCCATAGCATTTATGCTATAGGCTCCATCTCATCTGCTTCTAAACTTCTGAAACGCCTCATAACTTCAAAGCTGGACTGCTATAATGCACTGGGGTAAAGGCTTCACTGAAAGATGGGGTCGAAATGGTCATTAGCACACCCTGATTACTTTGCACTACTTTGACCTTTGCAAATTTGATTACCCATGAGCACACATGCCTTCCCCACCCTGTTCTCCTCCTCCCATTCCCATGCATTTTGCCCCAGCACTGAGAAGTTTCACCAATGCAAAACAGAAGGGAATGGGGGGTGGGGTGGGGGAAGGTTCACATGAGTCTTCTTTTCCCTTCTGGAGCCTGCCACTTCCTATGCAAAACAGAAGGGAATGGGGGTGGGGGGAAGACTCACACAAGCCTTCCTTCCCCCCTCCAGAGCTCGCCTGCCATTCCCACGCATAATTGTTTCTTTGTTACAGTGGCAAAAACATACGATATACTAAGGAAAGCAAGGACTAATCTGGAAGTATGTTCAACTGCCCTTGTCCCTCTGATGATGCAGGTGATCCAGGAAACAGGGCTGAGGGAGCAGTCCATGTTAAGACACAGGTGCCACTGAACTCGCACTGACACAAAATAGAAAGGAAGTGGGGGGGGGGTAGGCTCACACAAGTTCTCAGTGCCAGGGCAAAATGCACAGGAATGGGAGGAGAAGCTCCAGGGGGAGAAGGAAGGCTTGCATGAGCCTTCCTCCACCCCCCAATTCCCTTCCCTTTTGCATAAGAAGGGGAAGGGGAAAACAGTGGGGAGGTATATGTGGTTTTTCCACTTTTGCAAGGGTTCTGCACCCCAAACCCTTGTGAAAGTGGAGAGGCCACTGTAACTGGGACTGTGCACATACAACCATAAGCAGCAGTGTCTGCTAGCAGAGCTTTACAATCTCTCAGATGGCCAATTAATTCAGCCTTTTTAATGCTGTTTCAATCTTATTATGTTATTTTAATTGCTTTTTTGGAAGCCACCATGGGAAAGGGTTTGATTTTTCCAAATAAGTTACTAGTTACCCACAGTATGAATGCAAGTTGCTGGCCACTTACTATTGCCCATCAGGTGTTATTCCCCCCAACACTTTTGCAAATATCAGGCAGCAGGAAGATCTGTTGATTTATTAAAGTGCCAGCAGCACCCTGTATAGGGATATGTTTGAATGGATAGGCCAAAACAGATGTTATACAATACAGCAGACAAAAATTGTATCCCTTGTCAAGGTTACACCACAGATGCAGTAATGGTCCAAGGAGCAGACACCAGTCAGACAAATCAAGGCAGCTTGCAGACCTATTCAAAGTGCAACCCACAGATAAGATATGAAAATACATGTCCAGGTCTGTAGCTCTGGCTCTACTTCTTTCCCATTTCCAGGGAAACACTGTAACTTCCTAACAGTTCTGCTACCCTTTGCTACAGGATGTATCTGCAGTATGGCCACACAGTAACCATGATCTTGCTTATTTCTCCACAAAGCCTGACTAGGAATACTGTTCTCATTGTCCAAGGTAACATAAACCCACTACTAGTCATGCAGAATTAAGTCTGTTTTCCATTTAATAAACTAGGCCTAACTTCTAGTGGTCACATTTCTTGAGAAAAAAATGTTTGCTTTCTGTCCACAATAAATTTAAAGCAGACCATGCCCCTACTGCAAATGGGTATGGTAATATAGGTTCTGGGGAAAGTTCTCCAGACTAGCTAGGCTTAGACCTATTGCTGGGACCAGAGTGGGGGCAGGAAAATCACCTCCTTCTTGAACAGGAAACCTTTTTCAGGAGCAATACCCAATTAGCAACAAGCATAGCCACTACTCAAGGAATCAATTTCCCAATAGATTATTTGTCATAGATAAACAACCTTACCCATTTCCAGGTTCTGCCCACATTCCTTCTGTGCTAAACAGAATTAACGCTTGTTTCTGGCAGCTCTATGTAGAGAGAAAGAATTTTGGCAAAGATTAAGCTTCCTTCCTCCCTCCATGAACAGAATTATGCAGATGCTGCCAACATAAGCTCTTTAGCATAAGACCAGTGTATTAAGCCACTGCGTAAGTAGTCACTTCTGCTACAGTAGGACCCAGATGTGATCAACCAAATTAGCAAGTCTATCAAACAAGGAAGAATGGCATTATTACAGGCTTCCCCCATTTATCTGACAGGTTAGGGACTGAAGCACTGTCAAAAAGTAGAATTAGTTGAAAAGCAGAACCCGTGTAGGGAACATGAGGGAATTACAGAGGTTCACTTGGGATCAACCGTGCGTGCTGCTTGCAAAGTCTCTCAGTCGGCTTGGTACCTTTTCCCCCTCACCTCACTCTGCAAGCAGCTTGCATGCATGAAAGCAATCCCAAGCAAGCCTCCACAGGCAAGAAGAACTGGTGAAAGAGCAGACTCCTAGTCAAATTAACAGAACAACTCTGTAATTTACAATCATTGCAAGAACAGAACACCAAAAAAACAAGTCAACAAAAAGCCTGTATTCGTCATCCTTTTCCTCTTTTTCTCATCAACTTTCTGATGCCATATGAAGATGAAACCAGAAGCTAAACAGAAGGAATCTCTGCTGCTAGTAGTCATGAAACTGGAAGGCTCTACAAGTAGCAAAAAAGCCACAACTTCTCTTGCCCCATATTTGTGGAAGTCACACAAAAGTCCTCTCTTCCTCTAAGCCATGCACAGGAGTCCTTGTATTCCTGTCCTAGCCTTAGCCTTTTTTTTTAAAGCTCTTTATAGCATCAAATTCATCTTACTTTGCCACAGCTCATCCCATGTTCCTGTCCTTGAACCTATATCCTCACCTTGCTGGATCTATAGCAAAATACTAACGACTGTTAGCTTAGGCCTGGTTTGTTGTATCCTCCATTACGAGTGTACGAAGTTGTTTTTCAAAGCACACAGTGAAATCCTTTTTCTAGAATTGTCTCTGTCATTCTGAAGTCTACAAAAATGTTCAAGACAGTAACTGAACTGCTAAAACTAGGATTCTCAAAATATATGTTGGCTGTCAGATAAATTTTAGGTAGCTTGAAGAGATTTTACATAAATAACCTTCTTTTTAAACATACATATATTCAAGGTGTGTGTTTTTGAACGCCTCATATTTTAGCAGGCTAACATTGGTAAGACAGGACACTCTGACTATCTACAGGCCATAACAAGTATTATGGTGGTCCTTGCACAGTGCCTTGATAATAGTTAGCCAAGGCAAACTGTAAAGTCATACGTCACCTCAGGCAGCTGAGAGCGAAAAATAAGCAGGAAAAGTTCCCACTCTAGCAGAAGCAAATGCATCTTCATGCCAATAAGGCAAGTGGGCATCTTGGTGAGATATAACCAGCTTAATCGTTTCGTTTCTACTCCATTAAAGGAAAACAAATCTGTCTTCCTAGGATTGTTTTGCAGCTGAAGGGTTACGTTTGAGCAGAAAGAAAACTCTGCAACACCAGCCAATGCAAAAACATACAGTCAGCTAGAACAAAACCCAGCACTTAAAAAGGGGTGATTGGAATTTGAAGTGATTGCTTAAACGAGAGTAAAGTGCAATTGTGTAAGATGGCAATACCTCTTCTATTTAGCTAACTCAGCTGACAAAAACTCAGCCCAAGAAAATTTCAGCAACTACTGCAGGCAACAGCTGGGAAAGGCTGTCCCTACTCCAGTTCAAGCATTCTGTCCCCAGAGCAAGCTTCTCATTTGGAAGACTAGGAAGAAAAGGGGGGCAAGGATAGAAGTGAGGAAAAGCACTCAAGAATCTCTAAGTCAGTCCCTGGCCAAACCAAGATTTCTTATTCCAGGTCTTACAGGCCTTGGGAATATGGACTGCACTTTTTCCTATAGTATCCCAGAACTCAAGACTAAATTTAACACCTCTTATGCACCCTGAGACTATTCATGGAGGTGACCCTCAAAATGCAAAAGGGCTATGCTTGATCATGAGTAGATCCACAGACAGCTTATAAACAGAAATACTATCAAATCCTGGAAAGGAAGGACAGCACGGTATTTCTTCTCAAATAGGGCAAGGAAAGAGATGCTTCCACGATACCAAAATGCTAAAAGCTATGACAGCTGTAAATCGAAACTTCATGTTGAGAGGCAGGATTGTTATCTTGCTCTTCCTCCACTTCCTAGAGGCATCTGGCTGGAAGAAACGGACCTCTGGTCTGGTTCAGCAAGTAAGTTCCAAGTTCCCAGGGTCAATATTTCCAGCACTTTGCCCTGCCGTTAATTCCTTCTTCACAATGGCATGTTGGTCTGCATATGTTTGCAGACTGTAATTGATGTCCTAAGGGATGGAAACATTTCTTATAAGAAAAAAGTATGACTCAGATCTCTTCACACTTGAACTGAACAGCGTTATAGCTGCTTCTGATGCTGTACTTCCACTTTGCAATACTAAATGGTCCTACACCTACACAGCAAGCACATACACCATGCAGTGAAGCACCGCACCACACTGAAGTTGCCTGGGTGCTCTTGCAATGGGCCTCCAGCAGTATGCATTATAAGAACATAAGAGCAGATCTTTTAGAGGTCTTGCTCAGAATCCTGCTCCCCAAAGCAGTCAGACAGATGCTTCCCGGAAACCTACAAACTCTGCTTGAAGCCAACAGCTTGACAATGTTCCACAGCAGTTTTTTAGTGGCACGTTATCTCTGAGATGGAAAAATCCATATAGCTATCATGACTAGTAGTTACTATCATGACTACATGATCTTCAACAAAGGCCTCTCTGCTTAACCCCCTAGAACTATAAAGTGCCTGGGAATAGGCACTATTTAAAAATAATTATGTAACTGTAGGAAGCAGATGAGCCTCCACAACAGATGAAATAAGGAACAGTCATTTCTTCTTTGAGACTGAGCTATTCCTAGCAAGCTCTTTATGGCCAGATGGGAAATTGCAAGAGAATACCCAAAAGAACAACTCATTGCTCCATGTTCCTTAAGCAAAAGAGAAGCAGTTTTTCCATAGTCAGCAGTGGACAGGAGATAATATACCCAAAATTTTGGTACTACTAGTTTTGTGCTATTGACAGGTGCAAGCTGCACAGCAGAAACAGTCACCAGGGAAGAATGTTTTCAATCAGCCCTTAAAACTGAGATAGGGCTGGTGTCATGTAGAGTTTCTGCCTCTGACAAAACAGCCTGGAAACTGGCTTCCCATCCTAATGGTGTGCGCAGAAAAAGCAGAAGTCTGTGTCCCCACAGTGATCAGGAAGGACCCAACTCAAATGGGTTTGTAGAGGAGCGTAGTAACATATTTCTTCTTGTAACGATGGGTGGCACTGAGTACCATAACACCATCCTGTGGGAAGAAATAGATGCATTAGTGCAATCACAGAAAAGGAGAAGTTCTTGTTTGCAAAGGACAACTGAATAAGAGAAGTGCTCCAAGGAGAGGTTATCAGGAAGGAAAGAGATTAAAGAGACTAATCCTCCTTCCTTCTCTCCATTCTAAAATTTTCCAAGGTGACTTACTAAGATACTGACAGAATTTAAGTGTAAACAGAATTGCTGCCCCCGCCCCCAGAGGACAAAAATAAGACAGAAGAGAAAGATAGGCATGCTACTACCATGGTATCCATGTTACAAAGATGAAGAACAATCCATAAGAGAAAGTGTGTGAAGTTTGCTATTGGTACCAGGAGTATCTTCCCACTGCACTTGCTGCCCTAAGATGTGGTAGCACACAACTTTTCTGAGCATCTTCCCCCTACATGAGATTCTGAAACAGTTCAAGTTTTTCTTGGGGTATAGAAACTAGAACTGGCAAATTGATGGACAACATGTCAAGAATGGGAGGGAAGAGGATCAGTTAGTCTCAGGTTTCAAAGAAGAGCAACATGGAGAGGCCCCGCTTTCTCTTGCAAGTCAACAGGGGCTGCTGCCCTTACCTTAATTGAGAGTGCATAGAGATGGTTGAGCATCACATGATTTGGCTCAGGCAGGAGGGCTGGGTCACACTATAAGAAACATAAGAAACATCACTTTTCATCTATTCAACTATTTCCACTTCTCTCACAAGATGTCTGCACGTATCTTGTATTTGAGCCACATGGAGAAGAACATGTCCAGCCCACCCCACAGAAAGCAGATAGCCAGCCTGGCTCAAGAGACTCTGAGTTATGCAGGACCCATCCTTTGGAGAATATCTGCCCTTCTCAACAAGGAAACATTTGGACACATTATACTCACAGAATATGTGAACAGATACTTACTGAAATATTAGTATCTTTGTTAAGGATGACCTGGAGGAGATGGGGAGGAAGAATTGGTGGTGATTTGAAACGCTCCTCAGGCCTATACACATACATTTCTTGGCCGTATGTTCCAGGAGGAGAGCCAGAAAGGTCTATTAAAAATTAAGAAGGTGTAAGAAAGGAAGCCACAGAACACCATCATTTTGGATTTTCACACTAATGGCACAAGAAAAATCACCTCGACAGGAGGTCTCTGAACTTTCCTGGGAGTCCACCTTTAAAGCATCAAATACTTCAAAGTCAGACTTCTTGACATGAATCAGATTGTTAATTGTCCCCAGCTGACTAGTCACCACCGGCTGAAAAATAAGACATAAAATACACATCACATCCACATGCCATGCCTACATTTTCCAAAATACATACAACATATGAAGCAAGATGGAGGTGACCAATGACAGTCCTATCCTGTCTCCATACGGTCTGTTGTGTCTGAGTAGTCCACAGCTGAATGCTATGCATGTGCTGAGTAAACCCTTCCATCTTGATCCTGCTCACATTCCAGTCCCCTTTTAATTTTTTTTACAACTTTCCTACTTGAATGCTGGTAAGGGAAGAAACCAGGTGCTCCACAACCACAAGTGTACTTATTTTAGTCTGAAGTTCACTATGGAGGCTTACCTTGCAACATGAGAATTAATTGGCACTAATACTAACCTACCAGATACGAGAGCTGTAAAAATTACTGAAGTAACACTGGTAAAACATGAATATTTAAAAAGTGGAAAGTAAATGTGTTATCATACCCCACTGGTTCAGCTGATCACTCTCAAATTTATTAATGGAAAACTGCTTAGTGCGAACAAACATAATATAGGCAATGCAAGAGTCAAATTACAATCTCCAGAATAAGAGTCAACATAAAAATACTGCATCTCTTTCAATTACAACCTGTTGAACGATGTTTAAACAATAAGAGAAACTGTAAAACAAAAAACAAAGGAACACGCATGAACTATGGGATGAATTCAAAAACCCAATCCTCTAGCAAACCTAAAATAACAACTGTATGATCAAAGGACTTTACTATGCGAAGGAGACAAGAATTAGAGTTGATCAAAGGACTTTATTATGTCAAAGAAACAAGAATTAGAGTTTCGAATACTTCCAAAAGTTCCTGCTTCTTGCCACTTATAACCATTATGGAATTCTGGTTCAGAAGAAATGAGCCGATGAGGCAAAATAAGCTCAGCACCCCCACTCCACTTCTGCACTTCAGCTGTCTCACTTCCTTCATCAGAAAATACAACTGGGGCAGAAGGGACTTTCAGCAATGTAAGATAAAGACATGTGGAAGAAAAGAATTACCTCAGAGGGATCATGAACCCACTGGCCATCCACAAAGAACTTGTACTGGTGTTCACCTTCAGGAAGGTCCAGAATAGCAACAAAGTCATTGTGGCTAAAAGGAGAGGGAATGATCCACATTGAGAGACAGCACCCTGCAGTTTCACAAAGCCACCACCTGAATCTAAGTAAGAATTAGGGTTATCTGCATAGTCTGGCAAATGTCAAGAGAAGAAAAGTAAAAGGAAAGAATAAAGACCAGAGCAAACACTCGCAACTGCAAACAGGAGGCTGTAAAGCTGCTTCAGTAGACTTTTTTCTGAGGCACTGAGGAAAGAAGCTACCACTGATTTATTCCAATGTACCTGCTTTGAAGAAATAAACTGGAGACAACAATAAAAAAGGCATAGTCATGGAGCTATTCAAAATTTAAATGAATCATACTTGGCAAGTATTTTCAAAGAGGTCAGATGAAAATTAAACTGTACAGACTGTTACTCATCCAGGAAGAGTAAGAAATCCCTTAAGAAAACAGCTAAACCCCCACTTGCTGCTATCAGATTTTTTTATAAATTTCCTTATGTGTTTATGGGCCCAAAAAGACTGGGGAGGCCTATTCTAGATAATATGGTGAGTGAAACAATGAAGGAGCTGATGTGTGCAAGTACAACAAATCTGAAAAACTGAGCAAAGTAGATTCTGTAGGTCAACAGGCTGCTGAGTTCCTACTTAGAATCTCGTGACTAGAGCTTGGAATGTTAGATTTGAAAATTAATTCAATAATGTTATACGTTAGAAACTGGAAAAAAACACTAGAATAAACACTGAAACTTGAAGAGGTTTTAATTCTGGAAGCTATAATTAACTTATTAAGTGTTAGTGCTATGCCAGGCCATGAGATTTACAGAGAATGGCATGGTGATTGTCACTATTAAGATTAAGAGTGACATTTTGTAACATTAACATTTGTAACATTAAGAGTAACATTTTGCTAAAAACTCCTTGAAAAAGGCTTGTTTAGTGTTATTCCTTCAGCCTGGATTTTTCCCCACTGGCACTGCAAAGCCTGTAACAGGATTTTTGTCTGGGAATGGTGGGAAGCCAGCATGTCTAGGAACTATCAGGTTGGGCAAGGCTGTCCCAAACCATGGGATCTCGTCTTACAAACTCTTCAATTCAGTTGGTCACTCATCTACATCTATTCTTTCTATCCCCACCAACACATATACCTCACTTACTCTGCAAATGCCTTGTTAGGCATTAATAAGCAGGGATTCATTTCAGTTCGAGGGCATTGATTCATTACAAAGTTAAGCAATAAACTGATGGCCACAAAGACTGGTCTATGGATCAAGAGTAGAGAATTCCTAATTTGACATTTTTGAGAGTCTGAGTACATGCAGATTTTTATTTTATTTTATTTTATTTTATTTTTTCCCACAGTTGAATTAGTGCATCTGTTCTGCCTCCTCAGAACCAGAGATTCCAAATCTAATCTGTGGTACCTCCAGTAAATAAGCACATATTTAACAAGCCTACTCTCCTCTCTAGCCATCTTACCTTAACTGTATAATTACAGAGTGTGACTAAGAAGGAGGAGGGGTGGATGGATAAAAAGCAAAATGGGAAGAGTGAGGAGGGACAGAGAGAGGGAGAAGCCAAAGGGGAAAAAATGAGAGACAGGCTTGAGGAAAACTTTCACTTAATTATCCAAGAGCCAAGCACTGTCTGAATAATACAATAAAGAATTATAAAGAATATTATAATGTATATTACACAATAATATACAACAGAAATTAATCCAAAATATAATAAAGAAAGGATAGGGGAGTTACTGAAGAGCACATTCCCATCCTCCAGAAAGACTATAAACTAGGGATAAGCCAACCAAATCCACGACTCCTCGAATCCTTGGGAAGGATTCGAGACTCGCAGATCTGAATCCCTGGGCCAAAACAGGCAAATCGAATTTTTCGAATCCCTGCACATCCTGGGACCTGAGTTGGTGCAAGCGCCCCAGATCAGGCCCGTGCAGGTGCACAGGAGCAGCAAGAACCGCTTTCCTGAACCCCTGGAAGTCTGAGCTAGCGCAAGTACCCTGGATCAGACCCGCATGGGCATGGAGGGCCAGCGAGAGCCACTTTCCTGCACGCCCGGAGGCCTCAGCTGGCGCGAGCGCCCCAGATCAAGCTCACTCCTGCTGCCTGCCCCTGTGGCTGCCTCCCTCTGCAAGGTAATTATTCTCTTCTTCCTATTCTTTTGACTTGAGACCGGAGGGTAGGGATTGGGACTGGACTAGAGGATGGTGTTAGTTTGTTTTTGTTAAGTGCCATCCTTGTTTTAGGACCTGAGACTGGAAATCAGGGTACAAAATTGAGACCGGGCTAGAGGCTGGTGTTTTTGTTTTTAAAGTGCCTTCCTTGTTGCAGGACTTGAGACTTGACTGGAAAGTACAGTGTTCTTGAGATTTCAAGGACAGCTGAAGAAGATTCCTTTGCATGGCTCCCTTGCAAAGCTCTTTCATACACAATTCTGGAGTTTGTAGTTGGACAAGGTGTCAGAGCCTTCTCTGCCAAAGTGTGCTAGTGCATCATCGAACTACAAACCCCAAGATGCCATAAGGAGCTATGCAAAGAAAATCCAGTTTTGACCCGGATTATCTCTGTACTGTAATATGTGGCCCTGTTTACCCAGGAAGGAAAATGTGGGATTAATAATCCACATTTTCCTGCTTGTGTAGAAAGGGCCTTCATGTCATTTTTTAATCTGGAGAGATCCTGAGGCAAAACTATGACAATTGTCCTGGCCAGACTTCTTCAGAGGCAGGTTTGCCTTTGCCTAGGCTTTTCCTAAGGCTGAGAGAGTGTGTCTTTCTCAAGATTATCCTTGCCCTTTTGTTTTGTAGTGTTTTGTAATAGTCAACCCAGGAGATGGCATCATCTGGAGCATCCTCCAACATCTGGAGGTACCTCCAAATTACATGTAATTCTTAATAAGAAGTATATGGGTATGTTTTCCTGAAAGTGAAAACTATTATTTAATTTGTTTTTCATTAAACAAAGATGTCAAATTTGGCTTCAAAACACTTTTTAGTAGAAGTGCTTTGTTTCCCTTGCTTTTTAAACCCCTTTGTAAAAAAGGATTCAAAAGATTCAAGATTCGCGAGATCTGTGGATTCGCAGAACCTTCCAGGGATTTGGATCCAGATCTGGAAAATTCTGGATCCGTCCCATCTCTACTCTAAACACTCTCCTTTCAGACAGACCTCGGAGAGCCATCTCTCTTTTGACCTGAACGCCCCTTATGAAACATCCCAAAATATTATATAATAATTGTGTACTATACAACAATATAGATCAGAAACCAGTCCAGAACATAATCATATAGGCCGGCAGGGGAGCATTGTGAAAACACACTGGTTGCTTAGGAGTCTTGGTCTCCTGCTAAGCAAAGAGATCACTCACAAAAATATTCACTTTTTTCTTCCTTTAGAAAAAACACAGATTGTGCTTCTACTTCACAAGCCCAACTATCTAATCTGGGCTCCATCGAGTTCACTCTCTCCTCCTCCTCCTCCCTACTGTGTTCTTAAAGAAATCCCACAGATTTAGTCTACCTACCAAAAGAGCTACCTGACACACTTCCCACAATTCTACTATTTCTTTTTTCTGAGGTAGCAACTCTGTATGTTTTACTGAATGTGACAAAGAGATGCCAACCAGAACAAACTACAATGATCAAGTTCACTAAATCCTTTTTAAACTTCAGCATTAACTAGAACCTCTAGAAAGTTAGGTGAAATCAATAGTAAAAAAAAAAAAAGCACATTTATAGCTTGATGACTTAATCAACATTAATTCCAACTCTGTTCCTACCTCATTCCTACCTACCTACCCTCCTCTGTGCCTACTGAGCCCCAGCCACTGGAAATGGGCGGGGGAGGGGTTCCATGGGAGAGAATTAGAACTCACAAAGTTTCACATGGTTAATAGAAAAGGCATGGAAGAACAAGTCGGTCATCCAGAGACCTGTGGAAGGAAGGATTCGGGGGGTAGGAAGGAATCTAGTCCTTTACTGTTAACTAGTGACACAGAAATATTGCTGTGTCATAACAAGCAAGAAGAGATCTGAACAAAAGCTAAATAGGACACATTATTTGCACACATGATCTTATATACAAATCCTAAGCATATTTTCCTAGAAATAAGGTTCACACACACAGAACTTTGTCAGGAAAGAAAGTCTAACCACATGTCTTCATTCATTACAGAAAGTATAGCTTCTTCTGTCAAACAGTGTTCACTGCTTGCTGCTACAGCCATCTGGCCAGATGTCATTTGTTTAAATCTTATATCTGCATCTACCATCAACCTTGGAAAGACTCACTAGCTTAGAACACTATCTATAATACAGTGATAACAGAGCCCTGCCTTACCAACACTACTAAGAGACTATGTGGGAAGAATTATAAACATCTGAAATATGTTAACTATAATTAGTGAGTCAAATATTAGAAACAGTGTTCATAGCATCCAATGTCATATGAAATGCTTTTTGGTGGAGTAGCTTCACCCATTCAGTGGTAAGTGATGAGTAGTCAAGCAGTAAAAACTATAAATGTATGAAATGGCAGACTCTTCCTATGCACCTTGTATAGCAGCAGGAAAAAAATTGAGGGCAGCACTCTAGGGACACCTTAGCAGATCTATATGGTCATCTGCTGCTGGGATTGGCTTTCAGGTATCATGCTCCTGAATTAAAGTAGTATACTTTTACATACTACAGAATCCTGAGATTCAGAATCCATAAACAACTTTCCCCAAGGTAGCCCTACACATCTGAGTAAATTCTGTATTTAACTGATATATAAAATGAGAGTGGTTTGGCTCATTTTAATAGAAATGCTCTGTGTAAGAGAGGAGAAACATACAACCTCTCCTGCCAAATCTTCACTCACAGAATTTCAGCTGAGTTAAAGTCACATATCAGTCCTTTTTACCTTTTAATTAAAGGGATCTTGGCACTCCAGTTGTTGAAGGATCCCGAGATGAAAACTTCCTTGCCTCCGTCTGTCCAGCGAATGACAGTGGGACGAGCTTGTTGGGTTGGCTTCATTGACTCTTCTAGGTCATGATGCCATGATACAAAATCCTTTTCCCCAGGAAGCTGCAATAGGAAAAAAAGAGTTGCATTTTCTCCTAGATGTCCACTAACAAGGCTGACACTAAAAAGAAAACAGAAACTCATTTCCTAGATGAAAAGATCACATAATCAGGCTCACGAGCAAATATCCCAGGATTTTTTTAAAGCTTATCACAGAAAGCAGAATGTTGTTTCCTCAAGAATGGCATATCACATTCAGGCTTCATAGCCTTTTCTCTCCCTCAGCATGTCTCTGGTGGCTTATTTTATAGAGGTCAGGTTCACACAAACAAATGAGTATTCGTTTGTTGAATTCTGGTTTCTTTTTGTACCCCAGCTATCCGGCAAACAAAACATGGTATAAGAACCAGCTGCAAGCCTTCCTGTTATTTTTTTTTTATTAAAAACACAGATTTTGAAAAAATAAAAGTACACATAGGGATTACAATAAAAACAAAAGCACGAAAGACACAAGACATAACAATCACAACTACTAAACTGACAAACAAAATTAATCTAATACTAACACTAACGCTAAGCAATTTTGGGGAATGCAAGTATACAACTACTTGACAGCCACCACCACTTTTATATATTTTATATATACTTCTTCCAGTATCGAAGAAAAAGAAACTATTTCTGCATTTAAATAATAATTATTAATTTTCAAATCCAAAAATTGAAGCCATTCCCCAAGAGATGCTTAAATATGTCATCACCATTTCCCAATTTTCCCTAAATTTACTTAAATTAAAATAATTTATCCATTTCCAAAGAGGTATTTTTATACGAAATCTCTCTTTATATGTAGGCCATACCCTTAGTAGAACCTAATACAATTATTCTTCAAATCATGATTTGCTTTAACCTTGTTGTACCAATAACCTTGTCATAAAAATCCATGCCACCCAAGCCTCAAATTTAAACCCCGTAACTGGAGGAGTCTGCTCTTTTTAGGGTAATCCAGTCCTTCAACCAAAGCAACAGCAGGCATTGTAATACTGCTTCAAATCTGGTAGCCCAAAACCTCATCTTTGTTTTTCATCTACTAAGATTTTAAATGTAACTCTTGGTTTCTTACTCTCACATATAAAGTTAGACAAATCCTAATGCTATTGTTTAATGTTGTTCACAATGAGTGTTGTTTGAAATAAAAACATTTTGGGCAAATCATTCATTTTTATAGTTGAGATGTGATCCAAGAATGAAAGTTTCAGATTTGTCCAACTCTGTAAGTCCTGCTTAATTTCATTCCAAATCTTAGTATAATTTTTTAAAATAATTTAGAATTCTGTTTTTCTTTTTGATGTTGTTGTTTCTCAGTTTATTTTATAATAAATTCTGTTATTATCATTCTTTATCAGTTAGAAATTTTTGGAACCAATACCATCATTCTTTGCCAGACGTAAAACAGAATCATCAGATTCCCCCTTTCTATAAATTACTCCACAAATTGTGTATGTTTTGAACCGGCCATTGACTCTGCCTGTGACTTTATCAACCTCAGAAATATTTATTTGGATGGTCTTTAGCACCAATTATCTGGTTACTTACAGAGCATTTACTTGGCCCGTACAGATCCACAAATTCCTCAGGGTCATTCTGCATTGCGTATTTCACGATGACTTGCCACAGGTAACGTGCAGTAGGAAACTGCTCACATACTGCAAGCCCAGGCCAGGCCCAGGCTGGAAAGGGGAATTCTGTTTTTCAAATATAAAACCCAAGTGTCTCACTTTTTAAAGCAATTTTAAATCTTGTTTTCTCCATCATAATTGCTTGATCTTTCTTTGTCATTTTTAACATTGTTGTCTTGTCTTTACTCACTTTAAACCCTGCCAAAATCCCACAGTCACTCAGAGTTACTAATAATATATCTATTCCCTCCAGCGTGTCTTGCAATAAAATGACTGAGTCATTTGCAAACACCCTTGATTTGAATGTTTGCTTCTTGATTTTCACCCTTTTAATATTTTCTTCTTGTTTTACAGCTCTGTTTAGTGCTTATAAAATCCATATAAAGAGAAAAGATGATAAGGGACAACCTGGCCTTGTCCTTTTCTGAATATCACAACTTTTTGTCATATCCCCATTGATCAAAATTAATGCTATGAACATATTGCCTTAAGCCAAATAATAAAATTTTGGCCAATTTCATTTTTTAAAGAATCTGAAACATAAAAAGCAAGTTCATAGTGTCAAAGGCTTTCTCTGCAAGCAAAAACATTAAGGCCACTTATTTCTCGTTACGAGCCTCTACATACTTAAGTACATCAGTGATACATCTTATATTGTCTCTCATCAGTTTCTTTGGAAGAAAGCCACATTGATCTTCATGGATTATCTCCTCCAAATTTTTCTTCATTCTCTCGATCAATATTGTTGTAAAAATTTTGCAATCATTGTATAGCAAAGAGATGGATCTATAATTCTTCAGATCCATCACATCTCAATCTACTTTAGTGATACGAGTTATGTTAGCATGACACCAATTCTCTGGTATCTTGCCTGTTTTTTAAACTGAGTTCATTAATTGTTGCAGCAGAATAAACAGTTGCTCTTCAAAGGTTTTATACTAAATTGCTGGTCCTGAAATTTTCCCCAATTCGACTCTTCTCAGGGCCTCAACATCTTCAGCGAGTGTTACCTTTGCATTCAAAATCTGTCTTTGCTCCTCTGAAACAGGTAACAAGTTCTGCATGTCCAAATATTTTTCAGTTTTTCTCTTTGGAAACCTCTTGTTCTTTAAATAACCTCAAATAAAATTTGCAAAATATCCTTTTTATTCTATTAGTTTCTGACATCATCTCAAATTTTTAGTAAAAGTTTCTTTCTCTCTCTTTTCTTAGTTCGTAGGCAAGCCATTTTCAAGGTTTATTTGCAGATTCAAAATATTTTTCTTTTCTTTTGTACATCTCATCTTCTTTTCTATATCATAAACCATATTCAGAGAAATTTGTTTTTGTAAATAGAAATTTGTTTTTGTAGATTTCTCTGTCTTTTTTCCAAGATTTTCTATTTTGTCCTCCAGGGTCTCCAGTTTTTCATTCAGCTGTTTCACATCATTGGTGATTTGAGACAAAACCTTTTTTACTTCTTTTAATTCATTTAAAAATTATGCTTAAATTCTTTCTTCACTTGAACCATATTCATATCCATGTCATTTCCGAGTCAATTCATACCCTGCCACATTTTTTAATTTTTTTGAAGGTCAGTTGATTAGGATCTCCCTCTGTGGGTTGTTACATTGATGTTCTTTGTAGAAATGCAGCTTATGTCTTTTTCCCGGTAATTGTCATCCTGAACAGCTGTCAAAATCCAATACTCACTCTGAGTTGCTATTATTGCACGCTGCTATTGGGTGTCATTGTAGTGTAGCTCTCTCATTCAACTCCCCTGTACTCTGCCACCAGAAAATGTAATAAATCAGCTCAGGTTCATCAGTTCATTTCCTGCTGAGACTCTCGGCTTTGATCTCTATTTCTCCATACGGTAAACAAGAAACAGTATTCTTTCTCTTCAATTCTTCCCATTTCTCTTATAGCTTAAAATCAATTAAAACTTCTTGGGTCATTTTAAAGCCAGGTCTCTCTTAACTTCAGTGTGCTTTTTTCTCATTTCACTTTTGCATTTTAAGTTCTTTCAGGCACACTAGTCCAGTACTAGAAAAGAATGTAAATAGCACACTCACAACTTTTCTGCAGATGTCCAGGTAATGAAGTTAATTCAGTACACCAACAGAAGTGCTTCTCTAATTGACAAAACTTGCAGATAGGAATAAAGAAAGTTGGTTTTGCACTGATAAAACTACAAGGCGCTGGCAAGACATGTAGGGGTTTTGATCTTCTCTCAGTCCTCTCTAAAATTCCCTCACTTCCAAGGATCCTTTCCGGAGTTCCCTAGGTGCCCAGATCACATGATAAGGACTTTAGGAGCAATCCTCTGAATCCCTCATACCCAATGGATGATTTTTTCTGGTTTTCAATGTCCCAGACCAGCTCCTACCATCCTACACACCCTCTCCCCAGCAAGACTGCTAAGGGACAAGGCCTTACAGCACCACTGTCCAATTTATAAGCCCGGATTATTAACTCTGATTCATTTGAACCACAACTTACTGTTACATCTGAGCCAACAACTGTATCTTGCCATTGGCTTGTTTCACAGTTGCCTACCCTAAAACAGGAGCTAACAATGTAGGCAGGAGAGAAGAGGACCAGAAATGAGGAAAACAAACTTTGAGTTGAATTGTCTAATTATGAATTATCAAAGCAACAAGTTATGTCCAAAACAATGCAGCCACAATGTTAAAAGCTAGTGTTGTTCTTTGCTGCTTTAGACACACAAGCTTCAAAAATGACCACACAATCAACCTTGCTTTAGAGTTATTGGTCCTTCTAGTAGAACTCCATAGCTGCATCAAATATTGTAAACACACTGGGGTCTACAATGGTTTAACAGAGACACAGAGAACATCCTACTGTGCGGCAGAATGCCAGGCCTCCAATAATAGTCATAATCAAAAGTTTATCTCAATTAACTGACAATTATACCCATGTACACCAGAAAGATATTGTAGGTAGTGCTGTTTGTACTGCTGCCTAGGAAAACGCAAAAGAAGCAAACAAGCAGAGTATATCTCAAAATGTCAAACGAGCCATGAAACAGCATGCCTCTACCTTGGAATCATGTGTGCTGAAAACATTGGGATCATCAGTGCTTCCAACCATGATCTTGTGTGAATGATCCTTGGCATGTTGGCTGCTGCTAGCTCCATCAGAACGATGAGACTTGGAACTGTGGCGTTCCCCAGACACCCTCTCACTGGTGGTGTTCCCCATGACAGCACTGCAGAAAGAGCACAAAACAGCTGACTGAGCATAAAATTCTCTAATCTGCAACTTGGACCATCAGTTCCAAGTGAGCCAGTTAGTAGTACTACTTCTTTCTTCAGGTGAATGTTCTCCAAACTTGGGTCTCCAGACATTGCTGGAGTTCAGTTCCCAGAAGACCTATCAGCAAGACCAATGGTCAGGATTCTGGGAAATGCAAAACCTAGTGGTAAAATCAAACGAAGAGGTTTCAACAGCCACCTGCACAATGCCAAAAATCTGGCAGATATTACTTCCACTTCTAAGTACAGTTGCATATTATTCATCAATACATGCTGAAATTATGCTTATAAAGTAATTCATCGTTCTAAAAAAATGTTTAAGGTCACTGAAATTAAAACTGCTCTCTATCACCCTGTAAGATTCCAGACAGTTTTGACACCCACATGGAGAAGGAAACATACACCACAGAAGCTCACAGAGTGAAGGCAGCAGGTGTTCTTGAGTCTTTGACAACATTGCTCAAAAGGACCACAGCCAGGAATCATCCCAGTTCTACACAAAACTGCAGGGATTGAGTGAAATTCCTCAGGCAGATCTTTACAAAATTCATGACTGTAAAACAGGATGGAAACTACACCACGCAAGCAGCAGCTCAAACTTATAATTAACTATTTAGCTTCAACCAATGCCAGATCATTACATTTTCATTATGCTTGTTTGTGCCCTAACATCCTAGATAAGGCTGTTCCTTCTGGTACATATCAAAAGGTATTACGTACTTATTCTGTTTTTCCCTTCTTAATTGATGTAAGAAAGATTTACAAGCAGAAAAACTACTTCAGCTTGAACAGCAACAAGCCTGTTATTTTTTTGAATGAGGCAGGCTGATTGAACGGCCTCATGTGAAAGAAACCTTAACCTAATCTTTAACTCTTCATCTCATGCAGCAAACGGCCCTTGCACTGCTTCTTGTTGTTGTTGTTGTTGTTGTTGTGTGCCTTCAAGTCAAGGCAATACTATCACAGGGTTTTCTGGGGCTGAGAGCGTGTGATGTGCCTAAGGTCACTCAATGGGTTTTCATGGCTAAGTGGGAGAATCAACCCTGCTCTCCAGGGTCATGGTCCAGCATTCAAACCACTTGATCACGCTGTCTCTATTTAATTTGGCAAATGTGACTGAAAACCAGTGGGAATTGCTAACCTAATGTGAGTGTATGGAATTTGTTCAGATGCTGTTACTTTTATCACCACAGGAAAAGTTAATTTGTTTACTGATTTTTTAAAACTGTTCTTCATAGAAATAGCTAAAGTAGTTTACAAATGGAAGTAAAAACATAAAACAAACGAACTAAGAAAACAATAATAATATCCTAAAAATAGAGTAAATCTAATCAGTACCAAAATATTTAACATTACATACTTTTCCACAGACAGAACTCAAAGCTCTCCTCATACAGTCATGACTGTTAAAATTAAAATGTGCAAATGCACAGAAATCTGCCCAATTCCTATACTGCTTTATTCTTCCAAAGCATAAAAGTATTTCCTTCTCAGTGCTTCATATCCAAAATGTGAAATGCCACACATCATAATTGCTTTTATGAAGTACTGTTGTACACCTTTCCCTCTGTGGAAAAGGCAAACGTGATCGTTCAGTGATGCAGAGGGTCACCCCGCACATGTGCTGTAGCATTGCTACTTCCAATGTTTGAAGGCCCAATTCTGGTAACGAAAACAAATTCAGAAATCAACAATTGGTAAGCACAGTTTCTAGTCCTGCATGCCTTGCATTCTCTAGTACCTACGCATAAAAGTATACCTTTGTCCCACATTTATGTCTAAATAAACTGGATTTAACTGGATTTAATTTGTACACTGGGGCTTATCAGACCTATTTCTCATTACCACAGCTTCCTTTTTCATTTGCATCCCATCTGCCTTCCAAAGAGCACTGGGTAACAGGTAACAGTTTTCGATCCAGGCTAAAGATAGTTCCAAATAAAGGCACTAAGAATCTGAAGGCACTGTGCACCTATCCTGTCCAATTTTGTAACTTTTTTTCCTTGGAAGAAAAAAGTCAGAAGCAGCGGTGGGAATACACAAAAGGGCTACAAACGGAAGATGATCGTGTCTCTGGACACCCCATAAAGGCCGTGAGACTGCTCACAAAGAGCCCTGTTCGAATGCACCCTGAACTAACTAATTCTGACTGGAATAAACGGCACTGCCGTCATGTCGACTTGCCCCAATGACTTCCGTGGAAATTATACGCCCTTGACGCAGGTTGCATCTCAACGAGGCATTCACCACGCTACTCTCCCGCCTCTCATTCACAGGACTTCAGACGGAGCCGAGGTTAACGCCATCTCTCCTCTGCGACCCTCCCGCGATTCTTTGGCCCTCCTCCTTCCCATAGGAAATCCGCTACGGAGGCAGAGGTGGAGCACCTGCCCGAGGCCTTCAGACTGGTAGCACGGGGAGCCCTCGCTCCGCCGATCACCGCGGGCCTCGGGGTCAGGCTTGAGCGGCCTGCCCGTGCCGCGGAGCGAGCGGGCGGGCGGGCGGCACGGCCACCAGAGCTAAAGGCCGACCCAGGCAGGCGGCGTCCACTCCGGGGCGAGGCTACGAGGCCCGGCCGGCCGTTCGGCAAGGAGCGGCGCTCGCGCCGGGCACGGCAGCCCACGACTCCCTCCGCCGGAGCGGCCGCCCCCAGAGCCCGCCTCCGGGACCTCTCCGAGAAGGAGCCGCCTGAGGAGCGGCAGCCTGGCCGCCTCCGCTTCCCCGGTTCCCCGCCACAAAGGGAACCACACCGCCTGCCCCGCTCACCCGCACGGCCGCTTCCCGCCTGCTCGCCAGCCGCCGCCGCCGCCGCCGCCGCGCAAGATGGCAACGAAGGACTAATAGGAGGCGGTGCACATGCGCACGGCGCCGCTCGGCCTTTTTCTCCCCCGGCGACCCTGAGGGAACAAATCCCCCCCCCGATGAGAAACAGAGGCCATTTCCGCGCCACACTCTTATAGCGCTATGATTCCACTTTCAACATCTTATGGAATCCTGGGGTTTGCAGTTTAGGGAGGGCCCGGCCGGAAATGAGGCACGCTGAGAGAGAAGAGGAAGAGGCCGGAATGCCACAGAACCCCTTCAGTTCCGCTACCGATGTTCACACCTAGGACGAGAAGTAGGGGACAACTTGGGAACCGAAGTGAAATGATCCATAAATGGAGCTGTGCGCCCTTGGGGACACAGAGAGAATAGGAGGGGGAGAAAAAGAAACTTAGTAGCACCTTTAAGGCTAACTGGTTTTTATTTTAGCAAAGCTTTTGTGGAGACACTTTTGCAGATGCAGTACAGAGTGACAGCAGGGCCTCAGGATATAAAGTGTATTTATACAGGCCTGATACGCCTGTATAAAGCCACCGCCCGTCAGTGCTGAGTGCGAAAGGCGCACCCAAGCCTCGCCCTCAAGGCCTGCCCAGCCTGACACCTCTTTGTCTTCAGGTCTGAACAGCCCGGGAGATCTCTGCACCAGGCCAGGTCCAGGACAAACGGGTCTGCCTCAGTTCTCCCTCTCTGAGAACGCAGTCCCTTCCTCGCTCTTGTCCCCCCTTGGCTTCTTCCTTTCAGGACTCTCCCCCTTTACTGCCTTCCCTGAATCTGCCCTTCTCCCAGATGTAAGGATCAGCAGCGATTTATATTTTCCGAGACTGTGGTCCTGTTGGCACAAAGGTCAAGATGTTGTTATTGGTAGCGTGTATATCCCAGGATTCAGAATGAGACTCTGTGACACTGTTTTAAGGAACACAGAACTTCAAACATTTATTGTAATGTCACCTTCTACGCCCTTAAGAAGGACAGCTTCTTCTGAGAAACAGGCAAATGAGCAGACGTTTCTTGGTTCAAAGGCTAGAGGCCAGATTTATTGAGTACAAAAGTATAAAAGTATAAAAATATATAAATCTGCTGCAGCAGGGTGCCGGAGGTTCGGGACAAAGGCCAGAGGCTTGGCAAGGCCTTTTTATCCAGGTAAACAGCATACACACCCACTGCAGCATTTTTCCACCAATTGCAGACCACCCGCCCCATATTAGATAATGTCCAGAAACTTCCATCCATATAAGGAAATGTCCAGAGGGGCAGGTAATATGAGGTTTCCTCCAATTACAAACTACGTTCCAAATAAGGCAATGTCCAAGGAGAGATGCTACAGGTGAGGTAGAGTCATGAGTCCGCAGACGGGAGGGGCTGGAACTCCTGTGTATGTGACTCCCTCCTAGCTTGTAATGGAGGTTGTCTTTCCTTCACTCACAGTAACACTGTTGCTTTAAATGTGTTTTATATCTAAATGTTTATAAACAGCACACAATTCTTCTCTCTCTCTCTTTCAGTTTATTCGCTATCTCTCATACACCCAGCTTCTCAGTTCTCTCTCCCACAGAGCTCTTCAAATCTCCAACCTCCCTCAAACACCCCACAAATCACACTCCCTTCCAACACACACCAGACAGTTAAAATCCGTTATTTTCCTCTTTCCACCAGCCCCTCCCCTGGGCTATCCAAGGTTCCATTTCACCAGCCAATCAGCTTAAACACTCTCAGTTGCCAAGGTGGATCCGTTGTCAAGAGCCCCTCCCATCAGGTTTGTCACAAGGCCATTTCCACACTAGACTGTTCTAGTGCTATTATTCCACTTTCAACATCCTATGGACATCCCCAGCATTCCATAGGCTGCTGAAAGTGGAATAATAGCACTAGAACAGTCTAGTGCGGAAATGGCGACAGATGAGGCAGGGAATGTTAATAGAATCTGGAAAGATGGGAATTATGTCCCTTGCCTTAAATTTTCAAAGGGATGGGCAAGATCTTGTCTTTGTATTACCATGCAAGTTGTGTGTCCTGTTGCAAACAGTTGTTTAAGATTTGGAGGATGTGTGCTGGCCAATAAAGCTCCTGCCTCTCAGAGCTTGTGAGGGGACCAGTTGCAGAACATTTGAGACTTCCTGGATGTACAGTAAGGGGTTGACAGGTCACAGTCCTTGAGGAAATTAACAAAGGAACACTAGAAAGAGAAACAGCTTAACTGAATTATATTTCCAAATTCCAATCTATTAGCAGAGGCACTAATATGGAAGTGCTGTTTTTGTGCTGTGCATTAATATCTCTTCTTATGCATATTTTAGGCTTCGAGTACTATCTTGCTGACCTGTGTTTTGATGGGCATAGCCTTCCTGCCAGCTCCCACCATTTTTTTCCCAATGGCAGGGATTCAAAAAAAGATATGTGGTGGTAGTAGGTGATTTCCAGTTGAGTGGAACAGAAGCAGGGGTGTGTGGGCCTGGTACGATGTCTCATGAGATCGGCTATCTCGCAGGAGCAAAAAATTCATGATGTAATGCAGAGCCTGACAAGACTCATCAAGCCCACCAACTATTAACCGTTCCTTCTGATCTACTTTGGAACAAACAATGAAAAACAGCAAGGTAAAGCCTTCAACATATTGCAAGAGACTATGAGGCTCTAAGGATGAAGCTAAAGGACCTTAGATCGTTATTCCATCACTACTTCCTGTTGAAGAATGTGGGCCAGGAAGAGGGAGAGAAATGCTAGAAGTGAACAACAGACTCTATAGGTAATACCATCAAGAAAGAATTTGTTTCTTGAAGGTGGTCCGTGCTTTCATGAAGAAGGAACTCTGGAAAGAGACAGGTTGCACCTCACAGCAGATTTGAAGAATGTATTTCGTAAAACTCTCACAAATCTGATTAGGAGGGTTTTAATCTGAGTTACCTCGGTATTCCAGAGGTAGGGGAACAGCGAGTACTGGAGACAGTAGACTTAAAATGATACACAAGGAATTGGGCCAATAGTACAAAAGGTCAATGGGGGCAGAAAGAAAAAAACAAGGAAACAGCTGGCAAAAATAACTCATATCTTAGATGTCTCTACACTAACACAGGAGCATGGAAAATAAACAAGATAAACTTGAAGTCTTAACACAGGAAGGCAATTGTGATTTAATAGGCATCATTGAAATTTGGTGGGATGAGTCTCATTATTGAAATATAGTAATGAAATTATATAACCTATTCCAAAGAAATAGACCAAACAGGAAAGGGGGAGTGGTAGTATCAACTTTAAGGAAGCTTTAAAGAAGACACATAAAGTGTCTGCTTTAGTAATTTGAAGTGTGACAGCAGTGTCTATGTTTGCCAGAGCTGCAGGTCTGTGACTACATGATATATTGGAGGGTCGGGAAAACAGCAAGCAAGATATGAGTAAGGCACTGGGAAAGGTTCAAAGTATATTGAGATATTTAGCAAATATGGGACATGATTCTGTAGCTTACACAGCAAAGAATATTACAGCCCCAATGATAGCTAGAAGGTTGCTCTGACTGCACCACTGGAAGACTGACCAGAAGTCCAGGAATAACTTGGCATATATGCCATTTAGAGGAAGGCTATTGTTTGGAGAGAAGACCTTGGAGAAGGTCTTAATAAAGAGCAAAGATAAGAAATAAGTTACAAAGACTACTCAAAAGAAGAGGATTGACAAGAGACCATTTGGAGGAAGTTTTTCTTGCTTTCAAGGTACAAGATCATTTCAGCAGCAGTCAGATTTCAATGAAAGCAGATGGCAGTGGAATAGGACAAGCTGCAGTTTGTAAGACAGGCCAAAAGAGGAACAGGCCACTCTGCAGGGGGTGGCAGGCAACAATACTAAGCTGTTGGAGGGTGAGTTGGGGGGAAGATTACTGGATTTTGCAGTGCTATGGCCTCAGATGACATTGGATAGCTGGGTGATTGAGATAGGTATTTTGGGTTATAAAATAAAATTTTCAAGAAGACCAAATTATAGATTCTTCCCTTTACCAGTCTAAGGATAAAGAAAAGCAAGAGATAGCAGAGAAGTAAGTCATCTTCTGCAAATTGTAGCTATAGAGGAGGCTTCTCAGGTTCAATAATTTAAATGTGTTTCTTCATTATTTTTCACTGTTCCTAAAAGTAATGGCTCATATTGCCCAGTTTGGGATTTAAAATTTTTAAATGGTTATGTCAAGTAAGAAAAGTTTAAGATGGAAACCCTTCAAACTATTAAAGAGAGGTTACAGAAAAGAGATTGAGTAGTATTAGTGGTTTGAAAGAGGCATATTTGCATATTCCGATGCTACCCTGATTTCTGGGGGTCCCGTGAGGGACACCTCAGTGTGCTCAAAATAATGGGGAATGGGAATTAGCTAAAGCACTAGTTAGCAATGCAAGAGGCAGGGCAACATAGCGAGATCTTTTACTCAGTGTCTACGGGGTCAGGCCGAGTCAATAATCAAACAGAAGTTAATAATAATTGTTTTTCTTTATTTATAAAATCACAGCAAACGTATGGACTCACTCACTTAGAGGATTAAGAAATACTGCACAATTGCGCAGCCACGCACACAGTCCTAAAGAAATGAAGAGAGGAAAATGGATAGGGGATTTTCAGAAAGAGTTTGTGGGGAAATACTACACCTGATCCTGTAGCCCGGTAAAAGGAAAGAAGCTGGGGAGCGTAGGTTCTCAGCACGTGGAGGCTGAGGGGAGGCTCGTCAAACGGAGTGGCAGCAAGTCGGGAGGCGAGTCACGAGCGATCCGATGAGACGCTCAAACTCAGGGGTTCTTATAGGGGAAAATGTTCCCACAGGCTAGTCCGTTCCCAGGGAAAACAATGGGTTTCGGGCCACAGACAACGCCTCCGAAAGGTAAGTACTTTAGATGATTGAATTATGACAGCGTTGTCAATACTGTAGACAGTACGCAAACACAGAGTGCTTGAGCGTTGGATAGTCCGCTCATCAAGCTGCCTGATCGGGGCAGCGGATCTTTTGTAAACAACGTGCATACATAATGTGATACTTGCCTTGAGGTCTCCTAAAGCTGCAATCAGCAATTACTGGCCTGCCTGGATTGTGATTTGAATGGTTCAGCTATTTTCGGCCGTGCCTGTGTGCGTGCTTGTCCGGGGGCCTCCCAAGTACGTGGGGATGAATGGGTAGTGAAGGCCAAATTCTTGATATCAAATGATGTCTAATATCCCTCAAGTTCGGACCAGAACTGCAGTAACACCAATTGCCAAAATTTGTAGAAAGTATCTCCATTTCCAGTTTAAAGGCAAGCTCTTTCAGTTTAGAGCACTGCCATTTGAGCTAACCTCAGCTCCTAGAGTTTCTATGAAGATATTGACTGCTTAGAGAAAAAAAGGAAATCAATTATATCCTTATTTGGATGTTATTTTATTGAAGGCTAAAGCCAGAGAGTTGGCCAAATATCATCTGTCAGAGACCTTACAAGTATTACAAATATTGAATTGGTTATAAACTTTGAGAAGACTAGTTTAGATCCAGATACTTGTCTGTCACTTTTGGGTACGCTGATTGATAAGAAATTAGATTCCTTGTTTTTGTCACAGGACAGGAGGTTGAAAATAAAGAATTGCACAAGTTACCGATGATGGAATCAGCAGATGTTTTGTTACTAGGTGAAGAAGCTGAGGCCTGTTGCTCTGTACCATTCAATTAGTTGCTTTCTATCATTCAGTTAGTTCCATAGGTGAGATTCCATACTGGTTTCTGGTGCCTTATCAGTTAAAATTATTTTTTAAAAAATCTGAAGTAAGCATACCACACTCTCTAAAGAAAGATCTGAAATCGTAGTTATACAGTGAGAATTTGGACAGAGGAGTGATGTGCAGTACACCCTCTGCTCCACACACACAAATGTGAGGTTGCTCGAAGCCTTGTTTCTCATTGTGAATGGATGTGCTGGGTGCATGCGTGTTGCATCTACTGATGATAATGGGATGAAACATTTGCTTTTTTTTGCCTTTTTTTTAATACACAAGGGTTCCTGGAATGGAATCCCTGCATATATGGAGGGTGCACTTTATCTAATTCAAGCAAAGATAACAGTAACCACAGATGCCAGTTTAATAGGATGAGGGTTCATTGTTAATGCCACCCAGTTTGGGGGTTGTGGTCTCAGCAAAACTCCAAACAGAATATACATTTTCTGGAGCTGAAGGCTGTGTTATCCCAAAACATGGGTCACTCGGGTCCACCCACAATGGCAGTACCTGCATGTGACAGAGGTGAATTGATTAGCTCAAAATTAGGAGGCCTGCAAGAGGGAGATAAAAAAATCTTTCCACCAATGCTTACAGGAAAGAACCAGCTAGAAATTCAAAATGTAAACTAAAAATATGATTTATTGAGAAATTCACACACACATGCAAAAGATCCAAACACTCATGCACTCACACAAGGACTAACCAAAGGAAAAGGGAGGGAAGTTGTGGATAGAGGACTTTTAGGATTCAGGGGATAATTACTGGTCCAGGGAGAAGTGAGGAAAAAAGCAGTAATGTGGCTTAAGTAGGCATTTAAGAACAGTTATCATGTAGGAATCAAAGTGACGGTGTGGCATTCAGCAAGGTGAGAGATTGCTCAAAATCAAGGGTTTTTATTCCCAAAAACTACCCTATGAATATGGGTGTGAAGTGCTCTCCCAGCCAAGTAGACAATAGGAGTTGCAACACAAACAATGAGGTCTGGACACTGTTAATGGTCTCTAAGGGGTAATGGCTGTCATAATAGCTCTGTATTGTGGAGAGGCTGGGAAGACAAAGTAGGGAAACATCCAGGTGTGAGGGATCAGGATTAGAACAATCACAGTTTGGTGGCAACTCCTTTCTGCTCAGAGATGTCCAGCTTTTAGCATAAGCCTATTGTCTCTAGAGATGTCTTGTAATGTGCTTGACAATATCTTTGGTTTTGCCTAGGAGTGGGTGTGGCTGACCTGCCTTGCAATCTCATATTTACAGTCAGTAATTTTCTTCTTTCCAGCTTGATCTTCCAGTCACCTCAGGTTCCATTTTATATTGATGCCAATTAATGTGTTAAATCAAATAATATTGCCAGTTAAACCATATCAGTCTTGGGTGTGTGTGTGTGCAGTGCTGTAATAGCTGTGAGACTGGCTCTTCAGAGATTTTCAATTATGGTCAAACAGGCATGTTCAGGTGATGACAGACAATCGGACAGTGAAGGCGTACATTTGCAACCAAGGAGGGATTCAATCAAAACTGCTAGCAGAGGAAGCAATGAAGATTCTAAGGTGGGACGAAAAGAATCTAGAATTGTTGTCAGCAATTTACCTAAAGGTGACCTTGAATGTACATGCAGACTGCATCCAGGGGAATGGTCTCTGACCCAGGAAATATTCCAGTACTTAGACAGATTCTGGGGTCTATTTCAAGTGGATTTATTCACATTTGGTCAGAAGTTAAGGCAGTATTTTCCTATAGATGGAAGGATAGGTGCACAGTGTCACAATGTACTGTTTATTCTGTGGCCAGAAGGAATTTATTTATGCATTTCCTGCGTTGGCAATTATTTGGAGGGTGCTAGGGAAGACCAGATTGGAAGAGGTGATGGTTGTATTGATTGCATTTACTGACCATCCTGTCTGTTGTTTTCAACACTTTTACAAATGTCAGTCAAGGAATCTTAGTGTGACAGGGCCTTACTTTTCCCAGATTGATGTAGCTGTTCCCAATCTTATAAGGTGCCCTGTCTTTACCACATAGCTCTGCCTCTCCCTTTTTAACACCACCTTTGTGTAAAAGGGTGAAAGTTTTAAATGTTTATTTAGAATCACTTACTAATTTTATGGTAGCATGGTTTCTATATTACTGTATACAGCTGCCCAAGTCAGTGTTTACAAAGATAAACTGTAACATTTATAAAGATAATAGTAAGAATAAAGTAATGTGTTAGACTTCCATTGCAGGTCAAGGTTGATAACATTTCCTTAGTACACTTTTTAGACAATATAACAGGTAATTCCCTGCTCAAAAACAGTTCAATTCTACCTTTGGACTTTCATATAAGGCACAAGTTCCGCCAAATGCTTGATCCCCAATCTAGGTCACACTCACTGAGCAGATCCTTCTAGGGCTTAACTGCCCGTCACTACGCTTCTGTTGAGAACTAAAACTCTCAACATAACCATGCTGACTGACAGAGGGACTCTGCTCTCTAGCTCCTTGCTAGGCCTTCAATGAAGGAATCCAGTACCCACAGGTGCTTTTTTCTTTTGGGCACAAGCCCCTCCCACACACTGCCGGACTGGGTTTCTCTCCTAAGGTGCTATTCTGATTGCCCGGCAACCTGCTTCTAGGCTGCACTGGCACTTCGGATAGCCACACACCCCAGAATTCTGTCACCCTTGGAGAGAGAGCAATGTGTTGCCTGAAGGGCCAGTATTACATCCCAGTCTCACCTGGTTAAAGTTGGCTGCTTAGACACTGAAGAGGCAATGTTAAGCACTGGTTATTCAGAGAAAGTAATAGATACTGTAGAGGGGCCAGGCCTGCTTTTGGTTCTCCCCTAATTGGAGAAACCAGTTTCTTTTGGCCTGCTATAGCACTCTGCCCCCCTTCTTATACAACCTTGCTTTTCCCTTTAAAACTATCTCCTTCCTGTATAAAAGGTAAAGCCTCTCAGTAGTTATTCAGAATGATTTACTGATCTGTGGTAGTGTGTTACTAATTGATTAGAATGTAGGAATAGGAGGGTATAACCTATTTCACAGAAACAGACCAAACAAGAAAGGAGGAGGAGTAGCCTTATAGGTCAAGGAGGTTTTCACCTGTGAAGAGATCCATGATGTAAATCCAAGAAGCCAAATCGAGAGCATCTGGGTAAGAATTAAGGGAGCAAGAAACAATAGGTATGTGATTTTGGGGTTTTGCTACAGACCTTCAGGTCAGCCTGAGGACTTGGATGGTGCCTTCCTGGAGCAGATGACTACACATTCAAAAAGGAGAGATGCAGTAGTAATGGGAGATTTCAACTATCCTGATATATGTTGGCAGTCAAACTGCCAAGACTGCAAGGTCCAACAGGTTCCTCACTTGCCTTGCAGACAATTTCATAGTCCAGAAGGTGGAAGAGGCAACAAGGGGATCAACTATTTTAGATCTGATCCTGACCAACAGAGATGACATTGTTGATGAGGTGGAGGTGGTGGGATCCTTGCAGGGAGTGACCATGCTGTATTGGAATTTGTCATTCAGTGGGAAGGAGAAGCCAAGTGTAGCCAGACATGCATTCTAGACTTTAAAAAAGCTGATTTCTGTAAACTTAGGGAGTTTTTGGCTGAAACTCCGTGGTCAAGAATACGGAAAGAGAAAGGAGTTCATGATGGATGAGAGTTTCTTAAAAGTGAGATACTGAAGGCACAATTGAAAACTGTGCCAATAAAGGAGGAAAAATAGCAGGTGTCTAAAGAAACCAGAATGGTTGACAAAAGAACTCTCAGCTGAGCTAAACGTTAAAAGAAACGTGTACAAGAAATGGAAGAATGATGAAACCACCAAAGAGGAATTCAAGCAAATAGCCAGGAGATGTAGGGAGAAGGTCAGAAAAGCTAAAACGCAGAATGGACTGAGGCTTGCCAGAGACATTAAAAACAATAAAAAGGGCTTTTTTAGATATGTCTGCAGCAAAAGGAAAAACAAGGAAATGATAGAGTCACTGCGCGGAGAAGATGGCCAATGATTAATGAGGGAAGAGAGAAGGCAGAACTACTCAACACCTTCTTTGCCTCAGTTTCCTCCCCAATGGATAGAAGTACTCAACGTGGGGGGTGGGGAGCGGGTGAGGAAGCGAGGGAAATGCAGCACACAATAGGCAGAGAAGTAGTATGGGAATACTTGACTAAACCAGATGAATTCAAGTCTCCAGGGCAGATGAATTACATACAAGGACATTATTTTTTTTTATTAAAATTTTTTATTAGTTTTCCAGAAAACACAAAAAAGAGACGTACATCACCATGTTTGGTATGTCCCTCCCACACACACACACACACTTCCCTATATTATGCTTCCCCAGTTCAGTCATTACTATCTTTTCCATAATGAATCCTCCACTTTTACACAAATACATTTTTACCTAATCATCACATGTATTTATATTTTTAACCAATCCATTACCCCTTTCCATTCTCTTTCAAAGTTCTGAACAGATTTGTTTTTTAGAGAATATGCTAATTTTTCAGCCTCAAGCACACCCAACACTTTTAGTTTCCATTCTTCTAAATTAATTTCTATTTTTTCTTTCCAATGCTGAGCATATGTCAACTGTGCCACCATAATCAAATACAATATTATCTTTTGATGTCTTCTAATCTCTCGATTCTGACCTAATATATTCAACAAATAAAATTCCAGTGCCAATTCTAAATTCACTTTACAAACTTTTTGTAAACTTCATGAATTCCCTTCCAAGATTTCTTTGCATTTTGTCAAGTCCACCACATATGAAAGGAGGTTCCCACCTTCTCTCCACATTTCCAACACTTTGCATCACCATTTTTTGTTATTTTTTTGCAACCTCTCTGGAGTCATATACCATCTGTGCATCATCTTATAGAAGCTTTCTCTTAAATTTAAATTTGGAGTAAATTTGATATCTGTTTTCCGTACTTTTTCGCAAGCATCCAATTCAATTGGATGACCTACCTTCTCAACCCATTTAATCATTGTCCCTTTTATTATATCTAGTTCCATTTCCCTCTTTAATAGTAGTTTATATAGTTTAGAGATTCTTTTCTTTTGATGTTCTTTCAACTGTAAGTCCAATTCATTTTCTTTTCTCTCAAATCTGTGTAATTTTTGGTCCATTTTAAACTTTTCTTTTAATTGTCACCGGGGGTGGGGGGAGCTTCATGGGGGGTGAGCAAGCTGGAGGAGTGCTCAGGTTGCTGCTATCATGTTTCCCTTTTAAGTATATTTAAGTATATTTTAAGTATATTTTGAACTTATTTCCAACTTACATAATTGTGTGGGAGTAAGAAGACAGAAGATACAGAAGAAGGAGAAAGAGAAAGTTGCTTCTCTACTAATCTGTAAACTTTATTTTCAATAGAATATTGAATGGATATAAAGCTACGGAAGGAGCTCTACTTGGCTTAGTTTGCCTCCTATTTCTTGAACAACTGAACAGAGGGGGCAAACTGGAAGCAGCAATATCTTGCTTTTGAGATAAAGCTGTGTAAGAACTTACAAGGTCTTTCCTCCCACTAATATATTAACTGAGAACTGATTTTAAGGGGGTGAATTAGGACAGCTGTTTATTAACACATTCAGATTTAGTTATGACCAAAAGGAAGAAAAGAGCTATTTCGCCTATACTATTGGACAACCAACTTGGCTCCAATTCAAATAAAAAGAGGAAAAAAGTATTGTCTCCGCAAGGTACAAGTAACCTTAAACAAAGCAAGATAGAAGAATTTGCTGCTTCACAGCCCTCTGAGGTAACTACAGTGAATAGATTTGCTCCTCTGGAGGAGGAAAAAAGTAGTGAGGATAATGGGCTCAGCATGTTAGGAAATGAGGCTTTGGGAGACATAGCTGTAGCCCCAGCTGAAAAGGATCAATCAAGTGTCTCCTATACTAAACTATTGGCTGAACAATGTGTGCTAACAGCTCAGACTTTACAACTTGTCAGCTCTAAATTAACAGAGGTCTTAAGCACCATGACTCAATTGACCTCAGTGCTTTCACAGAGACAATTAACTGCTAAGAGTCAGACGCCTATTCCTACTGACTCTGATCCCGGCACCAGCCCCCAATCGGGGAAAGATCAACATGAAGCTGTGCAGCACTTTAAAGATCGAAATAACTTAACAGCTAAGGGGAGGGATTATTGTCTATCTTTACAACCTTCCAAAGTGGTAATAGATGTTTACCCCTTTAACGGGCAGTGCCCTAAATGGAAGTCAGTCCCCAGAGCCAACAAACGCCTCAAGCAGATTTTGAAGATAAGATCTTCGAATTTATCCTCAGTGGAACTTCTTTCTTCATCTGTATATTATACAAGGTATTTACTAAGTTTTAATAATTTGTTTCTTCCAAACCGTATGATGAGTGAGAGACTATACCTTAAAACTTTTGGCATTTTCCCAGCCTGCTTTTTTAAAAATCTATCTATTAAACCTTTACTCCCAGTGAAAGAGAATTTGCTACCATCTCCCCACCTATGCAACAGAATTGACTCAAGGGCTAAACCGGATAAATCAAAACTTGAGCCCCAAACCCAAACAAAGGAGAACTTTAACACTGAGGAATTTATTGCTGAAAAATTTTTAAAGCTACCTCAAAACACTCAAATTAGTATGTGGAAGAGGTTGTGCCAAATTATATCAAGTCCAGCTAAACTGTCAATTCCAGACCCAGAACCACTTAAAGCCAATTATCAAGCGAATAATGCTTTATCAGAGACAGTTAACTCTACAGAGCATAAATTGAAAACAGCCCGAGATTACACTGTTCCAGTTTATACAGAAAAACCAAGGTCGTCCCTTCCTGGAATGCAAGTTGTAGAAGCTGAAATGAACCCAGTGTTTTTCAACAACTCAACATTGGTTCTATCTGATCCACCTCAAGAATCAGACTTATGTAACTTCCCAGAATCTAAAACAAAGTCGTCTGTAAATGGATGTGTTCAACCAGACGCTGGAGGCGCTATTGACTTGATTACATTCGACAGTTGACAGACAACTACTGAGTCGTGCTTTGGACTTACCCTTTTCTGGATGTTTACAACCAAGCACCTCCCTACCTACTGGGTTGTCCTCTAATACATTGCGGATGAGAAGCTCTAAAAGAAATTATCGAGCTGAGAAAACCTCTATTCGTATAATTTCCTATAATGTAAAAGGGTTGGGTCTCCATCTTAAAAGAGCCAAAATTTGGAAACAGTTGAAACCTTTATGTCCAGATGTCCTTTTTCTTCAGGAAACCCACAATAGAGGATCTCAACCTGCTCTCCTGGTTGCTGAACTAGGAGAGCAATATGTAGTAGGAGGTACAGGTAGGAGCAAAGGAGTGGCCATAATATTCAGAAAGGGTTTAGACTTCTCTCTGAGTACTATAAAAAAAGACCCAGAAGGACGATACATAATCTTACAAGGTTCTCTTCTTGGCTGCTCTGTCACCTTGGCCACCTTCTATGCTCCTAACCTTGACCCCGATACATTCATGTCATTGTTTCTTCAAATATTAGTTGATATGCAAGTGGGCGAAGTCATTTTGGGGGGCGATTCAAATTCAGTTCTCAATCCATCTCTAGATAGGTCAGCTCCCACTGAGAAGGATAAATTATCCCAGTCTTCTAGGCTAACCAAGATAATAACAGATAAGGGTCTATTGGACCCATGGAGAGCTATCCACCCGACTGATAAAGATTACACATTTTATTCTCCAGTTCACAATTCTTATTCAAGGATTGATCACTTTTTTGTTTATAAATCATTTCTTCCCTTTATACAAAATGTTTCTATTGAACCAATACTATACTCTGATCATTCCCCCCTAATTTTAGATTGGATTAGTAACACTGAATCTCCACCCTAAAATCTGGAGATTTAACTCAGCACTTCTTCTAAATGATCAGTTTAAATCTCAACTTCATAGCGTAATTAAATCTTTTTATCAAGAGAATAGGACCAAAAATATATCTGAAGCCCTTCTGTGGGATACTTTGAAAGCAATACTTAGAGGACATCTCATACAAGAAGGAGCAAAACAGAAAAAAATCAGAGAACATAAAAGAAGGGTCCTTACGTCGGAGATACTCACTTAACCCATGCTCATAAATCTACATTCGATACGTCCACTTTTAAGCTCTTATTAAAAAAAAAGGTTGAACTGGAAGAATTAGATTTGAGGAAAATCCAAACATCGCTTATGTACTCTAAGGCATACTATTATGAACATAAGAATAAAAATTCCAAGTTACTATCTAGATTAGTGAAAAGTAAAGCAGAAAAAAGATGGATTGCAAGCGTCACTACAGGGAATAATATCATTACATCCAACCAAAATTCATTTCTTTAGAATTTGAAAAGTTCTACACCAATCTATATTCATCTGAATTACCACCAGATCTCAATATAGATGGACTTGCCCAAATATTCAAATTTAAGAAATTGAGTGAACAACATAAAGCAGCTTTAAACAGACCAATTGAGGAATCTGAGGTCAAAATAGCCATCCAAAAGTTGAATTCCGGGAAATCACCTGGTCCGGATGGTTTCTCAGGGGAATTCTACAAACTTTTGATAACAGAATTGACCCCTCATATAACACACTTATTTAATGAAGTATTAGGTAAAAAAACCCCACCTGGGAGTTGGAGAACTTCTTGTATCATACCCATTCCTAAGACATCTGAAGAGAACCCATCAGTTCAAGCATTTAGACCAATTGCCCTCATTAATCAAGACGTTAAGTTGTTGTCTTCCGTTATGGCTAATCGACTGAGCTCTTTTGTCACTGAATACATAAATACTGATCAGACAGGATTCATGCCTGGCCGTAAGCTTGCAGATGCTATTCGAAGAGCAGTTAACATCATACACCATTCTACTGAATCTCATATTCTCTTGCCGATGCTTTCATTAGATGCTTTAAAGGCTTTTGATAGAGTGGAATGGCAGTATCTTTTTAAGGTATTAGAGGAAATGAATTTTGGGGACACCTTCATTGATTTCCTGAAAAACACATATGCACAGTCAGAAGCTGTAATTAACATTAATAAGAAAGATTCCAATCCTATACCATTGCGGCATGGCACAAAGCAAGGTTGTCCTCTATCACCTATCCTCTTTGCTATTGCAATAGAACCACTGGCTGAAGCAATTAGACACCATACTAAGATTAGAGGCCCCATCATCCATCATCAGGAGCATAAAATAAATTTATATGCCAATGCTATTCTCCTCTTTCTTATAGAACCAGATCTTTCTCTTCCAGCTATTTCTAATCTCCTCAGCCTTTTTGGCAAATTCTCAGGCTTCAAAATAAATTTTCACAAATCTAAGATGCTTTGTTTCAATGCTTCTTTAACTACTCAGTGGAAATGGCAGAAAATAATGAATTCACAGTTATGTCCATCTGGTTTTCAGTATCTAGGAGTTTTACTAACAAAACAAATACCCCAAATGTTGTAAAGAAATTATAAACCATTAACCAAATGGATTAAGGCCAAAATTAACCATTGGAAAACATTTACCCTCTCCTTGCCAGGCAAAATTGCTATAGTTAAAATGTTCCTTGTTCCAAAGCTTCTTTTTCTCTTCCAAGCCATCCCATTAGCTCCTTTGTCCTCATATTTCATAAAATGGCAAAACTTGATTAATAACTTTATTTTTGATAATAAGAGGCCTCGGTTTCACAGACAATTAAATACTCACAATCCCAGAACGGTGGTCTTGCCATTCCAAATGTACAGCTATACTTTGAAGCTTTCCAGATTAGTCAACTTGTTCAACTAATTAGAAATGATCAGTCTACTAAATGGGTAGCATTAGAATTAGAACATGATCTTTCTGAAGGACTGAGAATTATATTCTCCAAGTTTACTAATAGAGATGTTAAAAAGGTCTCAAACCCATGTTTACAAACCACATTGCTGATATGGAAAAAATGGCAATGTGTTCTTGCACCTTATCCATCACCAGTCAGGCCTTTCCTTCTCCACCCAAATTTCTAACACAATTACAAATTTTTTCAATTCAGAGATTGGAAAGACAAAGCGTTGTTTACAATTCATGATCTATTTCACAACTCCAAACCAAAATCAAGAGATGAACTGATACAGATGTTATCTCCTGATCCCCCTACATGGTTCCCTATGTATCAAATACTTAGTTTCATTACCAGACTGACCCACACAGGGGAACTTCCACGTAGTTTGTCCCTATTTGAGAATATATGTGTGTCAAAAGATCTCTCTTTGAAAGGGTTGGCATCAAAAATTAATAAATGGTTAATCGACGAGACCTATGGTTGAAGTCTTTTGAGTAAATCAGGATGGGAAGCTGAACTCGATACTCAGATATTGGATGCAGACTGGTTGAAAATTTGGACATCGCCCCCATATAAATCTTCTACAACCAAATTTAAAGAGTGCACTCTTAAACTGGTCCATAAGTGGTATCTTACACCTGTTCAACTGAGTTACATTATGAAAACAGCATCATCTAACTGTTGGAGGGGCTGTGGTTCTAAGGGTACTTACCTCCATATGTGGATATCTTGCCCTGTTGCAGCCCATTTTTGGTCGGAGGTTTTGAAAATTGTTAGTATGGTAACAAAGCAAACAGTAATTGCTTGTCCTACCCTCCTGCGGTTTTCAATATATGACTCCCAGTGTAAACAATTGAACCACAAGGACCTGATTAATTTCTTTCTTATAAATGCTAGATTGGAAATTGCCTCCAATTGGAAAGTAGGCAATTTCTCTATCAACAGATGGTGGGGAAGAATCTGGGATATATGGCTGTTGGAAAAGCTGGCGCATAATAGAAGGGTAACAAAAGGTTGTACTATACAGGATAACTTTGAAAAAATATGGCACCCTTTCGTTGATTTTATGAACGACACACCATACGTATACTGGGGCTCTCACCATGCGGATCAGAACTCTGGTTGAGCACTTCATGGGAGTGATTTTTGTTGTACCTTTTTTTTCACTTTGCATTGTCTCTGTACCTTTTTTACTTTGCATTGTCCTTCGGAGTTTTGTAAATAAATTTTAAAAAATAAAAAAAATTGTCACCAAGGGAACCAGTTTAATTCATGTCTATCAACTTTCAGCTCTTTGTGCCATCTTTATTCTTGGATTGTCTCCCTCCCATTTCAGTAAATCATAATATGTTAATAATTTTCCTTGTTCTGTTGGGGATATTTTCAATACTTCCTGCGGTGATCTCCAAATTGCGAGTTTTATATAATATTTCTGCTTTATCTGTAGCCAAATCTTCAATAACAATTTCCAGATGCAATGATTACTAAATTCCTTATTCGCCACTAACTTATTGTAATACAAATAACCATGCCATCCAATTCTATTGTCAAATTCTTCCAAATCTTTTGTCAGTGATTTTTCTAACAGAATCCAATACTTAATCCAATCCAAGCAACTGGCATGGTAGTATATCTTAAAGGATGGTAGGTCTAGTCCGCCTCTCTCCTTTGCATCCTGTAATATTTTAAATCTTATTCTTGGCTTTTTGCCTAACCAAATAAAATTTTGAACTTCTTTTTCCCATTCTTTAAACACTTTCTCATTTCCAATTATCAGCAGATTTTGGAAAAGAAACATAAATTTAGGTAATAAAGTCATTTTAAAAGTGTTAATCCTCCCCAAGAAAGACAGGTTTAATTTACTCCATTTTCCCATATCATTTTTAATGTCTTTCCATGGTCCAGGACAGAGATGAATTTCCAGAGAAGGTCCAAGTCACAAATATATCATATCTCACTGTATACATTTCCCCAAAGGACATGAAATATGAGTTCAGGCACAGAATTAGTGGTGAAAAAAAAGGCCTACACTATTATTTTATGAATATATTTATTAGGTTTCAATATGCAAAATATTTCACAGATTCTTTTTCCTCCCAATAATTTTATTGGATTTAACATAAACAGAAAATGGGGAAAACATGAACAGAACCATCTAAGTCATCTGAAAATCAAAATTAACCATACAGTTGAATTAAACTGTAAATGAAACAAAATTATACAAAGGAAGGTCAAGCACCAACATCAGTATATCATTCCAGAAATATAAATGAGTTTTTGGAGGGAAAAACGTTTTTCTGTTTGCATTGATACAAGAAATAAATGGAAGCCAAATTGCTCTCTGATTTCTAACACTTTTTACTTGGTTGGTTAGTTCTTCCATTAATTCCAGATTTTATAGTTTATTTTTCCATTCATCTACTGAAAATCCCACCGTACTCCTCCAATTTTTAGCAATCACCATCTGAACTGACAAACTCATGGTAGAAATCAGACGTTTATGAGATAAGCACAGATTCTTTATACACTGAAAATAACAATGGCTGGAAGCCTTTTGATCACTTCCTCTGGTGTAACGTGTAAGGCACTTTTGGGAGTAGCACAATGGGGCAGGCGGCATAGAAGAGAAACAGCCTCCATTATCAGATAAAGCTCTACTGGCTCGCAAACAGCTCAAGAACAAGCATGTCAGCTTTCACCCGACAGAGACAGCTTCCTATGCTAACTTCTCTGATACCATGGTGCCCACAGCTATTTTCCTCCTCCTACTGCGCCAACACTTATGTCAGCATAATCATACCAGCCAACAGGATGATAGCTAATGACTGATAACATAAAAAGCTAGAAAGAAATACGAAAAAGCCTGCAAAAGTGATAACAGAAGTAAAGGTATATACAAAAATACACTGTTCTGATCAAATTTTGAGTTGTGTTATTACCATTTTCATATATATGTCATCCTTTCATTAAAAGATGAAACAAAATGAAGCAGAAGATCAATTTTATCTACTGTCGCTTGCTATTTGGCAGTGCAGATCTTTAGCACTTAAAAATGAGCAAAAAATACAGCAATGAGAGCAACAAGGCCAACCAACTTTAACCAAAGGGGCACCAAGGCATTATTTGACAGATCTGTGGACCTAGTTTTCAAGGGCTTCAAGATCCGTTCTTGCTGGGTCAGGATTGCTTTCTCGGCTTCATCCCACTTCCCTGGTCCTTGTAGGCGGTATTGATATGGTGTACATGGTCCAAAGATAACTTCCCAGGCCACCTTGGGGTTTGTGAAAAGTAGAGACCAAACGTTGGGCTTCACTCCAATCAGAGAAGCCACTTCATCCATGTATTCAATATAGTCAACTTGGATGGTGTGGCGCTGGCTTTTCACGTACCTAGTGGGGGAAAAGCAATGTTAAGTTTTACTTGTTAATTGGGTAAAGAAAGAAAATACATATGTGAGGTCAGTGGGAGCTTGGAAGAACATTTCCTTACTTTTTAATCCCAGTCACATTAATCTTATCAAAGTTTATCTTCATAGCAAAAAAAATGTTTCATTTGTATAGTTCATACAGTTTAGGCCTAAAACAAAGTTTACATCAGTGATCTTCAACATTTCCTCAGTCCAGACCCTGTTTTTATCCCAACTTGTACAATGACTCCTATTCTAATATTTTATGCATCTGCTTCTCTTCCTTTTCTTCTTCCTCCATTGTCTGCTAGTTGTTGGTCATAAAACATAACTGGATGTTGTGCACGTACTCAGAACAAGTGTATATTGATCACCCAACTAATCATAACTTTCTTTCTTGAATTTTCACCCCAATCATATGTAGGAAAGAGGCAAAAACACTGCCAGTTTAAGTCAGCCTGGATACTAAAAAAAGACATAAGATTAATTTGGCAGGATATGTTCTTGATAAATTCATAGTGGCTTTTACTAATTACTACATTGTCATCTAGATACTGTATTTGCTGGCATATAAGACTCACTTTTTTTCCTGAAAAATACTGTGTGAACGTGGGGTGTGTCCTATACACCGGTGTGTCTTATATGCCAGCAAATAGTATTTGCCAGTGTTTAAATGGGGTGCGTCTTATACACAGGTGCATTTTATAGGCTGGCAAATATGGTACTTGCAAACAGACTGCTTTATAATTCATTCTAATTTTTTTCCTGTATGTTTTTTCCTTCATTGATGTCAGGCTGACTGGTCTGTAGTTCATCAAAGCTTCTTTTTATAAAGTAGAACTAAGCAGCAAAGAAAAACAGTGTATACCAATCTGACAAATCTTAAACAGAAGCTAACGCATAAGGGCTCTAATACTTTAAAAACCTGGACAAGTTTATTTAGATGCATGGACAGTTCTCAAAATAACCTATGCCAGCCTATTAAGGGTTTTAAAGGTCAAAACTAGCACTTTAATTTGTACCCAGAAATACATCAATCTGTAATACAATAATCACAATAGGAAAATGTAGTAATAGTAAAATGCAGGCATACATTTTAACAATTTAAGTTAGGTTTGCCTCATACCTTTTAGCCATGCATGCTTTCTTCATTGTAATATCAGACATCATCTCACTTATTGATGGTAATGTAACATCTCCTAAAAAAACAAAGGACAAGGTGAACAGACAATATTTTGGAGGACTGGGATCAAACCAGATGAAAAACAAAGAGCAAAGGAATTCTGGAAAAGTTTTTAGGCTATCATGAGGTCTCATTCAGCAAAACCTCTCTCATCTCCGCTAGATTGAGATGTAACCTGTGTATAACTGAAATTAAGCTGTCTCATGGGATCCATTATTTCTAGGATTTTTGAAGAAAAAGGGCAATTAAAATAAATAGGTAGGTTCAATAGGTGCTTTGGGTCATCAAATACTATTCCATCTCCATCAAGCACAACTGATGAGCTGAATCAAAAAAATGTCTAGTGTGTGGAAGTAAATACCTGCCATGTCTAGAAATAGCCATTTGTAATCATGGCTTATGATGTTTCTTGTTGGAAACATACTGTTAATAGATCACTAAAAGTATCAAGCAGTAATATAAAAGATCTTACCCTTAAACACACGTGTAGCCCAACGAGCTTGCAGTTCAGCAATGGGCATGATGGCACCCAGCGGCTGGACAAGACCAATGATAGCCAGTGTATGTTTCTCCAAATGAGGAGGGAAGACATATTTGTATAGGGTGATCTCATTCTCAATTACTCTCACGCATTTCCCAAGGAAGGGAAAAGAAAAGCTATATCCAGTAGCAAAGACAACAAAATCTATATCCTCTTCCTTAGAACCATCTTCAAAAATGGCAGCAGTTTCAGTAAATTCAATGACATTCGGTTTTACAAGCACTCTTCCTGAAATGATGCAATTTGGGAGGTCATCATTGACAGTTGGATGCTGACTGAAAAACCTAGAAAATATAAAAATATAAAATAATAATGATCCAGTTGAACTAGCAGGAGAATTTGTTTCTTGGTCTTAGTTATTTGCTTTACAAGCTGCCTCTGATAGCTATTTTGCTAACAGCAAGACTCTAGGGCTGGCTAGAGGAGAGTTATATTCACCATAGCACACTACAAGAAATATATAAGGGTGGACACCAAATTGTCTGTAGGAAAAATACAGCTGCATGTGGTTCTATCTGTGCTAAGAGGGTACAACTGAAAGAACATTACTGAGTCAAATAAATACTCCAGTAATATACAGAAGATCATCATGGGTACTTTAGTCCTTAATCTGTTAGGTCCTTCTGTAAAATTAAAAATGTCTTATTTCATTCTCCATGCTACACTATCAAGACTACCATTTTCCATCACCATTTCAGTGGTAAGGACAGATCTCACATGTTCAACTACTATGAATAAGCATTTAAAAGTTTACAAAATGGTGCAAGAGAGGGGTTTAGAGAATCATTCATTCAGCCTCCAAAGATGCAGAGTTCATCACCCTCTAAGGCAGTCTATTCCACTGTTGAACAGCTCTTAACATACAGAAGATCTTTGTAATGTTTTGGTGGAATCTCTTTCCCTTGTAATTTGAATCCATTGTCAAGTCAAGTCAAGTCAAGTTTATTGCATTTTAGCAGCCAGCCATTGCACAAAAATAAAAATAAAATAAAATAAAATGAGAAAGGATAATCCAGCCAATTTACATGTAATATATAATCAACAATAGATAAATCACTTTCCATACCCCTCTTTGTTCTTTATAGCACGTAATTGTAAGGCCCTAACAAGAAATTTAGATGTTCTAAAAGACACACATTTCACAGCATCAGATAGCAGAAAACAAACCTTCACAAAGGAGAAATTTCCCATGAAAGACTTCAATAAAGGAAAAATATACTTGCTCCTAAGATCATTATAAATAGGGCACTCAAGCAGAACATGAATTAAATCTTCTATTGAAACAGAGTTGCAAACACATACTCTGTCCTTCATAGGCACATTCTTGTACCTGCCCATCTGAATTGCCAGTGGAAGAACATTCAGTCTAGCATGCGGAAAGGCTAACTTCATTTTAAAAGTTGGAAGATCAACCAGATAATAAGGAAGGGATGAGTTCAGCGGAGTGAAAGAAGCAAAAAATGTGTTAGATTGGCAGGACTTAATCTCAGTCATCTGGGATTGCACTGCTATATCCTTGAGTCTTTGAAGTATAAGTAATTTTGCTTTATCATACCCTTGAGTCAGGAAAAAAGGAACAGAGAACCCCAAATTCATGACAACCAATTGCATTTTATGCATCCATGAATTTGGACCAGGCTCTTCAAAGGACATCAGAAGGAGCTCAGATACCTGCTTAAAAATAATTTTTAACCAAAAAAGGAGGGCTAATCTAAGAGCCTCTGTTTTAATTCGCATTATACCTAACTCTGCACGGAGCAATGCTAATTTTGTGGAAATGGGAACTGCCACAAGTCTACGCAGAAATTTATTTTGTGCTCTCTCTAATGTATCTAAATTGGCCAGAGCCTACAGTGGTGGTCCAAACAGCAGTTTTGGCAGGACTCTGAGCCTACAGAGTTCTAAAGTTGGTTGAATCATATTGCCCCCTTTTGTGCGATAGAATCTTAATAAACCATTTAATGTTCTTTCAGCTAACAAGGTACTTGACTGAACCTGTGAGGACCATTTACCAGTCCAGTGGAAGACCACACCAAGATATGGAAACTCACTGGGTGGCCTTGGGCAAGTCACACTCTCTCAGGTTCAGAGAAAGACAATGGCAAACATCCTTTGAATAAATCTTACCAAGAAAACCCTTTGATAAAGTTGCTGTAAGTCAGAATTCACTTGAAGGTACACAACAACAACAACAGCGACACCCTTAAAATATTCGTATTTGGAAAAACATTAATGAAAGTAGTACTGAGTACAAAACTTACCAGCCTTCATTGAAAATAAAGGAAAATACAGACATACTCCATTTAACAAAGTCTCTGACAATGAAACTCCTTTTCAGAAAGTCTTTTTACAGGAGACCAGCCCAAGCTTGCCTCCCTTTCCTTGTCTTCTGTCTAGCTGGAAGATTTTTGCAGCATTAGAATTGGGAGGATGTTGAAGGAGGGCTAGTATGATAGACTTTCAATGTTGGGTTGCAGCATCATATCTGCAGTAAACAATGCAATAAAGCTTGGGGAAAGAATGGGATTCCAATTTAGGTGATCATACTGCAGCTGTATGTATTTACATATAAAAGGTAGCTGTCTTCAAAATTGCTTACGCAGCATGTGTTAAGAGTAAAGCAGAAAGAACAGGGGAAAATAGATTAGCCTGCTTCACCAGCTACCCTGGCATGTTGAAAAAGCATAGATATGTAAGTTTTGGCAACAAAATGGAAATCATAAGAAAAGTGGAGGCTGTTGAAAAAAAATCATCCTGGGATACATTTTGGAAGATGTTTTCAAGTGGCCTCTAGAACTAGATTAAGAATGTTTTTCTTATGCAAGGCTTACTTGACCTGGTTATTTCATTTCATGTGTTCATGATGTTAGTTTTGAGTAAAAGTTCAGTGAAACATGTTGAACTTTCTTCTTTTTTGTAGTGGTATAGGAACCTATCCATATTCTTTCCATGTTGCTTCTACTTCTGGTATCAACATTTTTTGTTAAATAAGTAAAGCCCAGGAACACATCCACTTTATTAACTGAGGTATATCTGTATTCCTATTGAGCTACAGTGATTTAGCAGAATCACAGGGGTTTCGCAAAGTGCCAGAACTTTTTGATTAACAGGGACTGGTACCCTTTCCTGGACTTCATTGTTTCCTCTGAGTTTAACTGAAACCCCAAAAGAGCTGAATGGGAAATGGAGTTTCCCAGTAACACTGTATTGTTAAGAGCTATTCCTGATGGAATTCAAAAATATGTTGGAAAACTTCCCCTGCTAGTCCCTAAAGGAGGTTATGTGGTGGTGATAGGAAGCTCCCTGCTGAAGGGGACAGAAGCAGAGGTTTGTGGCCCCAACAGGATGTTTTGAGAAGAGTGTTATCTTCCTGGAGCATAGATTCGTGATATAATACTGCAGCTGACAAAACTGGTCAAGCCCACTGACCACTACTCAGTAGGAACCAATGACACTGCAAGGAACAGCCTTCAAAGATCATAAGAGATTGTGAGGCTCTGGGTAGGAAGTTGAAGTTGAAGAAACTGGATGCACAGGTTGTCATTTCGTCTCTTCTCCCAGCTGAAAGACACGGCCCAGGAAGGGAGAGAAAAACAGTGGAGGTGAACAACTGGCTCTGCAGATGGTGGCACCAGGAAAGGTTTGGTGGCCTGAGATTTCATGAAGATGGATTTTTGGCAAGTGATGGATTGCACCTCATAACAGTTGGCAGAAATGTTTTTGCTAAGAGTCTCACAAACCTATTCAGGAGGGCTTTAAACTGAGGGTTTTGTTTTGTTTTGTTTTTTGAGTGGTGGAGATAGTATTCCTGAGGGCAGGAGTTCATCAGCTTCTGGAGATTATAGCCCGAATGTTATGGGGAGAATCAGGTATATGGTATAAGAATCCAACAGTGGGAGGGAAAGAAACTTAAATGTGCAGCTAAGGGGACTGACCCACGGTCTCAGATGCCTCTACACTAATGCAGAGCACAGGAAATAAACAGGATGAACTTGAACTTGTAGCACCTGTGAAGAGATCCACGACCTAAGGCCTGGAAGCATCTGGGTAAAAATTAAGGGGAAGAGAAAAGTGTTGTCATTGTGGGGGTCTGCTACAGATCCCCAAGCCTTCCCAGATGCTGCCTTCCTGGAACAGATGATGAAACATTCAAAATGGAGTGATGTAGTAGTAATGGGAGATTTCAACTTTCCTGATATTTGTCGGAAGTCAAATTCTTCCAAGAATGAAAGAAAGGTCCAACAAATTCCTCCCTTGCCTTGCAGACAATTTCATTGTCCAAAAGGTGGAAGAGGCAACAAGGGGAACAGCTATTTTAGAGCTGATCCTCATCAACAATGATGAGCTGTTTAATGGGGTGGAAGTGGCAGGATCCCCAGGTGACTGTGTTCTCCTGGAGTTTACTATACAGAGAAAAGAGGGAACCAAGCTTAGTCAGACATACATCTTAGACTTTAAGAAAGCTGATTTCAGTAAATTTAGGAAAATATTGTGTGTGATCCCATGGCCAGGAATACTAAAAGAGAAGGGAGTTCATGATGGATTGAAGTTTCTTAAAAATGAGATATCAAAGGCATAATCTCAAACAATTCCAATGAAGAGGAAAAATGGTAGGTATCTAAAGTATCCAAGATGGAAGTCTAAAGACCGTTCAGTGGAGCTGAGATTTACAAGGGACACATACAAGAAGTGGGAAAAGGGGGAAATCACCAAAGTGGAATTCAAACAGATAACCAGCAAGTGTAGCGGGGAAGTCAGAAAAGTTAAAGCACAGAATGAACTCAGGCTTGCTAGAGAGGTTAAAAACAATAAAAAGGGCTTTTTTTGGTTATGTCTGTAGCAAAAGGAAAAACAAGGAGATGGTAGGGCCTTTGTGTGGAGAAGATGACGCAGTGCAAACAAGGGACATAGAAAAGGCAGAACTATTCAACACTTTCATTGCCTCAATCTTCTCCCAAAAGAAAAATAGTGCTTTACCTGGGGAAAATGGAGCAGATGACGTGGTGGGATAAATGTAGCACAGTATAGGTAAAGAAGTAGTACAGTAACATGTGACTACTCTAAATGAATTCAAGTCTCCAAGGCCAGATGAACTACATCCAAGGGTATTAAAAGAACTGGCAGAAGTAATCTCAGAACCCCTGGAAATAATCTTTGAGAATTTCTGGAGAACAAGAATAATCCCAGCAGACTAGAGGAGGGCAAATATTGTCACCATCTTCAAAAGGGAAAAAAAGAGGACCCAAACATTTACCTGACATCAATACTAGGAAAGATTCTTAGAGCAGATCACAAAAATAGACAGTCTGTAAGCACTTAGAAAGGAATGCCATGATCACTAAAAGTCAACATGGGTTTCTCAAAATCAAGTCATGCCACACTAATCTTATCTCTTTTTTTTTTTACAGAGGAACTTGCTTCGTAGATGAAGAGAATGCTGTGGATATAGCATATCTTGACTTCAGTAAGGCCTTTGACAGGGTCCCTCATGATATTTTTGCTAACAAGGTAGTAAAATCTGGGCTAGACAATACTACTGTTAGATGGATTTGTAATTGGTGCACTGAACACAAAGGGTACTCGCCAATGGCTCCTCTTCATCCCGAAAAGAAGTGACTAGTGGGGTGTCATAGGGTTCTGTCCTGGGCCAGTACTATCCAACATCTTTATCAATGACTTGAATGGCGGCATTCTTATAAAATTTGCAGATGACACCCAATTTTGAGGGCTAGCTAATGCCCCAGAGGACAGGATCAGAATGCAAAATGACCTTAACAGATTAGAGAAGTGGGCCAAAAACTAACAAAATGAATTACAGCAGGAAGAAATGTAAGGTACTGTACTTGGGCAGAAAAAATGAAATGCACAGATATAGGATGGTTGACACCTTGCTAGACCACAGTACATGTGAAAGGGATCTAGGAGTCTTAGTAGGCCACAAGTTAAACATGAATCAGCAGTGTGATGAGGCAGCTAAAAAAGCCAATGCAATTCTAGGCTGCATCAATAAGAGTAGAGTGTCCAGATCAAAGGAAGTTCTGGGCACCATAGTTCAGGAGGGATATTGACAAGCTTCAATGTGTCCAGAGGAAGGTGACCAAAATGGTAGAAGGCCTGTAAACCACACCCTATGAGGAGCAGCTTAGTTTAGCCTGGAGAAAGGAAGGTTAAGCCTGGAGTTTAGCCTGGAGAAAGGAAGGTTAAGAGACGGCATGACAGGTATATTTAAATATTTGAAAGGATGTCATGTGGAAGATGAAACAAGCCTGTTTTCTTATGTGCCAGAGACCAGGACATGGAGCAATGGATTTAAACTACAGGAAAAAAGATTCCACTTAAGCATTAGGACGAACTTCCTGACAGTAGAAGCGGTTTGACATTGGAATACACTGCCTGGGAGTGCGGTGATCTCCTTCTTTGGAAGTTTTTAAACAGAGATGGATGGCCATTTGTTGAGAATGCTTTGACTGTGTATTCCTGCATGGCAGGGGGTTGGACTCAATGGCCCTTGTGGTCTCTTCCAGCTCCATGATTGTATGATTCCATGAAAATTACTAGATTTTTGCTTTCACCTACAGAGCTGCACACTCTCCTTGCAGTGCTGCCACAGAGCACAGATGGGGATCATGTGACCCTCCAGATGATGCTGAACGGCAAATTGCTCCTATGAGCTTTGCCAGCATCCCCAGTGGTGAAGAAAGTTGGAAGTTACAGCTCAACAATATCTGGAGGGTGGCATGATTCCCACTTGTGCTATGGGGATGGTTATGAACAAAAGCCTATGTTTTAAAATTCTCCATGACATAATTGTTGAGTTAGGAATGTTGTAAAAAGGTCCTAGGCCCAGCCTAGACTGTCAGATAAGCCTTCAGCTACATATAACATACAAAAGTATATACCCTATTTGCTGGTGTATGAGACTCACTCTTTTTTCCCAAGAAATTTTGTTTGAAAATGCGGTGCATCTTATATGCCACTGCATCTTATATGCCAGCAAACAGTATTTGCCGGTGTATAAATGGGGTGCATCTTATACACTGGTGCATCTAATATGCCAGCAAATACGTAAATGGTTCCTAATGGGGACCATAGGAGGTGGTGAAAAATAATATGGAAAGGAAGAGCAGAAGACAGAGAAGTCCTTAGATTAACCCCACCTGTCCCAAACAGCCCTCCTCCCAAAGCAAGAGTGGTGGGGGAGTTGGGACCATCAGGGCTCCATATACACTGTGTAGATTGTATGTATATATATTATTATAGTATATATCATACACCATTATAATACATATAAAACTGCATGTAGTATATAATAGCTTGAAAAACTGAGCCTCCTAAGATATAAACAAAAGAATCTCTTTGTCTTTCTGTTCCAGACAGAAAGGGGAGGGTCTGAGGGCACATGATTCCACCATCTATGGCAGCTGAGCAAGTTTCAGTCTGCTCAGAATTTGGATAGGAAATGACTTGGGAAGTATATGTATGCCACTTTGAACTCTGTACTAGAATAAATGCCAGATATAAATGTACTGAATAAAAAATGAAAATAAAACAGCGTAGCATATTGCTATGGTAGCCACTCTGAGCTTTGGGCTCCTGAGACAAAGGACTGGAAACAAAACAAATCTACCCAATTGATAAAATACCTGTGTTTAGGTTTCAAGCCATAATGAGAATGGCTGAACCTGCCGTTCAGTCTATTCTCCATCCACTGATTTAGCATGGAGATGCCAAGCAATTGTTTCACGAAGATATTATATCGAGAAGTAAACACCACATCTGCTGGAAAGCCATTATCACCAACGCGATTGATTATCCATGCTCCTCGGCGAGTGCTGAGGAAGACCTGGGCATAAGGCAGAAAGGACCACTTAAAGTAATAAAGCTACTTGAAATTTGTTCTCCCCAAAATTTCTTGTTCCATTACTTGCAACTATCCCAAAACTGCAGAACTTGAATCCGATATAACCTGCTGGATAGAAACAAATGTTTACAGAGTTCAGCAGAATTCAGCTTGGTCAATATTTGGAAAGGTGGGCACAATTTCTGCATCATGAAGAAATTCTTTGAGCCATTATGAAACTATTGATAAACATGTTTTCTTTTCTGTATTTTTTTATTGCTGTATTTTATTTGTGTTGGAAAGACCACATCTTGTCTGAAAGTGCCTAGACAACAGGCTATAATATTTTGATATAAAAATAAATTTTAAAAAAAATTCAGAACTTTTCTTAATCATATATACTACTACCAACCTCAGTTATCCATGTACTGGAACCCCTCACTAATGACAGAGAGGTACCAGCTGACTTGGGGAGGGAGGCATCATGTGGGGGATTAATTTTCTCTCACTACTGCCAAATAACCCACTGTGGACTGAGTACTATATCCCCTGCCTTAATCTATATTCAAGAACAGGTAAGATTATGATGAGGCACCTCTTGAAGAGTCCTGGTCCACTACTACCTCAGGCAAGAGGACATTTTCTTTTGCTAGACCCATCAGAATCATCCACACCACTCAGCCCCCTGCCCATGTCTTTTTGGAGGCCAATTTCTCTGAAAAAAGGCACACATCATGGGCTGTCTGCAGGCAACCTGCAAATACTCAAAAGGATAGGTGTAGAACTAGGGTTATTAAAATCAGCATAAGTTTTTCTTAAATCATGAACAATGTAAGCTCCCTACATCTCAGATCTTACGGACTTGTTATTACCCTTATCTCATCTGCTCTCTGATCCTCTCCTCTCCTCTCATCTGTATGGGTTGTACCTTCACAGCTGACTGTTGTCCTGTAGTATCAGGTTGGTTTGTCAGAGGCAGTACCCACAACTGCAACATACTTTGAAGGCTACTATAATACTGAGTTTATTACTAGGATATATTTTGTACCTTAATGGTATGACAAGGATCGCAGGGAATCCTACAAGAAGGCACTCCACTGAGGTAGAAGCCACATAAACTTTCAACATATTACAGAACCATGTTAGAGGTTTTGTGTTTTGTTTATTAATGACTGTAATTTTCTTTCAAGTTGTACAGAAAAGAAATGTAGAATGCGCAGGCTCCCTCTTCCCCATATTGCATCTAGCTTTCTGAGTATCAAAGATTTGTTATTTTAGACCATGTTTATCCTGCCTGTAATTTTTAGAAGGAACCTATAAGGATAAGAGTGCCCTTTTTTTTTTGGATACCTCTTCAAACAGAAACGCTGCTCTTGCAGAAAAAGCTCTATACATATTCCTCTGAAACTTGACAGCCTTACTTCTCTCAGAAGAGGAATTATGCTTGTCCTCTTCCAGTTCTGCCAGGTGTTAGAGACAGCCTCATTATTTTTTAAAAAAATTAAAGTTATGCTGCACTTAAAGAGATGCATATATATTTTCTGCACCTTGGCTTTGATATCTGCAAGTCAATGGGAGGCATAACCCTTTGGATTCTCAAAGCCCCATTCAGGCTCAGAACCACTCAAGGTGAAGTAGACTGCCTCCAAATTAGTTGGAGCAGAAATTGATCATTTTCTAAAATGAATTTGGATTGGAACAAAATCTTGAGGCCAGTGTATTTCCCTACTATTTGGAGAAAAATCCTCCTGGCGACTCAGAGTGAGTCTCCTGGAGTTTTTATTCAGTTTGTTTGGAATTTCACTATCTTAAATAGAGAGGTAGACAAGTGTAAGGTTTAAAAGCTATCACAGGGTTTGATTCTTAATTTTTGGAGTGAAACTGCCTTTGCAGCTCACACCAGAGGTGTATACCCAGCCAAAGCAGAATATTGAACCTGGAGTACAGAACTGACATCATCTGCTTTTTGTTCAGCATTTAATGCAAGAGATTTAGACTTTAAGACCATTGATTAAAAACTTGTTAATGCAACTCAAAGGGTCCTTGCAAGGTACTAGAAAACCACTATTATGCCCTCTGTTAAAAATGGTTGATAAAATGGTATTGGGTCACTTTAGTTGTGCCCTGTCTGGTGAATAAAGGTCCAGACTCAGCAGAAACTTCCATGAATGGAAGGGGAGATTTCTTCTGATTCTCCCTTTCCTCTGTACTCTCACCCCAGCAGTGTGTTCTACAGGTCTGGGGGATCCTATGGAACAGTGTAATTGGTGGGAGGGGGATGCAAAAGAAGGGAAACAGCTGTCACAGGCAGCGCTACATTCAGGTTTTTTTCCAGGTTCAAAAGCACAATGATGAAAATTCACAGAATCAGTGTTTGGCATTCTCCTGAAAACTGAATGGTCTATGCAAAATACAGTGAGCATGCTTTCAAAGTGATCTTACTTTTTTTAAAAAAAACTGTCATTGACTGCTTGACCAGTTTTCCTTTGGGTCTGAAATTTAAGAGTTTTCTCAACACCAGCCCTTTCAAGATATTTCCCACTAACATTCTCTTCCAAAGGTTCTGACACATTCTGGGACTATCAAGCCAAAAAAAGGTTGAGCCAAACCTGTTTTGCTTTGCGGCTTATCTCTACAGCAAGATCTCCACCGGAGTTCCCAATGCCTATCACGATTACTCTTTTTCCTGTAAATTCATCAGGGCTCTTGTAATCACGGCTGTGAAAGTAGCCACCTTTGAACTTTGTGACCCCTGTAAATAAACACAGAAATTGTTTGAGCTAATGTCATGGGCATGCGTATGGCAGACTGGACTGACCACTTGGAGTTTTCTGCTTATGCATTCAGTAGTGGAATACAAACTAGACTGAGCTCAGCAAAAAGTGTGTACTTTTTCCCTGCTCCCAACCCACATCATTATTCTTTGTGCTAATGGAGTGTTCCTTTTTGGTACAAAAAAATCATTTCTATTTGAAAAATACTCCATTTTCTCTCTGCTTTTTAATATTCTATTTCACTTACTTCAGTTGTCTTTATGCTATAACTCTTATGAGTTTTTCATTTGGCCCAGTGGATGGGGAAATTCTAAGGAAGGGGCTATGCTTGCTATTTTAGTAAAAGCTGGAGGTGGAGGAAAGATGAAGTTGTCAGGGCTAAAGAGTAGGCCCCTTTCATCTTGAATAAGTCTGTGGTATTTCAGTTGTGTAGTTAGGAGGGAACAAAGAGGGAGTTTTTTTTATAGTGTAATTTATACACTGCATTTGCTTCCATTTTTTTTCAAAGGCTTTAAGATTTTAACCTTATGCTTCCATAATGCTGAGCAGCTCAGGTAGAAGAGTTCTGCACTGGCACCTCCATGAATGCATGGAACTTTCGGAACAGTGCCTATATTTTAAATTTAAAACACAATTTGATGTAATGTTGCTAAAGATAAATTTTGACATTTAAAGGGCAATTGAGCTTGCAATATTCAATTATAGTTCGTCCCGCAGAACCCATACAGAAGTACTCTAGTGTTCTGGTACCATTGCTTTTCTTATCTGTTCCATAAGGATCAGGAAGATCATTTGTCTGATGTTTTAATGAGAAAAGATTTAATGAGAAAAGAAATCCACAAGTCTTTCATACCTCTTATCTTTTTGAATCAAAGGTGAAAACCAAAGTGTATCTCCATTTTCAAAATCACTCAGCTGAGGGGCTTGAGCATCCCAAGGCATTAAATATCTATTTAGTACTTGAGAAGTGAAATGATCTGCATCTTAAAGTGGAAGACATCCAACTTTCATGGCTTCCAGTATAGAGTGATTCTATATGTCAACCATATCTGTCATATACACATTTTCTGAAATGCATTAATAGATTTTTGGGAGCACATTTGGGAGTCAGGCTTAATGGGTGAATTTGAAGAACATGGCAAACAGTGATTTAGAAGACTGCTCATGATGTATGAGGATTGCTGTGCGTGTTGTGTTAGAGATGCCTGTATTTCCATGACATAACGCACAAACCATGAAGCAAAGCTCTTGGTGCAAGCTGTTGTAAGCCAAAACTCTTGACTTCATGGTTTATTTAGGTGTGCCCACAGCAAGGAGGAGTGACTGAGTTAGAACAAGAACACTGCTCATACATGAAAACCAGCATCACTAGCTTGCCCATTCTGCTTGACTCTGAATTCAGTTTGGCCACCAGGATGGAAACAATTCTAGATAAAATTGATATTTAACTCTCTGGCAAAAGAGTTTCCAGGACTCCCCTTTGCTTTGGCAGTAAAGTGAAATAGAGGAAAAAGGACAGTGGTGTTCCCCTGGATGAATAAGTAAAAGAAATATTTTTTTTTCTCCAAGCTTATAAAATTTGATTCATTTCTACGCTTTTTCTCAGCAATTACCCTTACATCACACACACAGAGATTGCAGCCATTTATTACCTTGAAAGAACTGCCAGGTATTTCACAACTATTGACACATATTAAAATTCCTCTCTTCACCTATGTACGCACTTTAAAAAGGTGTCGTGTGAGGCTATTCAATAGGCCCCCTGATATGTAAGTTGGTAGGCTGGTTAAAAGATATTTGGGACCTGTTAGTGGCCTTGATCAAGTAGGTGAAAGTCCTTTCTGTTTTTCTGTTTGCTGTCTCTCCTCTTCTGTTCACCATCAAACAGGCTACAGAGAGAAAAAGGATCCTAGCACTAGACGTGGAGTGCTCAAAACACATAAGTGCATTTCTGTGTAACAAAATACATATTAGTTAGTTTGACCAGCTAGGAAGAGTGACCAGAGTGTATAGAAAAATGAGACTGCCAGAGAGATGTGGCTCCTATTCCCTCAGGTTCTTAATGGTGCCAGATTACCAGTGGAATTTCATGAATCATGTTGTAGTCAGCCAAGAAGCTCACTGGCTGGAAGGACAATACTTATTTTCTGTCTGTGCAAAGGGTAGTGAGGAACATGACTGAGAGGCAGCAGTGGTAAACCACTTTGAACATGAAGCGGGTTACAAAAATGGTTAGCAAGCAACTGAGTGCTAATTAAGACTGTATCTTTAAAAGAATGGGCATGAGGAAAGCACTCAGGGATTGGTTAATGGATTCCACAGTATGCTTTCCCTTGCTGAGAGTTCCTGTGGAACTGGCAGTGCATGAAGCAGCCTCCTGCTGGTTGGAACAGCAAAAGCCTGAGATGTGGAAAAGCTTGATAACTGCAAAAAAAATGGAAACATCAATGTGGATTTCAGTACTGTTCTGCCTTCAGGCCATGATATTCATCACCAACAGGGCTGGTCCAATATATTTTGCTGCCTGAACCACATTGGCAAATGGTTCTCTTTCCAAATCAAAATACAGAGTAGCCAAAAACAGCAGTTATTTTGGTACATGTGACTGAAAATCCCACATGCACCTCTCATTATCTTACCTGTAAAAATAAAACAACAAACTAACAATATGCTATCCACTTGTGATACCCCAAATATGTTGCCAGAGCTGGCCACTTCACCCTGCTGCATGGTTGGTCCGCTCCTAGTTTTCTCTTTTGTTCCATTCGATCAGATTTTGTAGGAAATAAAAAGAACAAGGGCAAGTCAAAAGTATACCTGGGAAGGAGTCCAGTGGTAGATGTGCATTGGTATGGTGGCCTGTGCAAACCAGGACTGCATCAAAGACAGATGATTCCTGCTTCCCATCAGTTTCTGTGACAACATCCCACTGGCCAGTACTAGAGAAGTCTGGACGCCTTGTTACACTGCACACAGCAGTCTAGGAGCAAAAAAGCAGCAAGAGAGGAAAAGCAATGATCAGAACAAGGTCTTATTTCTCTGATCTTAGACATGGGCAAAATACACTAGACCTCAAAGTACTATAGCCCTACATCAACCTATCTTGGCCTAAATCCAGTTGCTAGTCCAAGATAGAGTAGACTCACTTAATCAATGGCATCCACAGGAGAGCTGATTTACTTTTGTGATTGGTCTAAGAAGATTGTTAAGGGAGCTGGCCATATATTGCCATAAAAAAGCCTTAACTATAAACTACAATAAATCAAAGGTTCTAATTTTTTCTAAGAGAAAAATTAGACATAAATGGCAAATAAATAGTGTGGTCTATTGAGCAGGTTTCTAGTTTTACATATTTAGGAGTAGTGCTTCATTCTTCAGGCTCATGGAAATTGCAGACAGGTAACAAGAAGCGCACAAAGGAGCACAACAGCTCTGTAAAGACTTTACTATACCAAGGGAGGGCAATATATCCCTGCTGTAATTCAAGTGTTTGTAGCCAAAGTCATTTCTGTTTTATTATATGGTGCCCAACTGTGTATTTATAATGACTATCATATGTCTGAGGTAATTCAGACTAAATTCTTGAGAAGTATCTTTGCAGCCCCATGCTGTGTTTCTAATGCAGTCATACAACTTGAGGCAGGCCTAATTTCAATCGAGGCTCAGGTCTGGACCCTTATGTGCAATTATTGGCTGAAACTCATGTTTATTCCTTGTGGGTTGGCCCCATTGACAATAGCAGATATTTATCACTCTTTTTGGAAACAGATCATAAGCAAAAAACTATTGTTATGTGTTTTTCCCCAGAATGTTTTATTATAAATGAGATATATGAGGGCCAAATCAGCCTTGAGGCAATGTATTTGGAATATCGAACTACAAAAACGTTAGTATTCAATTAGAAGCATGCTGGTTCTGGATAGTATGGAGGTATCATTTGATTGCCCCACTTATCTCACTAAATTAACAGTTCCCAAATTTAGATCTGCATTTACTGCAGCAAATTTTCATGTGCTTCCAACAGCTGTTTTGGAAGTTAAATACAAAAAAATTCCTTATGAGAAGTGCACTTGCCCATGCTCAGATGTAACAACAGAATCCCTTGATCATGTTTTATTGTATTGTTCATTTCATCAAGGTGTTTGTTCCATATTAAAAGCTCCAATTCTACAAAAATTTCCAGGGAGATCAGAAAGATTTTACCCTTCTCTCCTGCTGGCAGATTCAGATATACAAATTACAGAGAAGGTGGCTAGGTTTTGCACCTCTGTCATTATTACCCATCGACAAATAATCGAGGGGCATATACAATTTAGGAATTTTAGATACTTTAGAAATATTTAAACCACAAGTATTATATTTGAAATCTTACCAATCTTAAATTTTATGTTTGGACTTTTGATACAAATGCAATGTACTTTATGCATTTGTATTTAATGTATATATGAACAAATGAATTTTATCTGTAACTGCAATTGTGGACTAGTATTATTTTATAATAATTTTTTTACATGTTTTTATTTGGTCTATAACAGTAAATAAACAAATTGCTTGAACTGATTTACTATTCAGTGGTTGATTTCTTGTGCACCTAAATACCCTAAATGATCCCAATGACCCACACGATCATGGAAGCTAACCAGGGTCAGCTTCAGTTAGTACTTGGATGAAAGACTGCCAATGAGCATCAGGCTCCATTTCAGGGAAAGGAAGCGAGTATTCCTTGCCTAAGAAAACTCTGTGAAATTAATGGGGCTACCATAAGTTGACTGGTGAGCTGAAGGTGCGCACACACACACATACCATTTGGGATGAATAACTGGATTTGGGCCTTATAACAGCAGTTGAATTTCTCCAAAGCAAAGTTGGTTAGAATCAAGACACACAGTATTCCTCTTTGAACAAATTGTTCTGGAAAATAATTTACTTAAGAAAATCCTCAATTTACTTCTAGGGATAAATGTGAATAATTTTTTTCAAGGGGAAAGTGAGTATTATTGCATGCTTAATAGGAGAGAGAGAGAGAAAGAGAGAGATATAAATTAGATGTCATCTTTTTGATTCTTTGGGAGAGAGGGAAAGACTCCCAAACTGAACATCTCTGTGTGTGTACATCTGCACATACACACTCAAAAGTACAATTCATTAAAACATATTTAAACAAATCAAAGTATGAATAGCTAATTCTACAACCCTCCTAAAGGGAATATTTGGTTTAGTTTTATGTATAAATAGATGGTTATATTCTTTTCATTTAAAAAATCCTCAATCTGATTGACCATAAAAATTAAAAACCAGCAGCAAGCTGTCAGTAATACAGCTGATAAGAAGAAAGTCAACACTCATAGAAAGTTTATGGTATAATACATTTGATGATCTTTAAGGTGCTAGAGGAGTCATTCTGTCAAGTGTAACATTGTGCTCTGTAGAATTAAATAATTTCAGCTCAGCAAAACAAAAATCTGGTGGAAAAAGGATTTCTGGAAGCCCAGAGAAGAGACAGGACAATCTCCTGCCCCAAAACTGGGATATCCTAATTAAAAAAAAAAGGCATACTGGCCTTCAAAATGGCCCCCATACAGCAAAAAGCCCCAAGCTACTGCTGTTTCCCCCAATACCATGCTGTACAATTCCAGTCCCTCTCCCAATTTGCCCCAACTGGCGTCAAATGCAGAATCAGAATGTAAAAACTGGATGTACACCTTTAGGTTGCATTTCAGCTGTGTGGCTCACCACAAAAGCTATGATAAATCTTTCTGAAAGTTGTCTAGAAGCACACAAACTTATATTCAAACTCCTTACATTCAGTCCTAATTTGTCTTCAACTGCACTTGGTCACCCTACACCTTAATTCAATCACCATATATTATCCATTTTCCCTTAACTGTTATTTCTCTTGAGAAAAGAGCTCCATGGGGTAAAAGGCACAAGTGCACCTGGTCCACCACAAAAACCCATCACCTGCTTCCACCTGGTGACCATCAATCTCTGGACGAGATGAAGTTCTTATACACTTTCCAGAGACTGCTTTTGAGAGTAATGTAACAAAGGCAAATGTTGCCATGGCCAGAAGGTGGAGAACAACAACTAGCCCAAAACACTCCTGGATTCCGTTCCTTACTGTTCAGGCAGCAGCCAAGTTGGATCCAAAAGTATCCTTCTTTACATAGGCCCTTTCCGCACCCTGGCTTGTCCTGTCGTGCTCCGGTGGTGATCTTGGCAGTAGCTCTGCTGGGAAGGGAGCACGACGGGAGCGCTGCCTTCTGCACTGGACCAACTCCCTGCCAAAGGAAGTGCAATAGACACGCCTCTTCCTATTGCAGGGCAGCTGGGCACTTTCCCAGGCTGTGCTGGGGCAGAAAGCACCTCTATTGTGCTTATGGGTCTTCTGCAGGCCAGGTAAGTGCAGGATGGTAGCATGATTGCGTGTCATTGACGAGGAAACCAGTCAATGATTTAAGCCACGATCATGCCGCCTGGCAACAGGAGAGGAGAGGGACCACGATGACATCTTGCAGAAGCCTCCTTGCATTCTGCTCCTCTTCCGTTCCCATGCTGGAACAACAGTGTCCTGCAGAAAGGGCCCTAGACTCAGGTCTGCCTCAGTTTGCCACCTAATGCAGAACAACAAATGTCACCTCCGCGAACAAGGCATGAATTACTATTTGGGCACTAAAAATATAACAACAAAATAACTTGTTAGCAATTTGCTGCTCTTTCTTAACATCCAAAGTCTGCTGCCTAAGTCTGCCTAATGACCATTATGCCAGTTGCACTCTATAATGTGGTAGGAATATATTTCATAGTGTGACACTAGTGCATTCCTGATAGTACCACATATTCAGGTTACACTATTACAGAAGTTCTGTAATAGAGCTACAAGCAACCACATATAGGTTAGTTTGAGGGAGGTTCAAAGACAGCAGGTGCCCAGTTTATTACATTGATTTAGAACAAAACTTAGGTACTAAAAAGGAAGAAAATAACACCTCTGGTTCTTAGCCAGGATATCATCATACAGTAACTGTATGATATCCTAACAAATCATAACTGGAGGCAGAAAAGCCAGAAGTCCACTAGTGTAATAGTGAACATGTATGGTTATGATCTTCGGTTGTCTAGATCTTTTTTGCGCAGAATTTATTTTTTACATTTTGTAAGCATCCCTACACACTCTTACTTTGAACCGGATGTACTTCAGAAGGTCAAAGTGCTTAGCATACAACCGGAAATAGTCGAGAATCTTAGAATTGTGCATGTAGTTTGGATAGTCATCAGGGATAGGGAAGTCACTGAAGCACATCATCTCCTTGGAGGTGTTGATGATTACAGACTGGTAAATGCTAGCCCGGCCTTCCTCAGGGATTTCCTGCAAGGAACAGAATGGTACATTTTTTGTTTGGTTATTGTTTTGTTTGTTTACAGGGTCATATTCCTGTGTGGGAGAAAACACTGGAGATTCGAAGTACACAAATGTACAGAGTTGAAAAAGCATTGCAGAGATACAGAGGCAGTCAATTGTGAAGCTCTATATTCCTAGGATGCTTTCTGGAATCCCATAAAACTATTTATCTTGAAATTTTCCCTGCATATTCTGCAAGCTAAATGATAGAATGACACATGATACATACAGATTCCTTACTCCCAAAAAGTGGTGTTGCTTTCCATATCACATCCTGTCATGACCTATCAAGTTTACCACTGGTAAACCTTATTAAAGAGACACTTTCTCACAATTAGACTGGCTGGAAATTGTGCATGATCCCTTTTCCCAGCCAGTGTCCACATATTCTCATTCAGACTTTAAAAATCAAGATTCAGATACTAAATACTTTTAATGAACTGTAAATATATGCCAGCACAATTATACTGATGGATTCCACAATTACATTACAGATTTCAGAGATGTTTTCTTGCTGGCTGGCTGAATCTCTGACAACTAGTCCCTGGTATGACCCCTGCTAGCAGTGCAGCAGTGGCAACTGTCAGAGAGCACAGGTCCCTGCCTAGCCCAGAGGTGATGCCGTGGAAGCCCTGGAGCAATTGGGTTACTACTGAACTTCATGGGAATAACAGAGCTGCCTTGGAAGAAAGCTTCAAGAAATACAAGAAAAACTGAAAAGAAATGCAAGTGCCTAGAGAAGGGAGGAATGGGAAAGAAATAACTGCAGAGATGGAGTTAGAAGTATCCATAGTTATTTGGATTTCAACAAAGCATTTGATAATGTCCCCTATAATATTTTCATCAGCAAACAGGTTAAATGTGGAATAGATGGCAAACCTGTCAGATGGATTTATAACTGGTTGGAAAACCATGCTCAAAGAGTTGTCTCCAATGGCTATGCCTCACACCGGAAGATCTCAAGTAGAGTGCCTCAGGGTTCTGTCCTAGGGCCATTACTCTTCAATATTTTTTATGAATGCTTAGATGACAGGGTGGAGAAAATCTTATCAAGTTTCCAGATGACAGAAAATTGGGAGGAGTGACTAACACATAGGAAGATAAGAATAGAATTCAAAAGGACCTAGATAAACTAGGACCTAGATAAACTAAATTTAGGCCCCTCTCTAAACTGCAAACCCCAGGATTCCATAGGATGTTGAAAGTGGAATAATAGCACTATAACAGTCTAGTGCAGAAATGGCCATAGAAGGCCCCTTTCCTTCCTCCTTTGTTTATATCTGCTCCTATTTGCCTCCATATTGTCTTCAACCCCTTCTGCTTGTTTCCTCTCCACAGACTGTAGCAGTGATTACAAATTTCCATTAAACAAATCCCTCATAAAGGAAAGGTAAAAATTTTGCAAGAGACTTACTTTGAACCTCCAGAGTCCTCCAATATCATCACTGCTGTCAAAGCAAACAGGCTCCAGGCCTTCGTCCAAACAACATTTGATGCTACAAAGTCCACTGGACCCAGCTCCAATAATTGCCACTCTCTTCTTCGCCATAGTCTGTTATCCAAGATGAAACATACTAATGTCAGACTTTCAAGATTAAGCAAATATTCCTTTCATTCAGTTTAGTGCCTTCATTTTTCACTCAATCACAATGAAAATTAAGAATGGATACAAAAGTTATTTAGTAAATCTGCACTTCTTAACCCACAGCCAAACTGAAACATGAGACACTGAAACCAGATTTCTCTGAGATTTGCAACACTGGTAAGGGAACAAATGCGTAAAAAATATGTAATTGAAAGAAGTGTGGGCAGAAACAAAACAAAACATGTATTTGGAACTGCACATAAATATGAGTATATTTAGAAAAACTAAAATGTTTTATTGAATGGGAAATGTACTTAAAATGCATAGATCTGTAAAATTTACACAAATAATGGCCAGAATCCTGTATCAGCTTATACTTACCAAAGTACTTAACTAAGTAACCTGACCCAGTCCCACAAAACCTATAGAAACTTAATTCAACTATCCTTTGATTGTCATCAGAATGGTCCTCCGTCTCCTCTCTTAAAGTAACTGTTTTATATTCATGATAACTACTTAGTCACATTTTTGGCACTATTCCCACAATCATAACTCATTCCCCGACCTACTTTACTGAGCATCATTTGCACGGGGTGAAGGCCAGATATGGCTCTAATCTGACTACAGCACCTCTGAAAATGGAAGGGTCCATTTTCCACATGAAAAGCCAACAGCTGGGAAAACAGGTGTGATTTTGTCAGTCAGTAGTTCTGTAGTGGTTTCATTTTTGAACCATGACTCTGGAGACCAGGGTTTGTATCTCTGCTCGGCCACGTAAACCCACTGAGTGACCTTGGGCAAGTCACACTCTCTCAGCTGCAGCGGAATGCAAAGACAACCCCCCTCTGAACAAATCTTGCCGAGAAAACCCTGTGAAGACTTTAGAATTATTATAGTCAGAAATGACTTGAAGGAACACTACAACAACAGTTTGGGGAAGAGGAGATGTGAAGCACAGAAGCAGCAGAAAAGGATGTTCCTCCCTTGCCATTTCTTTGCTGCCAATCTCTCCTCCACTTTCCCCCCATACCTGTCTTCCATAGAGGCAATCAGTGATCCCAGATCTAAACACCTAAGGTTGAAAGCCTGAAGAGGTTGGAAGAGCACCTCGGAAATCCAGATGGAAGAGGACTAAACCACTGAACATTTTTTTTCAACAAATATGACCAGACAAAGGTCAATGGAGACATTCCAAATTAAAGAGCATAGCCTTTCTTCAGGTATTCTACATCTGAAATAAAACAACACAAGGAAGAAGGGTGGCAACACTTTTCTTACTTTGTGATCCTTTTGTTTTATTTTTAGAGTCAATGACTCGTTATTCAATCTGGTGACCAGGTTGGCAGTCAAATTCTCATTCTCGTACTGTTGCTGCAGTTGGAGTTCTTGTGCTGGGACATACTGCCAAGCAGGTAGTAGCATGAGAGAGTACTACAATCCAGAAACAGATCCCACGTAGTATTGCCTCTGTGTGTGTACGTGTACATGCAAGTCTGAGCATGCTGTCTGCAAATGGGATGGAAGAGAAACTGCATCCTCTTCTCAGCTTCCACTCATTCCCCCTTTCATTTCACTTCCATCCATCTGACCAAAATTGACAGGGGTGTCCAACACTTCTTACTGCAACCTGATTCCCGCTGCAATTGTAGGTTCATTAAACAGTGTGTACGCCCTGAGTTCATGATGGCCATTAAGTCCATACTACCACCCGGGTGTCTTAACCCGACAGATACAAAAAATGGTGTAATGCTTCCACTCACCACAGTCTCCTTGTGCCTCTAGGAAGCTGTCTGCCCTTCAGTTATCAGAACAGGTTGTTTCCATTTCCTGCTGGTCCCTTTTCACTGTCCACAGTGGCACCAATGCACTCCTCTTTGTCCTCCAAGTACCTGCGTCTCTCCTCTACCATTAGTGCCATGGCCGTGGGGCCCGCAGGGAATTTGCTTTGCCCACCATCGCCTTTGGTCTGCTTCTGTGAGTGCCTTTCAGTTTCTCAGGAAAGACAGCCACTCGATGTCCCTCTTAACCACATCGCAGACACAGCCCTTGTTGCATTCTCCTCACTTTCTCACTGAGTATCAATATACCACCATCACAACTGATTCCTCAGCCACTGCCACCCTTGACTGCCACTTTGAGGGTTTACTCTTTGTCTTTGGGCCTCAAATTCACCCACCAATAGCATCCACCCCTTCAAGCTGTCTAGACTCTGTCACACAACGGCCCACTCAAAGATCTCTGGTTTCAGTCCTTTTTGGTAAAACTGTATTAGCAGTAGCTTCCAACCAGTTGGGCACCTGGGCTGCCAATCTCTGGAACTCTTCAGAGTATTCCACCACTGACCAGTTCCCTTGCCTTACAGACATAAAGTGTGAGTGGGCTTTCGCCTAGCAAAAGGGGTCTTCAAACTCTCTTCTCAATCAGTTCATGAAAAGACAAAAATAAGTTAGCTCTCAGGCTCCCGCAGCATAAAGGCCCACCAACCAGTCACAAGTCTATCCTTCTAGTTGTGCTGCCACACACCAAACCTTGGCTTCTTCATTAGGGAATGTGGGTTCCCATTCTGCCATAAAGCCAGTTAGAAAATACAGGAGGCATTCTGCCTGGCCATCAAAAGTGTTCTTCAGCTTTCACTCCTCAAATCAGTGAAATGAAGCAAGGGCTCAGCGAGGCACAGCCACCAGTTCTGCTAGGGCCTGCACTGTCCCCCCCCCCCCAATGCCTGCTGCCACTGAGGCCACCCATGCTTCTCCGGCTAGGGTACCCATAGGCACACCACTTGTGGCTACTCCACACTCCTGATTGCTTTTGATGCCCAACAACAGCTGCTGGATCATTGCCCAAGCCTTCTCCAGCTCACTCCACGGGCCCCGGATCTCCCAGTCATTGGTTTCTGCCTCCACCACATGGCCAAAAATGGATGTCCCAGCCTGTCAGTCTCTTGGCTCACCACCAAAGTCACAGAGGCCACCCCCCACCTGGAAACCATGGTGCCAAATTGGCCTTGCCAAGGTTAGGTGTTGGTGTCAATGTGCTTAGTCTGACTGGTGGTTGTCTTCCCCATCAGACACCATATTGCAGCATGAATGGGGTTCTCCAGCATCCAGCTTCCAAGAGAGTCCTGGCAAACCGTGATGTACAGGCTAGCTCCAAATTCGAAGAATCAGGTTAGAGGTTTCAAAAGCTTTATTCAGAACATCACAGAAACATCTGTACAACTTCACAAATGCCAAGATTTGCCATACTCCATATTGCATTACATTTCAAAATTAGCACGTGCTATGATCCCATTCATTAACAAATCAGAACAACCTGTCTCCTGGGTTTTGCTGTTTCCCTTCCAGTTTTTCACTCAGCCTGCCAGTAGAGTGACCTTGCAGTCATGTCTGGCTATCCTTATTACCAACTAGTACTGCAACATTCTGGGGTTTCCAGCTCATCCACCACCACCTCCCATCATCTCTACCCCCATCAACCACTACAATAAAAGCTATCGCCTAAAACATGGCAAGGAAAGCACAGCCAATCTGACAATGACCCTGGAGAGCAGAGTTCAATTGTCACTCAGCCATAGAAACCCACTGAGTGATCTTGGGTGTGTTACACAGTCTCAGCCCCAGAAAGCTCAGGGATAAGTTCACTTGATGGTCGCCATAAGTCAGAAACAACTTGAAGGCATACAATAAAATGTGTGAGCAGAAGAGAAAAGTGCACTTTTTGTTTTACATTATTTTAAAAATTAAGTCTCTAGTCCTAGGAAGGAAGGAAGGAAGGAAGGAAGGAAGGAAGGAAGGAAGGAAGGAAGGAAGGAAGGAAGGAAGGAAGGAAAGTAGGCAGCCAGCCACTGGGCACAAATACAATACTGGTCTCTGGCATACCGGAAAAAATCACCACTCCCTCCCTTCAGATAGCCTGAGAAGCACTGATTTGGAGTGCTTTACTAGCACGTGGGAAATCCAGGTTGAAGAGCTCACTGAACCATCAAACTCACTAGGTGTCTGTCTTTCTTCACCTTACCAATATCACAGAGTTCCTGGGAGAATAAAATGGACAAGGGAAGGAGGAGAGTCATGCATGCCACCTTCAACTTGCTGAAGGTTAATCTGATGACAGTCCTAGCAATTCAGTTTTGACACTTTTTGGAGTCCTTTCCATAAGAGAGATAGCAGTTTGTAATTCACATGCTTCTTAATCTTTAAGGAAGGAACGTTATAACAAACAATGAACAAGTATTTTTCCATGATTCCTCCTTTCTCTATCACTTCCCTGTGAGGCTAGCATGTAGCACAACTATTCTGCCATTTGTGGGAGAATAACCAGTGAGCTAAGTGAACTACTATCTCCTGTCCATTATGCCCACTACTTTTTTTGATGTCATATATGGTTGCCATTACTCTTTACAGGTGCTCTATAGCTAGATTTTTTTCTGTCAGTCTAAATACTTAAAAGGCACCAGACCCCATCTGATCTTGGAAGCTAAGCAGGGTCATCCCTAGTAAGTACTTGGATGGGAGGCTGTCAACAAATACCAGGTGCTGTAGGCTCTGTTTCAGAGGAAGAAAATGGCAAAACCACCTCTGAGTATTTCCTGCTTAAGAAAAACCCCATGAGGCACATAACGCATACCTAGATACTAAGGTTGAATATTTAGTATAAATCTAACTAGGTCTCAAGCCAACTTTAAGGTTGTGGCTCATGGAATGAACCATTGGTACACTAGTTTTGTGATGTTGCAATAAATTCGCTGTATTTCTGTATAGTTTCTTGCATAATCGATGTGCAAGAAATCCTTTGCACAATCCATTACGAACCAACCCGGGCTGCCTTATGAGCCAGCCTGGGTTTTGAGATCTGCTAGAGAGGCCCTTATCTCTGTCCCACCACCTTCACAGGTACATCTGGGTGGGAACATGGGAGAGGGCCTTCTCAGTGGCTCCTCCCATGCTCTGGTACTCCCTCCCCAAAGAAATCAGACTGGCACCCTCCCTGCCTTCTTTCTGTAGACAAGCAAGGACATTCTTATTTCAACAGGCATTTAATATGTGATTATGGCCTGGCTGATGAAAGGTGCTGGCTATTATTAGAATTTATGAATGTTTGTATTTTAATTATGTATTTAACTTTGTTTTTAATTCGTATCTGTTTAATTTGTGTTTTAACTTTTGTATTCTACGATTTTTAAGTATGTTCTTTTACATTATTGTAAGCTGCTTTGAGTCCTTACCCGGAAAAAAAGTGGGATATAAATAAAGAGGAGGAGGAAGAGGAGGAGGAGTTGCACCCACCAAAACATCTGGTTGTTTGTTTGTTTCAGTTAGGTGACTTTAACACACATATCAATGTTGTTGGATATGTGGCTTCATGTTGCAGGGGTGGGAACCAGGCAACACACCAAACAGTATTCAACCACAGTTCCCAGCAGCCCTCAGGAGCATGGCCAATGGTCAAAAATCTTGGGTGTTGTAGGCCAGCAACATTTGGAGGACCACACAATACCTACCCCATCCTAGAGAGATCACAGACCAGTGGCATGTATATGAAGAGGAGAACACTTCTGATTTGGGCCAGTGCTGTTGATTTTTCCAATGTCTGCTTTGGAAGATCCATTTTAGAGAAGCTGAGTATGTTTAGATGTGAGAATCAAAAACAAAAGAGAAGGGATGTCATGTAGTAGATGGAACAAGCTAGTTTTCTGCTGCTTCAGAGTTTATAACCTCAAGCAATGGATTCAATTTGCATGAAAAGAGATTCCACCTAAACATTAGAAAGCGCTTTACCATAAGAGCTGTTTGAGATGGGAATCAATTGACTTGGGAGGTGGTGGATTCTCCTTTGCAGGTCTTGAAGCAGAGGTTTGATGGTCATTTTTCAGGTGTGATTTAGTTCTTGATTCCATTTCATAGATTCTCCTGTTTCTCTGAAGGCAGGTGAGCCACCCACTTTCTCCTCATGTGGTAGTATGAGGTATTGAGTTCCATGTGCACATGTTCCTCCAGCTTCAGGGCGGTGGTGGTGGCAGTGGAAAAGCAGCTGCCAGGTGAGGCAAGCCTTCTTACTGAACCCATCACCACCACCCTCCTGAAGCCTAAGGGCTCCATACTAGCACACTAGGAGGAAAAGTGGCTGCCAGGTGAGGCAAACCTTCTTCATGATCCCAAAGTGGCTTCCACGTGCAAGAATCCCTTAAGCTTTGGATGGATGGCAGCAGCAAAAAGGAACTCTGCAAAGTAAGGCTATGTGTGTGTGTGTGTGTGTGTGTGTGTGTATTAACTTGGTTCTGATGCTATTCTGCCACCCCCTACGCTGCCACCCCCATACTGCCCACTTTTTCCTCACTACCCCCTGGATCTTTGAACCCCCCAGGGGGTAGTACCACACACTTTGGGAACGACTGGATTAGACAAGTCTACTAAATTACTACCCCTAAGAGAGTTGTAAAGGCTTAGTACCCTAAAGATAGCAGATCCCATCTGATCTTGGAAGCTAAGCAGGGTCAGCCTTGATTAGTACTTGGATGGGAGGCTACCAATGAGTACCTGGTGCTGTAGGATGTATTTCAGAGGAAGAAAGTGGCAAAGCCACCTCTGAGTACTTTTTGCCTAAGAAAGCCCTATGAAATCATTGGGATCATCATAAGTTGACAGGCAAATTGAAATCATGTATACATGCCATTCTGTTATCAATCCTATTTCTCTCTCTCTCTCTCTCTCTCTCTCAAAAAATGTAATAGAAAGGAATAAAAAGTAACAAGCAGTTGAGCAGGTTATATTTTAAAGTCTGTAGCGGGTAACAATGACGAGTCACATTTCAAACACTATAATGGGAATGAATTACTTTCAATAAGCAACATTCCAATCTCTGCTCATAGGTGGTCTGACAGTGGCCCCCTGCCCCCATATGAGTTTCATCTAGAAGAATGTTTCTAAATTTGCCTGGATCTCCCCCTCTGGAACTGAGGCCGGTTTACTTCGGACAGAGGAAAACAGGTAGCTTTAGCCCAGTGAATGTGACTGTAATTAAGGCTGTAGCTTGACAGAACTGCCATGAGTTAATTTTTTAACTGGTGCTAATGATCTGGAACATGTTTCTAACACCCAGTTATTATATCTCTGAATTTCATAGACACACACATATGCACAATGGGCATTTCTGCATTACCCTATAATTATTCCACTTTCAACACCCTGTGGAATTCTGGGGTCTGTAGTTTCCTGAGGCCAAAAAGCTCTCTGGCTGAGAATTCTAAAGGCCCCTCCCTAAACTGCAAACCCCGGGATTCCACAGGATTGAAAGTGGAACAGTAGCATTATAACAGTGTAGGGTGGAAAGGCCCTACAGCGTTGGGATACTTTGGAGAGGGGGAGATATTTTTCTCTACAGCTTGTAAGGGTTTTGTTCTAGGAACATGACAGTGGAGCATGAGGGAGAGAGGGGAGCAAAGCCGAGCTAATCCTTCCCTATGGCAGAAGGGCCAGTGTGCACATCATTATGGTGAGAGCATGAGGGTGTTCTTGAAGGCCTGCTTGAGCAGCTGTTATGAAGAGAGGTTATACACAACAGAGCTGCTGCTTAATACAGGTAGCTGTTTCACAACTCCATCTTCCCATGGGGAAGCGTGAGTCATTAGCTATCAGATATAGCTCAGTGGCAAACATGTGTAGGTAGGTGGTGGAAGCGAGGCATTGCAGTGGGCCATCCTTGCCAGTGCCCCTGAACACTTTCACAAGGAGGGATTACAACCAGCCCCTCATCACTCATTTAAGCTGGCACCACATTCCTTCGACAAAATTGTGTCTTATTTTTCCTTTTATACTGATTATGTACTGCCCTTGTGACTTTTGACAAAAGTGACTGTACAGAAATATTAATATATAATCTAAACCCTCCTTTTTTCTCCCATGACAAGTAAATGGTGTGGATAGCACTGAAGAGGGTGAACAACCACTCATTTAATCTCTAGCTGCTTTCTACCTCAGTTTCATAGCCCACACTTCTCTCTAAAACACACACACAAACAAACATCTGTGTGACAATTATAGCAGCAGGTCCTTACATGTATTTCCACCAGATTTCTCTTCAAATCCAAATTGGAAATAATATTTTACAGAGAAGTAATACTTCTCTAAGAAAGGTACCAAAAGGTACTCTAAGAAAGGTACCTAAAGCAATATTGGTGCTTTATTTCTTGTTGCCTGTCCCTCTGGGAAGGGCCTTTGGGCAGCCAGGAGAGACAGATGAAGCACAATGTATGTACATATTCCCTGTGGTCAAGACAGGAGGGTGGGTTGAGAGAAAGCTGTAACAATTATACAAGTAGTGCTGCTGCCAGTCAGGATGTGGCATACTGGGGCAAAAGAGCTCTAGCTCATGGGCTTAATCTGGCCTACAGAGAGTTCAGATCTGGCCAAGGAGACTCCCAGGGTACCCTCTTCCTCAACTGGAAATACTGCCCCAGAGCACTTCATTACTTCTTCCCCCTGCCTTGTATTTCAGCAAGGGGGGAAGAGCAGCTGATGACAACAAGTATGTGGCCACTTCCCCCAAAATCATTTGGCCCATGGAGTACTAGGCGGGGGAAGAATCCAAGAGGGAAGGACCTCCCTCTCAATGGTTCTCAGTCATTCTCCTATATGGGCAGGGTCAACTTCAGGCAAAGGATGGCGTGCCATACACATTCTCCAAAATCAGCCCGACAGTTGAATCTTACTTACTTACTATGGGAAAGCATTATCCACTGCAACTAAAGCAACAGACTAATTCAGGGGATGAAGGGCATACTGCACAGGATATACTGATCTGTTCTCCAAAATTTCACTGCCACTCCCCATACTCCCACATCTGCCATATGTGATAGCTGCCTCATTCTACCAAATCATAGGGAGAAGTACTACGAAAGAATTTCACAACCATGACTTACATAAGCTTTATATTAAAGACATGTCCCTGGCACTAACTTAAATTCAGAACTTGAATATGGTCAAAAGGCAAAATGCAGCCCTCCAGGCATTGCTGGACAGCCCCTAAGGCATCACTGAAACATCTTGCAAGAGAAACTGATGATTATCTCAAAAGCCTGTCCTATGGATTAGGCCTATGGATTAAGGGAAAGATATGAAGAGAGAAATAAATGAGAAGAGATAAGAATTATATTAGTTATCGATAATATAAAAATAATAGGATATTATTTTTAAGATGAATACTATAAGATGAATTGAATGAATATTATAAGATGAATATTATATAAGAGGTAATATCAGCAGAGCCCTGATGTATGTAAATAATGGAAACGGATCCTCATCTACATAACCAATGTGTTATGCTAAGGACAAACTAGTTAGGAAGCCAGAGAGGAAGAGGAATGAATGGAAGTGAAGAAGTAAGAAGGTGGGTAGGTGGGTCCTAAGATATATAAAATTAAATTATATATTATATATATTATGTGTATTATAACATTATGACATCACTACGATTATATTTATCATATTTAAGCTTCAATTTTAGAGATCTTCCTATCTATATGAAGATTGTTTGGTATAGGCATGTATATATGTATTGTCTTTCAAGAATTTTATGTTTCACGTTTTAATAAAAAAAAAAGCCTGTCCACCTTCTTTGCCTGTATTTTTGCTCACTCTATTACAGAAATTTCCACAATGTAAGTTTTTATAAGTTACAAGCTTTCCAGTATTTTCTGCAAGGTTTGCTCTTATTTTTAATGCACTCTACAAGGAGTTGCCCTTGAAGACTACTTGGAAGCTGCAGCTAGTATCAAACGTAGCAAGCAGATAAACTGTTGACCAGAACAACATACAGAGATCATCAAGCACAAGCTGCACCAGACAGAAGGATCCACATGAAAGTTGTACTCAATTCCTATTGGAAAAGAATGCCCCTCCTGGGTCCAAAACGGCCCAGTAAGGTCTAGAAACATGGACAAATTGAGGGTGCTTGGGGCATCTGGGGGTGGGGTGTACCTTTCCAGGGTCTTCTGGGGGAACAAGGATCCTAACCTCCTAACAGTCACCCACCCTTGCTTCAAAACAACAAGACTTCCAACACCTAACCTTCTTGATGATCCTGAAGAAACTAATTCGAGGAGTTTCAATCTCCCCCTCTCCTCCCCTCCCCTCCCCTCCCTTGCCACAAAACAGCGATGCCAGAAACCCCAGAGAGAGACAGAGAGCGAGAGGCTGATACAAGACTTAACTGGAAAACACTTACACACAATGTTTCTACAAGCAAACACATATTCCAGTGCTCTGCTTGGGAACAATCAAAATCACACAAAAATAGACACAGATAACCTTTTTTGCTACACTTACTCTTGAGTCTTTGCCTTTATCCAACTCCGAACTTCTAGTTCCTGCAGAGCAGTGGCTAAGATACACACTGCTTCTTCAGAACAAGCAAACAACAATAATAGACGAAAAATCATGAGTGAACATGGGGGCAGGAAAAGCAGAGAACACTGAAATTTGATTGGGTATCAGTACATAACCAGTTCCCACCCACTGGATTGCTGCTTTGCTGGTTAGGCAGACTGAGACTCTCAGGAAGGAGAGAAGAGAAACTTTCCCTTTCTCCTGCCGGTGCTTCTCACTTTCTAATCTAACTACAGCAGCTCTGAAGAAGGAAGAGTCCATTTTCCACATAAGAAGCCAACAGCTTAAAAAACAGATGTGGTTTTGTCAGTCAGTAGTGCTGTAGTGGTTTCATTTTTGGACTATGACTCTGGAGACCAGGGTTTGTATCCCCACTTGGCCACATAAGCCCACTGGGTGACCTTGGACAAGTCACACTCTCTCAGCTGCAGAGAAAGGCAAAGACAACCCCCCTCTGAACAAATCTTGCCAAGAAAACCCTGTGACAGGTTTACCTTAGGGTTGCCGTAAGTTGGAAACAATATGAAGGCATACAACAACAACAGTCAGAGTCTTATGTGTTGGCTGACCTAGCTGTCTTTTCTGTTTTAATAGTTTGGGCACAGTGGGAGGTCAAGAAATCAGCACCACATTTGCCTTGCATAACATAATCACCACCTGGGGAGCAGACAGCGGGTTTCCAAACCATCTCTGACAGTGGAAGTTGTTTCTGATGAGGGTTTTAATGGGTAGTAAAGCTGCTCCAGTTACAGAATTATACAAAGAATTCAGATACTGTTGTCTTCCATTTCCAATCCTCCTGTGTTTTCCCATCACAACTCCTACCCCTTTTTCTTTCCACACACAGTCAAAGACATTGTTGAACTATGCTTCTTGATTGATTCCACAGGATCAAACCATGCCTTTCATCCTATTTTCTTTATGAAGTTAAAGTTATGTATCTCACAAAGTTTGTATGAGAATTTTAAAACAATCCATTTTTGTTGTGTGCCTTCATGTCATTTCCAACTTATGGAGACCCTAAAGCAAACCTGTCATGGGGTTTTCTTAGTAAGATTTGTTCAGAGGGTGAACAAGACATACATGAGTCAATAAATCCTCCATTTCCTCCTTTAGCCAATCTGTCAGGACACTAAGGATAGTTACTGATTACCAAGCAGTTTTGCCCTTTACACTGTTACACATTTATAACCAAAATGTTTCAGAAAGTGCTTTTTGCTGCTTTTGTTAAAGATGTTATATAAGATGGGAAGGAGGAAAGCAGACAGGTGAATATTTTACGTTGCACACGATATCATACATACAGGCTACTAACAAACTGTCAAGTAATAATAAATTTAATAACTTTTGCTCAAGACCTATAAGCAGCTATAACTGGTATATGTACAAAGAACACTAACAAATAATTTTATATCTGCAGATTGCAACAAATCTGAGACTTTAGGTGACAACACAAGGAATGAATGTGTTACTTTATTTCTTCCACACTTGAATATGCTTTCAGGAGAGAGACCACACCTTCAAAGGACAACACTTAGCAACAGCCCCTCTCAGCTGTTTGCCTGATGTAACAAAAGTCTAAAGGAATTAATTAATCTGAATATTTGAGACTCTTTGATTTGTGGTTTTCAAACAAGAATTTTGAAGACATAGCCAAAACAACAACCTAAAAGCAAGATTGGTATAAAGATCATACTGTTGAGACGTAACTGTGCTGAGAAATCATACAGCTTGGAAACTATATGCATAAACAAATGCTCTCATTAATCATCAGTTTGTGTATGCAAGCTGTGGATGTCCAAAGATCAAGAGACTCAGAGATGTAGAAAAGATAAATGGATTGCGACACAAGCACCAATCAGCCTAACAGCAACCTCTTTAACACAAACTCCCTCTCCCTGAAAAACAGGCTAGTCTACAATCTTATGTGTTTATATATTTGCTGACAGAATTTATCAATTCTATTGCTGAAGATGGGTCACAAAATTGTTGGACAGTACAACCCAGATGGGAGCAATCACAGGGCTTGAATACCTTTCAGCTTTCTCTGTCTGCCTTATTGTCAATTTATTTTCTCTGCAAAACCATTTTTGGCATAGTAATTCATAAGCATTTGCAGAGTAGAAATCCTTGCTAAAAGGAGTGGTTTGGGAGATGCTCTGTGGGCTTTTAATAGACATTTGAATGCTCTCTGAACCTGCTTCCTATGTTAAATCCTATCCTGTTTGCTTCTGAGCCAGCATGTATAAACCAGATTTTTGTAGTGTTCTGCCCACAGAGCTGGTGCACATGATATTTTGAGATGGGAACACAAATGGGTACAATGTGGACTTAGCTGGTTTGCTCTGCATTGTTACCAATTCTGAATTAGCTTTTCTGAATTGTTACCAGAACATTACTGCAATCATCATATACGTAGCTTTGCAGGTATACTTTCTCCGCCTCTATACGAGATGGCAATAAATTTATTACTTGGGTGGACTCCTCCTCCATTCTATTTTTCACTCATTATGTCGATGTTAGCTGATTCTCCATGCAATGTAAGTTCTTCCTAGAACAGGATAATCTGGTTTCAAAGGCTGTATGATTTCTCGCCACCCTTTGTACTCATGATCTGATTATCATGATCTGATGGTTCATCTACCTCTGTGTCCCCCTTTCTACAGTACGAAGTGTTGGAGATTCAAAACTGGCTCTGTTTCTGGTGGCTGCAATCTAAATCCTTCATAGCCCCACTGAGTTACAGCCACCACTAGTCCCAGATGGGAAACCTGTACGAAGGAGGGCAAAGAGTCTGTGGCAGTGGCTGCAGGCTGGACAGGGCTGGGAACAGGGACCAAGGAATTATGACAGAAAACCAGTTTGAGGCTTTTAAATTGTGAAATATTATGGTGGTGTTGAAAGAATGGTCATTTTACGGTCCCATCCTTATTCAACTTCATTTCATACATTCTGGCTGTTCTATCTAGAATCATAGAATCATAGAGTTGGAAGAAACCCCAGGGGCCATCGAGTCCAACCCCCTGCTATGCAGGAACACCCATCAAAGCATTCCCAACAGATGGCCATCCAGCCTCTGCTTAAAAACCTCCAAACAAGGAGACTCCACCACACTCTGAGGCAGCATATTCCACTGCCAAACAGCTCTGACCATCAGGAAGTTCTTCCGGAGGTTCAAGTGGAATCTCCTTTCCTGCAGCTTGAATCCATTGTTCCTTGTCCTAGTCTCTGGAGTGGTAGAGAACAAGCCTGCTCCCTCCTCAACTTGACATCCCTTCAAATACTTAAACATGGCTATCATGTCCCCTCTTAACCTTCTCTTCTACAGACTAAACATCCCCAGCTCCCTAAGGCATTCTTCATAGGGCATGGCTTCCAGACCCTTCACCATTTTGGTCGCCCTCTTCTGGCCACGTTCCAGCTTGTCGACATCCTTCTTGAATTGAGTGCCCGGAACTGGACACAGTATTCCAAATGAGGCCTAACCAATGCAGAATAGAGTGGTACCATTACCTGTCTTGATCTAGACACCACTCACCTATTGATGCAACCAAGAATCACGTTGGCTTTCTTGGCTGCTGCATCACACTGCTGACATGTTCAGCTTGTGATCTACCAAGACTCCTAGATCCCTTTCACACATACAGTTATCCAGCCACATGTCCCCCAACCTGTATTTGTGCATTCCATTTTTTCTGCTTAAGTGTAGGACCTTACATTTCTCTCTACTGAAATTCATTTTGTTAGCTATGGCCCAGCTCTCCAATCTTTCAAGGTCATTTTGAATTTTGATCCTGATCTTTAGCATATTAGCAACCCCTCCCAATTTGCTACCTAGCTGTCATGTTCTATCTTTTCTGGGAAGAAAACATGAAAAACATTCTGCTATAAAAAAGGTGAGATATTCTTCCAAATTCTTGGCAGGGTTGGGGATGAAAAAACACAGCACAACTAGACTGTAACGTTGCAGAAGTAAATGCTGCCTCAAGTGACATAGTGTACTCTAAATGTAGCTCCTAGCTCTTTTTATTTGTGGTTGTGGGAAAGATTCTCTCTGCTTGTGAATAAGGCGCATATTATAACAGACAAATTTTGGAATAAATATTCAACTCTTTAATATTAAAATGAGATACAGCATTCCAAAATAGTCGATACAGTACAGGAAAAACTGTGTTTTCTAAATGAAAAGAAGGCCTTATTGTTAGTAGTCAAAATGAAAACAATTCAAGAAACTGTCTGCCACATGTTTAGTGGGATGTCTAAGTGGCTGGATTCTTAGAAACAAGAGATGTGCACATGCTTGGCAGACCAAAGAAGTCACAAAGCCAGTGAGACCACAATAATCTAGCTGCCTCTTATGCATCTTTGACTAAACTATATATGTTGGTCATAAAATATAATTACTGCCCGCCCACAGAATATAAAACACACAGTACACCTATAGTGCAATTGTACACCACGTAACTGAGTAAGCTGACAGGGATGTTTAGAACTCTACTTGAAAACACGTTAGCATTAGCTTTATTGAGCATTCTATGCTGAACTTTATAAGAGTGGCATGCCAACAAGTTATTAATAAAGCTAATAAGTCATTTGCAATAAAAAAAATTAAGGGCCTTCATGAGACAAGGACATTGAATTCCAAGTGAACCCATCCATAAAGATAATTATCAAAGATGAGATACAGCTAAAGATGGAGTAGGACAATTTGCAAGGTATAAAAGATGGAGTTATGAAACAAACAAACAAACAAAAAATCCAAAACTAGTTATGAGAGAGGCCCAGCTTGACATGGCTTTTTAATAGATGTGAGCTCCAGGAAAACTGTCACTCAGTAGCATCCTCAATCATGTGGCAATGGCAGGCCCAACATGTATGAAATGTTACAGTTGAATAAAGTTACAGTACAACATCGAATACAGATCTCAACGTTACGAAAGATGTTTTACATAATGGTCTTTGCTAGTCATAACTCATTCTTAAAAATATTGCAAAATTATAAAAGATTTGTTTCAAGCAATTTTACTAGACAACATTTATTGGTTAATCTGAGAAAATAACCTTAGGCAATATACTGTATTTTTGAATGCCAAAATTCATTTTTGGTGATTAACAACACAGGAAACATAAGCAGACCTGCCTGCTGGGCTTTCCAAAGTATTTGGCACATGCTCTAGGGAGAAAAATCTGCTGCAAAAAGTTACAGGGCTCCTAAGTGAGGTCCACACTTTCTTCATTGGAAGCATCTCCAAGTTGTCAGTTTCTCTGAAGCTCCACCTTCAAGTACATGTACAAGACTGCAACCCTATATGCGCTTACCTGACAGTAAGTTCAGTACCAGGAAAACAGAATAAGATGTGGTATTTGGCACCATAGACAAAAATATTTCATCAGTGTGACCCCATCGTTGACAATAAAAATACATACTAAATCTCTAATAATCTGGCATCCTTCTATGACACTCCTGACCAGTGTAAGTCAATAAAAATTTTCAGAAATGACCATCAAATGACCACTCTTTGCTGTGGCAGAACGTGGTATGTTATCCACCCAAATCCAGCATGCACCTACCACAGTTATGCTTCTAGGGGTTCATTTTCACAATTTGAAAGACATGGTCTGAAATACTGTACAATTTTAGAAATGAGGTGACCATAGAAAAATACAAATGAACATCATCTACACTCTTCCCCCCACATTTGTGAGTTTGACTATGGCGAATCTGATTATTCACAAGGTGCCCACTTGCCTCCCCTGCATTCTCCCCCTCCCATTACCTGGCCTTTTGGCCAGGTGCAGGGAGGGGGAAAGGTTTGTAGGCCCACAAGACTTAACCCTCCAGCCTGTCACCATGTGGGTGTGCAGAAAGAAGGCAGTGCACGCAGGCAACAGGTAGGAAAATGGAAGGGGAAAGATCTTCCCTCCTTTGTCTTGTGCCTGTTGGCCATGCGGGCACGCAGAAAGGGGGAGCACACAAGTGGCAGGCAGGAGAGTGGAGGGGGAAAGATCTTCACTCCCCTGCACTCTCATGTTTGTCACCTGTGCAGGCGCATGATAAAAAGGAAGGGCGCACTGGCAGAGGAGGCTGGAGAATGCAGGGAGAAAGATCTTCACTCCCCTGTACTCTCCTGCCTGTCACCTTCACAGGAGCACAGAAAAAAGGAAGGGCACACTGGCAGTGGGGGGCAGGAAAGTGCAGGGAGAAAGATCTTCACTCTCCTGACTGCCACCCTCATGGAAAAAAGGAAGGGCGCACGGGTCGCATGCAGGAGAGCACAGGGGGAAAGATTTCCTTCTCCTTCACTCTCCTCTTTGTCGCCTGTGCAGAAGTGCAAAAACAAGGCAGGGCATGGGGGCAACAGAAAGGAGTTCAGGGGGGGGATAAGACTTTTCCCCCTGCGATCTTCTGCCTTTCTCCTGGGCCCACTACAACTGAAAGAATGAGGGAAGGAGGAGTGCTCACGGGGGGGAGTTATTCATGATTTTTTTACTTTTGCGAGGATTTTGTGCTCCTAACTTTTCCAAATGTGGAGGGCCTACTGTACATCCAATGTAAACAATTTATGAAAGTTTGTTGTGGGGGGTTGAATGCCAAATCCTCTCAATTGTATGTCCTGTGATATGATCATCAAAGGAGATACAGACAGGCGGTGGGCTGCTGCTGGTTCGAGGCTCTGGCTCCAGCTCCTGGGAATGAGCTGTAGTGTGCTCAAAGAGATGCAACAACCAACCAAGGACTTCCTGCTTCTCCTATTTGCTGCCAAAAGCATACCTCCTGCCTTTTCCTTCCCATCAGCCAGCTAAAGAGTCAGTGCTAGGAAGGGACTACAGGCATAGCTCAGATAACAACACTTCTGAGGAAGAAAAAGTTTCCCCAGCTGCACTTTCCTCCTGGTCCTCTGTCTAGCTAAAGGTTTTGGATCTCTCTGTCTCTCTTCCTCTCACTTTTTTTTAGCATTGGCATTAGGTGGATGGTGAAGGAGGGCTGGGGAAACATAAATTTTGGGTGTTAGGTTGCAGAAGCATGCCTGTAGTAAACAGTGCAATAAAGCCTGAGCAGGAAGAAGGCAGTATTCTACTCTAGCCAATCCAACAGTAGCCATGTGTGCCTCCTTACAACAGGAAAAGTAAACAGCAGCTGCCTTTGGAAACGTTACTGAGCATGCATGAACAGTAGAAAAGAGAGAAAAGTGGAGGGTATATAAGCCTCATCAGCTATCCCACATGTCTTTTTTAAAAAAGCACAGATTTATTAAGTTTGGACACCACACTGAAAATTATGAAGTACAGGCTGGTGAAAGAAAAAAAAATCATCCCTGGATGGGTTTTGGAAGAAGTCTTGAAGTAGTTGCTAAAAGATTCCAAATGTTTCTGTTAACTCATGCTATGCTTACTTCACCAGGTTGTTTCATTTGTTCATATGCACATATCTTTAGTTCTGAATAAAAAGTCTGCTGAAAAATGTCCAGGCTGCTTTTGTTTTTTGTGATGAAGAAATCTACCCATACTCTTTCAATGTTATTTCTGCCTCTGGTACTAAAGTTTCTGTTAAAAGTAATGCCCAGGAATACATCTGCTTTATTAACTGAGGTATACCTGTACAGTATGATAGCACCAGATCCTGACTGATCTCAGAAGCAAAGGAGGTCCAGGTCGAGTTAGTACTAGGAAGGAGAGATTGCCAAGGAAAACCAGGGGCTGTTGGCTATATTTAGAGGAAGGAAAAAGCAAAACAAAATAAAACAAAGTACAGCAGGGTCACCATAAGGCAGAGTCAACATGGAGGCATATAACAACAGGAAGGGAGCAGAAAATAATTTGAATAAAGCACAGGAGTGTGATCTGGGTATCAACTGGAAGCTGTTTTGCCGCCTGGCTATAGCAGGAGAACAAAATGTCTCTCGGTATGGAGAGCTTCCTTCTCAGTCTAGGAAGGGTAAGATAATATGAAGCCTCAGTCAACTTTAACAGTGGGCCAGCTCTGAGTAAGTTCCACTAGATTTACTAGAACTAATTCTGAGTAGACTGGTCTAGGACTTCAAGGTAAAACATGAACAAGCTTTTAACATCAGTTGGGATAGCCATTTACTTAACGTTGTGAGCAGAAATCATGTTGCTAAAACTGCTTCATTGAGCTTGTTTGAGCTATACACAGAACATGAACTATAGTTGGGGCAGTAGGAGTCATATGAAATAATTTCACTTTTTTAAAGCTTTGTAGACACAAATATTTTTTACAGGACAGTATTCAGTTCTGTGCGAGTAGAAAAGCCAGCATGGTATATTTATCTGAGCACTGGACTACTGCCCTGGAGACCAGGGTTTGATTCCCCACTCGGCCATGGAAACCCACTGGGTGACCTTACGTATGTCAGACACTCTCATCCCCAGAAAACCCTGTGATAGGTTCGCCTTGGGTCAGCATGTCATAAACAACTTGAAGGCACACAGCAATAACAACGCTTAGCCCACCACAGAAAGAGGACACTGCAAGGAAGTATAATTCATTTCTCGCTTTCTGATTCATATTCTATAGCCTTGAAGCATTTTTACTATGGAGCTTGAAACTCCTAGTTCTGATTACAGCTTCTGAAAAGCAAATGTGAAGTGTTATATTCTTCAGCCATTCTGGAAATGACCTGTCCCACACCATCTGTTTGATTGTCCAGATAGTATTATGCCTACAATAAAAACAGTCTTAGCAAGCAGTTTCCCTAGCACCTATTTTCATTGCTTTCATGGAAATGGAACAGCATAAAGGCATTTCAGTATAACAGGCAACCAGTAACATTTTACTTGTCTTGTGACACAATCTAACCACATGGATCCTGTGTACTCTTAGAGCTACCATTTTGGTGAAATTGAGTTGGCACATAAAAGAAGATTCATGTAGACTTGTGTTTCCTCATCACAAGTTCACATTGCAATTAGAAGGCAAAATGTGCTGTTATAGCAATTAAACGAAATGGCTGAATCCACCTTCTCTGCCAGGGGTTGTTCAAATTTACTAAGGACTAAACTTGCTTTGGCCTGCCTTTATACCAGCACTAACAACAAGCACTATGTCCCTAGGCTGAAGGACATTTTGATCTGGTGTAACTTGGCTCCTTCCTCACCTGTCCCCCTTTTCAGTTCTTCTGCCAGCAGATCTCAGCAGAGCAGTTACACTGGCAAACGGCTGTGGCAGCAGACCTGTATTAGCAGAATAGTGTTTTTACTGGCATAATTGTGTATAATCCTAACCTCTAACAGCTAGTGCATCTTTGAAACAAGATTGCACTGCATATGTTGGCAGCAAAATAGGTTTTCACAGTGTTCCTTCAATTACATAGTACCTTTTGACACCAGAGAGCAAGCTCAGATTGCAAGCGCTGGGGCTCCAAATAATAGTAACATCACTAGGTAAAGAAAAGCATTTGCTTCAAATTAATGAGCAGATTTGCTTCCATTTAATGCGTAGTTATCTCAAATTTGGGTAGAACTTCACCATTAACTACATCTAAAATCCAAGGTATAGGAATATCAAGAGTATTCTTACAGTGATAAAAGACTACTTTAACTCACTTTCCTTTGATAAAGATGTCAAACAAATGCTGAAACTTAAAAATCTGACATAATGTTTTCTGGGATACTGAAACAATTCAAGCATTTTCCAACTGCAGTGAATTCTATTAGATCCAGTAGAGGTGAGCTGATGGCTAAGTGATCCATTTCCTTCATTTGAAGTAGCCAAAATATTTATTTTTCAGTATCTTTATACTCTTTAATAGGATCTTTGTATCTTTTATATACATTATATTCTTGCTAGGAGACAACTTCATGACAAAAATGAATGAAGAAGGCAGGCAAGTGAAACTGCTAAGAAAGAATGACCTGTGAAACAATGTTTTCCAACCCTGCAGAAGAGGGCAACCTGAAAATGAAAGCCTGTCAAATCTGTATACGTCGAGACAGCCACAAAACATACCATAACTACAATTTCAAAAGCAGGTCATCAGCATCAATTGCAATATATACAGCTTACCTAAACAGCTTGACGAAATATCTCTTGGGTAATCACAGAATAAAAAAAATGCATCTACCAAATGTGTCATACTGACTGTACCTCAGGCATACTACAATTTTACCATTCACTGTATTGCAGTTAATCACAAACAAATAACTTAACAAATGACTGGCTAGCTGACTCCAGAGCTGTACTGTAATTCTAGTGTTTTGTCAAAGTAACATAGTTTTACTTTACAATGGTTTGTGCAGTTTTATGGGTTGGTTCATGCTCCATCCATAAAGCAGGATGGACTAGTTAGCCCTTTCCAGGATGAGCCAAAGCAGCCTGTATATCCTGTCAAGGTCAATTTTGCCAGCTCTGCCCATTCGTATTGCTGATTAGATGAAGCTTAACGATTTTTTAAAATTGTTTGTTGTGGGACTACTATACCGGTTCCATCAAGGACTATCAACTCCACAACATAAAGAGAACAGGAGCAGTGACTGGAGACAGCCAGAAATACTCTACCATGCTGTACTGCATGTAGCCCATTAGTAGCCCAAAGATCACATCTGTCACATTGTGTCTGCCCAGCATGACCCGGGAGATTCCTACTATGAAGACCCAAAGCACGACCAGCACCCGCAAAGGGAGGGCTAGTACAAGATGATGTAGAATAAATCTGCAAACTAGGGCAGCTCTGGTAGCATGGCCTGATGGAAATGAATATTTGTCCACGGAGACAGTGGCAAACATGTCCATCTTGTTGTGGGCTGGGCGCCTTCGTTTTACCAGTCCTTTTACTGCTGTCACCAAAACTAGATCGAGCACCAGAGCTGTGAGACAAGGTAAATAAAGAGTTTTCAGATATTTTAAAGAACAACACTGTAAACAACAAACCTTAGAGACTAGTAAATGAATTGCATCCTGTACATGCATAAACAAATGCTCACATCAGATGCAAACAGACTCAAACTATAAGATTTCAGTTTGTTTTTCAGGAGTCACAGAATTCACTGCTGTTTCACATCAATACTACAAACTTAGATTAGATTACCTTAGATTTGGGGAGCTATTATTAAGATTATTGAGTAAATATATCATAATAATAGTTCCCTAAATCTAAGATCATTTCAATTTTCACAATGGGGGAGGATGACTAAATCAGGTTAGGCTTGTGCAGAATTCCCATCAAATAAGTGAATATACATAATGAATGACAAAAGCCAGATAGCATGACTTCAGAAGAACAGTATCGACTGCTGAAGTTGCAGAGGCATTTAAGCATGTGAAAATCAGGAAAACGCCAGGTCCAACAGTTTACCAACTTGTTACTACAAGGCCTGGAAGACCAGTTATGTTTATTACTTCAATATTTAATGAATTCTATTACTGATTCTGGCAAAGTTCCTGAGAGTTGTACCGGTGCAAATATAATGTTGATTCCTAAGGAGAACAGAGATGTATCCAATGTGAAAAACTATAGGCCAGTATTTCTCCTGAATAATGACTACAGAATTTTTGCAAGGATTTTAGCTGAAAAGTTGAAAAGAATTTTAGCCACAGTGATACATAAAGTTCAGTGTGGCTTTTTACCCAAGCAACAGAAGAGAGACAATACAAGATGTATAACTACAGTATTTGGAGTCTCACGATGAAAAGCAGGCAGCACTAATTCCTTTGGATACAGAGAAGGCCTTTAATGTTTCCTGGACTTTTATGACTGACCTCAAGAAAACGAATTTTGATTAGAATTTTCTAACATGGATTACTGCAATTTTTTCAAAATAGAAGGCACAGGTTTTGATTAAAATGGGGACAAAATTTATTCAAAAGGCGACTAGACAAGGATGTCCATTGTCTCTTCTACTTTTCATATTGGTGTTGGAAATACTTAACAGAGCTATTAGACAAGAGAAAAAGATTAAAGGCATTACTATTATGAAACAATTCTACAAGCTGAGAGCATTTGCTAATGATGCAGAGATTTTTTTATTTTTTTACAAGACCCTCTAGAAGGAATGGATGTTTTGACTAGAACATTGATGGGATCTGGGATCTTGGCAGGTTTCAAGTTGAATAAAGACATGACAGTTCTGATGACAAAAGAGTATGATGAAAGAACAATAATGGTTATTAACAGAAAAGACAGGCTTTGAAATTGTGAAAAATGTGAAATATTTAGGTGTGTTTTTCAAGACACACAATATGAAATTATTTCAGAATAATTATATAAAAACATAAATGACATAAAACAAGGCTTTCAGAGGAGGTCAAAATTGTCTTTATTAGGTAGAAAATCAGTAGTTAAAATTAATCTTTTACCAAAAGTATTATTTTTGTTAGAGATGATTTCAGTAATAGTCAGTGATTTACTATTTCAACAATGGCAAAAAGACATTCAAAATTTCTGTGGCAAAGGAAGAAACCCAGAGTGAGAATGAAAGTTCTTTAAGATGCTAAGCAAAGAGGTGGTTTGACACTGCCAAATTTGAGGTTTTATTTTTATGCATCTTGCATGGTATAGTTAAAAGAATGAGTGACACTGAAAAAAAAGAGAGACTTTTAAATTTAGAAGATTTTGATTTCAGATCTGGATGTCATGCTTCTTATGATTAAGATAAGATTAAGGCAAATACGCATTTCAATAACCATTTTATAATACGAGAATTTGGATGAAGTGTAAACAATGATTGTGACCCAAAATGCCTTTGTGGATTTCACCACATGAAGATTTGTTTTCAAGAGAAATAACGGTTAAAGAAAAATGGTTAACTTGTAGAGATTTAATTAAGGTGAGTGGGGATTAAGTATACCTGAAGTTTAAAGAAGAATCGATAACAGGCGACTCTGATATAAATTTGTTTGCATATAGACAGTTATCTGAAAGATGTAAAATGGACAAAAAATTATTTTGATATTGAAAAAAAAGATTTCAAGAACCAATTGCACAAAGATGAGCATTTCATTGCCAAAATGTCTAACATGTTGTTGAAATTTGAATTGGAAGAAGAATAAATTAAAGAATGTATAATTAAATGAGCACAAAATGGATCAATGGGAAAACAATGTGGACAAAAGATTTGACATTTATTTTATGACTTGAAACAAAAATTTTATAAGATGATCTATAGATGGTTTTAACACCAGAAAAACTCTCTAAAACGTGCAAAGGTTCATCAAATAATTGTTGGAAATGTAACCTAATTGAAGGGATTTTTTTCATATGTGGTGTACTTGCAATAAAGCAAAGAAATTTTGGACAATGATACATCACTTCACTGAGAATATTTTGAAGAACAACATTCAACTGATTCCATAACTGTTTTTGTGGGGACTGATAAATGATCAGAGAGACAAGGACTCCATAAGAGTGATGTGTGATTGTGGCAGTAAGATCAGTGTATGCATAGAAAGTGGAAAGACCCCATGATTCCATTTCCAGAAGACTGGGTGTGGAAGTTGTTGAATATGCTGGAGATGGACAAACTGATGATGCTGTTGAGAGATCTTCCTTTGATAGAATACAGAAAACGATAGGAGAGGGTTAATATGTACTTAGAGTCAATTGGAGGAGGACAAGCAGTAAGACAGTTTGATTAATGAGTAAAGTTAGATTAATTATAGTAGAACTGTATTTTTCTTTTTCATTATGCTGTTACGGTATTTTTCAATGGAAGAGAGCCAATAGTGACATATTCTTATTACTACATAAAAGAACTTTAGTGGCCATAATTTGAATTTTCAGATATATGATATTTGAGGAAGTATAGTTAAAGTTAAGTAATAGCCAATCTCTGAGGAGTGGGAAGTCAACTGTGTATGTGTGAAATGCATGCATGCATGTGTGTGTGTGTGTGTGTGGGGCAGTTTGGCTTACCTAATAGTTTGTGTGGTAGTGAGTGGGTAGGTTAGGAACTTTTTGTGTGCATGTTATTGTGTTTATGTGTTATGTATGTAATTTTATGTTACTAGAAACTGTATGTTAAAAAAAATTAAAAAACAGTATTAATGACAAGCTTTCACTTTTCTTTTTAACATCCCATCTTTCAGCATTAAGATCAGTCCTTTAATCAGCATTCTACTCCTTAGTGTAGAAATGATATTTATGGAGCTCATGGAGCTTCCACATGTTAACGAAAATATATCTGAAACATATTCTAGTCTTTCAGTGCCTTTCTAGACACAGAAAACCACAACTCAGTATTAAATACGATGCACTAAACATTAGTTATGGGTACCTTGTATCAACTACATTCATTACAGTCCAAACAACTTAGGGGAGATAATTACACATTTCCAAAGCAGACAAGGATATCGTCTAAAAGTTTGCAGAAATCTTTTGTGATGGGAGACCCTTGTCCATAAATGGCATATTAAAGAAGGATAGAGAGGAGGGTAAAATATTTGTTTACCCAATTCTCCTTGTTATGCTGCAATAAGCACTGCAGAATCAAAGGACAGAAGGAAAAAGTTGCATGAGGAGCAAGGAGCCCCACTGAGTAACAGAAAAGGAAGTCTTACCAAAGAGTAGGTTGAGCAGCACTTCACGGCCTGCTGAGCTACCACTTCTACAAAGCCCATACAGCGTACCAGCTATCCAAGGAATACCATGTCCTGAAACCTCTATGACTATCATGAGAGGACGGGCACTGCCCCAAGAAGAACTCTCTCCAGCACACACACCAAGCTTTTTAGAGGCCCAAAGATCAATGGCCAACAAAGACCGCAGAGTAATATCCACAAAAGATGGGTTCAGTTTCATGCTGTCTTCTTCAGGAAGAGCCTGTGGAGGCCCTGTGCTGGCTGTACAGTCTCTACGACGAGACGGACTTTCTGGAGGTCCTGGGCTCCTTGGACTTGTCAGTGATAGGAATTCTAGCCTGTTGCCATGTGGCCGTCTCTCATGGCTGCTCTTTGGGCTACTTCTAGGGCTGGGCATGATGGTGCTGATGCAGCTGATCTGTTGGAAAATGAAAAAAAAAGTTTTAAGGTATGGGTAATTTTGTTCAATTCATGTAACTAAAACAATCAAACTTCAATTGCTGATTTTAAAAAACCTATACTACAATTTTTATACATGCCTATTCAGAAGTCTTACTGAGTTAAAAGACGTTTAAGTAATTGTATAACTCAGGGGTGCTGAAAGTGAGGCCCTCAGAGTTGTTTTTGAAGAAAAGGTTTGTGCCCCAAATATCTCCAAAGTGGTCTATGTGGTGTAGGGACAATTTGGCATGGAGAGGCTTTTTTCCTAACTTGAAAAAAAAAACCTCTCCTGAGCCCAAAATCTAGAAGGTCCAAAACGTGGCAAAATTTGGCAGCAAAGAAAAAAAGAGGTTAACATTTTTTCAGGGGTGGGGGCAGTGGTAGCCTATGGCATGGAGACGATAGTGAAGAACAATACACCTGGGACAGCCACATTCATTCACCCCTGCTGCACAAAATTAAAGCAAAATCAATTAAGTTACAACAGTATTGGAAGTGCCTGCTTTTATGATACAGAAATTATTTAAGCTTGCTTAAAAGTATCAGGAATTCAGACAAGGAAAAACCCATATATCATTATATCACTGTATTCAGTAAAACAATCCCCAACCCCATTCACAAGCTATGCAGTTTCCCACAACAAATGGTAACCAACTGGTATATTTAAAGTCATGGCTGAGGAACACCGTGTAATTAGCAGCTTAACTGACATAATACTGCCCATGGTGTAGCATGTAGTTTGCTTATTAGGGATGGGCCAACTGAATCCTTGAATCCTGGGCAAGCATACAAGATTCAGGGATCCAAATCCCCCCCACCAAAATAGGTGAACCGAATCTTTCGAATCCTGCCCAGCATGGGTGGTACAAGGTGGCAGGGAGGGCGATCTCGTGCTCCCCGCTCTTCTCCTGCCCTCCACTGGCCTGATCCCACCCAGGGCAGGTGGGAGAAGGTGGTGAGGTTTTGAAAAATTGGCACCTCCAGGGCCCGCGAAAGGCATGATTGGCTGGCGGGCCCCTGGGTGCACGAAAATTGTGGCATAAAGCCGCGTGTGGGAGGCTGCCTATGCCCGGGGCTGCTGCCTGTGCTCACCTGTGCTCCTGTGCCTTCTCGGGCTGCCTGTGCCCACTCAGGTTGCCTCTCTCTGTGAGGTAATAATCTCGATTCTTTTTACTTGAGAGTTATATATTTCATGTAGTAGATGAACATGTCAATTGCATTTGTATCTTGTTAATAAGAAGTATGGGTATGTTGTCCTGAACTGAAAACTATTATTTAGTTTGTTTTTCATTAAACAAAGATGTTAAATTTTGTTTCAAAAACACTTTTCAGTAGAAGTGCTTTCTTTCCCTTGCTTTTTAAAAGCGTTTTTCAAAAAGGATTTGAAAGATTCGAGATTCATGAGATTCGTGGATTCCCAGAACCTTCCAGTGATCTGGATCCGGATTTGGAAAATTCTAGATTTGTCCCATCCCTATTTGATATCTAATATATAATAGTCAAAGTTTGTGAGTGATCTTGTCTGTCTGTCTGCATCAGGCAGGTGCAGACCTCATATGATTGGCTGTGTGAGGTAAGAAGACCTCATATGATTGGCTGGCTGTGAAGATGCTATGGAATCCTGGGGTTGGCAGTTTAGGGAGGGGCCTTTAGAATTCTCAGCCAGAGAGCTCTGAATAGGCCAGCTGCTATGGAGATGAGGCCTAGTAGCAAGTCCCCTCACAAACCCAACCTCTGTATGTAAACAACTCTGAATACAGAGCAGATTGGGGAATACGGGCAAAAGTTACAGGTACTGAACAACACAGTTTGGGGGACTAGAGACACAGGATCTCAAATCTGTGTATTTCAACCGCATCTAACTCCTAAGGTAAGGTAAGGTAGTTCCTAAGGTATTTCTAACAAGTGTTACTTCTGAGAAAATAAAATCCTGACCAACGCCAGGTAAATATGCTAGTCTAACATATAAAAGTCAAAGTTTGTTCGCCTATGTCAGACGAAGACCTCATATGACTGGCTGTGTCAGGCAAAGACCTCATATGATTGGATGCCTAAAAAGATTCTATGGAATCCTGGGGTTTGCAGTTTAAGGAGAGGCCTTTAAAATTCTCAGCCAGAGAGCTCTTGGGTCTCAGTCAACTGTGTCTGTCTTGAATAGGCCGGCTGCTATGGAGATAAGGCCTAGCAGCAAAGAGGAGGGCAGTGTATGCCCTCAGGAACCCAACCTCTGTATGTTAATAGTTCTGCATAGATTGGATTGGGGAATATCGGGAAAAGTTACAGGTACTGGACAAGACAGTTTGGGGAATTAGACACAAAGGATCTCAAATCTTTCTAATTATTACCTATGAGAAAATAAAATCCTGGGCAATGCTGCGTATATACGCTAGTGAGGCAATAAAAATGAAAACACTTAGGATTTCAACATGATTTTCAAAACAGCACATTTCTCATTTTTATGGTAACACACATAACCCTGAAAGTTTGGGGACAGTGACTAAAGAAATATCACAAGCTAATAAAAAACAGAAGGAAAACAGATCTTCCAGGAGCAGACTTCAGTGTCCTTGCACAGTTCTATCAGTCTCCTCTCACTAATAAGAAGCAAAATCATCTGAAGTAACACATGTATAAATCTCTTATACACATCCAAGAATTTAACTGCATACGTGTGTGTGTTTTAGTTTTTAAAAGTAGAACATACATAAGCCTATATTTTAGTTTCTCTTTTAAGAATATTTTGTATTAAACACAAATCTTTTAAATACAGTAAATCAAACAGAAACACACAAAAAATATTTTGAACTAAAAAACAATGACACTAGTTACTAAACTAAAGACTAAACTAAAATAGAGAAAGAAAAAGGAAAAAAAACAGGAAAAAAAGAGAAAGAGAAGACAAAGAATATAGTTACCTTCTCGCTTCCTGACATATGGTAAAAGAGATTATTGAAAGGAAAAAAAGAACTTTGGTTTTATCCTTTTTGATTTCTTATAAATAAATATAACTATCTCAAATTATTTTTCTCTTACTTCTCTTCATATACTAATTCTAGTTACCTGTAAATAAATCATAATTAAAAATAAGAATAAAATTCTTTTACTACTCTTATAATAAACCTGGCTTTGTTAATCAAATCCTACCACTGCAAGTCTACCACCCGTATCTTTTACAGATTTAATAACGCTTGCCCATTGTTTATGAACATCTTCTAATGAGTCATCTCTTATCACAGTCGTCAGTTTCTCCATCTCTGGCCATTTCCGCACTAGCCTATTATAGCGCTATTACTCCAGTTTCAACATCCTATGGAATCCTGGGATTTGCAGTTTAGGGAGCGGCGTTTGAGGCCTCAAACACCGCTTCCCAAACTGCAAACCCAGGATTCCATAGAATGTTGAAAGTGGAATAATAGCGCTATAACAGGCTAGTGTCGAAATAGCGTCTGTCATGTACAATAGCTTCAATAGCCAAACTTCCAAGTCCTTTCATCTCTGAGCATAGAATAGTCTCACCACTGCAGTCATATACTGCAACACTTTTAATAAGCCTTTGTTTATCTGGTCATTTATCAGCCCCAACAGAAACAATTCTGGTGTAAGTTGAATCTTAATCTTAAAAATTTGTTCCATCATGCAACCTATAATCTTCCAACATTGCCTTGCTTTACTGCAAGTCCACTACATATGGAAAAAGTTCCTTCTACATGATTACATTTCCAACAGTTAGTAGAGGAACTTTATACCTTTTAGAAAGTTTTTCAGGAGTCAAATACCACCTATAAATCTACTATATAAAAGTCAAGGTTTGTCTGCGAGTTTGTATGTTTGTCTGTGTCAGGCAGGCAAAGACCTCATATGATTGACTGCGTGAGGAGAGAAGACCTCATATGATTGGCTGGCTGTGAAGATTCTATGGAATCCTGCGGTTGGTAGTTTAGGGAGGGGCCTTTAGAATTCTCAGCTCTTGGGCCTCAGGCCGGTTGCTATGGAGAAGAGGCCTACCATCAATAAGGATACCAGGAAACCTTTGGGAGGTATATGTGAGAAAAATTAAAGTGATATACACAACACAGTTACAAGGTCTTCTTGCCTCACACAGTAGATTGTATGGGTTCCATATGTGAGGAATCTTAAACTCGAAATTCAAAACAAAAAATGCTTCCAAAAAAAATGTAAAGCCATTGCACAAATTCAACAGAAAGCAAAAAAATCAAAAGCCAGCACATCAGCATCACCAGAGAACACAGATTGGATTGGGGACTATGGAGAAAAGTTATAGGTACTGGAATAGACCAGTTGCTATGGTGATGAGGCCCAGCAGCAAGGAAGAGGACAGTGTATTCCTGCAAGAACCCAACCTCTGTATGTTAACAACTATGAATACAAATTGGATTGGGGAACCTGGGGAAAAGTTACAGGTACTGGACTAGGCTAATTGCGATGAAGACAAGGCCTAGCAGCAAGGAGGAGGACAGTGTATTCCTTCAGGAACCCAACCTCTGTATGTTAACAACTCTGAATACAGATTGGGTTGGTGAATTTGGGGGAAAGTTACAGGTACTGGAATAGGCTGGTTGCTATGAAAATGAGACCTAGCAGCAAGGAGGAGGACAGTGTATTCCCTCAGAAACCCAAACTGTGTATGTAAATAACTCTGAATACAGATTGCATTGGGAAATATGGGGAGAAGTTACAGGTACTGGAGAAGACAGTTGGGTGAGTTCTTAAGAGGAAAATAAAATCTCGGGCAACGCCTGGTAAATACGCTAGTCACCTATAAATCTGCCTGATGACTTTGGTTTTGCCTAGAATGGGGTGTGGCTGAGCTGCCTTGCAATCTCACATTTACAGTCAGTAGTTTTCCTCTTTCCAACTTGATCTTCCAGTCACCTCAGGTTCCATTTTATGGCAATGACAATTAATGTAGTTGCCAGTTAAATAATATTTGCCAATTAAACCATCTTAATCTTGGGAGGGTTTGCGGGGCTGTAACAGTTTCAGTTTGCTTGTAAAAAAAATAATAATCTTGATGTTTCTTCAAAATTCTGGCTGGAAGATCCTTTAAAATTATCAGATGTTTTTCTTCTAGCTGAAATTTGTTAGTGAAGCGCATCTGTAAAATTGGCTTTGTGGATCTTAGCTGCCTTTAGGCGGCAGCAACAGATCAACAGTTATGATTTCCTGCAGTCCCCAACTCATCCAACCCTCTAGGGCTGAAAAACGATCCCCCTTGGGTCTAGAGCTCAGCATCCAGATCTTTCTGAGGTCTTCCAAGATCCCCGTCCCAAGGGGACAATTTTCACCAATCTCAGAGACCATGAGCAAATGCCTGGAGCCCTGCACACATTGGGGCATCAGGAGTTTCCCTACACCTTGATGCCACAACCGCCAAGCCAACCAGAAGTTTTCAACCCTATAGTCTCCTTGTGCAATTTCTAACCAAGCTTTGGGCCTGAAGCAGTAATTTTAATTAAAGGTACAATGTGCATGTTGGGCTGTATCAAACATACAACTTACTTCTATCTTCAATCTGAGACAATACAATCACATGAATGGACTATATCACATACAGTTTTGCATGTTTGGCCTTAAACTCACATAACAGCCTCAGAGTATTATTTTTACAACAAATCTGATAGGCGTGACCTTTCCTCACACTAAATGATCCATAAAAATTACTTTGTGCTAGTCTTTGTCAAGATGTGTCAGGTTGGCTAACTATTTGATTTTTTTTAATTTCTTGACTAATTTGTGTTTATTTACATATAACAGCACTTCACTGTCTCTCCTCTCCCTACATCACCATTGCATATAGCACTTTATGAAGCAATAGTTCACACAAGCTTGTTACAGCAAGTGTAGAGTATTAGTTTTTAAGATGCCATCAGGCTCATTGCTAATTTTCCAGCAACAGGCTAATATTTATTGTTTTATTTATTTGCTGCCTTTTGATTCCATTCTTCCCTCAATGACCTCAAAGAAGAACACACGGCTCTCTTCCTCCACATTTTATCCTCACAGCAAACCTATGCAGATCAGGCTAGGAAACAGAGCAAGGCCATTTCCGCACTAGACTGTTATAACGCTATTATTCCACTTGCAACATCCTATGGAATCCTGGGGTTTGCAATTTAGGGAGGGACCTCTGAGGCCCCTCCCTAAACTGCAAATCCCAGGATTCCATAGGATGTTGCAAGTGGAATAATAGCGTTATAACAGTCTAGTGCGGAAATGGCCTTATATCGTTTCCCACCCGCAGGGATCTAGGCAATGTTACAAAGAGCATGGGTCGGACGGCGCCGGAGAACCTCAAACCTACTGCCTGACCCCTCACCACGCCAGGGAGGCGCGGGGCGGTCTCTGTCTCCCAGTTCCCCTCTTTTCCTCCGTTTCCTATCACGGAGGACGGGACCAGGATGACCTTCTTCCCCCACTGCTACCCGCGCCCCCCTAAAACAAAATTCCGCGGGACCCCTCCCCACTAGAGAGCTCGGTCTCCGGCCACGGTCCCACCCCTCCCACCGAAGCCATAAGCAGCGACTAGGTACCTCTCTCTGCCGTTGGGTTCGGCTGTTGCTTAGCAACCGAGCAGATTCCTCTCCTCAGCCCCGGCAGCGAAGCTCGGCTTCCGCTTCCGCAAAGGGGGACTATTTGGTGGGAATGCCGGGGGCGGGGAGGAGGAGAGGAGAGGAGAAGCAGGAAGGAGGCGTGGGAGGAGGCTGAGGTCGGGCGGGCTCTTTGATTCTGCGCTGTTGTGACGCTGGGGAGCGAAGGCCGCCGCCCCGCGCGCCTGCGCCTGAGGAGCGCCAGCCTGCGGGAAGGTGCTTCAGGGAGGACAAATTCAGGACTTTAAAAAACAAACAGAATGTGAAAATGAGCGTTAAATGATAGGAATGCATATTGCATAAGCTTCAAATAGAAAAAAAATTCTCAGATAAAAGACGTCAATAGATTCATTGTTGTTGTTTTTATTGTGGATAGAAATTTCCAAATGTGTTACATACAGTACAATAATTAAACCATCAACAACAAAAGAAAAAAGAACAAAGAAAAAAATATATGTATATACAAAGATCTGTAAGTCTTTTAACTTCTTTCTTTCAGATAAACAGATCCATGCATGAACTACTAAATAGTTTGGTATATAACCTTAATCATAACCTAAGTCATTCAGTCTTTCAAGGCAAGTATAGAAGCCTTACCCCATTTCTCCTCTAAATAAACAATTAACTCTTTCCATTGATTTATAAAATTATCATTAGTTTTGTCTTTTAAAAACATTGTTAGTTTATCCATTACAAATAGAAAAAAAAATCTCTGGCAGATAAAAGACACCAATAGATTCATTGTGACCAAAACCCGCACCTATTTATTCAGTCAACATGTGATTTTAAAAAAGAAAAGAAAAATAGTGTAATACAGGGCTTTCCAAATGGTGTGCCACGATACATTAGTGTGTCACCTGAAGTGTCGCCTACAATCTTGGAAATGTATGTTATTTATAAATCATATATTTTTAAGAATATATGAAAGGTTTTCATGAAATATGTTGTGTCCTCTTGTATTTTGTTATTACAAGTTAAGTATCTGTCTGTATTTCTCATAAGGGGTTGGTTTAACCTCTGGTTTGCTAGTAAAACTGAATTACTGTGTCGCAAAATGATGCATGTCTAAAAAAGTGTGTCACCAGCGTGAAAAGTTTGGAAAGCTCTGGTGCAATAGATGTGAAAGGCTTATATATTCACTCCTGCACTGAAACGCATCCTGAGGTGGAATCTGCCAGCTGAAGGAGGCTGGAATAAGGAGGAGGTCCCTGCACCCCTGTGGAAAGTGCCCTCTGCTGGATTCTGCCTGCCACCTTGTGCCTCTGCTTGCACTGGAGGCTCCATCTTGCCCTGGTGGAAAAACCCTTAGAGAAGATCTAAACAGAAGAGGCTGTGGGCAGACAGCACTTGTACAGCATCCAAAATTCCTGTCATTCTTGTGGCATATCTAAGTGGAATCATCAAGTCACAGGCTAGTTACAACCACCCTGGCCAAGAGTAAGTGTAGCTAGATTCCCCAGCACTCAACACCAACAACAACGAAAAAAACTGGGAGATGATATGGGCTCAAACATAGCTACGTCAATAAGCAATAAGAAGTCTAATGATGGAATGGTGCTTATCTGAGAGCCAGCGTTGTATAGTGGTTGGAGCCTTTGGACTATGACCCTGCAGACCAAGGTTTGATTCCCCACTTGGCCATGAAACCCACTGGGTGTCCTTGGGCACATCACACGCTCTCAACCCCAGAAAACTCCATGACAGGGTCACCATAATTTGGAAACGACTTGAAGGCACACAACAACGATGGTTATGGTTATTAGCAATTTTACTAGGATTATTAAACTGGATCTGTAATGGTAGAATATTTTATTTCTCTTTTTTATTTTTATTGTTATTTATATTTTATTATCAGGACTGGAGGCTCAGGGCCTTGTGTTATAGTTAGATTTTCTCCCTTTCTTTCTCTCTCTCTTTCTTTCTTCTGTTTCTTTGAGTGTATATTAGATTGTTAATGTTAAAATAATCAATCAATCAATCAATCAAGATTCTCATAGCCATTAACTACTCTAGGGGACAGGATCAGGTGGAGTTACTTGAACAGAAAGAGGGTGTGGGAAGGGCAATAGAAACCATGGGAACAGGCCTAAAAACAGGTCACTCAAGAAGTAGAATTGTATCTACTGCAAAATCACATAAAGTTCATTAATCATACCATCCGACATCAAAAGAACTGGGGTGACAAGCAGAAGAGGGAGATAGAAGGGCAGGAACATTCACCTCCATCATTTTGGGTAGCTCCCATTCAAATCCTCCAAAGAAGGCAGCCCTCTCCCTGTCATGTACTGGATAACCTACACTCCACAAAACTCACTCTGAGGTAGATAGCAGTTTGTTTTTATGGAGAAGAATGAGCGGCACAGCACAATTCTACACAAGTTGCTGAAACTGAAGGGTACGTACAGCATACATCTCATATAGCTTATCAATACAAGCTTGGATGCATAAAGCATTCATTGGTCAAAGCCATAAATCTCTTCATGTGTCTATCCCCTCCTTTTCTTCCCAGGCTGGTGCCTTCCACAAACCTACAAGTCTTTGACCAAGATGACATGCATATTTCTCTATCGCTGTTTCCACCCTACTGTGTCCTCATAACATCCTAGCACCATCAGTCTTAACTTTTGTTTTCTAGTCAGTTCCCACTCTTCCCTAACATGAAATACAATGTAACAGCAAGCAGCCTTTTCATTACAATGAAGCAGCAATTAGCAATACTTAACCATGAATATATAGTAGCCCCCTTTTGCAGTGGTTAGGTACATGGTAGCAGTTAGCAAAGAATACATATTCAACAAGTTAGTATTCTTCACAACAGGGAAGCTTAAAGATCTGACATTCCCCTACCTAGGTGGCATGTTTGAGATGGTCAGTCACAAAACACATGCAGACAGAGAGGACAAAGAATTGTCCAATCGCAGCTTCAGCAGCCACAGCTAAGTCATTTTCTGGATGCACTTGTTACCCTGTGAACTGGGGGTCCCGGGAGGGACACCAAAATGTGCTCCACTGAAGTTGGGGGAAATTAGCTCAGAGTACTGCTTAACATTACAAGAGGCAGGGTAACGTAGCAAGATCTTGAACCCTATGTCTATGGAGTCGGGTTGAGTCAAGGAGAACACAAAAGTTGAAATAATAAATGATGTTTATTAAATACAAGCAAAACAGTGTATGCGACACACTCATACAAGATAACTAAAGAAAATAGAGGTTGGAGTGGTATAGAGGGATTTTTAGAGGGATTGTTGGTTTGGGTGATACTTGGGTGAAGCCCAGAAAAATAGAGAGCGAGGCTGGGGTGCGATGTAGTTCAGCACGTGGAGCTGAGGGGAGGCTCGCCAAGCAAAGCGGCAGCAAGGCGGGATGAAACTCGGGAGCGATCCGAGGAAGGTCTCAGAATCAAGGGTTTTTATAAGGAGAATTGTGACTGCAGGCTATGCCATACTTGGGGAAAAACAATAGGTTTGGAGTTGGAGACAAAGCCTCCAAAAGGTCAGAATCTGAATGATTGAGTTATCATAGCGATTCACAATAGAGTAGCCAGTATGCAGATGCAGAGTACTTGGGTATTGCATAGTTTACCCATCAAGCTGCCATCGCGGGGCAGAGGCTCTTTCGTAAGTTGCGTGCATACTTAATTAGAGTACTTGCCTGGAGGTCTCCTAAAGCAGTGAGTCAGCTATTTCTGGCCAGCCTGTATTGTAGTTTGAATATTATGGCTATTAACGGCCGAACTTGTTTGCATGCTTGTCCGGTGGTCTCGCAAGTACGTGGAAAGGAATAGAAAAGTGCAGCCGAACTGTGATGTCAAGAGATATCTTTAATATCCCCAAAGCTCGGACTAGCCAGGGCAGTAACACTTCCTAGGAAAACACATTCCCAATTACCAAATAGTGACTGGAATGTGGAGATTGCTCCAAGAGCTCCACATCAAGAATACCCATAGACTCCAGATTAGGCCTGGAGGTGGGCAGCAGAAGCATGACAGCACTAGCAAAATATTGGATGCTAAAGGACTGCCCAAAGCCAAGAACCTTGGAAGCATCACCAGCTCAATTGCCTGGATAGTGACAGCCAATAATAGCTTCCAAGTTCACCCTAGCCAGGCCCAGATGATAAAGTCATTGATGAACAACACTGCCTTTGCACAATTCAGTTGCACTCTTCAGCTGTGGTTACTGAGGGTAGAATCATAGAATTGGAACAAACACAACGGTCGTCGACTCTAACCCCCTGCCATGCAAGAATACATAGTCAAAGAACCCCCAGCAAATACCTATCCAGCTTCTGTTTAAAAACCTCCAAAGAAGGTGACTCCACCACACTCTGAGGTAGCATATTCCACTGTCGAATGCTTCTTCATGTCAGGAAGTTCTTCCTGATGTTTAGGTGAAGTATCTTTACCTGTAGTTTGAATCTATTACTCTATGTCCTAGTCTCTAGAGCAGCAGAAAGCAAGATTGCTCCATATTCAACATGATATTCCTTCAAATATTTAAACATAGCTATCATGTCACCTCTTAACCTTCTTTTTATCTAGCTAAACATACCTAGCTCCCTAAGCCATTTCACATAGGGCATCGTTTCCAGATCCTTCACCATTTTGGTCGCCCTCCTCTGGACACGTTCCAGCTTGTAAATATCTTTCTTGAATTGTGGTGCCCAGAACTGGACACAAGTGAGGTCTAACCAAAGCAGAATAGAGTGGTATTACTACTTCCCTTGATCCCGACACTATACTCCTATTGACGCAGCCTAGAATCACATTGGCTTTTTAGCTGCCACATTACGCTATTGACTCATGTTCAGTTTGTGGTCCGCTAAGACTCCTAGATCCCCTTCACATGTAATGTTTTTAAGCCAGGTGTCAGCCATCCTATATACGTGCATTTCATTCTTTCTTCCTAAGTGTAGTACCTTACATTTCTCCCTGTTAACATGCATTTTTGTTAGTGTTCGCCCAGCTCTCTAATCTTGCCAAGATCATTTTGAATTCTAATCCCATCCTATGTCTTACCATGTCATTGGTTCCCACATAGACCAAAAGGAAGAGGTAATGGTCAGTGGGCTTCGCAAGTCTGGACAGCCTCTTTGTGACATCACTGATTTTTGCCCCAGGGAGACAGGACACCTCTGGAGTCATCTTGTCAGGCCTACAAACCACTGCTCCTCAGCAGGGAGTCCCCTACCACCATCACCTGTCTTTTCTAAGGATTGGCAGGGCCCATTCCATGTGCTGAATTTTCCAAGGACATCTGCATGTTCTCTACTGCTCTCTGGCAAGAATGCAAACATATCACAGTTGTTGCAGGTGACTGCAACAGCTCCCTCACCATCCATATTCAGAAGTCTTAAGTAGGCACTGAAACAGAATGCATGGACTCCCTCTCAAAAATCCCCCACTGAACACCCATGTGAAATGCCTGGTGGCCTTGCTTCTGTGAGCAGAGCTCCTGTTTGCCAGCTCCTGGGTGCGGCTGCAGCTATATAAAGAGCTAGTGGCTGCTCACCCCCCCGCCCCCAAAACCAAATCTCTGACTCAATTCTTCTGAGCCTATGTACAAATATATATATATAGAGAGAGAGAGAGAGAGAGAGAGAGAGAGAGAGAGAGAGAGAGAGAGAGAGAGAGAGAGCACTAACAAGCACACAGTCAAGCCTCTTCCCAGCTCACACAAACAATGAACCTTAACAGACACAAGCTCACCAAAACATAATAGAACAAAAGATCACTAACAAACATACAAGCAAGCCTCCTTCCAGCTCACACAAACAATCAGCATTATCCCAACAAGCACAGCAGCCTTAACCAAACAAACTCTCCTAAAAGACTCTCTGGGGCTGGGAAGGTTTAATCCAACAGACACAAGCAAACTTTATGTCTTTTCCACTATGCCCACGTGAAATAGCTGTTGCCCTTGACACTGTTAGCTGACCTCCTGTTCACTAAGTTCCAGGGACTAAGGCTGCAGTTATGTAGAGAGCTAGTGGCTCCTGGCTCCTGCCCCAACCAAGTCTCTTCTGCAAGATCCAAGAAATCAAAGGGAAAATTAAACCAAGCATGGAGATGCTACATGGTGAGCAGGGGAACACAGTGCGTGATCAAGAAGAGATAAAAAGAAATATACAAAAGAGATGAAAGATGACAGGTTTCTTCAAAGAAGAACCATTTGAAGATGAACCCACAATTTTAGAAAGTGAAGTGGAAGCTTTACTCAGAACACTTGAGAAAAATAAATCATCAGGAACAAATGGCATACCAATAAAGCTGTTTCAGGCTATAGAGAGAGAATCTACTCAAATTCTAACTAATATCTATCAACAAATTATTGGAAAACAAAACAATGGCCCACAGATTGGAAGAACTTCATATACACTCCAATCCACAAGAAAGGGGACACTAGGGACTGCAGTAACCACAAGATCATTGCATTAATCTTCCATGTAAGCAAAATGATGCTCAAAATTTTACAACAAAGACTTACCGTATATGAGTGAGAAATGCCAGATGTCCGAGCTGAGTTCAAAAAACAGAAGAAATACTAGGGATCATATTGCAAACATGTATTGGATAATAGAGCACGCCAAAGAATGTCAGAAGGAAATCACTCTGTTTTTTATAGATATAGCAAAGCCCTTGATCATATAGATCATGAAAACTATGGTGTGCCAGAACATTTGGTTGTTCTGATGCATAACCTGTACTCAGCCACCATCAGGATAATGTAGAGAAAACAACAAAGACTTGGAACAATTTCTGAAGAAAATCAAGGAAGAAGGTGCAAAGGCAGGTTTACAGTTGAACATTAAGAAAACAAAAATAATGACCATAGATTATTTCATAACTTTAAAGCAGAAGATGAACATACTGAAATAGTTCAAGATTTTCCATACCTAGGCCTCAGTCACTAATTAGAATGGAGACTGCAGTTAAGAAATCAGAACAAGACTAGGAATTAGATAGCCAGCTATGAAAGAACTGAACAAAACCCTCAAGTGCTAAGATAAATCCTTGAATACCAAAGCCAGGATTGTCCATGCCATCATTTTTCCAGTTTCTATATATGGTAGTGAAAGCTGGGCAGTGAAGAAAGATGATAGGAAAAGAATCAATTCATTTGAAATGTGGTGCTGAAGGAGAGTTCTGCAGATACTTTGGACTGCTAAAAAGATAAATAAATGGCTTGAAGAACAAATCAAACCTGAATTCTCCCTGGAATCTGGGATGACTAAATTGAAATTGTCATACTTTGGACATATTACAATAAGACATTACTCTTTTTTGTTTTACAATTAATTTATTTTATTCAACAAAAACAACTTATTAAATACAATATTATAAAATTATAATTATAAAATTACAAGAAAACATTCGATGACCAAGTCATAAAATACCCGATCATCTTATCTATTACATAATTCTACTCTCATAATAAATTTAAAGTTAATATATCCCATACAATCTTCCTTCTCTAGTAAATTATCAAATTATTAGTTTAGTTGTTTATCTTATTGCAATATCTCTTAACCACAATTTGATAACTTAGCCAGCCATAGATTTCTATTTTTCTTCTATACTTATTCATATACTCCCCTACCTTACTTTCATATAGTTCATTAGGCATTCCCAATCATAATTAAATTTATTTAATGTTCTATTGTTTCTATCATTTAATAACATAGTCAACTTACCAATTTCTAACATGTCATACAGTTTTAACAACATTTTTCTTATAGTAATGTATCATCCTTCCATTTTTGGGCATAGACAATTCCGGCAGATGTTATCATGTATAATAAAATATTCCAATGTTTTCTCTCAATTTGACCTTCAATGAGATCTAGCATATTACATACATCTCAGCTTTTATTGGAAATTTTATTTTAAGAATGTCTGTAATCAACACATGAATTTGTCCCCCAATTTTTTTTAGCTTTATTACATAACCACCCTATGTGGTAGAAAGTTGCTTTTTTCTCACATTTCCAAAATTGATCGTTTATGCCTTTTTCCATTTTTGCTGTTTTCTCAGATAAAACTGCCACCTGCAGAGCCTTTTATAATAGTTTTCTCTTAGGTTGTAACATTTAGTGAATCCTATGTTTTTATTCCATGTTTTCATCCAGTGTTCTAACAGTATCAGATGGCCAAAATTCTGTGCCCAGTTGCTCATGCAATCTTCGATTATTTCCTCTTCCAATTCCATTTTTAGTAAGAATTTATATAATTTTGTAATCACATTATTTTCCCCAAACTGAAGGGTATATCAAATTCTGATTTAATTCTATTCCTGAAAGCAGTTTTAAATCTTCCTATCAATTGTTTATGTAGTAACCATGGGCAATTGAATTCTTCTGTTGATATTTCCTCAGTTGTTTTAAACTCTCAGTTTTCCCCTTGCTGTTTAATCAAATCTTTAGCCCATACCACTTCTTTAACCTATACCACCTATCTTGCAGTGTTTTTTCATTCTTGTGGAATGCCTTGTGCAGCGATACTCAGAAAGGTGTTTTAGAATTTAGTCTTTGTATTTTAGCTAAATTCTGAGCACGAGTCTTCTCACCTGATAATAATTGAATTCTTTAATTATCTTGCTCTTCCCATACTGCACAAAGGCATGCCATCCCATGTGTAAGTTGGTACCTTCCAGTTGTGAAATTCTTTTATTTTTTAGTAATATCCAATCCAACACCCATGACAAGGGGCATGCATGATGATATAATTTTATGTTGGGAAGTCCTAGTCCCATTCTCTTTTTGGCATCTTGTAAACTTTCCATCTCACTCTGGCCCTTTTTCCAGGCCAGACAAATTTGGACGGGTTTTTATTCTAAATTCTAAATGTGGATTTATTCATTATAGTTGGTATATTTTGGAATAAGAAAAAGATTCTTTCTTTTTCATCATATTCTTTGTTATCATCATGGTTTACTCTCTATTTATTTTTCCCACTACTTCACCATATTCTTTGAATATTTCTTATAGTCTTCCTAAGCATTTTAATGGGTCTTCCAGTGAGACTGCTAAATCATTGACAAAGGCTCTTAACTTAGAAGTTTGACTTTTTGCAGATACTCCTTTTATCTCTGTTTTTCCTTTTCTTATTATTGAACATTTCTAATGTTATCAAGGAAAAGCAATGGGGAGAGCAGGCATCCCTGATGTGTTCCTCTTTAGTTGGGCATGATTTAGTTTTTTCTCCATTGACCAAAATTTGAACTGATTTATGTTGTATAAAGCTTTAATCCAATTGCAGAAATTTTGTCCCAGATTCATTCTATTTAGAATTGCTAAGATGAATTGCCAATTAACATTGGCTTTGATTACACCAATGAGTTTTGAATTTGTCAGGTGGAACTTCAGTTCTTTTTCCTTTTCTTCTAATATTTTTTGTTCATGTTCCCATTTTTTTCTTCTTTTCAAAGTCCTGTTGAATAAACAACCAATATAGGATCACATCCCACATAGTGACAGTGACTATGGTGAATCTATGTGTTCTCCCAAGCTACATGTTTGGTCCTTCGGGTAAACACAAATCCATCAAGCATTTGATGCACCAAAATCACACCTTTTTGGAGCACAGTGCGTAATTGGCTCTTCAGCTGAAAGTTTCTGCAGTGTTAGAACTATTTGTTGTATTGTCTGTACCTATTTACTCTACAGACACCTTACACATGCTTTAGCTCTCTCCCTAAATATTTGTTGTTGTGTGCCTTCAAGTCATTTCCAACTGATGGCGACCCTATGACAGGGTTTTTTGCGGCCAAGAGTGTGTGATGCGCCCATGGTTATCCACTGGGTTTCCATGGCCAACCAAGGAATTGAACCCTGGTCTGCAGGGTCATAGTCCAATGCTCAAATCACTACACCACCCTGGCTCTTCCCTATATAGTATATGTATATTTACTGCTGCTTTTGTCATTTCCTCTCTGGAATTATCTTGGTGTCCAAGGCAGAGTGAGAGCAGCAAAAAGTACTCAAGGAGAACACTGCTAAACCCTGAACCCTGGTCTAAAGGTACAAACAGCATAGTGTTGTAGGAGATGCAAGTGAGATGGAGGGAAGGAACATGAACATTGCCTTATTGTGAGATGGGACGATGGGGAAGAGAGGATGATGTAGCTGTTGTATAACAAACCAATAGCAAGTATCAAAAGACAAATTACTTCTGAAAAAGATTTTTCTAGAATTCAGTCTGTATTTATTTAAAAAAGAAAGTGTCAAAATTAGACCAAGTAGCTGCAACATGTAATTTTTTTTTTCATATCAACCTGTTCATTCTGAAAGTGGAGATGTTTTAGAGCAAGCAATTGTTTGCAAAGGAGAGCGAGGGATAAAAAAAGAAGAAGAAGAGGTAAGGACTGGAACAAGGAAGTAGCTTCTCAATATTTGGCTCTGGCCACCTCTGCAGCAACATAAAGCCTCAGCGCTGCATTCTGTTGCTAGCATATCCAATATGGTACCTATTGTCCCGGTCCCTGACTCCCTTTTGGTCCGCCCCATAGATCCTTATTTAATACAAGAATCAGCAGTTATAACCTTTATACAGTAGCTAATGAAGTCCTATCCTCATAAAAATGCTATTGTGTGCCTTCAAGTTATTTCAGGCTTATGTCAACTCAAATGAAAGCCCTATCACAGGGTTTTGTGGACAAGATTTGTTCAGAGGAGGCTTGCTACCGCCTTCCTCTGAGGCTGAGAAAATGTGAATTGCCCAAGGTCAGCCAGTGGATTTTACAGTTAAGTGGAGATTTGAATCCTGCCCTCAGAGAGTCTTAGTCCAATACTGAAACTACAATACCATAAGGGCCAATATAAAAATTCTAACATGCTTTGCTCAGGAATGATAAAGTTTGGTTTGAATAAGCAATCTGAGTTAATAAATTTGTTTTCCAGCTCATAAAGTGAGAAACTAGTTCCTTCTCCTATGCTTAAAACAATGGTTCCTCATTAGAAGAAAGCAGAAGACTTTGATGCAAGTTTTGAGACAAAGTGTTTTCCAAAGCCAGAAAATAACATGAAGAAAAATAAATTCACACGATTCCATCAGAATATATGGAAAGAGATATGTGGATGTGCGAACACTTGAAAGCTTCAAGTATAAAGTATAATAATCCATCCCCACAATCTCCTTTAATTACTAAATCATTGAATATAATGTTCAATAATAAACAGAAAGCCTATTATCAATTTAAGAAAGAAACCAGGAAAGCAGTACAGAGAAACAGTGCAATTATGCAGTTGGAGGAAATAAATTTACTTTTTCTTCATTTGTTCCCCTGGTTAGCATCATGCTAGCCCAAGGTTTCAGTGTCCTCTGATACCTCCCAAAGCACTGTGCATCCCAGCTATGCTTTCCTTTCACATTCTTTTTCTGGATGGCAGGGATTCCTCAAAGCAAAGCATAGGCCACTGCAATCTTCACTTCTCCAGAAGGGGAAAAAAAATCCTTCATTTTTAGGAAATGAAGATGGTGGGTGGATGCAGGCTGACCAGTTGGTCTGCAGAGCACCCAATCTTCCAGGGGAAAAAATGGGATATGGGAAGACAAGAAAAAAGGAAAAGGGAATCTCCTGTCACTATGGCCTCCTAAGGATGAGAGAGCCATGGGGAAGGATACTGAAGGACTGGGTTGGTAGGGTAGTGGAAATAACCTCGATCAGGGTGGGGAGCAGACTTGATAGGTGGTGGAAGAGAGGGATATTCCTGTGTGTTGTGAGAGGGATACTCCTATGTGTTGTGGGTAGAATGGGTAAGAAATAATATGTGTGAAGAGTGAAGTTCTGGAGAATGATCCATGGTGTGACCGCAGATGTAGGTGGGTAATTCTGGATGAGAAAGGGCACATACAAACATATTTGGCTGCTAAAATAGGCTGAAATTTTTGTCTTGTGGGGAAACTCTGGTTTAGGATTTGTACTCAGGTAGAACCTGTACCTTGTATTTAACCATCTTCTGGTCTATCCAATTTGCCTCCTGTGAAATAAGCATTCCAAGATGAGTCATGTTTACCACAGCCACTCCTTTTTTAATGGACACATCTCTCACCCTCACCCCATATCAAACATGCTGCGACATTGTTCTCAACATTTTCCTAAAATTCAAAATATACATAACTAGCACAAAAAGGTTAGAGACCTCGCTTATCATAAAACCCGGTTTTAGTTTTATGAAACATGGAGAAAAATACAATCCTATACATTTTCTCTACACTATAAACATTTTACACTTCTAATATCCTTCTTTACTAACTCTTTTCTAAACTCAGCCTCTTCCTATTTATTCTTTCCTTGTAGGAGAGATACTTTAGCTCACAATCCTTTCGATTTTCCTTTCCTACACATTTACAAGCTCTACACTAATTTGTTTGAGATGTAGCAACCAAAACTGCTTTATGCAGTGTTTTAAATGTGGTTCTGCCACATACACAATTTACACTCCTGCAATTTATGATATTTCCAATTCAAAATACTTCTTACAATGCATAGCTCTCTCAGCGGATCTGGGCAGTTGAGCAAGTTGGGAGGAGGGTGAAGTGAGACAGTGAACCTGTTTGGAGCTTTTGGTATGGAGTTTGTAAGGAAAAATGGATTAGATTTGGGTTTTTTTACCTGCCTAGGCTGAGGAAATTTTGGGGGGAATCAACTGCAGTCTTACATTGCTGGGAGAGAGTTTCCTTTGCCTGTTTAAAAGGAGGAATGTGAGAAGGAAGAAGAAACTCAAATCTTGTCATTGAAGGAAGAACTATTACATTTAACTTTATAGAAGAGGGGCATGATGGGAAGGAAGAAGCTGGAATCTTGTCACTATTGGGGGAAGGAGTTTCCTTTGCCTGTAGAGAAGAGGAGAACATGAGGGATATGAAGAGACTACAATCTTGGAGTGGGTGCAGAGGGGTTCTTCTGCTTGCTTAGCCAGGGGAGTTAGCACCTGAAGTCTTATTATCTGAAATTGAGATGTTTCTCTAGCTTGGAAAATGTATAAGCTCTGATGCTTTATATGCTTTCAACCTCTCTAAAACTGGTGACAGGCTGAGAGTAATTGTGAACACATCCCACTGATTAAATGATTTTCTATGAAAATAGTTCACCTCATTTATATCGTTCTCAATTCACAAGTCCAGGAACCCAATCCTGATGTAAACTGAGATTTCCCTGTGTATGTAAAGCAACATTAAGATGCAACTGTTGTTACCATCAATCATTTGCCTAATGAACCTTACCATGGATTTTGCCTTTTTCTCAATTGCCACACTTTGGGGTAGTGTTTTTATTAAAATAATAGAAGAGATACATTAATCATGACGAGAGAGTCAAAACACAATTTTATTTTCACTTTGGAAACATTTATTGTGTGAGATTCTTCTAACAGAATACTGTTTGAAGGTGTGGCTCAGTCCTTGTTCACTTGGCCATTTTCTCATCAAACTGTATAGTTTTGTTAAAGTTTTCAGAGCGCCAAGGCAGCATCCTATTTAAGGATTGTTATATTTATCTAATATTCCAAACAGAAATGAGAGATCTGATCAACAATGTGCTTCAATCCTTTATAAAACACAGATGTCACAGTTCACCTTAATCATCCAGGTATGTTTAAAAAGCCTTCTGTAGAATCAGAGCTTCTTTCAGAGTCAAAATATTTTTCATGTTTCTATTGGTGAGATGTAATACATTATTTTTCTTATTTCAGGAGAATTTCCCAGGTTGAGGTGGTGGGCCAAGAAATCCTCCAGCCTGCTTGGTGGCAGCTCGTGAAGGAGCCAGTCCCAACAGCTTCTGAATATTCTGAAAAGAAGCAGAAGTGCAAAAACTGAGTGCAGTGTTGTAGGGGAGCAAAAAAATTGCACAAACCACATTAGCCTCAAGTAACTGGTTCCCTTTGTAGCCTCAAGTAACTGGTTCTCTTTGGTCCACACTTCACAGGTAAGACATACCACTCTATACAAAAAAAATAAAAAAAGCAGGGTTAGTCCATCTTTTAGTAACTAGTCAACTATCCTGCTTGTGAGAAAATATATTTAATGGATACCACTAAATGATCTTGAGTGACTAATGTACAGTATTTCGTGTTAGAACAGAAAGGAAATGAAATGCAAAAGATTCAGACATATAAATCGAAGTGATGAGATTAATGATCTCAGACCAAATATGTACAATGTTCAGAGATATTTTAAATTTTCACTTCCTTGAGGTGGCCAAACTATGCTTTAAAATAGTGGCTCAACTGCTGCTGCTGCTCCCCACTCCCAGGTCTCATGTGGTGGCACCATGATTTCCACATTTCAGCTAAAAGGAACCTGCCTAGGCCCTGCACTCATGGGAAGTGAGAGCAAAGGTTGTGAAAAGGAACAGTGGTTTAAACTGTGTCAATTTATTTTATTTATTTTTAATTTCAAAGGCCTATGAAAGAGAAACTTCACCCTCAGCAAAAGGGGCTTTGAAGTAGTCATGGGATAAACTCAGTTTTCTAGCCCTCCTTCCTTCTTCTTCCTCCACACTAGTCTGCCTATGCAGAAGCACGGGAGGAGGGGGTACAATTCCATTCCATACTTTTGCATAGACAGAGTAGTGTAGAGGAGGAGAGGACAAAAGGATTTATTGAAGTCAATGGGACTTGCAAAGTTAAAATGATGAGAATGAACCTAACATCTCCGTCGCCTCCTCCACCTGCACACCAGTCCATCTATCCAGAAGTATTCCAGATCAGTATCCTGAAAACCCTAATGTGGGATGTTATTGTTAACCTTAATCCATGTTAAACCTAAAATATTTGAAATAGAAATCTACCCCTCTCTTCTGCTAATTTATCCTCTTCTACCACAGCATTAGCCCATATATGCAGAAGTATCCCAAATGAGTATAATCCCAAATCTGGAGTTATCTGTTAATCCTAAAATCTTTGGAATAATCTCTCCCCATTTTCTTGTCTCCTTCTCATCTACATTAGTCCACACCACAGGTTTTGCAATTCAATGTATTGATAATTCTTGGCGTGGCATTTTGCTTTTATTTTATGCAGTTTTCTATAACTACATACACATAACAAAAACATAATGAGAATGGTTTTTCCAGAAAGCTGCATACCTTCCCTTTGATGTTGTCAAATTCCTCTGAAGTTCAAAAGTTCCAGCCCTACTTGGGAACCACATCAGGCCAGTGATGGAGGGGATGTTGTGGTAGATCTCATAACAGGTAGTAGGGGCTGGTATATCTGTGTGTTGTGCACCTGAGGATGGGTTTTGTACCTCATTCTCAAAATGGGTGTCAGGGTTGTCCTCCCCCCCCCCCCGGTCTTCCAAATTTTTAAAGTTCTGTGAAACTCCTCTCTCCTGTTCCAAGTCTGTCATGTCTTTCCAGATTTTCACCCCTTTTCATTTCCCCATCTCCATGTATTCCCTGCCAACTGAATTCAATATCCTCCTCACTCTTCAAACACTTCAGACCCTCTCCTCAAATATTTGCCTTTATTATCGACATTTATCAAATAGACTAGCTTTCCAACAATTTCTGGAACTCTCATTCAAATTTTAGTGGAATCTTTTCTTCTCAAAGGGCTTTTGCAGTTGTGCAGTTTGAGGTGTCTGCTTAAAAGAGCTTTTAAAAGTGGGCATCTGAAAACAGAAAGTGTAATTAGGACAGACCTATGGTAATGAATATAGGTGTGCTCATCAAGCGATGGAGTGTAGTTTCTATTGAGGGCAACTGTATTGCTGTAGAAGAGTTATGTAGGCGATACTTATCATCAGTAGGCAGTCTGAAAAGAGGAAGACTGCATTACGCATGGATTTACCCAATAAAGGTCCTGACCCAGAGTTTGCAAGATCCAGCTATTAACAACAGGATCTACTGGCAGTCTCCCATTCATGGGGTCACCATAACTTGAAGCCAATTTGACAGCAATCTTCAAAAATGGGGATGGATAACTAAATCTTTTCAACTCCAACAGTTTTCCCCACTCAATAGCAATTCCTAAATACTTATTAAATTGTTTGGAGCCAACTCTTAGTTAACGTAATGGTTAAGTATTTCTTTGGCCTAGGGGAGTTGTGAAAAAAAATTACTGAAAGATTGCTGTGAAACAAGAAAGTCTGGGAAACTCTGCTGTAGTGAATTCTTCTAATAGTATGTCACTTTCATTCTTATAAGAACTGGGACACTATAAACCACAAGGACCCCAACAGAACATGCCAGCAAGATCCTTATCATTAAAGTCCAATGATACACCGGAAAAGATACCCTAGATGATCTAATCTAGCCTGGTGAGAATGCTTCTCTAATCTGAGAATACCCTCCAAAAAGCCATTCCTGATTCTACTTCCTGTGGCTGGTTGGCTGGTTTGACACTGTGTAGTACTAGTACACTGTAGCAGCAGTTTGTGGTAGGAACAAAATGGTGGGAAGCTGGTCAAAGCTCACAAAAGCTTTCCCCCTCCCCCATTCCCTTGAGTTTCGCCTCTGTGAGAGTCTTCCCCACTGGGGCAAAACTCATGGGAATGGAGGAGAAATGTGCACACACGCTTTCCCCCCATTCCCTTGCTTTTTCCCTGGGTGGGCTTGCCTTCCTTCTCTGTGCCTGGCAAAACACAAGGGAATGGGAGGAGAACAGGGGAAGGCATGGGCACTTGAGAACAATCAAATTTGTGAAGGTCAGACCCACAAATGTGGAGGGAGGACTGTAGGTGTATATCTAGGATGACAAAAGTGATTAGCAGCAAATACTTATTTTGGTATAAATTTAAGGATTAAAAGTTAGGTGTAACAACTTAATATATGCTATTGGCAGCAAGGGTGGGAACCAATTTTATTTATTTGTAGTACTTATTTTTTGTATTTTTAAAAGTTAATTGTAGTTTTGTTAGATGCTTGTAGTTAGATGCTTGTAGTTTTGTTATTTACTGTCTGTTTTTTCATTTGTAGGGTATTGTTATGTTTTTCCTAGTTTGATGTATTGTTATGTAGTGTTGCTGTCTGTTTTTTAGCAATAGCAATAGCATGTTTATTTCTATACTGCTTATCAGCTAAGTGCTCTCTAAGCGGTTTACAACGTGTTAGCTAATTGCCCCCAACAAGCTGGGTACTCATTTTACCGACCTGCGGAAGGATGGAAGACTGCAGTCAACCTGGAGCCTGGCAGGATCAAACTCACAACCTTGTGGCTGCAGTATCGCCATTTAACCACTGTGTCACCAGTGGTTTTTACGCCCCTCCCTCCCCAAAATACCCATGCATCCTTCACATTCATTCTATAAAGAGCTGCTTGATGGTTTGAGAGGAAATTCAATTAAGTCCACAAGTGGATTGCACCATACACGTTTTAAAGGCTTTGTTGTCAATGCACATAAGAAATACAGTTCTCCCTCCACATTGGCAGGTTAGAGACTCGCGGATTTGATTTTTCGTGGGTGGCTTGGCTTGCCTTCCCCATGCCCCTTCCCATTCCCTAATGCAGATCTGTTAGATCTCCTCTCCTACCCTTCCCCCGCCAACTATGGTACCAGCAGCTAGTGGGAAAGTAAAATGGGGGGGGGCATCTCCTTTGCCCAGCTCACCTTCCAGACAGCTGAGGGCTCCATCACGCCAAGGGTGGGGGCAGAGGGAAGTGGGAAGGGTGACCTCGCACTCTCTCTCCTGCTTCCCTGCGCTACCGGAGGGATCCCACCAGGCGAGTGGCAGAGGAAGTGGGGAGGGCCGTCTTGACCTCCCCACTCTCCTCCTGCATGCCCCCTGTAAAATTGCCTCAGGGGAAGCATGAGGGGAGCACAGTCTCACTCTCCCTGCTCTTCTCCGGCCTGCCACGGGCACGATCCTGCGGGGAGCGGGTGGGAGAAGGATGCAGGGAGCACAATCTTGCTCTCTCTGCTCTTCTCCAACCTGCCACTGGCATGATCCTCTTCTGCTCTGGAGGAGGTCCACAGGGGCATGCAGGACCAGCAATTGCCCAATCCCTGCATGTCCCGCAGCCTCTGCTCGCATGGGTGCTCTGGAGGAGGCCCACATGGTTGTGCAGGGCTGGTGATAGGAGTATGGTGTCTAGATCAAGGGAGGTAATGGTACCACTCTATTCTGCATTGGTTAGGCCTCATTTGGAATACTGTGTCCAGTTCTGGGCACCTCAATTCAAGAAGGATATTGACAAGTTGGAACGTGTCCAGAGGAGGGCGACCAAAATGGTGAAGGGTCTGGAAGCCATGCCCTATGAGGAACGGCTTAGGAAGCTGGGCATGTTTAGTCTGCAGAAGAGAAGGTTAAGAGGGGACATGATAGCCATGTTTAAATATTTGAAGGGATGTCATGTCGAGGAGGGAGCAGGTTTGTTTTCCACTGCTCCAGACACTAGGACAAGGAGCAATGGATTCAAGCTGTAGGAAAGGAGATTCCACTTGAACCGTAGGAAGAACTTCCTGACGGTCAGAGCTGTCCGGCAGTGGAACATGCTGCCTCATAGTGTGGTGGAGTCTCCTTGTTTGGAGGTTTTTAAGCAGAGGCTGGATGGACATCTGTTGGGAATAATGCATTGGTGGATGTTCCTGCATAGCAGGGGGTTGGTCTCAATGGCCCCTGGGATCTCTCCCAACTCTATGATTCTATGATTCCCTGCAAGCCCTGGGGCCTCCGCTTGCTGGCAGCAGCTGGCAGGTGCATGCAGAGAGGGCAATCGCCCATTCTCTGCATGCCCTTGGCCGCTGATGATGCGACTGGGCTCCCCATCTCGCAGCAGGGGGCAGGAGGGCGAAAGGGAGGAAAGGTTTTTTTCTCCCTCTCCCATGTCCTGCCCACTGCCAGCGATGGCTGGCGTGGCCACGTGTACAGGGAAGGAGGGGTGCTGTGGAGGAGTTATTCACAGTTATTTCACTTTCGTGGGGGTTCTCTGCACATATCCCCCGCAGATATGAACAGCCTACTGTATTTTCAGCAATGCAGCTACAATTTTCACATTCTGAAATGGTGGGAAGAGCCTTGGATGTCCTGTCAACCCTGACAGAAAGGATTTTACACAAAACAGTTCCTACTGCTTCAGAGAACATTTAAAGAAACCATGCAGTTCTTCAGAGACAATTGCATATTTCATTCAGAACTATTAGTTCTTTCTCTCGGTCCTGCCACCATCCCAGGCTTGCCTTGTTAGGACACAGCAGAGAGCCTTCTCGGTGGCTGTTGACACTCTGTGGAATGCTCTTCCACAGGAGGCTAGGCTAGCCCACTGCCTGGTTTCCTTTTGTAGGTAAGCAAAGATATTTTGTTTTAAGCAGACCTTCAATGGGTTAGCTGGAGACCTTTTTTTACTTATTTTTAGCTGTTTTTAAAAATCTATTGTTATATAATTTTATATGTTTTTAATGTTTTAATCTACTAATATATAAAAGTAAAAGTTTGTTTGTCTGTCTGTGTCAGATGAGAAGACCTCATATGATTGGCTGCCTAAGAAGATTCTATGGAATCCTGGGGTTTGCAGTTTAGGGAAGGGTATTTAAACTTCTCAGCCAGAGAGCTCTTAATAGGCCAGCTGCTATGGAGATGAGGCCTAGCAGGAAGGAAGAGGGCAGCATATTCCCTCAGGAACCCAACCTCTCTATGCTAGTAACTGAATACAGATTGGATTGGGGGAAAGTTACAGGTACTGAACAAGACAGTTTGGGGAATTACAGACACAGGATCTTAAATCTTTCTAACAAGTATTATGTGTGAGAAAATAAAATCCCAGGCAACACCAGGTATATATGCTAGTTATTTATATGCTTTTAATGTTTTTTACATGTTGGGAGCCACCTTGGGTCCCATCTTGGGAGAAAGGCAGCACATAAATGCAACAAATAAATCAATAGATTTATACTAGGAAGATGTGGGTTCAAGACACTATCTCTTAACCTAAAACTTATCTACAGGGCTGTTGTGAAGATAAAATTATCAAACATATGCTGTTCTGAGTTCAGTGGTGGAAGGGTGGCCTAAAATGTTTGGCACAGCTATGTCCTATATGTAAGCAGAGATGAACTTTATGTGCTTGGATCTTCATGCTTGGAGTATGGACTTAAAGAAACTAACTGACATAAATAGGACCATGTTGTAAGTTGTGTAAATGCTTTATTTAGTTGCAAGTAAATATGTTCATTTACAGCAGGGATGGGCAATTCCAATATGTCCAGAGGTCAGTCTGGACCCTGTGCTGGACAGTTTTTTAACGTAGACAGTTAAATGCCCCCAAATAAACACAGCAAAACAGAAGAGACTGGAAGCCCACTTTTTTTTAAAAGTGTTTTTCATGCTAAAAGGCAACTCTCTACTTCCAAAGGCTTTCTAGGACATTTAATTCACCTTTTTTTTCACCAGAAAAATAGTGGCCCAAAGGTGTTGCTTAGAAATAAGGGGCCACACACAAAAAAAAGTCCTATAAGGCCAAACACATCCTGAGGATTTAGTGCAAACAGTTAGAATGGAAATACATATCTACCTTCACAATTAGCTCAATTATGGAAGAGACTGGAAAAAAGCCTATGTAAGGCAGTCTTTAATTAGGGAAGGTGTAAAAAGCCTGGGGTAAAGCAGCAGGGGAAAAAAAAAACCCAGGGGACAGGATGTAAATCTTCACATCACACCTAGGCCAGATGTTGGTCAGTATTCCCAGACACCTAAAAACTAGTTCATATAGCACTTCACACCCTCAACAGGAAGGCAGGAAGAACTGCAAGTCAGGACTGACGTGCCAAGGGGAGATGGAAACTGCACAGAGGAAGTTGCGCACTGTAGAAGGTATTTCTTAGGCAATATCAGCCTCAGGTCAGAAGAGGATGATGCTGCTGCCAAGGCTCAAAATACTTCCTCAACATGAAAGCCAAATCAGCCCCATAATACACTACACATTTTTTCATTTTATCAAAATCATCATCTCATATGTGCCTTCCCAAAGTGTGAAGTAGTCAAATGTCTCTTTTCTTTCCCAGGCAACATAAAAGCAAACAGAAGGAAAAGCAGTTCTGTTATTTCATTGTCTCTTCAGTGGTTTCCACTATTTCTCCTCTCCAAATTTGTTCAAAGTATACATTATACAGTTTCTGCTACCCTACACCCAGCCTCACAATTAAATTATTTTCCACCTGTAGGTAAGCTAAGAATACCTTGCTTGTCTCATTTTTTTTAAAGTGGACAAAGTACTTGAGTTTCTTTTAAGCCTGCTCCTTCCCATCTTGGGAGGAAAAAACTGCTTTCTGCAGTAGTATAAAATCATGGGGAACAGACATATCCATGGTTTAAACCTAGGTTATTATGCTACATTAGGGATGGTGAACTTCACCTTCAGATGTTAGAAATACAGCTCCCATTATTCATGTTCACTGGCCATCCTGTTTAGGGCTAGGGGGAGCAAGAGCTCATCATGTGAAGAGTTATAGTTCCTCCCCAACTCCTGTACTATACCGTCTCTAGCACAAGCTCTTCTTGAAAACCTCTAAGAAAGGAAATCCAAAACCTTCCCTGGGCAACATATTCTACTGTAGAACAGTACTGTTAGTAATATAAATTGGTTTCTTGATATTCTGCGTTTGGGAAGTGGGGCAAGAGAAGATACAGTGGTGGAAACAGTCCTAGATATTGCAGAAAAAGAGGTCTAACTGTGTCTTGGGCACTTGCCCCTCTAGACCATATTTAGATTAATATAACATCCTGGCTTCACTGATGTTCTGGAATAAAGATCTGGATGGCGAACCGCAAAATATCTGCCTCTGATTGCCTGGATAAGCATGCTGTTATGTTTAGGGGAAACATGAATGGAAGATGCTGAGACATCAACCTCTCCAGTCTCCCATCTCTGTTGTCTAGGACTGAGACTATATCAGCAGGCACAATCTCCTTGTCCTGGTGCCCCATCCAGCATTCTGCCAATTTCAGATGGGTATACCTAAAAGTGGGAATAAAGGCCAGGACAGGGATCCCACTGATGTATCCATCTACCCTGCTACCCCGCAATCTCTGAGGCTGAGCTAGTGGTAATGGGTCTGGTGCTGGGAGTCTCCTACACTGACACTGCGAAGTTCAATATTTAGGACATTTTAACCCCCTGGGCTCCGTTCTTCTGGTGCCACATATTTGAAGTGAGGTGTGGTTTGTTACCTACTGTTTTTTGTGCTAAGTAGAACAGTGATCCGGAACTGCAGCAAGTTAAAATAGTTCTTTTATCACAGATCTCTACCTGCAGGGTTTAGTTTCCTGTTCTTCTGCAGGAATAAAGGATCTACCAATATGGAACCACTGTTATATGAAAAGCTTCCTGTTTGGACTCCTTAATTACATCCAAGTAGAACTGCCCAAATACCTCAAGTGTGTGCCCACAAAACCGCTATCCTGTGATGTTTTGTGAGCTGAACAGTAAGTCTCGGGCCTTTAATCTATTCTATGAAGAACACGAAATTGGTAGATATTCCCCACAACGCATCTATGTCATTTTTTAGAGTATGTACCACAGGAAGACTGGACAAACCTATCCCACTACTTGCAAATAATTATTTGGAGAATTGTGGGAAGATTTCTACTCATTTCAAATCTAACATTCTGTTAGATATCCACTAAATCTCCAATAAGATACCATCAAAGCACAAAGGATGCTGCTGCCCACATAAGAAGTTGCACTCATTCACTAGAAACAAACATAGTCAAGATCACAGGGTTGATCAGTCTTGATAGGAGAAATCCCATAGGTGCTGATCTTGTAGATTCTGAAGATCTGCATAAGTTATAGATGCACCCCGCAGAAGTAAAGGGCACAGGTAAAATAAAACAATACAACACTCACCTGTCGAATAGACATGGTACAGAGAATGTAGAGGAAGATGAAGGAACAATCTGTGTAATCCTCACCCAGAAGATTACGATGGGACAAGCCCTGGATATAGGAAAGTGGTACAAAAGGAAGTTTGGCAACCACTCGGCCATCAAATCTGGGAAAAAACATGATGCTCCTGGTTAACCGTGCAGCTCAACACAAGATATCAGTTTGCATACAAACTTAACAAAGCCTCTGACAAAGAAGTTCCTTTTTACAAAGTCTTTTTACACCTGCCCAGTCCCCACTTCTTTCTCTTTATCTTCTGATTACTCTTTAAGTTTTTTAGCAGTATTGGCACAGGAAGGATAATGAAGAAGGGCAGGAGTAACAAAGCCTTTCAGTATCAGATTGCAGCAGTATGTCTGTAGCAAACCATTCAGTAAATTCTGAACTCTGAAAGAATGGGATGCTATTGTAGCCAGTCCTACTGTAGTTGTGTGGGCCTGCCGAAGGCAAGGTAAACAGCAGCTCCTTCTAGAACCCTTCACTGAAAATGTCTGAACAGTAAAACTGAGAGAAATGGAGATAGCAGATAAACCTTCATCAGCTCCCCACAGCATGTTAAGAAAGCATTTGTAAATATGGCCACGGAATGCATGAGAAAAGTAGAGACTTGTGAAAGAAAAAAAATATCTTTGGATACATTTTGGAAGAAACTTTTAAGCGGTCTCTATGAGGTTCAAAATGTTTCTATTTATTTATGCAAGGCTTATTGACCCGATTCTGTCATTTCACATGTGTATATTGTTAATTTTGAATAAAAAATGCTGAAAACATGTTGAAACCTTTTTGTGATGTAGGAACCTATCCCTATTCTTATTTCTGCTGCTGATACCAAAATTTCTGTTAAAGAGATAATGACCAGGAACACGTTGACTTCATTAACTGAGGTATACTTGTACTTAATACCTATCTTACCCAACACACAAGCTCTCAGGCTTGCTTGCAAAGTGGAGCTAAAACCATAAAATGCAAAAATATAGAAATGCTTGAAAGGCAACAAGAGCAGCTACAAAATAAAACCAAAGTAAGAACCAACAGTAAGCTAAAAATCTAAAAAGTATAAACACTTGTTTTAAAACAAAAAAAGGGCTAAAAGGGCTGTTGTTGGACAGTTGCCCTAGCCCATGGTAAAGAATACTGGCAGCTGCAGTCCAACAGCATCTGGGAGACCCACATGGTTCCTAATCCTCCTGCAAGTTAGGAGCCAAGCAAGCTTCTCTGGGAAAAGGTACTCCATAACCATAATATCAGCACTGAAAAAACCTTTTCTTTAGAAGCCACCTCCCTTAGTCTGTTTTGTGGAAATAATGAAAGAAGAACCCCCTAGGATCCAGATAGGTATACAAGCGAAGAGACAATCCTCGAAATTAATGTTCCTTCACATTATCCAGAGGGTCTTAGATTTACGATGAACCATGAAACAAAGACACTCCATTTTAACCTACACTACCCTAGAGTACCAGTTACACTGCACATTTTTTGCACATTTTGAGCCCCAAACACACTTCCTGCTGTTGAACTTAAGTTTAGATTTGATTCAAAACAAAGGTAAAGTCTTAAACCATCTGTGATTTCGCAGGGTATATATTAAAACTCTTTTTTTCAGTCCAGGACAGGAAGGTATTTCAATTGCTGTTAGCAGGACTCTCTGAGATAAGTTACTGGTCTACAACGGTGGCCTGGGACTGAACGGGGAACCCTCAGGCCCAAAGAGATAGTCATTGTTCAGGCCACCTAATGCTAACAGAGCAACAGCTTGTACAGCATGTAAGATAAAGTACAAACATCTCAGCAAAGAAACACCCCGCCCCCATCCACAGACAGACATATAAAGATATATAGGAAAACATTTCAAAATCCCAAGAAAGCAAGCCTAAAGACAAGCAAAAGATAAGAAAACCTATTTCAAATTCCAGGGAGATGCAAAAGTGCATCAGAAAATTAAGGTTACTTTGGGGTGTAAATGCTGAATTCAGATCTGTGCTAATCAGAATTTCCAAATGGAAATCTCTCATGCTGCATAGTTGTATTTCCTCTCATCTTGCTCAATTTTAGCAGGTGCTTCTGGTGCAGTAAACTCTTAAATTAACGATTTTTCCTGCTGAGACACAAATTCAACTACAACTTCCAACAAGTGCCAACCCTACTGACAGCCAAGGTATTTTGGCAGAAAGACTAGAAGCGGATGTTTGTCTCTCTTTGATAGCCCCACAGTGTTGTAGAATTCTACGTGATTCCTGTCTCCTCTTTTGGACACAGCTAAAAAGAGGAAAACAAGCAGGAAATGTTGAAGCGGAGGGCCCCATGTCTTCGTCACTGTAACAGATGAAGACGAAAGGCAGGAACATTAACAGTCTAAGAAGCAGTGGGAAATCTATGTCAACTGCTTTTTCTTGACCTCAATAACCTAATCACCAAAATGAAAATGACTCATTCTGAGAGTTTTTATGAATGCCCTTTTCTCCATCATGGCAAACAAATTCTATTTTGCTAACCTAGCATTATCTTATCAGAGTAGAGGGGCAGTTAAATACAACCAGTCACACATTCAATGTGGACTTGCCAATGTTTCTTATAGTAAATACTGGACATCACATAAAGGCTCCAATAATCCCCGAGAGCTGAGGCTATTCCACTCTCTCAAAGTTAGAAGTGTTGTGGTTCTTCCATAGTCATTTCAGTTGTATATACTAGGAAATTCACCTACTGCTTAGGTAAGCACTAAAATTTACAGTGGTATGTGCAAATTTCCTTTCCTATAATCGTTAACCACAAAGCCTTCCATGCTATATGGTAATGATTTCCAACCTTTCCATGATTTTTAAATTTCAAAACAAAGAGAAGACCAGGAGATAGCTAAGAGTCAGGGCTCATATAATTGATGCAATACCCATGTGCATATCCTTTTTCCAGTGATGGCCCAATTAGCAATTACTCTTCTTCCTCACTGGTAACACACAATTCTGTGCACGGTATATTGAACAAACTTTTCATGTTGGCTACCAAGAAGCAATATCCATAGCAATTCCTGTTTGCCTGAACATATTACTTCCATATAGAGACCAACACTAGTGCAAGAGCTGGAAGCAGTGACAGCCGTATCTTGGCCCTCTGAGCCCCCACACTAGGAGTTCATGGAAAAAAGGAATGATAATGGAAAGAGATTGTCAAGTTACTCCTCCATGAAAGACTAGCTGTATGGTATCACTCAAAAGACCTACTATAAATGCAGTTCTTAGGTATAGTGAGCACCAGAAAATACAAAGAAAGAAAGAGACAGTTAGCTTTAATAACAACTATTTTTTTTAGAAGTGGAGAGGTACCCACTTACATAGAATTGAACATTCCCATCAGAGCGGTGAAACAAAAACCGATTGCAAACATAGACTTCATGCGAACCTGTAAGTGAAAGAACAAGCGAGGAATCTTATTAAAGTCTGAGAAATTCCTAGGGCCAACAGCAAATCCCAGCTGAAAAGAGTAAGTCCATTAAACATTTCTAGCTGAAGACTCCATAAACAGTCAAAGCTCTAGAGCAGACTTCTCCAATACATTGTTCTCCAGATGTAGCACTGCTGTTGTTAACTGACATCAAGTCAACTTCAGGTTAGTGCTCCCCACAAATGAAAAGCCTCCAACTTAGGGTGACCTTATGAATAAGAGATCTGCTCAAGTCTTGCAGACTCAGGGCCGTGGCTTCCTTGGTTAAGTCGATCCATCTGCAATATGGTCCTCCTCTTTTCCTACTACCTTCTACCTTATCAAGCATTACTGTCTTTTCTAGTGAGTCATCTTCTCATGATATGCCCAAAGTACGACACTCTCAGTTTAGTAATCTTGGTTTCTAGGGAGAGTTCAGGCTGTAGAGCTCTTCTCCAGCACCTGTAGTCTAAAACATCTGAAAGGTGCCATATTAGGAAAAGCCTGCTAGAGAGTTGAGCCAGGAAGCATTGTAACTCTCCAACATCCACATGTCAATTTATTCCCTGTTTAAGTGAAACAAAGTAGATTTGGAGCCTTTCTGGGGAATTTCACAACAGGGTTCTGTCACTGAAAAGATCTCGCAGTAGCCACCCACCTCAAGGGACCTCTGGTAACGTCCAGGCAGATATATATGGGAAAAGAAACTTATTCTAGTAACCTGTCCTCAAGCAATTTATGCCTGATAAATATTCAGAACCAGGCCCGGGTGCAGATTGTCAGCCAGAACAAGTTCCAAGATCATGATATAAATGTATCATCCAGTCCCAGCTATTATAAGTTCGGCATCCTTACTCTGAATTATGAATTCTGTTCATAACTAATAAGAGATTTCTAGCTGATTTCCCACTTATGCACCAGTGTAGTTGGCATTCATTAGATCAAACCAATAGAACTGGCAGACACTGTAGGTGCATGCTTAGAAAAGAACCGTTTATCTAACCTGTGAAACAGCCCTTTTCAGTGAAGGAGGGAATGATTATCCTGCAATATGGATTGGTTTCCACCTTCTCCCTGATAGGCAGGAACAAAGGAAGTTGTCTTGAGAGAGTCCTCTAGGGGAAGCAACTCTCTCCGTGTGGTTAGTTGTGTTACAGCTCTGAAGCTCTGGAAAGAATCTAGGTAAGTAAATTTTTAACCTAATACACTAGTAAACTGGTCTAAGCACCCTCAGGTAAGAATGGTATCCACACCTCTCCTTTTTTATTACAGAAGAAACAGGGAAAAGCGAAACAGCAATAACAGTCAAACAAGGAACAAAAGAGACTGCTCGGTAACACCCAATAGGTAAGTGACCCTCAAAGGGGTATTCTGTTCCATTCCAACCCTGTACTAACTACGAACCAAACTTTTTCCCCGAGTGGCAGCCACCAACCCAAGGTGAGAAGGATATTAATCTCTTCTTCTACTGAAAAGGACTGTCTCATAGGTAAGACAAATAGTTCTTTTTCCAACGGAGAGGGGAGGAGCATCCTGCAATTTGGGATGTACAAAAGTTCCCTTAGTAGGGTGGGGCAACTGGCACTGGGGCAGTTGAACTGGGGCAAAGAAATGCTCAGTGATCTGGCTTCAGCATGTATGTCCAGTCCCCTAGCACAACAAGTGAGAGGACTCCAACATCACTGCCAAGATCAATCCAGTCAGGCCAGGAATTGAGACTGTTAAGCAGTGGGGTAAGCAGTACACCAACAGAATCCCTATTCTGACTCTGCTACCAAATTTCAATATATTTGAACCCAGCAGACTTCAGGACAGGGAACCTCGTTAGGCAGATGGAGTCATGATGGAATACTGCAACGCCACCTCCCTGCCCCTCAGACCTTGCTTGTTGCTATAGAAAGAACCCAGAGGTAGAAGCTGAGAGAGGTCACCCACCCACCTCTATTTCTGTAATGCATGCTCATCCAGGATAAGATCCTAGATGCTAACAATTTCCCCATCTACTGACTTGGCATTCAACAACAGGATTTTCAGCCCAGGGGCCCACTGCCAAGGCTATCCAGATTATTTTAAGTAGGGGACAGTGCATGGGCAACGAGTATTCTATGGCTTTCCCTCTCCCATGATCACAGCACTGACTTCCCAGTACATAACTTCCTCTACCTATTACCAAGGCATTGGCTACTTCCTGGATCAATTCCCCTCCCATACTCCTCATGTAATTCATCTTCCTTGTTTCTTTAGCCAGTGAACAGAATATTTTAAGACTACAACTGAAAGCAAAAGCAAACAAACTACTCCTTTACTCTGAAATAGTGAATGGGCTCTCAAGCTCACTCCATTCCCCAAAAGTCTACTCCTCTGTGGGGGCCATTCCACTGGTAGCCTGGAGACCTGGTCCTGTAGGTAATGAGTGTAAGGTAATGAGTGTCTATAGAGACAGAGGTAGAAAGAAGCACACCACCAGTGCAGACAGGCAGAAAGGAGAAAGATCTCTCTCCTTTCTGACTGGTTCTTGGAAGGTAGACCACCAACAGTACCAAGTGCTGTAGGCTATATCCAGAGGAAGGCAATGTAAACTACTGCTGAATAACTATTGCATACAAAAACCTAGAGTAGAGATGCCATAAGCTGGAGCTGACCTGAAGGCACACAACAACAACAACAACAACAGGAAATTCTACACAGGCATTCATGCACATAGAGAAAGAACTAAACATTAGCAACAATGAAGGTCTCATAAGTAAAAAAGTAAAAAAATTGATTACAGGTACAGTGAGGAGTGACCATATCACACCGATATTAAAATCACTCCTCTGGCTACCAATTAGTTTCCAGGTAAAATACAAAGTGTTGGTTATTATCTTTAAAAGCCCTACACGGTTTGGGTCAAAGTTACCTGCAGGATTGCCTCTCCCCCATACAATCAGCCCCATACACTCAGGTCCTCTGGGGACCATTTGCTTAAACTAGTCAGGACTAGACTGGCAATGGTCATCCAGAGGACTTTTCATCAACTGCCCCTAGACTGTGGAATGACCTGCTGGAAGAGATTCGACAGCAAAATATGCTGGCTGAATTTTAAAAAGTACCAAGGACTTATCTCTTCCAGCAGGCCTACCCAGTCTATTCTGTACCCTGCCTCAAGCCTTGGGGAAAGGTGGGTAATAAATAAAATATTACTACTACTACTACTACTACTACTACTACTACTATTACTATTACTAAAAATATCCCTGCAGAAATAAAATGAAAAGAGAAAAAATAAAATGATAGATTTTGAAATTCTGACACACTATACAACTCAATATTAAATCAGAAGCACTTCTAGCTGTTACATAAAGTAATGAATTGAGAAAAAGATTCTGGATATTTAGCTATGTCACTTTTTCAAACAACCTAAACTGACTACAAAACACAATCCTAATCCTAAAAAAAGTGGGGGGTTAAAGGGATACACACATGACTTCCAAACTCCCCAGAAAGGTTATTGTATAACATTCGAAGCATAGTTCTACAAAGCTAAACATTAGTATATCCATTTAAACTTATTCAATATCTAATAAAAGTTATATAGAAATATATAAATTATCCAATAATATGATAACAGTATTAATGTACTTACATTCAATATACCGACTACAAACCTGTGCTATATTATTTCTAACCGTATTGTTCAAATTCCACCGTTGAAAATCTCCTCCAACAACGTCTCAGGTACTTTACCACCATTTCCCATTCTTTCTTAAACTTGCTCAGTGCCCCTTCTTTACTTAAAATAGTCAACTTAATCCATCTCTGCCATGTTCATTAACCTCATCATCCAATCCTCTTGAGGTGGTATTGTGAGATCCTTCTACCTCTGGGTATAGAGTAATCTTGCTGCTGTTGTTATATATTGTAAAATTCTTCTCAAGTTCTTGTCTGACCATCAATCAGTTCCAATAAAAAAAAAACCCTATGTCATTCTGTGTCTCATTGCAGAGCCCTTCATAAAATATACCCAAAGATTTGAAGGAGGACCTAGCAGACCTGTCGGTCCCACTCACTACCTCTCTCTGGCACCAGACATTCAGCTCTTCTGAAACCAAAGCTTCCACAATGCTTTGGCTGTGTCAAAGTTCACTTAGCTTCAGAGGATGGAGGGACAAAACATACCTCAGGCTGAGGATATCTGAGCCAAACCCAGTAAACCAAGCCAAATCCAGCTATTTGATGGAGGTAAGAACAATGAGGTCGTGTGTGAACCAGGGACCCTTTCATTCTGGTTTTACAGCTGTTTTAAATGCAACATCCCACAGAGGGTGGAATAAGGTCACATCCTATTTGTTGTAATGTATACAAGCTCAATATATTGATTTTCCAAGTAAGCTGCCCCTATGATTCAGGATCTATTCAGTATGCTATGCCTCCTTACCATTGAAAGATCCCGGTTGTTGTTCTTCAGTTTCTCCTCTTGCCTCTCTGAAAAACAATGAGGAAAAGGTTACTGTGTGTTACAAAGTCAGGAATTCATTTCCAACAGGGTTGTAACAAACAAACGTTAAGGGAAAAAATATAGCACGAAAAGGAGACTTTGAACCACTTCCTTGTTCAACAAAAAGGCACACTGGAAGGCTGAGACACTCAGTCCAATACAAACATGTCAAGATTACTATCTCATTATAGGTGATATGACAGGGAGAAGACAACAATCTCCTTCTCTTCAAACACTCAGTGAATACAAGTGTTGAGCATCTTCTCTTGTAGTGAAGCTCAAGACTGGCTATGCAGAATAAATCAATCTGCACAAACATAATTATGATTACAATGTTCTTGATAGTTCTTGATAGTAAGACCACAAAGAATAACTCCAATTCATGGGAACTCTATTACTACTCATCAACTTCAGGAGCAGTGACGCTGTTTATTCAATTTTGGACAGAAAGAAGACAAATGAAAATATGGAGAAGCTTTCTCCTTGATTAGTAGCATATTTTTTTTATCTCTGGAAAATCTTCTGTGGCTTCTATTTCAGTATTTACCATTATTTGTGATATGTCCTTTTTTTTTTTTTTGGAGAAGAGCAGCGTATAAATTGTTAAAATAAATAAATAAGTTGCTGTTTCACAGTACTACTTTGTTTTACAAATAATATTTTACAATGTCCTAGATAAAAATTCCATCACTTGAAGCAGCCTCTTTCCATATATAGTTTTTCACAAGGCAAAGTTTAATAGCTGATTTCACATATTACATTAAAGCAGGAACATGAATTCTCAATATATCTGAAATGATAATCATTCCCTACACCTCCTATCTATGAAAAATAACAAGGACTCTTCAGAAAACTAGACACACACACATATTCAACTCCAGATCCCAGAGATTACCTATTTTCTTCTTCTGCTGCCGGCCAGCTGATTCTGTTATCGTCTCCTTCTTTTTTTCCACTGCAGAGATTAGACAATAGAGTTCTTTTCATAAAGAAAGCACCTCCCTTTCTTTTTGCTTCCTAGACTTGAAAAAAAATCTATAACAAAAAACCAAATCAAACGGGTACAATAGTGAAAACTAATGGAATGTAGAAATATCTGGTTTTGTCAAAATTTCAGGTAAGTGTCAATATGGATGTAACATGTTTCATGTAGTCAGCTTTGCATACTGATGACATTTTGTAACTGCTAACATTTTCTTTCTACATGCTTCTTTAAAGGTATCTGTCAATAGACCCTAGTCTGTTCTCTAGACTCTAGTCCAAGGTTTCATCACCAAGCTTCCCTGGAACACTAAGGTTCTGCGAGAGATTGTGATTTTAGATAGAAACTTTTTTGTGGTAGATATATTAATTTTTATGTGGGGTTCTGAAAATGATTGCAAAGGTCCCTCCAGGGTATAAGGCACAAGAAAGGCTATCTCTAGTCCATACAAATTTATGCCACAGTATAGATTGTTAGCCTTTGAAGGGGTACAAGACTCTTTGTGCTGAGCTGTCATTAAAAAACTACCACCATCTTTTTCCCTGCCATATAAAGTAAATGACAAACATTCATAGTTTCTTTGGGTCAATTTCATATATTTATTTTACTCATCAGATGTGTTTTATTATGAATCCAGTGCTGCCTTTAGCAAAATGTGTCCTTTTTTTTTATTTTTTTTTGCCATGGAACAATATGCAAGATATCTAAAGGCTTTTTGAAGCAGAACATTTAGTATACATTGCTGATTACTCATTTTCAAAATAAACTTAAAACCAAGATACATAAAAATGTTTTTGTTGCTTGCTGTTAAGAGAAGCCTGAAGCATCTTTAAAGTTATGAGGGTAGAATGCTAGCGAAGAAAATCTGATGTTTCAGAATATACTTCAGCAAGTATCACAGGCTGGCCTCAACATATCCAGACTGTTAGCTTGTACCTTACAGTGTCATTCAACTTGATATTCTACAGTCTGCAGCATGACACTGAGTCAGTGCAGTGAATCAGCTGGAAGAAAACGAGCGTGGTATGAATTTTGATGGCAAAATACATATTGTTGATTACAACAGAAATGCCTCCTTACAAAATGAATTTTGTGTCAACTTCGTAATGAATAACATGTCCTATGACATGCCTAATCAGTGCTTTGGAGGAGGGGCATACTGCCTATAATCATGACAACAGGGTAATTTATAATATTAAAAAGTCTTGCTGGTGCAAGGGAACAATTCCTACCCTCACTTGCAGGGGTTTGTAATCAATGCAAAAACTGTACAGAATCACAATGTGAAACTGAAGCACCTAAGGGTGACACTGAAGGCCACAGGCATTCAGTGAAGCCAAAGTTGAGCCAGGATATTTGTTATGCTTAAGCGTTACGCTGAATTGGCTAATTATTGTTTACTGGTCAGGATATTTGGTGTTCAGTGAATGTTTATTTATTTAAAATATTTTTATATTTCCATTCATCATGAAACCAAGGGCACTTTACAAAATCTAATTTTCAAAATCTTATATATCACATAACCCTAGCACCAGGACAACGGAATTACTCCCCGCACACAGTATTAGATAAGGTTTTCTTTAGCTCCAAGGACAGCATCCTATGGGAAGAGTGGTTTGTTTGTTTGTTTGTTTGTTTGTTTATTATTGGTCACAGAAACCACAGAGAAACCAGATTAACTGGCACTAGCCACATCTTTCAATATAGAGTTCCTGACAAGATGAAAAAGCTATCTGGTTCTCTTTTGCCTTCAAAACACAGACCTGCTGCCCAAGTTGCTGCAGCACAAATACTCTTCCTGTTGTTGAAGTGCATTCACAAGATCAGAAAAGCCATTATATAGTGGACTCTCTGTATACATGACCTCTGGATCTGCAAATTCCAGCAATTGGAGAGCATTGTGTTCTAAACCTAAAATGGAGGCAACATGAACACAGATGCACTGAAATGTCCATGTGGATGTCACCACCATTTAATAATATGGGAGATGAGCATTTGTGTTTTTCACCATTTGTAGGGGGGATCCTGGCCTTGAAGCATGATCCTTTGAGAATCTCTTCTGAGCACACTCAGCTGAGAAAAAGAAGCTTGCTAACATCTGAACAGAATTTTGGAAATACTTGTACAACTGATGATGTGCCAAATTTGAAACAAATGTTGCCAAATAGAACCAAGGAGTTTCTATCAAAATGATTTTATAAGCCTTTTTGATAGCATTTTAATACAGTTCTGCTGTATTTAAGGATGTTTATATATATTTTACATCTTTAAAGTATTTAAAGATATAAGGAGGATGTCAGACTACTTGTTTTAAAACCCTGAGACTCAACTCTCCACTTGTCTATGAGTAGTTTTTTTTAATGTTTCCTGAAACACAAATGTAAGGTTACATATTTATGTATTACAAAAATGCAAATAAATGCACACATTTAAAAAAAAACATTTGAGAGCATCTCAGATTGCTTTAAGTCACTTCTGGATGACGTTGCATTTCATATTCTGTTATCCTGACTTCTGGGGGTCCCTTGGGAGACACCTTGATCGGCTCCAAAAACGCAAAGATTGGGGAAATTAGTGGAGCATTGGCTGTAGCCAAACGGGGGGCAGGGTAACCCTGCAGAATCTTTTACCCAATTTTTATGGCATCAGACCAAGTGAAAAGCCAGACAAAAGTACCAATAACTGGATTTTGTTAACAAATGTACTGTCATGCACCAACACACTCACTCACTCACTCACGCACACAAGGCCTATTGAGAAAGGAAAGAGGTGAAAATTAATAGGGGCTTCAGCGGAGAGGGTATAGAGGCAGTGATACTGCACCTATCCTGAAGTCTTCAGTCCAGGAAGCGGCAAGAAGAGTGGAGCTCAGCAAAGAGAAGCGGCTGAGGGGATCACTCGACTAACAGTGCCGATCTGCTAGTGCGGCAGGGAGTTCTCCGAAGAGACCCTCAAAAACTGGGACTACTTATAGGGAAAAACATACCTCGAGGGCAGGCCCTCTCCCGGGAAGAACGATGGCCAAAATAAAGGGAGAAATGCTGCACAATAGCAACTTGCTGGTTTGCATGATTGATTTATGTAGATGGACCTTGCACTGTAGGGTTTACTAACTTGTTGGAAATGCTCAACCTGGGGAAAACCCAATAATCCACTCAAGTTGGCTATTCCTTGTCTGAAGACCCTTTGTCCGTGTGGACGTGTTTAGCCTGAGGTCTCCTAGGGGAACGTAACTGGGGATTTTTCTGGCCTGACCTATTTTCAGTCATTCGACCTCTTTGTCTACGTACCCATTCCGGCAACCTCTCTGGCACGGCAGGCATATTTAATATCAAATTTATATTCCCCAGGATGGGGTATGCCAGTGGGGTAACAATTCTTTTTTACAAAAGCAAGTAACTCTTATTGTTTCCTGCAGCAGTAAAGCTATCTCTAAGTAAGTGGCAAATCCTGACATTCAGAAACAGTAATTCATCCTTTTCACACTATTCATTAAGGGAAACATTTTGTCCAACTGATTTCCTCACTGTAATGCCTTTCTTTGATAAAACTTTTATAATTTCTTTCCTATGAACAACAATTTTCATAAAGTGAGGGTTTTTTATTATAATGGAAAGAAAAACCAGGAAGACTTCAAGCAAGCAAACTAGTAGATACATAGCAAAAGTATTAACTGTGCAAGATACTTTTAAGATGTAGTTTACTGAGGACTGGATGCTCCCTCTCTTTTTCTGGACTTTTGCTGGAAAACTTCCCTGGCAAAGACATCTCTGGGTATTCTTTGTCTAAGGAAACCCTATGAAATTCATGGGATTACCGTAAGTTGACAGGCAACCTAAAGGCGCGTGCACAGATACACACGCGCACACACACACACACACACTGTACATGATAGGTGATTTTCTTATACACAGTGCAGCATCCAAATATATCTTAACAAACCTTTTAATTTTGTAAAACCACATTTTAACCGTAGGGCTTGGAAACAGCAATACGAGATGTTTTTCTTCTACTGTACACTGCAAGTCCCCAATTTACCATTGTGATTGCCCCTTTCAAAGCTTCACTATCCTATTATAGTAAAATTCTCGGTTAAAGTCCTACCTTGCCACAAAAGGTAGGACTCTAGATGAAACATAAGAAACAAAAGAGTCTAGATGAAACATAAGAAACATCATTTTGGATCAAACCAAGCCCAGCATTCTCTTCCCACCAGGTAAACGCTTACAGCTACAGAAACCCCATAAGCAGGACATGGCCCACAGAGATACCCCCTCATTTGTTTTCACCAGCAACACGTATTTGAGAAGCATACCTATTATATAGCCATCATGTCTGGTGGGCACTAATGGTCTCACCTTCTATAGTAAATATTACATCTATTCTCCAGAGTCTGAATACTTTAAGAGAAGACTAGGCCATTTGCATTTTGAAATACTACTTACATTTTTTACTCTGCTTTTCCACTTCTGCTTTCAGCCTCTTATATTTGTCTGTTCTATAGACCAACACCCATGTTATACCTGAAACAAGTGGGATATATAATGAAGGAATATAATCTGTATACCTCCAAACCGAGCCACAAACCACATGACCTGAGAGCAGTCTTCCTATCCCTTGAGAAATGCATACCCTAGAAGCAGTGTTTCAACAGATTCTTATATTTTCAGCTCAAGGATCAAACAGCATCCCCTCCCCACTGAGATTCCAAAGCCCAGTGTGCATATGTTCCACCAGAAGGATTCTTGTCCTGGAGTCCATGAACAGACTTCAGAGGGTCTGTGAACTAGGTGAAAACATGACTCCTCCTTCCAATTTCCTTTCATTTACTGTGAATTTTTCTTGACACAGTAAATTCTAAGGTAAAACAATTTAATCATTTCAACGTTTTCATTCAAAACTAGTTTATATGAAGGAATTCAATTTCCAAGGCAGTAAAATAAATTGTGTGCAAAATTGTGTGTGTGTATGTTCACATGAATTATTCTGGGGAGGGTTTCTTAGTTTTCATCAGACTCAGATTCTCAGAAGGCTCCAAGACCCCAAAGGTTAAGAACCACTGTTCTAGCAGATGGTGTCATTTTCAGGCAGAATTTTAGATTCACAATGGCCCTTCCACATTGGTTCTTTATGATACCCCTGCCTCAAATGAGGACTTCAGTTCAAAAACAATGTTTTTCAGTTAAATAGAAGGACGTTTTCCAAATGAACCTGTCACAGTCTTAAGATCCTGGAGGGTGGCGGTGCCTCTCAAATCCACTAACCATCACAAGCTCCTCTTGTGTGGACACAGGAGAGAGGTGTTTCCACAGCTGCTCCCAAGCTCTGGAATTTGCTCCCAGGGGAAGCTAGGCTGGCCCTCTCTCTGCTCTCCTTTTACCAGCAGACAAGGAGCATTTTAGTGATTAACTGGTTACAGGGAGTAGTTTTTATGTCGTGTATCTGCTCTATTTTTAACTTTATTGTTGTGTTTTTGAATATTTTTCACTTTTAAAAATTTAAGGGGATTTTAATATGATTAACTGTCTTCTAACTTTTGTTATGAGATTTTTAGCTTTTTCTTGTTTTAGTATTTTTATAAGCTACCTTGAGTCCCATGCTGTGAGAAAGGCAGGACAATGAATAAATATATAGACCATACTTAAATACTGCAAGAACCTGAATAGACCCTGAATGAATCAGTCCATTTATCTCCCTTGATAGCCAAACCTGAGTTGTTAGCATACCCACAACTTTCTCACCAAATTTTTTCCTCTCCCCCACAGACTGGCATTCAGATGTATATTGTATCTAATCCAGTGGTTCTTAACCTGGCATCTGGAGACCCCTGTGTTCCACCAGAGGGAAACAGACATAGCCCTCACAGGGAGGGAGCAGATTCAGCACTCACACCCCTCAGGTACATGTCCCTGATGTGCATGCCCAAATTGGACAGGTGCATGCCCAAATTATGACTCTGGAGACCAGGGTCTGAATCCCTACTCAGCCATGGAAACTCACTGGGTGACCTCAGGTAAGTCATGTTCTCTCAGCCTCAGACAAAGGCAAAGGCAACAAATCTTGCCCTGAAAACCCTCACGATAAGTTTGCCTTAGGGTTGTCATAAGTCAGTTTGCAAAGAGGAGAGACATGATGGCAAGAAAAAAAAACTCCCCCTGTCAGCAGCACTTTTTTTGTTGTGTGCCTTCAAGTCACTTCTGCGTTATGGCAACCCTAAGGTGAAGCTATCACAAGGTTTTTTGGCAAGATTTCTTCAGAGAATTTGCCTTTGCCTTCTTTTGAAGCTGAGAGAATGTGACTTGCTTAAAGTCATCCAGAGTCTGAGCAGGGATTTGAATCCCAGTCTCAGAAAACCTTCAATTAATTTATAAATAAATAAATATTGGAATATTTAAAGCTAAATTTAAATATTCAAATCTTGAGTTGAGTCTTGGGGATCCCCAGCAACAAATTATATTCACAGGAGGGCCTCGGTAAAGAAAAGGTTAAGAACCGCTGATCTAAACAAAGAAGTTCGATCCAGCCACTACTACCCAAAATCTTGCAGGGCTGCTGCATGCTTCTGCTAGCCAAGCCCGTTCCCAAGACACCCGACTGCACCCTCTCGCCGCAGCCATTCAACGTAAAGTTGCCAAAAAGCACACTCAGACATCGTCGGACTGTTCTAGGATTTTCCCGTTCTCTAGCAGAGTTTCCTTATACTCCACGAATCTTTAAGGCCATTTCCGCACTAGCCTGTTACAGTGCTACATGCTACGGAATCCTGGGGTTTGCAGTTGAGGGAGGGGCCTCAAAGGCAAACCCTGGGATTCCACAGGATGTTGAAAGTGGAATAATAGCACTGTAACAGGCTAGTGCGGAAATGGTCTGAGGCGGACTTCTGGAACTGGAATCCCCGCCAGCTGCAAGAACACGGCGCCCGACGGAAAGCCGAAATATTTCTCTGCTTCACCGGGCACGCAGTCCTCTCTCGCCCGCAAAGCGTGTCCTTCGGCACAGGGCAGCCTAACAAGCCCACCTCGCCCCCGGCGGGGACTGCAGCCCACCTGAGCCCTGCGAGGAAAGGCACTCCGCCCCCACTCGCGAGCGGTGGACCGGCGCCGGCACCGTCCTTGCCTCTCCGGCGCCGCCCGCTCTCAGGGCCTTCCCCTTCTCGCTGGAAGACGAGCCTCTCCCCCTCCCCGCACTCACCCTCGGCTAGCAACGCCGTGCACACCGAGATGAACACGATAAGGACCGTGTCAGCAAACATTGTACTCATCTTGGAATCTGCCGGTGCAACGCCTCCCCGGAAACTAGGCCCCAAGCGGAAGTCGGAGAACAGGAAAGCGGAGATGCTCCGCGCCCAACTTCCGAGTTCCCTGGAATTTTGGTTAAGCGTGTGCTGTCCTGAAAGGAGATCTCGTGTGGTGTCGTGGTTTGAGTGTTGGGGTACGTCGTTTGCGCCCTACACTGTTATGGCGTTATTATTCCACTTTCGACAGCCTGTGGAATCCGTGAGGTTTGCAATTTAGGGAGGAGCGTTTAGACTTCTCGGCTAGAGAGCTCTTGGGTCTCAGTAAACCATAAACGGCAGAATTCCGCAGGAGGTTGAATAATAGGCAGAAATGGCCTTTAGGTCTTGCTTTTGCTGGACCTTACAGGGGTTGCTGTTACCAGTGTCTATTTCTTTAGACCGATAATTTTCAACCTCTGACCCTCACAGGTTTTGGAGTCAGGCCATTTCCGCACGAGAGTGTTATAGCGCTATGAGTCCACTTTCAACATCCTATGGAATCCTGGGGTTTGCGGTTTCGGGAGGGGCCGGCAAGACTCCATGGGATGTTGAAAGTGGAATCATAGTGCTAATAACAGTCTAGTGCGGAAATGGCCTCAGAATTCCTTATCATTGATTTTGTTGGCTGGGGCTCCAGGCACTTGAAGCGCAAAACATCTGGAGGACCAAAGACTGAGCAGTTCTGCTTGAGAACATCCTGTTTCCAGCTACAGGAGATGCTGTAGAACTATAGTCCACTTTTGTGGGAGTTGCCCTATAGCAGGAGTGGACTGCTGTAGTCCTCAAAATATATGTATTTTTATACAACTCCCAGCATCCCTAAACATCACTGAGGATGTATAGAAGGTTTGGTCTAAAAACATCAATATTAAACTACTGGGAGGTTGTTAAGGCTTTAGATAATTAATACTCTGATGGTACCAAATAGTGTCTCTCCCTTTTATCAAATCTAGTTGAGATGATGATGGCCATAAAATCAATAACAGACTGAATGAAGGGTGAATAAGTTCAATCCAGATAAGACAGGACTGATTATGATAAAGTTTGATCCACCCAAATAGTAAAATGAAGTAGTAGAGTGATATGTAACACTTCAGATTGAAAGTGCATCACATACATATTCAAACACGTGCCCTACAAAACAGGGAAAACAAGCAAGGGGTGGGTAGGCTGAACATTTCATCATTGTGGGATATGATGTTTTATTTAAATTTCAGGAAGAATTTTTTTGTGGGAGTGGGGAGAATGGACACATCACCTGTAATCTTAAGTGATATTGTCAAATTTTACCATCTTGGTCTACCTCATTTTCCTGGTTGTGTGTGGTCAGACTGCAGTGGAATTTAATTTCTCTTAGATGAGGCCACATCGCTAAAAGGTCACATTCTTATGTTTGAGATATTCCTGGACTTAGTAATTCTTGAACCCAAAGTGGCAGCTATGGCTTGAGTGTCTTTTAGCAGGTTTGACTGATATACTATATAGACTTGCTACTGTTAAACAAAGATCTAGCCAACATCAGTCACATTTTAGTGAATTCTAGATTATTGTAATGTAGTGCATATGGAGATGCCCTTTGAAGACTGTGTGAAAACATCTGCTAATGCAGACCTTACTAACAGACATTTTAATGTGTGCACTACACTTCCTCTGAGATACTTCATTGGCTGCTAATGTACTACCAGGGTCAATTCAAGGTGCTAGCTTTGATTTATAAAAGCCTTTTTATTTTGAACAGTGGATTTGTTTTTCTGCTTCATGGTGTTTTATTGCTTGAGCCTCACCATTTTTGTTATTCACTATTCTGTTAAAAAAAATCCACTATGTACAGCTGCAGGAGAACATGCGGCAAGGACAGAGTGTAATGCTGTCAGAGACGCGCTTTACAAAACGCTAGGAAACTTTAATGACGCAGAATGATCATAACTTGTATTCTTTCCAGTTTTCCTATACAGTGATGGAGATTGGAGCTCAAGGCCATTTCCGCACTAGCCTGTTATAGCGCTATGATTCCACTACCAACATCCTATGGAATCCTGGAGTTTGCCGTTTAGGGAGGGGGCTTTGAGGCTTCCTTCCTCTGAGGCCCCTCCCTAAACGGCAAATCCTAGGATTCCATAGGATGTTGATAGTGGAATCATAGCGCTATAACAGTGTGGTGCGGCAATGACTGAGGTCAAAGCTGCTGGAAACAAGTAGGAGACTCCAGCGTTGGGGGAACAGGACCCATGACTCTAATGCCCTCTTTCCCAGACCCAGCGGGCTGGTGGCTGGAACCGACGCTAGTCTCTCCCGTTGTCCTCCTCGGGCCGCCGCCGCCGCCGCCGCCGCCGCCTCCGGGAGTAGCCCAGACCGGAGTCGCCGCAGGGATGACGCGCCCCGGCCGCCCGCCCGCCCGCTGCGCCAGCCGGCTCAGGCAGGAGGCGGGGCCCGGGGCGGGCCCTGGCCAAGAGCCGCGCCGAGCCCGCCAAGCTGCAGCGGGGACTGGCGGCGAGGCGGCAGAAGGGCAGAGCGGGGCCGCCGGCTGCTCGGCACAGGCATCCAGCGCCCGGCCGCCGCTGACAGGGCGGGCTGGGGGCGACGAGCCGGGGGATGGCTGGCGATAGCGAGCAGCGGCTGCAGCCGGGCCACGGCCAGCCCAGCGGCGGCGGCGTGGGCAGCGGAGGCGGCGGCGGCGAGCCGTTCCTCATTGGAGTCAGCGGGGGGACGGCCAGCGGCAAGGTGAGCGGCTGCTTTCCCGCGGGGGGGACCGGAGCCCCGCGATCTCTTCTCCGGGGCTGTACCGGGAGGGAGTTCCGGGGGGGGGGAGGGAAGACCGGCGTTCCGCACGTGCTCAGAGGTTGTCTCGATACAACGCGATCTGTTTGTGCCAGAGCTAACCTTGGAAGCCGTGTGCGGTCTGGCCTGGGGCATGCGTCTGCCACGTGGGCAGAGCCCTTCTTTCCTCGCGTCCGATATCGGCGGGGGTGAGGCTGGCTTGGGTCCATTCGGGGCTGCCTGGGCTGTAAGATCGGGCTGGTAGGGGGCGATGAAAGCACGTGGCCGGAGTGAGTACCTTAGAGCGGGCGTGCGTAACGCGGCTCTCCGGCTAGGGCTGGGTCGCAGCTACCTGCCATCGATCGGCCCCAGTCAGCGTAGGCAGTGGGGATGAGTAATGGGACCTGCGCTCCAGCAGCGTATGGAGGCGCGCACACGCCCCCCCGCCCCGTCTGAGCTGGACACGTTGCCAGCCTTGGGTGCCGTTGGAAGGGCGTTCCCGGGCTCCCTGGACGATCCCTAGAAACTTCGGCGGAGGCTTGCGCCGCCCTCCCGCTCCCCCGGGTGCCCTTGCCGTCCAGGGGCAGGGTCGCGCCGAAGACGCAGCTGTGCCCCTCCGTTGGCTCCACGTGTTCGCCCGCCCTCGCCCCTTGCGGTGCTGGGGGATTCCCGAGGCTGCCTGATGGAATCGGCCCGGAACTGGGCTCTAGACCCTTTTTAGTGCCGTGACTCGTCGGTGGAACGTGCGAAGCGGGGTCTGTGTTGAGGCAGTTTCCCATCCTTGTGACTGGATCACCAGATTCATGCTGCCAAATACCTGGAATTGTGGGGTAAGGCATCTTTTTCAAGATGTCCATGGACCCATCCGTTCTCAGTGTTGTTCGAAAAATGGAACATGAGGCTTGCTTACAGTGGCTGCTGGTAACAAGGGAGGCTGAGGAGGCCCTGTGCGATGCAGTCAGCACCCCACCCTGCCATCTGGATTATGATGTGGACCATTTCCGCACTGGACTGACCCCAAACTGCAAACCCCAGGATTCCATAGGATGTTGAAAGTGGAATCATAGCGCTATAACAGTCTAGTGCGGGAATGGCCCTAGTTGGGTGTCCTCACTTTCCTGGCAAATTAGAAACCAACCTCTCCCCTCATCTTACTTGTTCTAGAGGCATTCGAATTTGGGGTCAGATAGCTCTAGCCAGCAGGTCTTTGCTGTGCTGGTTTATCATAGGGATGAGAATATTGCCACAGAATGGTGTCATCCCCTTCTGGCTTGGGAGTTTTTTTTCTTCTCTGTTGCCCTTGTGAATAGAACTGGTAACGACTAGACGGCAGAAATTCTTCGTTCAGTTCTATTGTTCCTCTAAGACCCAACGCCCACAATTTATTTAAACAGTAGTTAGTAGCCACGTGTATTTGTTATTTCAAAAGACAGGGGTTCCAGTTCTGATGAAGACCCTGTCTTTAACACCCCTCTCCCACCATTCCAGTCCATATTGGGGTGGTGGGATGCTCCTGCCGTTTGTGTTGTCAAAAAAGAAAAAATCCATTAACAGTGGACAAAGTATCCCGGTACTTGGTACAATTAAGTACCCTTGCTACAATTAGCAAAATACCCTTGGACTAGGATCACTGAACATAGGGTAAAAGAAAAAAGACATCTCTGTGTCTTCACAGGAATGCTTGCTTTACCCCGAGGCCGTTTCCGTCTTCCACAGTTATAGTGCTATTATTCTACTTTCAACATCCTGTGGAATTCTGGGGTTTGTAGTTTGCTGAGGCCAAAGAGCTCTCTGGCTGAGAACTCTAAAGGCCTCTCCCTAAACTACAAACCCCAGGATTCCATTGGATGTTGAAAGTGTTAATATAACAGTGTAGGGTAGAAATGGCCTGAGATGGCATATACCCTTGGAATCTTGCGTATATGGATCTGTTAGGCTTCTGTCCAAATAGGAAAGATTGCTTGGAAGGCTCCGGGTCCCATGCATGTCTTTTTAAGCAGGTGCTTCTTCCCAAGCTTTTCTGTGCCACACTTTCTTTTTCCTTTTTCTGCGACAACAGCAAGTTGGAATTCTAGGCTTGGTTTTGTGCAGACTTCCATGATGATGCTTTATAATTAAACATTCTGCTGGACTTTGACTTGTGAGCATCTGCAAGGCATGGGTGGCTAAAGGTACACAGTTGTTACCATTTTCCTGAGATTCTGAAAACCCTGGCAGCAGGGCAACTGTTATTTTTTGTTCTCCTTTACTGAACTTGTAATATAGCAACTGTCATAGTAACTTTTACCCTCCATGTGTGTTAAATAACAGTTCCCAGTGTTCCCATCCAACATGGGCCATAGCCATTCTGTCAAGACAATGGGAGTTTTTGTCTGATATAGCCAGAGGGAACCAGCATGGGGAAAGCTACCCTACCCCCAAAACTTTAGCTGACATTTAAGCTTGCAGTATTTTGCCAGCCTTGCTTACTGTTCAGTGTATGGTCTGTATACCCACCCGCTTGTCTCATAGGTTCTTGGCATTCTGTATTGAGACAGCTGCTTTTAGCATGTTAGGTTATGCACAATGTGACCTAGATGCTTCTGTGCCATAAAATCTTTCCATGTCCTTGCCATGACCAGCCTAGGGTCTACCAGCCATTTCTTGTGAAGACAGGCAAGATCACTATTGTGCACGTTTTGTTTAGGTTAGATTTTTAACATAGATTTATTGCTGCATCACTTCTAGAGATCATGGAGTGATTTCTGATGCATAATCTTGGATCTGGGGGCACAGAATTTTTGACCTCAAGGCTGCAGATTTCTGGGTTGTCTTTTACTCTTTTCTGATAGCATTTATTTTCTGAGTTTGTATTTGTGGACTGAGATTTAAAAAAAACATTCCCAGAAATATTATGTCTCAGTAACGTGTTATGTCTAGGAAGTGAGCTTTTAAACTGGGAGAAAGTGGCATTTCAAAAGCCACAACTTGCTTGTAATCTGTGACAGCTGGTAACTCTAAGCTGAGAAACAGTCCCTGCAAGAGGAGCAGCTGTCCAAGGAAAAATTCACTACTAGCAGAAAAAATAAGGGCCATTTTGCTGCTGATTCCTCAGTCATTTCTCTACCCCTATGCTGCAGAGCTTAATTTCAGTAATCAGACAGACTGGAGAGTTGAGCCAAAGCTAACAAAATGAATTTCAACAGAGAGAAATGTAAGGTCCTACACCTAGGCAGAAAAAATGAAAAGCACAAATATAGGATGTGAGACACCTGGCTGGACAACAGTACGTGTGAAAGGGATCTAGGAGTCTCAGGAGACCACAAGCTGAACATGAGTCAGCAGTGTGATGTGGCAGCCAAGAAAGCCAATGCAACTCTTGGTTACATCAATAACAGTACTGTATATAGATCAAGGAAAATAATAGTACTACTCTATTCTGCTTTGGTCAGACCTGATATGGAATACTGTGTCCAGTTCTGGGCACCTCATTTCAAGAAGGATATTGAAAGACTAGAACGTTTCCAGAGGAAGGAGACCAAAATGGTGAAGGGTCTTGAAGCCATGCCCTATAAGGAGTGTCTTAGGGAACTGGGTATGTTTAGTCTGCAGAAGAGAAGGTTAAGAGGGGACATGATAGCCATGTTTAAATATTTGAAAGGATATCACATTGGAGAGGGAACAGGCTTGTTTTCCACTGCTCCAGAAACTAGGACAAAGACCAATGGGTTCAAACTACAGGAAAGGAGATTTTACCTGAACATCAGAAGAACTTCCTGACAGTCAAAGCTGTTTGGCAGTGGAATATGCTGCCTCGGAGTGTGGTGGAGTCTCCTTCTTTGGAGGTTTTTAAACAGGGGCTGGATGGCCATCTGTTGTGAATGCTTTGATGGGTGTTCCTACATAGCAGCGGCTGGACTGGATGGCCCCTGTGGTCTCTTCCAACTCTATGATTCTGTGAATCAGCTAGTATTCAGACCCGTTTGGAAGCCCTTAACCATCATCAGAGATCCAGCATGGTATAGTGGTCTGAACATGGGATTTTGACCCTGGAGACCAGGGTCCTATTTGCTGCTTGGCCATGGAAACCCATTGGGTCACCTTGGGTATGTCACACACTCTCAGCCCCAGAAAACTCTGTGATAGGTTTAGAATACAGCAGAAAAAAACTCCTTGATTCAAAAATAAACAGCCTGTATGCTTAGAACAACAAATCACGTCAAAAAATTAATGAATTTACTTCTCTAACAATACACCACCAATGTCGAAAGTATTAAAGTGATGATGAGCCAGTGTAGTGTAGAAGTTTGAATGCTGGACTAAGGCATGGCCTATGACTCTGGAGACCAGGGTTCAATTCCGTATAAGGCCATGGAGTCACACTGGGTGAGTTTGAGCAAGTTACACTCTCTCAGCCTCAAAGAAAGGCAAAGGCAACCCCTCCTGAACAAATTTTACCAAGAAAAGCCCATGATAGGGTCACCTTATAGTCTCTATAATATAATCAGAAATGAGTTGAAGGCATACGACAACAGCAAAATACCATCTCCCAGCAAATTTAAAATGTTCCATGATATGTATGCATTTTACAAGCATAAAACACACAAAAATCCATAAACAAATACATTCTATTGAAAAACTCTTCTCATAACAACTGATTATATTATATAAACTAAGTATAAACAAAGATGCCCAATCTTATACTTTCTAAGAGAAATGGAGTCTTTTCTATCTCAAAACAACCCCTCAAAGGAGTCTTATTTTGGAAATCAAAAGGCTTATTAATGGCCTTACACCTTGTATAAAAAAGCCTGGCTGGTGCTCTTTTCTTGAGAGCAACACCTTTGCTGCTGCTATTTCTTTGGGGCTTTTTTGGTTTCACAAAATAATAATTTTAATAAAATAATATATAACAATATAACAATTTTTGTTATAAGTATAAATTTCTATTAAATATTGTTGAGATATATATATGTATATGTATATATTTCATGAACAGGATTTCATTTTGTATATTTTGTTAAGTTAATTTGTTTTCCCTGTACAGAGGTTATGCTATTTTGTATTTAATGTTTATTGTCTTGACATATAATGCTTTTGAAAAAGAAGTATTTATACCGGCCTCTTAATGGGTTGTGCCTGAATCTTTCTTTTAGAATCATCCCTGAGAAAGGCTTTTAATACATCTAAATGTGTTTGGTAATAAATTGCTTTTTATGCACTGCTGCAGTCTTCTTTCCTTCTATTTTTGCATTTGATCCCCTTCCTCCTTCCCTCTTACTGTGTTTGCTTACTAAATGGTATAGGAACAACTGTCTCCAAAGAGCCATAGGCATTCCTTCCTTCTGTTATTATTTCACGTGTTCCTGACCTGAATAAAAATGAAATAGTCCAAATTGGTGAGTGTATAGTTAAGGGTGGGGAAGATGCCAAAAAAGATAGAAGTCTATTTATATACTGTATGTAAAACAGTAGAATATGATGAGCAGCGCGAAAAAGATATTTCATATAAAGTAGGTTCAGATAGAGATTCAAGAAATAGTATATAACTTCGGGGAAATGCAAAACAAGGATCTTCGAAAGAGGTCTTCTCTTAGCACTGCTGTCCCCAGGGGTGGAGAAGCAAGACAGGACTTTCACAGTGGCTGATACCAGCCTGTGGAGAGGGTATTTGTGGGTGAGCATTGAGTGACCTTGGGCTCATCACCCACTCTCAGCCCCCAAAATGACCCCATGATAGGTTAGCCTTAGGGTCGCCATAAACCAAAAACTACTTGAAGGTACACAACAGCAAATTATTCCACACTCAGTGTGAAAGGATTCTGGGTCCCTATCTTATGAGAAAACATAAGAACGTATAGAGAACATTCTCTGCTATAACCACCTGCTATATTAATTATTCTTAAATAACAACTTTTGTACTGACAGCTTGTGCTACTCTTGGTGTCATACAAATTTCTTGGTGAGGTTTGAAGTAACTCCAGTCCCAGCCCAGAAATATTGGGGCTGTACCGGTCACAACCAACACCATCATCATCATCATCATCAAATTTATATTTATTTACACCTCACCTTTTTCCTAGTTTGGGACTCAAGCCATCTTACAACTTGTAGAACAAGCATGTTTAAAAATTAACAGCATACAAAAGTTAAAAAGCAATTAAACCATTATAAAAGTGAAACCAGTTAAAAACAAATTGAAACAACGAGCAAAAGTCCAGCAAATTATACAAGGCCTGTTTCGCTGAAGAATCAATTCTCAAAGCCATGCCAGAATCAAAAAGGTTTTACCTGCTTGTGGAAAACTAGTAAGAATGGTGCCAGTCTAGCCTCTGTGTGAAGGGAGTTCCAGAACCAGAGACATGTTCCCACCAAATTTACCTACAAGGGTGGTGGGTCAGAGAGCAGCCCCCCCGCCCCCGAAGATTGCAAAACACAGGCAGGTTCATATGAAAGTGTTGTTGTGTGCCTTGCAGTCGTAAGCCTATCATGGGGTTTTCTGAGGCTGAGAGTGTGTGACACACCCAAGGTCACCAAGTGGGTTTCCATGGCCAAGCGGGGAATCGAACCCTGGGTTGCAGTCCAGCTGTCAAACCACTACACTGTGCTTGCTCTTTGAAATAACCTGGACCTGAACTGTATAGGGTTTATCAGGTCGTCGCTTTGGATTCTGCCTGGAAAATGGGCAGGCAGCAAGAGTTATGGCAGCAGAGGAGCTTTGTGCTCTCTGTAACCATAGACTGGTACAATGAACAATCTGGCTGCAGCTCTTTGGGCCAGCTGAAGTTTCTGAACACTGCAAAAGAAGTGCCACATACAGACATTACAGTAATCCAAATAGGATGTAACAAGGCATGCGTCACTGTGGCTAGGGCTAAGATCTGAAGGAGTGAGTGCAGCTGGTGTACAACCCTTAACAGCGCAAATGCACTCCAGGTCATCACTGAAACTTGGACTTCCTGGCTCAGGGTTGAATCCAAGAGCACACCAAAGCTGCAGATCTGCATTTTCAGGGGGAGTGTAATCCCATCCAGCACAGGCTGAATTCTTACTCCCCAATCTGCCTTTCAGGTGACCAGGAGCACTCTATCTTGACTGGATTAAGTTTCAATTTGTTCACCTTCATCTAGTCCATCACTGCCAGCAGTTTTAAGTATATGTTAAATAGCATGAGGGGCAGAAATGAAACCTGACCCCATCAGGCCAACAGCCAAGGGGTAGAACAGGAGTCCCCCAGCACCACCTTCTGAATTCATCCCTCCAGCTGCTGAGAGATCCAGCAGAACTCTTCTCTCAAACAACAGGAGAGGCCCTTGTTCTTGTCGTCCTTGAAGTGGCTGCCCTATAGGGGCAAGCCCCCCTTTGGTGTTACCACCTTTGGAGTGGCCCTGCCAGGGGTGAAACTGCCCCGACTGGAATCGAGCTTTGCAATGTGTGCAGTGCCTAGAGCCTTGAGGCAGTGTACTCTGGATGACTGTCCTCAATCAAAAGCAGTCACAAAAATCTTGCTGTAAGAAGTATAGAGAAGCATAAATGTGCAGTAAGTTGGAAGTGAAGGGCTATACTGCTCATAAGAGGAGAGTGTGTGTGTGTTGTTCTGCTGTCAGCTCTGAGAATGTCCTTGGCCTTGTGTTGAAAAGAAGGCACTGATCACCTTGTGCCAGTCCCCTTTCCTCTATGATAATTTCATTTCATATTATTCAAATTATTTTTAGCTTTTCGTCCTCTCCTTGATTAGCATCTAGTAAATGTTGCCTTCTTATAGCCTCTTATGTTCAGGAAAAAGCTTGGGACCTTGGCCTGACTGATCCCTTCACCACAATCCCAGACTCAAAATAATGCAGAGCTTTTCTGACTACTGGCAAGTTACGTTAAGATGGGCGCTGGGAAACTACACTGGACTGGAGGCCGGACAGACTGGCTTTGGTGTTGGTGTGGTGAGAGATGGGTGGTTGACACTTCAAGAGGCAAGCAGGGGGCATAAAAGCCTTACTTGTAGAGGAGCAATCAGAGGGACAGGGCGCTGAGCCAAGGCCTTGGCCAAGTGGGGCTATAGAGTTTCCTGCCCTAGAACGAAAATCCCTTAAAGGGACGAGAGAAGCAAAAAAGAGTAGAGTATGTAGACTATGTACCACTATACATAGAAGCAAAGTAACTGTCTGATAGTAAAGGGAAGATATATCAATGTCTTGGGGGGCTAGGAGTTCTTCATTTACAAGAGGTGCACCATATTTGATCCCCTTTCCTGGATGTGCTTCCACTGGACTAGCATCTAGGGGACCTTTGGATTTGTAAGTCCCCCTTGGTACACAGCTTGTATTGTGGGCAGATGTGGCTTGCTGTGCCCCTTGCAAAGTGGGAGATGAGGTAGAGGCTCCCAGGCAGCTAGAAAGTCACATCTTTTCTGACAGTCATTTAGCTCATTCTCATTCTTTTCTTTTTTAAAAGTTTGTTCCCCTTGTGCTAGAATTTCTTCTCATTCTATTTTCCTTATTTCTTTTGCAGTCTTCTGTCTGTGCCAAAATTGTTCAGCTGCTGGGACAGAATGAAGTAGACCATCACCACAAGCAGGTTGTGATTCTAAGTCAAGACAGCTTCTATCGGGTACTCACCACTGAGCAGAAGGCGAAAGCCCTCAAGGGCCAGTTCAACTTTGACCACCCAGGTGACCTGCCACTGTGGCTGGGAAAGGGGTAGACACACATAGATCCATGCTTTTTCACCTCCAGCTGGACTCCTCAAAGATAAATTTGGGAGACTGGGATGTCACAGGGCCATATCCTGCATTTTTCAGGATAGAAACGGATCTGTGAAGAGATAGAATATGAGAATTGACGAAGCAGTTACATAAACTGGAAAATTGTGGGTGCCATCAAAGGCATCACCATGAGAGTTCTAAACATTATCCACCAGAAATTAAATTAAAACAAAATGCATAATACTAAGGATGGGGGACACAAACCATAGAGGAAAAAGCAGCAGTAAAACCAAATCATGACTGATTTAAAAAAGATTTCCGTGGCAACTAACAAAATTATAGCATAAATTTTCATAGACTTTGTTAGTGCAAAAGGTGCAATAGATTTGGTAACAACAAACTAACACAGCTACCCTTTTGGAATCTGTTCACTGTTGTGTTGCTTCAAGTCATTTCTAACTTAAGGTGATCCTGAGACAAACCTATTGTGAGTTTTTCTGGGGCTGAGAGTATGTGATGTGCCAAAGGTCACCCAGTGGGTTTCCATGGCCAAGCGGGGAATCGAGCTCTGGTCTCCAGGGTCATAATCAAACGCTTAAGTCACTACACTGCACTGCCTATCAGCATAGACCCTTTATCAAGATCGAATTACTAATTTTGCAAAGAGCTGTGTTTTAACCAGGAGATGGAAACTCGACACTGAAGAAACCAGGCCTTTCTAAGTAGGGCGTTGCATTGCCCAGGTGCCAAGGCTAAAAAGGCTTGGTCGCTCAAGCCCAGTTGTCCAGTGATTCCACCAGTCCCAAGCTTTGGAGAAAGTCTAGGGCATTTGGCATCCTGGAGCACCTCTGTTACACAAGACCAAACAGCATGTCTATCAACCTACACTTCCAGAACAAGGAAGAAGCATGGAGACTCCCTTGGCTATTGCTTCTGAGAAGCACTGGGCACCTATGCTCAATAAGAGACACCAGTAGCTCAATCTTATAGGAAAGGAGGGCATGGAGGCTTCCCCAGGCCAATGCTGCCAGCTGGAATAGGGGCAGCAGATTGGTAAGCACTGTGCTTGGCTTGGCTGATCTAGTAGAGTAGGGTGACTTTTAAGACAAGAAGGGTGAATTGATGCTGAGAGGCCATATTGAGAGCCCACGCATTTAACATTGTGTCTCTTATTCTCCATATAGATGCCTTTGACAATGAGCTGATTGTCAAAACACTCAGAGAGATCATGGAGGGGAAGACTGTTCAGATACCTGTGTATGACTTTGTGTCTCATTCTCGGTAAGCCTCCTTCTTCCCACCTTTGCCTTGTGCTTGAGAAATGGTGCTATATCTCTGTGTCTGCTTCACATGAACAGAGATAGCAAGTGAGTCCTTGATTTTGAATCTTCACAAATGGTAGTAGGTGCTGCTTCTTGGCTTAGGTCTTTAGACATGAAGGTGTCCTTTGAGAGGGGACTGAGGTCTGTATGCTGGGCCCCCTACATTCATGAGGGTTTGAGGCAAAGAAAATTTGCAAAAGTGAAAAACCATGAAGATCTCCCTCCACCTCCTGCCTGAGTGAATGAGTGAAGGAATGCCTGCCTTCCCTCCCCATCTCTCTTCCCTTTGACCTCCGAAGCAAAGAAAGAAGCGCATGTGCCTGTTCCTTTTGTCCTTGCTTCCTTCCCTGCCTTCCTCCTGTCCTTTGCCCAGTGGGGAGGGAAGGCACAAGTGTGCTTTCTGTCCCTGCACCCTTCTCTGCCTTTTCCTGTTGCTTCTTGAGCAGGGAAGGAAGGACATTGTTCTTGTGCTTGCACCTTTCCCTGGAAGGCCTTCCGTCTCCATGCCCTTCCCTGCCTTCCTGTCATTTCCTGAGCCAGGAGGGAAGGCATGTGCATGTGGATGTCTTCTGTGCTTGCACTCTTCACTGCCTTCCCTCTGTTGTTTGCCCCAGCAAGGCAAGAAGGCCTCGCAAATAATCAAATCTGAAAATATCAGACTCACAAATGTGGAGGTCAAAACCAGCATCAGCAAAATAATTGAGGCTCTTTCCGCACCTTACCTTTTTTTTTGGCAGTGGGGTGTGGGGATCGCGCGAGCAGCCTCCAGCGAGAGGCTGTCGCATCCCCGCTGCTTCAGCTCTGCACAAGCTGCCTGGTCCCGAGCAGGTAGCGCAAGAGCCTCTCCTCTTCCTTCTGCAGCACAGCCTGGGAGTTTCCCAGGCTGCGCTGGGGCAGGAAGCACGACTGCTATGGTTCTGGAGGCTCCGCACGCCACGTAAGTGCGCGTGGGGCCCGGGAGCAATGCACGATTGTGCACCATTTTCGGCTTCCAGCCAAAAATGAAAAGGTGTGCGATCGGCACCTGCCAGCCCCTGGGGCATTGCGCGATTATGAGTGCGTCGTGCAGATCGCTCCTCACAATTGTGCAACACTCCAGGCGCCCTTTCGCATGGCAAATGCCGTGCAGAAAGGGCCTGAAACAAGTTCTTTCCACCCCGCCTCCTCTCCATCAAAGGTAAACCCTTTCCGCACCTTACCTGTTCGCGGGGGTGGGGGGTGGCGCTCGCGCGAGCAGCCTCTTGCACGAGGCGCTCACTTCCTTGCTCCTTCGTCACCGCAGCTGGCTTGCTGGTCGCGAGAACACCCCGCCCCTGCCCCGCCCCTTCCTTCTGCAGTGCAGCCTGGGAGCTGTAGGCTGCGCTGGGGCAGGAAGCGTGACCGGCCCGGCTCCAGAGGCTCCACAGGGCAGGTAAGTGCGCGTGGGGCCTCGGAGCGATGCGCGACCACGCAGCATTTTCGGCTTTAAGCCGAAAATAAAAAAATGCGTGCAAGTTCTGTGTTAGGCTCTTGAGTGTCACGTAAATGTGAGTACGTCGTGTGGACTGCTCCTCACATTTACTTAAGAGGCCCTTTCGCTTAAAGAGTGCCATGCGAAAAGAGCCGTAATTCCGAGCCTTTCCTTTTGCAGCAGAAAGAGAGGGACTCCATGTTGTGTTAGGTGTGTTGCTTACAGTAGGCATTAGGGATGAAGGTGCCTCCTTCACTTAGTTCAGCTATCACAAGTTTAATCAAATGTGAGCCTGAAGCCCACTTTAAAAATACTCCATAGCAACAATTAATGTTCTTTTCCTTCTCCTATTGCATCTAAACAGTTATGCACAACTAAGCTCTTCCAGATGGTGAAGGGCTTTTTACAGCCTGAACTGGAACTAGAGGAACTCTTTGAAACATACCACGAACAATGCTAATCAGATAAAAGCTAAAATAAACCTTTCCAGACTCTTGTTGCACTGAGCCAGTTCTAGACAGGTGTCTTGCTTTTTTCACGTTTCTATAACTGCTTTCCAGTTTGTGTAACCTGAGAAAGTATAACGATTCACGAAAGAGTGGAGGCTGCCATATGTTTGCCCTTCTTGGCTAATTAGATCAGTTAACTTCTTCTTTTTGCACTACATGGTGCCCACCATTGCCTAAGGAGCTTGAGGCTTTATCTGTCTTTTTTCATTTGTAACTAAAAGCATCTGGGAATTTCCTGCTCAAGCCCTGCTGCCATTGTAGACAGATGAGCATAGACATCTTGCCTCTGTCCTACTGCCCTTTCGAAATCAGTGTCTGCCTGCTCGCTTCTGATGTTCAGTTATGCTCTAGCCACAAAAGAGCCAGCTAGTGCTGTCTTCTGCATCCCTGTTAGGTGGATCTCATCTGCAGATTGCCATAATTTTCATTTTTTTGTCAGCAGCCTTAGATATATCTTTGGAAAAAAGCTGGAATACTTTTTTTCCTATTAAAATAACCGTGCTTCCCAGTGTTCTCCAATCTCTCCTGTCTTTCTTACTTCTCTCTGCCAATATTTGCATAGAGCTTTTTCTTTTGTTTCAGCACTTCGTTCCCACTCCCTGATGCAAAGTACTTGAAGGTAAAATTTCAAAACATCTCACCCCATCCCATTGTCTTCCCCAGTTTTAGATTATAAGAAATGAGCAACTTCTTTTTTTCTTCTAAAACTCCAGAGTTCCATGTAAATTGGTGGTGCCATAAAAATAAATTAAAAAGGGAAAAATTAAGTGTAAACTTATGTGATATGTTAAAGCCAACACTAAGCACTTTGATTCTGTGCTCCCTCACCCACAGAATATTGGAAAGAAAACCTTAGACTGCAGATCTTCGGAGGATTAAAAAGTGCCTAATTCACCCTGGTTTGTGTGTGGCAATGAGTACTAAACTTGATGTACGCTTGTTTAATAAATGCAGACTAGTCCTTTGGGCTATAATGTGACACTCTTCCAGGAGTTCCCTGTAAGGAACTGGAAGAATGACTCAGACCAGTATCACAAATAAGATTTAAAAAAATATAGGAATACTTGTCTTGACCATAAAAAAAAATCCAAGGTACACATGGTGGATAAACCTTTAGGTAAAAATAAAAAAGGGGGTGGGCTTGGGATTTATCATACTAGCTTTTGCATCATAGGCTCTTTCCGCACCTTACCTTTTTTCGGCGCTGGGGTGCGGGGATCGCGCAAGCAGACTCCAGTGAGAGGCTCTCGCGTCCCTGCTGCTTCAGCTCCGCATGAGCTGCCTGGTCCCGAGCAGGTAGCGCGAGAGCCCCACCTCTTCCTTCCGCAGCACGGCCTGGGAGTTTCCCAGGCTGCATTGGGGCAGGAAGCATGACCGCCACGGCTCCGGAGGCTTCACACGCACGGCAAATGCGTGCGGGGCCCTGGAGCAAAGCGCGATTGTACACCATTTTCGGCTGAAAGCCGAAAATAAAAAAGTGCGTGAGCAGCACCTGCCCTACCCTGGAGCATCGCACGATTGTGAGTGCATCATGCAGATCGCTCCTCACAATCGTGTGACGCTCAAGGGGACCTTTTGCATGGTAAATGCCATACAAAAAGGGCCATAGAGTCATAGAGGTGGAAGAAACTACAAGGCCATAGAGTCCAATCCCCTGTCACGTAGGAATACACAATGAAGGCATTCCTGACAGATGGTCATCCAAGCTCTGTTTAAAAACCTCCAAAGAAGGAGACTGCTACACTCCAAGGCAGTGTATTCCACTGTCAAACTGCTCTTACTGTCAGGAAGTTCTTCCTAATGTTTAGGTGGAATCTCTTTTTCTGAAGTTTGAAACCATTGCTCCATGTCCTAGGGCATTTCCACACTATGCTGTTATAGTGCTATTATTCCACTTTTGGCATCCTGTGGAATACTGGGTCTGTAGTTTAACTGAGGCCAAATAGCTCTCTGGCTGAGAATTCTAAATGCCCCTCCCTAAACTGCAAACCCCAGGATTCCGTAGGATGTTGAAAGTGGAATAATAGCACTATAACAGTGTAGTGTGGAAAGGGCCCTAGTCTCTGGAGCAGCAGAAGACGACCTTGCTCCATCTTCCATATGACATCTATTCAAATATTTAAACATAGCTGTCACAGACCTCTTAACCTTATTTTCACCAGGCTAAACATACCTAGTTCCCTAAGCCATTCCTCATAGGGCATGTTTTCAAGCCATTTTACTATTTTAATTGCCCTCCTCTGCACATGTTACAGCTTGTCAATATCTTTCTTGAATTGTGGTGCCCAGAACTGGCCACAATATTCCAGGTAAGATCTGACCAAAGCAGAATAGAGTGGTATTGTCACTTCCCTCAGCCTGGACACTATACTCCTGTTGATGCAGCCTAAAACTGCAGTGACTTTTTTAGCTGCCACATCACACCGTTGACTCATGTTCAGCTTATGGTCTACTAAGACTCCTAGATGCCTTTCACATGTACTGTGGTCAAGCCAGGTGTCAGTTGTCATATATTTGTGCATTTCATTTTTTTTTCTGTCCAAGTGTGATGCCTTACACTTCTCCCTCTTGAAAATCATTTTGTTAGTTTTGCTAGCTTCTTCATGGGGGAGATCATCCAGAGGAAGAAAGCTGTTGGTGTTAAGAGCCACAGACCTGTATCTTGCTTGCTTGAGGAAACATAGAGAGATGATATATGCAGGCAGAAAGATCAGGGCGCATTCCTTGACCGTGGAATGACTGGGAACAAAAGAAGTAAAAGAAATACATAATTTTTTCTTTCCCCATTTGCAGCCATTATGTACTTCATTTTGATATGTGGGCCTGTCTCTGTTCTATACAAAGCCCTTGGTTTTTGTAAGCAGAATGTAGCGAGTCTCTCAGGAAGCCTCTCTACTGCCTGGACATAAATTTAGGCATTATAGCAGGCAAATCAGATCTTTTACTGTCTTAATCTTTTCTTTTTTCTTGGAACGGGACTGCTCCACTGACACTGTCACTACTCCATTTGGCTGAATGGAAGACTCAGGAATTTGCAATGCAGGGGGACTGGAGAACAGTCTAATCCATACTGTTTTCTTTACATAAATAGTTATATGCTGCTTTTTGATCTCATACTTAGAGGTTGTTCAAACATGCCTAAAAGAGGCAGTTGGAAAGCCTTTGTTGAAAAGACTTCCTTGGATTCCTCTATAAAGGATTACTATCAGCTAGGATCTAGTATTCAGTTTTGGGCAATATGTAGCAGTCCACTAGTTCTAAGAGTTTCTGGATAAGATAGATTGTTTGGATCCATCCAGTCTGCAGATTTAGGCCTGGTTATGGACTGGAGATATTCTCGGTCACCCTGATGTATAACCAACTCTGGTTCTGCTGGCCCTCTCTGTGACTTTCAATACCATCAGCCATGCTATCCTTCTGGGTTTCCTTGTTGGGGTGGGACTTCCAGGCATTGTTTTACAGTGGTTCCATTCCTCCCTGGAGGGGTGAACCCAAGAAGGTGGTGCTGGAGGACTAAAGGTCCTGTTCTGTTCCCTAAGGAGTTACTTCTTTTCCCCTTGCTACTTAAAATTTACATGACACCTTTGGGAAAGGATGGCCCTTTTCACATGCCATTTCCCATGCGAAATGGCCACGGGAGCGACGCAGGATCGTGAGGACGGCTCCGCATGACATCCTTGCGATCGCACGTCGCTCCCATAGCGATCACACGGCAGTCGCACAGTATATCATTTCCAGCTCTTTGCCGAAAATGATGCACGATTGTGTGTCCCTCTTGCACTTACCTTGTGGGCAGAATGTCAGGAAGTGCGGCCATCGTGCTTCCTCCCCCAGTGCAGCCTGGGAAAGTACCCAGTTGTGCTGCAGAAGGAAGGGGCGGAGCTATCGCGCTTCCTTTCATCCAGCATGGAGCTGGTACGGAGGGAAGCTCAGGGGACACGATTCCCTCCCGGAGGAGGCTTTTTGTGCGATTCCCGCATGATGCCAGCAGCACCAGGTAAGGTGTGAAAAGGGCCGATGTCCTGGATTTGGGGGTCTGGTGCCATCTGTATGCTGAAGACCCATAGCCTTGTTACTGCTTTCAACCTTATTCCAAGGAAGCTATTTCAGTTCTAAACTGGTGAGTGCCATCAGGAATGGGGGCAAACAAACTGATGTTTAATTCAGACCAGAGGTACTCCTGTTCAGTTGAAATGCAGGGAAATAAGAATTCAGCCTTTCCTGAATGGGATTACACTCCCCTTGAAGATGCAGGTCCACAGTCTGTGTGCTCTTGGATTCAACCCTGAGCCTGCAAGCTGAAGTTTCAGTGATGGCCAGGAGTGCATTTACACACTTAAAGCTGATCTGTGCCATGATGACACATGCCTTAATTACATCCCATTTGGATTGCTGTTATGCACTCTCTGTAGAGCTGCCTTTGAAGAATGTTTGGAACTTCAGTTTGTAGAAAGAGCTATAGCCAGTGTTAATTGGGGCTGGTTACTAGGAGTGCAGAGCTGCCTTGTTGCAACAGCTCCGCTGACTGTCAGTCTCATCTAGGCACAATTCAAAGTGCTGATTATTACCTAAAAAGCCCCATATTGCTTAGGTCCAGGCTGTCTGTCAGATGGTATCAACCAATATGAGCCTGTCTGGGCCTTGAGGTGCTCAAAAGATGCCTGTCTCTCAGTCTCACCGTCACACCTCTCTTAGTGAGGGGCTAGAATGGCCTACTGTTTGTGGTCCTTTTGTTGGCCATTTTTTTCCCATTCAAAGAGGCTCTCGAGAAGTGAAGTAAGGGCTCTTAGGAGAATGTGCTGTTTCATTGTTTTAACTGCACTGTTTCTTTAAACTGCTTTTTATCATTTTTAACTGTTTGTTCTAAATTGTTTTTAAATGTTGTTGATAGTTTAATTCCATTTTAATGTTGGTTTTTTTTTCACTTTGTTTTGTATATTTTAACTGTATTGTATTTGAATTTATAAGCCACCTTGACTCCCAGTTAGGGGAGGAAGACAGGGTATAAATAAAGTTAATAATAACAACAAGAATCACCAAAAATTTCAATGATGTTTTAACACAAAACATTCTTGAAACATAAAATTCTGGGGACCAGACACCTTTTCCATTTACAATGCTTACCTAATTGACCATTAACACATGTATTTTTGGGTGTTTGTTTCATATGTTAACAGCAAAGAAGAGACTGTAAGCATATATCCTGCGGATGTGGTTCTGTTTGAAGGCATTCTGGCTTTCTACAACCAGGAGGTTCGGGACCTGTTCCAGATGAAGCTCTTTGTGGACACAGATGCAGACACGCGGCTGTCCCGCAGGGGTAGGTTGCATGTTGTCCCCTCTCTGCCTTTGTGTGGAGAGGTTGTAGGATGTCCCCTCTCTGCTGTATGTGCATATTGAAATATGCCATGTGTGTCTGAATGCATCTCAAGTTGTGTCTGAGTGCTGCAAGTCTATCCACAGAATCTGCACAATTGATATGACTTGACGGGGTATGGATCCCTGTGCACAAACTAACACAGGAATCCCCTGAGCTAGTTCACTAAGGCCCTTTCCGCACCTTACTTTTTTTCGGTGCTGGGGTGTGGGGATTGCACAAGCAGCCTCCAGCAAGAGGCTCTCGCGTCCCTGCTGCTTCATCTCCGCACGAGCTGCCTGGTCCCGAGCAGGTAGTGTGAAAGCCCCGCCTCTTCCTTCCGCAGCACAGCCTGGGAGCTTTCCAGGCTTCACTGGGGCAGGAAGCATGACTGCCGCGGCTCCGGAGGCTCCGCACGCGCGGCAAGTGCGTGTGGGGGCCTGGAGCAATGCGCGATCGCGCACCATTTTCGGTTGAAAGCCGAAAATGCAAAAGTGCGCAAGCGGCGCCTGCCAGGCCCTGGAGTATCGCGCGATTGTGAGTGCGTCGTGCGGATCACTCTTCACAATCACGTGACGCTCGAGGGGCCCTTTCGCATGGCAAATGCCGTGCGAAAAGGGCCTAAGATATTAATAGCAAACAACACTAATACAAGCAGTAAATACTGGTTTTTATAAGAAAATGTTATTACCTTTGTAACACTGTGAATACAAATCAACTGTATAACAATGTAAATATAACAAAATGTTACGACATTTTTAATGGTGTGAATGCAACAATCCAATTGTAGCAATGTGAATACAACACAATCGTATAGCTTCACCGTGTTATAGCCTATTAATAAACATTCTGCCATTTATATATGTAGCCCATATATTCATCTATAAAAGGTGAAGAGTCCATCTGGTCCTTATCAATATATAGGAAACATCATTCCTCATCCACAGTGTTATTATTAATAGGCCATAATGTGGAAATGCTACTATTACAAAGGTAATAACATTTTGTTATAAAAAATGTATGTATTGTTTCTATTAGTATTACCTGTTTGGTATTAATATCCTTTTTTCACCCTCCAAAAGTAATTTTATTGAGTAGGCAACTCCAAACTGTAATTACCAATACCATATCAATTGCATAATATATAGTAAATACATAGTTAATATTGCATCTTCATCATCATCAAATATCCTCCATCCTTTCATAACTTTTACTTCTAATAACTGATAATGATAAACCATCTTCATAAGCCATGGATCATAGACCCTTTTTCATCATCAAACACTATTCTTCCTCTTTTAGTTCTTTCTGTATATCATTCCGCCCCCAAAAACAGAATCATATATAAGTAATTGTTAACCATTTACATAAACCATAAGTCACAAACCATTTTCCTCATCAGAAGCTTTCTTTCTCTTTACTTCTTTTTGTTTTTCTTTTTTCTCAAAAACAGAGTCGTGTATAAGTAATCCTAAAAGGCCTTTTATCAAGGCAACCACGCATCATCTATGTCTTTTGTCTTTATAAATAAAAATTCTTCAAGTCTAACTCAGCTGAAAAAATAATTTTCCTGGGAAATCTGTCCACCTATAAGTCCATTAATGAGTTGTTCTCCTTTTTTTCCAAAGAAAACTTCTTGTAAATTAATAGGCCACTAGTCATAAATTCTCCAAAATAATGTCAAGTTGCCTTAGTTTTGAGCATTCAACTTCACAGTTATTTGTTGGGTTGTGACATCCCTTGTGTTTTTCATCTTTCCAAAACCAAGTATATTACTTCTCTCCATCATTTTCTGTATATTTATGTCACCTTGAAACATGATTTCTGAGTCAGAGGTCATCCCTTGTAGCATTTGTGTTGCATCTTCTTTTTGCTCAAGTTGCCAACATATTGTTTCAACCATTTGTTATGATTTTAAATCCTCATCTTCATCTAGTCTCTTAGCTCTCGTGACAATCAGGATGGCTGTTCTGAAAGCACTTCAAACTTTTTCTCTGTTAGTGAGTTAACTTGTCTGAATTCATCCAAGAAATGCAAGAAGTATGCAGGCATCTCTTCAGACCTTTCTAGGTCCTTTCTAGTTATTGAATGTCATAATGCACAGTTAAAGCCATGATAGTTTCTGCTTAAAATTTCTATATTTCTTAAACAATAAGGCTGTCTTCTCGAAACATTAGATAACAGAAGATTTCATTGTAGACTTTCCCATAGATGTTAATGCAGAAATCCAGCTGGGCAAGTAACTTTAAAAGTTCCAACTTCATATTATCCAATATGATTGTCTTATTAGTAAAAACCAAACTTTATTCTATATTTAAATCAGAAGAAGAAGCAAAATGATTTAATAATCTATTCTTATTTCTTAAGTATGTCTCTATAAGTTAAGCAATGATCTGTGAATAATTTTTCTTGTTTATGAAAAGCCTCATGAGATGACATACGCGCTGAAATTTTTAAATAAATTTTCCTTTTACAAATTTTCCAAATTCTAAGCAGAGATTTCCTTATAATGTGACCATTAAAGTCTTTATCTATACTAGATCTATTATACCAGAAGTATCCATACGTCAGGTTATATCCTTCAAGATGTAGCAATCTGTTATTTTGTAATGTAATCCAATCCAAAGTCCAAGAAAGATAACACAGGCATGGTGATAAATTTTTAGATTTGGTAAACCTAATCTCACTCTTTCTTTAGTATCTTGTAATCATAGAATCAGAGAATCATAGAGTTGGAAGAGACCACAGAGGCCATCCAGTCCAACCCCCTGCCATGCAGGAATCCACATCAAAGCACTCCCGACGGATGGCCATCCAGCCTCTGCTTAAAAACCTCCAAAGGAGGAGGGTCCCCACACAGGCAGCATATTCCACTGCTGGACAGCTCTGACCATCAGGAAGTTCTTCCTGAGATTTAGGTGGAATCTCTTTTGTTTGAGTTCCATTGCTCCTCGTCCTAGTCTGTGGAGCAGCGGAAAACAAGCTCACTCCCTCTTCGATATGAAATCCCTTCAAATATTTAAACATGGCTATCATGTCCCCTCTTAACCTTGTCTTCTGCAGACTAAACATACTCAGCTTCCTAAGCCACTCCTCATAGGGCATGGCTAATGAACTCCATTTAATCCTGGGTTTCTTCCTAGGATTAAATGCTGAATAAACTTGCTAAATAAACTTTTTAAAGTCTTTGTACCATTGTTTAAATAATTCATAATTTCTTCTAATTGGTAAATTCTGAAAAAGAAATAGCAATTTGGGTGGGACATTCATTTTAATGGTTTCTTTTCTTTCCATTAATGAAAGAATTAACTTTGACTGTTTTTTAAAACCTTCCTTTATTCTGTTCCATACTGGTTTATAGTTATTAAAAAATTACACTTTTTTTGTGATCATTATTCTGAGATACTTTATCTTCCTTTCAACTTTGAACTTTTTTCTTGGATCAATTCCAATTCTTTTTTATGCATATTTTTAGTAATCATGATTGTTTTATCTTGTTGATCTTAAAACTTGAAAAATTCTCCATACTCTTGTAGAATTTCCATTAATTTTTTCATACTTCTCTTTGGGTCTTATAATCTTCTGCTAACATTACTAAATCATTGGCAAAAGCTCTTAGTTTATATTTCTGCTCTTTTAATTTCAGTTCCTTTTATTTGAGGTTCATTTCTGATTTTCTCTTAATAACTCCTAATACCATCACAAATAAAAGAGGTGATAGGGGACAACATTGTTGCATTCCTTTTTGAATTTGGCTTTGTTCAGTTTTTTCTCCATTAATAATGACATTTGCAAATTGATATTTGTATCTAGCTTGAACCCATTTTATGTAGTTTTCACATGAATCCATTCTGTTTAGCACTCCCAATGTAAAAGTCCAATTGACGTTGTGAAATGCCTTTTCAGCATCTAGAAAAATCATCACCAATTTTTTAATAGTTAATATTTCATACTATTCAATAGCATTCAGCACTGTTCTAATATTTTTTTTTTAAATGTCTTCTTGGAAGAAGTCCTATGTGATCCTCATTCTCCTAAGATTCTCTTTAATCTTTCAGTTTGTATCATTGCATAAATTTTGTAATCAACATTTAATAGTGATATTGGTCTATAATTCTTAATTTCCAGTGGATCTTTCTCTTGTTTCAAAATAAGAATACTATTAGCTGTGCCCCATGTTTGTGGTTTGTTGGATGTACTTATATTATTAATCACTTTACGTAATGGCAGCTCTAACTCTTCCTCAAACATTTTATATATGAGTAAAACTGTCAAGTCCAGGTGGTTTGATGATTTTCAGCTTCTTTATTGTTTCTGTCACTTCTTACATTGAAATTATTTGGTTTAATGCATTCTTTTGAGCTTCTGAGATTTTAAGGATGTTTGCTCCATATAAATATCGTTTTAGCAACTTTTCTTTATTTCCTTGTATTTGTGGTTCTCGGAAACGATTAGAGAAAAAGGACTAGAAAACTTTTAAACTTTCGTGTTGCTTTGTAGCTATGTGTCCATCTTTTTATCTTTGATATTACATTCTTTGGTTTATTTGCATATTTGAAATTCCATTGCTTAAGATATTTTAATTTCGTTTCTATTTCAGTAGTCAATTGATTGGATAATTGTTTTTTCAATGTTTTTATTTAATTTCTAATTAAATTATTTCCTGGTTGTTTCTACAGTTCATCTTCTTTATTCTTTATTTCTTCAGTGATCTCTTTTTCCTTTTTTTTCTGCCGCTTGTTTAATAATAATAGTAAAAAATCCTCTCATAATGGCCTTTCTAGCACCCCAAACTATATTTGTCAGTGTCCCTTTGTTTAAATCTTCAGAAAAGAACCTTTTAAGTTCTTAACTGGCTTTATTCACTATTATTTCATTTTTCAATAATATGTCTTACACACACACACACGTATGTATGTATGTATGTATGTATGTATGTATATATGTATATATTTCTTGCATCCAAGTGTTAAACATATTGGATTATAATCAGATAAGCATTTATTTGAGATTTTCTTGTTATCTGTCCTTCTCAGCATTATTTTGGATGCCAAAAACATATCTATCCTTGACCAGGAATGATATTTATCCGAATAAAATGTATAATCTTTAGCATTTCCGTGTTTGTGTCTCCATAACATCTTAACAGATATTAATGTTAAACTTTGTATTAAATCAAATAATGCTTTTGGCAATTTCCCCTGATTTTTCTTCTTCTTGTTAGTTGCTGCATTTCTTTCTATAGAGGGGTCTGTTACTCTGTTCCAATCCTCTATCCATATCATTTCTTCATAACGCAAATTCATAGTTCTTTCTCTTAATTTATTGTAAAAGTCCTGCTTGTTATCCTGGGGAGTGTAAATCCTGACCAGTAATATTTTAGAATTTTGTAGTCGCACTTCAATAGCAACATAATGATCTTTTGAATCCTTAAGTATTTCTTCTGCTTGTTATTTGTTATTAACATAAATTGCTACTCCTTGTTGTTTGTTCCCTCTAGTTCTTCGAGACATCAGCGAGCGAGGCAGGGACCTTGAGCAGATCTTATCTCAATATATTACGTTTGTCAAGCCAGCCTTTGAAGAATTTTGCTTGCCTGTGAGTAAGGTCATTTGCTCCTCTGTTAGGTCTGAGCTTGAGAGTCTGTGGGTGGCTGGAAGGCTCGAAAGGTGGGGGAGTTGGTAGGTGCTTTTTCTTCCCAGCTAGTGAAATCAGTAGGGCCTGTCTGACCTTAGAAGCTAAGCAGGCTCAGCCCTAATTAGTATTTGGATGGGAGACTGCCAATCAATACCAGGTGTTGTAAGCTATATTTGAGAGGATGGAACTGGTAACACCACCTTTGACTATTCCTTGCCTAAGAAAACCTTATGAAATTCATGGTGTTGCCATAAATTAACAGGCACCTTGAAGACACATACACACACAGTGGTGAATAACATACACAGTATATTTAATAACCTGAGCAGGTCATTTTTTAGCACCCTCTGCCTCTAAATGTCAAAGTTATTTTCAGTAATAATCATGAATGAAACAAAAATAATAATCTGAATAATTCTTTACTAATCCCTAGTTCCTCATCCTGGAAGGGCAAAGGAGAATGTAAGGCACCAGGGGCCTGGAGCACCAGCACCCTTACATTTCCTATGCGTTACTGCTTAAGGTGTGATCTGGCCCGTGGGAAACCAAGAGAGACCTCTGCCTGTGAAAGCAGCCGGTGCTCTCTGTGGGGAGAGGAAGCAATAAGAGGGTCTCAAAGTGTGGGGAGCGGGGGAGCTGGGCAGCATCAGGAGCATGGAAAGAGCAAAAGCAAAAGAAGATCCTCACGTTGGGGAGACTGGTGAAGAGGAAGGAACAGAGGTGAGAGGGACTCCCAGCCATGGGAATAAAAATGAGAAACATACCACCTCTCAATGGTAACAATGAGAAGTCCTTTTCCCAGTCCAGGAAAGGCCAAGCACAGAGGCTGTCCCCGTCCAGCACCTCCTTTCATAGACCTGCAAGAGGCAGGAAAGGAAGAAGGAGCGACTGCGTTGGCCGGCTACAAACATATCATTACTGTCTGCTGCTGCCCCTTTTCTACTCTGGCCAGCCAGCCCTTCACTGACTTGCTGCACAGAGTAGGAGCAAGAATACAGCTTTGCTTTACTCCAGTGTGTGTAGATATTAATCTATTCAAATGGCCTTCATTATTACATCTCACTTGCAGATGTGTCTTGCCATAAAGACTGCAAATAAGAATCAGGAGGCCCTTATCAATATTAGTGGCCTCAAGTTTATGCCATAGTATTATGTCTTGGGATGATGTTAAATGCAGACTTAAAGTCTATAAAAGCTGTATAAAGTGTCCCCCAGGCAGACGAAGAATATTTTTCTAATAAATGCTATAATACTAATCCCTGATCAACTGCTGAACACCCAGACCTAAAACCTGATTTTTCTTCTTCCAAGGACATTTTCTTAATAATTAACTTAATAGTTAATTAAAAGTTAATAATTAACTTAATGTAACTCAATAGTATCTCTAGAAGATGACTACCATCCAGTTTACTGATGATATTTAAAAGACTAATTAATCTATAATTGGCAGGATCTGATATTTTACCCTTTTTTGTAGATTGGGATGATTATTGCAAGGTCCCAATCAGATGATATATATGCAATGCAATCAATACATGTAAACAAAACAGATAAAACTGGTAACCACCACTCCAAATTTGACTTAAACAGTTCAGGGGGCATGCAACCACTTCCTGAGGCTTTGCCCAATCTAAGTCCAGAAAACTCCACAAATGAGTGCTCAAAATAAATCACATTGTTTGGCTTGTTTTTCCCAAATCTTGTTTCAGTAGAGCTTCAACAACAGTGAATCTTACTGAAAACATCTTTCAGTTATGCAGGAACCTTATTCACATTTCTATCCAGTATCATTTCAGGTAGAGGGACAAAAAAATGCAATAAATACAACCACCATTGAGAATTATGGAGTAGGCCTCCTCAAGTGGCCCCTTGAGTTCTGTCTTATTTGAAGAGTTGTGATGCCTTAAAGACTAAGAAACTAAGATGTCTGTTAGGCATAAGCTTTTCTGGACGTGAGTTCACTTTCTCAGCTGCATGCATCTGATGAAGCAGACTCCAGTCCATCAGAGTTTATGAGGTAATAACATCCTTTCTTGTTCTGGCTGCAACTCATGGACCTCACTGTCCCTCTGGAATTGTGAGATAATTGCTGTAGAAAAAAGAGGGGCAGTTCTTCAGAAAAGTTTTGCTCTGACATATGAGCCTGATACCAGACTTGCCTGAGGTAGAGTAAGCAGTGGAAAATCCAGGTCACCTGCACTCCTTGAGGAGGGAAAGCCTTCACTGAACTCTGAAGGAGAGGAATGAGAAGGTAATTATCCCACACCTGTAGCTCCAGTAACACGGTTTCATTCTTTTTGACAGACCAAGAAATATGCTGATGTGATTATCCCAAGAGGGGTGGATAATCTTGGTGAGTAGGAGACAAGTTGGGTGGAAAGCTGGGTAATTCAGGTGCCCTTTTATTTTAGATATTGACTGTTAGTTTCAGAGAACTAGAGGAAATTGTGAAGGAGAAGTAGCTAGCAAGACAGATCTCATTCTGCAATTCTGGCTTGATGATTCTTCTTTGCACAGAAGAAAGGACTAACCAGGTGTTCATATTCTGCCTCGGTATATGTGCAGAAAGAAAAACCTTAACTACTGTTTAAAACAAACGCTCTGTTTGGTAGTGTTAGTACTTTCTCTGTTGTCCGACTCCCACTAGATCCTATAGGAGCAAGAATGGGAGAACTGGACTAGGCAAGAAGGTGTTAGCCTGAGAGATCATGCCTGCATAATAGGTAGACAGACTGCTCATCTTCAGAACAGAGTGACAAAGACAGAAGGAGACTTGGAAATGAAGTTCTGTGAGGAAAAGTTAAAGGAGCTATCTGTATATATCCTAGAGCATTGGTTCTTAACCTGTGGTCTGCAAGCCCTCATGCGGGGTTCCTGAGGCCCTGCTCCTGGACATCACCAGCGGTGGCAGCAACAGGAATGCGGCAGCAGGGTGGGCAGGTGCCAAAACTGCGTCCTCATTTGCAAATGAGGAAGCAGTTTTGGTGCCGGAACCCCTCCTCCCACTGCCGCATCTCCGACAAAAGGGGCACAACAGCAGGTATGTGCATGTGCCCAAGTAATGACTCCACAGACCAGGGTTTGAATCCCCGCTTGTTCATGGAAACCTGCTGTGTGACCTCAGGGAAGTCACATTCTCTCAGCCTGAGAGAAAAAGGCAACAAATCTTGCCAAGAAATCCCCCGTGATAGGTTCACCTAAGAGTCACCATAAGTCAGTCTCCAAAGAGGAGAGACATGATGACTAGAAAGGACCTCCCCCTGTCAATGACACTTTTTTTGTTGTGCACCTTCAAGTCACTTCTGATGATGGCAACCCTAAAGTTTCACAGATGTTTTTGGTTTTGTTTTGGTTTTTTTCAAGATTTGTTTGGAGGGGGTTTGTCTTTGCCTTCCTCTAAGGCTAATAGAATGTGACTTGCCCAAGCTCGCCCAGTGCCTGAGCAAGGATTTGAATCCTAGTCTCCAGAAGCTGTGTGTGTGTGTGTGTGTGTGTGTGTGTGTGTGTGAGAGAGAGAGAGAGAGAGAGGGAGGGAGGGAGTGAGGAAGAGGGGGAGAGAGAGAGAATATGAGAATATTTGAGTATTTGAATCAAAATTTAAATATTAAAGTCTTGAGTTAAGTCTTGGGCATCCTCAGTAACAAATTATCTGGTAAAGAAAAGGTTAAGAATCACTGTCCTAGAGCAGGGGTGGGCAAAGCCCCTATCAGTCCCTCTAAGTCCCAACTCTCCCATTTTAAAAAAAACAACTGAAATTTTCAGCCAGAAATACTCCCAGCCCCACAGAGAAAGCCTTCCAAATAACTCCATTTTCATTGTAGTTCTTCTCAAAAAGGGGGGCAGGAAGTGATGCAATGTCATTTCCAGTCACTATTTCAGAAGGATTCAGTTGAAAAAAGAGGTGTTTGGGAGGACTGTCATGGGGTGCAACCCATGGTCCCTGACCCCCATGTAGTTGCCCATTCCTGGCCTAGAGAAAAAGCAGTTTAGAGGTGATACACTGATTTTCTTTTAATAGTAGAAGACCTGTCATAAAGAAGATGGTGCAAGGTTACTTTTTCTTGCACTAGAGAGTAAGACGAAAACCAGTAGGTTCAAATTAAGAGGAAAAGGGTTTCATTTAAACATGAAAAAGTTCTTCCTGATAGTCTTAACTGTTCAGCAGTGGAATTTCAGAATTAGCCTCTCCGTTGTTAAAGGATTTGAAGAGATTTTTCATTGTTTTCTTTTACAGTGGCACCACACACCATTTGTATCTTTTGGATTTTATTAAATCACAGTTGTTTTCAATCATATTATTACAGGAATAAAAGAAGGAAAGACAGGCTCTTGTGAGGTCACAGCAGATCCATTCTAGCTGCTTCTTGTTTTGGCCAGTGTGGAATGCCTGAATTGACCTTCAGGCTTGATTTACCTGGATAGTTCAGGAAAAAGAAAACAAGGAAAAATAACAAATTGATAATGACTTTCTGGCAAGAGTCAAAAAAGAAATCTCTGTTGATAAGGGAGAAATGGGGGAAACAGGGGCCAGAGAAGGAAGGAGATGAAAATTTAGAGGAGAACATCTTTGTCAGTTATGGCACTTAGGGATACACTTTGTTTTCCGTGGCATAACAGGGTGTGAGCATTACATTTGGATTGCATGTGGACTGATCTTGCCTCTCTTTCCTCTACCCAGTGGCCATCAACCTGATTGTGCAACATATCCAGGACATCTTGAATGGAGGCCTTGGCAAGCGCCAGCCCAATGGGTACCTGAATGGCTACACCCCTCCTCACCAGCAACAGCCCTCAGAATCCAGCAGCCGGCCACATTGATCTTGAGGTCCTACACTGCAGCTCCTCCTATGTGCTGTATCCTCTTGGCCTCTACCCTGTATTTAAGACCTAGCCTCTGCTGCAGGGTTTGATAGCGTATCTGCTGGAGAGATTGTTGTGTCCCTACAGAAAGAAGATCATCGCTTCCCTGGCCAGATATTGCCTCCCTGCAGTGCTTCTGCTTCAGAGTCCACAAGCAAGGGGTAAATCCCTTTAGTAAGATGATTTTGATGTATTGTGCAATGGCAAGATGACACTCAGTCTTGGCGGTAAGACCATGCAGTTGTGGAAATATCTCCAGATGTATGCAAGGGAACTAAACCTGAACTGGATGGCCAAAAGGTTGTGTCGCCACTTAAAACTTTCTCCTACGCCTTAGGTTTGTTTAAGAAAGGAAGGGAGGCTGGCAGAATCTTTTTCCCCACTTATCAGAAATACGTATCATTTCTAGCCTATGTGGTTGAGCTTGTGGGAAACAGCAGAGGTGGTGAGAGGAAGACAGGAGGTTCCATGCAATCTGCTGCAATTTCACTACCCAAATAGGCAATGCCACTCTCCCCCCCCCCCGCAACTCCCCCATCAAGACTGCTGCGATAACCACAATCTAAGTAATGGTTTTTCAGCTTGTTAGCTAATCTTGAAGTGTGAGACTAAACTGTTTGACTTTTCCTTGGCCTTCACCCTCTACTGGTGTTTTCTGGCTACATCATATGCAAGCTTGCTTTCCCAAGTGGCCAGAAACCAACTTGGGAACTGGTATTCCATCAGTGTTCTTGAACCAAGACAGTTGTGTTTCCATTCAAGTGATGCAGAACTATGAATGTGTGGTTTTCATCTCAGCCAAGCAGCAAGGTAGTTAGGCCTGTGTCATCTTGGATGATAGGGGCTGATGCTAAGCACCTTGGGGATTGGTGTGGAGGGACCAGTGCCAAGGACCAAAGCCAGGAACAAAGATGTGCAATGTTGTGTGGCGGGGAGGGGCTTGTCTGATACAAAATGAAGAAACTATCCCTGGTGTACTGTCTCATTGATGCTGTGAGGTCCTCTAAGGCAGCATTCCATGTTCTGTTCTAGAAACTGATTTCAGCTGAAGTGAGGTTGTTGAACAAAGACTTGCTTTTTCTTTATGTTGATGCCTAGCTGGCTGGAAAAAGAAGACAAAAAGTGAGAGTTCTCTGCCTTCTGCCCTGTACACCTGCTTTCTTCCTCCATTGCATAAAAGTCCAGCACCTAGTGTTTCCTTCAGCCAGTAATGGGAGAAGAAGGAATTCTTCTGAACTTAATGCTTGCCTGCTAGTGTAAGAGGCCTGTTTTCAGGGAGGTTTGGGTGAATCCTTTGTAGGTTGTGGAGGCTTTGTATACTTTCAATGAAGGTTTGGATGTGATGTGCTTGCCTTGAATCTTAATAAAGGTGACATTCTGAAATACGTGTTGTGGTTTCTGTTTAAAAATTTGGTCATGCTGGCTGTATGGTAGAAGGATTCTTCACTAGGTGTGTTATTAGCAGCTCTGAAATTCTATACTTAAAACAGGTCATACATTTGTCCTGTGATAAAGTATCTATTTTGACCTCGTCTGTACATACATAGGCTTTTCTCAAAGTTAACTGTGCCATTTTAAATGCATTATTGCAATGTGTCTTACAAAATTTAGATTGCTGTCTCTTTTGAAGAGCCATGAAAGAAGGATTGGGGACATGAGGCAAAACAAAGGAAGAGAACCTGGAGCCACAGCTCATATTTGAAGGTTGAGCAGTCTTAACACTGATTTGCAAATCTTTCTGCAGTTTGTCTTTCCAGCCTTAACAGGTAAAAATTAAGCAGTGTATGAGAATAAGAGATAATACATAGATAAGATATATATTCCATACTAGCATCACTTATATAGATGTCTACAATTTGTAAAGTATGTAGAACTTTTTTGAATTTATAAGAATTGTATTATGATGAAGAAAACTGCGCCAAAGATTGATGGCAGATATATGTTGAGCCCTTTGCTTGGGTCCTTGACGGCCTTGCCCTGCCACTGTGCCAGTGGATTCTTAAACAGGTTTCTCTCAACAGCACCAATACTAACCCTTGAAAAGAGGGGAAGAGGGGAGAAAGGCAGGCAGATGTGTGGATGAGGTAGAGTTATTACCTTTGTCTCTTCTTGGAAGCTAATGTCATAGGGAGGGAAAGTCACTGCAGCTGAGGTTAGTAAGATTAGCCAACTGCCCTGATTAGGAACTGATGCTATTATTATACTGTTATAAAGCCACTGTAATTATAGTTGGCCATCTGCATTTGCTCAGGTTAGGGGAACAGGATTCCCCCAAAAGTGGAAAAACCACAAATATCAAAATGTGTGTATCGGTTGCACTTCACAGCAGTTGGCAGAAATGTTTTTGCTAAGAGCAGGAGTTCATCAAGTGCTGGATTTCAGTAGACTTAGGGAAATATTAGGTGCCATCCTATAGTCAGGTTTACCAGAAATAATGGGAATATTCCCCTGGTCAGGAATACTAAAAGAGAAAGGATAGGAATTTCTCAAAAGTGAGATACTGAAGGCACAATTTCTAACTATTCCAATGAGCAGGAATATTGGGAGGTGTCTAAAGAAATGAGGATGGATGTCTAAAGAACTTTCAACTGAATAAGATTTAAAGAGCCATGTACAAGAAGTGGAAAAAGGGGGAAATCACCAAAGACGAATTCAAACAAATAACCAGCATCTGTAGAGAAAAAGGCAGAAAAGTTAAATCACAGAATTTGTTCAGGCTTGCTAGAGAGGTTAGAGACAATAAAAAGGGCCTTTTTGTTATGTCTGTAGCAAAAGGAAAAAACGAGATGGTAAAGCCACTGTGAGGAGAAGATGGGAGAAGTGGTAACAGGACAGAGAAGAGGCAGAAGTACTGAACACCTTCTTTGCCTCAGTCTTCTCCCAAAAGGAGAACAGTGCTCTCCCTGTGGAAAATGGAGATGATGATGCTGTTGGAGAAATGCAGCATAGCATAGGTAAGGAAGTAGTATAGAAATACCTGGCTACTCTAAATGAATTCAAGTCTCCAGGGCCAGATGAACTATATTCAAGAGTATTAAAAGAACTATCAGAAGTAATCTCAGAATGACTGGCAATAATCTTTTGAGAATTCCTGGAAAATGGGCGAAGTCCCAGCAGACTAGAGAAAGACAAATATTGATAGAATATATAGGATTTATATATATGACAGAGTAGCTTGGTAGATGAAGAGAATGCTGTGGACATAGCTTATCTTGACTTCAGTAAGGCCTATGACAAGGCCACCATGATATTTTTGCAAACAAAGTAGTATAATCTGGATTAGACAACGCTACTGTTAGGTAGATTTATAATTGGCTGACCAGCTGAACAAAGGGTGCTCACCAACGGCTCTTTTTCATCCTGGAGAGAAGTAACTGGTGGGTTGTGTCCTGCACCCAGTGCTGTTCAATATGTTTATCAATGACTTGGATGAGGACACTTACCAAATTTGCAGGTGACACCAAATTAGAGGGATAGTTAACACCCCAGAGGACAGGATCAGAATTCAAAATGACCTTACCAGATTAGATTGCTGGGCCAAAACTAACCAAATGAATTTCAATAGGCAGAAGTATAAGATACTACACTTGGCAGAAAAAAAAATGAAATGCACAAATATAGGATGAGTGACACCTGGCTTGACCACAGGACACGTGAAAGGGATGTAAAAGTCTTAGTAGACCACAAACTGAACATGAGTCAGCAGTGTGATGCAGCAGCTGAAAAAGCCAATGCGATTCTGGCCTGCATCAATAGAAGTATAGTGTCTAGGTCAAGGGAAGTAATAATACCACTCTATTCTGCTTTAGTCAGACCCCACCTGGAATACTGTGGCCAGTTTTGGGCGCCACTATTAAAGAAAGATATTGACAAGCTGGAATGTTTCCAGAGGAAGGTGACCAAAATGGTAGAAGGCCTTGAACCCATGCCCTGTGAGGAGTGGCTTAGGGAGCTGGGTATGTTTAGCCTGAAGAAAAGAAGAATAAGAGGGCACAGGATAGCTATGTTTAATATTTGAAGAGATGTTTTCTGCTGCTCCAGAGACAAAGAGACAGAGCAATGGCTTCAAACTTCCAAGAATTATTAATCACAAAATATGAAAGGAATGGTATGCAATGATTGCTGAGAGATTTTGAAGGTTAGTAACAGTTCTCATACCAGAGAGTTTAAGATTCACTGAAAAAAATTATCACAACAGTTGTCCATTATGAAGGTAAGTAGTGATGAGGGATTGGAAATCTCAGACTCTAGGGAGGAAACTGGCTCTTGCAGTTTGGGAGTTCTTAATGCAGGGGGTCCTACAAGCTGCATATAGCAATCTGCCTGTTTTTCAGCCCTGGCAAATTTGGTGGTACAGTGGCAGTGGTGGTTAAACCCCACCCCACATTTTCACTCTAAAACAAGGTATACAGAAAGTGGGTGATTTGTATTGTGTCCTTGGAAGCCTCCTGGATGTAGACATATTTGGTATCTGTATCAAGCAGAGTGTAGTGTTGCCAGTGCAATATGAGATTGTGGTAGTAAACAGGAGAAAAATAAGATTCTCTTGTAATATGAAAAGGGGAAAACTTACATTTATCATTTCAGGAAATCCATCCTAGAATGGGAAACGAGATAGACAAAAGGAGATTACCTAAAGTTCAATAGAAGAATTCCTAAAAGCTGGCCCTCATATGTGGATGTAAGCCATCCTGAGGCAGAAGCCTCATGGATGCTCTCTCCCAAAGGGAGACAAAAGGACTAACTAACTTTTGGAAGAAGGGACCAGTGACCTCTGTGGGGAGGCAAGAAGCAAAAAGACTTGAATACATATATTGAAAAAATAAACAGAGAGGTGAAACAAAAGGGTACATGTACTCTCTAGATCTCTTTCCCACTAATCACTCCATGCAAGATGCATTCATCCTCTTTGCTTCCAACACTGAAAGTCCAGTTCTCCTTTAAAACAAAACACATATACTCTGCATGTCTTGTTTCAAAGTAGTAGTGGGGTTTTATTTACTTCTTGCACATCACTGAATCTTGGTGTGATAGTATTGGGGATTTCCAGGAGGCGGAACTAGGCGCCAGAGCTCTAAAATTTGTTCATCTCTAGCATAAGCACAGCAGAAAGGAGTGAAATCATTGAATAAAAATGTTGGGAAGTTCTCATTAGAAGCAGTATTGAAATAGGTAAAGGGTGTTCAAGAGGACATTCCAGAGTGTTGTGTTCATTACTGAGGAGGGACTGCTGTCTGGATTTTCTGTCTGGGGCACCAAAATGCCTTGCTCCAATTCTAGTTTGCACTGATCCTTTCCACATAACTTGTCATTACACTCCACATCAGCTATCCAGCCTTGATTAGGACCTTCAATGGCTCGTACTTCTAAAGCGGGGGGGGGGGGGGCAACTGATGGCACTCCAGATGTTGTGCTGTGAATCCCAGCATCACTAAATATTGCCTATGATATATAGAGCTGTATTTATGTATATAATTAATTTTTATGCCACCTTTCTTCTGTAGTGGGATCCAAGGTGGCTCACATAAAGAATCAATTAAAAACCTAGCAATAATTTTTTAAAAAACAATTAACAATCATCACATTGAAATAGTATAAGAAAATCTTATATATGTATGTTTTTTAATGTAATTAATGCATTATTGTTGTTCGCCACCTCGATCCATCTGGAGAGGCGGGATAGAAATAATAATAATAATAATAATAATAATAATAATTATTATTATTATTATTATTATTATTATTATTATTAAAGACATATAGAAATTAGAAAAATAAGTGCAGCACAAACCCCAATAAGAAGCCTCCCTGCTTACACCTAAAAACACTGCTGTAAATAGAAAGGTTGTTGCCTGCTGGCAAAAGGAGAGCAGAGAGGGGGCCAGCTGAGGAATTCCACAGGGTGAGAGCAGTCACTGAGAAGGCGCTCCCTTGTGTTCTCACCAAACAAGCTTGTGATGGTCGTGGGTGCAAGAGAAAGCCTTCCGCTGTAAAAAAATGTCTGGTAGCTTCATATGGGGAGATACCGTCTTTCAGTTAGTCTGGGCCTAGCAGTACAGGACTTTATAGATCATGGCCAGCACTCTGAATTATGCCCAGAAACTGACTGGTGGCCAGTGAAGGTGTTTTAACAAGGGAGTTACTTGCCCCCTGTAACTAGCCGCAGTCAGCATTCTGGCCACAGCATTTTGGACCCACGGGAGTTCCCAAACAGTTTCCAAAGGCTGCCCCACATAGAGCGCATTACAGTAATCCAAATGGAATGTAACGGCATGTATCACTGTAGCCAGATCTGACATCTTAAGGAACAGGCACAGATGGCACACTAGTTTTAACTGTGCAAATGCTCTCTTGGCCACTGCTGGAACATGGGCATTCAGGCTCCAAGTTGAAGCCCAGGAGAACACCCAAGCTGGAAACCACAGATTTCAAAAGGAGTGCCTTTTGATTCACTAAGAGCATCTCTGTCTCGTCTGGATTTTCATTTTGTTTGCCCTCATCCCAGTCAATTAGAGGGAACAAACATTGGTTCAGTACTGAGACAGCTTCCTTGGAATGAAATGGAAAGGAGAGATAGAATTGGGTGTCATCAGCATATTGCTGACACTGAATGCCAAAACTCCAGATGACCTCCCCCAGCAGTTTTATGTAGGTGCTAATAGCATCGGGGACAACACTGAGCCCTGAGGGACCTGACAGGTCAGCATCCAAGGTAATGAAAAGGACTTCCCCAGCACTACCTCCTGAGTTAACCCCCCCACCACAGGAAGGAGTGAAACCACTGCAGAATAGTGCCTCCAAATCCCATCTGAGAGAACTGGCCCAGAAGAGTACTATAGTTGATGATATTGAAAACCACTGTCCAGTTCCCTGCAAAGGTCACCCACCAGCAAAAGAAAACCAAAGCTTTCTCCATTCCATAACCAGTCCTGAAGCTAGATTGAAATGGATCTGGATAATCTGTCCCATCCAGAAACCCTTGGAGCTGGGAGGCCAACACATGCTCCAGAACCGTGCCCCCAAAATGGAACGTGATAGGCTGGCTAATCATTATCCAGAATGGTGGGATCCAGATGCTGTAGTCCAACAGCACGTGGAAGGCTAAAAGCTAAAAGCTGCCAGCCTTTGCTTGGAAGGAGTGGATTAATTTTAGCTGTGTGCATAGCTCATTCATAATATTATTGAATGGCCCTGGTCATGATCTTCACCCTTGGTTTATTGGCTTCTCCCCTCCTGCTTGTTCACTATCTTTCTGTTGCTCCCTGTGCATTTCACTGAAAACACATTCACTTCATGCCAAAAATAGAGAAGTGTGAATGAAGGACTCATTGCACTGAATATAGGTGTGCAAGGAAACTAAATGGCTATTAAAAAGAAAACAAGTAGAAACAAGTTAGAAACAGATTGGTATTTACGTATCTTTAAAAACATTTAGTGCCAACAGTTGTCTGTCTAGGCACTGCTCTGAACATAGTTAAATGGGTCCTGTCCAGACAGATTCCACCCTAAATTAACTTGGCAAGTTAGCAGTAGAAGAATTAAGAAACAGTTGAAGCAGTAGTAGAAGAACTAAGAATTAAAATTTACAAAGGGGTAGTGAGAATCACCTGGAAGTGGGAAGGTGGAAATAGATGCTACGATCCATTGAGCTAAGAAAACCTCAAGAAAGATTTGCTGAAGAAGTGGAATCTGGCTGTAGGAAGTGAAAAGTACCAGCTGAGGGAGCCGTCTTAGACAATAGAGTAAGGAATTCCCCACTAGATGGCAGGGAGCTGTCCTAAGTGCTGAAAAGGCAGCACTAAAGAGTTTTCAGGCACAAACACCAATCCGGACTGGGTAATAAGCAGCCAGAGAGTGGCGAATTGGCTGCAGAGGGCCAGCTGTCCTAAATAAATGAATGAAACCTGGCTTTTAATGGGTTGTCTGTTATGTATTCACAATCAAAAATCAAAATAGTTTCTGAAACATACGTCATAAGTCCTATTAACAACATGAGACGTATGCAACTCCAAATATGTGTAAAATAACTCTTTGTTTACAACATGGAACTATTCAAAAGAGTCTCCACCAGTGGTGATGCAGTTGCATGATTTTTGAACCCGCTCATCAACCTCCCTTGGAAAAAATCTTTTGGGCACTTTCTGATCCAGTGTCTATCTGATCGTGTCTTCCACTTTGCCTTCATCATCGAAGCACTGTCCCCACACATTTTTCTTCATCAGACCAAATAAGTGAAAGCATGAGGATTCCAGGTCAGGGCTGTAATGCAGATATGGCACCGCTGACCATTCCATTTGTGCAAGGATCTGTGATCTTGCCAAAGTTTGGTGTCCTGCATTATTGTGGTGTAACTGGATTGCATTCAGTGTTTTTTGTGGTCTTTTCTTATGGATGACTTCTCAACGTTTCTGGAGTGATGCAGTGCAGCAGTTTCTGTTAATTGTTGTCCCACACTTGAGGGAAAAAAACAAAATCAACCAATCATCCCAGAAAACATTCACCATTATCCTCCGTGCTGTGTGCTGGCTTTTGAATGTCTTTAGTCTAGAAGAGATGGAAGGCTGCCTCTCCATGGACTGATTCTTTGTCCCTGGGTCATATAGGTATGCCCAGGTCTCATCACCAGTACAAACAGTCACAGAAAAGGTGTTCTCATGGGCTTCAAGTGCTGCCAACAGTTCTGAACGCACGTGCAGTCTCTTCTTTTTCAAATCAGCTGTTAATTGATGAAGAACCCACTAGGCGCACACCTTTCTGTACCAGATTTGTGGATAACCTGCTTGAAAGCACTGCAACCACAGCCAAGTTCCTCAACTTTCTTGGACTGTCATACACTGGTCTGCACAAATCATGTCATCCACCCTGTTTTGGTTTTCATTTCTGATGGTTGTTGAGGTACTACATGGTTCATCTTCAACACACTGGTTTTGCTTTCTTAAAGCTTTTTCACCCACCTTTGCACATGACTCTCATTAATTGTTGCCTCACCATACACATTTCTGGGCCTTTTGTGGACGTTGTTAGCAGTATGTTTCTTTGGTCAAGAACTCAATGACTGTTTCTGCTTCTTATCCATGTTTATGCAACACCTAGAAATACATAAATTATATCAGTCATGCAGTAAGAATTATTCTATCTGGTGGTGTAATAGTGTACATTTTTTGGTTAATAGTTTCAGACTAAATGGCGCATGGGCATTACTTTCAGTTTGACTCTTTGTACTTCTTAAGAGGCAAAAATGTTAATCTTTCATTATCTTAAAAAATATTCATCTAAAAATGCAATTTTAAAAAAACTTCTAAAGAAACTAATGTAGTGGTAACTTACAGTCACACCACCATCACAATTGTAATTTTAAAGCTATTTTAAAAGTTGCTGAAGATCCCTTTCTGAAGTCAAACTTGGAAGGTTCTCAGCATAAATGTATCCCATGAAGAACTCATGATAAAACAGAAATGAGTTGATATATGAGAATTTTAAATGGAGGGAGACAACATCAGCAATTTAGAGATAGCATTATTGCACCCTGAAAACTGTAGCCTCTGCTGTATGCAGGACAATTCTTACACAACCCATATCCACCATCTTCTCCATGTGTTGAGCAGGAACCTGAAACTCAGTGATATCCCAGAAGTGCCCCCAAGCCATTTTTGCTGTAGAAGCAGAAAACTGTTTTGGTTTGTGTAAGCACAGCTGGCACGAATAGAACTGGAACGTGACTCATCAGAGATGGCAGTACCAAACACCGTCCCCTAATGCTAAAAGCTACCCATGTCAGGGTGAATTAAATTTAAGAAAATCTGGTGGGCTTATTTTATAATTTATATGAAAATGCACATGTGTTGGCGTTTGGTCCTCTGTGGTAAAACTGTACTGTTTCTTTAATTATAGAGCATAACGCCTCCCCCCTCGTTTGCTATGACCATCTGGGAGGGAAAGAGCTATTATCCGACTGCCATTCTCACACAGGGAACAGCTTCTTACTTCCCTTTCCATTTGTACTCCAGAGGCCTAGTGAAAATAATCCCCTCAGATAGCACCAGCTGCATATTACAATATAGGTCGCCTTTCACAGTGTCACTGTACACTAATAATAAATATGTTTCCAAGCTTCAGGGACTTTGGCCTAATTTACACTTCAGGGCATACTCATGCTATGCATGTGGATACGCTGCAGGTTGCTTACACTGCTCTTATTATTAACTGGGGTGGATGCTCTTCTGTGAGATTCTTGATTTTATGCTGCACTGCTAATTCTAATTTTGCTTAATGCTGTTATCATGCCATACACCCCCGCTCCATGATACAGTATAATTGGCAATGAACATTATTTAATTGGCACAAAAAATAAATCATACATTTATGGCTGAAAAACCACGTTGGCAAAGAGGACTGGCTGTACATGTGCAGAATTAGGTTAGAAGAGACCACAAGGCACGGCCAGGTCATAAATTCACTGAGGATAAGTTGGAGAACATGATCCTCTCAATGGCCCAAACCTAGAACAGAATAGCAACCAAAACTCCCAGAGAAAGCAACAATGACCGATGTCCTGCGGCCTCCTTCCTGCTGAACTTCCCCCTTCGTTTTCTCACCTGCTCAGACATTAAGAAGCTATCTCGACTCCCATCAATGCTTTGTCACCTAATGCTAAGACTATTAGCCAGCTCCGGACCCCCTTGTTTGCTCTGCCAGAGAGTCATTAACACCTTCCTCTTCAGGGCAGAAAAAGGGTTTTTAAACCTTGGCTCAGACCCTGACTTTTTGCTAGCACTCTACACCCCAGACCCTTGTTCCTCCATGCTGGCCTCAGACTCTCATGTTTGACCATTTTGCTGTGACTTTCTTCTCTTCAGGATTGGTAAATATCGCCCACTTCACCCTAACTCCTTGCTATCCATTTTTTTTCCTCCTTTCCTTCTGTTAGCCTTATATGGTTGCAAGACTGCTTGAATCTTTTGTGTGTGTTTGTGATTTCCCCCCAATAAAACAGTCTTTTAATCTTCAACTGGTGTCTCTGCATTAGTACTGGTATACACAGGTAAAAAGATCCTGAAGTTATACCCCCCCCCCTTGCTGGCCTCCCCTTTTGAGCTATAATTCCCCACCCTTCCTCAGAGGTATTGATATTGCGAGTGGACCCCTGAGTCACCCACCTTTTGGGGTAACAATGCCTTTGACAAAAGGACTAGCACATTTTAACAAAATTAATATATGACAAGGCACTCAATTATTTGTGTGTTACCTCTTTAGGCAAGATATGTTAAAATGGAGCATCAAGGCTGGCACTCTATTAGTGATGCATACAAGCATTAAGTTATGCTACACATACAGAAATGTGTGTGTGTGTGTGTGTGCGCGCGCGCGTAAAATTTACAATAGTCATATCCAGATGATGGTAGCATAACTGAAATTACACATGTGGAATTATTAAACATGTCATACATTAGAAGTATGTAACTGCATTATCTCTGTGCATCACCTTTGTACATTGTGCATTGCAGTTGCACAATAGGTTGTCAGCTATGTGCGTTGACCACTGATCCACACACTTTGTGTTACTTTGATATTCAATATAACTCAAATGGCAGATAATAAACTATACTGAAGCAACGTAGGAACTTAACCGTAGTCTGTTAGGGAGACATTGCAATGAACTGGTGTGTTAGCACCTCCTCCTATTCTTTGGGCAATTGTGGAGGGATCTAGCTATGACAATATAGAGAGAATGAATTGTACAGCACTTTTGTGAACACAAGTTCTATAAAGATAGGAACTTACCATGAATGTTTCTTTTTCTCAGCAGATCCACAGGAAGAGAAAGCTTCTGGCTTTCAGCTAACTCGTCTGTGTGTGTGTGTGTGTGTGTGTGTGTGTGTGTCCATGCCTCTACTTCCACTGTCAACCTAACAAGGAGAAGATACAGATCTATGGGGTCACTCCTATGCACCAGCTTATTAACACTCTCAAACAGTGCTAAAAGTTTAGGGAAGGAGGAATTCTCTTTACTCAGACCAAGGATAGAGAACATTGTTCAGCTGAGGGTTGAATTCGTTTTCAGAGAAGGCTTGGGGACAACATTCCAGGAGTGGATAGAGCCATATGCAAAAGGCTGGATTCAAAAATACTAGCATATTTCAGTTTACAGATCTTGCTGACAGTAACTAAACTCAGGAGCAGTCTTTCAGCATTTTAGTATGGGGGAAAAACAGTTCCTCTATATCTATCTGGTTTTTTGTTTTTGTTTTTTTTCCTTTTTCAGTAAACAAGTTTACCTGGAAGATACATAAAGTTAACTGGCACATAATATCCAGTCCACAGGTAGAGAAGGCTATTTTAAAGAGAAAAGTTACACTTAAAAAAAAGCTTAGAAATTGAGTTAAAAATCTTGGGAAGGTGCCATTCAGACTTGGTGTGTTGTTGACTTTTACAATGATAATAAGGTCTGGAATTTCATTTCTTTTCAGCTCAGACAGAACTGATCAAGTCAGTTCAAGCATGGGTATTGGTCCTCTATATTTTGCAAACATGTAACAAATTCATTCAGTTTCTCGGCAATTTTTCTGTTCTCCATGAGCACATCTTTTTCATTTTATTTAACATAGCACCAGCCTCACAGGCTGGTTTCTCTATTTTGAAGAAATGTTCTTATGGGTCTTATTACTGGGGTATTGATATGCTTTTTTTATCTGCTTTTTTGGTCTTTTCCCTCATCTCCTGCAGGGGCAAATTAGATGTGGCGACATTCATATCAGTGGTCAGGATGAGACACAATGTCAAACTGAAGCTCATTGATGTTCAAATTTCTCCAGTGCTTGGCTCATTCTGTCCCACTCGTGCATTCAGCTGCAAACCTGTTTTTTGTTCCTCTACACAGAAAATACGTATAGTTTTGTTCACATTTTTAAAAATCTACACCTTTTTGTGTATGTATTTTCTAAATCTGCATACCTTTGCATACATTTATCAATTAATTGGAACTTGTTCGTGCAAATTTTTGTAAAAGTATGAATTTTTCCATCTATCTTTCTTTCTTTTGGGATAGTGGCAAATGACAGCCAAACAGATGTATGGTCTTTCAGTGTTTTGGCCAGAAATTGTACTTGGGGCTGTGCATTTTCAATATCTTGTGGAATGCTGGCGTTGGTCATTTATGGTGGCCAAAGAGCTCTCTGGCTGAGAATTCTAAATGCCCTCCTTAAACTGCAAACCCCAGGATTCCATCGGATGTTGAAAGCAGAATAATAGCACTATGACAGGATAGTGCGGAAAGACACAGTGTCAGAATTTATTGGCCACACAGCTCACTTGCTGCCTCCAAAGGCGGCATTTCTGTTGCAGGAATTTCTGCTTGAGGAAATTGTGTTCTCCTGCTCTGCATTGCCCCCCTCCCCCGGGTGTCCTAACCAATGCCCCTCTTCCCTCCACAGGCCCCTTGTGCTGCTCATGTCCCCCATCTTGAGGTTGTCTTACCTTGAGCAACTATTGTCTCTTAACACCTCCCTCCCCCCACCCAAGAAATGGCCTCACAGTCGCTAAGGGACACGCACTCACTGCACCAGTGGCAGAACGACTGGAGACGCTGAGTGGGGAAAGCATAAAAAGGGAAGCCAATTTTTGCTAGGTCAGAGTGGAAGGAAGGCATAACAGTGGAAGATACTTTGTGTCACTCTTCTGCAGAAACAAGTCAGTCCTCAACAGCACATGCACGCACACACACGCACATATAGGTTTGCCCTTCTTTTTCACATTCGCTTTCGTTGCAGACTGACTTTTCTTGGGACCCCCTTGAGCAACTATTGTGCCCCCCTTAGGGTCCTGCTCCACAGTTTGAGAACCACTTGTATAAATAATATTCGTCTGTGGATAGATATATGCCCTGAAGTTAGAAGAACTAAAGGTGCACACATAAACTCAAACAGAGTGCTTAATCCTTCACGAGAGATAGTACAAGGTTTAGTTTTTCTGTAGTTGGTTAATGAGAAGATAGCAACTTCATGTAGAATTTTTGCCAATAAAGGGTAGTCTGCTTGAGACTTGTATACATCATTTATGTAACCTCCCATTGTACAAGCCTGCCATGGTGTTTAGCTCAAGCAATGGGAGCCTGTGTTTATGAAGGCACTATATAACCCCAAGTCTAGAAAGAAAGGTAAAGCTCCAGTCCACAGCATAATAGGTTGTTCAATGTGTTAATATCAAGGAAGCCATTGTAATACCAACCAGAAAGAAAGGCAGGGTTTAGTCTCATTTCTTAGATTCCACCACCTTTGCACTTTTCAAACTATCATTCAGATTGGAGTTTCTACATGAAATCTCAATTCCTCATTCAGATCAACCTGAACATGGCCTCTCCCACTTCCCACCACACTTTTGTGAATATAGGTACCTTGTGCTTCCAGTGACACTTCTTTCTACATAACACTTTTGCTAGAATTTTCAATCATTTATCTATTGGGTATCTTCCAGATACCCTTTTTGATAGCAGCACAGCTATTAAGGAGATGACAGATTTTTGGAGAATCAGAAATACAGTATTTCATATCAAGGATTATACAGTTTTCCCCTAGATCCTTGCTTCTCAAGCTATCTAATGTGGGGGATTGGGATTTTTTTTCCTAACGTGCCGGGGACCTGACATCATATTTGCATCCATTGACAAGATCAGTTTCTTTCCTGGAAACTTTCTGCAGACAAGCAGCCAATAGCCCAGACTGATGCCAGTCCTGGAACCATCATTTTGCATAGCGCTGTTCTAAACAGCCCAGAATTTGCTTCTGGGACCTGCATAAAAAAGTGGCTGTGTGAATTTCAGAACCATTCCCTTGATCATGCTTGTGCGTGACTAGTGATAGGGCACACAAAGCATCTTCCATTGTGCTGCAACACACTGGCATGCATGTGTTTCTCCAGTCCTTTTTTAAAACAGCTACAGGGGCTGTGTTACTCCCAGTATACTGCCTCTTCCTGCACCAATTACTCTGCCATTTGATGAATTTAATTTCCTTCACCTTATTATTGTTGTTAAAGACTGAACGTTTCAGCATTTGCATGAACTTATCCTTAAGAAAAATAACGATTTAAAACTTGAAAATAGTGATATAGTTCCTCCCCCATTATGTGTAAATTGAACATCATATTTTAGTGTCTTTGACTGAGAACTTGGGGAGAGACTGCTGCAAGGAATCAAAGGGAGATGTCAAACTGAGCTAATCAAAGGTTCTCCATGAGTAAGCAGAGAAACATTGTAAGGCTTCTCCAGTTAGATCAATTTTTCTGCTAGCTAGAATTTCAAGTGAAAACTCTTCTTTCTTGTCCCATGTGGTATTGTCAGATACCTTGCAAACCTGAAATTTAAACTTACCCCAATCCACATAAATAAAGGAAACAGTCTTCTGTTTGCAATACATCATGTATTTCTTCAAATCCCAGAGAAATGGAATGCAACATCGATTGAGCCTTTGTAAAATCCAGCAATAAAGAACAATGCCCTTCTGCCCCTTTCCCCCGCCTTCAGTTAATGTCAGTGTTGTTTTAAGGCACTCTGCAAAAAACAGCTTTCATCTTCCAGTTTTTTTGTCCAAATGAGAGAATACCTGTTTTCTGTTTTTTGTTTTTAATTTTATTTCAAAACTGTTTCCTACTCCTAGCAATATCTCTGGAAACTGGTAACACCTGTAATAGTAATGAAAGGAAGAATACCAAGAGAAAAAGGAGGAAAATGATGGTGTAGGGGATTTCTAGTAACTTTCAGACTAAAGTATGAAAGGAGAATCATGTACTGTAGAGAACAGATGTCTCTCCACCTCCTCCTTTCCCCAGCTTAGTACATCTTCTGTTTCTAGCTGCTAATCATGATGCAAAGAATTAAAAACAAGGTGGAAGCTTAAGAAAATAAGCAGCATATGTGAGAAAGCCATCCCTCACACCCGAAGTTCAGTGGTTTGTTTCAATGCAGTGAATCAGTAGACTGCTGAGGGGGTGAAAAGTTCAATTAAAATAAATAGATCAGTAAACAAAGATGGCATATATAATGTTGTCTTGTAGTTTAAAACAATTGATGTTACAATCCAGAACACATGTTTCCCTAACGCAGAACATGAACTACAAGTACAGAATTTGGTGTGGAGCTACACAGAATGCAGTTTGGAAGGGGTGCACCCTTTCAGCAAATAGAGACTACAGTTTTCCTGCAAAGGGGGAAAGGGATTCTTCTACTAGAATACAACCACACAGCTGAGTACCTGTGGAGGTAATGCTTCTACTCCTGATGCTCCATAGGATAGACACTACGCACCTGATCTGGCAGGCAATGCCCATGGAAATCTATCTACAGAGGAAGAAAGTCTGTTCCTGTTCTGTCACCAGTCAGCCTGGCCTGCTGCAACAGGAGTCATTGGACTTTGACTCCCATGCAACAATTTCCACCAGAGGCTAGAACCTAATGGTGCAGAGGCACAAATGTGAAGGTGTGCATGTGCTAAAGGGAGCCAAGATACTGGAGGAGATTTAAATCCAGTTCAACAGGCAGAGAAAATGCCTGTTCTTCCCTGAGAGCAAAGATGCCAAACCCTTTTGGGGATCACATGTATAGTTAACTGATAGAATCACAGAGCTGGAAGAGACCACAATAGCCATCAAGTCCAACCCCCTGCTATGCAGGAATGCACACTCAAAGCAGCCCTAGCAAATGGCCATCCAGCCTCTGCTTAAAAACCTCCAAAGAAGGTGACTCCACCACACTCCCAGGCAGCATATTCCACTGTCAAACAGCTCTTACCATCAGGAAGTTCTTCCTGGTGTTTAGATGAAATCTCTTTTCCTGTAGTTTGAATCCATTGCTCTGTGTCCTAGTGTCTGGAGCAGTAGAAAACAAGCTTGCTCCATCTTCAGAATGACATGCTTTGAAATATTTAAACATGGCTATCAGGTCACCTCTTAAATCTTCTTTTTTGTCAGGCTAAACATAAGCTCCCTAAGCTGTTCCTCACAGGGGCATGGTTTCCAGCCCTTCACCGTTTTGGTCACCCTCTTCTGGACTTGTTTCAGCTTGTCAATATGCTTCTTGAATTGTGGTGCCTAGAACTGGACATAGTATTCAAGGTAAGGTCTAACCAAAGCAGAATACAGTGGTATTATTACTTTCCTTGATCTTGACACTATACTCCTATTAATGCAATTCAGAATCACACTGGATTTTTTAGCTGCTGCGTCACACTGTTGACTCATGTTCAGCCTGTGGTCCAATAAGACTCCTAGATCTCTTTCACACGTACTGTTTTCAAGCTAGGTGTCACCCATCCTATTTCTGTGCATTTCATTCTTTCTTCCTAACAGTAGTACTCTACATTTCTCCCTATTAAAATTCATTTTGTTAGTTTTGGCCCAGCTCTGTAATCTGTCAAGGTCATTTTGAATTATGACCCTGTCCTCTGGGGTATTAACCTTCTCTCCTAATTTGGTGTCATCTGCAAATTTGATGAGCATGTCCTGTATTCCATCATCCAAATCACTGATAAAGATGTTGAACAGCACTGGGCCCAGAACACAACCTTGTGGCACCCCACTAGTCACTTCTTTTCAGGATGAAGAGGAGCCATTGGTGAGTACCCTTTGTATTTAGCCAATTAGCCAATTACAAATCCACCTAACAGTAGCATTGTCTAACCCACATTTTATAACTTTGTTTGCAAGAATATCATGGGAGACCTTATCAAAGGCCTCACTGAAATCAATATACACTACATCCACAGCATCCCCTTCATCCACCAAGTTTATAACTCTACCGAAAAGAGAGATCAGATTAGTCTGACATGACTTGTTTTTGAAAAACCCATGTTGACTTTTAGTGATCATGGCTTTCCTTTCTAAGTGTGTACAGACTGTCTGTTTAACGATCTGCTCTAGGATCTTTCCTGGTATTGATGTCAGGCTGACTGGGCAGCAATAGTTTGGTCTTCTTTTTTCCCCTTTTTGAAGATGAGAATAACATTTGCCCTCCTCTAGTCTGCTGGGACTTCTCCTGATCTTCAGGAACTCTCAAGGATTATTGCCAGTGGTTCTGAAATTACTTCTGCCAGTTCCTTTAATACTCTTGGATGTAGTTCATCTGGCCCTGGTGACTTGAATTCATTTAGAGTAGCCAGGTATTCCTGTACTTCTTCTTTATCTCTTCTGTGCTGTATTTCCCCTATTACCTCATCTGTTCCATTGTATCTGGGTTGAACACTGTTGTTCTTTTTGGAGAAGACTGAAACAAAGAAGATGATGAGTAGTTCTGCCTTTTCTCTGTGCCCTGTTATTACTTTTCCATCTTCTCTTCGCAGCGGCCCTACGATCTCCTTGTATTTCCTTTTGCTACAGACATAACCAAAAAAGGCCCTTTTAATTGTTTTTAACCTGTCTAGTAAGCCTGAGCTCATTCTGTGCTTTAGCTTTTCTGACTTTTTCCCTACGTGTACTGGCTATTTGTTTGAATTCTTCTTTGGTGATTTCTCCCTTTTTCCATTTCTTGTACATGGTCCTTTTAAGGTTCTTTGGACAACCATCCTGGTTTCTTTAGACCCCTCCCCTTTTTCTTCTCAATGGACTTGTTTGAAACTGTGCCTTTAATATCTCACTTTTAAGAAACTTCCATCCATCATAAACTCCTTTCTCCTTTAGCATGCCTGAACACAGGATGACACAAAATGTTTCCCTAAGTTTACTGAACTCAGCTTTCTTAAAGTCTAGAATGTAACTCTGGCTATGCCTGGCTTCCCTTTTCCACTGGATAACAAACCCCAGGAGAACACAGTCACTCCCACCTAGAGATCCCATCACTGCCACTCCATTAGCCAGGTCATCACAGTTGGTTAGGATCAGGTCCAAAATAGCTGATCCCCTTGTCGCCTCTTCCACCTTCTGAACAATGAAATTGTCTGCAAGGCAAGCAAGGAATTTGTTAGACCTGATATGCTTGGCAGAATTTGACTTCCAAAAAAATATCAGGATAATTGAAATCTCCCATTACTATCTCTCTTTTTTTCTGAATGTATAATCATCTGTTTAGGAAGGCCTCATCTAAGTTCTTAGTGTGGTTTGGAGGGTCTGTAATAGACCCCCAAAACAGCATCCCTGTTTTTCCTCTCCTCCTTAATTTTTACCCAGATGCTCTCAGCCTGGCTTCCAGGATTTAAGTCATGGATCTCTTCACAGGTGTAAACATCCTTGACATATCATGCTCCTCCTCCTCCTCCCTCCCTGTTTGGTCTATTTCTCTGAAATAAATGGTACCCCTCTATTACTACATTCCAATCATGAGTCTCATCGCACCAGGTTTCAGTGATGCCAATTATAACATATCTCCTTTCTGTGTTATGAGTTCAAGTTCAGCTTGCTTATTTCACATGCTTTGTGCATTAATGTAGAGACATCTAAGACCATGGGTCATTCCCCCTAGCTGCTTATTTAAGGTTTTTCTTCACCTGCGACTGGGCTCTTGTACTATTTGCTCAGTTACCTCAATAACATTCAGATTATTATTTCTAGCACTTGATGAACTCCTGCCATCAAGAATACTGTCACTCTCCCTCACATGACTCAGTTCAAAGCCCTCCTGATCAGGTTGTTGAGCATCTTAGCAAAAAAGTTCTCCCAACTGCTGTGAGATGGAGCCCATCACCTGCCAGTAGTCCGTCTTCATGAAACTGCAGACTATGATCTAAGAAGCCAAATTGTTCCTGGTGGCTCCATCTGTGGAGCCAGTTGTTCACTTCCACTATTGTGCTCTCCCTTCCTGGGCTGTGTCCTTTAACTGGGAGGATAGCTAAAATGACAACCTATGTGTCAAGTTCCTTCAGCTTCCTACCCAGAGCCTCGTAATCCCTTGTAATAAGCTGATGGCTACACCTTGCTGTGTCATTGGTTCCCACGTGGACCAAAGGGAAGAAATAACAGTCAGTGGGCATCACAAGTCTTGTCAGCCTCTCTGTGACACCACTGATTTTTGGCCCAGGGAGACAGCACACCTCTTGGGTCCTCTTGTCAGGCCTTCAAACCACTGCTTCTGTTCCCCTCAGCAGGGAGTCCACTATCACCACCACCCATCTCTTCTGAGGATTAGCAGGGGCCATTCCATACGCTGAATTTTCCAAGGACCGACACTGCTGCTTTTGTTGCTGTTCCTTATCAACTCTGATAAGAGAAAGAGCTTTAAATCAATTCTGTAGATCCAAGCTCACTGAATAATTCCCGGTCCTTCAACTCCTATGTGTCACATTACTCCAAGTGCCAATCTCCTGTGTTTGGGAACTGATCTCTGCTCAGAGACATCACCTATGTGTTCTTCTTTCAGGATGGTCTGCTCTGCTCTATCCAAGAAAACCTTGTGCCCCCTAATACACTGAAGAGCAGATACACGGGCCTCAAGTTGTTGGACTTTCTCCTCCAAGAGGGCTAGCAACTTGCATTTGTGGCAGGTATAGCCACCCATCTCCTCTGGCAAGAACACAAACATACCATAGCTATTGCAGGTGACCACAGTAGCTCCCTCATATTCCATATTCAGTAGTCTTAAGTAGGCACTAAAATAGAAATCTGGGCCTGTTTCTCAAAACTCCCCCACCAATCACCTACACCCAACGTCATTTGGCTTTGCCTGTTAACAGAGCTCCTGTTCAACTCTTATAATATAACTGCATGAACTGTAAAGGTCCACACCACCGGCAGCAGTTATGTCTGTGATAATTTCACAGACATTCAGTAAAGAGAACTTCTTCACAATCGTAAGGCTGGAAAAGCCTAGAAAGTTCCATTCCCTGTCCCAAAATGGGGTTCACCTTGCACTAGTCTCCTGTGGGTTACCTTGTTGAATCCAAACAACCACAGGCCACAAGTTGAAAGTGGGAACCCAACAAGCTGTGCCAAGACAGAAACAGCAAAAAGAAAGGAGGAAGGCAGAAAGTGCCAGAGCCACAAATAGCTCATCTGTTATGTCAGCTCCAAGACAAAAACTGAAACAACAAAAGCAGTAACCGCTATTGTGCCAATGTTCATTCCTCACCAAGGCACACAAAACTCACTGGGCTGTGTAAAATGGAAGCTCTTTCACAGCCACAGTCTTAAGGTAGGTGGCAGACAGTGATTTAACAATATAACTCAAAGACACAGATTCACTGTATCCAAATTAAAGTTTATCCTTTCTTTATGTTTATATAGATTTCTAGCCCATACACAATGAAAATCTGCCCAATTCAGCTCCTTGTTCTCTTGCTGTTTCCAAACGTTATTCAAAGCTAGAAGCCATCAAGACTGCAACATCTACCCTTAAAAATGATTTTATTACACAAGAAATCTCAGCAGCTCTGAGATGGTATTTTTCTTCCCTTACCTTGCTGTCTACACAACTGAGCGAGTATACTGGGAGAGAGAATATTAAACCCAAAAGACTGACTACACTCTACACTAGGAAATGTTAGGCCTGTAAAATGTACTGATACCAGCAGCCAAAGATTTGGCTAGTTACTTCAAATCTCTTGATCAATGTTTGCAATGTACACTTTTTTCTTCTAGCCTTTCCCTTTCCAGAAGCTTGCAGTGCTCAAATTATATGAGGAAAAGACTGGGGATTAACCAAATCAACCTGCTTTGAGTTTTATCAACTTTAGCCAAACCATGATGTCCTGCACATTTCCAAAACAAAAAGTAAGGGGGGCAACAGAAAAAGGTAAGGCAGGAATAGGCAACTTTGATGGGCTTGATGTCTATTTTGCCCAACACAACCCTGATCCCCTGGGGAAAAAAAAGTGTTGGTCCAAAAATGTAATTTCAGGCACCATTCAGTCTATTTCCAAAACGGGAAATGGCTGAACAGTAATCTCAATTTTTAAAATGTTTTTTCTGACCTAAAAAAAACCAGACGGTCCATTTACCAAAACTGGCAAATCTTGTCCACCAGAAACTTTGGGGGCATGATTTAAAATGAGGAGGGGTCACATTTTTTTCTCAGCATTAGGGTGTCTTGGACATATCTGAGGGCTACACTGGGATCCCTGGAAGGATGCATGCAACTCATAGGTTGCACTTTGCTCACTCCTGGAGTAAGGATTCAATCCATCTGTAGCTCTTGTCAACATGATCTAAGCACTTCCCTCTTCTTTCCTCTTGAGCAATTGCTTCTCCAAGCCCCTGACTCTTCTATTCCTGTACTAGAACTCTCTGATGGCCATGCCAAATATCAGAATAGCTCAAATTGTCTTTTAACTGCCTAATACTCTTATGATGCAACTCAGCCCACTCCTGCCATATACTTCATCAGTATCATCAAATTGCATGTTGCAACCCAATTTGCTTTATTATCTATTTAATACCAAGAAAGAAAAGCCCCTAACATCATACAGCTTAAAGTATTAGAACAACTTCATGGGATGTTCTGGCCAGTTTTTACCATCACCAGCGGAGAGCTATTCAAAAACAGGTTCCCTCATGAAATACACCATACTCAGGGATTGGCTTTCTAAAGTATCTGATATATTTTAAGAGCCACCATTCATATTCTATAACTTTAATTACTGAAATATACTTTGAATACTTTGAGTCCATTTTTCGGCTTATCCTGAGCAACAATCTCTTCTTCTACACCTGAGGCTGGGCTTAAAAATACAAATGAATAGCAAAACCATATGATGCAAGAAATATTCTTAATGTACACTTCAGTTTAAATTCCCCTGAGCAATGTGGTCTTAACAAGGTGTCAAGGTGAACATATAACCATAATCAGGATGTATTACTTCTGGGTATCCTTGCTAGAGAAGCCAAACATTTTAGAATCAAAGAATCATAGAATCATAGAGTTGGAAGAGACCACAGGGGCTATCCAGTCCACCCCCCTGCTATGCAGGAACACATATCAAAGCACTCCTGGCAAATGGCCATCCAGCCTCTGCTTAAAAACCTCCATAGAAGGAGACTCAACCACACTCTGAGGCAGCAGATTCCACTGCCGGACAGCTCTGATCGTCAGGAAGTTCTTCCTGAAGTTCAGGTGGAATCTCCTTTCCTGCAGCTTGAATCCATTGCTCCTTGTCCTAGTCTCTGGAGCAGTGGAAAACAAGCCCACTCCCTCCTCGACATGACATCCCTTCAAATATTTAAACATGGCTATCACGTCCCCTCTTAACCTTCTCTTCTGCAGACTAAACATACCCAGCTCCCTAAGCTGCTCATCATAGGGCATTAGTCATCCACTGTCAGCCTTTCCCTCTGGGAAACCCCAGATGCTTTTCCAGGAAGACAAGGATGGATAATCCTGTAATAAGGAGGGATGTTTTCACATCACTGCTTGAGTGCATGAGACTAGCTGGCCTCCAATCCTTCCATGCCTACTTTTCTAATCAGTCTTTAAATTAGGTTTTCCATCTCAGGATCAGTGTCAATAACACATAACAGAAAAAAAAAGTTTAAAACTGGGGAAGTCAGGAGGCATAAAATTATATATAAAATGGTTCCTGGATGCTTGTACACCTCTATCCAACTCAGTTTTTCTAAAATGCATCAAAAGTGGCCATCAAGTTTCACTCAAGATATTCAAATACTGACATCAAGGATATGCTGTATGTGTGGCAGGTGTGTGTATAGCAGGCAGATGTGTTCATACTGGAATTCAAAATTGGTTATTTCCCCTCCTTTTCTACAATGCTATCCAACTGTTTTTATCCACAGTTCATTCATTTCCAATGAGCTACTAAAATAGTGTTCCAGTATTGCTCCATATGGAAAATCTCTCACAGTCTCTTAGATACTTCTTACAGTTCATTGTTGTGCTGCATGTTCTCAGAAATAGTCTGTGCTACTTCAACAGCCTTACAGCTCCTAAACTAGCTCTTTATTTTCTGAGGTAATGCAGAACAGCAATTAATCCTAGCCAGGGCCAAGCAAAGGCACAAGTCATTGAAATCTGGGGAAATTAGACAGGAAGACTTTGGTCTCAGTTATAAAGCTCAGCGTATTTAAAGTGTAAACAGAAATCCACCAATAAAAAACAATATGAGGAGACCTAAAAGAAGCTGAACTTTGACACAGCTTAATCAATTTTTAGAATGCATAGAACTGGCATGTCCCATACTATCCCAATCCCATTTTCACTTATTCAAACATCCATGAGTTCACGGCTGAGATCCAGGATCAGTGAGACATAGAATGAAATTTCACCATGCAGAACTACACCATATCTTCTCTACCATCTCCTTGAAACCCACTTTTTACCTGCTGCAGCCCCCAAAACAACCATTTACCAGTCGGGGAAGAACACAGCTATGAGGACCACCAAGGGGTCCCACAGAGGTCCCAGAAAATGACATCTTTGCTGGGGATCCAGCTAGGATTACAAAAAGATGTTTATTACTCTCCTGCTCTCCACCACCCAGCAGGAGCTATGTTGGGGATCCTGCATCAATGTCAATAAAGTGGGTTTTGGTGGAAGAGTTCAGTCATTGTGCAAGGTTTGTAGAGAATTGTCACATCCACAATGATGAAAAAATGACTCACTGACAGGATGCCAGCCGAAGTGTGTCACACAAAAATATCACTGGAGCAAAACTCAATGCAATGTAGGCAGTAGGATAGTATCAACATGATGTCCTAGAAGCAGATTTTATTCTCAAACTTCCTATGCAGAGTGAATTTCTAGAGAGAAATTCATACAAAGCTAACATTAGTCTAATTAATATTAATCAACATACCACCTATTATATTGTAGGAAAAGGAATGACACACATAGTGATGTGTGGCAGTAAACTTCAAAGCAGATGGCAGAGTGGTATATTTCATTCCCTTAATAACTATATGGCAGACTTATGTAATTTCAGCAGTGTTTGCCATACTGTATGTCTTTGTAGACCCATGGCTTAATAATAGCATTTATATAGCAGCTTTTTCTAGTTCAAAAGATTTTACAAAGAACATTTTAGTAATCTTGCAAAGGAACTGGCCACAATAAACACGCCTGCCTGCCCATGGATGCTCAGCAGTCCTTGTACATTTGGCCAGTGTGGGATCAAGAGCTCCATGGAACAACAAGAGTATGGAATGTGAGATAAGCAGGATCTTTAAAAAAAAGGAGTAGAATGATGACAACATTCCAGAGGAACAATGGAAATGTGCTGTGCAGCTGATCTGAAGGCAGGGAAGTTCAATATTAAATTCAAGTCCAAAACAAGTGCTAATGCTAAAATAAGCACCTTCAACTTAGGCTTCTTGTTGTGATAGCCAAGAAGCAATTCCAAAGAAAGTAATACAACTTTAGTAAGATTGCCAGGAATTCCTCCTCCCACCTCCAAACATTCCATTTCATATAAAACAGAGCTTCAGCTGCCTCAACAGCTCATAATAAAGAACAATAATCTAAAGACATGTCAACAGTTTGATAATAGTGTATCATATATCTACACATATGGAGAAAGAATACAACCAACTCACTAAAAAATGCATCCTTTTCTTTGGAAGTGCCAATCTCTGCTTACTTAATAAAATCCCCAATGCTTGCTGCTTATATTTTGCACTAATATGGATTCTGCATGTAGCAGTTCCTGAAAATGTTGAAACACATCGTGAACCTCCCTTAACTGTCCTTACCTGTATACTCACATAACAGCTACTAGCCAAAGTACGTTGTTATAGTTGTAGTTGTTGTGTGCTGTCAAATTGTTTCCCACCTATGGCTATCCTAAGGTGAAGCTATCATGGGGTTTTCTGGGCCTGAGAATGTGTGAAGCACCCAAGGCTACCCAGTTTCCATGGCCAAGTAGGGAACTGAACTCTGGTCTCCAAGGTGGTAGCCCAATGCTCAAACTATTACACCCCTCTGGCTCTATAACCCATACATTATTCTGCAATTGAGCAGGGTTCTTATTTTCTTCACAGTTTTCTACAACGTCTCCTTTCTTCAAGATGCTATTAATGCTCTCATCATACTGCAAGTGGACCCAAAAGTTAAGCAGCGAAGTGCTATCAACTGTACTACTTTCTGCACTACCTGTTCTGAAATTCTCATAGTGGCTGCTGCTTCGAAGTCAACCATAGTATAGCCACAGAAGTAGGCTTACGGTCTATGGGCATCCTCACTCTCATCTTAATAATCAGAGATGCTACCAGTCTGACAACAAACACTCAAGAAGATGCCAGAGAAGGTGAGTTTTCATTACCTCCAGTATTCATTACTCAGTGCATTACTCCTCAAATACGGAGAGAAATGAAAATTTATGAAAGTTATATGAAAGTTATTTTTGAGATTGAAAACTCTGTTTACAAAACTTTCCCTCTAAGCCAGGAATGTTCAGAAAGTAGCCCGAGGGTATCATCAAGCCTTGCAAGATTTTGTTGAGTGCTGACTCTCCAGGCAATAGTGCAATGGGCTTGCTCCATGGATATTTGTTCTCCCTATGAGTGTCTCTCCCTCACCCTCTGCAAGCAAAGATGTCATAGAGAATGGGGTGGAGACATGCTGGGTTCTTAATATTCCCCACTGATCATGTTTTGTTCCTCCTGTTCTTCAGCACAGTCAGTGAGTAGCATCATCCTCCCATGCCAAACATAACTAATAACCCCTTTCCCCTTTCTGGAGGAACATGCTGTCTGCAGACCACCTTTTGTTGCTTGACAAAAACAAAGTAGGGAATGCTGTGTGGAAACAATAGTGTTTCTTAAACACCGGGGTGTTGCTAGTAAATTTACCTTGGATATCCCCCAAAATATGGACAACTATGGCAAGATACCTACACTTACAACTACTTGAAACACACTGAGAAACATGCAAAAGATCTTAACTCCATAAGTCCAAATAAATTATCCCCTGAAAGAGGAAAAGTGAACGATATTACTGGTAGTTCAGGTTGTGCTTTAGTTCAGCACCGTGGACAGTTCCATGTGGACAGAGCTTTTCTTTCTACAAGTGTGAAGCTAAACAAACAGCACTATTGTTCCTGCTTCATAAACATTCCTTTCATTCCTCTGGATGTGATTGGAGCAGGGCAATAATTCTGACTATCAATAAAAATGCATAGGTGTAATGTTGTGGTAATATGCCATCCCTTCCTGTCCTATTCCCCAGAAATAGGCAACATACTGGAAGTCCATGAATGTCTAAGTAAGAATGACCTCCGTAACTACATCTAGTTGGCTGGGAAGCAGCATTAGCCACAGGCACTGGAAATAATATTTGTGATCACCATATTTCACTGAAGATAAGAAAGCCACTTTCTCCATGAGAAAACCCTTGAAGGGAGAAACAGCTTCATTTCTTCTTCCAACATCCCCAGACCTAGCTATTTCACTGTGGCACAGCCATAGCTATATAATACTGTCTTGAAGAAGCCCTCTTCCCACTTGCAGCTGCAAAAGGCAGGTGAACTTGAGAGGTCTTCTTTGGCTCAGATTTAACAACAGTGGTGACAAAAGCTCTCATTTGTATAATCGCATAAGTCCTCTACTTGGGTGGTATCACTACCAAAGGCATGCCTCTCTTGGGCCTCCACATGAGAACCTGGGCATCATTGGCATTGGGTTTCACTAGTGCATTTGGTGGGATGGGTTCCATTCTGCTCAGGATTTTGGGCTGTTCCTGTTGAGTCCTTCCCACCAACCGGGCTCGCTTGCCCAAGAGCTGCATGGGATCAACTTCAATGTCCACTCGCATCCTCCATTTTATGGTCTGCAAGATAATTTTTTCCTTTGTGGTCATATTCATGGCTACAAGCCATGTGGTAAAGCTTTGGTCCCGTTTGATCCTGGTTAGTAGTGGCACATTGCTGTCACTCACAGGGACAGCCCATGTTACACTAGGGTAGAAATTGTCATTCATACTGACTGAAAATCTGGAGACCTTATTAGTGGGGCCAATCAAGGTCACTGTTTCTGTGGTGTTTCCATACCAAGGGTAGCTCACTCCATCAGAGTCACTGATGGCTTTCACGCGTCCTTCCCTCAAATCTGGAAGTTCCCAGCTTGACCTAGAAGAATAAAGCAGAAAAATAAATGAGAGAAGCTTCAAAAATTATTACGAAACAATTTCACAAATGGAAGCATCATGTCATTTTTCAATTTAGGATTTGAAAAGGAGGAAAAAGAAGATAACGAGTAGTAAAGCAAGCATATGGAGGAGGAGGGAAAGTAGCAGTGGATGCAGCAGTGGCAGTGGATGCAGCAGTGGCATATAACATAAAAAAGAGTTTTCACTGTAAGTGGCTCCTATGTTTCAGGATGAGACTAAAGGCGGTTCCCCAGGCCTCAAAAGTTTGAAAGTACTGGACTTCTAGTTGGCATGGTAGAGTGCTGCACTGCCCTTTAGAGCAGCTTGCCTGAGGTGACACTCGGGATGCAACTGGGGCAAGTTAGGGACTTTGAAACTGGCTGAAATTGTCTCTTGGGGACAAGAGAATCAGAAGATCCCATTTTGGTCCAGATTCCTGATCCAGATACAAAAGGAACAGAGATCTGGTCTCCAGAGGTCTGGATGGATTTGAAGGGACTCAGGACATCATCAATCCCATTGCGTCGCAGCCTCAGCTTAGCAAGTAATCCCTGCCCACCCAGTTTTCTTAAACTCCTATGACCGAAGCTAGTGCATACAGGAAAGCTCATCTCAGACGGAGTAAAAACTACTTCGACAACTAAGTTCTACAAATTCAGTGTGACTGATTTATTTTTCAACTTTACAGGAAATAAATACTTTGTTCAGTGTGTGCTAAAGCTGGCAACTTAAAGAAAGAGTACACATTAAAAGTACGAGGACTTTTATAAAAAAATTAATAATAAATTCAGCACCTACTGTGGGAACTAGATAAGACCCAAAGTCATGCTTGCCACAACAACAACAGGAAGTGAACTATCTATGACTTTTGTTTGAATTCTGTTTAACTTTCCAAGAAAGCGAGTGTGAAGACTAGAAAGACTGTTTGCTGCTGAGTGCTGATATCTAGTGGTGAAGGTGAAAACTTTACATATTGAGAGTTGTCCTATCTCTGTCCCAGCAGCACAGCTGATAATTCAAACAAAACAAACTGAATAGCTCCCAGCTCATTACTTACTTTTATTCCATAAGCACAAGGTTGAAAATAAAGTCCAACAGAATTTGAAGGCAAGCAAGTCCAAAGTCAGTCAGAGTAATCCAGAGTCAGGCACAGAGTTCAACAAGGCATCCAGCAAACAGAGAGATCGGATAAGCTCTGACAACTCCTGGAGGGGAAGGGTGGCATAGGTCAGCCACCTAATGCAGCTGTTGCCTGAGTAACTGTTGCTGATTATAAATTCTCTGGGATCAGCATAGGCTCTCTCTTTGTTGTCTGTGCTCAGCAAAGATAGGTAGTGGTAAGTTATCTTCCTTGTTTCAGAGTCTGAGTCAGAGTCCATGTTCTGGAAGCAGGGCATGACAAGAGTGGTCAAACCACTGTTAAAATGCAATCTAGAAAATACACTCAAGCAGCACAAGCAGCTCAAGCTCAAAGAAGAAACTCAGTTGAACAGAAAAAAGAAATGGAATCAAATTAGATGATTTTGGATGAGATGAGGAGCATGAGAGAGAAGATGACCCAGATGAGAGCTGACATGTCTCAAATGAGAAAGGATATTAAAGTGTCAAAATGAAATTGAAGGAGGAGACTTTCTTTCACTCAGATAAATAATGAGATGAAGCAAATGAATGGGAGAATGGAGAATGGAGATTACAGAGAAGATGACACAAAAAATGAAAAAAAAAAGTTATGGATGAATTAACTACAAATCATGAAAAAATCTTGATGATCTCTTTTGGAGATGACAGAAAGAGAAAGATGCTTGAAGACAAGGGGTATATCTGAGAAGCAAAATAAAAATGTCTGTGCAAGGGTGAATGAAGCTCTAATGGATTTTTTTTTGGAGATACAAAGAGATTTTTATCTTGAACAGAATAAGATATACAGACTGAATTTTATGGTAGCTAGACAAAGAAATCCACCAAGAGAATGATTGTGTATTTTGTAAGAAGTATAAGAAATCAAGTTCTTCCAACAACATTTGTCTTCTAAGCTGCAAACTGATGGGAAGGAAGTGACAAAGACCTGCCTGTCAGAATTTTGAGAAAAAGATCTCACTTTTTTTCAAAAGAGGAAAAGATTGTTCTTTTCTTACGTTCAAGGCAGGTTATTATCAGACATTTAAGGGGGAAAATGGTTTATAGCCACAGCAAGCAATCAAAATAAACTTCCTCCACTTGAAAGGCATTTTCTGCACTTGACTGGCCATTTATTTAAAAACATAAATCACAGGAGGAGGAGACCTGCTTTAAAAATACAGGCTTCTTCCTGTAACCTGAATCACTTCATAAAATCAGAACTATATGGGGCCTCCTCAGTGCAAGAATTTCACAGCTTCTACTCCACTTGTAGCCTCAGTAACAAAGACTCTTGCAACACCCGAAGTACATACTATGGCAAGAGCTTTCCTAGGCAAATATTAATTCATCCTGATTCATGCTCGATGCTGGTTTAGGGCAAAGTAACACTTTCTGTCTCTGAGACACACCTTAACTCACAGCAAGAACTCAAAAACACATGTTCAGCAAAAGTACAAAAGTTACCTCAAATGTATTCTGTCTAAATTGTGCTAATTATCTTAAAATTATCTTTATTAATTTAATATTAAAAAAGCAAGAAAAAAAACCGTACACAAACCAAGAATACTCTAGACATTACATAGGAAAGAAAGAAGAAACCGTACAGAGACAATAATAGAAAGGAAACAATTAAAAGAATAATGTGTACAAAAAAAATAACAAAAATAAACTCACTACCAGCCCGTCTAACACTTACACAAAACTACAAGACAATACAAACAACTTAAACACTTACACATAAAAGTTAAAATGACTTCTCATTTTTCTTCCATTGCGAGTTCTATTGCTCAATTTAAACCATCTTTCTCTATCTTTTATCCTTCAATTATTCTTACTCTCCCACCAAATATAAACCTATTCTATTTTATACATCAAATCCTATAATTGCTAAGTCTCCATTTCTGTTCCTTACATGATCCATGAAAGGTTTCCATATTTTCAAATAAGATTCTATCAAATTTCTTTTCAATAATGTCATAAGCTTATCCATCTCTGCTAGATCCATTAATTTATTTAACCATTCATTAACCTTGCATGAATAATTCTTGCTGCAGTTATCATATATCTTATCAAATTTTTATATTTTCTTTTCACACTGTCATTCTTATTTATCGTATTTAATAAAAATAATTCTGGCCGTAATATTATATCTGTTTTCAATATATTTTGCACAGATTGTCCTATCCTTAACAATACTTCTTAGCCTTTTTACGTCACCATTATATATGATAGAAATATCCTACATGGTTGCTACATTCCCAGCTGATTATTCAAACCTCTGTACATCTTAGATAACTTCTCAGGGATAATATACCATTTATACATCATTTTATAAAAACTTTCCTTCAAATCATTACATCTAGTAAATTTCAGTTCCCTCCCCCATATTTCTTCCTATTGCTCCAAATCAACGTTATGTACTATTTGTTGGGCCCAATATATCATAGATTCTTTTATTTGTTCATCTTCTGTACTAAATCTTAATAATAATTCATACAATTAAATGAGAACCATCTGTAAACAGTAATTTACTAAATTCTGTTTCACCTGGCTCAAAACCAAATTTGACCTTAACCTCATTAAAATTTTCCCTTAGTTGGTACTATGATAACCATTGCATTTTAAATCTGTCTTGTTCTAATCTTTGTATGTCTTTAATAATCCACCCATCTTCTTCTTCCTCTACTAAATCCTTATACCCATGTTTTTAAACTTCCCATTTCCCTTCCATATAAGGCCTCCTGGGGTGATAACCATCCTGGTATTTTAATCCCCAATCTATTTTTATATTTCTCCCAAATTTTATAAATTGTTCATCTTATGATATGACATATCACCCCTTGTATCATACTACAGTATGTGGATGACCTATTGGTGGTGACAGAAACCACAGAACAATGTAAATCAGTACCACTGAACTCCTTGGAAAAAAAACAAGTGGCATATTTGGGCTCTGAAATTTCTCAGGCACAGAGAGTTTTGGGGCCAGATAGAAAAGAGGCCATTTGCAGTACAGTCATCCCAAAGACAAAGAGGCAACTGAGAGGATTCTTAGGAATGGCTGTGTTCTGTTGTATCTAGATACTCAACTTTAGTCTAATAACCAAACCCCTTTCTGAGGCAACAAAGGAGGAAGACAAGTTGCCTCTAGAGTGGACTGTAGAATGCAGAGCAGGTTTTGATAAGGTTAAAAGAGCCTTGGTGAATGCTTTGGGCTAGCCAGACTTCAGAAAAGCCTTTTGAATTGTTTGTCCATGAAAGGCAAGAAGTGGCAGCAGTAGTGCTGATGCAGACTTTCAGGAGCTGGAAGAGGTTGCTGGCCTACTATTACAAATGAGTAAACTCTGTGTCACAGAGACTCCCTACATGCCTGTGAGTGGCTGCTGCTATAGCCTGCATAGTCAAAGAAGCTGAAAAGCTAATGCTAGGCCAGCCCATGGTAGAGCATGTGCCTCATTCAGCCCTCACCATCTGAGGGCCTTTCCACACCACACTGTTATAGTGCTATTATTCCCCTTTCAACATCTTATGGAATCCCGGGGTTTGCAGTTTAGGGAGGGGCCTTTAGAATTCTCAGCCAGAAAGCTCTTTGGCCTCAGTAAACTACAAACCCCAGAATTCCACAGGATGTTGAAAGTGGAATAATAGCACTATAACAGTGTACTGCGGAAAGGCTCCTAGAGTGAAAGGAAGGCCAGTGGCTGATGCATGGCTGCATAGTGAAATACCAAGCAATACTGCTACATAACTCTGAGATCAAGCTGGCTTGTATCCACCTCTCTGAACCCAGTAACGCTGATGCCCTGGACTGAAGATCAGGAAATTCATCATGACTGCATCCAGACCACTGAAGCTATTTATTCCAGCTGCCCTGATTTAAAGGATGTTCCCCTGGACAACACATATGAGGAATACTTCACAGACTGAAGCAGTTTCATGCATGAGAGATGCCAGAGAGTGGGGTATGCAGTAGTCACCTTGTGGGAGACCACTGAAGCCAAGCCACAGCTAGAAGACCCCTCAGCGTAAAAGGCAGAGCTCACAGCCCTGGCTAAAGCCCTGACATTGGCAAAAGATCTTCACTGACTCCAAGTATTCTTTCGGGGTGCTTCAGATTCATGGAACCCTATGGAAAGAAAGAAGATTACTAAACACAGCTGAAAATGCTATAAAACACTCCCAATATTTTGACACTTTTAGAAGTGGTTCACCTACCAATGCAAGTAGTAGTGATGCATTGCAATGCTGATCGAAACCATCATAAAAGGAAACCAACAAGCTGACAATGCAGGCAGCCATGAGAGAACCAGAAGAAGACTCCATTCAAGTACCTTTAATATTGTTGCTGGACACCTTAAATACCAAAGCCATCTTACTCTGAGAAAGAAATTTTGATGCTACAAGAACTGAAAGCAACCAAAAATGTAGAAGGCTGGTGGGTGACCCCAAACAAGAAGATACTACTCCCAGGGCACCTCCTATGCCAATGTGTGGACCAGGCTCACCAGTCCATGCACACTCGAGCCAGTGCACTGAAAGACTACCTCAACGGGTTGTTCATGATACCTGGACTATATGCTGAAATAGAGAGAACAAGCAGAGAATGCCTCACTTGTTCCAAGAACAACCCGAAGATTTGCCCAACCCCGGACTCCTGAGTCAAGGCAAGTAGGATCAATACCAGAAGATAGACTTCATGGAGCTACCCAGATACCAGGACTACCGCCGCTTATTAGTCCTAGTGGACATAATGTCCAGCTGAATGGAGGAGTTTGCCTGTTCTACAAATAAAGCAGGAGAAGACGTGAGCATGTTTCTGAGAGAAATATGCCTGAGATTCAACCTGCCATGTCACATCGGTTCAGATTCAGGCCATCACTTCAGAGGAAAGGTGGTAAGAAGAGTGCCAAAAATCTCTGGAATCAAATGAGACCATCATACCATCTGGAGATAGCTGTTGAGTGGACAAGTGGAAAGAATGGATCAGATCTGAAGCTAAGGAAGATCTGTCAAGGGACTAAACTTGGGTGGGTACATGCACTCTCAATTGCTCTGCTCAGGATGCGAATCACACCAAGGGGGCTCTATGAGTCAGTACATTTAGCTTGGCAGAAACTATCCCACCAACCTGGGCCATTTCCACACTACAGTGTTATAGTGCTATTATTCCACTTTCAACATCCTATGGAATCCTGGGGTTTGCAGTTTAGGGAAGGGCATTTAGAATTCTCGGCCAGACAGCTCTTTGGCCTCAGTAAACTACAAACCCCAGAATTCCACAGGATGGAATTGCTGAGGAAGGACAGGTAGACGAAGAGTATGTAGGAGAGCCATACAACCACAGCTGAACCCACAGACAGTGTGGAATTGTGGAAACTAAAAAGATAAATTGAATTGGATAGGTTTGACCATAAGAATAAAATGAAAAAACAACTCCAATGTGAAAAAGAATCAGAAATTTTGAGAATGGAGAAAAGCCAAGAGTTAAAGAAAAAAGAACATGAACTAAGAGAGAAGTAATAAGAAAAAGGAGAAAGGGAACTGCAACATTGAAAAGAATTACATCGAAAAGACTTACAAAAAGAGTACAAGAAAGACTTGAGTGAAAAAAGCAATGGAATTAAGGGAAAGAGAACCGCAAAACCAAAGCAAATTAAAATAATAAGATTTTCAGTGTGGCTAATCAATGTGTACCTATGGCTAAGGTGAACATGAAACTAGAGAAAGGCCCTTTTCGCACAGTATTTGCCACGCGAAAGGGCACCTGGAGTGTCGCGCAATTGTGAGGAGCAATCTGCACGATGCATTCACAATCGCGCGATGCCCCAGGGTAGGGCAGGCGCCACTCGCGCACAATCACACATTGCTCCAGGGCCCCGCACGCACTTACCATGCGTGTGGAGCCTCTGGAGCCGCAGCAGTTATGCTTCCTGCCCCAGCACAGCCTGGGAAACTCCCAGGCTGTGCAGCGGAAGGAAGAGGTGGGGCTCTCACACTACCTGCTTGGGAGCAGGCAGCTCGTGCAGAGCTGAAGCAGCGGGGACACGAGAGCCTCTGGCTGGAGGCTCCTCGCGCGATCCCCGCATGCCAGCACCAAAAAAAGGTAAGATACGGAAAGGGCCCATGAAATCAGAGAAAGGGAAAAACAGAGGACTTATGGGGTAGAAATGTATCATCCAAAACTGAGAGAAGTAGAGTTAACATTAAGTTTGCCTGTTTGGGAAACCAACAGTAATGGTTTTCCTCAACCTAGGCCGTTTCCGCAGCTCACCTTTTTTCAGCGCTGGGGTGTGGGGATCACTTGAGCTGCCTCCAGCGAGAGGCTCTCGCATCCCCACTGCTTCAGCTCCGCACGAGCTGCCTGCTCCTGAGCAGGTAGCGCGAGAGCCCCGCTTCTTCCTTCCACAGCGCAGTGTTACTGCCCTGGCTAGCCCGAGCTTGTGGGATATAAAGATATCTCTTGATACCAGTAATTCGGCCTCACATACCCATTCCCCTCCACGTGCTTGCGAGGCCCCCAGACAAGCACGCACACAGGCTTGGCCGATAATCGCCGTAATATTCCAACACAATACAGGCAGGCCAGAACCAGCCGACTTGCAGCTTTAGGAGACCTCAAAGGCAAATACTCTATTATGTATGCATTCGAAACATCCTCTGCCCCGCGCTGGCAGCTTGATGATTGAACTATACAATGCTCAAGCACTCCGCGTTTGCATACTGGCTACCCTATTGACAATTTGGCTATAATTCAATCATTCAGATTCTGACCTTTCGGAGGCTTTGTCTCCAGCCCCAAATCCATTGTTTTCCCCAAGTCCGAACTAGCCTGTAGTCACAATTCTCCTTATAAAAACCCCTGACTTTGAGCGCTTCCTTGGATCGCTCTTGGCTTCCATCCCGCCTTGCTGTCGCTTTGTCCAGCGAGCCTTCCCCTCAGCCCCACGTCCTGAGATCCACGCTCCCCAGCTTCTCCGCTTCCAACCGGGCTTCAGGACAGGTGAAGTATCACCCAAACCAACAACTCCTCTAAAAATCCCTCTATCTCACTCCAACCTTTATTTCCTTAGTTATCTGTGTGAGTGTGCTGCATACACTGTTTGATTGTGTTTTAATAAAACAATATTTATTATTTCAACTTCTGTGTGCTCCTTGACTCAGCCTGACCCCGTAAACATAGGGTTCAAGATCTCGCTATGTTACCCTGCCTCTCGTATTGCTAGGCTGTGCTCTTGGCTATTTCCCCCAGCTTATAAAATTGAGAGCGCACTTAGGTGTCCCTCCCAGGACCCCCAGAAATCAGGGTAACAGCAGCCTGGGAGTTTCTCAGGCTGCGTTGGGGCAGGAAGTGTGAGTGCCGTGGCTCTGGAGGCTCCACACACACAGCAAGTGCATGCGGGGCCCTGGAGCAAAGTGTGATCACACACTTTGAAAGCCGAAAATGAAAAAGTGCGCAAGCAGCGCCTGCCCTACCCTGGAGCATCGTGAGATTGTGAGTGTGTTATGCAGATCGCTCCTCACAACCGCGCGACGCTCCAGGCACCCTTTCGCATGGCAAATGCCATGTGAAAAGGGCTCTAGTGTTAAAAGGTTCCCAAAATATAAGGGAGATAATATTGTCTCATTTTCACCAGTTTTGAGAGAGGCTGCAATGATACGGAGTAAAAGAGGAGAGCATGGGATAGCTCAGATCTCTAATATGTGGGGGTCTAGCAGAGATCCATGGAGAAATGAGGAATCAAGATTATCTAATATAAAAAAGTCAAAGTTTGTGAGTTTGTCGGCATCAGACAGGTGAAGGATTGGCTGCCTGTGAAGATTCTATGGAATCCTGGGGTTGGCAGTTTAGGGAAGGGCCGTTAGAATTCTCAGCCAGAGAGCTCTTGGGCCTCAGGGTGGTTGCTATGGAGATGAGGCCTAGCAGCAAAACGAGGCCTAGCAGCAAGAAGAAGGAGGACAGTGTATTCCCTCAGAAACCGAACTTCTGTATGCTGACAACTCTGAATATAGACTGGATTGGTGATTATGGGGAAAAGTTACAGGCTCTGGACAACACAATTTGAGGAATTAGAGACACAGGGTCTCAAACCTGTGTATTTCAACGGCACCTAATTCCTAAAGTAAGGTGAGGTCATTCCTAAGATATTTCTAACAAGTGTTACCCATGAGAAAATAAAATCCCAGGCAATGCTGGGTAAATACTCTAGTAACTTATATAAGGAAAGGGTTAGACAGATATTTGGTTTGACCCCAGAACATCACAGAAGGGAGATGTGAGCTGTGAAAAGGAAACCTTAGGAGACATATTCTTAAATAAACTGGCAGCTGAATAAACTGTTAATGGACTGGTTAGATAGATCAAAGGCTGAGATAAAGCAGGATGAAATAAATTTAGTGGGATTAGAACAATTTTATAACATACTGCCCCATGACTGTAGATGGCTAATTCAGGATAAGAAGCCAAAAACTGCACCAGAAGCAGCAGAAACTATGGCTCACCTGGTATTTGGGGGGGGGGGGGTGAGTAAGAAACCCTCGTACCTCTAAGGAAAAGGCTACTTTCTATGAAAAGAAGAGTTATAGAAACCAGCGACTCTCAGATAATGGAGGATCAGAGAGAAAAGTTGGTAAACCCCAGCAGCCCACTAATAACAAAGGACCTGAAAAAAGTGAAGAAGCCTTTAAGGCCAGCTCAAATCCCAGAATAACTATGGGAAGCAAGACTTGTTTTAAGCGTGGGGGCTATAAGTCACTGACAATATACTTGTATAGGTCCCAATGAGTGAAATATATCCAAGTCCTAAGGCAGCTTAAGTTGTAAGAAGGATTCAAGCTGAGGAGTTAAACAGGCCACAACAGACAGAGGGAGGGAGACTGACAACCAGGCTGGTTACCATGGAGACAGAGGCTTACAGTGAGCCACTAAAACAGTGCCCGGGGGAGCAGATTAGGCTCTGTTTATCGGTAACTTTAGATTCAGATTTGACTGGAGATTTTGAACAGAAAAGGGAGATAAATGGATAGCAAACATGGGCTTTAAGAGATACAGAAGCTCAGCTGCGTGTACTTAAACCCCATCTTACAACCCGAAATCACATGGTGGCTGGAAGAGAACTTTTGTTGAAAGTGTTGGCAGTAAAAGAGTACAGACCAAATGGACAGTGATTCCCATCTTTTCCCCTGGCCTACTCTGCAGGGCTGTTAGGAGACTCAGTGCCCTGGACCATTTAATTCACAGAGGATATTGTCTGCTTAAATGTCTAAGCTAGAGAAATTCTCTGTTTGTCTTTTTGTATTTCCTTTACTAAAATCCTCCATTTTGAATTCTAGTTAACTATAAGGGTTGTTGCTGTTGTTAGCCCTGTGTACTACTTAAAATTATGCTGACATTACTTGGTACATTCCTAGGTTCCGAGCACTGGTTCCCAGAGCACTTTCTGTAACAACATTGCTTACACTTCATTGCTGAATGAATACATGCGTGAATCAAGGTTCACTGTTGATTGTTAACCAGAAGTTACTGTATTATCAACCACGTATCAGAATTTTAGTCCTGGGAAAGCAAATAGTCTTGCACATGCGCAGTACGATTTATGAGATCACCGTCATCCCAAACCTATTTAACCCTTCTCTTTTTTCAATAAACCATTCTTCCCTTTGCTCATGTAAGAGGTAGTTTGGACTGCTTTCTTGGTGAGGGAGAGGAGTCCCTATGGCCAAAGTTGGGGATCTTTCCAGGCTGATTCAGAGGTCACCCACAATCACGTAGACTACCTGAGGCAGTCCATGCTCTGACCATTTTTCTGGGTTGGATCCCATTGTGTTCTCAGAAAATGGCTCAGAGAATAATAGAACTCCATCCCTTTACAGTTGGGAAACTCTGTTCACAAAAATGCTTGTCAGAAGATACTATATGGAACTGCAAAACATTATCAAGAAAGAGAAATGTTGCAATAAAACTCATGAATAAACTGCAGTTTGCACGGGAAAGACCTATTAAGATCCAAGCTGAACTAAATGATGTCAATTATGTGGTTAACTTGGGAGAAGATAATCAAACTAAGGTGGTGCATACCAATACATTAAAATGTATTACAGAAGGGAAAATTTGGTCGTGCATGCTATTTATGAAATAGGGGAGGAGGAGATACAATTAACCTACTGGGAAACAATTATGACTAATAGTAATAAAGTCAATGGAGTAAACCTTGATGGGTCTCTCACTCTAGAGGAGGCAAACCAAGTGAGTCGAGCAGATGGTTACCCTATGCCACAACTGGGTGACCTGTTAGAGAGGATGGATAGGATGAGTACATTTCCAACCTAGTTTTAACAAAAGGAAAATGGGGTAACTGACACCAGTTCTATGCAACCAGAAGAGCAAATTCATGCTAGAAGTTGGTAAGGTGAGCCCAAATGTATTTGACTTATGTACAACATTGTTATTATTGTTATGTAACATATGTTATGATAATGATATGGTCTGGCAAGAAACTGAAGAAACTGATGGAGAGTGGGTTATGGTAAGCATAAGGTTTATTATCAGAATAAGGTAATTATCAGAAGATCTCACTGCTCTCAGTGGAGACATACTGAAGCCTCAACAGAGCAATGACAATGAATATTGGACCAAGCAGACCTCTGGAAAGAGAACAGTGCAAGTGCTGAAAGAGGAAGAGAGCAGCAAGTAAGCAGAAGAAGAGCTGAGGGGAGCTGCAAAGAACTGCAAGAAGATGACTGAGGTTTATCAGCCTCACTGAAGTCATTGTTTAAAAGGCCTTTTAAGGCCCACCAGTGGAGATCACTATCCCTGGGGGAGCTGAAGACATGTTAAAATTGTGCATTGCTGGATTTCCCACTCCACTGTAACTGTTAAAGAACTATACTGTTTGGGTATGCAAACATGGGTATCGTCCTTACTTATAACACCATGAAAAGCTGGGACCCTATTCCCAGACAAAAGCCAGAAAAGACCTTTGTTTTAGGCATACAAATCATTTTGTGTCCTCCTAACAACCAGTGTGTCCAGGTTGTTAACTGCCTGACAGTATACCCTGCTTGTTGAAACCTGAAATGGAGAGGGACCCTTTCCCAACTGTACTAGTATAGAGACTGTGTCTTTTAATTATTCACATGTTATACAGCACTTTGGGTGGTTTGTACTATGTGCAGCCAAGGCATACTCCTATATTCCAGCTAATGCCACAGGAGGACCATGCACAATGGGGAGGCTAGTTATTCATCTTGCCAGTCCTCTGCCCTGACTATGACAAGAGAAAGAAGAAGCCTAGAGGTGTTTGATGATACATGTTATCATAACACAAACACAGACAGCAAGCCTGAAGATGTGGCCTTGGTTGTCTCCCTGGTGGGAATTCCAACCTTAGCTCTGTGTGCTGCCATTGAAGTAAACCAGGTGGCCTGTGCAATACCAAACAGTAAAATTCCACCTCCCAAGTCATAACTGCACACAATTTGAAAAAGCAAGAGTTGAGAGAAATCACCCTGCAGAATAAAACAGCCATAAATTATCTTTTACTGAGACTACGGATGCCAAGGTTTTGAAGGAATGCGCTATTTCAGTCTCTCAGATAAGTCCCACATCATAGTTGCATAGGTAAACCAGCTACACGCAATAATGACTCATCTGAAACACTCTGAGGAAATTGATTTTTCTTGGCTTACCAGCTGGCTCCCAAATCTTACCTGGCTAAAACAAATCTTTAAATCCTGTTTGTAGGAATACTAATTTGCATATTTATACAATGCACGCCTATTTTTACTTCTTCATATACAGTTGGTATAGATAATGGCAAAATGATGATCTTGGGACTTATAGGAAAAGATGCTGAAATGTTGAATTCCTTCTATCCCTAAGAGATTGGAAAAAAAAGGACATATAGCATGGGAAAATCTCACATCTAAAAATCCCAAAGGGGAGAAATGATGAGCGGCGTGGACAACCTGGGGGTGATAGATTCTTGAGTCATGCTATAGAAGCCTAAATTCTAGAAATTAAGATGCCTACTTGCCTTAACAAACTGGTTATTTGTCTTGTTATCAGATGTCTGGACACTTAAGCCAAATGTCATTGAATTACTACATCCTGACTTGTAAATGGGAATACAAAGGGAAGGCTGGCAAATAACAAAAGGAGAATGAATACCAGGCATGGAAGGAGAGTTGAAAGAAACAAGGAGTTGTTATTGGCCCTGACTTATTAAGGGATGGGGAGTATGTGATGATCTCCACACATATTTCCCAGATACCTCATGTCCTCTGAAATGAGGTAGCTGTGATGGAATTTTCAAATGTTGCTAATTAACATGTAGCAATGTATAAATGTCTGTTAAAGTCTTTGTTTGGTGTGCCTGCTTTGAGGAAATTATCCCCAGGCACCCCTTTGCTTGAGCAAATAAAATAGTCTGGATTTCTCTCCTGTGTGTGGATCACTTGCTATCTTATGCATGAGGGAACTGAACGCATTTTTTGATAACAAGGGGAAAAGCAAACTCCAACCCTACAACAGTTGTGAGAGGTAGACACCCCCACTCTGTTTCTTGTGGGTACTGTCAGAAAAATATAGCAGTGATGAATGGAGTACCTGTTGCCCCATCACAGTAATTTTCAGCACACGTGCTATGGCTGCTGCCAGTACTCAGAAAGGGATTCTGAGACAGCATACATGTCCAGCAAGAGTAATTTAGGCCACAAACCAGCACAAGCAGACTTAAGCTAATTGATTCTAACTGTGGTCAGAGTTTTCATTGCTATAGTTACTAGAAACAACAGTACATTTTGACTACTGTAGTACAGCAATAAGATCAAACCCTGGGAGAAAGTAGCGAATGTGGAGAAAATCTTAGATACCTGATTTTCCACATGGCTTCATTAAGCACAGAGGTGAAGGAAGAAAATATTATTTCTAATCCACTATTGGAGAGTTATAGTTTAGTAAATACTTTCTCTGTCTTTAGAATTTATGGCTTAAAGAAGGAAGTATCACATAACAGGTAGCTCATAACAGGTAGATTCACAACAGATAGTCTGCAGATAAAATAGCTTGTATGTTTTCCGGTTTAGATGTTATGTTTAGTGTAATTCCTAATCAGAAGAGAGTTGCTTGGATGAGTTTCAGTAACTACAACTTGGAGAAGTGGGGAGAATCCTCGGAAACATATGCCCAGCCATACGTACAATTATGCATTTGACCCTGTCCATTCTGACTGGTTCTTGCCAGCTGAGTTGGTCAAGCAGCGGTTAAAGTGTGTCTCTGCAAAGGTTAGTTCCAGCCCTACTGCAAGGACAATTGTGAGGGGTTTATTTTTTTAAACAACACAAGCGTTGAAACCAAGAAACAGTCTCATTAGCTTATCATTCTTGGGCTAAGTGACTCTGAGTGATAGCAACCCATCTCCATGTTCTGGAAGATGCTGATAATCTTAAGTGCTATCAGTGGGGCTTCAGAACAAGGTTTTAGATGAAACTGGGCTGGTAAATAACCTGTGCTGAGATAGACTGAGAAAGTGAGCCAGTTAACACCTAGTTAACATCTACATACTCCTAGCTTCCATTCAGAAGATGCCTTATGATCCATATCTATCTAAACTCTACCACACAACTGAATTTTTCCACCTAACCAGACAAAACCTTACAGGTATATATCAAGCATTCTTTAAATTACTTTGCTTAGCTGTGTAGTTAGGTCTAAATCTAATTTACGGCAGAGAGGGGAAAAAGACAGAACAACACTTACTCTTGTCTACATGTCCCATAAATTATCTCCATCCTTTCCTAGACAAAGGGCCTTTCTGCACAGCGTGGCTGCCCCGCAGTTGGGACATGATGGCAGTGCTTCATGGATCATGCTTCTGAATGACATAATCATGATCCTGCCACCATCTTGTCTCCGTGCGTCGTGCGAGTGCAATATTTGTAAATCTGTAAATCTGTAAATCTGTATCTGTTTTACACCTACCATGATGCCGCACTGCTGCCTTTCCTGGCCATGCGGAAGGACGGAAGCATGCTGGCAATGCCTCCCTCCCCAGCCCAGCAACAGCAAGTGCCTGGCTGCGCTGTGGAAGGGAAGAGGCAGGGCAGAACACTCCCTTACGCAGCGACCGGGCAAGTTGCGGAGGGGAACGTTCCTGGTGCGCTTTCCCTTTCCACCAAGGCTGCAGCGAAAGGACTTTGCTGAGCCCCGTTGTGCAGAAATGGCCAGAATTACTTCAGACAACTTCTTAAAAACTACAAGAGTTCCTTACCAACATCCCTTATGCCACACAACATTTGTCTATGCTACTCATGTAAAGTAAATACAATTTTAAAAAAAACCCTCTAATAATTTTGCATTAAAGTACAAACATAATACAATACAACCAGTATAAACCAATTTTAAAATGAAAAAAAAACAAGAAAAAAAAACTCCAACAACAAATACAAAAACAGAACAGTAATAATCATATTGGACAGGAAAAGCCTGCACAAAAATGTATTGTTACCAGGCATTAAAGCCTCATACAATTTCTCCTTGACTAGATCCTGAACAAGATTACACACCAACTCTGTCCTAATATCCACTTGGGCAGCATTATCACAGAGTCTTATTAATACCAGCAAGATTGCTTCATATGTATCTCAGCTGATCCCCATGTTTGACTATTGGTTGTTCTGTTATGAAGGCAAAAATACACAGGGGAAAAGGCTTCCTTTATGGACGAACATACTTTTACATAAAGAAACAGTGCAAACAAGTCCAGCAGTGGGAGCGCTGGCATTCCATCTACATCAGACACCATACTTCATACTAAACCAGAAAGTTAATTGTTGTTGTTTTTTCAAGGAACTTGAGCCTTTAAGTTCTTTCAGTTGGTGGGGCTCCAGAAAGGTCAGGATTCAATCAGAATAGAGTTACACCTCTATCCCATACTAACTGAGGACTCCACATTCACTGACGGGACTTAGGCAAGTACGGGAAGAAGGACACGAGAAGAGAAACTAAAGCACAGCAATGGCTGAGCAAGAATCAGGAAGAGAAAGTAATTCAAGTTGGTTTCTCCACATAGCAAGGAAAACTCAAATTAAACTGGTACAAAAAATATTGAGCTTTTCCAAAGACTGTGAGGAGAGGTTACATATTTTCCCATTTTCACAAAGCTTGGTTGTGACATTATTCTGCAATGCAGTTTTGATAGGCTCAACCAAAACTTAAATTGATGGTATTGAGTACTGTGGAGAATCACGGGTATGCATATATGTGTGCACACTGCCAGTTGACTTACAGAAACCCCATGAATTTATTTATTATTATTTATTATTTGTTAAAAAATGAAATAAATATATCCAAATATACATCTACTTGTACTCATTTCTTTCATTTTTTTGACAAATATTCCCATATTAAAATATAATATATAAAACACTTTCCCCCTTCCCCCTATTTCTATCCTTCTCCCACCTCTTAATCTATCTTCCATCATATTGCTTTTCACTTGGAATTATAACTATATTAGATGATATTTGTTCCAAAAGTTCTGAATTTTTCTTCATTATGTTCTCACCTAGAAATCTTTTTTTCCAATTTGAAAACCTAAAATTTCTTTTAATTTGTTCCTTTTTTGATATGTTTACAGTAAGAATTGCTGTTTTTTTTCTTTATTTTGAAATCTGAAACTTGTCCATACTCTTCAAATATTTCCACTAATTTTATAACAGAGTTCTGAGTTTTTTCTAAAAATATTACTAAATCATCTGTGAAGGCCCACAGTTTGTATTTATTTCTTCTAATGTTGATCCCTTTGATCTGATAATCAAGTCTAATCTTGTTAGTGAGAACCTCCAAAACTGTAATAACTAATAGTGGAGAGAGCGAGCAGTCTTGTTGAGTTCCTTTTGAAATTTCACATAATTTCATTTTTTCATTATTAACCAGAATTTGAGAACTTTGTTTTTCATAGTTTCAATCCAACTGATAAATTCTTACCAAGATTCATCTTCTCCAATAGTTTGACCATACATTGCCAATTTACATTGTCGAAAGCTTTTTCTGCATAGATGAAGGTCATTGCTAATTTTTTCCCATTTTTTTCATAATATTCAATGCAATCTAATACCGTCCTTATATTATTTTTCATATTTCTTCTGGGTAAGAAACTGCTCTGATCTTCATGTAACACTTCTTGTAATATTTTCTTTAACCTCTCTGCTAGGATTGAGGTAAAGATTTTATAACCTATGTTTAGAAGTGAAATGAGCCTGTAATTTGGGATTTTTTCCCCAAAACTTTATCTTCTTTAGGAATCAGTGTATCTGGTGCCTTTAAGAGATTTAAAAGATTCATAAAAAGCAGTAAATTCAAAAGAATTGATCACATTCAGGTTAGTAGCAGCAATACTGAGTATGGTTAAAAACTGGAAGTATGTAAGTGTCTTAACTCTAGAAATATAGTACCCAAAACTACCTCCAATTCCTTGGCTGAAAGATAGCACTGCACATATGTTTGACAAAAGGACAATTACACTAAGGTGCCTTTCCCCATTTATAATATTTTGTTTCACACACAGAAAGGACATTTGTGTAATCTTATATCCACATACAGAATAATGACTGATTCACTACAAAACTCTCACTTGTAAGATATCTCTACAAGCTATAGTTATTAATCAGTAACATTTGGTCACTTGGCTAACTATAAGGAAGCTGTAAGTTTAATAGTGCTGCCCCTCCAATGTGATAGGTCCTATCACCTATTTATTTTCTCTCCACATAGAACAAAGAGAACTGTCTACGCAACAGAATAAGTAGATGCAATTCTGATATGAATTATAGCCACATTTGGAACAGCAACACTTGGAAAACAATGCTGTTGTAAATGAACTTAGTGTCAAATACTGTTCTGCTTGCATTTCATTGCTTTTTTTTTCTGCCAAAGAGTTACATGGTGTGACAAGCCCTTACTTCTTCCACTGTGTACACGTGCGTGGCAGTTCCTAGTCTGATGAGATGCCCCTTTCTTTACCATATAGTTCTACCTCCCCCTTTATAACACCATCTTTGTGTAAAAGGGTGAGAATTTTCAATGTTTCTTTAGAACCACTTTATAATTTTATGGTAGCATGTTTTCTGTGGTCCTTTATATATTGTATACAACTCAGCCAAGTCAGTATTTACAAAAATAAACTGTAATACTTATTAAGATAACAAACAGAGTAAAGTAGCATTTTAGATTTCAAATGAAGATCAAGGCTGGTACACTTCTTCAGTGCACTTTTTAGACAGTTCACTTACTTCTTTAGATTCTCATATAAAGCACATGTATCATAGAATAGCCCTTTGGCTACACTCCCACCAAAGGCTCGACCCTCAATCTAGGCCATAGTCTCTAATCAGATTCTACTAAGGTTCAGTTACTCTTCTGCCTCTCAGTATCTTCTGCTGAGAATTAAACTTCCCAACACAGACATACTTCCTGACTGACTGAAGGTTTCTACTCGCTAGATCCCTGCTAGGTTCTCACTGAAAAAATGAATATCCAAAGGTACTTGGCTTTATAACTTTCTCTCTCAGTCACTTGCCCCCCTCACACACTACTGGGCTGGGTTTCTTTCCTGAGGAGCTATCCTGGTTGCCTGGCAACCTGCTACCAGGCTGCATCGGCATTTCAGATAGCCACAGTCCCAGAATTTCATCACACATGGCTACTGCTCTGGAAGCTCTTTTGATATCATAGGCCATTTCCGCACCGGGCTATTAAAACGGGGCAGAGCAACCTCCCATGGAGATCTTCTGTACCGTGGGGTGGACTGAGTCGGACTACTTTTCATAGTTCTGCACCTCAGTCCAGTTCTGCACGACCGGAACTGGTCGCGCAGTGTGCTTTTTAAAAACCTCTTTTAAGAGGTTTTTAAAAAGCACGGAGCGCGCAACTCCGTCTCGCTCCGTTGCCGCGCTCCGGAGCAGATTTGCAGGCACACGCAAGGGGGCGGGCTTTCAGCTGGCGAGGGGGCGGGCTTTCAGCTGGAAGCCGCCATTTTGGACACCGGAGCAGTGCGGCGCGATGAGCTCGCACTGCTCCTCGTCCCCACGGACTTGCCCGGACGCTGAAGAAGTCCGGTGAGTAGCGTTTTTGTGCGGCTCCCCCCCCCCACGTCTGGAAAAGGCCATAGTTTTCTTCTGAGTTATTTATCATACATATTGTGACTGTCACAGAAAGTTATGCTGAGCGTGCTCCTTTTCATGGGATGTTGTTCTATGAGATATGTCAAGACACCATCTTATCCTTAAAGACCGATATCAAATCTTCCCTGTTTGTGGCAAGGTGATTAAGAGGGCAGTTCCTCTCCAACTCCAAGCAGTCTTGGATCATACAGGTTTTCTAGACCCATTTCAAACTGGTTTCAGAACACAATAGGGACTTGAGACCACTATAGTCACCTCAGTGGATGATCTTCACCTGAGTACTGACAGTGCTTTTGGTGCTTTTGGACCATTCAGCAGCATACAATACCATCAACCATGGAATCCTTGGGGAATGTTTGAGGGGGTTCAGAATCAGGGGCACCGTGTTTCAGCAGCTGCAATTCTCTCTCTTGGGTAGGTTCCAAATGGTTGTGCTTGGGGATAGCTACTCCTCAAAAATGGAGCTGTTATACTGCCATTCTATTCCCAACACTGTTTAACACCTACATGAAACCAGTGGGAGATCATCTGGAGGCATGAGGCAGGGTCCCATCAGTATGCTGATCACAACAAAATATCATTCTCTACAGTCATGTAGGGACGGGGGGGGGCAATGGAGGCAGTTCACCCTGGGCAGCAATGTTTTTGGGGCATCCCGGCCTGTAGCCACACCCCGGGTGCCCTGGCCATGCCCCACACACTGTGGCCATGTCCCCCACACTATAGCCCTGCCTCCCTCCCACCTACCCCCTCCACACTCCGAGCTCCGCCACCGCTTCTCTATGCCTTCAAAAATAGCTTCAGCTAACAATAATGTGTCTCCTCTGAGTGAATGTCTGCAAGAGGTAATGGGTTGATACAAGGAGGGGAAAAAGCTAAAGCTGAATCCAGACAAGATGGAGGTGCTTTACTGTCAAGGCTCCTAACCTGGATTTGGGGGCGGTGTCGGCCAGTCCTATATGGGATTACATTCCCACTCAAAGACTGTCTTTACAGCTCGGGGGTGCTTCTGGAGCTGACACTCCAAATGGCAGCTCAGAGAGATGTGATGGCCAAGAGTGCTTACTATCAGATTCGGCCATTATACCATCTACATCCTTGCCTAGAGCTGAAAGATCTGAAGACGGTAGCGTGCATGCTGGTAACTTTAAGGCTAGACTTCTGCAATGTGCTGCATATTGAGCTACCTCTGCACTCAGTACAGAAACCTTAAATAGTTCAAAACTTGGGAGTCAGATTGGTTACCGGTACATCCAGTCACAATCATATTACACCAGTATTAAAATCATTCCACTGGCTGCCAGTTAGTCTTCAGGTACTGTACAAAGTGTTGGTTGTTACCTTTAAAATTCTACATGGTTTGAGTCTAGGTTACCTATGGGAGACAGTGATAATCTATAATCCATCCCATACACTCAGGTCCTCAGGGGTACATTTACTTCAGTCAGCCAAAACCAGGCCGAAAGCAGTTACCCAGAGGACATTTTCTTCCACTACTCCCAAACTGCGGAATGACCTACCAGAGGAGATTCATCAGTATATAAATAAAATATGTATTGATTGACCCAGCGTGGCGTAGTGGCTTGAGTGCTGGACTATGACCCTGGAGACCAGGTTTCAATCCCACAGAAACCCACTGGGTGACCTTGGGCACATCATACACTGTCAGCCCCAGAAACCCCATAATAGGTTTCCCTTAGGGTCATCATTAAATTCGAAAAGATTTGAAGGCACACAAACTGTTCTTAATATGTATTTGTTTTATATGCTTTTTAGAGGATGTTACAGGTCTAATTTGTTGTTGTTCCCCAGGCGAATCCATGGGGAGAGGCAGGTAAGAAATCATCACCATCGTCGTCGTCGTTGTCGTCATCATCATCATCATCATCGTTATTCTTATTAAAAAGATATACCTTCTTCCACAAGAACCTGCCCACCAACTGATATTTTGATCATAATCAGATTTCCCTATCTTCAGTGATAAAGTGGTAGTGATCAAGAAGAAGACCTTTCCTGAAATGTGCCAAAATTGTAGAACTCTCCCCTTAGGCACGCCTTGCCTGGTTCCTCCTTTGAGAAATTTCAGGTGGCAAAGAAAGCCTGTTGTGTCTTTAATGGCCTTCAATAGCATTTAAGAGCCCATGTAATGACTTCATATGGTGCTTTCATCTAGATTTTACTTACTGGACTCACTATACGATCTTCTGTTCTTATTTTCCTGTTTCGTAATAGTTGCTGTGTTTTATTTTTCTTTTATACTGCCTACATTCACTGCTAATCCCAATCAAAATAAACCCACTGAATTACTGAGATTTATCTCTCCAACTGTCTCAGTTAGAACAGTCCCACTGAATCAATGGAATATATAATTTATTATTATAAAGAGTGATTTACCATCCAGTAATTAATTCAGTAGCTCTTCTCTAGCAATTGGATTTAGGCCTATATATCCTAAAGGCATCCAATTCTGTCTGATCTTGGAAGCTAAGCAAGGACAACCCTGGTTAGTACTTGGATGGGGCACCGCCAACAAATACCAGGTATTGTGGGTTATATTTCAGAGGAATGAACTGGCAAAACCACCTCTTGGCAGTCTTTGCCTAAGAAAACCCTATGAAATTCATGCAGTTGCCATAAGTAGACAGGCTCCTTGAAGGCACATACATACAAAATGTCCTGAGGCTATTTGATGAAATATCACAAACAAATATGGAATCAACTGCTGGGAAATGCTGTCTGGAGATGAAGCATGAGGCATCTAAATAGGCCGATTTTATTCATATTTATTTCTCTTTTTGACAGAACTAGATTAATGCAGTGGATTCCCTACAAAATTCTTGAGGTTACCAGTGGGTTGAACCAAGTATGTAAGTAGAAGCCCAGCCTAGATGAGATAGAGATGTTGATGGGAACGGACAGGAGGTGGAGAAGAATCTGATGAACCTAGTAGCTCTGTTCTGCAACGGACTATCCTCTCGTAGAGAACTAGACATAAACTTGGGGGGTATTTCTGGAACTGCAGGCAATGTAGATACTCTCAGATATTTTGGTAATCTTCACTCTGACCCACTATAACATTCTGCATGGGGCTGCTTCTGAAAACTGTTCTAAATAAGACCTGCAAGAAATTCATCGTTATGAGAGAGCTATCCTCATCAGAAACATGGCTGACAACCTGTTTAAGAGCACAATTCAAATTGCTGGTTTTAACCTTGAAAGTCATAAACAGTCTTCATTCTGTTTGTGGATCAGCTACTCTTTCCACAATGAAACAATGGCCAGAAGCCTGTATGGCACAGCATAGCACAGTATTACTGCGCACAGGACTACAGGATACTCCATCTGGCCACACAATATCCCCGGACTTGCTATTGAACTGCTGTAGCCCCCGCCCCCCCCCCCCCGGCTTGCCAATGAGGTCCTCCAGAGGTCTCAGGAGATTATGTAGTCATTTCACATTTGGGGACACAGCCAGACATTTCTCCAATTCCTTCAACTCTCCATCAGAAACAGAATGGCTGTAGGTAGGGGCTGCAATGGCTTAACGATCAGTCAGATGGGGGATTTGGTCACTGCAGTTGAAAGAAATTCCAATTTCTGCAACAACAACAAAAATGACATACTCAGGCACAGGGTGGACCTTCACCTTCATATGGCAGAAAGCCAGCTAGTAACTCCCACACAAGATGAAAAAAATGCAAGTGAAAGCCCCACAATGGTTCTCCCTCTCTAGAGAAATCTCTCAGGACAACCCAGTTTTTAATCATTAGAAGGTTAGTGAAGAATAAGGTTGTTTTAACATACTTCTGTGTTTTTTGAGCATTAAAAACTAGCATGTTTCATTTCTAAAATCTATCATACTTCTTTTTAATATTTTGCCCTGTTGCTAACTTGTACTAAATACACTATGCTGTTTATTTACTTATTTAAAGTTGCCTGTTGTTTGCAGAGAGTTTCATGTAGTCATGACAGTAAGCCATCTTTGCACCCTGATGAGGATGTTCTGCACTTTACCTTTACCTCACGTTGCTCAGACACACAACATACATTGCCGAGGGTTCCTATAAGTCCAAAATGAAGGCACACAACACGCACAATGCTGTTCTGTCTTGTTCTTTACAACAGTACTATAGTGCAGTGAACTATGAATGAGACAGAAGTTCAGATCTGGTATCAGCCGTGAACTTGTTATGCCACCTTGATCCAGAAACTATTCCAAAGGACAGAGGCGATCAGCATCCGTTCTGTTCCCTTCCCTCACCCGAGCAGCCGATCCACTGCCTCCTGCTGGGGGGATGAGCATGTAGGGATGAAGCGGCCACTTTGCAGCTCGACCCTCCCATCAACAGCAGAAATTTGCCCTGTTCCTCCCATCTGTCCACTTCGGCCAGCAAGCTGGAGCTGGGCAGTGAGCCCACGGGGAATCCCAGCAGGGCCTCCACCCACCCACCCCCATCATATGGGCCAGGGGAGCTGGAGACGCTACTAAACGGCTCCGCTGCACTGAGGAGGGTCCCCTGCTGCCCACCAGGTATAACAGGGGCCTGGCCTTTCTTTCCCTTCAGGGCCCACGAACACAGGCGAACCGCCACCTCTGCCGGGAAGGGCGAAGGCCCCGAGGCCAACCCCCGAGGCGAGGCGCCTCCAGCTGTCCGGCCAGAGGCGCCCTTCCCCCGGGAGCCCCTCTGTCGAAGTGAAGGGCGGCGAGCATCGCAAAACTCGCCCCCCCTCTCTCTCTCTCTCTCCGCCCTGGGAAGGCAGGCGCGAGCACGCCGGGCTTCTCCTTCAGCAGCGAAGCGGTTACTATGGGGACCAGATGGTACCCTCCCCCCGGCAGCCAAGCGACCCACATCCCTCGCCGCCGCCGCCGCCGCCGCCGCCGCTGCTGCCGGGGCCGGGCTGGTACCCGTTGCCAAGGCGCCGCCGCCGCGGACCCCCCCGCCGCCGCCGCCGCCGCCGCCCTCACTCCCTCACTCACATGCCCAGGTCGCTGTAGGTGTTGTAGAACTCCATGTGGTTGCAGGCCTGGATCCAGCCCACCACCCAGGTGTGCCGGCGCGGGATGGGCGGCATGAGGACGCGGGCGGCGGCGCGGAAGTAGGGCGTCCGGTAGCGCAGCACGATGGGCGACGTCTCCTCGATGGCGGTGGCGCTGGGCTCGATCGAGGCCGACACGTCGTAGACCACGATGTTCTCCCTGCGCACCCGCGCCTTGCACGCCACGCTCTGCAGGCAGCCCATGGCCGGGCGCCGCCGGCCCCCTCGCCCCTAGCCGCCCCAGCCGGGCCCGCGCATCGGGCCGGCCCCGGGATCGTCGGCCGCCGCCGCCCCGCCGCCGCCGCCGGCCCGGCCCCGCCGGGTCATCGCCGCATCCGCGGGCGACCTCCGGTCGGGGCTGGCGGCGGAAAGCGCGGATGCCGGGCCGGCGGGCGGGCCGGAGGTGGGAGCCTACCTGCCTCCCGGGCCGCCGCCGCCGCCGCCGCCAGCCCCGCTCCCTTTCCTCCGACCTTGCCCGGCGGCGTCGGCACGAGCAATGCAGGCTGGGGCAGCGACGGGAGGATCGCGGGGCAGGAGGTGCACGTGCGTGCCTCTGTGGGTGCGTGTGCGCGTGTGCGCGCGCGGGCGTGGGGACGCGCGAGCGCGCGCGCAGATGCTCGGCCGCCAAGGGGAGGTCTGCCTGGCTGGTTGGCCCAGAGGGAATGACGTGGAAAAGTGTGTCGGCCGTGGGTCTCCCGTGGAAAAGGAGGGAGCCCGGCTGGCCCGGAGCCACTCTGAGCCGGAAAAAAAGGAAAAAAGACTTCGCGGTGGTCAGCCAAAGAGCTTTTCAACATTTTTGCACATCGACGCAGCTTCAAAGTGAACCTCTCAGTATTAGTGAGGAGCCTGTGGCCATTTCCGCACTAGGCTGTTATAGTGCTATTATTCTACTTCCAACATCCGTTGAGGCCCCTCCCGAAACTGCAAACCCCAGGATTCCATAGGATGTTGCAAGTGGAATAATAGCGCTATAACAGTCCAGTGTGGAAATGGCCTATGTCTTACTTAGAGACACTGTGGGGGTTGAGCTGTGGGACGAACCTGGAGACCGGCATTCAATTCCTTGTTTGTCCCTGGAAACCCACTGGGTGACCTTGGGCATGTCACACACTCTCAACCCCCAAAACCCCCTGTGGTTTGTCTCCCTAAGTCAGAAATGACTTGAAGGCACAAAACAAGTGTCTTACTTACAATATGCATACTTTGGTATTTGGGACAGACTCATGGCTTTCACCAAAGCCACAAGATCCTGCAATGGTCTGGATGTAAATCTCATAGAATAATAAATTTGGGGAACTTCAAACCCGTTTTTTTTTTTCCAGTTCAGTTCCGTTCAAAATGAATCCAGTTCAGATTCATTTTGAACTTGATCATCTCAGGGAGGAAGCCAGTATAGCAATGAAGTGTATGATACATATTGAATATAAGAATTGCCATGCTGGATCAGGCCAGAGGCTGATGTATTCAATATTCTGGTCATACAATGAATGGCCAACTAGTTGCCCATGGAAATCTAACACACAACAAGTAAGTAACTTATCAAAAATAGCGTGGAATTATATAGCATTGAAATTAATTGGATTGGATGGCCTTTAGTCCCATGTCAGGAAAAACAGTTGGATATAAATTTAAAAATAAAATATGAGCGAATGCTTCCAAGGCTATATGAGCATCAAACTCTTTCTCCAAACTCTTTCTCGGGGGGAAAAAACAGGTAAGTGAAGAGGAGGCTACATCCTCCTCCTGTTTTTCATACACCTCCTCCTAGTCATTTTGTAGGCTACTTTTAATAATATTTCCCTCTACATTTTTCCAGCATATGTTGGATTTAGTAGAGTGGCAGAAGCTGCAATTATGCACTGAGGCTTAGTACTTTTCCTTTGACTCATCCCAGTTTCAAGGGCTTAAGCTTTGGGAATGTTTTGTTTAGTCATCTGGGATCAGATCAAGGATACGCCTACAAGGAACGTACTGTACTGTCATGTTTGAACTCTCCCTTGCAGCTGATCCAAAGTGGCAGGAGCAGAGGGAAGCACTTTGTTGGACCATGTTCCAGAAACCTCACTGGCTGTGTGGTGTCAGCAACCCAACCTTGGCAGCCATCCAAGTGCTTGGACTATAGTGTGCATTCTGTCGACCCGGAAAATACCAGTCTATGATAAGAATGGCTGATGTGAATCAGTGTATCTTTGGACCAGCCTAAGAGAAGGAACCAGAAAGAAGCACCCGAACTCCTGCAAGTGGGGTGCTAAACCAGGGTGGTTTTCATGCTTTTGACAGTTATCACAGACACTGTGATAGTATGGACCACAAGCTTTGCAGTGAGAAGAAAAGGAGGGGTGCCAGGCAAACAACTGATGAAAACCCTCTTGTGACCTCACCACGGCAACCAAATGAAAGTCTTGAAACTCTAGTGAAGCTGCCACTTAACTTTTATAAAGCAATTTAACAATCCACCCGATTTACTGTAATGAACTAAGGGGAAACAATTAGAGGTGAGGAGAAAAACAAGGCAGGAGATCAAGGTTAAGCTAATAATGTATTTGGGGCGAAAGATGCTATACAGCAGAAGTTAACCATAAGTGCAAACAGGGCATGCAACTAACATGGAAAATATACACCTGACTGAAGTAGGGGTGGGAATCTTGGGGCTCACACTCTAGATGTCAGATTCAAGTTTCCTTCAGCTCTAGCTAGCACAGCCAAACAGTCAAGAGTGATGGGAACTGAAGTTCAATAACATAAATAAGGAGTGCCACAGGCCTGGCACCCCTGAGCTAGCCCTTCTCTGGATCGGTCATCCTACTTAAATCAAGACCTAGAACTCACTCTAATTTTCAGAATACAACTTCTTTAGTTTTTCTACGGCAGTAACTTTGAGTAACTTTTGAGGATCTAGGGAGCAGAACAGAATGTAACACAGAAGTTTAAAAAACATTCAGTTCTAGCCTGATTTTGTTTAGATTTTATTTTTCATTAGATTTCTATAAAAAGCAGTTACAAACAAAGGAAACAAAAACAAAATAAAACAAGAAAATGACAACAAATTATGTCCACAAATAAGTATACATCAATCAAAAATTAACAAGAAACAATATTATACACTATACACAAAATACTAAGCTAAGAAAATGGAAGAAAAAGAAAGAAAACAATAAGCATGTTTAAAAGATAGGTTCCAGCTTTGCTAATTCAGATTTTATACATTTACATCTTACCAATCAAACGTTCATCATCTGTATACAAGTGCTTCTCAAACTCAGCTTTAGTCAAGTCAAAATCATACATTTTTAAAAATCTACTTTATATCACTCCACTGTCTATCTGTATGGAAACCACTGAAAAGGGTACCCTCTGTAAGTTAACTCCTCAATTGATTTAATTCTATAACACTCTTGATCACATTCCAACAAATCTTGGTGCATCACCCACTTTTCTTCTGCCATTGTCTACTTTCTATAAAAAGCCTCTTGTAATGACACCCATAAGAGTGTTTTAGGACACAACCTTTTTATACTTATTCCATATTCTTAGCAAAGCTTTTCTTGCATAATGATTGTTAAATTGTGCATTCACTTTAGCTTTATCATACCACAGCAACCAATGCCATCCAAACCTCAATTCATAGCCTCCTAGATCCAATAATCTCATATTTGTCAACAAGATCCAGTGTTTCAGCTACACTAAACAGCACGCAAAAAATATGATTTCAAATCCAGTAATCCCAATACTCTTGCTTGTTTAGCATCTTATAGAATTTTATATTTTACTCTAGGTTTCTTCCCTTGCCATATAAATTTCAATATGGCTCTGTAACATTGTTTAAATAAAACATCATTCATCAAGCGTACTACAGTCAAGAACAAAAATAACATTCTTGGAAAAACATTCATTTTTATCACAGAGATTCTACCCAACAACAATAGTTTAAGTTTCGCCCATCATTGCAAATCCTGCTTAACATCATTCTATGTTTTAATATAGTTATTTTTTTAACAATAGCCAGTTCATGTTTGTCATAGGAATACCCAAATATTTCACTTTTTTCCAGTGTTAAGTCCCAAATTCTACTTCAACTGCACTTGATTGCCTTTCCCCATGTTTTTTGTCAATTCCACAGTTTTTTGCTTGTTTATCTTAAACCTTCCCATGTCACCAAATTATTTTAATCTCTCAAGGAACATTTCTGTGGCCACAATGGGATCTTCTAAAATAAATACTAAATCAACACCAAATGATTTCAACTGATAACAGTCCTCTTTAATTTTGATAAATTTTAGTCTTTCACCCTGTCTTACACCTCTACTCAATATCTCAAAAGCTAAAATAAATAGTAAAGGTGCAAGTGAGCAACCTCGTCTTGCTCTTTTTTTTAATCTCACATGGTTTACTCAATTCTCCATTCATTATGACCCTAACTTGCTGCACATTGTATATTGCCTTAAACCATGTGATAAAGCTCTCTCCAAAGTTCTTCTCCAAAAACTTTTTTAAAAAATCCAAATTCAAATTATAAAACACCTTTTACACATCCAAAAAATGAGTTTTACTTGTTTTTCATTGGTAAATTGTCCACTTGTCTCATCTCATTAGCCAATATCTTTGAGAGAAAAAAACATCAATTCTCAAAAATGATTTATGTCTTTCAGAAAAAAAGTGAAGCTGTTGGCATTCCCATACTTAAATTTCCAGCTGTCCGCCACTTCCAGATTGTCCGTCATTTTGAAAAAAATTATTTGGCAATTTCCCTTGTCCAGGCTTAGTATTTTTTTTCCCAGTGATCTGTCTACCTGTGGAAGTGTCACACCATTCCAATCTCCAAGAAGCCTCCAGTTCTGAAATGCATAGCTTACTAATTTATCTCTTAGCTTCTTGCAGAAATTCCTTTTGTTATCTATAGGAACATAAACTCACACCACATGCATCTTAGTCCCACAGTTAGCAATTTGAACCCTGACAGACTTGCCTTCTTGGTCTTCAGATACAATTTCAGGTGCCAGATTGGGTTTCGCATAAATGGTAGCTACATTTTCCTCTCAGATACATCTGCAATGTATTCTTTGCCAGGATAGTATAGATATTTAACATCTTTTGTTCTACCATTACTTGCTTGAAGACAAATTATGTCCAGTTTCAACTTTTTCAGGTAATGAAATAATTTAGATTTCTTCTGTGCAGTGTTTATACCCTTCACATTCCATGTCATACATCTCAGATCCACTTCAAGCTGAAAGTTTAGTATAGACTATTCGTGTTGTACCTCTGATTTCATCTTCTCCTCCAAACTCTTTTCCTTATCTTTGTCCAGGTCTTGATCTGGTGCGAATCTTTGGTCCTTCTCCTCTTCTGGGTCTCCAGGCTGCCACAAATCTTTTTTAAAAATATTTCTTTACAAAGTTTTTGGCTTTTTGTGGTGTATTCACCAGGAATCTTCTCTGTTTGAAGTCAAAAGACACTCCATAAAAGCATTCCCATCTAAATGGAATCTTGTTTTGTGTCAAGTTGTCTGTCCAGAAGGAATACTCCCTTCATCTGCACAGAATCCTTGTAGGAGTCTCCATCTTCAATTTCTTATCAAAATGGTGTTGTAGCACTTGATCTCTTGTCTGTTTTCAAACAAAATATGCAACGATATCTCAAGGCAATTTTCTCTGCTTAGCAATTCTTGAAGAAATTCTGTAACAATGAACCAATTGCACTTCCGCTCTTTGCTTTTCCAACAAATTTGCAATAGTTTCCACCATGCATTCCCAGATGTTTTCACTCTCTCACTCAGGGACCACTCTAAAACATGGACAATTCTCTCTCTACTGTTGTTCAATCATTGCTAAGAAATCCAAGTCTTATTCTTGTCCTCTTTCCATTGTTTTCTGATTCAGTTTTTTAAATTTTTGTTCAAGAGACTGCATCTTTTCTGTTATCCGAGTCATATCCCCTGTTATCTGTGTCATAGCCTGCTTCATCTCTCTCATCTCAGAGTTCATCTCCCTCAATTCTGTTATGAATTCTTTTTTAAATTCTGCAATCCCATTCCTTCTCATTTTGTCAATCCTTATTCCCATCTGGACTGTCCGATCTTTAAAGACAGGAATTCTTCTGTATTTTTTGTGGCATCTCTGAAGCCTTGAATGGTGTATCCAAAAGTCCTCTTTGTTCTGGTCTATCAGGCACTTTTACTTTAGATCTAGTGTTCATTATAACCCCAACTGATCAAAAAATGGAGAGGGGAAGCCAATTTATTAAAAAAAAAAATCCCAATAGAAAAAGAGAAAAGCTAAATGAAAAAGAAAAATCTATTTTAATTAAATTCAGCTGCATGTATATATTCCAGACTTTGATCAGTGATTTTATTACATAATGATTATAAACATCTTTATTTACTTCGTTTGATTGTACCATAGGTACACATACCACCTAACTTTAAATCAAATCCTTCTAATTGTAGGAGTCTTTTGTTTTCTAAAGGTATCCATTCTTTTATCCAATCCAAACATGAAGCATGATAATATAATTTGAAATCTGAGAGGTCCAATCCATCTCTTTCTTTTGCATCCTGCATGAGTTTCCATCTTATTCTTGGTTTCTTTCATGCCCAGAAAAATTTTGAATTTTTTTTCTTCTACTCACTGAATGGTTTATTTGCTTCAATTTTATTGTACCATTGGTACATATACCACCCAACTTTATTTCCCTTCTTATTAGGACTTTTTTCAGTTCTGCTACTTTGTTTTGAATTTCCTCCAGTATTTTTTTGTTTTTTTCTTTCTGTTTTTAAATTGCTCATGCTGTTGTATGAAGAATCCATGCATTACTGCTTTGCTGGCATCCCATATCATATTCATATTGGTTTCTCCATTTATATTTTTTTGAAAGAATAGTTCAAGTGTTGTTGTTGTCGTTGTTTTGCTTTATTCAGTATTTAATATTGTTCAATATTTCCTCATCCTTTAATAAATTTTCACTGAGGCACCAGTTAAATTCCTCTTTTAGAGATTTTAGTTATAACAAAACTGGATTATGATCCAATAAGGTTTTCATTAGTATTTCAGTTTTAGTAATTTTATGCATTGTTTTGAAATTAAAAACATATAGATGCTGTTTTGTGACTTTCAGAATAAAATGTATATTCTTTCTCTTTTCCATGTGCTATTCCCCATGGAATATGATGCAATGTGAAATCTTCCATCATTTCAAAGAATATTTTTGGGAGTTCGCCCTGATTATTTTTCTTCCATGTTCTTTCATCATTTTTATCTAGATCTGTATCTAGATCCCCATTGCAATCTCCTAGTGATGTATTTAAGTCTTTTACTTCAAGTCTTAAATCAGGTCTCAAGTCTCTACCTTCAAGTCTCAAGTCAAGTCTCAAGTCCTTGAAGCTACTTTCAAGTCAAGTCTCAAGTCAAGTCTCATGTCTGGGAGCCAACTTTATACCCTAACCTGTATTCCAGAATTTCTGGGCAGAGTTGAATTCAAGGTTTAACAATTTAAGCGGAGTCAGCCCTCCACATTTGCAATTTTGCCGTCTGCAGCTTCGGAAGTGGGGAATAAGATCCTTCCTACTCCCCCTTCCTGAAACTGGAGGTTTTTGTGCCAATGGGCATGAAAGAGCTTGCAGCTTCGGAAGTGAAGAATAGGATCCTTCTTACTCCCCATTACTGAAGTTTCAAAAGACTGAGCAGGAAGGATCCTTCTTCCTCAAGCTTGTTGCCTAGCACATTTGCTGTTCCCCTTTGAGAAATGCATCCTGCACTCTGGAGGCAAATCTTGTCTTTGGCTCTTAGGAAAAGTTTCAGAAGGCTCCTCCAATATGCAGCAGGGACAGGCTGCTGAGCAGACCTCAACCCCACCTTAAGCCCAGGTAGTACACACGACCCTCCCTGGATTGGGTGGCCGCGCAAGGTTCAAAGTGCGAGATGCTGGGAAGCAAGAACCAAGCCAGTTCTGGTCTTTGAAGATGCAGTTTATTAAGTGAAGAAGCGAAAAGAAAAATGAAACGCACACAAGCATACATACACTCTGACTCCATCAGAGAAGCAAGGCGGGCAACGGAGCAGGAGTCTCTTTGTTCCAACAGATTATATAGGCTTTTCGTACACGAGTGGCAAAACAGGCTGCCAATCCATCAACCCACCGTGCCGAAATGGGCAAGAGGAGGGCTATCCCACCTCGGATGCCAATTACCGAGGCACCCATGGGCCAGGTGTATGATAGGCTCATGGCCAAATCTCATTACCTCCCCGAAAAAACAGCGGACAGTCTCTAATTAGGCTTTGCTCTCCCCTCACCGTACTGGACGGCACAGGAAGTGAAGCACCTATTGTTAACATTCCTTGGCTATTCTCACAGGACTGCAGCATACAGGGCAGCCTGACCTAGCAACGCAACAGCATGAGCTAACCCCCCAAATATGTTCGTTAGTGCGAAAGCAGACTGGCCTGAAATGTATGAGTGCGCAAACAGGGCCTACCCAGAGGGCCTGGGGCCCAACAGCCAATTGCCTAACCTGTTTGGTGTTCCCCTCCAAGAAATGCACCTACACTTTGGACTTGAGACAGATTGTCATTAAGCAGTAGGCAAAAAGATATGGAAGCGCTGTTCAAAGTCATAAGGTTTCTGGATGAATGTGTTATGTGAATGAACCAAGGGCAGCAATTCAGTCACTAAAAATATACAAGTCTCAAGTTGAGTCGAGTCAGTGCACCATTTATTGCCAAGTCGAGTCCGAGTCGAGTCACTGAAGCAACTTAAGTCTGACTTGAGTCCAAGTCAGTTGACTCGAGTCTACATCACTGCAATCTCCTATCATAATTATGTTGTCATATTCATATTTTAATGAATTTTTAATTTTAATGAATCGTAATTTTCAAGAAAAAGAGTTCTTTGTTTGTGCATGAATACTAACCAGCAAAGTATTTAGTCCTTGAATTGAGATTTCTAACCCAATTATATGTCCATTTTCATCTTTACATATATCTTTGTTTGGAAGTTGGAAGTTTAATTGAAATATAGATAGACAATGAAAAACCTGAATGGACATTTCCTCAAGAAGCTTTTCTGATGGGAGAAATAAAAGTTGGAAATGCTTTATGTAAAATATAAGAATTTAATTATTTGGGAAGAAAATTGTCCAAGACTTAAATCAAGAGAGGAGTTAAAAAATCAAGGAATGGAGATCCAGTGATTTCCTTACAGACAACTCCAGGAAAGATTTAAAATAGATACTAAATTACAAGGTATTGGGAAAGAACATAAACTAGACGAAATTTTAACAAAGAAAAAGCCAAAAGTAATATCTAAATTATATAAGATTTTATTGGAGAGAGAAATGGAAAAAGAAATGATAAAAGAAAGCACAATTAAATGTGCTCAAAACAGTGGCCGCATAATTGATTTGGAAAGCTGCCAGAGATCATAGGACTGAAAGAGAAGCACTATAAAATGTTATATCACTGGTATCTGATGCCAGCTAAATTATCTCAAATATATGAAAAAAGAAGAAGGAATCTGCAGGAAGTTTAAAGAAAAAAAGAGGGACCTTTTTTCATATGTAGTGGTCATGCCCAGAAGGGGAAAAAAAAGGAAACAGATACATATGCTGATATTCAAAATTCTTGGTATGCAATTTGAACTGAAACAAGAGTTATATTTGTTAAACATGATTGATAATCAGCCAGTGATAAAAAATGAACTCTAAATTGGTACTATATCTAGTCACTTTAGCAAGACTAATTTGTGTGCAAAAATGGAAACACAAGAGAAACCTTCAATAGATGACTGGATGTTAAAAGTTATAGACCTGATGGAGATGGAAAAGTTGACAAAGTTGTTAAAAGAGAAATCAATACAATGATTCGAGAGCAAATGGAAGTCGATTTCGGACTACATTAAAAAGGAAGGAAGTAAAAAAATGAAGCTATTGAAAGATGAATTTATTTGAAAGACATCTAAAATATTACAAGACTTTAGTAGTATAAATGCCAAATAATTGAAAATTGGTGAGAATAACACAAGGAGAACAATTATACAGGGATAAATAGTATTAAATACAAGCTATAAACCCAAGTGAAAAGCAAAAAAATTGGAAGATAGGTGGGAGAGAGAAGAAGGACAGAGAAAATTATCTATGCATTTTTAATTGGGAATATTTGTTAAAAATGAAATATATGCATGTTGATATCCTTTTGATTAAAAATATTTTTTAAAGTTGCAGTAGCTTCCTTTGACCACCAGATGGTGGTCTCTGCTCATTATTCTCAGTGGAGAGGCTGTTTACTATGGCTATGTCCTCAAAATAGTCTTTCTTTTAAGGTAAATAAAAGTTACATTCTTTATATAATTGAAATTGTATAAGTTCATAGGCAACATTAAAGGTATAAATCAATAAAATTCTCAGTAATTCAGTTTAAAATGTAGTCCCATACTTTGCTCTTTGCAATAGTATTTAACACAAAAACAAAGAGGGAAAAAGCCTCCCCGCTTTAGAATATCCAAGGCAGCTGCTCACTACTCCTTGGCCTTCCATAGAAGTTAAATTGCAAAAGTTACAAATGCATCTTAGTTTGGAAAGCCTCTCTAAAATGATCCCGTCATTGATTGCAGTTGATCTATTTGTGGAGAGATGCTTTTGGAAGAGCTTGGGGCTAATTCAGCTGTGTTGGTACAATGAGACTCCATGCGACACATGTTCCCACTCTCCTCCTCCAACAATTGTTCAGCCACCAAAGTAGCTGCCCTGCTTGCAAGGAAAGAATCCCAGGGCTCACTTTGGGTAATCCTTCATGTCCTCTTTTTCCAGGGGACAAGACTGTGGTACTCCCTTATTCCAGGATCATCAAACATAGCGTGATGTAGCCTCTCCTCTTTCCTTGGAGCCCTCTAGCCTGATCTTTTGAAATACCTCTGACTTTTTGGTTCTTCTGGAAAGAAAAGCCCCTAAACAAGCAGCAAGTTTACAAATATCCTTATTTGTAAAATAAATAATACAAAAGGTTCCAATAGTTTTATTTTCTTCATATACACACCAAACAAGGAGAGTAGGTGTTCCCTGAATGATTTCCCAAGAGACCACCAGTTATTGTGGCTGTTGTTGGGGGCCTTCAAGTCGTTTCTGACTTCTGGTGCCCCTAATGCAAATCTGTCATGGGGCTTTCTTGGCAAAACTTGTTCAGAGGGGGTTTGATTTTGTCTTCAGGTGAGCATGAAAGAGCTTGGCCCTTTTTGCACATACTTGGCATTTGCCATTCAAAAGGGCCCCTCGAGCGTCACGCAATTGTGAGGAGCGATCTGCACGACGCACTCAAAATTGCGCGACGCTCCAGGATAGGGCAGGCACTGCTCGTGCACTTTTTCATTTTCAGCTTTCAGTCAAAAATGGTGCGCGATCACGCATTGCTCCAGGGCCCCGCACGCACTTGCCATGTGTGCAGAGCCTCTGGAGCTGCGGCGGTCGCGCTTCCTGCCCCAGCACAGCCTGGCAAACTCTCAGGCTGCACTGCGGAAGGAAGAGGCGGGGCTCTTGCGCTACCTGCTCGGGACCAGGCAGATTGTGTGGAGCTGGAGCAGCGGAGACATGAGAGCCTCTCGCTGGAGGCTGCTCGCGCGATGCCCGCATCCCTAGCGCCGAAAAAAGGTAAGGTGCGGAAAGGGCCTGTGACTTGCCTAAGGTCATCCATGGCCAAGAAGGGATTCGAACTCTGGTCTCCAGAGTCATAGTCCAGTGCTCAAACCACTATACCACGCTGGCTCTTCAGGCCACCAGATACATTTTCAAAAAAAGCAAAAACAGTTTCTACTAACAACAACAACCTAAACAGAAACCCCAAAATGAGCCTAATCCATGCAGTCTTACAAATTGGAAGAATATCTAAAGTAATAAGCTACACAAAATATGCAGACACATTCTAAGCAGCAAAAGTTTTCTAATTGCCCTCTTTTATCCATATAGCATCACGATCATAATACTTACAGTGGAAAAGCATGATCTCTGCTTTGTAAATGGGCACAATGAAAGCTTGTCTCCTGATTCAAATATGAAATGAAGGACCAGGAGGTGCTATTTTGACTGGGAAAAGGATTCAGGTTGGACCAAGAAAGGGAGAATCTTTGTCAACATGGGGAATGACATCCAACATGGGAAGGGTCTTGGGAGAAATGTTCCAGAAATAGGTCGGACTAAGGAGAAGGGCAAAGTTGGCAAGTCCAATATAAAATGACCAAGGCCAGATGTAATCCTTATAAAATTGGACATATTCCCACCAAACATACAAAGCTCAGTTCCATGTATTGTATATTCAAGTAAACCCCAGAGCAACAGCCTGCAGGCATTTTGTGCTGTGGAACTGAGTTTAAATATGTTACCGCAGTTTCTAGCCCGAGCTTGTGGTATATTAGATATCATTTGATATCAATAATTTGGCCTTCTTTACCCATTCCTCTCCATGTGCTTGCGAGGCCCCCGGGCAAGCACGCATACAGGCACGGCCGATAATAGCCGATACATTCCAAACAAATCCAGGCAGGCCAGAAATAACCAGACTGCCGCTTTAGGAGACCTCAAGGCAAGTACCTTATAAGATCACATTATGTACGCACGCTGTTTACAAAAGATCTCCTGCCCCGAGCAGGCAGCTTGATGAGCGGACTATACAACTCTCAAGCACTCCGCGTTTGCATACTGTCTACTCCATTGACAACACTATCATAATTCAATCATCTAAAGTACTGACCTTTCGGGGGAATGGGACTTCCAGTTCCGCAGTGGTGAAGAGAAGGTGAAATCTCTCTAGCTCCAGAGAGATTTCATCGCATTTCATGATTGGAGGGGGACTTGCAGGATTGCAAGTACCCCCAAAAGTTCTCTGGCAGGTAGAGAACTCGAATGGGGCCACGGAGACCCGTTTCCTCCCCCGTCTGAGGACAGTGATCACCATCTAATCCACCTGAATGAGGGAGGGGGGCCAGACAGCAGCCATAATCGTGAAACGTAGCTGAGCTTGTTCTCAGCCTTTCTTCACCGCGTGGATTTAAAAACACCTGATTAGCCTTGTGCCAGGGAGATCTGATAATTTCTGAGAAAGGCATCGTTAATTCTGCAAGGAGGTATTTATATTTATATTTCATATATCTCATCCCTTTTCTGGATTTGGCTTATTGGAACTGACATATAGGAGTGGACTCTGTTTAAGTTGAGCGGACCACGTTGGCGAAAAAGGTGAATCTAGCTGAACTTTGCAACTTGTTACCTCTCCCACCCTCCATTAGGAGAAGAATAGTATTTTTGATTCTGAGACTATTTGGAGTTTTGCAGAGGTGAAATTAGAAAAAAAGAAGAAGAGAAGAAGAAAAGAAAAAAGTCCTTTAAAACTTAGTTTTTATATATGCACGGTTTGGGTAGCAAAAATGGCTCCGGAGTTATAGAAGAAGGGCGGAGCTTTGCCCGGAGGGAGAAAACATACAGTGTTAATAAAACTTATTATGGTGGTGAAGAGGAAGGCAGTTTAGCGCGACTGGTGGGCGAGACTTTGGCATGGCGGTGGAAGGGTGAGCCCCCAGGCGAAACTTTCCAGATTCGATTTGAGGCTTGGGTCTGGAGTGAGTGGACAGAGGTGATATTTCAGCACACGGGCTGGCGCGCAGGGAGAATTTAGGCATGCAGGACGGCGCGTGGGGGGGTAGTGTGCCTGAGCCTGGACGAGCCTGGTTGTGAACCCGAGTCCGGACTGCTGGAGCAGAGATCTACCTGGGAGAGACCCTATAGGAGGCCTGGCTGGAGGAACAGGTTGGTGTGTGAATTGCTGTAAGCCAGGACGCGGCGCGCAGATCGCCACGCAGGGAGGTGAGACGCACGAGATCAGAGATGGAGAGGTCTAAGGGGGCGCGAGCCAAGGCAACAGGTTGGTAGTGCTTGGGAAGTTCGGTGTGCGGGTCAGTGCGCGGGAAGACTCGGGGCGCAACCCGGCATGCAGGGGAAGCTCGGCAGGTGGATCGACGCGTGGACAGCAGGAGAACACATAGTGTTTGAAGAAGAAAGAACTTTGATTTGAACTGGAATTTTGATATGAACTGAGTATATTTCGATTTTGGAACTTTCTGGGCGAATTTGAAAGCGCGAGTCTGAGAAGTCTGAGGAGCTAATGAATTGAGAAAATACTGCTCCTATACTTAATCACTTTATATCTTTAATATAGATGGAATATATTGAATTTTTGATTTATTCAATTAATTGCTAGTATATGGTATAAGGTGGAACAATAGGGATATTGAAATTAATTACAGGGGGGAATAATTTATGATTGTATAATTTATTGAATGAATTTATTGAATGAATTTATTGAATGGATACAAGATCCAAAACTAAAATGGCAAAGCAAACAAAGGGACTTCCTTTTGAGCCCAAACAACCAACCTTATCAGTGTCAACAACGCCCAAACAAGCAGAACAGAATATAATATTGCAAGAGCTTAGGTCGATGCGGGCGGAACAGGCACAAATGAGAGCAGAACAATCAGAAATGAAATCATAATGGCGGAAAGACATGAAGGACTTGCTCAGTGAGTTAAAATCTGATTTTAAGAGAGAATCTAAGGAAATAAGAGAAACAATTAGCGTCCTTTCGGAAGAGATTAAAGGAACTATAAGTAGGATGGATAAGTTAGAGGAAGAACCGAAATTGGTTCAGGAGAAATGTGCAACATTAACATGGGAACATGAAAAAGATATAGATGAGAGAGCTCTCTTGGAACTTAAGATGCGTGAAAATTCCTTCAAAATTCATGGATTAGAAGAGCAGAGTTCGGAAGATCTCAGACAGATCCTAATTCCAGTGTTAGCAAATCTGATCGAAATGGATTTTCAAACATTGGACTGAAATATAGATCGGATTTTCAGAATTGGCTCTTTAAGAAATAGAAGAGAAGATTCTCCGAGAGATGTGCTTATATCATGCATTAAAAAATCTACAAGAGATCTTATCCTCCAGGTTAGCGCCAAAAGAGGAGTTGAAGTTGGGGGTCAGAAGTTGTTATTGTATAAAGATATACCAATCAGAATATTGCAGAAAAGGCGGGAATATAACTTTCTGACCTCACAGCTTCGTCGGCATAGAATTCAATATAGATGGGCGCGACTGGAGGGTGTGACCTTTTGATATCGTAAGAAGCTATTTGTGATCTCTTTGATACAAGAAGCTAAGGATTTTTTGACGAGATATGGTAAAAACCTCTCGGAGAAGAAAGAGAAACTAAAGGATGAACAACGAGGAGTGGAAGGCGGTAAGCCTTTAGAGAAGGAAGAAGACGAAGAGACAATTTCGTCTTCCTCGGATGAAAGTTTAGATAAGGAGACACAAAAAACAAACAAAAAGATAAACCAGAAGAGGATTTTGCACATCAAGTTAGCTCTGCGACTCTGGCATCAATGATATTGGATAGTGGTGATTCAGCTGTACAGAGTGAAGTATAAAAATGGCGGATCTGAGAATTCTGTCGTGGAATATAAAAGGCATATGTACACCCGAAAAAAGACGAAAAATCTTTCACTATTTGGGAAAACAAAAACTGGACGTGATTTTTTTGCAAGAGACCAGAATCAAATGATCCAAAGAACATCTTCTAAAGAACAAGAAATTTGGGAAAGAATTCGCATCCCTGCCCGATGAGAAGAAACGAGGAGTAGTGGTATATGTGAACGAAAAAATCTCATCAAAAGAAGCTTTTCGAGATGAATATGGCCACTACATAGCAGTAGAAATAGAATGGCAAACACAAAAATTGTTAATGGTGGGGGTATACGGCCCTCATAATGGAAGAGGCAAATTTTATAAAGATCTTCAAACCCAGATCATGGATAGAGAATACAATCAAATGATCTTAATGGGAGACTGGAATGGAGTGATATGCCCATCTTTGGATAGAAAATCAGATAAAAAAATAAAAAGAATCAAGGTAAACTCCCCGCATCTTTTGATAATTTGATACAGGATACAGAAACAATTGATGTATGGCGATTTCTATACAGAAAATCACAACCATATACTTTTTATTCGGAATCACATGCATCCTTGTCACGTATAGATATGTTTTTTGTTTCAAAGTCTCTATGTGCACAGGTAAAATCGATGGAGATTCAACCCGGCACTTTTTCAGATCATAATGCAATTGTCATGAACTTTAAAAAGAAGAGAACTGGGTATAATTGGAGACTTAACGCGTATTTATTGAGAGATGGGAAAATCCTGGGAAAAGCAAAAGAAACTTTGCATAATTATTTTTTGGAAAACACTCCAGGAGAGACAACCCTCCAAACGATATGGGATGCTAGCAAAGCAGTTATTCGAGGCTTCTTTATTCAGCAAAATGCAATGCTGAATAAGAAGAGGAAGGAGAAGATTCAAAAAATAAATGAATTAATTCAATGTAAAGAGATAGAATTACAAATGCAAATAAATATACTGCAAAAACAAATGGAATTGATAATGACAGAAGAAATAAGCAAGAAACTGAAGATATGGAAGCAGAAGCAATTTGAATGGGCGAATAAGCCCGGGAAATGGTTGGCTCGGAGACTGCGGTATAAGAATCGAAATCCACCTATTTTGAAAATAAGCGACGAAAAAAAATACTTATTATGAGACAGAGAAGATAACAAAAGTGTTTACACAGTTTTACTGTAACTTAGAGAAGAGAAGAGAGATTCAGGAGGAAGATATTGAAAGATTTATATCTTCTACAAATGTAAAAGAACTGACGGAAGAGCAAAGAATTAAATTAAATGCATCCATTTCGATAGCTGAAGTTGTTGAAGCGATAAGACTTCAGAAGAAGAACAAGGCGCCTGGCCCAGACGGACTGCCTTCAGAGTATTATGGATTGTATTATGGATTGCTGCAAGATGAACTAATTTTACCTCTACAGGCGATTATGAATGAAGTTAAAAATGGCAAAATGCCAGAGTCCTGGAGACAAGCTTTCATAACCTTGATACCCTAAAGTACTGACCTTTTGGAGGCTTTGTCTCCAGCCCAAAACTCATTGTTATCTCCAAGAATGGACTAGCCTGTGGCCACATTTTCCCCTATGAGAACCCCTGACTTTGAGCATCTTGTTGGATCGCTCTTGGCTTCCATCCCGCCTTGCTGTCGCTTCATCCAGCAAGCCTTCCCCTCAGCTCGTCATGCTGAGAATCCATACTTCCACGGACTTCGTCTTCAGACTACCCGGGCTTCAGGACAGGTGTAGTATTCCCCATACTAAACTTCCTCCTAAAATCCCTCTATCCAACTCCTACCTTTATTTCAATAGTTCTTCGTGTGAGTGTGCTGCATACACGTGTTTGACTGTACATCAATAAAACAATTGTTATTATTGACATCTGTTTGCTCATTGACTCGGCCTGACCCCGTAGACATTGGGTTCAAGATCTCGCTACATTGCCCTGCCTCTCGCATTGCTAACTAGTATTCTAGCTAATTCCCATTCCCCATTATTTTGAGCACACTGAGGCGTCCCTCCTGGGACCCCCAGAAATCAGGGTAATACCTTAAAATATCTTCTTTATTTCCAGTTGCTGACTGGATGTAACAGCCAAAGGAGATTGCTGGCCAGAGGTTAATCATTATAGGGTTATAGGCTCCCATCTCCATATCATGGTCCCAATCCAATTCAATAGCCCTGTAATGGCTGTTTTTTAAAAAAAGTCACACATGATTGAACCCAATGACAAATGTCACATCAGAATGAACACTTGGTAAAGACCATACTTGCTGTGCTATGTACTGACCTATATATTTAATTAATGTAGATATTAAAATATTGATTGTTAATATGGCCAATAAATTGCAGAAAGTCATTTCAACTTTGGTTAAACCTGAGCAGATGGGATTTGTTAAAAACTTGTTGTTATAACATGCCTTCAAGTCATTTCTGACTTATGGCAATCCTAATGTGACCCTACCATGTGGTTTTCTGGATGTGTGATGCATCCATAGTCACCTGGTGGGGTTCCATAGCCAAGCAGGGAAATGTAGGGGACCAATAATATAAGGTTGGCTGTGGATTTGGCAGCTTTACGTTCAGACAGAACTAATCCAATGAGCACGATTTCTTTAGAAGCTTTTGAAAAAAATTCTTGGGTGTTTATCTTTCCTACATTGGCCAATTTATTTTTGAATTGAATCATTGGATTAAAGTATTAAGCCTTTTGCATTGTTGAACAGAGGATAAACAGACCTCTAGGATCATGGGGTGATCAAATTTAAATGCATAAAGACAACAGAGGTTCAGCTCAGGGAAGAAGTACAGGTGGCGTTGTATTATGGCTAACTTACAGGATAAAACTCTTTGTGTAAAATGCTCCAGTTAAAAAGAAACCACTTCAAGCTATAGCTAGGAAAGAAAATGTAGACGTGATTTTTATATGAAAGTCCATCACAGAAGTAAAGCAGATATGCTTCTACATTCGGGGATGCCCCTTGAATAAGTAGTGCCCTGGGTGAGGACTGCCTCTTTGCACAGAATATCCACAGGGTTTATGCACAGGGTTTATGGGGCCTGCAGCAGGTGTGGTGATGGGATTCTGCTGGTATATCCCCCTATAAGGACTCTTGCATGTGTGCAATCAGCTGGGGCTACTTGTACTTGTACTAATGACTTGCATGCACAGACTACATTCCATAGTCCTTGCCTGTATCTCCTCCTTGCTCTGGGATCAAGCAGAATTATATATGTACTTGATTGTTTATCTCATGTGGTCATGCACCAGTTATCAGAACATAGTCAGATAATGATCTTTAGCTGCCCTCTGATCATGACATGGCAGGAAATGACAGGAAAATGGTGGTGTTTTTTGCATTACATTAAAACTACAGAAATTAAATAAAGAAAAATAGAAAATAGAAAAAAGAGAAGGAAAGAAAGAAAGAGAGAGAGAAAGAGAAAGAGAAAGAGAAAGCCACTTGTAATCTTTCTTTCAACAGTTATACAGTACAGTACAGTATAAATTTAATGACTTTTTCTCACAATTGAAACCCCATGTTGCCAAGTCATTTCCCTTTTTTTAATCACAAAATGTCAATAAGTAGTCTTCAGTATCTATCACTAAAAAATCTATAGTTAAAACAATCAAGTTATCTATTTCTAGTAAAATTATGAACTTCATCCATTTTTCCACATAATTTTTTACTCCAAAAGGTTGGTGATTCAGCCGTTTACCTGCAATGTCAATGCCTCTGTAAAACGGTGGGGAATTGTAACTCAAAAGAGAGGCCTGTGGGAAGAAAAGTAACTTTGGGATCTTTTCACCTGATACTAACTGAGACATACCAGCTGGAGGGTCAAAAGAATGTCATATTGGGGGAATTCACAAACACACACATTATTTTCAAGCAGTCTCAAAACCATTCAAGGCTAAGGTGAAGGTTGGATAGCAAGGAGATTTTGGGATGAAGTGGGCAATAGCTACCATTCCAGAAGCAGCTGATTGAGGTGAAGCATATCTTACCCTGATTTCTGGGGTCCCGAGAGGGACACCTAAATGCATTCTCAATTATATAAGTTGGGGAAATTAGGCAAGAGCACAGCCTAGCAACACGAGAGGCAGGGTAACGTAGCGAGATCTTGAACCCTATGTTTACGGGGTCAGGCTGAGTCAAGGAGCATACAGAGGTTGAAATAATAAAAGTTGTTTTATTAAAAATACAATCAAACAGTGTATGCAGCACACTCACACAGATAACTAAAGAAATAAAGGTTGGAGTGGGATAGAGGGATTTTTAGAGGAGTTGTTGGTTTGGGTAATACTTCACCTGTTCTGAAGCCTGGTTGGAAGCGGAGAAGCTGGGGAGCGTGGATCTCAGCACGTGGGGCTGAGGGGAAGGCTCGCTGGACAAAGCGACAGCAAGGCGGGATGGAAGCCAAGAGCGATCCAAGGAAGCGCTCAAAGTCAGGGGTTTTTATAAGGAGAATTGTGACCACAGGCTAGTTCGGACTTGGGGAAAACAATGAGTTTGGGGCTGGAGACAAAGCCTCCGAAAGGTCAGAATTTGAATGATTGAATTATAGCCAAATTGTCAATAGGATAGCCAGTATGCAAACACGGAGTGCTTGAGCGTTGTATAGTTCGATCATCAACCTGCCGGCGCGGGATAGAGGATCTTTTGCAAGTTGCGTGCATACACAATTGAAGTACTTGCCTTGAGGTCTCCTAAAGCTGCAAGTCGGCTATTTCTGGCCTGCCTGTATTGTGTTGGAATATTACAACGATTATCGGCCGAGCCTGTGTGCGTGCTTGTCTGGGGGCCTCGCAAGCACGTGGAGGGGACAGAAGGCCAAATTACTGATATCAAAAGATATCTTTTAACATCCCCCAAGCTCGGGCTAGCAATGGCGGTAACACATGGCTCATACTGACGGTCAGAGGGCAGTACAATGAACAGGAATCTGGAAACCCTCGTGCAGCATTAACATGCCAATGTACATCCAAAGTCCTAGCAAAGAGTCAGGGCCCAAGCAAGGGTTTAAATATCCTTTTTCTGCCCTAAACAGAGTGTGTTAATTGCTCTCTGGCAGAGTAGACAAAGGAGTCTAGAATGGGTTAATGCTCTTGACTTCAGCAGACAAAGCATTGATGGAGGTTGTGATAGCTCCTTAAGGGCTGGGACAGGTAAGGAAACAAAGGGAAGAGGTCACAGGATGTTGGTCATCAGTTGCCTCATCAGAGATGCCTTGCTAGCTATCATTTTCTGAGTTTGAGCAATTGATAGGATTATCTCAAACCCATTCAGTCAGGGATCTCTGGCTAATCCTTGTGAACTTATGGTCTGGCCATACTGATATCTTCTACCTAACCACCATGTTCTCAGTTAGAGTCCCTTTCCACATGTCGTTCATCCATAAACATATATTTTATGCCAATTAAGTAATAATTCATTGTTAATTATATTATATCATGGAGTGGAGGTGTATGGCATGGTAACATAATATTCTACCTTCTTTTAACTAAAACAGTTTTGCTATCATATCCTTAATTATTTCTAATTAATCAATTTTTCTAACATCATAACCACAATACATCATTTTAAAAAAATATTCAAAAGGAAAAAAAGTCTTTAAGCACTTAACATAATCCCAATCATTAATTCCTTTGTCCATGTTTTCCCTTAATCTATTTGTATATTATAACCAAAATCTCTAATCCATCCTCAGCCACACATATATTTTTTTCTGGTATCGATGTCAACAATACTTCTTAAAACGAATCTCTTTAAAATGACATCTTAACATATTTTAACTTTCCATTTTTTAGCCATATTTTCGATTGATCAAATTATGTGTTGAAACCAGGACTCTTATATCCTTTTATCTGACCTCTCCTAGCCATTTTTCTCACTTTGTACCTGTGTTTCTCAAACTTTTCTTTACCATGAACCCTCTTTAAATATCTTTTGCTGTGTGAACCACCAAGACCTAACTCAATGTGACTTCTGGCTGTATGTGGAGTAGCAAGAAATATCATGTGCTTTCTCTCAGCCACTCAGTGTCATTCACTTGCATGTTTTCACCACATGAAGAAGTAGCAAGTGCTGAGTGATTTTTTCCCTATCCATTTCATAACTTTTGGACAGTCTGAGATATTGTAATGAAAATTTGAACAATGTCCATCACCAGCAAAAGACTCTTGCTCTTTGGGATCAATGTATGACTGTTTGTTTGTTTGTCTGTCTGCCTGCCTGCCTGCCTGCCTGCCTGTTTTCTTCTTCCTTCCATTTTTTCAACTTTAACTGTAAAAGCTCATAACATTTCTTTAAGCCTTTTTGGACCCTCTGTGAGGACATTGCGGCCCTGCAGGGGTCCACAGATCCCACATTAAGAACTGTTGTTTTATACCATTCCTTATAACACTCATCTTTTACCAGGATCAGGATGGCCTTAAACAAATAAAACATATTAAACAGAATACTTGTTTTCTCACAGAAATTTTCCCCAACAATACCAAATTTCTCCTCTCTATCATGTTGTGACAACATAAAATCATTTTTTCTATCCTTTATACCTTTTACATAAAATCATCTTAACATTACCCCAACATTTAACCTTCAAAACCTATTTGCTCCAACAACTCAATTTGTTCCTGCATACTTATATCTCTTATTAACAAAGAACCCGGCAACACCTCAAAATGTTTTATCGATGTCCAGTTGTCCATGTGTTCCCCCATCTCTTCATTTTTAAATTGAATATTATTCTCCACAAATCGCAGGGGTGATCACTTCATTTCTCATCCCCCATTGATTCTTCATTCAGCCCCATCTCTTCATTCATAAATTAAATTTTATCCTCCAACACTTCCACTCCATCATCATCTCCCATCAATTCTTCAGTCAACTCCTATTTCCATTTTAAAAGCCCTTCCTCCATCTCCTTTACATCTCATTTGAAAGATCTAAGCTGGTTGCCCTGATGAAGAGGCCGAGGTCCATGTATATACACTTTGACTTCTCAGGGAGTGAACTTTTTTTGGAAAGAGTGAAGCAGATCCTTTTGGAAGAGTAAGAAATAGGAGATGCCTCTAGGGAGGGCAAGAATTCTGAAATTCACCAGGAAAAGCACTACACAATCAATTCCAAGCTGTCCCATTAATCACCAATTATGAGGCACAGGAACAGGGACAAAAGCCTCACCCCTCTGAAGTCATGGAGGCAACCTTAGAGGGTTCTATAGATGGAAGAGCTGCTATCTATTCCCAAAGGAAGAAGAGATGTGGTTGTAGCAGGTGATGCCCTGTTGTGAAGTACAGAAGCAGTGGTCTGTGGGCTTTGTGTTTAATCACATTAAAACAATAGATTATACACAATACAAAATGAAAAAACAACTTTGAGCTACACAAGCAATTCCAAACTCTCCGCCTAATCAGTGATTATAAGTCATAGGAACAGATGACAGCCTCACTCCTCAGAAGGCAAGGAGCTGACCTTCTGTGGATGAAAGTGCTGTTTCTAACTCCCAGAGGAAGACAAAACATGTGATAGTAGTGGATAATTCCCTGTCCAGCAAAGCAGAAGCAGTGGTATGTTGGTCTGATGTCTAAAGAGGTGTTTTGTCTTACGACATAACTAACAAGCTGAGAAGACTCATCAAGCCCACAGATAACTACCCTTTCCTTCCGATCTGTGTTGGAACAAATGGTACTGCAAGATACAGCCTTTAACATCTTGGAAGGGACTCTGAAGCTCTGGAGAGGAAGCTAAAGGACCCTGGGACTCAAGGTGCTATTTCATCACTCCTTCCTGGTGAGGGACATGGCCCAAGAAGATGGAGAAGAATGCTAGAAGCAAGTAAGTGGCTCCACAGATGCCATGATCAGTAAAGATTTGGCATCTTAGACCATGGTCTGCACTTTAATGAAGAATGACTTCTGGAAAGAGATGGATTGCGCCTCACAGCATTTAAAAGCATATTAGACAAATGGCTTGCAAATCTGATCAAGAGGGGTTTAAGCTGAGTTACATCATGGAGAGAGAAGATATTCCATAGAGCAGGGGGACACTAAGAACTGGGAACAACGGCCTCAGTGATACAGGGGAAATTGGGCCAAAAGTACAAAAGCCCATTAGTGGGCAGAAAAAAACAACAAGGAATCAGCTAGAGAGAATGACCCATGGTCTTAGATGTCTCTATACTAATGCACAAAGCGTGGGAAATAAACAAGATGAATTTGAAGACTTAACACAGTAAGGCAAATATTGTTTAATAGGCATCACTGAAACCTGATGGTCAGTGGGTGGAAATAGTAGGATCCTTGGGTGGGAATGACCACACCCTCTTGTGTTTTGTTCTACAGAGAAAAGGGAAGCCAGACATACACATGCTCTGGACTTCAAGAAAGGTAATTTTCAAAATCTTAGGCAACTACTGGGGTGAGATCCCATGGTTGGAAATGCTCAAAACAAAAAGGGATCATGGTGCACTGGAATTTAGTAAATATCCCAGAGGTCAGAATTCAAAATTACCTTGACAGATAGAAGAGCTGGAACAAAACTAACACAATGAATTCCAGTAGGTGTAAATTTAAGTTGCAACATCTAATAAGGGAAAATGAAATGCACAAGTACAGAATGGATGCACCTGTTTTTAAAGCAGTACATTCAAAAGTATCTAGGGATCTTAGTACACCGCAAGTTAAGTGTGAGTCAACAATATGCATTTCTGGCTGCACCAACAATTTCAAGAGAAGTAATAGGACTACTGTGTTCTGCTTTGGTCAGACCTCACTTGGAATACTGTGTTCTGTTCTGAGCATCACAGTTTAAGAAGGTAATTGATAAGTTAAACCTGTTCAGAGTGGAGTGACCAAGATGATGAAAAGTCTGAAAATCAATCCATATGGGAAATGGTTGAGGCAGCTGGGTATGTTTAGCTTGGAGAAGAGAAGACTGAGAAGTGACATGATAGCCATCTTTAAAGAACTGAAGAGATGTCATGTAGAAGACAGAGCAAACTTGTTTTCTGATGCTCCAAATCTACACAAACCCGTAGATTTACATTACAAGAAAAGAGATTCCACCTAAACATTAGAAAGAATTTTGAATACACCATCAATATACATGGTACTTTACACGAGCAGTTTACAACTGTTTCTTTTACAGTTCCTTGTTCTCAACAACTGGCTCTGAAAATGGTGCCGCTGGGAGCGATTTGGATTTTTGGATCACGGCCTCCATTTCCACGAAGATGGTCTTCTGGCAAGGGATGGCCTGCACCTTACAACTGTCAGCTGGAACGTTTTTGCTAACAGTCTCGCAAAACGTATCAGGAGGTCTTTAAACTGAGTTTGACTAGGGAGGGGGACAGTATTATTCTGGGCAAGGATTCAGTGAGTGCTGCAAAAAATAGCCCAAATCATATAGATAGGGCAGGCCAAGTAGAACTAGAGACCAACAGGGAGAGCGAAAATAACTTTAGTACAGGACTTCTATGAAGGGCACATTGTCTCAAGTGTCTCTACACTAAGGCACAAAGCATGGGGAATAAGCAACTCCAACTCTTAGTACAACAAAATAAATATGATTTAATGGGCATCACTGAAACTTGGTGGGATGAATCTCATGATTGGAACGTAGGAATGGGGGGTATAACCTATTTTGCAGAAATAGACCAAACAAGAAAGGAGGAGGAGTAGCCTTATATGTCAAGGACATTTTCAACTGTGAAGAGATCCAGGACTTAAGTCTGGGAAGCGAAGTCGAGAGCATCTGGGTGAGAATTACGGGAGCGAGAAACAATAGGGATGTGATTGTGGGGGTTTGCTACAGGCCTCCAAGCCAGCCTGAGGACTTGGATGATGCCTTCCTGGAGCAGATGACCATACATTCAAAAAGGAGAGATGCAGTGTTAATGGGAGATTTTAATTATCCTGATATTTGTTGGCAGTCAAATTCTGCAAAGACCACAAGGTCCAACAGGTTCCTCGCTTGCCTTGCAGGCAATTTTATGGTCCAAAAGGTGGAAGAGGCAACAAGGGCATCAGCTATTTTAGATCTGATCCTGACTAACAGGGATGACCTAGTTGATGAGGTGGAGGTGGTGGGATCCTTAGGAGGGAGTGACCATGCTCTTTTGGAGTTTGTCATTCAGTGGGAAGGAGAAGCCGAGTGTAGCCAGATACACATCCTAAACTTTAAGAAAGCTGATTTCTCTAAACTTAGGGAGTCGCTGAAATCCCGTGGACAAGAATACTAAGAGTGAAAGGAGCTCATGACAGATGGGAGTTTCTTAAAAGTGAGATACTGAAGGCACAATTGAAAACTGTGCCAATAAAGAGGAAAAATGGCAGGTCTCTAAAGAAACTGGAATGGTTGACGAAAGAACTCTCAGCTGAGCTAAGTGTTAAAAGAAACATGTACAGGAAATGGAAGAATGGTGAAACTACCAAGGAGGAATTCAAGCAAATAGCCAGGAGATGTAGGGAGAAGGTCAGAAAAGCTAAAGCGCAGAATGAACTCAGGCTTGCCAGAGAAACAAAAACAATAGAAAGGGTTTTTTTTAGATATGTCTGCAGCAAAAAGTAAAACAAGGAAATGATAGGGTCACTGCATGGAGAAGATGACCAATTAATAAGGTGGGGGGGAGTGAGAAGGCAGAACTACTCAATACCTTCTTTGCCTCAGTTTTCTCCCAAAAGGATAGAAGTACCCAACCTGGGGTGTGGGGAGCAGGTGAGGAAGTGAGAGAAGTGCAGCACAGAATAAGTAAAGAAGTAGTACAGGAATATCTAGCAAAACTAGATGAATTCAAGTCTCCAGGGCCAGATGAATTACATCCAAAGATATTAAAAGAACTGGCAGAAGTCATTTCTAAACCACTTGCAATAATCTTTCAGAACTCTTGGAGAACAGGAGAAGTCCCAGCAGACTGGAGGGGGGCAAATGTTGTCCCCATCTTCAAGAAAGGGAAAAAAAGAGGACCCAAATAATTATCGCCCAGTCAGCCTGACATCAATACCAGGAAAGATCCTACAGCAGATCATTAAACAGTCAGTTTGTAATTACTTAGAAAGCAATGCCGTAATCACGAAAAGTCAACATGGATTTCTCAGAAACGAGTCATGCCAGACTAATCTTATCTCTTTTTATGATAGGGTTACAAGCTTGATAGATGAAAGGAATGCTGTAGACGTAGCATATCTTGACCTCAGTAAGGCCTTTGATAAAGTTCCCCATGACATTCTTGCAAAGAAACTAGTAAAATGTTGGCTGGACAGGGCTACTGTTAGGTGGATTTGTAATTGGCTGACCAACCAAACCCAAAGGGTGATCACGAATGGCTGCTTTTCATCCTGGAGAGAAGTGACTAGTGGGGTGCCACAGGGTTCTGTCTTGGGCCCAGTGCTATTCAACATCTTCATCAGTGACTTGGTCTGATCAAATCTGCAGATGATACCAAATTGAGAAGGGTTGCTAATACACCAGAGGACAGGATTAAAATTCAAAATGACCTTGACAGATTGGAGAGCTGGGCCAAACCTAACAAAATGAATTTGAACAGAGAGAAATATAAGGTCTTGCACTTACATAGAAAAAATGGAATGCACAAATGTAGGATGGGGGACACTTGGCTGGATAGCAGCATGTGTGAAAGGGATCTAGGAATCTTGGTAGATCACAAGCTGAACATAAGTCAGCAATGCGATGCAGCAGCCAAGAAAGCCAACGTGATTCTTGGTTGCATCAATAGGAGTATGGTGTCTAGATCGAGGGAGGTAATGGTACCACTCTATTCTGCATTTGTTAGGCCTCATTTGGAATACTGTGTCCAGTTCTGGACACCTCAATTCAAGAAGGATATCGACAAGCTGGAACGTGTCCAGAGGAGGGCGACCAACATGGTGAAGGGTCTGGAAGCCATGTCCTATGAAGAACACCTTAGGGAGCTGGGAATGTTTAGTCTGCAGAAGAGAAGGTTAAGAGGGGACATGATAGCCATGTTCAAATATTTGAAGGGATATCATGTTGAGGAGGGAGCAGGCTTGTTCTCTGCCGCTCCAGAGACTAGGACAAGGGGCAATAGATTCAAGCAGCAAGAAAGGAGATTCCACTTGAACCTCAGGAAGAACTTCCTGACGGTCAGAGCTGTCTAGAAGTGGAATATGCTGCCTCGGAGTGTGGTTGAGTCTCCTTCTTCGGAGGTTTTTAAGCAGAGGCTGGATGGCCATCTGTCAGGAGTGCTTTGCAGGGGGTTGGACTCGATGGCCTCTGTTGTCTCTTCCAACGCTATGATTCTATGATTCGTGCTCACAATCTAAAAAGACCAGACACACAGGGAAAGGGGATGGCAGTGGAGGAGGGGATTAAGTCCAGCAAATGCATGTATTTAGTTAGTTAGTTAGTTAGTTAGTTAGTTAGTTTATATGCTGCATTTTCACCCAAGGCAGTTTCCAAAAGGTTAAAAAAAATGAAAAGCATATTAACTATTATAACATTAAAAGACACATAAAATTATAAAACTCACATAAAAATGAAAAACAGCTAATAAATAAGTAAAAGGTCTCCAGCTTACCCACTAAAGGGCAGTTTAAAAAGAAATGTCTTTGTCTGCCTATGAAAAGAAAGCAGGGAAGAGGCCTGCTTGGCCACCCATGGGAGAGCGTTCCACAGTGTTGGAGCAGCCACTGAGAAGGCTCTCTCTCATGTCTTTACCAGGTGAGCCTGGGATGAGAGCACGACTGAGAGAAAGCCTCCCCCTGCAGATCTTAGGGCTCCAGCAGGTTCATATAGCGAGACAGGTTTTCAATGCTGGATGCTATCTTTCCCTCCAAGGCCATAGCAGTGTCAATTGGAATGGAGGGGGGCCCTTCCTCAGCTGCTGGGCTGATGCATGATAGAGGTATGCTTGACTGTTCTTCTTTCCCACCAAGACCACATTATTTGCATTATTTTAGTATTAATATTTTAATATTAATGCCATATTTTTTGCATTACAGTAGTTCCACATATAGTGTGAGTTTGTTTTATGCAGTTTTAATTATATGTTGGCTCCCAGTGTTGCTTGCTCTGCTCATGGTGTCTGATGCTGCTGACTGGTGCTAACTTGTTTCCTCTTCTGATATGTCAGAGGGTCAATACTGATGGTTTTCAGCGGCCAGGATGCCTTCCTCATTAATTTCAGGAAAATTAATAAAAATTAAGGAAAAAACAGGTTTCATATTACATGAGAAAACTGAATAATGTAAAGAGTCCCAGAATGGATCCCTCATGTTATATGTGGGCCTATTGTATTCCCAACATCCTAAGGAAAAAAAGAGCAAAGAAGCAAAACCTGGATACCTAGCAGCTCAACCCCTTCCCCAACATACATCATGGTACAAAGCCTACTATAAAGCAATACAAAAGACTCCTTTTTATGGGGTCTGCCTACAAAAAGACATTCAAGCAATGTAGGGCAGAAACCTAGCAAAACTATAATTACCTACTACCGTGTTTCCCCGAAAATAAGACACTGTCTTATATTTATTTTTCCTCAAGAAGACACAGTATGGCTTATTTTCAGGGGATGTCTTATTTTTATTAAGTATGGTACAACAACAATCTACATTTATTCAAATATAGTTAAGTCCAGCCTTCCCTCCTCTGCCTCGATGCCTTGGCAGCCCGTTTCCTTGCAGTTCCTCCTTAACGCCACTCGTCTCGACCACCTCCGCCCACCGTGGTGTTTGCAAACAAGCAGGATTCCCTTCCCCTCCCCAAACCTCCTTACTCTCGGCTTCAGCATGGTGGTGTAATCCCTCCCTCGCCCCCTCCAATTGTTGGGAGGATCGGGCGGGCTGGCGCGTTGTTTTGGGTCTCCTTTCCTGGATCTGTTTTGGGGCTTTCCCCTCCCCTTCCTTAACCTTCGCTAGATTCAAGAGCACAAAGGGGGGAATGCCGGGGAGGGGGGATTGTCTTACAAAGTTGTGTAAAGGGGCGGGAAGTGGGAGGGGAGAGGTGGGGTCCGGAGTGTACAGTGGAAAGAGGGGGGGAGTGACTAAAGGAAAGCATCCAAAGGAATTCTATATCCAGGATGGATTCTGCGAGGGAGGGGTTGGAGGGAGGAGAAAAAGAAAGTTTGCGAAACTTGGGAACCTTTGGTTTTTCGCTGCCCCTTCTTCCTCCTGCTGCTTCTACCCTGTCTCCCTCTATGCCTTAGCTTGTAGCACGCACAGAATGACCGGGACCTGACAGGGGGAGCCGACCTTGTTGATGGGGTTGCCCGCACCGGTACACTGCATAGCCACGCCTATCACTATGTCTTATTTTCGGGGTATGGCTTATATTGCGCAAATGCTTAGAAATCCTGCTATGGCTTATTTTATGGGTATGTCTTATTTTCGGGGAAACACGGTATCATTTCAGGAAATACATAAAAACACTCTCCTTAGCCATCACAGAGAAGTGGCAACTAGGCCATTTCCGTACTAGACTGTTATAGCGCTATTATTCCACTTGCAACATTCTATGGAATCCTGGGGTTTGCAGTTTTGGAAGGGGACAGCCAGCCCCTCCCGAAACTGCAAACCCCAGGATTCCATAGAATGTTGCAAGTGGAATAATAGCGCTATAACAGTCTAGTGCGGAAATGGCCTAAGATAAACAGCAAAGAGGATTACAACACTGCCTGTGGAGATGAAGGAGGTTTGATGCAGAGTTGCCAGAGGACTGGGCTCAACCAACTGGGTGAACAATAGGAGTTGAGCAGGTCAGCTAGACCTGTGAAAGGTGAAGCATCAAGCCAGCTTCAATTATTCGTGAGTGCACCAAGACAAGCACGCACATGGCAACTACAATGTAAATGCTCTCTTGACAAGCACACAGAGTGTTGATAAACAAGACCCCCAAACAGGAAATTAGGTGTGTTACAAGTACACCTGAAGAGGTGTCATGGATTCTGCAGGTATGTGCAGAGCCCCATAACTTGACCCTGAAAGAGGGCATCTCCCTTCTAAGCAGACATCCTTAATCAAGATTGGCTGCTGATGAGGATCCCCATGAATGATCCTTTGGCCCACAATGCAAGTCACTTAGCATGCTAGGGATTTGAATAGGCAGCCCCGTCCACTCCTCTAAAGACAACATAGAGGTGCTTGCTAGGCAGAGTAACCCTTGTGCCATGAACTCACATCCTTTGACCTCCCTACACTGTTGCCACAGTCCAGCTCCTTTTTGCTACTCTGTGTCTAATATTCCCATCCTGCCATGTATTGTGTGTGAAAGCTGACCATTGCTCCACTGGCTTCTTGAAGCCTTCTTGTCCTTCTTGTCAGGGCCAACTGTATAATCAACAGGTTCATAGGCAGTGTGGGATATCCTTGGGTATGTCTTGCCTGAGGTGATGTTTTCCTAAGCCTCCTTTATATCCCAGAACTAGAAACGCTTCCATGACTGATTCTGAGGCAGTCTTCCTCATCTTGAGTCCCTTCACATTGTTCATTCTGCCAGTCCTGTCTGCCTTAGCAAGCACAGTCTATGCTCAGGGATGATGAGAGTTATACTCCAAACAATCTAGAGGGAAAGTTTAGTCTGAGTTGCTCCTTTCCAGGTAGGCTCTGATTGAAGATAAGTACAACAAGTGATAACATGGACTATCCATTTGGCCTGGACCCAGCCGCACCAAGAACTAGGGACTGAGGATGGAAACAGGATGAAACTGCTCAAGTAAGTGACAATGCAAACTGGGCAGGAGGCCCAGCCAGGAATCAGGCTTGTATTTCCCTGGTTGTGTGTGTATCTCCTCTCTGGGAGTGTGGGCAGGGGCAGGGAGAAACGGAGAGACTATTGTGCTGAACCAATGGAGCAAAGGGCAAACTGTGTGCTCTAAAGCAAAGGTTGTCTACGCATTTAATTGCTTGCTGTACTTTTGACACCCAGGGCACAGAGGTAGCTCTTTTTTCCTGTGCAAAAGAGAGGATGTTTTAGGTGCACAAAGAGCAATCATGCAGTGTCACTAAGCCTACAATGCACACTTACCTCGACACGCACTCCAAATGAGTCAATGAGATTGTCTACTTCTGAATAGACAAATTTTAGGTATACAATACAGTGTGTGAAGCCTGGCATAACTACCCTGAAGGCTGATGTTGGAAGCTGAGTAGGGTTATCTCTGGTTAGTATGTGGATGGGAGACTTCCAACACATACCAGGTGCTGTAGACTACATTTCAGAGGAAGGAGCTTGCAAACCCACCTCTGAGTATTCCTTGCCTAAGAAAACAGTATGAAATTCAAGGAGTCACCGTTAAGTCAATAGGTGACTTGAAAGCACGTGCACGCACACAAGGCAGTGTGGAAGTTGTTTGTACAAGCAGTCTGCCCAAGGTTGTGTGCAAAGTTGAAGCCTTTGTTGTTGCTGCTTTGCACCAAGGCCTTCTCCCCAAGAAGCCTGAATATATAGGACAGCCGTAGAAAGCTTTTTGATTTTTATGAAAGAAAATAGTCAGTTTTATCTGGACTGCAACTGTCCTATGGTTACATTATTTAAAATAGTTTTAACCAGTTTTAAATTGTCTGGTTTTTAGTTGATAAACTATTTAATACATTGTATTCTATTAACGGTAATGTTATCATTTTGTTTTAAGTAGATTTTATTGTAAACCACCTGATATCTTCTGATACAGGGTGAGATTTAAATATTTTATTAATAAATAAAATCTTTTGTTATCTTTTAATGTCTAGGCTACAGCTCGCCCTCATAAAATCAATAAATGTGCACCATAAATTAGAAAAATTGGTGGGTTTTCATCTGCTGTCTATTAAAGGGATATAATTCATTGGCTTAGCCATAAGCAGAACCTTCCACACTTTACCCAACCATTCTTTCAAAGTGGGGATAAGATTACCCCTACAGTTTCTGGTGACCAAAACCCTAGCAGCAATCAATAAATTTCGCGTAATTCTTTTGCAAGTAGAGTGTTTCTGTTCATCTTTATAACCAACTAGACTTTTTGAGGGGGTCGCATGATACAGTGCCCTGGCAATGGGATACTGGGAAGAAATGGCATCCTGTACCAGATAGGGGAGCACTCTGCACTCAAATAGGGAAACATAGCACAAAAGCACTTTCTCACCACATAGGAGGCGCTCCATGCACTCTGCTAATACCTCTGTTCACAACTCCTTTGTGTCTCTGGAACTATAGCCAAAAATTACAAATGTCTCACTATCACGGTCTTGTTTGGCTGCCCATGGCAACCCATGCAGTAAGAAATAGACATGTGTGGAAAGTAGGTGGGGTGGGTAAAAGATTGTTAGAGTCAAGTGTTTTTATTTTCTCCTTCCCTACTCCACACTGGCAATACCCCCCCCCCTTTCTCATGTGTATTGACACTACTATTTTCACATTGGCCCTTTTCACATGTGGGGGGGAAACGGGCGAAAACACGCTAAAACGGAGCTTACCCACAGCCGGGTAAGTCCGTCGCCACGCGGAGCAGCGCGAGCTCGCTGCTCCACAGTCCTCCAGCGTCCCAAATGGCGGCTTCCGGTTGGTGGAGGCTCTCCACCAACTGAAGAAGCTCGCCAGCCGGAAGCCTGCCCCCGGCAGATCTGCAGGCATGCACTTGCGCGCGCCTGCAAATCCACTTCGGAGCCGGGCGACGGAGCGGCGCGGGGCTGCGCGCTCCGTGCTTTTTAAAAACCTCGAAAAAGAGGTTTTCAAAAAACACGCAGCCCGGCTAGTTCCGGCCGCTCCTGAGTGGATTCTGGTGTGGAACTACAAAAAGTAGTCCACGCCAGTCCACTCTACGGTGTAGAAGACCTCAGTGACTGGTCGCTCTGCACCATTTCAGAAGCCCGGTATGGAAATGGCCATTGCAGTCTTGCTAACACCAGTTTTTAACACAGCAGCCTACAGAGGAATACAAAGCATGTTGTACAGTGCTTTGGCACTGGGACTGTTCAGGAAAGAGGCAACTAGTGAAATGCTGCCCTATGCCACTGGTTGATGAGCCTGACTATGTGATGATCACTCCAGTAGCGCATTCCACTGGACTTTTATCCCTACATCTAACGGAATATTGGGAGCCTCCTGCCCAGTGCCAGATGCCACCAAAGGGATTTTCTCTCTCTCTAAGCTGTGCAATGCAACTTCATGTCCACAAGCACCTTGGAGATCTTCCTCAGATGTGTTTGTGGCATGGTTCCATGTGTGATGCAAGAAAAAAAAAATCAGAATCCCAAATGCAAACTTGGTTATTATTTTGCTGACCCAATGTGCCAAGTGCTACAAAACATCTTGGTAGATATCTGTGATAGTCAAGAGGATTGGCAATTGAGCTAATCCTAGTCAGCTGGGACAGAGAAGGCTACTAGCTTGTAACTAGCCATGTGCTTTAAACCAGGTCTTCAGAATGGCAAATAGGCTAAACATGTTCATTACTTGTTTTGCATGTACACCTCTCGTGTCTGTGCATTCACTTATGGGGAGAACTCCTAACAGGTTGCAGGTTGCCATGATGTTGAGGACTGTTGTGGGAAAGGTGGGGATAATGATACACGTGAATATCTTATTCAGCATAGCTTCTTGTTATGAAGTGCCATCAACTTCAACTTCAAATCACCCTGTTATCGACAGCACTGCTCAGGGCTGTGGCATCCTTGATTGAATTGATCCACCTGTAATGGTGTCCTCATCTTTCCTTACTGCCTTCTACCTTACTGATGAGCCATGTCTACTCATAATATGTCCAAAGTATGATAGTTTCAGTGTACAACAAAATCCGAAATCCACGAAACAGCAATATCTTTATTGAACCAACTAAAAACAAAGCACAAAATATACCCTGCAAATTTTCAAAGCTCCATGGGCTTCTTTATCAGGCAAAGGAGTTAAAAATTTCAGTTTAGTTATCTTGGCTTCTAGGTAGAGTTTAAGCTTGATTTGCTCTTTGATTTATTTGTCCTTTTGGCAATCCAGGGTATCTGCAGAACTCTCCTCCAGTACTGCATTTCACATGAGTTGATTCTCTTCCTACCAGCTGTCCTCACTGTCCTGCTTTCACAACCACACATAGAAATCAGAAATACGATGGCATGGACAATCCTGACTTTGGTATTCAATGATACATCTTTGCACTTGAGGATCTTGTCTGGTTTCTTCATAGCTGCACTTCCAATTTCTAGTCTTCTTCTGATTTTTTTTTTTTACTCAGTTTCCATTCTAATTAATAACCGAGCCAAGGTATGGAATGTTTTCATATCTACTTTTAAAGTTATGCAAATCATCTGTGGTCATTCTTTTTGTTTTCAAACTGTGTACTACTGTAAGCCTGCTTTTGTATTTTCTTTCTTGACTTTGCCAAATAGTCATTCCAAGCATTTGCCTCCCCACCCCCATACTTTTATTTAGATACAAGGCTTATGTTACAGGAGCAAGATAATAAATGATTTCACACAAATTGAAAAAAGAGAAAAGTAAAATGACAAAAACAACAACAAGAAACAGTGGATTTAGAAGTTTAATTACTTTCCTTTCTTTACAGATTAAGTGTACAGTCCTAGTCAAAGCAATACATCTGTACGTTACTGATAGTCGTCCTGGTGCCTTAGAATGAATTCAGGCTGCTAGCCTAGTTCTGACCAAGAATTGCAGTGTTCTGAAAGTGGACCTCAGCCGTACACCTTGGCCTTCATGTAGCCCAAGAAAATAAACCATGTCTCCATAGAACAGTCATTTTTATCCAGTCCATGGTCTAATTTTGAGATTCACTAGTATCTTCCAGCATTTGACAGCTTCAAGCCTGGCTGCCATGAATAATATGTAAATCATGTTTTTTGTGCTTCAGCGGTTTGTTTATTGTCTAAGAACAGGGAAAGAATCAATGAAGGACCGCTGTTTTCCTTAATTATTTTTGCCCAGAAGGAAGCTATTTTTGGACAGCTAAGGCAGAGATGTAATAAAGACCCATGAACCCCACAGTTTCTCCAACAAGTAGGAGAGACATTACAGTACATTTTGTGAAGTTTTAAAGGTGACCAGTGCCATCTAGGGACTATTTTGATGGCTGCTTCATTAATTTGGGCTGAGATTGATTGAGATTGAGATTGATTTGAACGGGAATCTGGACCATACTGCTGTTCATTCAGAGTCTGGACTTATAATTCATAGTAATAGTAATTTAAGGCCCACACCTGGGGTGTATTTTACTTGTATATAGCTGATCCCTGTTTGTATCAGAAACTGGGAACATACACAGTTTCTCAAAGGTAGTAAATTGCTTCAACTTATGGAGCCAGCATCAGTTGTCTTTAGATAAGATGCTAGGTAAGTGTTCAGGCATTATGGGGGACCCTTGATGGAATAAGTCCTGCATATGGTGAAGGTCTAGATTTTTCCAATGTTTGTAGCTAATACTGGCTTTCTGCATAGAAGAGAGTGGGTGATATGCGAAGTGACAAAGGGGGAGAGTGAGAGAGCTAATGTTTCCTTCCAAGAGTTCCAATTCTGATAGTTTACTTTCAGCATAATATTGTGGATTTTATGGGTGTTTATCCTTTTTAGGGGAGGAATTGGTGAGCTTAATGAGCGGGTTGATATACTGCCTCTTTGCATATTAATCCACACTAAAAAGTCATCATAATATGTCATTTGGGTCAGCTGTTTGAGATGGAAGGCCTGATGATAGAGAAGTAAATTAGGGATCCCCAATATTCCCTTATAGAGAAGTGAGAACATTGTTCTCCTGAGGAAACATGGTTTTCTGTGGCAATAGTTGCCAGCTGGCAAAACAATTGTTACTTACATAGATAGGGAAAGTTTGGAACAAATGTGGAAACTTAAGGAGAATGAACATTTTTATAAGAAATTTTATCTAGAAGGGAAAGGGAGAGTTTGCGCCAAGATGTAAGTTTCTTCAAACCCATTTCTCAAGAGATTTAAAGTTTCTGCATTTCAGTGGCCATATATCTTTAGTGACCCTGAGAGGTAGAGCGTTGCTTCTAAGAATGTTTGGATGCTGTTTAAATATGTCTCCACAGACGCAAAAAAATATAAACAAAAAAATCTGAACTTACTGTAATTAATCTTAAGTCCTCTGAATTGCTAGTGAAAGGGTTAAAACTTTAGAACTGCAGTTGCTTAAGTAGAAAAATAGAGAAAAATAAGGTGAGCAGATGCGTCCTTTATCTTATCAGAAGGCTTAGGTATGAGCTTAGCTATGCAGGGAACTTGGGGAGTTTTTAGGTCAGCGCAACCCAGTGAGAGTACTCCCTTGGTACCGAAATACATCATTTTGAAAGCTGTAACCTGGGCCTCTGTAACCTGTAAACTGTTCATATATGGTCATATTTTAATCATTTCCTGTACCTGTTTACTAGAGTGTATAAAAGGTAAGCTGATACCTGACTCTGGGCTCTCTCAGTCTTTTTGGAAGACTGAGATCCCTGCGCAGTAAAATAAACTCCTGTTTTCTGAAACCGCTGGTCTCAATTCTCTGGCTGCCCACAACACTAGAAGTAAGAAGAAGAGTTTAGATTAATACAGCAGGAAGTTGTCAGCAAATAGGCCAACTATATGGTTTCTGTTTCTCTGTATGGACTCCTTTCATACATAGAATCATAGAAATGTAGAGTTGGAAGAGACCACACGGGCCATCCAGTCCAACCCCCTGCCATGCAGGAACACCCTCAAAGCACTCCCGACAGATGGCCATCCAGCCTCTGCTTAAAAACCTCCAAAGAAGGAGACTCCACCACACTCCGAGGCAGCATATTCCACTGTCGGACAGCCCTGACTGTCAGGAAGTTCTTCCTGAGGTTCAGGTGGAATCTCCTTTCCTGCAGCTTGAATCCATTGCTCCTTGTTCTGGTCTCTGGAGCAGCAGAAAACAAGCCCTCTCCTTCTTCTACATAGCATCCCTTCAAATATTTAAACATGGCTATCATGTCCCCTCTTAACCTTCTCTTCTGCAGACTAAACATACCCAGCTCTCTAAGTCTATCCTCATAGGGCATGGCTTCCAGGCCTCTCACCATTTTGGTTGCCCTCCTCTGGACCTGCTCCAGCCTGACCATGTCCTTCTTGAATTGGGGTGCCCAGAACTAGATACAGTATTCAAGATGAGGTCTAACCAAAGCAGAGTAGAGTGGTACCAGTACCTCCCTCGATCTAGACACCATACTCCTATTGATGCAGCCGAGAATTGCATTGGCTTTCTTGGCTGCCGCATCACACTGCTGACTCATGTTCAGCTTGTGGTCTATTAAAACTCCTAGATCCCTTTCACACGTACTGCTATCCAGCCACGTGTCCCCCATCCTATATTTCTATATTCCATTTTTTCTACCTAAGTGTAGGACCTTACACTTCTCTCTGTTGAATTTCATTTTATTAGCTTTGGCCCAGCTCTCCAATCTATCCAGGTCATTTTGAATTTTGATCCTGTCCTCTGGCATATTAGCAACCCCTCCCAATTTGGTGTCATCTGCAAATTTGGTCAGTATGCCCCCTATTCCTTCATCCAAGTCGTTGATGAAGATATTGAACAGCACTGGGCCCAGGACAGAACCCTGTGGCACCCCGCTAGTCACTTCTCTCCAGGATGAAAAGCAGCCATTCGTGATCACCCTTTGGGTTCCGTCGGTCAACAATTACAAATCCACCTAACAGTAGCCCTGTCCAGCCCGCATTTTACTGGCTTCTTTGCAAGAATGTCATGGGGAACTTTCTCAAAGGCCTTACTGAAATCGAGAAATGCTACATCCACAGCATTCCCTTCATCTATAAAGCTAGTAACTCTGACATAAAAAGAGATAAGATTAGTCTGGTATGACTTATTTTTGAGAAATCCATGTTGACTTCTCGTGATTACCGCATTGCTTTCTAAGTGATTAGAAACTGACTGTTTAATGATCTGCTCCAGAATCTTTCCAGGTACTGATGTCAGGCTGACTGGGCGATAATTATTTGGGTCCTCTTTTTTTCCCTTCTTGAAGATGGGGACAACATTTGCCCTCTTCCAGTCCACTGGAACTTCTCCTGTCCTCCAAGATTTCTCAAAGATTATAGCAAGCGGTTCCGAAATGACCTCTGCCAGTTCTTTTAATATCCTAGGATGCAATTCATCTGGCCCTGGAGACCTGAATTCATCCAGTGTGGCCAGGTATTCCTGTACCACCTCTCTACCTATTATGTGCCTCATTTCCCCTGCTTCCTCACCTGCTCCCCAACCGCCAGGTTGAGTGCTTGTATCCTTCTGGGAAAAAACTGAGGCAAAGAAGGTGTTAAGTAGTTCTGCCTTTTCTCTTCCCCCTGTTAGTAATTCGCCATCTTCTCTGCACAGCGACCCTATCGTCTCCTTCTTTTTCCTTTTGCTACGGACATATTTAAAAAAGCCCTTTTTATTGTTTTTGATGTCTCTGGCCAGCCTAAGTTCGTTCTGTGCTTTAGCCTTTCTGACCTCCTCCCTACATCTCCTAGCTACTTGCTTAAATTCTTCTTTGGTGGTTTCCCCTTTCTTCCATTTCCTTTACATGTTTCTCTTAAAACTTAGCTCAACTGAGAGTTCTTTAGTCAACCATTCTGGTTTCTTCAGACGCCTTCCATTTTTCCTCCTTATTGGCACAGTTTTAGACTGTGCCTTCAGTATCTCCCTTTTAAGGAACTCCCATGCCTCCTGAACTCCTTTCCCTTTCACTATTCTTGACCACTGAATTCCAGCCAGCAGATCCCTAAGTTTACAGAAGTCCGCTTTTTTAAAATCTAAGACGAGTGTCTGGCTATACTTATCTTCTTCTTCCCACTGAATGCCAAATTCCAATAGGGCATGGTCACTCCCCCCTAAAGATCCAACCACTTCTACCTCATTAACAAGGTCATCCCTGTTGGTCAGGATCAGATCTAGAATATTTGATCCCCTTGTGGCCTCTTCCACCTTCTGGACCATGAAATTGTCTGCAAGATAAGCAAGAAACTTGCTGGACCTTGCTGTCTTGGCAGAGTTTGACTGCCAACATATATCCAGGTAATTGAAATCTCCTATTATTACTGTATCTCTCCTTTTTGAATGTGCGGTCATTTGGTTGAGGAAGGCATCATCAAAGTCCTCAGTCTGGGTTGGAGGTCTGTAGTAAACCCCCACCAGAAGATCCCTATTGTTTCTTACTCCCTTAATTCTTACCCAGATACAAGTTTAGAGCTGATGCGCCCAGCCAGAGGCTCAATTGTGAGTGCAAAAAGCAGCAGTGAAAGCAGGCAGCCCTGTCTTATTCCTCTGCATTGAGTCCTCTCTATTGATTCTGATAACAGCCTAAAGCTCTCATAAACAGTATTACCTTGACAAAGGGAATGCCAAAACTCAGTTTGCTTAGAAGGGAAAATAAGTATGGCCATTCCACCCAATCAGACACTCCAAAGGCATCAAAAGAAATCAAAGTGGTTGAGGTCTTTTTATCACTGCAATAGGGTATGATGTTGAGTGCTCTTCTAATGCAATCTGCAATTTGTCTTGTGAGCATGGATCTAAATTGATCTCAGAGCCTTATCACACTACAGTGTTATAGTGTTGTCTTTAGCTGCCATGCCAACATCTTGTGGATTTCTGGGGTATGCAGTTTAGTGAGGCTCAAGAGCTCTCTGGCTAAGAATTCTGAATGCTTCTCTCTAATCTGCAGATCTCAAGATTCCATGGGATGTTGCCATAGCCATTAAAGTGGAATATAGTGGAATATAACACTGTAGTGTGATAAGGCAGTAGGTGAATATATTTATTCTTTTAGCTAGGATTGATATTAGAAGTTTTTAGTCCTGGTTCAAAAGCAAAATCAGTCTGTAGGAAGTGGTGTGTGTACAGTCCATATGAGGTTTTGCCCTTGGTCAAGATTTAGGGATTTTGTCATCTGATAATATGTTATTTATTAGTGATTGAAGGTGGGGTATTAAGGTGTCCTTTAGTGTCTTAGAGTATTTAGCTGACCCAGTTGATTTGCCAGACTTCAATTTGTATGGCTGCCTTTATTTCATCTTGTTGTTATAGGGCTATGTAGCATATATCATCGTTGACTGGAGACGGGGTTTAGCTTGAGAGACTTAAGAAAATGGTTTAGGTCAATTTCGTCATCATTGGATGACAATTAGATTATGATAATTAGATCTGGTTGACACACCTTAGAGCAGAAACCTCAAAATGCTTTATTTATGCTATTACTGTCGATACATAGATTGCCTTCTTATGATGGTGGATTCCTTCCCTTTTTAACTGCATGTGCAAATCTAGAATTCTTGTTTCCAAACTCATAGTACTACCATATAGTATGGATCAGGGAAGTCTGTATGTGATCAATACCAAGGGCTCTGCTCACTTTTTCTTCAATTGCAATATGATTTTGTGGGTTAGAATCTTCTTGTGGGATTCTGCAAGACAATTAATTTTTGCTTGTAGATTTTTGCTGTGTCTGTTTTCTTACTTTTTTCTCCTACTTCTTTTATGAGTAGGCCTCACTGGACTGCTTCAAAGCACCCCACAAAGTTGCTGAGGAAATGCCTGCAGTGGTGTTCTCTCTGAAGTTATTAGTTATGGCCTCTTTGAGCTTGTCTAATACTTCTTGTCATGTTATGAGAGAGGGTTTTAAGCTCCAAGATCTTGTGTGGCCTCTTGAGTAATGACAGCCGCATACCAGCAGGAGAGGTGCATTGTCTGCCAGCCCCATTTGCCAGATATATACATTATGGATTTGTCAGCTGCTGTGTTGGGAGATGAAAAAGTGGTCAAACCGTGAATAGGATTAACGGAAGAAGGAATAATAAGTATAGTCTCTAACTTTAGGGTGCCTATGTCTCCAGACATCTGTTAAGTACATTTCTGAAAGAGCCCGTAGAATATGGTTGGGACAGTTTGGGCTATATTTATTTGGTTGCTTAATTTTGGAAGATCTGTCTAGATTTCTATCTAAAATTGAGCTTGTGTCACCACCTAGGATTATTGTACATTATACAAACTGTGATGCATACACCAATAGTTATGAGAGGAAAGATTTTTTATTTACATTTGTTGCATACTACATCTGAAAGTGATAGGTGAGCCAGCTAGTGTGCACTTAATAAGTAAAATTTAGTCTTCTGAGTCTTTAAATGTGTCACTGAAAGCAAAGGGGCAATTTTTAGTGAAAATAATGGTGGTGCCTTTACTCCTTGAAGTCCCACCAGTCCAGTATTGATCTCAGAATGATGGATGATTCAGTACTTTGGTTACTTTACTACACTGGTGAGTCTCACATTAGGGTTGTATGGCTTAATGATTTTTAAAACTCTTTAAACTCCACTAAGTCTTTCCAGGATGAAGAGAAGGATTGGTGAGCACCCTTTGTGTTTGGCCAGTGAGCCAATTATAAATCCACCTAACAGTTTAACCTTGAACGGCCCAATATATTTAGGATCCACCTTCTTGGAAGGCTGTGAGTATTTCAAAAACTTTGTGGACAAATACACCAGATTGCCCTGCTTAAAATTCCAGATCTCAGCCCACCATATCTCTTATAAGTTTATTTAGCATCATCCAAGGCAAATGTTATAGCTGGCTGCACATCCTTAATCTTTTGAACCCAATCAATCAGCAGGGTGTGGGTCAATCTGGATGACCTCAAGGGCTGGCAAATATTTCAAGGTCTGCCCATACACAGTCTCAAAAGGGGCATGGCCCATACTTTAATGGACATTTGATGTTCATATCCACCTACGCTACAAAAAGACTCATGGGGTCAGGGTGCTTTAAAACAGGTTCAGAGCTAAACAAACTTATCAGTTTCTCAAAAGCTTTTTGGCACTCTGGACTCCAGTTAAGTCCAGCACTTGGTTTAGGCCTGTTGTGCCTTTCCCCCTTCTTTCTCCCGTTTTTTTCTGATTTTAACACGTCTAGTAGAGGCAAAGCCACTTGGGCAAAATTGGGAATGAACTGTTGGTAAAAGTTAGTAAACCACAAAAAGCTTTGTAACTGTCTGTGACTGTGCAGTGACTCCCACCCCAACACATCCTACATTTTTGCTGGCTCCATTTCTTCCCTTTACTGGAGATGCCGTACCCCAAGTAACCTATCTTGTCAGCATGAAATTCACATTTAGACTATTTGATACACAGATGACGGTGTAAGCATTTCTGGAGCACTTTTCTTACCAGTGTTATGTTTTCTTTGTAATTTTGACTATAAATCAACACATCACCCAAATATACCAACACACCTTTGTACAAATGCTTATGTAAAACTTAATTGACCAGTTGCCTGAAAATTCTGGGGGCCCCACTGAGCCCAAAAGGCATGACCAAATATTCAAAAGTCTCCAAGGGACAATTAAAAGAAGTTTTCCACTCACCCCCCAGCCACGGTAGTAGTACACTCCTCTCAAGTCTAGCTTTGTGAACATTCTGCCCATCGCCAGCTGTGACAGCAGGTCTTTCATAAGTGGCAAGGGGCACTGGTTGGATCTGCAAACTGTGTTTAACCCACTAGAGTCTGTGACCAGTGTTAACAACCCATCTTTCTTTTCTTGGAAAAACAGGGGGGCGGTCATGGATAACCAGGCAGGCCTGATAAACCCATGCTTTAAGTTTTTGTCAATGAACACCTGAACACCTCCATCTCCTTGGGAGACATGAAGCACAACTTTATTTTTCGCAGCTTGGCTCTCACGCTTAGTATTGTCAGTTTGTCAGTGTGGCGGCAGCACATCATACTCTTTTCCAGCCCCAACCTCCTGCAAGTCCACATACTCTATTGGGATCCCCCCAGTGTTCAAATCCATAGCCCATCCCATGGTTTCTGTGGCTGGAGGTGTCACCCACTTCTCTCGATTTTTGCCTGGGCCACTTTGCTAACAATTCACCCATGTGTATCCCACACATGCCACCAAAGGGAAACCTACAGTCTCAGCTTTCCAACATACCTGGAGGTCATGGAAACATAACCAGTTCAGTCCCAGTACTACCAGGTACTTGGCTTTGGGTGCCAGCAGAAACTGTATAGTCTCCCAGTGGTTCTCCACTCTCAGATGGACTAGGAAGGTCTGATGTCTCACCAGGCCCACTTTTCTTTCACCTTCATCCATTTGAATGAAATTAACAGGAGTATCCAGTTCTTTTGGTGGCAACTCCATCCCCAAAGCAGTTGTGGAGTTCATTAGGCAAGAGGTGCAGCCTGAATCCAAAATGGCCACAAAGTCCATGCTGCCCCCACTCCCTTGATGTCTTAACTGGCATAAAAAATGGGGTAGTGCTCCCACTCTCCATTCTCAATGTACCTACACCATGGAGCCAATTTGCTGCCCCAAAGTGCCACATAATTTTTTCATCTATCACCGCTCCTTTGTTGTGGATCTGGTTCTGCACTGGGGTCTCCCTCATCACCAGTCTCCCACTTTGTGTTGCTGTTGCCAATGCCAAATGGGTGAATTGGTTCTCCTTTGGTCTCTCAACCCTTTCCCCAGCTGCTTTAGCTCCCATGCTGTTATCCACCCATCCAATGTCATCTCACCGGAGTGCTTTGCCTCCCACTGTCTCTCTCCATCCTAGTGCAAGGTTTCCAAGTGCCACTGCTTAGCTAATTCAACCATCTGCTTTGCCATATCCATCTCCCTGGCCAGGCTCACCCCCTGCCGAGGGTAGCTGGTGGGTCTTGCACCAGAATCTACTTCAAGATGTCCAGCCTCAGGCCATCCCAGATAAACTGGATTTTGGCCACCTCTGACCAATTGCTCATCCACTCAGCCAACCACTGAAACTCTCTCACATAGTCTACCACTGACTGTGACCCTTTTTTAAAGCCAACAGTTTTGTGTACACGTTCTCTTGCTGGAACAAGTCTTCACAATGCTCCCGCACACTCACCATGAAAGCTGGAAAATTGGGAGTTATGGGGCACCCAGGACATAGCAGTTAACCCAACATTCTGCCACTTGTCCCTCCACATGGGCCATGATGTGGCAGATTTTGGCCTGTTCTGATGCAAAAATACTTTCCCAATCAGCCGTAAAAGCAGCTACTTGTGCAAGAAAAACGGGCAGCTTCCCTGCCTCCACATTGAACGTGACTCCCAAACGGCACCCCCTGTAAAAGTGCACCTCTAGAGGGCACCCTAGTGAGCAGACTACGAAGTCTGGCCAAATCCATGATGCCCCTAACAATCCCAGAACAGGAGAGGCCACACAGCCCAACAGCCTCCCTCTGCCATTGTCCCTCAAGAGTATTTGCATTAAGCTTTTGATCTTCTTCTGCTTGCAGGCCCCACCATTCCTGAGACCACTTTGCTGAGCCACTCACCAGGGAAGGGCAACCTAGCATCCTGTGCTCTATGGAGGACACTGCAGACTCCCTCAGGGACGCAGTGGCAACCGGCAGCTGCAATTCCATGTCATAGCTCCTGGGAATGAATGCTTCCCTGCCCAGTTCTTCTGGGAGGATAACTATTTGGGCTCTCTGTCATTCCTTTCATCTCTCACAAGTCCATGGGTTCTCCTGCAATGCCCCCCTTGGCATCAGGGTGATTGCCCAGGTCCATAGATTGGGGGATACCAGTTTCCTTAGCCCACACCCCACCTATCAGCTCATCATCTCCCATCTGGTCCCCCTTTTCCTCCTACATCTTTGCAGCAATTCAGGGTAAAATGTGAGTCTTGGCAATCTGTGAGGTACAGGATAGCTCCAAATTCAAGGAAACCAAGCTTAGAGATTTCAAAAGCTTTATTCAGGAATATCAGAGAAACAACAGCATACCTTGGTATTATCAAGACTAAAGAAACATAGGGTTAGCAGTACTTTATAAACTGTAACATTTCAAATTAGCGCACACTAACATCCTATTTGATGGCTACCTGTAACAACTCCTTTCCTAGGCTATTCCATCTCCCTCCCATTTTCTCATTCAGCTTGCCAACAGTTTGACTTTGCAGTTGAGTCTGCCCACCTATATCTGTCCTCTTGTCACAGTTTGTTACAACAATGTCCTTGTGTTCCTAGCACTCCACTCACCAGCTGATCCTATCACCCCCTCATAGCACAGTAAAGCCCACAAATCATCAAAACGTAGTAGTTACCTAAAAACATGGCAGGGAGGGCAAAGCTGACCTGACACCTTTCTCTGTCATAACTCACACCAGAAAATCATAGGTTCATCTTCAAGTGCATCTTGCCTGAAAGAACCTGTCATTCTATCACTTCTTTTATGTAGTTCTTCAATGTTTTGTTTTCCTCATCTTTGTATTTCTTCTTGATAATGGAGTGTGTACCTTGGCCGGCTGTATAGCATCCACACTGTTGGTTTAAATTTCCTTTTGAATTCTCAGGTCTTGTGGAAGACATCTCTTGTTCTACCTTTTTTGCTGTCTTTCGATTCTTTGCATCAATTTGTGAGCTTTAAAATACTGACCAAAGGTGTCTCCATTTTGTATGCCTTCAGTTCTTCCTTTGTATCTCGCCTTTTTCATGATGTTTGTCTGTAAAATACAGATAAGGGGGCTCCATGACCACCAAGCTTGACTGAACTGGTTTTGACTGGTTCCTGAACCAGTAAACAAGATGCCTCAGTTTAGCTATGCAGGTTGTAAACGACAGGCATGCCCAACAATGTTAACAACATTTTTCTTCTTTGTTTTACTAAAAAGTATAAGATATATAACTCATAAGCTTGTCTTACTGGTTGTCAAGCTGTTTAGCCTGAGAATTTGACCTTTTGATCAAGAGGGGTGTGTGTGTGTGTGTGTGTGTGTGTGCGTGCGCGCGCGCACGTGTTGCTTTTCTGATCAGATTGAGAGTTTCTTTTATAGCTCTGTGCCTACTCAGGGTGTGGGATACTGGCCTTTCAGTAAAGGCCAACAAAGTCTTATAGTGATTCTCTTTGTCCATATGCACAAGTCACTGAACAGTTGCATTCACACTTCTGACACTGTTTCCATCACTATTTACTTTTCTTTTCATCTGTCCTTTACTACCTGAAGAGTCTTACCTGCCATTCAGTGAGGCTTTTCTCTCATTTTAGCTGCAGATAGTGTCTTTGCTTTCTTCCCTCACACTGCGCCTGAGTTCAGTCCAGAGTTCATTTGGCTACTGGTCAATTAGCCTTAATAGTGCAAATCTATTTTATGCTTTGGAGTTAGCTCAATAAAGGTAACAGTGCTTGTGGATTTTATAGATTCTATTTTTAAAATGATTTTTAAATTCTACAGGGATGTTCTTCAGGTGGCATTTCAGCATGGTGACTGAGTTAATGTTCTTCTTTAGCTTTACTCTGATATTAGCAGTTGATAGTCTGTGCTACTATTTGCTCCTGCTCTTGTTTTTGCAGAGACAATGGAGCTTCTCCATCTTCTGTTTCCAGTTATCTAGTCTGTTTGATTTTTATATTAGCCACATTGGTCATCTTTTTGGTTGACCGAAGGATGCATTAGCAATCAACAAATGGTTGGCCTCACAAAATTCAATCAGTTGCTCTCCTGATTCATTTCTTGATCCTCCGCCAAATTCTCCCACAATGTTTGGTTAACACTTTTGACTCTTACTGGAGCCTGAGCCACATTACTGTGAAGATTTGGGACTAGAAATCCAACGCACCATTGGTCTTACTCAGACCCTGGAAGAGTTCAAACGAGAGTTTTAAAGCAACAGTTCCCAGAATCCATGAGCCAGTAAGGTAGTAGCTATGCTGGATGATAGATTCTAGGGTCTGCAGTCCAAAAAAGTATCGTTTCCAAATTCTGGTCCCATCTCTGACTTGCCATTTTTGCATCAGATGAGCTGTTAGCACGGGGCTGTTTTGTGTCTGCTCGTCTGTAATTCTATTTTGTTAATTATTGTATTTTTATGGTCTGTGGCTTTTACTTTCTGGCTCACCCTGGTAATTATTTATGGAAAGGCAATACAGCAATATGAACAGTAGAGAGTCCTTCACTGCCTCTTCATATAATACTGCCATCCCCTCTCCACCTTCCTAGGGAATAATAGGCAGCACCACAAGAAATACAGTGACACTGCTTTGGAAAAGTCGTCAACTTTGCCCCGCAGTGCTCTGCTGGTTCTCGCCGGATTAATGAAGCGCGGGAGGGAGGCGCTGCTGTCCAATCACAGCGGCAATAACTTTTTGGATTTTTCCACTTGGACGTCTCTCAGGGCCCCGTTCGAGCCCTGCTTGGGTGGCCGCTACCCTTAACTGGCCACCTAGAGGATTCCTTCAGCCGACCAACGGGGGACGGATTCGAAGCCGAGTTGCGAAATCCGCGGAGGCGCGTGGAAGCCAGAAGGCCTGGCCCGTCCAAGTCCGTCCCGTCCGCCCTCCCCCAGAGCCTCTCCTGGGCCGAGGGTCGGGGGAAAGAAGGGCGAGGCCGCCTGTTTATTTGCCCCGAAGAGAGGAGGCGGGGAGCGGGAGGCAGAGTCCGAAGGCCAGCTGGAGACGGTCCCCCGGAGCGCGGCGGCGGAGAGACTGAGGGAGCCGGCCGGGCAGACAGGCGAGCGAGGCTGGCGGGGCTGGGGGCGCTGTGAGCGGGGAGGGGGCGTCCGCGACGGTGAGGCAGGAAAGGTAGCGCACGCGCACACGGCCGCCGCGTCTTTACGCCGCTGTCGCCTGCGGGGTGCGTGGTGCGGGGTGCGGGGTGCGTGGCCGCTCTGTGGTGCGCGGAGGGCTGGAAAGCAACCACTCCCCGTAGCGTGGCACTTCCCTGGGGGAGCAGTTCGCTCTTCCGGAGGCTGTTGAACGTGTGGAGGAGGAGAACCCCCCCCACGAAGCCGCGGCCTTACCTAGTGCGAGGAGGGCGCGAATGTCAAAGCCCGGAAGGGAGGGGCGGTAACGTCCCTGTCGCTGCCAAGCTTCCTGGGACCATCCGTTTGGTTCTGGCCAAAAGAAGAGGGTAACTCGGCTCTCTCGGGAACCCCCAGGAGCAGCAAAGCACCCTCGTAGCATGTTGCAGAGGTCCCTTGCTCTGTTTAATATTTTAACCCCCTTTTCCCCCAGAATAGCTCGTTCTGGTGTTTTTCCTCATTGTTTGGCCAAAGCTCTGCGTTTTTGGCCATCCGTGCGTCCCCTGGAGAATTGCAGGACAGAAAATAGGCCCCCAGGCGCACCAAAGTTGTCCGTTTCTGCCCTGCCCGTTCACCCCCGGACTCCGTTCGCTTGGCCCCTGTGGGTTGGTGGGGTCTGGAGTGGGGTTGTGTGGGCAGGAGGAAATACTGGCCCTGTGGAGGTATAAGAGAGATTGTTGCCTGACTAAGGGACAAAGAGCAGTTAAAGGGAGAAAAAAGTTTTTACTCGGACCTCTGGTATATATTTTTTTAAATTCATGCTCCCCATCCTTCTTTATCCGGGAAGGCTCACTTAGGTCGCATTCGTGCGGCTGACAAGGGGAGACTTGCTCAGCCTCAAGGTTAACAGGATCTCTTGTCCTCTGACCATTGTTTTCCATTTTTGTGCTGTTGTGGCTCAGTCAAAAGTCCTGAAATTAAATTTCCACGTGCTTTCATTCAGCTTCTTTCCCCGTCTTCCGTCTCCCATTTTCTTTTTTTTAATTATTATTATATTTATTCCACTACCAATCTCCATAAACAAATAAAATAACATCTCTCCATCTTCAATAATACAGAAATATAAAATTCCATCAAATATATCCATTCTCCCTTTGTTTTCATATATTATATCATCTATGCGTTTAATACCTCATTATTCATCCCGTATTACTTCCTTACTTCTGCTAGATTCAATTCTTGTTGCTCTCAAGCTTCTCTTTCAACACCAACCCTTCTCAGTCTCGCCTGCCGTCTCTATACTATCTCACACATAGCTTTCTGTCATTTCTTAAATGTCAGAACCTTAGATTAGTCTTTTTTATATTCATTACTATGTTGGAAGAAAAAACTCTTCCACTTGTCTCCATTCTTCTTCATTGCCTCCTTGGTTTCTTTCCTGTATCATCATTGTAAGTCTATCCATTTCGCTATGCTCCATCACCTTGACTTTCCAATCTTCTGTTTGGGGGGTTGGTTGTTTTTCCATAGTCTGGCGAATAGCATTCTAGCTGCCATGATCATGTAAAGAATTATTCTCCAAAATTTTCTTCTTTTTTCTTTATCACCTTTCTGTATTATGTTCAAAAGAAATATTTCTGGTATCAGTGGGATGTTTGTCTGCAGTGCTTCTGAAATTGTCTCTTGTATTCTTTTCCAATAAATTTTCGCTTTATCGCAAGTCCACCAGACGTGATAATAAGTTCCATTTTCTTGGCCGCATTTCCAGCATTTGTTCTCTCTTGATTTGTATATTTTATTTATTTTTACTGGGTCAAGGTGCCATCTGTATAACATCTTTAGATAATTTTCCTTCAGATTCTGGGCTGCAGTGAATTTTTGTGTTTCTAACCAACTTCTCTCCCAATGCTCCAGTTGGATTTCACGCCCTATGTTCTGTGCCCATGTAATCATCGAAGGTCTTATCTGTTCCATTTCTAATTCTCTCTCCGAAAGAAATTTATATAGTTTGGAAGTCAATTGTTTCTGTGATTCAAATATTTTTTTGAACGGTTTTTCATTTTTTCCTAATTCAAATCCCTCCAATTTCCTATCCATGTTGTATCTTTCTTTAAGTTGTCTATATAGGAACCATTGACACTTAAAACCTTTGTTCTCTAACTCTTCTCTGGTTTTCATTCTTATTTCTTGATTCTTCTCCTCCATTATCGTATTTTTGTATCTTTTCATTTTTTCTTGCGGTTCTCACCATCTACTATAAAATGCTTCATGAGGAGAGATCCATAATGGGATTTTCTTGTAGTATTTTTTCCTGAATTTTTGCCAATTTATTACTAAGGCTTTCTTCAAGTAATGGTTCAGGAATTCTTTATCTATTTTTTCTTTACTGTTCCATATATATGTGTGCCAGCCCATACGTAATCCCGCACCTTCCAAATTTAATATTTTTTCATTTTGTAATGTTAGCCAATCTTGGATCCATATCAGACAGTTCGCTTGGTAATATATTTTTAAGTCAGGTAGTCCAAAACCTCCTTTTTCTTTCTTTTCTGTAAGAGTTTTCCATCTTATTCTTGGTCTTTTTTTCTCCCAAATGAATTTGGTAATTTCTCTCTGCCATTCTTTAAACGGTTTTTCATTTATTATTACGGGTAGGTTTTGGAACAAAAAGTTTAATTTTGGTAGCACATTCATTTTTATCATTGCTATTCTTCCCAATATCGAAAGTTGCAGTTGGTTCCAATTGTTTAGAGAACTTTTAATTTCTTTCCACGTAGTTTTGTAATTGTTATCATATAACTCATTATTTCTTTTGGAGATCCAGATTCCCAAATACTTGACTTTCTTTTCTGATTTAAAGCCTGTTTTTTGAATCAGTTCTCTTTCTTCTTCCATTCTTACTTTTTTAGTTAATATTTTTGTCTTTTCTCTGTTGATTCTTAATCCTGCTAGCTCACCGAATTGAATCACCTTTTCTAGTAGTTTATCTATACATGAGTTTGGGTCCTCTAAAATAATCACCAAGTCATCGGCATATGCTTTTAACTTGTATTCATCTCTCTTCACTTTGCATCCCTTTATTTCTGGATCTTCCTTTATCATCCTTATCAGTATTTCCAGTGTAATTATGAATAACAGAGGAGATAGGGGACATCCTTGCCTTGTTCCCTTTTTTATCTCAAATTTTTTCGTTTTTCCCCCATTTATAATTAGGGTGGCTACTTGATCTTTGTATATTTCTTTTATCCGACTCGTGTACTTGTTTCCAAAATTCATTTTTGTCAGCACTAGTAACATAAAATCCCATCTCAGATTATCTAATGCTTTCTCCGCATCGATGAAAATCAAAGCTAATTTCTTATCGTTGTTTCTTTCATAATGCTCTATTATGTTCAGGATTGTCCTAATATTATTTCTTAATTGTCTCTTCTGTAAAAATCCATTTTGTTCCTCCTCTATTAAATCTTGTAATATTCTTTTAGTTCTGTCTGCCAAAATGCTCATGAATATCTTATAGTCTTCCCTCTCCCATTTTCTTCCAAACAGCCTACCTACTGGCTAGGTTAAAGCACCACTACTTTGTGTTTCTCCCTCTTCATCCATTGTAGAGCAGGAGTGAGCAAAGTACTGTCTCTGTGAGATGCGTGCTCCCCAGTGCATGTGTCTCATGTGTCTTTTGGTATCCCCTAAGGCATCCATCCTCAAATTTGTGGGTGCTGAAATCTTCCAAGGGTGAGTAATTCCCCCCCCCCCGCAGCCTGAGTATTGCTGAACACCCAAAAGGAGTGGGGAATCTGTAGCTTTCCAGACAGCGTTAGACTCCTAGCTCTCCAAAGTTCCAACTGGCATTACTGATAGTTGTGGACGATGAAAGATACAGTTCAGGAACGTGAAGAGATTCATACTTTCTCCTCCCTTCTAAAATAGTGGCAGGGTTCCAGAATGAGTTAACATGTTGTATTTATAGGTAGAACAATCAGAATGAGTTTTTCTGTATATCATTCCCAGAATCATAGAGATGGAAGGGGTCCCATAGCCCATTAAATCCTACTCTTTGCTGAGTGTAGGAACTCCAGCTAGGAACTCCAGCTAGAGTATTCCCCTCAGGTAGCTGACCAGCCTCTTTTTGATTTCCTGAAACAGATCCCACTACCACTAGGCAACTGCTTCCATTGCCAAACTGCTCTTATCATCAGCAAGTTCCAGTACATGACCCTAGAACCTCTTTTAAAAGGTGATATATAAAGCCATCTTGGTAGTTAGGGTGCTTACTTGGTTACATGCATCACAAAATATTCTTCTTTCCTGTGCAGCTGTGGGCCACTACTCGGATGCTGTTCAGCCCCAACTTCTTGTTCCTTCTACGTGGTGTCCCTTGTCTCCTCCGTTGTGCTACAATGAGCACCGTCACTGGTACATTTGAATTGCAGCAAGCCCTCAACTATCGAGATGGTACCCGAGTTGAGCCAGCAGATGGGGATCACATGGAGGAGACATATGAACCAGCAACTGGTAGTTATCTTCTGGGGTGATGTTCTGGAGGTCTGGAATTTGGGTATTCTGCAGATATATGTAATCAGAGTTGGGCAATTGCTGACTTGGGAATGTACTGTACTGTGCCATTTATATCATGTTAATCTAGTGTTAATACAATTTAGGCAGTATTTGCATTGCTCCTAAATGATTTCATCACTTCAGTTGATCCAAACTCCAAGGAATTAGGACAAAAATAAATCTCTTGGCATTTGGAACAGTTTACTTGCACTTACGGTACATGATTTTTTATATATATAATAGGACCTTGATTTTAGTCTGCTGATAAATTAAAACCTTCACTGAGGAGCAGTATGCAGAATATGCAAATAGGAATAATGTAGCACTGCCAGTTGTCTAGGTACATTTTTAAAAAATTGATATGTTTAAAAAATCTTTATTGAATGTTAAACAGTTAACTGAATTGCAGCAAACATACACGACTGTTTGCATAACAATATATTTATTTAATGTATTTACTTGCTGCCTTTGAAAACTAAGGCAATATACAACAACAAGCAATATTATTCCATTTCAAACAATTTTTTTAAAAAATATTTGTGCAACTAATAGGTAAAAAATGAAATAGGGCAAATATTCTGTCGTATTTAGCAAAATTTTTAAACTATTAGTGTGTCACTAGTGTATTTACCTGCATTGCCCGAGAATTTTATTTTCCTCTTAAGAACTCATCCAAGTGTCTTCTGCAGTACCTGTAAGTTTTCCCCATATTTCCCAATGCAGTCTGTATTCAGAGTTATCTACATACACAGTTTGGGTTCCTGAGGGAATACACTGTTCTCCTCTTTACTGCTAGGCCTCGTCTCCATAGCAACCAGTTTATTCCAGTACCTGTAACTTTTCCTCATATTCCCCAATCCGATCTGTATTCAGAGTTGTTAACATACAAAAGTTGAGTTCCTGAGGGAATACACTATCCTCCTCCATGCTGGTAGGCCTTCTTTCTATAGCAGCCGGCCTGTTCCAGTTCCTGTAACTTATCCCCGTATTCCCCAATCCAATCTGTATTCATAGTTGTTAACATTACAGAGGTTAGATTCCTGCGGAAATACACTGTTCTCCTCCTTGCTGCTAGGCATTGTCTCCATAGCAACTGGCCTATTACAATACTTGTAACTTTTCCCCATAGTCTCCAATCCAATCTGTGTTGCCTGGTGACGTTGATGTACTGGCTTTTTTTTTTTTTTTTTTTTGGCTTTCTGTTGAATTTGTGTGATGGCTTTACCTTTTTTTGGGAAGCATTTTTTGTTTTGAATTTCAAGTTTAAGATTTCTCACATATGGAACCCATACAATCTACTATGTAAGGCGAGAAGACCTTGTAACTGTGTTGTGTATGTCAGTTTAATTTTTCTCACATATGCCTCCCAAATGTTTCGTGGTATCCTTGTTTATGATAGGCCTCATCTCCATAGCAACCAGCCTGAGGCCCAAGAGCTGAGAATTCTAAAGGCCCCTCCCTAAACTGCCAACCCTACGATTCCATAGAATCTTCACAGCCAGCCAATCATATGAGGTCTTCTTGCCTCACGTAGCCAATCATATGAGGTCTTCACCTGCCTAACGCAGACAAACAGGCAAACTCACAGACAGACTTTGACTTTTATATAGTAGATGATTTTAGGATATTGCTGAAGCTTGGTTATGAATATCACTGTAAGGAATTCTTTTTTTCCCCAATGTTTAAGAAAGAGCTCATTGATCTAGGAGCTTTTGAATACCATTTAAACAAACAGCACAAACACAATTATACTGTTATCCTGTGAACTGGGGGTCCCGGGAGGGACACCAGAATGTGCTCAACTAAAGTTGGGGAAAATTAGCTCAGAGCACTGCTTAGCGTTACAAGAGGCAGGGTAACGTAGCGAGATCTTAAACCCTATGTCTACGGGATCGGGTCGAGTCAAGGAGAACACAGAAGTTGAAATAATAAATGATGTTTATTAAATACAAGCAAAACAGTGTATGCGACACACTCATACAAGATAACTAAAGAAAATAAAGGCTGGAGTGGTATAGAGGGATTTTTAGAGGGATTGCTGGTTTGGGTGATACTTCACCTGTCCTGAAGCCCAGAAAAATAGAGGGCGAGGCTGGGGTGCGATGTAGCTCAGCACGTGGAGCTGAGGGGAGGCTCTCCAAGCAAAGCGGCAGCAAGGCGGGATGAAACTCGGGAGCGTTCTGAGGAAGGTCTCAGAATCAAGGGTTTTTATAAGGAGAATTGTGACTGCAGGCTATGCCGTACTTGGGGGAAAACAATAGATTTGGAGTTGGAGACAAAGCCTCTGAAAGGTCAGAATCTGAATGATTGAGTTATCGTAACGGTTCTCAGTAGAGTAGCCAGTATGCAAACGCAGAGTACTTGGGTATTGCATAGTTTACCCATCAAGCCGCCATCGCGGGGCAGAGGCTCTTTTGTAAGCGGCGTGCATACTTAATTAGAGTACTTGCCTGGAGGTCTCCTAAAGCAGTGAGTCAGCTATTTCTGGTCTGCCTGTATTGTAGTTTGAATATTACGGCTATTAACGGCCGAGCTTGTTTACGTGCTTGTCTGGTGGCCTCGCAAGCACGTGGAAAGGAATAGAAAAGTGCAGCCGAATTGTGATATCAAGGGATATCTTTAATATCCCCAAAGTTTGGACTAGCCAGGGCAGTAGCAATACTTTCAAACACAATCATCACTAATCAGATCTTTGGGAGCCTTTTTTGGGTGGAAAGGATATTGAATAGCTGCTAATACTTGACAGTTCCCATTCTAGCTTCAGTTGGCAAATTAAGTTACCTAAATGTTACCATGTTGAACATGAGTCCTTATATATTTCACTGAAGACATTTGAGAGGCAACAGAACATATATTTTTTCAAAATACGTTTTTATACATCTACCACTAATCTCTCTAAATGTAGACAAGGTCTTCTAACCTATTATTACATTTTAGACATGACTGGAAGATGAAATATATTTAACTGAGAAAAATAGTACTGATATTAGTACAGTCATCCCTCCACATTCACTAGGGTTAGAGGTGCAGGACCCCCATGTAAGTGGAAAAACTGTGAATAACTCTAGGCCCTCCCAAACCATATTTAACACAAAAAAAGTATAGGTTGTTGTGGGTTTTCCAGGTTTTGAGTCCCTGTTCTATTAATATTTTCTCCTGAAGTTTTGCCTACATCTGTGGATATATATCCTCTGAAGATGCAAGCCACAGATGCAGGTGAAACGTGAGGAGAAAATACTAATAGAACATGGGCTCAAAACCCGGAAAACCCACGACAACCTATGGATTCTGACCGTGAAAGCCTTCAACTTTATAACAAAAAAAAGTATGATTGCTATATTCAACCCAACATGGATTCTTTTGAGGCATCAGGGTTCCTTCACAAGGAAAAAGTGGGTGGCTGGTGGAGCTTAATGGCCACTTCCACTGCTGCCCTACACCATTTTTAATAGGGACTTACAAGCCTCATTCACAGTTTCTCAGTCTTACGAGGCTTGCAGTCCCTATTAAAAATGGCATAGGAGGGCAGAAGAAGTGACAGCAAATAATCCATGAATAATCAAATCCACAAAAGTGAACCTGCAAATATGGGGGGCTGACTGTATATTATTTTGTTAATATAATTAATGTTGTTCTCACAGTAGATCAGCTTGATTTACATAAATCGGACTACTCTTGTACACCAATTTGGTTTCCTGTTTAGTCCTATATATGTCAGAGGGATTTATCAGTAATATATAAAATCTTGTGACAAAATCCTTTATTTATAAGTTGTTTGTTATAATTTTAAAATATCTTAAGTACCTTTTGACTTGGTACTTCTTTGTGTTATGAAGCAAGTTTCTGATTTGCAGGTGATGGGAAACGGAAACAGTTCGGCATTTTCTTATGTAAGAATACTTTAAGGCAAAATGTTTTGAATATCAAACAGATCAAAATTGCAGGAGAGTTTATTGCCCAGGCAAGCATTAAAAAATAAAATAAAATAAATGTCCTTCTGAAAAAATACAAATAGTGTACTAATATCTATTTAGGTACATCTGTTTTAAAAAGTCTTTTGGGTGACTGGAAAGCTTTGGGATGATAGGACTCTTTGGATACAAGGACTGTTTGCATACCTCTTGATATATCAAGTTGTAATGTTCCTCTTTCCACATTTCTTCATTGTTCAGCAAAGGACTGATTAGGCTAGAAAGCTTATCCTACAGTCCTGGAAGTGTTCTGTCATTGGTCCTGAAACTCAGTTTCCTAAGAACTTCATATTCCTTTCTCTATTAAGCTTCACACTCTCGATTGTAACAAATGTTTATCTTAAAATAACAGTGGATAGGAAGCAGATCCAGATCTGCTGGTACAATTTAGAGTGATTTGCAATTGATAGGTAAGATTGCCAGTTGTTTAATAATAGCAGCAAAAAATTTACTTACCTCCAAATCTAAGCTATACAGTGAAAAAAAGCTTGGGTTAACTCTAGGGGTAGATTTTTGTGTGAAAGAAGCAGGAGCACTATTTGGTTCTAACATACCGGGACTTAGAATTTTTTAAATGTTTTTGCATCAAGCTCAGCAGGTGGATCTTGCTGTTCTATTAAAAGACAAAATAGATCCACAAGTGTGAAGTTTGTCTGCTCCTGCTTTAGAGGAAAAATTTATTCAAACTTTAACTGCCAGAGGAATTGTAGAGTAAGACTCAATTATGTAAAACTGTAAAAATACTAAGGAATACATGTTGAGATAAATTATGTAACTGTACTCAATCTACAAGTTGCAGAATTTATTTTTATATTGATATGTAATTTGAGCTGTTTTTATGGAATAGTTTTAGATATAGCAAAGTGTCTTTTCTCTTCTTTTTCTGCATTTTAGCTTTCAGAATTAAGAGATGTGACCACTGAGGGACGTTAGAAATTTAAGTACAGTAATAAGAATTACACTTGTTGAAATATCAGAGTTTATGCGGACTTTCTTTCTATATAGTCATTATAACAGAGATATTTTTAGTTAAGTGTATCATATCTAAATTTTCTTTTCCAGGCAGAGTTATTGGCAAGTTTCGCTTCTCTGGAGGGAAGGAAGTAGATCTCGCTGTACAGAGTGCACAGAACGCCTTTAAAATATGGAGCCAGAAATCAGGCATGGAACGGAGTTCTGTCCTACTTGAGGCTGCCAGGATTATCCGAGTATGTGACAAAAGGGTGTGAATTGACCCAGAATCTCCTGAGGCAAAGGATTCCCGCATAGCTATCACTGTAGCCAGAAGGCCTTTAAATTTTAGGGTTGGGTTAAAAAGAAGCCATGTCTTGTGATTATTGCCAACCTCTCTTCTCCCCTTGTGGAGATTTAAAGGGGAAATAAGGGACCCCCTCCCACTCTGCCTTGAACAGGAGCTAGGAATTTCCCCAAAATCTCTTAATTCTAACTACCATCACCCACTGAATTCTGAATTACCTGAGCAGCACAGTGGGACTCTGCTCTGAGGATGGCCAGTCTCTATGCTTAAGATCCTTTCCCTTCTCTCACTTCCCCCTTCTGCGTGGGAGAAATCCTATCTAAGTGTGTGCCGAGGAATGGCGTGGGAACGGAGCAGAAATTGAGGTTTTACAGATAAATATTTATTTTAAGGCATGCAAGTAAACAAGAAAATAATACTCATGAAAGGCTCCTTCCTCTCAGGTACGCTTAAGTTACAAGTAGTTATAAAAACAGGTACATCTGGAGATCAACCAGACTTCCAAAATAACAGACCTAGCTCAGTTAACTGGATTCATTCGTAGTTACTCACAGCAAGTTGGTCACGTTCTGAGGGTAATAGTTCATTAACCCTTTATATGCCTGAAGGGAGAACTATCCCCCTTCAGCATTGAAACCTGGATAATGGGAAACTCCATTATCACACCCCTGATTCATTTACTGTAGTCAGAAGAGAAGAGATCTTTGTGCAAAGGGGTGGGGGTGACATACAGTTAATTTCAGTTGGAAGCCGAAGATGTAGATCCTTAGCGGCCCTGTGTTAATCACTAACCTATGTTATTTTATGTTCAGATAAACTAAAGTAACCTTTGCTCAGAGCATGCATTGAAAGTCTTGGGATGGCCTTCCTTTCCTAGGACTGTCATACCGCTTGTCATGACCACAGCCCATGGTTTGAAGACATTGGATTATATTTACAGTCCCTCTACTTGTTTTCTGCAGCTAAAATATAGATATAAGGGCATAAGATGATCAGACCAAAGGCCATCTGCTCCATAATTCTGTTTCCTATTGTACCCAACCAAGTGCCCCTGTGAAACCAATAAAAGCCATAGCTGTTGCACCCAAGTAATGGTCAGTAGTATGCACTCTTTGAACTGGAGGTTTCTTATAACCAGTGACTACTGATAGAGCTATCCACCCTGAATTAGTCTAGACCTCTTTTATTATATATGCGCAGTGGTATGAAATATATTCCTGTCCTTGCAGTCAGTATTTTTCTAAACTGTGTATAAAATACTGTGGTAGAAGCATCTTTTTAATGAGTTGTATTGAGAGTCAGCATGGTGTGAGCATTGGACTAATGACTTTGACCAGGATTCAAATTCCTGTTCCGCCATGGAAACCTACTGTGTGACCTTGGGCAAGTCACACCCTCTCAGCCTCAGAAGAAGGTAAAGGCAAATCCCCTCTTTACAAATCTTGCCAAAGAAAAACCCACGATAGGTTCACAACAACAACATTATACATTATATCTTTTTACAATGTTCTCATGTGGTTTTAAGTGTTGTAAATTTAGTGTTTTTAATAGGTTTTTTTTATTATTTAGGTCTTGTGCTGGGAGGAAGGTGGGATACAATAAATAAATAAATAACCACATTTACCTGAACAGAATGACAGAATTCCTGTGAGATCACAAACCCTACCACATCGGGGTTTCCAATCATGTGATGTTGTGCAGTCATTTTCAGTTTGACACTGTGAGTGTTGGAGAGGGTGGTGTTAGAGAATATGTTTCTGACTCCCTTTATTCATGCGTGATAGTCAACGTCCAAAAGATAGACCATCTTTCCAGTAGTATAGAAGCATGAAGTTGGAAGAGACAGAAGGGCTATCAAGTCCAACACCCTGCCATCAGAGCATTCCTGACAGATGGCCATCCAACCTCTGTTTAAAAACCTCTGAAGAAGGAGACTCCACCACACTCTGAGCCTGTCAAACTGCTCTTGCCATCAGGAAGGTCTTTTTAGTGTTTAGATGGAATCTCTTTTCCTGAAGTTTGAAGCCATTGCTCTGTGTCCGAGTCTCTAGAGCAGAAGAAAACAAGACTTTCTTCATCATCCATATGACATCCCTTCAAATATTTAAACATAGCTACATGTTGCCTCTTAACCTTCACTCTTCCAGGCTAAACATACCCTGCTCCCCCAGCTGTTCCTCATAGGGTATGGTCACCCTCTTGTGGTCACGTTCTAGCTTATGAGTATCCTTCCTGAACTGTGGTGCCCAAAACTAGACAGTATTCTAGGTGGTGTCTGACCAAAACAGAATAGAGTGGTGCTATCACTTCCCTTGACCTAGGCACTATACTTCTGTTGATGCAGCCCAGAATTGCATTTGCTGCTTCAGCTGACACATCACACTGCTGATTCATGTTCAGCTTGCGGTCTACTAAGACTCCTAGATTCTTTTTACATGTACTGTGGTCAAGCATGGTGTCACCCATCTCATGTCTGTGCATTTCATTTTTTTCTGCCCAGGTGTAATACCTTAAATTTCTACCTGCTGAAATTCATTTTGTTCATTTCAGCCCAGCTCTCTAATCTGTTAATATCATTTTGAATTCTGATCCTATCCTCCAGGGCACAGGTGTCAAACACAAGGCCCGCAGGCCAAATCTGGCCCACCAGGCCATTTCATGTGGCCCTTGCACCTTTGCTGCAGCAGTGGCACTCCCCTCACCTGGCGAGCCTGGGGGCAGAAAGAGGCACACTTTGGATATACTGACCAATTCTATGTTACTTTACAGAGGTACAGGGACCATAAACTATGATGAAATAGTCCCCAAATGTCCAAGACAAATAAAGTTTATGCAGAGGGAAGACAGTTTAAAAACCAGTAATAATTGAATGCAGAGGCAATTATTTAATATGATAAAAGAATAGATACATTTATATAGTCTTACAGATACGACTGGCCCTTTGAGGGCAGCCATAATGCTGATGCGGCCCAAGATGAAATTGAGTTTGACATCCCTGCTCTAGGGTGTTAGCTGTCCCTCCTGCTTTGGTGTCATCTGCAAATTTGATAAGAATGCTGCCTTTTCCCTCATCCAAATAATTGATAAAGATGTCAGAAAGCACCAGGCCCTAGACAGAATCCTGTAGTACCCCAGTAGTCACTTCTATCCAGGATGAAGAGGAGCCATTAATGAGCACCTTTTGGGTTTGATTGGTCAACCAGTTACAAATCCACCTAACAGTAGCATTATTTAGCCCACATTTTACTAGCTTGTTTGCACAAGTATCATAGGGGACCTTGTCAGAGGCCTTACTGAAGTCAAGGTATGGTATGTCTGCAACATTCCTTTCATCTACCTAGCCAGTAACTCTGTCAAAAAAGAAGATGAGATTACTCTGGCATTGCTTATTTTTGAAAAGCTCGTGTTGACTTGTAATGATCTCAGCTTTCCTTTCTGAGGGCTTATTGACTATCTTTTTAATGATCTGCTTTAAAATCTTTCCCAGTATTGATGTCAGACTGAGTGGGCAGTAATTGTTTAGGCCCTCTTTTTTCCCCTTTTTGAAAATGAGAAGAATATTTGTCCTCCAGTCTGCTGGGACTCCTCTCTTTTTCCAGGAATTCTCAAAAGATTATTGCCAGTGGTTCTGAGATTACTTTTGCCATTCCTTTTAATACCTTTGGATGTAGTTCATCTGGTCCTGGAGGCTTGAATTCATTTAGAGTACCCAGGCATTCCTATACTACTTCTTTACCTATGCTGTGAAGCATTTCCCCCACTACATCATCTGTTCCATTTTCCCCAGACAGAGCGTTGTTTTCCTTTTGGGAGAAGACCAAGGCAAAGAAGGTGTTCAGGAGTTCTGCCTTTTCTCTGTCCTCTGCTATTATTTCACCATCCTCTCCATGCAGAGTACTTACCATTTCCTTGTTCTTCCTTTTGCTGTGGACATAACCAAAAAAGCCCTTGTTATTGTTTCTAACCTCTAGCAAGCCTGAGCTCATTCTGCAGTTTAGCTTTTCTGACTTTCTTCCTATACTTGCTGACTATCTGTTTGAATTCCTCTTTGGAGGAATTTTTTCCCATTTCCCTTTTCCCTTTTCCCATTTCTTGTACATGTCTCTTTTAAGTCTTAGCTTTGTTGAAGTTCTTTAGACATCCATCCCAGATTCTTTAGACGCTTCCAATTTACCTTCTCATTGAAATTGTTTGAAATTGTGCCTTCAGTATCTTCCTTTTAAGAAAATCCCATCCAACGTGAACTCCTTTCTCTTTTAATATTCCTGACCATAGGGTCACATCCAGCATTACCCTAAGTTTACTGAAATCAGCTTTCCTAAAGTCTAGAATGCGTGCCTGACTATGCTTGGCTTCCCCTTTCTGCTGTGTAACAAACTCCGAGAGAATATGGTCACTCCCACCTAAGAATCTTGCACTTCCACCCTGTTAACCAGATCATCATTTCACAAGGTCGCCATTTTGCCATGAGACCTTAATGTACCTTAATATATCAATGTACCTTGAATGAATGCACAGCCTTTGTTATTACATGGTAGAAAAAGTCACTCTGCTAATACTCAGAGGATCTTTTTCTTTTCTCTCCCTATCCCGCCTCCCCCCAATCTCAAGACTGAGATTATTGTTGAAAAAAGAATCCGACTGGCCCAGCTTAGTGCAAATTCCCAAAATCACGATAACCTAGCTCTTTAGGAAGAACGTATGCAAAAAATATGTCACACATCCTTGTAGCAGTTCAGGCTTATTGACACCTATCTTCTTTTTGTGTGCAAAATACACAATAGGCTGAAGCTGGTTTAGCTGGTTTCTTCAGCTGCATAGCCTCTTTCCATCCATCTCAGTCAGTTTAATCTGTTCTGTGTTGGGATTCCAGGAGCGGAGGGAAGAAATTGCTACCATGGAATCAATCAATAATGGGAAATCTGTCTTTGAAGCCGTACTAGACATTGATGTAGCTTGGCAGACTCTGCAGTACTATGCTGGCCTAGCTTGTTCGATGGCAGGTGGGTGTACTGTAGGTTATTTTTTGCTTGTTTTTATAGTTCTGCTCTGTTGTAGATCTGTCATTTTCCCTAACTTGTCTCTGTGGTAGAGTACAGAAGTTTAAATCTGTGTAAATATCTCTTGGTCATGGGATGCACTCAGATAGGAAGTATTTTTTAGCTGAGATGTTACAAATTTTTTTGAAGTTTTTCTAAACCTTTTGTACAATAGTGTTTGGGGACGAATATGTCTGCTATGTGTAAAGGCCACTGCATAAGACAAATAGTATGCAGGTACAGATATACAGTGACCTGATTGTTCTTTATACCTGTTGCAACTGCAGTTTTGAGAGTATGCCCATTCTTCTTTCGAATCACTTATGTGCTGCAGAAAAAAACTTTGGCTTCCTGCAGTGAGCACTCCAACAGAAAGTTTCTTGTGCCATCCAGAAGTGCAGCTCTCTGCAAACTAATATATGCTATAACTGATTCCACTATAACTGCCCTGATAACATTCTGTGGAATCCTGAGATTTGTAGTTTAGGGAAGAGCATTTAGAATTCTTAGCCAAAGAGGTCTAGTTTCTCACCAAACTACAAACTCCAGGATTCCATAGGATGCAGCCATGGCATAGCGCAAAAGTTATGGAGTGTAAAAGCGCCCTCATCTCTCTCTGCTGCAATATACTGGAATAGGCAGTGAAAGCTGTGTGGAGTCAAGATTGTGCACAAAGGCTTGGCCTTGATTGGAGCAGCCCTGCTCTTCCTCCGTCAGAGTGCTGCTATATGCTGTGGTTTGTTGAATGAATGAAAGTTGCCTCTTGGGTTCTTATCAGTGTGGTACAGGCTGAAAACGCTCCTGGTGTTTGTAAAGGGCTATGAATTTCATGCTAGCAAGCTGACAGAATTTCATTCAGGCAAGTGAATGGGTTGGAGGTGCTTTCCAGCGTCCTCTAGCAATGCACTCAGTTTCTCTGCTGAGTGTAGAAGAGTAGTCTTTTCCTCCACAAACACCTTGGTAGTACACTGGAGTGGGGAATCACTCTGGCTTTCCCCATCAGTCTGCTAAGAAGAAAGCAAGTATTGGCCTCTTAGCCACCTTGTAATTGCTGTAGGTTTATTTACAAGTCTAATATTTTCTAATCATGTTTATTTTGCCTTCTTTTTGTGGTTTAGGTCAGCACATTCAGCTCCCTCAAGGATCCTTTGGCTATACCAGAAGAGAGCCTCTTGGAGTGTGTGTTGGGATAGGGGCTTGGAACTACCCTTTTCAGATTGCCTGCACCAAGTCAGCTCCTGCTTTAGCCTGTGGTAAAGGAGATTTTCTACTTGAGAAGTGGGGAGTCTTCCCAAAATGCAGGAGTAGCAGATTATTGTTGTATAGCTCTTAATGCCACCATTTTTTTTACTGAATATGTAAACAGTAGAGTAGGGAATGAAATTAATATTCTACTGCTATTATTTTGGAGGTAGAGAAAATTTAAAAGACAGATTAGGGAAGGAGGAAACACATTGGGGCTAGCAATAACTTGGTTATGTTTTTTGCCTTCTGGCTAGTTGAAAATGTGGCTAGGTGATGCCTCTTTTTGCCTTTGTTTATTGATAGCCTTTTCTGATCCTGTCTGGTTAAGCTGGATAGTGAATGTTTGTTTGTTTGTTTCTTTCTTTTTTTACTCTTGAAGCCCTCCTTCATTTCCTTTGTAAATTTAGCCACTTTAGGCAGAGGTTATGCACGTTCTCTCCTTTTCTGCTTATTGTTTTGTGTTCGGTCTCCTAGGTAATGCAATGGTTTTCAAGCCTTCTCCCTTCACCCCAGTGTCTGTTCTGATGCTGGCAGAAATCTACAATGAGGCTGGTGTTCCCAAGGGACTTTTCAACGTGGTTCAAGGTGGAGCTGCCACAGGCCAGTTTCTGATTCAGCACCCAAATGTGGCCAAGGTCTCTTTTACTGGGAGTGTGCCTACAGGCATCAAGGTACAAGATAGCCGTGTTGACGCTACTGAACATAAAAGTTTAGTGTTTGTGTGGCTCATTAAGATACTGGTTGCCACTGAGTACTATGTCTTTGACTTGTTGGTCCATTATAATTTTCTTTCTTTTTATTTTTATTCTAATCTTTGACAAAATTATCGAAAAAGCAAAAAAAAATCTAAAATAAATTAATAATATGTCATTCAACTTAATCACATCAACTCAATATCAGCAGGTCAAAATATACTAAATATCTGTCTGTTTTCTAATTATAAATGGTTCAAATGGGTTTTGTTGGTCTGTTATAGAGCACATATATGCTATGCTGAGGTAAATTCACAAGTGATTCTGTGCCCTTGAATTTTTGCCAGTTTGAGGGGATCTAGGGATTAGATCTTGTAAATGTATACCTATGCAAGTTGCTATATTCTGATCCTTGGGTGTTTTACTGCCATCTCTAGGTTTGTAGGATGTTAGGGGAAAGTTGTGTCCAAGCAAGATGAAGCAAGCTTGGTTTATTCATACAGAATAAATGCCTGTCCACGCTATGGCTGCACTCATTCCCTGAAGAAGCCCAGATTGCTTCATAGTAGTTTTGTAACTTGTGCTTGTATTCCAAGATCTTAGAAAGCAAGAAGAAATTGCACTCCTGAGTGCTAAGCTATCACCACACAAAATCTTTGTATTGTGCAATGCATGGAAAACAGGGACGTTATGTTTATGTGAAACTACTATATGTTTAGAAATGTCCAGCACACATTGTTTGAATCCTGACTAATGAATAAAACGTCAGTTTTGAAGGGAAACCACTAATGTGGAGTCCTGCTGAGATTGGCCCTTTACCTCTGGAGATTATCTGGAGGTTCTGTGGAGCTATGATAGATGTGATCTTCTTGCTAATTTCCTTTATCCCGTCTTTTGCTTCAATAGATTATGGAGCTGGCAGCTAAAGGAATCAAACCAGTTACTCTGGAGTTAGGGGGCAAGTCCCCCCTCATCATCTTCTCTGACTGTGTCTTGGAGAATGCTGTGAAAGGAGCCCTCATGGCCAATTTTCTTTCCCAGGGTGAGGTAGGCAGCTCCTGAGAGAGAAGGATGTCTTGACTTCTTTTCTGCTTAGTGCAAGGGTGGACAAAGCAGCCTTGGGCCATGTTCCCAACCTGCCCAAGCTGTTTTTGTAGACCTTGATCCCTTCATATTCCCTAGAGCACTGTTTTTTGGCATGATAAAAACCAGGGTGATGGTGGTGATGGCGATTTGCATCAACCACGGGAAGCTTTTAGGATCAGCGATTCATCTTTTTAATAGGTGGTTTCCTCCTCCTCCTCAACCACACAGGCATCGTATAACAATGCTGTGCCCATATTTCAAAACTAGATATGTATTCTGGCCACTTCCTGGAGTGGCGATGTAGAGTTTCTTTGGGGAGCTAAGGAGTCATGCAGTCCCTAGAGGATCTCTTGCACAAAAAATTGAACTGCCTCACTTGTCTACTGCAGCCTAGTTAAATGAAGTCATGTCTCAAAGTACCATTGAAAAGGATATTGTCAGTTATTTCATTCAGAAAAGAAAAATGTGTGGCCTTGTAGAAGTTGGACAAAACTCCCATGAGCTCCAGTTGATGGTTTAGGGTGAGGAGAAGTTTAGTCCATTAATGTCTGGAAGGCCAGCTGTTCCTGATTCATTCCTGATTTTGCTTTTCATTCTGCCTGGGAAGAGGGTTTTGGATTTGCAGTCTCAGGCCCTCTGCCCTGTTTTGCGCCATAGTCTGCTATATCAATAACAAATCTTCCCTATGTGGTGGCACCAGGAATACTTTTTAAAAGCAATTTTCTCGGCTCTTCAGTAAATCTTCCCCCTCCCCCACTGTGTCCTAGGGTTGGGAAAACAGGTCAGTCAGCTGTTGTTTTCTCAACTAGGATCCTGTTTCTCAGTGCACTTATAAGATGATTCTACAAAACTGCTTTTACCATATAACATGATTGCCATCTAAAACTTGGCACTACTTGGGCACTTTCTCAGATGTGACTGTCTGCCTCAGGTTTGCTGCAATGGTACTCGAGTGTTTGTGCAACGTGAAATCCTGAATGCATTCACCAAAGAAGTTGTGAAAGAGACCCAGAAAATCAAAGTTGGTGACCCTCTGCTGAAAGACACAAGGATGGGGGCACTTATCAACCGGCCCCACCTGGAAAAGGTGTTGAGCTTTGTTAAACAAGCGAAGGAGCAGGTGAGCGTACTGAGTTGAATCGGATAGTATGAGCAAGGCTGTTTGCAGCGGCCCTTCCAACACAAGTTAGAAAAATATCTTTGGTAGTAAAAGCAAAGGCTGTATGTGGCATAGTACAAAATTGTTTGGAAGGGAGCAGAGGTGAGCCAAAGCCTGCTTATCCACTTGTTGCTTGAAGGGTATTGCTACATAACCTGATTTCATCACAGGCTTTAGCAGTTACAGGTTCCTGATAAGAGAAAAGACGAAGTACTTCACCCGTCCAAATTTAGGGACTTTATACCTTGGCTGCATTCTTTTGTGGACACTATGCCGTATATTGCAGCTTTTGTTTGCTTAGAGTTGCTATTCTCAGGAGTGAATAATCTTGTGGATTACAAAAGAGTCCTGTGAAGGCCAGGCTAAAGTCAGTCAGCAAACTTGAGCTGTGTGCTGAGCCCAAATTGTAACCTACTCAGGAGTAAATATTAAAAACCAGAAGAGAACCAGTTGGGAATCCTGATTGTAAGATTTCTCAGTACATGAAATGGCATGTGTTGCCACACTGAAAGCAGGGAAGTGTTATTGTCTAGTGATACACTGCCAGGAACACATCTCCCCAAATACCTTGCTCAATGGAGCAACAGCCTTGGTGGCTCAAATTTTCTGTGGCATGCCATATCAACATACTCATTGCCATTCATATGGTACTCATGGCTTAGTGCTTATGGAGAGACCCTTCTGCTCATTCGTGATGTACTGCTATGGCCATTCTACCTTATTCTCTTGATTGCTTTTGCTGAATCTGTCCACTGGCACACTTTAGTTGATGATGGGCATGTGAACTGCATTGATATGGCTGTGCATGTCTACCTTCTGTTGTCTTGCATTTTGCAGGGTGCGGAGGTGCTGTGTGGAGGGGATGCGTATGTGCCAGATGATCCCAAGCTGGCTAATGGCTTTTTCATGTCTCCCTGTGTGTTAGGTATGGATACCTTACTGACGTCTGACTCTCAAACATGGTCAAGGCTTTTATTAATCTAGATTGGAGGGAGGGAATATTATGCCCACATTGGTATGAAGATTAGTGAAGAGTCAATGTCAATTTTAGTTGACAGAACTGGCCTTTGTATAATCTTTCCTGAGGTTGTGAAGACACTAAAAACAGAGTGATACACTCAGAAGAATCACTTTGCAGATTGCATTGTGTGTTTGAATGCTCCTTTATATAGAGAAGCTCCTCCTGCATAGGGCTAGATCCATTGTTTTGACATATGAAATTTTTCTGTGCAGAAAGCTTTCATATCTGGAAGCGTTAAGAGTATATAGATGGAAGATTAAATGTTTGGAGTGGACTCAGTGAAAGCAAGATCTCTCCTGATAGTATAATTTGGTTTCTTCTTCGTAGTCTCTCTGCCTCACTCAATGAGGAATCTTCGTGCATGCGCAGTAGCGTTTCGGAAAGTTCCAGAGCTGAGGAGCTTGGCAGGAACCTCTCCCCCATCCGGTACTGAGCATGCTCAGTCCCGTCAAGCTAACAGTCTCTCTTCAGTTTCTTTTCAGCCACCGACCTGTTAGCAGCTCAGAAGGCTTCCTCGCTGAGCAGTTTTTTGCTGTTTCATTGGTTTCTTCATTCCTTCAACTCAGTTTTCGGTTTTTAGGACAAAACACCTTATAAGAACTCTTCCCCCTTCTTATGTCGTCTTTGTTTAAATTGTGTGTGTCTTTCGGCTGCAAGGTTTCTCTTTCTGACGCCCAGCCTGAGTGCTTGTTCTGCCTTGGGAAGGGCCATAACGTTCGGGCCTGTTCCATCTGTAAGGACCTCATGTCCCAGACGCTGAAGAATAGGGCTTCTCGCTTGAAATCTTACTGTTGGGAGCAAGCCCTTCATCTCAAAGAGCAGGAGACTTCCAACACAGCCCTCTTCACCACTTCGGTGACATCGCGTCCCATCGCGAGGCCCCTCGCTGTCGAAGGCCTCCACCATGGCTTCCTTGTCGACATCGACGGTTACGACCAGTTCCTCGGTACCAACAACTTCGGTATCGATACCAGCGCTAACCTTGCCAGCCTTTCCACCGGTATCTTCTCTACCAAGGATTCTGTAGCTCTCCAAGATGCCTGCTGTCCGGTCTTCCAGCTCTGGAGATGCTTCCTCTAGCTCACAGCAGGCTTCAGTCTCACAACCTTGTAAGGTACCTACTTTGGTGGAGTGCAGGCGAGCTTCTTTGCACCATCCTTCTGTGTCTTCTAAGAAGAAGAAGCATCCCTCCCCTTCTCCTGCTACCCATCTGTCGGCTACTCGATCATCTTCTCTGGGTCCTTTACTGACACCTCCTCCAATGCAGGCCACGACGTCTACTGCAGAGGAGGAACCGGCTCTCACTCTTTCGGGATTCTCCTCAGTTCCCGGTGCTGTCTGTCCTGGTTGCTGTTGACCTCGCGTCCGACTTGGACCACCGCCCTTCACCACCGGCTTTTCTGCCTGTTACGTCAGGCCAATCCGGAGATGGATGCTCTCAGACTCCACTTCCTCTGGCCCTCTCTTCTGGTTGCCCCGAAATGGACAGTCTGCTCACTTTGGACGCTCCTCGGGCTCCTTCCCAAGACCGGCCTTGTCAGGATCAGACTTGTACACAGGATCAATAAACTTACATAGCAGATTTATTGAGAAGATGCAGAGCAGTGAACACAAACGTCAAAAGACAGAAGTGGCCAATATTCCCAAAGTCTCTAAGGTTAAACAGTTCAGTTTCCCATGAGAGATAAGCGAGTGCATATTTTCTCTACTGCAGGTGAGGATGACCGCCAGATCACCATAGCTACTATCTTTTCCTCTAGCAAATGTTTTGAGGACTGCTACTGAGGAATGTACAGCTGCTCTATCTGTACTACAAGGCCATTAGGAAAATCACTAACAGTAATACAATCTACACACTAAACCATAATCCCCTCATATGGAGGGCAATCCCGACAGGCCTCGAGTTAGTGTGGCTCGCTTTCTGGGACACAGTGAAAGGGGTAGATCACCACGTCGTCACGATTGTGGCTATCGTCTTACCCATGAGCCTTCACTTGCGAGAGTCGATTCGCCTTTCTCTTCGGCTTCTTATATAACTTGATACGGTCACAAGCATCTTTGGAGGGAGCATTCTAGCTCTTATCACTCGTATTCACCTGCCTGTCGCGACCGGTACCATCCTGACGTGTGTCGCTGATCTCTGTATCGCCCTCGGTGTTCACACTCCCCATTGTAATCTCCTCTGGGGTCCCACTACCAACGTTATCCTTGGTACTGCCATTCTAGATCCCATTCTTGGTCTCGATCGACCTATTACCGGCGTTCTCCATCTCGGCCTCATCGCCGATCCCATGACCGATAGCCTCACCATCGAGCTGTCTCACCACCTCCTCAGGTGACAGCGACGTTGTCCCAGCCTCCACCAGATACTCAACCTGCGTCCACTCTGCCAACTACCATGTCGGCCTCCCTACTGACGCAGTCCGTTGTGGCACTGATCCTGACCGTTCTACCCATTGCGTCGGCACCAGCCTCAGTACCAGTTTCAATACCGGCCTCAGTACCGACCCTGTCCGTCCTTACAGTCTCTGCTCCTGCTCCACAGGCTCTTCCTGCACCATTGGCTATCCGGACTCACCGCTCTCGATCACCTCAATCATCATCTGTTTCTTCTGGCTCTTGTGATTCCGATGGTGATTCAACTGATTCTACTCTTCAATCTCATACCTCCCCGCCTCTTGATTTTGGGGACCCAACTCCTGATTTGGCTCCAGAGGGTGTCAAGCAGTTTTCTGACATCCTTGTCAGAATGGCCAGTGCCTTAGGCCTTGATATCTCCGGTCCCGCTCCTACGGTACAGGACCCGGTGTTCCATTATGTGGACACTCGGCCTCTGTCGACAGCTCCGATTCTGTTTCTTCCCATCTTGCAGGAGGTACTGAAGCATCCTTGGGCCCAGCCGGCTTCCCTCCAGTTGATCCCTCACCGTCTGGAGCACCTTTACTGCACTCAGAAGAAAGACATTGACTTCCTCTTCAATCATCCAACTCCAAACTCAATCGTTGTGGTATCCTCCCAAACAAAAGGTGGCAAAAGGGCACACACAACTCCCCCTGATCACAAGGGTCATCATTTAGATATCTTCAGGCATCGGTTTTATTCGGCCTCTTCATTGATCGCCAGGATCTCCAACACTCAGGCTTGCCTGGTCGCCTATCAACGTAACATTTGGGATAGATTCTTCCCTCTCGCTTCCCACCTGCTGGATGACCACAGAGCCACTGCCATCCAATTTTATAACAAGTCTGTGGCTCTCTCTAACCAATAGATCCTGGCTTCCCGACACACTGTGGAGGGTGCAGCGCGCATGATGGTCAGTGCGATTGCACTTCGCTGATTCGCGTGGCTTCGGTCCTCTGGGTTGACCGAGGATAACAGAAAACGGATTGAGGACCTGCCCTTTGACAGCCAAGGACTCTTCCATGCTACTACAGATGATGCTACGGACTATCTTATGAAAGCTCATCTGACAGCTAAAAAGATGGGTCTCCACCCGGCAGCTCAACCTAGGAGACCATCTTCGTCTCGCTCCTCATGGAGACGCCCTTCCTACTCTTATAAATCGCATTCTCCTCATCGCACATCTCACCAATCTTCTCTGCCAACTTCCTCCCGCCGCTCCTTCAGGCACCGCCAACCATCATCAAAGAAATCTTCGACCACGAAGTCGTGTTTTTGACTTCCTTTGCAGGTCACCGCCTCTACCTTTCTTTCACCTTCTATGCCACCTGTCCAAAACCCCAGCACTGGCTCGCCACTTCAACATCTGGCGTGCCATCACTTCAGACTCGTGAGTGTTAACTATCGTCCGTCTTGGTTACGCCATTGAGTTTCAAAATACTCCTCCTCTCAGCGTCTTCTACTCCACTCCTGCCAGTCCTGCCCTTTTCAAGATCGAGACCCTCCTTCTCAAGGGAGCCATAGAGCAGCTGCCGCCCTCAACCAAATCCACCAGCTTGTTCACCCAGTATTTCACGGTACCCAGGTCGGATGGCATTCTCTGACCCATTCCAGGCCTCCGGGGGGTGAACTCTTTCATCTCCCCTCGGAAATTCAAGATGGTCACCCTGTTCTCTATCCTGCCCTTCCTCAGGTGTTGGGACTGGTTCGCGTCCATAGACCTACAAGACGCCTACTTCCACATCGCCGTTCACCCCGAGCACAGGAGATATCTCCAGTTTGCAGTCAACAGCGTCTGTTACCAGTACAAGGTCCTGCTGTTTGGCCTGTCTACTGCCCCCAGGGTCTTTACCAAGTGCCTAGCCCCTGTGGTGTCTTACCTCCGTATGAAACACGTCATGGTTTACCCCATCAGGACGACTGGCTGCTGGTGGTGCCCTGCAAACAGAAACTATATGAGGACATTCATCTTGCCCTCTCCCTTCTCTCAGATCTTGGCCTCAGGGTGAATCCCAAGAAGTCCCACTTGGAACCCTCACACACCCTAGATTTCATTGGGGCCACTCTGGACTCCACTTCCGCCGTGGCGTACCCACCAATGAAACTCGTAGGGACTTTGCGCCAAGCCGTGACTGCCGTCCTGTGCACTCTGTCCATTTCTGCTCACCAGATCCAACAGCTCCTCGGCTATATGGCAGCCACAACTGCAGTCACCTACCTGTCTCGCCTCCAGGCTTGCCCTCTTCCTCTGCCATTTCGACCCGCTTCTTGACGATCAGTGTCGGATTCTGCAGGTCCCTTGGCCAGTCAGGGATTCCCTCCGCTGGTGGCTGTCCCCACACCATCTACTGTCAGGAATGCCATTTGCCAAGCCTCATCTGTCACTTACCATCACCACCGATGCATCCCTCCTCAGTTGGGGAGCCCACTGCGGTCATTTCTTGGTACAAGGCCACTGGGCCGGCCTGAAAACTCATCGTCATATCAATGCATTGGAGCTCCTGGCAATCCTCAAGGCTCTTTGGGCCTTTCGGAACCTTGTTGTCAGATGGACTGTTCAGGTTTCTTGGACAATACGACAGCCATCTGCTACATGAATTGACAAGGAGGCACTCATTCCGCCACCTTGCTTCATTTGGCTCTACGCCTTTGGGACTGGTGCATCCTGTTGTGGGTACACCCCGTTGCAGTTCACTTAGCGGGACAGGACAATGTTGCAGTGGACACGCTGAGCAGAGACACAGCGCGCCACCACGAGTGGTCCCTCTCCAGTGCCGTTTTTCGACAGATAGTGTCCAGATGGGGCAGTCTAGCCATCAATCTCTTTGCAACTGACCAGAACAAGAAGTGTCCCGATTATTGTTCTAGAGCTGGCCTGGGCCCTGATTCTCTTGGGGATGCGTTCCAGTTTCCTTGGAATGGGGAATTCCTTTACATCTTCTCTTGGGTTGAGTGGTGGCCAAGATCTTTGTGGACAGGGCAAATGCCGTCCTCGTAGCCCCCTATTGGTCAAGGTAACATTGGTTCGGTCCTCTCCTCACCATTGCTCGGGACCGCAAGGTGCGACTTCAGTGCACACCAAACCTCCTCTCCCACTCAGACAGTCGCGTGCTTCACCCAGACCTTCCTCTACTCCACCTGCATGCGTGGAAGATATGGGCGAGCAGTTTCTCAAAGGCCTACAACACCTCTACCCACCTGTCTCCCCGCCTCTTCCTCCATGGTCACTATCACTTGTTCTCTCCCAGCTTATGCGCCATCCCTTTGAGCCCATGGCCATGTCGGATGACCACCTCCTTACTATGAAGATGGCATTCTTAATAGCTGTTAGGTCAGCTAGGCGGACAGGAGAACTGACCTCGTTACACTCTGATGAACCGTTCCTGGTGTTTCGTCGAGACAAGGTGGTCCTGCGTCCCGACCTTTCATTTCTTCCTAAAGTTGTCTCTGACTTCCATCTGAACCAGGATTTGATTCTACCTACCTTCTATCCTGACCTGGCTTTGTCTCCTCTCGAGCGTTCTCTTCACTCGCTCGACGTGCATCGCGCCCTTGCCTTTTACTTGCAACGGATTTCAACCTTCCGCCTTATTCCCCACCTTTTTGTCTGCTATCGTGGGCGCCAGAAAGGCCACAAGATATCCACTAAGCACTTTTCCAAGTGGGTTGTCCAAACAATTCACCTTGCCTACAAACTTGCTGGGCAACCACTGCAGGCTCCGCTTCGTGCCCATTCCGTGAGGCCTCTTCAGCGGCTCTTCTCAAGGGAGCTGACCTACGGGAGCTTTGTTGTGCGGCTACATGGTCACGACCGTTGACCTTCGTCCGCCACTACCACCTTGATTGCAGAGCCCAGCGTGATGCCTGTTTTGGTCGTGCGGTGCTGTCTTCTATCGTCTAGGACCTGACCCACCATCCAGTGGTAAGCTACTCAATCTCCCATTGTGTGAGGCACAGAGACCACAAAGAATAAGAACAGGTTGCTTACCTCTAACTGTGGTTCTTCAAGTGGTCATCTGTGCCCTCACACACACCCGCCCAGCCTCCCCTCTTCAGGTCCTTGCCTCTGTGGACTTTGAAACTGAGGAGAGACCGTTAGCTTGGTGGGACTGAGCATGCTCAGTACTGGATGGGGGAGGGGTTCCCGCTAAGCTGCTCGGCTCTGGAACTTTCTGAAACGCTACTGCGCATGCGCGAAGATTCCCCATTGTGTGAGGGCACAGATGACCACTCGAAGAACCACAGTTACAGGTAAGCAACCTGTTCTTGTAGGTGGCTCCATTATCATAATTTTCATAGACTAAGGTTGAAATCCTATGTACGTTTCATTTGGAAGCTAGTTCTGTCAGACAAACTAGGATTTGTTTCCCCAAAAACATGCATAAGCTTTTGTTACTTCAATGGTTCACTCCAATCCAAAGCAGTGATCAGACCTTTTGAGCAGATAATTCAGAAATCCCATCTCTCTGATGTGCCAGATAGCCATGGTTGGAGGGGGCTACCTGTGCATTCAGAATAGCTGGCTGCTTAAATATTGATTCCTCTGTTGCTCCCAGGAAACTGTAAGGACAACATGACATGTGTAAAAGAAGAGATTTTTGGGCCTGTCATGTCCCTGCTGCCCTTTGACACAGAAGAAGAAGTTCTGGAGAGGGCCAACAACACCCGTTTCGGTCTGGCAGCTGGAGTCTTTACCAGGTAAAACTGAGAAGAGGGGATAGGTTTTCAGGAAGAGTGGTGAGAGACTAGCAGGCAACAACTGGTGCCGTGTTCTGACATCTGTAGAAATAAATGAGCCTGGAAGCATTAAGTTAGCCCAGAGCATGATGGAGAACTGCTTGCTGCACAATTTGCTTCTGACTGATAGAGACTGGGTGCCATCCTTATCTAGTGACATCTCCACATTGTACAGGCGTGCTTGTCAGTGTTTGGCTTGTTCCACCATATCTCATAGGAAATTATGATGTTCAGGGAACACAGCAAGAATTCGGGGCTGGACAGGAGAGTATTTTGCTTAATGCCGTCATTCTCCTCCACAGGGATTTACAGCGGGCCCACAGAGTAGCTGCTGCTCTCCAGGCTGGGGTGTGTTACATCAATAATTACAACGTCAGCCCTGTGGAGCTTCCCTTTGGGGGATACAAGATGTCAGGTAACCCATTCAATGGCTGCTGCAGTATTTCTGTGATAATTGGCAAATAGACCTTGAAACATTAGGTTGTCAGTTAAGAGAGAAGTCTAGAGACCTAATGGGAAATTGCTCTTATACAAGAATGTTTAGTTCTTTTCTTTTAAAATAATTTTGGGTGTTGGTCAGAGATTTTTAATGCAAGTGGAATTTTTAATGGAAATAAGATAAATCTTCCTAGCAGACTTTACAACCAATTCTATTGAAACAGGTCAAGCTGTATTAAACTGTGTTCTGCCACCAGCAGAACAGACACTGTTCAAAGACTCGATTCCCTTCTCCATTACGCATGCTGCAGATAAATTCCAGAGGACTGTGGGGGATCCCTCATAACAGATTTTGAAGGCTGCAGGGAAGAAAGAGAAAGCAAACTGTGATTCCATAGGTAGATGTCTTCTTACACCACGTTAGATGTAGTCTTGTCTTTTTTTTTCTCCTGCTGAGGGGAGTGGGGTCTAGTCTACAAGGACCAGGACAGACTGACCGAGGTTCAGAGTTGTCTTATGGTATGTACAGATAGACATAAATTCAGCAGTGAGAGTTCTGTGGAAGTGCACTGACTGTGTTTTAATAATACAGTCTGCTCTCTACATCTGTGGGCTTCACTTTCATGTATTTGATTATTTGCAAGGTTGTCCAAGCCATGCCACCCCAGCTCTTTTCCAGGGGAACTTTCCCTCTTGGTGTCTCCAGTCAAGCCGTTCAGCCTTTTAAAAACCTGCCTCTGGTTTTCTTCTTTCTCTACCAGCTGCTGCCTGGCCAACTAAGGACAGCTCAGAGCCCAATTTCTCAGCAACACAATCCCGGTCCCTGTGCTTCACACACATCCAAGCAAGGAGATGGGCAAGAACAAGGACGTATAGGGCCACCATGCCAATCCACTCCCTTTCCCTCTCCTTTCTCTAAATTTGTTTGGACCCTGGGTACCCACTCTTCCCACTATGCCTTGGCCCCCTTCCCACAGACACACACACACATTTTGATCTCTGTGATTTTTTCCACCTTCGCAGGGGTCCTGTTCCCCTAACCCTAGCAAATGTGGAGGGCCAACTGTGAACATTCACGTCAACATACAGATGGTTAAATGTGGGGATGGAGATGTGAACTATGCACATGAACTTGAGCATCCACATGTAACCCACTGTTCATAAGCATCTGTTGAGGAGAGGTCTGTAACCATTTGGGGCTGAATGTAGTTGAAAGCAGAAACTGAGGAGGTTGGGTTGCTGCTTATGAGAGGTTTTTAAATATTTCAGCTGAACAGAGTTTAGAGCTCTCCTCAGACTGATATGTGTGCTCTTGTTCCTATCTGAAGTTTTTGCCTCAAACATGTTCCATAGAAACTCTGAAGAGGACTAATATTACCTACATAATTAAGCACAGATGATCATTCATCCTGTTGGTGGCAGCAAATAGCTGTGCACTTTACTGTTTTGATCACGCCATGATGTCACACTTCCATCTTTTTCCATTCCTTTCCCAAACTGGATTTTAAAAAGTCAGTTTAAAACAAGACATTGAGGCTGCAGTCCTGGGTAAACTGTCCTAAAGTAAGCACTTTTGAAGTCAGTAAGGCATAGTTCTGTCTAGACGTGCTAGATGGTGTTATGAATGAACTTTTAGTGGGTAAATGAGATTTGAAACAATAAACAAGGTGGGCAGCCTAGTTAAAGCATTGAGAGAAGGGACAAAATTGGACACTAAAATGATGTTTGATGTGGAAGTTAAATAATGTATCTGTGCTGACCCCACGGAAGAAAAAAGCTGTCCTGGTTTGTCTCTACATTTCTTTTAAGTGAACAAGTTCCTTCCCTTTTACCAATCACATGTTTTTGTCCTGTGCATTATATCAGTCAAATTTAAATAAGTTTCCATTGTAAATAGAAGGGCTAGAAATTTTGGAAGTGAACACAGTTATTTAAAAGTGAAATAGTTACACTGCCTTCAGTATTAGTTGCCACATGGTCCATTCTGTCATGTGAGCACTGCCATGCAAGCTTTCAGAGTCTTCTTGGAAAGAATCGTCATTGCAGACCTATTATAAGTATCTGTCTTTTGTAGGATTTGGCAGAGAGAATGGTGAAGCAGCAGTTGAATATTACACCCAACTGAAGACTGTCTGTGTGGAGATGGGCAACGTGGAATCAGTGTTTTAGTGATCGTGGTCCAGTTAGCAATCAAGCGAAGTGCTATATACTGTGGAAGTGACCTGGAGTGTGTGACAGTATTTCTGCCTGCCTCTTGCTTTGAATTCTGTTGTGTCATTCAGATCTCTTTTTTTGAATGAATCCATTGTGTAGAAAGGCAGAATACCTCAGTGGCTAGACAGCTTGCAGCCAGTCTTTCACAATTCCCAAAGTGAGTTTTTTCACCTTAAGAACTCTGGGAACACTGTTAACTGTTAACACTCCTGCATCCCTTTGGAGGCGGAAACTGCAAATGTTCCTGGTTGGTCCTTTCTCTGTTTCCACTGTCATCTTAACACTTTGCTGTCTTAGGCCAGTAACTGAATATCTGGCACAAAGATGATTGTATCTGTGCTGCCTTTTCTAGGTGAGAACTTCTGTGTGCATTTTTAAACAAAATAAAGTTGTTGAAATTATTACTTGTATAAAATTTTGCATGGTGAGTGTGAGCGTCCAGTGGAATTGATTGAGCACATACTGAAGCATAAACTGAGCCAAATATGTGAGATGGTTGGAAGACTCTTCAAAATACTCAGATTTTTCTTTTCAGGAAAAGAGATTCTATTTAAACATTGGAAAGAACTTCCTGACAGCGAGAGCAGTTGGACAGTGGAATATGCTGCCTCATGGAGTGGAGTGTCCTTCTTTGGATTTTTTTTTTAAATTTTGTTTTTTATATATAAAAAGAAAGCACAAGCTGGATGGCCATCTGATGGGAATGCTTTGATTGTGTATTCCTACATGGTAGGGGGTTGGACTTGATGGCCCTTGTGGTCTCTTCCCATTCTATAATTCTATGGAATTGCTTATTCACTCCTACAAAGCAAAACAAAATATTCATTTTGGACATGCCAAATACTCACATCCACCCTCTTCCCAGTAGTCCTCCCTGATTTTGCATGTTGTTCCTGATTATTCCTTTGTGTACTTTTTGGTATTTTGATTTCCCTTTTTTCCCCAGGGTGTCTGGACCTGTTTCAAAATTACTGCTGGCATACAATCACCCACCACTATCTATTTCCAGAAATGTTTCTAGGCCCTAGAGATAGCTGAATAAACTTAGCACCGGAGGTGGTTTTAAATAAAAATTATGAGAGGCAGAGAGCCAGGATGGTAGAGGCTTGAGCATTGGACTGGACATGACTGGACACCAGGGGCCTTTCCGCCCTACACGGTTAAAGTGCTATTATTCCACTTTAAACATCCTATGAAATCCTAGGGTTTGCAGTTTAGAGAGGGGCATTTAGAGTTCTCAGTAAACTACAAACCCCAGAATTCCACAGGATGTAGAAAGGGAATAATAGCATTATAACAGTGTAGTCCCAGGTTCAAATCTCTGCTTGGCCTTGAAGAACCCACTGGATGACCTTGGGAAAATCATAGGTTCTCAGCCTCAGAGGAATGCAAATGCAAACCCCCTTTGAACAAATCTTGCCAAAGAAAAACCCGTGATAGGATCACCAGGAGCTGGAAACCACTTGAAGCCACAAAACAAGAGCACCTGTTGGGTAATAACTTCACAGACCTCATGGTGTAGTTATATCTTCTTTGTCTCTGAGAGGTGAAATCTTCTGACAGCATAGATGAAGACTCTGTGAGATTTCCTTTTCTATAGCCAGAGCAAGTCCATGACAGACTGTGTCGCTCTCTTCAAAGGGAGCATTCACATTTCAGCAGGTGATGGTACTAAGGTTTAGAAGGCGGAGCCAAACCAAAATAGGAAAATGAAAATTTACCAGTTTGCCCCAGTGCACTAGCTGTCAGGCATGCAAAACGTTCCTGGGTTGCAAAGAAGAGTTCATATGTCAGACTTTTCAGGGCTGAAAGGCAGACCTCATTCTGGTGCAGAAGCTTCATGGGCTTTAAAGATCACACTGCTCTGAATCAGAGTGCAGTTAAGGGCGGATGAATCTCTGCAAGCCAAATAAGAAACCTCCAGCCAGAAAAGGCCCTTCACAGATCTTGGGCTTACTGCCTCGCCTAGCTTAAGGCAGTAAGTCCAAGGTCCTTGTTATATTGCCCTTGGAGTACTTTAAAATAAGGAGCTTAGCACCAACAGAGGAGGCAAGCAGTGGCACCCATGCCATGAGCTAACTCCAACTCCAGCTGTCTTGAGGCTAAACTTCCAGGATAGAGTAGTGAAAAGTAATTGTGTGCTTCCTGTCTGCAATGCTCAGCCTGGCTGTCAAAGGCTCGCAAACATGGTCTCAGCCATATCTCCTTAATAAACTTTAATTTGGCAGCTGCACAGCAAGAAATCCTTCCCTCAAGCCAGTGGGGTGAGGTGAAGGGTGGGGAGAAGAGAAAGATGTCAATCTGCAGTCAAATTCAGCATACTACCCATACCTCAGTGTATTAAAGGGCTTTCAGTTGCCTAGCCTGTCTCAGGCCCTGCAAAATCAAACTGAATGTAGGCATTTGATGTGTCCATTACTGGTTGGTGGGAAGAAGGTATATGTCACTGTTCTTGTCAAGCAGGAGAGAGAGAGAGAAGTGATGCTCCTCACAACTGTCAAAATTGCTAGTTTCTCCTTTAAGTGCTAGAGGTGGTGCAGAGAATATACAAGAGTGGAGTTAAACTCTTGAGAGCAAATTCAGTAATTAGGTAAGTTCACTCACATTTGATTCTTCTGCTAAGGCCCTGTTAAGAAGGAGAGCATGAGGTGGGCCTGCACAGACCACCAGTCTTGACTCCACCAGAGGCTTATATAAAACCTATATATTGCTCAAAAATGAGGACAAACAGGAAGCAGGATTCAGAGTGAATCCAAGGGAATGAAATGGATGAACCAGATTGAATCCAAGGGAATGAAATGGATGAAACCAACATTGCACTTAATGCATGGTTTGTAGTTCCCAGTCCAAAGACACAGCACCTTCATAACATACACAGAGCTGCCTCTGAATGCATAAAACTGCCTCGCAATAACTAAGCAATTCTAAGTTTTCCTATTCCAAAGGCATTAGTTATAGGCCATTTCTACACTTGACTGTTATAGTGCTATTATTCCACTTTCAACATCCTATGGAATCCTGAGGTCTCCAGTTAGACTGCAAACCTCAGGATTCCATGGGATGTGGAAAGTGGAATAATAGCACTGTAACAGTCTAGTGCAGAAATGGCCATAATCACATGTGCTGCTGAGATGATGGGAAAGAGAACCTCTCTGCTGGAGCAGTCCTGCAATGCTCTCCACTAGTTTCCATGGGTGCATATCAAAAAGCGTGAGGGAGGAGCCAAGCATCACTGTAACAGAAAGCTTCATGAGGATGAGAGCGGGAAGAATGCTGTCTGGAGTTTCTCTGTCTTCATAGTCCTCAGGGTATAACTGGTGGTGATTCAGATGTAGTCCACTCATTTTCTCAGATCCCCTAATAGAAACAATGCACACTTTGGGGAAAACTCTATTGCTAATTTGGTCTGTCTCTAAAGACTTTGGACTATTTCCATCAATCCTCACAGCAGTTTATCCAGCTCCTCTTAAAATATTGTGACAAGCTTATGGTGATTGCCTTCAGTTCCCAGATCCTCAGTGTCAGCATAAAAATATCTCTACTTACTATGCCCTGTTTTGGTAAACAGAGAAATCAAAAGTATTAATGGAATGTACTATGCCCGGGGTGAGTCTTTGAAACACTAGTATCTAATCTTTCATATTAGACAGATGTTAATATTTATTCTGTTTCTCAGTCTCTCATTTATTCTTATTGTCCATCTGACTTCAGCAGAGAAGGCAGTCTGATGATTTTATGAACCAAAAATGAGGAAACTGAGGGGAAAGAGTCACATCTTTTAAAGGTGGCCACCTGACTCTAAACATGTAGTCCAGAACAGACCAGGCACAAATCAGTCCTGGTTGTTGTCCAAGCAACTATCGAAAGAAGGTTCCATCGTGTTCCATGACAATTGCAGCTTCCTAAATCCTAAGACAAACAGCCATGTTGCCTGCCTGCCCTTTGTCATAAATGGGCTCAGCCAGTCACAGGCAGATTAGAACACTTGCCCCATTTAATCTGCTAACTATGGCTTCTCTCACTGCAACAACAGGAGAAATAGAGTATTTTATTGCAAATTGCCTTGAGCTTGGGCCAAGACATTGTTTCTGTCCAGTGGCCATAAAGGAATGTTCACTTTGGCAAAACAGATGAATAACGCCTTTCTTGGTAATAGCTTAAAATCATGAAATAGGGCTGAATTTCAATCCAGGAGTAAATTTTGCCAAGGAGCATGTTACTTCCTCAGTTCTGAGAACTGTATTTGTAATGTGTGTGTGTGTGTGTGTGTGTACCTTGAAGTCACCTGTTAACTTATTGTGACCCCATGTATTTCACAGAGTTTTCTTAGGCAAGGAATATTTGAGATTATCAGTTCCTTCCTCTGAAATACAGCCTACAGCACCTGGTATTCATTGGTGATCTTCCATCCAAGTACTAACCAGGGCTGGCTCTGCTTAGCTTCCAAGATCAAACAGGACCTGGTGCCTTTGGGCATTTAGGCCCTCTAAGAGCTGTGTGTAGCGGCTAGGGTTTTGTGTATATGAGGCCCAAAACAGCCTTTTCAACTGAAAATAAATTCTTTCAGCTAGCAGATATATTCATTTTTCCTGAAGTTAATAGGGATAAGTGATGAAAAAAAGCAGAAAAGAAACTCAAGTATGTATGTTAGAGTCACATATGAAAAAAATCCCCAAAAATGTCAGCTGTGAAATTGGAAGTGCAAGTCATATCACAGTCATAGATCTACTAGGCTGCTTCAGGCAATTCATGATTTCTAGCCTCAATCTGGGGAAAAAAAAGATTATTGGTCAGCCTTCTAGGTTTGTGTTACTGGGACAATGTATGGGAAGCACATTTCATGCACCCTAGAAATGCTCAGTATTACTGTGGCCATTTCCGCACTACACTCTTATAGCGCGATTATTCCACTTTCAACATCCTATGGAATCCTGGGGTTTGCAGTTTAGGGAGGGGCCAGGCGGCCCCTCCCTAAACTGCAACCCCAGGATTCCATACGATGTTGAAAGTAGAATAGTAGCGCTATAACAATCTAGTGCAGAAATGGCCCTAGAGTGGCTAAACAAGTGACCAATTTTGTCTCGCTATCCATACTTTTTCTGCTTCTTCTGTATCCAGAGGTTTCTGGCCTTCAGAATGTCTAGAGCAGGCCAAGTATATTATTGGATAGCACCTGGCTTGATCCTGCAGTCAAGACAATACAGTGCTTTAGGGTCACAAAATGAATAAAGTATTCACCATATTTGGTGAAAAATTATTTTTAATTCTCTGTACAATATGAAATAGTTGCATCAAGTCACTTTTCTTGATCTCATGGGTGGTTTTTTTTTGTTTTTTTGTTTGTTTTTGGTCCCTTCTGTCTTGGTCTATGCAGCTGTTGCAAAGGTTGCCAGCTTCCTGTTTGATTTGTTTCACATTATCTGTGAGTTTCTTTCCACACCCAATGCAGCAGATTTAATTTGGGTCTGATGACTAAATGTTTATAGCAACCAGAATTTCCACAAAACCTCTCAAATAATGACATATCAAGAGCTTCCTGTCCATGTGCTCTCTCTCTGCCCCTCCCTCTCTCTCTCTCTCTCTCAGGTTCTTAAGTTGCAAACAGTTTGTTTTGTTTCTCTGGCAATACTTTGCCACATCCTTCTGTGAACTGGAGAGCAGATGTTCACAGCATGCAACAGTCTTGCATCCTGTTGGCCATGGCCTTTCTTTTAATTATCAATACTATGTAAGGTTTCCGGACATCTCTCTACTGGTGCTTTCATGCTACTGAAGCAATTGTGGTCTGAAGACACTTCCAGCGCTGAAGACTATGGGGATGTGCTTCTGATTAACATGCATCGGATTGCTCTATAATGAACTGCTTTTAATCTTCTTAAGCAACAAATGTGCACATTACCCAAAAACTAAAAGACAGTTCTCAGATTAGAAGCTTTTACTTACTGTTAGAAATATTGTTCATGTTTTATTTTTTAACTTGTACTACAGAGCACTTTACAGCAAAAATATCCAAAAAACCAAAAAAGTGTGTTGTTAACTTGTTAAGCATTGGTTAAAATTGCCTTCCAATTAAAAGTGTTCTCGATTAATTTAGCAGTTACCAGTTGAACTACCACTTGATTATAGCTCTAACTTTTAAATTATCTGCAATTAACCTCAATACAGGCTGTGCAATGGAGCTTATTTCATTCTGTTTTTGAGGCAGATTGTTTCTTTTGTGGATCTCTTAAGGTGCCCTGCTCTCTCTTTGATCCATTTAAGTCCACCATATTTTTGTTTTTGCAATCTTAGGTTTTGCAATCTTATGTCCAGTTCTTTGGAGTTCTCTCTACTGCTTTTTCACCAGCTAGAGGAGTGGCATTAATTACATTGATCTTAAGCATAGTCTCAAAGCGGCACACAGAATCAGTCTGGCTGAAAGAGTGACTGAACAGTTGAGTGGTTTAAAGAGGAAGTTGCAGAATGACAGAGTTGTGGTTTTTTAAGATGCAAAAGATTGGGGAGAGTTAAACAGAAAATATAGCAACTCCTGAATATATCAGTAGCAGAAAACGGTCAAAGTAGAACTATCAGATAATGAAGTTATAACAAGAGTAGTGACAAAAGATGACACATTTGCAAAGAAAGAAATCCTTCACACAGGAAAATACGTTGGAAAGATAGCCACATAGCTTGAGAGTACACATCATACCCATCCACTCTTCAGAAACTTACTGAGTTCTTTAGTCAGTTCCAAGACACTTTCATCCAGAAGCAAAATCTGTTCGTTTTTCCATTTCCATTATCTAAGCCACAGGGATACTGTCCCTTCTATCATATCCAATGGCACTGTTCTACTGGCAGAATAGACTTCACTAACAGATTGAATTTGTCCTCCATCCTGCTGCCCCCTGCACACACCCCAAAGGAGCAAAGGGGGTGGGGCTGGGTGATCTGAAGCAATTCTGCATGGCAAGAAGGAAATTCCCACTGAGCTTCAAAAATGTGCTTGGGTAATGTTGGATATATCCCTCTGAGTTCATGACTGAATAAGCAACACATAACATTGCCTTACCCTAACTTAATGATGCAACATACAATTATCAATTGGCTGGTACTCTGTAGGAATAAGATTTTCCTGTGCTTCTCAGAACTTTTCAACTAATTAACAGAGAGCCCAGACATACTCCCTATTGACAGGAAGACTCAAGTTAAAAGTAGGAGGAGCTGTCTTTTAATTGCATATGCTGTGTCCTGCATACTTCACTATGTCCTGCTTACTTTTTTTTCCTCACTCACTGAAGCACTGCTCCACATTTTTTCATTTATTGTAGAGATGAGAAACAGAACAGAACTGAGCCTTCTGTTGTGGTGCTCACACTGAGAAACACTCCTCCTTTGAAGGATCTGTTTGGCACCTTCCCTCTAAATTTTCACTACCAACTGAAAATGTTTTTTATTTCAAATAGCATTTGAAATTGATGATCATGTCTTTTTCTTAGTCTTTCCTGAATCTAAGTGTATATACATTTGTTTATCAATTTGCTATAGTCTCTTATGTAACCTTGAGTACTCAGTTTCTGAATGGAAAACTACCTCACAAATCTATGAACATAATAAAATGTTCTAAAGAGAGAAAAAGCCTTGATTCTGTCCTGTTTGCATCAGGTCAAACCATGTGGGAGATTCTTGATAAGATCACCCAGTGTTCATGTTTTCCTTAAAAGCAGTCATAGGGGATTCTAAAGTGAATGGAAGCAGTGAGGTGGAGTGGTACCATCTACCACAAGATTTCTCTGAGTAGACCCACAGCAGGAAAAAAAAAACCTAAATAAAAGAAACATACAAAAAATTGTGTAGCAGAAAGAGCAACAATTCCAAGACAGCAGTTTAGATTAGAAAACCTGTTAGAGGTACTTTCAAATTAGAGTCAGTTGCTATTATATAGAGATAGTTGCTTTCAGTAAAATTAAAATATCATTAAACTCCATCATTGGTCTCTTCTATCATGCGTGCTTTGATTTTTGGAGCTGATGGCCTTGCTGGGTTCACAGAGCCATGAAAGGTTGTCCTCTGTTCCATCCATTTTTCTGATCTTGGAAAGCTCCCCATTCCTCAAGCGTGTGAATCAGGTTTGCTCGATCAACAATAGTCTAAACTGCACTGTGCATTTCTTAACTACGCATATTTGTATTTTAGTTTGAAAACTGTCCACTTCGGGTTTGTTTTATTATCTTAAACAACCCATATAATAAAGGAAATCATTTGGTCTGCCAGGAAAATACACACGTGTTTAGCAAACAAGAGAAGACACATTGCCTCTCGCTTTTGGTCACAATTTAGTTAGCTTCGGTACATAGCCAGTATGAGTGCAATAGCACCCTACCACTTGTGAATATACAATTTATGCACTTGCAGTATAACATGTAGCCTGCCCCCTTTAATAAAGCTAAGTAAAATGTGATGAATAGCAAGGCTCTGTAGAACTGAGTCTAAATCTAAGCAAATGTTCTTGCAAGAGCAAGTATGTATGTCTCTATGCATGCATGCATTTGTGCGTTTATAAAGCCATCCTCAAAACAGGTTATCCTTGCAGCTCATGAACAAATACATTGCAGGACAGCATAAAACAACTAAAACAAACACATTGAAAACACAGATTTTAAACAGAGAAAGTGACAATAGAAGGCATAGATTATTTTAAATGCCGTAGTAAATGAGACGGTCTTCAATGAGAATGAGAAGCAACAGAAAAACTATAAAGATGACACCAGGCAAGTCTTTCTGAAGGTTATTTCATATATAGCTTCCATTACTGAAGTGGCCCTGAGAGCAAGGCTTCGGGGACCTTGTCAAAAGCCTTACTGAAATCAAAATATATTACATTTACAGCATTCCCTTCATCCACCAAGTTTGTTAACTCTATCAAAAAAAAGAGAACATATTAGTCTGGCATGACTTGTTTTTGAGAAACCCTTGTTGACTTTTAGTGATCAAGACATTCCTAAGTGCTTACAGACTGACTATTTAATGATCTGCTCTAGGATCTTTCCTAGTATTGATATCAGGCTGACTGGGCAATAATCGTTTGGGTGCTCTTTTTTTGCTTTTTGAAGACAAGGACAACATTTGCCCTCCTCCAGTCTCCTGGGACTTCTCTTGATCTCTAGGAATTCTCAAGAATTATTGCCAATAGTTCTGAAATTGCTTCTGCCAGTTCTTTTAATACCCTTGGATATAGTTCATCTGGCCCTGATGACTTGAATTCAATTAGAGTAGCCAGGTATTCCTGTACTACCTCTTTACCTCTTCTGTGCTGCATTTCCCCCATTACATCATCTGTTCCATTTTCTCCAGGTTGAACACTGTTTATGTTTTCAGAGAAGACCAAAGCAAAGAAGACATTGAGTAGTTCTGCCTTTTCTCTGTCCCATTACCACTTTTCCATCTTCTCCTTGCAGCGGCCCTACTGTCCCCCTGTATTTCCTTTTGCTACAGACATAACCAAAAAAGCGCTTTTTATCATTTTTAACCTCTCTAGCAAGTCCAAAATAGCTGCTCTCCTTGTTGCTTCTTCTACCTTCTGGACAATGGAATTGTTCGCAAGGCAAGTTAGGAATTTGTTGGACCTGATATTCTTGGTGGAATTTGCCTTCCAACAAATATCAGGATAGTTGAAATCTTCCATTACTACTATCTCTCTTTTTTTCTGAATGTGTGGTCATTTGTTTTAAGTAGGCCTCATCTAAGTCCTCAGTCTGATTTGGGGGTATGTAGTAGACCCCAAAACTACATCCTTCTTTTTTCTCTCCCCCTTAATTTTTACTCAGATGCTCTCAACCTGGCTTCCAGGATTTGATTCATGGATCTCTGCACAAGTATAAACATCCTTAATATATAATCTACTCCTCCTCCCTCCCTGTTTGGTCTATTTCTCTGAAATAGATGGTACCACTCTATTACTACATTCCAATCACGAGTCCCATCCCACAAGGTTTCAGTGAGGCCTATTATGTCATATCTGTTTTGCTGTATTAAAGCTCAAGTTCATCTTGTTTATTTCCCATGCTCTGTGCATTAGTGTATAGACATCTAAGGCCATGGGTCATTCCCACTAACTGCTTACTTAAGGTTTTTCTCCTCCTACAGTCAGGCTCTTGTACTATTCATTCAGTTCCCTCAATAACATTCAGATTATTATCTCTAGCACCTGGTGAACTCTTGCCCTCAAGAATACTGTCACTCTACCCCACATAACTCAGTTTAAAGCTCTCCTGATCAGGTTGGTGAGCCTCAAATATTTTACATACTATAAATAAATAAAACTGTGGGGGGAGAGAGAAAGAGAGTGAATGAAAGTGATCTTTCACAAACTTTGAAGCCTATGTTTCTCTAGATGTTCACAGACTCAAAGATGTTCACAGACTCCTATCAGGCTAACCAGCATGGCCAGTGGTTGGCAATTTGGAGAGTTGCAGTCCAACGATATCTATTAGCCTATTGCTTGCCCATCCTCTCATTGAGGACTTTGTAATAAAAAAGCAACTGAGTTGATACCTCAACTGAGTTATGTGCTCTGCATTGGGATAGAGCTTTTTTGTTCATTATCACCATCTCTATGGAAGTCTCACTGAGTGCAGCACCTAGTATTCATTCAACTATGGATTCCTAAAGGAGTCCCCAGAGATTCCCTTGGAGAGATTCTATGACAACACTTCTCAAAGCGCTTCAGTAAACACGTACACATTCTTTGTACAAAACTTTTAAACACAAGCTTTTATTACTGTGGCAGAATCACTGTAATGGAGCCAAGGGTCTACAAGCGAGTTTAGCTTTTCTGGCTGGAACTCCTTTCCAGGAAGCTTCCAGTGCTATTATTAGCAAACATTTCCTGATTTTCACCCCATAATATTTCTCCACTGACCCAGAACAAGCAATCTTCCAGCATTTAGAATTACATCTTTTCAGAAAGACTTTATAATATGCTAGCTTACTACAAGATGGGGAAAGCACATTTTGGCTACACTGCTTTTAAAGCTGCCAGGTTCCACAGCAAACCACATCTGTCCAGCCCTAAAGAGGAAAAGAGAACACTGTGAGGAAAACAAACAAATAAACCAGGTGACCCCCCCCCCAAAAAAAATCTCACATCACATCTCTCTAATAATGGCAATCGTTATCTAAAAAAGACGGGCCAATCACCTGAGCTTCATTTGAATGTGTGACTTTCAGCACCTCCACGGCCAAACCCTGAAAGAAAAGCAAAGTCAGGGAAAATAGCCAGACACTCTTACCCTTCCTTGAAGACAGAATAAAACGCAGGCTGTTGTCTTCTGCAATAGAATCAGTGCAGTGAAATCTAAACAGCCTGTTAAAATAGTGCTGCATCTTAAGTCTGGTGGTGATCTTGGAAGCTAAGCAGGGTCAGTCCTAATTAGTACTTGGATGGGAAACCACCAAAGAATACCAGAAGGAAAGTCCAGTGCCAGAACTTCATTAGTTTCACTTTTAAGATAATCAAATTGGTATAAAAAACAAAAGGAAGAACTCATAGTGTTTTTCATCATAAACTGTGTAGCATGACTTTACAGATCTGACAAGAAGTATTATTTATTCTAATTATTTTAATTAAATTTTATTATTATTTATTTTAATTGCCCTTGCCTTACATTAAGTTGTAAACAGGAAAAAAAAGGCAGCAGCAAGCCTGATCCCAACATAAATAAATTGTATGTCTGTATTTGAGGGATTTTATACTCTTTTGAAGTGGCATATGGTTGTAGGAAAATCTGAATTTCCTAAGTTACTGTCCAACTTAGGGTGAAAAACCAGACAGCATACTTCGAGAGAAACCTCAAACTAAGCCATAATTTGTTACAGCTCAAAGAGATTTAGAGGGGAACTGCCACTGTGCATGCAATCATGCAGTTACAGAATCCTAAGAGAATCAAGTGCCTCCCAGTACCCAGCATCCCACTCCCTCCCTGCTGGAATCCTACCTTTAGGTCCAAACAATGCAGCATAGCAGGGATGGTTACAATATGGCTTCCCATCATGCTGTGGAAACAATACAAACATCTCAGAGGAAGCACCAGCAACAGGATATCTGATTGGTTCTATTCAGTGTTCTTGAGATTATTGCCCTATGAAGATGGAGGAAGACACACACTCTAAAAAGGTAGGGAAGCCCTGCTCTTTGGAAATGCAAACGGACCAGCTTTTTACTCTGAGCAACAGAGCTGACTGTTGCCCCCACAGCTTCTGTTATGCGAATTCCCTCCAGAGCTGCTGTTCTCCCTCTTCCAGCTCTTCCACACAGGACAAAATTTGCTCATGTGCCCATGAACATGACAGCCTTTGTGGCCAAAAATATGCTACAGAAAAACACTTTCCATGTTCTCCTTTCCCTGCCATGGATGTGTATGTTGCTTTCCAATGAGGAAATATTTAAATTATCAGAGAAGACAAAATCATTTATAAATTAGATATGCAGTAAATGCTAAGAAAAACTGCAGAAAAAAAAAGACTTTCCGTTAGAAAAATACAGATAATTCTTATAAATAAATATCATTAATGACATCAAAAGTCATATTCTTAAAAAGTAACTGGTATTTCACCCATGAGACACATGGATCAAGTGAACAGTAAAAATCAGGAGATGGTTGATGAAGTCCCAATACATAACCATTCTGCAAGAATCTTCATGTTTGTCTGGTCCATCATAACAAAAACGAGCCTTGCTTCACTTTGCAGCTAACAGACTTATTTTACCATGACCTTTGAAGGACTGGACTACTCATATAATCCATGAAAGCTTATGCTAGAATAAAACTGTTAGTTTTAAAGGTGCCCCAAGGTTCCTTCTTGTTATCCTGCAGGGCCATCTTTGTGAGCAGCAGAGTTGGATGTCACAAAGGAACATGAAACAACATTCAATCCATTTTAGAAAGACTTGAGCTTGCAGCAGATCATTCAGGGAGCAACTGGTCAGAGAAAGCCAGCCGGGTGGAATGCAGTGACACTCTGCAAACTCTCCTCCCCAGGAGAAACTTCCAGCTAGAGCTAAGTACAACGAACAGCCATCTTGGGCCCTTACCTCTGCATGGCCACCAGAAGTCAGGGTCTTGCCACATTTTTCACACTTCAAGCATGGTCGATGCCAGTCTTTCCCCAGGGAGGTGACTTTTTCAGCTACCATGAGAGGGACACAAATTAGCAACACTTCTGGAAAAAAACAACTCAGAGAAAAATATCCCTGCCCCCAACCCATCCTGTTAATGCTCTCAGTTACTAGCCAAGCCTTGAGTGGATGGACAGACAAGCACTTTCTCTCCGGCAATGCTCCTATATTGGCAACATTTTGGAGTTTGCTGTGACATACTTATTCAAGTGTATATCGAGCAGCTGCCTGAAGTCACTTGGACACATCTGACACTGAAAATCAGTGAAACAATTCTTAAACACCACTATGATTTGAAACTCTATCTTCTTCTGTATATAGTCCTGGGCATATTTACAGTCACAGAGAACTTCAATGCAAGTACAGAGGGCGTGATTTTGATGAGTTTGTCCAAGATGTTACAGATCTCAAATATTTACTAAGGGAGAGATGTGAGAATTTTTTTTCACAGCAGTAACTTTAATGTATTCGCTGTATTTGGAGTGAACATCAGAATGCATTAAAAAGGTTGTTCCAGCACAATGCGCAATCACAGACATACTCTTGCCACTTTGTACCCAATGTGTGATCATCCAGGAGGTTCCTTTTCTGTGGCGGAAGCCTTGCTACTGCAGAGACTGCTGAGAAAGCTAAGAGAACAGCCTTCCTACCCTTGCCCCTATTTGTTTGCAAATGCACGAAGCTCCAAATAACTGTAAGGGCAAAACGAGAAAAAACACAAGGACCTAAGTAAATAAACAAACAATCCCTAAAACATATCAGAAGAAGCCTTGTTTGTGTCCTACAATTTAAAAAGAAAAGAAATGGTGGCTTATCTGCTTTTAAAAATGTAATTATAGACTGAAAAGATCAATAGACTAGCACAAGTACAGAAGACTGTTCTGCTGTGTGTTACTGTTTCACAAATTATATCTAAGACTGTGTTCAATACTGAAGAAACAAATAGACAAGTTGTTTACTTAGCAAGCCAAGTGTGTGGAAGAAGGCTGGTGAGCTACATCCAAGGTGGTTCCAAAGATGAAGAGCAGCCCTATACCACTGTACTCCCTCTTCATGCATCTATATGATATACATACAAGTGATTGCACTAGTATACTCCAATGCACTTTCATAGACCTTTGTGAGCTGAACACACAAAGGTGCTCCTGCTATGCAGTTCAGACTCACTGCTCACCTCTGGGGCTACCTAAGGATCTCAGCATAATCTTAGTACCATGCATCTCGCCATGGCATGATGGGCAGTTGACATCACCCCCCATGGTAAGGATGTTGAACTGACTACTCCAAACACTTGATCATGAGAAGTTGTAAGTACTAGTGCATATAAGTATGCAGTTTCCCAACTGCGGCACAGCTGTGTAATCTCTTCCTCTGAAGGCTACTTCACATACACATAAATGCAAAATGCTACCTTGCTGGACAGTTTTAAATTATCCACAGGGATAAAACTATGAGGTTTAACTTACTGAATGTCTTCCATTACACTACACCAAAGCTTTTGCCTATGGAAAAAAAAATCCTTCTTTACAGTGGCACTAGACAACTTTAGCTCTTGTGTGGGCAAGTTTTTAAAAATAAATAGCTGGTCCTATACTGGACTATAGTACAGAGGGAGGGGGTTTTAAACCTTTGCTCAGCTATGTTCCCAATAAGATTCTCTCACCTCAATTCACAACAGAAAGAAGCAAATGTAAATATTGTCCTTACCTGAATAGGAATCTAATTTACTTTCTCATTTCTCACTGTTAGAATTTATCTTTCTAGTTCATTTGATTTTCAATACTTTGTTGAGACAATACTTGTACTGCATTTGCTGCTTGAGTTTGCCTGCTCTACACCTTAAGCAAATAGCTAAGAAGAAGCTGAAACCAACATCCTGTAAGGACAAAAGGTAACATTAGCAACTCGTGGCTTTAAGCCAGTCCTTTCTGCAGAACACTTCCCTCATTACTTTCCCACAAGTAATGGATATTAGTGCCAAAGGCTGTCATGTTAACCATTCGTGTTCAGCAGGACCTACCACATGTGAAAAGAAAATGAACATGAGGTAGTGGTAAAGTTTTTTGAACACAGCAATGAAAGGAAGTATACCTGTCTGATAGCCAGAGCATCTCAGGAGGGAATTGGGTGTGGGTACTCTGCAGTGAAGGAAATCTAACATACTCAGGGCTCAGCCATAGAAAGAACTATCTCAAATCAAACCACGTTGTATCACCTAGTTATATTTCCACATTCCATCCTTCCAGGAGCACTGAATCACGCACATCATCTTACAGTTGCATATAATGTATGTGCACAGAACTTTATCATCTCCCTCAGACAGAAACAAGCATCATTTCTGCATGTGTTTGTTTCCCTCCCTCCTCCACACACACACTTCACAATCTCTTTTCCGTCTGAAAGACTGGAACATTTATTAGGGTCCTTTAATTTCTACTACAGTTTTGTTTAAGTTCCCTACATTTCTGGATTCCTGATTTGTTTTTTTAACTGAGGATAGTATGACACCTATGAAGACATCCTTGGTTATTAGGGTGCCTGTCCATCTCTTCTGCTGCCAGCAGAAATTTAAGATCTTTGGGACTGTAATTCTACAGAAAGCAAGTTACTTGGTGTAATTCTTTCAGCTTCAAGAGGACAAAAACTTAATACACGTGCTCTCTCGTTCTCTCTTCCTTAGAAGGCGACCTGCGCCATTAGCTCACTGTTTAGAAAAACTGTTAATTCTAAAGCTGTTTAGCTCCAGCAAGTCTTATAATATCTAGACCCTTAACTGTAGATGGCACATAAGAAAATATGTGCAAACTTAGGGAAACAACAGTGTCAAACGTCCTCATGCATGACTTACAGTTAGCCTCAATTTTCTCATCATGATAACGGGCAGTGATCACCAAATCCTGTTTCCCATGGATGAGCTATGTTCTTGGACAGCAAATAGGAAAACTGTATGTCAGTCACAGTAACTAAGAAGGTTTTGCACGTTGCCAAAACAGAGGTAGCGAAATTGGCCTCCTAATAATTGTCATAAAATACTGTGCTTTTTCTTTTTTGTTTTGGTAATACAAAGCCAAATGGTTACTAAAAATAAGAGCTAATACTGGATTAATACTGTCTACCAAGAGAAAGAAAGCAGAACATCAAACTATCAAGCTGTTTCTTCGGCTTTCATATCCCACTGATTTGATTGATCTTAAAGGAAGAACTGTTGCTCTTAGTAGCCACCCAAAACTAGTCTACAACCAACAAAAACACCTATTTCTCTTGTGTTAGTGATGTATTTGCTACACAACATGAAGCCACTTGCTGGCTGCTGATGCCTCCTGATCTAGATGCTCATATGTCCTTTAAAATCCTCCTGTTTGTTATTCAAGTAAGCCTCCAATCATGGTTTCCCCTGCGGCTGAAGGATTCAGAACACAGATAATTGCCTTATACTGATCAAACCACCTGTTCACCCGCTCAGCAGCAACTCTTCAGCGTCTCAGGTAGGGCACTTTCCCTGTTCCTTCCTGTGCAGAAGATTGCCTGTATCCACCGCCCCTGCATATATCTGAGGGACTTTTTTGGTGGCTCTGTCAGCACTTTCAATCTCAACAAGTTTTACTTCCCAAGCCAGGTCTGCCCGGGTCCCTCACCCATCTCCAAGTGAAGGACTTGTCAAGCATGTATAGGAATAGAGTCCTCCACTATTTGGAGCAATTTCTCTTGGTACTAAAAATGCTTGAGGTGCAGTAGAAGATAATCTTGGAAAAGAACTCCTGTAGAAAAGCTGCTTCAGGAATGAAGAACCGTGGAGGGCTTGTTCCACACTGACACCTCCTCATCTCCAGCATTTTTCTCTCTCTACCCACAGGTTTTTAAGTAAGTGTTTGTGCACTCCGCTGAAACAATGCACAGGCTGCAAGAAAGTTGATTTCAGTCAGATATCCTAGCCTATTTCCACACTGCACTGTTGTAGTGCTATTATTCCCCTTTCAACATCCTATGGAATCCTGGGGTTTGCAGTTTAGGGAGGGGCCCTTAGAATTCTCAGCCAGAGAGCTCTTGGGCCTCAGTCAATGACAAACCCCAGAATTTCACAGGATGTTGAAAGCGGAATAATAGCACTATAACTGTGTGCTATGGAAATGGCCCTAGAGCTGTGAAGGAATGACGCTGAGGTGTTGCTTCTTCCAAAAACTTCCAGTCTGCTGAGCTTAAGAGTGGTCATTGCACTAAGACAAGCAATAAAGGCGAGAAAACTTCGACGAATCAAATCCCCCGCCTTTTCAACGGCTTTTTAAATAGAAACCCCCCATCAGCACAAAAAGGGAGGAACTGGGATAATAAGGCAGCCCCTTTCAGAGAATTTTCCCCAAGTGAAGTTACATCCGCACGAGACTGTTATAGCGCTCTGATTCCACTTGCAACATCCTATGGAATCCTGGGGTTTGCCGTTCCGGGAAGGGTCGGCCGGCGCCTCCCGAAACTGCAAACCCCAGGATTCCATAGGATGTTGCCAGCGGAATCACTGCGCTGTAACAGTCTCGTGCGGCAATGGGGTTTCCATGCGCCGGATCGTCTCACCAAGAAGCAGGATTCGGGCACGTCGTGCCACCCGGCCACCCGTCCTCGGCGACAGGCAACGGGCCACGCCCGGGGGACCATCGCAGGCGCCGCAGAGCCACGTGGCGCCCTGGCCGCGAACGAGGGCGGGGGCGGAGGTCTCCCTCGGGAGGTCCTGCATCAGGTCCGGGATGCTCATCTGGCGAGCCCAAAGGCTAGCTCAGGGGTGCAGTCCGGTCCCCCTTCTCCTTGGTCCACTCCTCTCCCCCCCCCCCACCTGTAGGACCAACACCATCTCCTAGTCCGGATCCCCGATGTGCGTCCCAGAGCCGGACCCAGGCGGCAGCCCTCCGTGCCCACCTCCTCCCTCTCCCTCTCTCTCTCTCTCTCCGTGCCGGGACCACCACCCTTACCAAAGTAAACTTCCTTCTGGCACCGTGGGCACTTGGGCATGGCGCAGCCGTCGTCGACCGACCGTCCGGAATGGAGAGAAGCAGCTCCGCCGCCGTTATATGAGAGGCTGCCGGCAAGAAGTGGCTGGCTGGCTGGCTGGCTGCCTCCGGCCACGCCTCGTTTCGACGGCGGGGCGGGAAGGTCGGGGCCGCGCCCTCGGAGCTCCGGCGGCCGGAGGGCGGGTCGCGCGCAATTGCTTTCGCCCTGCCGCCGTCGGCGGCGGCCCGCCTGGAGTTCGGGGGAGGGCAACCTGCTGCCAGCCTCCGTTTATTTCCCGACTTACTGTTTTGTTAGTTAAGTTGGTACACCGCCTTTCCAGCGGAGAGCTCAGGGCGTCCTGGGTAGTCCTCCTGTTTCCTGCTTCAACCTCAAAACAACCCAGGGATGTAAATCTGGCAGCCTGAGAAGACTAAGGCCATTTCCGCACCCAACTGTTATAGCGCTACGATTCGACTTTCAACATCCTGTGGAATCCTGGGATTTGCAGTTTTGGGAGGGGCCGGTGGCCTCTCCTGAAAGTCCAAACCCCAGGATTCCATAGGATGTTGAAAGTGGAATCATAGGGCTGTAGCAGGCTAGTGCAGAAATGGCCATAGTGCTATTTTTCCACTTTCAACATCCCATGGAATCCTGGGGATTGCCCTTCAAAGGCCTCTCCCTAAACTGCAAACCCCAAGATTCCATAGGAGGTTGAAAGTGGAATAATAGCACTATAAAAGTGGAGTGTGGAAATGGCCTTTGTTCCACTCCAAAATGATAAGCACCACACCACGCTGGGTGTCAGAACCCAAAATGCTCAACGGTGCCCAATGGAAAGGAAGCTGAGGTGCCCCGGATTAAGATTAAGGTCAAACAAAGTTCCATGCTCGCTGTCTCCACCCCAGCTGCCTTGTCAATGCTGCAGGCCCTGGAGTGCTGGGCTTGGTTGTTTTCCCCTTTCCCTTCCTAAAGAGCATCTGCTCCCACTGCTTTGCTTTCCTATTCACTGAAACACAGCTGAATTTCCTCTTTTCTTTACTTCTCCTTAGCTGCCGCCTTTCCATCTGATGGGCCTTTTCCTCACCCCCTTTTCTTCCTCTCTTCTTTTTCCTTCCGCAGCCGACTTCCTCACTTCTTACTGCTGCCGGCCTGCCTGCCTGGCCCCCCCCCCTTAAAGGATGCAAGGAGTAGGGAGAGAGGGAGGTGAGGTGATAAGTGACAGTAATGATGGGCCCAGTTTCTCCCATCTCAGACAATGAGAGAGCCCATGCCATGGATGAGTCAAGTGTGAGCCTCAGGCTCACTGTAAAGGCCATTTTGTAGCCCCCAGGGATTCTTGTGTTCCCACCCTGGTTGGAATGACTTTTTTGGTCATCCAGTGAAAAAAAAATTAGTGACTTCCTCTTCTAGGATAAAGCAGAGAGGGCAGTTGTTCTTCTTCTGTGCCTTCAAGGGATTTCTGACTTAAAGGGACCCTAAGGTGAACTTGCCACAGGGTTTTCTTGGCAAGATTTGTTCAGGGAGGGCTTTGCCTTTGCATTCCTCTGAGGCTGAGAGAATGTAACTTGCCAGGATCACCCAGTGGGTTTCCATGCTTAAGGGAGATTTGAACCCTGGTCTCCCAGAGACCTAGTCCAGTGCTCAAACCACTATACTGTGCTGGCTGTTGGAGGGTTGGAGGGCAATAGGAGGATTTAAACAGCAAAATGGGGATATGACCTAAAGCTACCCCTCAAAGGCTTGCAGGGATTATATAGGGACATTTGGGGCAAAAATATGGACCCACATACTTTGGGGATGTGGAAGCAGCAGAGGGTGTTGGTAATGCCTCTCCCCTTATCCAGGAGGTTGGCACACTTTCCCACCTCTGGTAGATAAATAAATGACTCTGAGAGCAAATCAAGCCTGATCATTCCCTTGAAGCCAAGATGATTAAGCTGTGGCATGACTCACTAAAAAAAGACAATAATGCTTGGTAAGGTACAAAGCAGTAGAAAAAGAGGAAGACCACATTACAGATGGCTAGACTTAAGGAAGCCGTGGCCCTGAGTCTGCAAGACCTGAGCAGGGTGGCTGATGACAGGCTAACTTGGAGATCTCTCATTCATAGGATTGCCAGAAGTCGAAGTCGATTACCTGATGGCAGGTAACAAGTATTCTGAAACAAGATATTTTTTTCTTTCCCTCCCTTTCCTGCATGACCCCCGCATATGATAGAAACCGTCTTCAATGTTCTCATTTCTGTGGTCAAGAGCTAAGAAAACGTGTCGATAGCTACCCAACCTCTCTTTTGTTGTTGTTGTTGTCGTTGTTGTTGTTGTGTGCCTTCAACTCATTATTGACATGGCAACCCTAAGGTGAACCTATCCTGGGGTTTTCTGGGGCTAGGAATATGTGATGCACCCAAAATCACCCAGTAGGTTTCCATGGCCAAGCAGGGAATTGCACCCTGCTCTCCAAGGTCATAATCCAACACTGAAGGAGCTATACCACACTGACTCTTTTACAACAATCTGAATATACTTAATACTTAGCAGTTAGCTGCCAGACAAGGTAAATCCAGAAGAAAATAGAGACATGGATAAGGATGGCCTTATCACTTTGGGTATTGACAAATTGGCCCTGATAATATCTTTTAAAAGATAATATGTACTATCTTTTTTCTGGAATGTTAACAGACTGAATTCATTGATTAAGAGGGGAAAATGTTCCATTATCTAAAGAAACTGAACTTGGATGTCCGCTGTCTTCAAGAGACACACATAAAAAGAAAAGGCTTAAAAGTTTTGACAGCACCAAAGCTGGGAGAAGTGTGTATATCAACTGCATCAGTCAAAAGAAGAGGAGTGGCTATGTATGTAAAACATCCCCTAAGCTAATTTTTAGTAACAACAAAGGTTGATTTATCGGCAACAAATTGGTTATTGACAGGAAAACACTGCTCTTGGTTTGGAATTTATGTTTCATGTAATGAAAATAAGATATTTTATGAAGACGTAAAGAAAACTATTGAAAAATACCATTACAAAATTTTTTGTAATATTAGGCAACTTCAGTGATGTGTGGAACCTAACCTAGACAAAGTGTACAAGTCCCACTGAAGAAATCACAAGGAAGACTCCCAAAAGAATTGCTCCAACCAACTGAAGAATTACACTTGGTTGACACTTGGAGGTTCAAGCAACCTAATACAAAGGACTTAACTTTTTATTCAAATAAATGAAGATTATAAAATCTTCACATCAATATTGGCTAATTGACTAAAAAAGATTTTTCCTGAATATATTCACGGAGATCAGAGTGGCTTTTTCCCCAGACAACAAATGAGAAATAATATAAGAACAGTACTTAATGTACTAGAATATTATGAATTCCATAATGGAAGAAAGGTGCATTGATCTTCCTCAATGTGGAGAAGGCCTTCAACAGTGTCAACTGGGGATCCCTTTAAAAAGTGCTTGAGTACATGAACTTTGGAGAGAACTTCCAAAGCTGGATAAAAGTCATTTATCACGAACAAAGAGTTCGATTAGTTATTAATGATGATTTGACAGGGAATATTCAAATTGAGAAAGGAACTAGACAAAGATGTCTTTTATTGCCACTGTTGTTTATCCTGCTTTTAGAAGTCCTTTCTGGGAATATTAAAAAAACAAGAATTTATAGGAGGAATAAAGATTGGTAAAGATGAATATAAAATCAAGATGTTTGCAGATGCTGTAGTTCTATTGCTAGAAGACCCAATCTCCCAAATTGATAAATTAAGTGGAATCCTAAGCAAATTTGGTCAATTAGCTGGTTTTAAGATTAACAAATCTAAAACAAAGACTCTTACGAAGAACTCTAAATCTCAGGAAAAAGATTTGTTTGGAAAAAAGCCAAGGATCCAATGTGTACATAAAATCAAATATCTAGGAATTGAACATACAGATGATAATAACCATCTGTTCCAAAATAACCACTTAAAAACTTGGAAACAGATACAAAAAAAGCTAGAAACTTAGAAAATGATGGGCAGAATGTCAACCATTAAAATGAGCATTCTCCCTAAAATTTTATTTTTATTTCAAATTATTCTGGTGGTGGTTCCCAAAACATGGTTTGGAGAATGTAAAAAGGACTTATGCAAATTTATATGGTGGTGGTGGGGAGAATGAAATATAAATTGATGACAGACATCAGAAGTAGAAACGGATTTGCTGCACCTGATATAAGTTTATACTATGATGTGGCTTGTCTTGTTTCGCTGAAGCCATGGATCTTGTTAGATGATTGGAAACTTTTATTGTTAGAAGGTCATGACCTACACTTCAGTTGGCATGTCTTCTTATGGCATGACAAGGCCAAAGTACAGAAATTGTTTTCCAGTCATATAATACGGAAATTATTCAGAATTTGCGAGAGACATAAATTGTTATTATGTCCTAAATTGCCGTCTTGGACTTCACCTATAGAGGCACTTTCCATAATGAGATTACAGAGATATGGGGAATGGACTACTTAAAAAGATTTATTAAAACAAATTGGAGATTCTCTTAAAATGAAAGAGAAACAGTTATGGGAAGAAGGAATCCAAATTCCTGTGCTTACAAATTAAAGAAAGATGTTTAAAAGATATGATATCCAGGTAGAGCTAAGAAGAACTGAATTTGAGGACCATCTTTAAAAAGAGATTTGCTTACCAGGATGTATAGGATGTTGCTTAAGTCTAACTTAGCAGATGAGGCATTCAAAGACTGCATGATAGAATGGCCCAAGGATTTAGGTCATAATATTCTTATGGAAGATTGGGAAATAATGTGGAGATGCAATGTTACGTATACAAGATAACTTGCAAGAAAATTCATTGAAAATGATGTACAGGTGGTACCTTTCACCTGATAGAATTGCCAGAATGTACAGGAATACTAAAAATCAATGATGGAAGTGTGATAAGTATGATAAAAAAAGAAGTGTGATAAAGAAATAGCCACCTTCTTCCAAATGTGGTGGGGATGGGACAGAGTTAAAAAATTCTGATTTATGACATACGGCAAATTACAGAAAATCTTGAAGATTAAAATTGATTTAACACCTGAATTTTTCCTATTGGGTATTCTAAACTCTGATGAAAAGGTGGATGGTGAGATTGCAAGATTGGCATGGCACATGATTATGGCAGCCAGAATAGTTCTTGCCAGACATTGGAGAATGGCTACCGTCCCCAGTGAGGAAGAATAGTTGGAAAAACTAATGGAGATTGCAGAGATGGACAAATTAATTTATATATTAGAAAACAAAGCTAAGAGTAAATTTTGTAACGTCTGAGAATTGTTCAAGGAGCTCCTCCAAATTAAAAATGGAGAATGTAAGTAGATTTAATTGTTGATCCTATTTGAAACTAATGGATCTAATTCCCTAATGAGATGAGGATTAATGAATTAACAAAATAAGGAACATTTTATGTTCTCTATATTATACATATTTATGCATAATGATATAAAGAGATGTACAATTTTCTCGGATGTCCATATTTTGGGTGTAGAGAGGGGGAAAATGTGTGTTTCTTTTTAAGAAATAATGTTTGTGGCAGATGTGGTTCTAATAAAAGGGAATGAAACATTATTATTATTGCTATTATTACTATTCTAAAAATACAAAAAATAAATTATTATAAATAATAATTATAAATTCAAGATTAATTCGATAACTCCCAATTCAACAGGTGTTAATATTGTTATAATTACAACTGATGCATATATTTTTCTCTAAATTTTCTTTCCTAATTTCCCTTTTTAACTGTGGAAAGGAATTTTTTTTCCAGTTAAGTATGGCTGAAACCTCATCATCAGGGAAGTCTTCTTTTTCCCTTTTTTAAAGTGGATTTGTGTGTTTATAGTTGTGTATGTATTATTATGTATTATGGTTGTTCACGATTTTTGTTTATTTGTTTGTTCTTCTTGTTGGTAATTGGTATATAGTGATCTGTTTTGTTCCAACTTGTGTTGTGTAGACTCTTTTTGATAGGTTTTTGTTGTGTATGTGTGTATACACACACACACACACACACGTGTGTGTGTGTATGTATGTATATATATTATTGAAAAAAATTAAAGAGAAAGAATACAGCAAAAACGGTTACAAATAAAGATAGTCATTGACTATCTGACTATCTTTACATGACAAGTTATAAACATATATGGATATAATATAAATATAAAACATTAATATACAATAATGTACATTTAAGAATTATTTTTCAATATTCTGTGTATTATAAAATGGAGTCTACATCATAATCTATTTGGATAAGACTTATACTAATTTAATATACTATAACTTATAGTGATTTCTGTACAATCTCATCACTTTTAATGTCCTTTACATTTGATTTAACGCTTAAAGAGCTTCCAATTTATAATCATCTAACATATGAGTGCACTTCCTACTTCCCTTTGCTAGGTTTATATCTGCAATATTTGTGGTTCCTGTATTGTACTCTCTTCTTCTTCTTCTTCTTCTCCTCCTCCTCCTCCTCCTCCTCCTCCTCATCATCATTATTGTTTTACTATATCAATTATCTACCTTTTATATGATTTTTCTTCTTTCTCTAAAACAGATTACTGAAATAGATAGAGAATTACAAAGGATATTCAGAGATGAGCTGATTCCATATTACTTTTCATGATTTTATCTATTTGCAATAAACACTATTGACATTATTCAGCTGCTTAATATCTTATTATTTAAATATTGTTTAAATACAGTATTTTCTCCCCCTTGGAGAGAAAAGCGGGATAGAAATAAAGATAATAATAGTAATAGTAATAATAATATACATGTACATATATTAATTATATTCTCCGTCATCTAACCATTATAACATTTCCAATTTTTTTCTCCATATATTTCATTTAAAAAATAATAAAAAAATATTTTAAAAAAATTAAAAATACTTTAAAAAATACTTTGCAGTTAATTAAACTGAAGAATTCTACCAAAGTAGAACTGCGGTCTGATCTCCACTGCACAGCTGTGCTCTGCACTGAGCCTACATCTCTATGTACCGGGAGCAAAATCAGTATCAAGAAGCATTACTAGCAGGCATGATTTAGTGGTAGGTAACCAAAATACCCCTTGTGCAACAGAGCAATAGGGAATACTGGTAGCATTAAATGAATGGATGTGCTTAAATGAAGAAAAACATAAAACAAAGTGATACTGTGCAGTTAGGGAGATACAGTCTTCTCTCCACATTCACAGGTTTGACCTTCACAAATTTGCTTATTTGTAAGGCACACATGTACCTTGCCCCCGTTCTCCTCCTCCCCTTCCCTTGCCTTTTGCCTGGCCACACGTGCCTTCCTCTTCCACACCGGGGCTACAGGCAACGGAATGCCATGCACAGAGAAGGAAGACGCACATGTGCATTCCCCCCTTCCTTTGTCTTTTGCCTGGTTATGGAGAAGGAAGACAGGTGCTCCCAGGCAAAAGGCAAGGGAAGGCGGGGAGGCACATGCATGCCTTCCTTCTCTGCGCATAGTGCTCCCCTCTCCTATTCCTTTGTCTTTTGCCCAGGTGCAGAGAAGAAAGGCCAGCGTGCCCAGGCAAAAGGCAAGGGAATGCGAGGGGGAGAAAGGGGGAAGGCACATGCATGCCTCACAAACAATCAAATTTGTGAAGGTCAACCCCACGAATTCGGCAGGAGGATTGTAACACATTTTAAAATTCCCCTGCGACAACAAATTCATTTTTGGAGCTAAAAAACAGTTGATGAACTAATTTTTAACATTCTATGCCCTCTGTGTATGATTGCCATAGATTATTGAAACACACTGCTTGTATGTTAGCTTTCTACTGAGGAGCTCATGCCTTAAATCCTCTGGTGCATTTAGTGCAAAATTCCCTTCCAAAATTAATCACTTTCTGCAAGACATCTGCATGACTCCAGCATCCACCCATTGTCATCAAATGCTTTCTCCTTAGATTTTGTGTCTTTTTTCATACTGTGGGAAGCATGGTCATTGTTCTCTTTGTTTTGACATGGAGTGGAAGAATAGCACAATCTCTGCAGACATAAACGGCTTTGGCACCTTTCTTCAATCTTTTTAAGGGGGTGTGGTTCCAATTCGCGCATCTTGTGGCCCACATCCTGGGCGAGTCACTGTATGGCCACTCAGCAATTCCTATCATATAAGTCAGTCATTTTAACCATTCATTGACTCATTTATTCTTTTACACCAACCTTTTAATTAGCTCTCCAATGCTCAGGGCTATTTATTTTTTAAAATCTAGTGATTTGTGTGATCGTACATAACTTAAATAACACTATAGTGTTAATTTTTTTAAAATAATAATTGATATGCTGAGGGGTTGCACCTCCAAACTGTTTGATAGGTGGCAAAGACACACCTCAAGGGTGATTAGCAGGAATTCTCTTTTGGTCTTCATTCTCCATTTTTGGGGTGTAGCTCTCTTTCCCTCTCAGTATGAATCAGTGGAAACAGCAATATTCCTTTTGTCTTGCATGGAGATATGCAATCTCTGGAAATGCCAACTGAGTGGCAAAGATTAGATTAATATAACCTTTGAAGCTTTGAGGCTTTTGCTAGATTACGAACCTTTTCTCCCCAAGTAGTTTTCAGGGGTATAGCCGTCTCTTGCCTTTTGCAACCCATTGAAGACATTTCTGAACACTTCTGGTTCAAATGCAAATATTAAATCCTTTTTTTTTTTTTTTTTTGATTCTGTGGGCATTAATCAGGCAATCATGGTGCGCTGAATATACACTTTGGCACTAATAAAATAATTGCATGTATATATTTTTAAAGGAATCTCTTGGAATTTTTCAAATGACCACTCCAGTTAATTGGAACTTCCTCATCTCCACCCACCAAGGTTATATCATGACCTGGGGCAGAATATCAAAAGATGTAAACACAGACAGACAAATATCAATAGTGTGGAAGACTGATTGTGCTTCTGCTTGAAGCTTACATAAAAAAAAACAATGATTGGTATTGCTAATTGTTGCCCAGCTGGAAGGGGCCTTCACCTGTAGCTGGATCACATGATTTTCTGGGATTGGTTGCTGACATGTACTGATTCCCTTTATCTTCTGCTATACTGGAAACACAGCACGTCTCCTGTGTCCCTTTCCCCTCATATTTGGTTGGATAAGCTATAAGCTTTTTGTAACTAACCTGGCTGGACATGCAGAAATTGTACAGTTTTTATGCAATGTAGCAACATTATTATATCAGTGAATTGGCCTTCTTATTAATATTCAAGAAACTATCTGTAATTACATAAAATTCAAGGTATTTCTAGTTTCTTTGGGAATGGCCTTTTCTTTGTTGCCCAATATATCAAAAGTTTTTGCCAATCTGGCTTTCAGACCATAACCTATGTCAAAGAATGTGTACAGTCCAAGAAGCTTGATGGAGAAATTTGATAGAATGATTGTGTTATCAACAATCATTCCTGTCATGATTGGCCACTGTGCTTATGGGGATCAGAATACTGTTGGGATTTTGTGCATAGTGGCTGTATTTTTTACATGCAAGTAGTTCCCTACTCATCTGCAGTGCAGTAAGGCAAACCAGAATGTGACCAGAATGTGTTCACCCCCTCCATGCACACACAGTCCAGAACAACTACCAGAAAGACCTGGAATGGATATAAGAATGTCACCTGGAATGTTTCCATCACTAAAGAAAGACTTTTGTACAGAATTGAAATTCAAAATTATTTGGCTCAAAGTTTACATTGCCCTGCCTCTCCGATGATGTCTGTCTATCTGTCTATCTATTTTCTTCGTATCTGGCAAGATAACATGTCATATAGGTTCCAGTCCATTAAAGGTTATACCATAATGAATGGTCTCAGAAGTCTCCTTGGTGTTTTTGCAAAAACTTCTTAAAGTACACAGCAAAACACAGGTTTTTGATCATATAAATCACTGGTGTGTTTATTATTCAAATGATTTTTCAAATGATAACACTCTAGGCTAACAAGAAGAGCCTATCTATTCTCCAGTTTGCAATATATGAACATCTTAAAATGAGAATGTGACTAGCAGAATATATTGTAAACTATTGGCATAATTGCTGCCATGCTAAAAAAAAATCTGCTTATTCAAGAACCTGCTGATCTGCTAGGCCCATAGGACTCTGTGCCATCGTCAAATTAAAAAAAAAATCTTTCCTGAGAGAGGGCACACCTTGTTGGTAATAAATAACTTGAGGCATAAGAATGTTGCTCACATTTCACAGCTGAATTGATTTATTGCAGTAGCAAAGTCAAGGTTTACTGAATTTGTTGTTGAAGAAAGGTGAAGGTCCTGCCTTCAGCCTTTCTGTTTCATGCAGTACAAACTGGATTTAAGTACCATTTTAGTTAATACAAAAAAAATTAGCTCCCCATATTTATCAACAAAAAAATTTAGCTCCCTATATTTACACAGCATATCAAACTGTCTTCTTCCAGTAATGTTAACAAGATTTCTCATGTTGTACTATTTTTCTTTTCACTTATGGAAAAGTTGTGGCCAGTTAGCTGTGAAAATATGAAGACCTATTCTGCGGCAGCCGAAGGGAGCATAAATATTCAATTCTGTAATGGTCTCTTTAAAAGAGCTTCTTCATTGCCAGCCTTCCAGTCAATAGTCTGAAATACTTTATTTGCTTCCATCACTTTTGCTATCAGGACCCGATCCATCCCTCTCTCTCTCCTACACACACTGTGACATTAATCCAAAGATCAGGTTGCTCACATCCATCATGACTGAGATGTTACAATTAGTGCCATTCCTGTAGTGGGCATGTTCAGAACATCCTCTGATCTGGTTATCTTGGATGAGTTTCAGTTATTGGGGCCTGTGGATGTGGACATGATGCATCTTTAATTTCTTGACTCCAATATCTTAACAATCACTACTAGCTCAGCTCCCATATGTGCGTTGTGCAGTTAGGAAGTTTGGTGGAGGCCATTTCCACACTAGCCTGTTATAGTGCTATTACTCCACTTTCAATATCCTATGGAATCCTGGGGTTTAGGGAGTTGCAGTTTAGGGAGGGGCCTATAACAGTCTAGTGCAGAAATGGCCTTAGTTTGCATCATTTTACATTTAAGTTACACTGAACAGCAATCAGCTTTTTTTTTTTTTTTTTTTTGCTTTGTTTTTTATTTCCTCACAGGCAGTGAAGCTTGGAGAGCAGTTTTTGGAGCTCTCCTCAGTCTACCTGGATTTTCACCATACTGAACAATTTGTTGTTATCCACAAACTAATGGTGAATATGGGAACCTTACTGGTGGGTGATATTGTAACGGTAGCACATGGTGAAACTGGAGCTATCCTGTACTCTGGTGTTGTTGGTGTATTAGCTCCTGTTTCTAATACTGTTGTTTCCCCTGCTGTCTTGTTGCTGGACATGCAAAAGATCATGACTGCATTGTTCTAGCATAGCAGGATGAGATGCAAGTGTTATTTTGTTCCATGTCTGATAAAAGTGTTGGCTGATGATTATCAAGTTTCTGGTCTTTCTATCAAATACTGCCAACATGTCATCTATGAAATTATAAGTGTTACTTTAGCATTTTGGTTGCTATTGCCTGCCAATTGTCTGATACTGTTAAATGTTAACTGCTACAAAATGTTAACTGTTAACATCTTCAGTTGTCAAATACTGCCGTTTAATATCAACTCTATTTACGCATGCAGGATAAGAAATTCTCAAGGAAAAATATGTTGGGGTGCAAGTTACTTTTCACCTCTTGGCTGATTAGATCCCATTTATAACATTCAGATCACGCCTCTTTCACCTGAGCTTTGGACCTTGCCGTCCTGATGATTTTCGAAGTTTGGACACTGTTGCCTTTCTGGATTGCAGAACAGGAAGAACCTCACCATTTCTAGCTTTTCCTTTATAATATGACAAATACTACAGCTGGTGGGATTTTTTTTTAAACAATGTAATTTATAAAAGTCAGAAGATTTCTCAGTGCACTTACACCTCCTAAGTCCAGAGTTTTTAAGCTCCTTTATCTCTTAACCCTTCCTGTTAACTCATAGCCAGCAGCTATGTGACTGTTTTGTTAATCTTTAAACCAACATATAAAAGATGCTGTCTTCCACCACCTCATGCCACTCCTCTCTTGGCCACTGCTGGCCCTTTGCAATCATGCTGCAGCACACCTCACAGAATTCCCCTTTCTGCACAGCCATTTATACAGAAATCCTGTCAGATTCTAGACCAGAAGTGAGCAACGTCTGTGCCTTGAGATATCATTGATCTGCAACCAATTTTGGGGATACGATCCAACATCTTAGATAGTGTAAGGCCCCGCTTTGGGGGTCCCCAATATCAGTATGGTTTGGATGGGCACCATACCTAATTGGCATCATATGTAATTGGCAACACATTTTATTGGCTCTGATATCAAATTCAAGCCTGAAAGGTGACAGAGAAGTCAAACCGAGCGAGGGAAAGAATTTGACTGTAAATGTGAGAAGCATAGGTCAACTCCAAAATTCCTCCAGGTAAGACTGAGTCATTTGTCAGGCAAATACACATCATTCCTGTGGGTAATAGGTTTAAATAGAAGCTGGACTTTTCCAAGGAATCCAACTGTGAGGAGCCCACCAGGACACTGATTGACAGATATCCATCCCTGGTACACCTGGATTCTTTCGTCTGTCCTCACAGCACCCACAATAGACAGCTATTACTGTTGGGGATGATAGGAGTTTCAGCCCCATGGAAACGCAGCGGAAAAACCAGAGTTCAGCGAGCCAACAGCAGCAGCCTTGTTCCCCAGTAAGGATACTCACACACAGAGGAGTTTCTTCCAAAACAGGAGGCACTTTATCTTGCAGCAAAGTTCCGTTATATACAAAACATAGGACAGACGGACAAAAGCTTGCGCCAGGCACCAAGTTTGGTCAACAGACAAATACATACTGGTGTTGCGTTGTTATATACATATCTACAACCAATCAGGCAGAGGTTTGCACACCTCCCTCTACCATCTGCACACAACCCCCGTTTCTTATGCAACCTTGCAATTACCCACAGCTGGGGCATGATGCAACATCTTTGCAGTGGGCTGATCATTTTCCCAGAGTTCCCTGCCTGGAATCCCTGACAATCCCCTCCAAAATGGTCAGGCCACTGTGTAGGACATTTTCACAGTCCATATATGTCATACAATACATGTTACATAATACATACAGTACATACATTCAAGGGTACAATTCATCTTCCACCTTACACCCTGGTGGCAAGGTCCAGTTTGCCTGCCAACTTCTCATGGCCTACTACTGGAAGGGCCTTTGTGGGCAGATCCGCAGATGGACAATACTGCAAGCACAAAATCCCGTCTTGGACCATTTGCCTCACATTTTGATACTATACCCTAATGTAGTCCTACACTCAAATTTTCTGCCTCAGTCACACGGGGCAACAAAATACCCTCCTCCTGACCTTTTAGGGATAAGTATAACTTTACATCCTGACTCAGCAAGTTGGGTACTTCCTGACCCACTTTCACTGGAACCACTGCTGGAACTAGTGCTGACCTCAGTGTGAGGCTCTCTCTTGATCATAAATGCAGGTTCAGCACCAGGTGGTGGTGTTGAACTCTTTGGTGTGACATTGAGTGAGATTTTTGGCTTCTCCTCCTCAGTACTTTCCTCAGTACTTTCTTCTTCATCATCAGCCATCACCGCCCCTCCATCTTCAGAGCTTTCAAGTGTATCTGGGACACTGTCCTTTTCCTCATCAGACATCACTGCCCCTCCATTCTCAGGAACACTTTTGTCACTTTTACCCAGGGGAACCAAAACCTCTTGATTACAGTGCAGTCTTCTCACACTTTTCACACTTTTACCCAGGGGAATCAAAACCTCTTGGTTACAGTGCAGTCTATCCCATCCTGAATGGATTTCAAAGTTTGCACTCCTTGAATACACTATTTTGCCAGCATGGTGTAGAAATCTATATTTGTTACCTTCATATCCCACAAAGCGTAACCATCTAGATTTCTCCTCTCCAGACTTTCTGAAACTTGGGGGAACATACACACTAGCAAACTGATCCCAAACACGTAGATGCTGCAGGTTTGGCGCTCTACCATACAATAGGTAATATGGAGTTTGCTTCATACTTGAACTCCACATCCTGTTTAAGTGGTAGTTTGCTGTCACTATTGCTTCTCCCCAAAGTCCTGCTGGGGCTTGGGCATCCTCCATCATACAGTCCTTCATTTGTTTTAACAGCCCAATTCTTCTTTCTGCAAGACCATCCTCCCCGGGAGATGTGGGGTTGGTGGTTTTATGCCTTATGCCTTTCTTACGCATCCAGGCTTGCAGGCTATTGGACAGGAATTCTCCCCCTCTGTCTGATACAAGACTGGCCACTTTATAAGGAAATTCCATCTCAACAGCATTCACCCACTCTTGGAACTTTTCAGCTGCTTGACTTTTCTCTTTCAGTAGATAGACATAGGAGTACCTGGTGTGTCTGTCTACAATTACCAGGACATACCTATTTTGCCCTTCAGTTGGCTTGAATGGCCCAGCCAAACCTGCATGTACAACCTCAAAAGGCCGTTGGGTGACACACTTGCTTTTCTTGGCAATGGGGTAAGCCTTTACCTTAACCTTTTTGCACACAGAGCAGTCTAGGAACTTAAGACAATTTCTGACCTGTAACCCAGGGCATACCTTTGCCAACTCTTGCAAACCTTTGTAGCTGGCATGACCCATCACTCTGTGGAGGTAATGTACACACTTTTCATGTACAGGTTTGTTACACAAAGGGTTAACGTTTGCCACTTTTCCCTTGGGCAACATGTAGTACAACCCCTGCTTTTTCACCCCTTTTGCACAAAACATACCATTTGTAGTTATCGTACATTTCTCCCCTTCAAACACCACTTTGTAACCCTCATTGGTCAGTTGAGAGACACTCATAATACAGTTCTGCAAGTTGGTAACACACAACACATTATTGAATGATTTACCAAAGCATGGCACATATGCAGTACCCATCTTCTGCACCTTGCTTGGTGCCCCCTCTGCAAGGGAAATTGCTGTTATATTTGCATTTGTAACATTACTCAACAGCTTTAAATTGTTCACCATGTGGTGAGTTGCACCACTGTCTAGCAACCACACACCACTCTCAGACTGTTCTTTTGCCACAAACACTTTTGCCTTCAGCCTATGATGACACACCCCTCTGCTTCTGGGCTGTCTTCTTCCCTCTGCTCGGCGCTGGCATTCTGCAGTCCTTCTGGAGATGGCCAACTCTCTTGCATCTGTAGCAGCGTCTGGCATAGCTGCACACTCCTTCTTCCACGACAGATGCCTCCTCCTCCTGGCGACTGGCTTTTCTCCCCTCCGACTGCAGTCTGGAATCGAACTGCTTATGTTGGACTTCCTCCAGGATCCTCCTGGCTACCAGGTCTACAGTCAGCTCTTCCTCACGCACATCCTGCAGGCTGTACATCAAAAAATCCCACTCCTTAGTGAGGCTTCCCAGCAGAATAAAACTTTTCTGCGTTTCTGGAATATTTACCCGTCTGTTGGCTGTCTCTTGAAATAACTGTTTCATCAGCATGAGGTGCTCTCTTACACAGCTTCCGGGACATAACTTTGTGTTATACAGTCTTTTCTTCCATAGCATTTTGGACAAACACGAGGAAGATTGATGCACACGCTTCAGAGCCTCCCAGAGCTGATATGCTGTGTCTGCAGCAGCAGCGTGAATCAACTGGGAAGGAATTAAAGTAAGCAAAATAACTGCTTTGGCTTTTTTGTCAGCAACCCTGAACGCTGCTATTTGAGCAGTAGTTGCTCCTTCTGGGGGCTGTGCCTCATTTTCCAAAACATGCCACAAGTTTTCCTTTGTCAAAGCGGTTCTCACATAAATTTGCCAGCTTTGATAATTAGCGTCGGTCAACTTTTCAAAACCCAGATAACTTCCCTCAACCATGCTGCTACCTTTGTAAGGAAAATTCAACAAACAAAGCAGCTGGCCGCAGTGACCTTGATGAGCTCCGAACTGAAGATTACTGTCTCTCTGCCAAAACAGACTCCCGAAGCACCGGAGAGCCAGGCAAACAGTCAAAAATAGTCCCAGTCTCCAGGGGTGAAACAACTACAGGTATGCTGTGGATGCTGTGCACTCTGGACCTGGGCCCATATCCACTGTTGGGGATGATAGGAGTTTCAGCCCCATGGAAACGCAGCGGAAAAACCAGAGTTCAGCGAGCCAACAGCAGCAGCCTTGTTCCCCAGTAAGGATACTCACACACAGAGGAGTTTCTTCCAAAACAGGAGGCACTTTATCTTGCAGCAAAGTTCCGTTATATACAAAACATAGGACAGACGGACAAAAGCTTGCGCCAGGCATCAAGTTTGGTCAACAGACAAATACATACTGGCGTTGCGTTGTTATATACATATCTACAACCAATCAGGTAGAGGTTTGCACACCTCCCTCTACCATCTGCACACGACCCCAGTTTCTTATACAACCTTGCAATTACCCACAGCTGGGGCATGATACAACATCTTTGCAGTGGGCTGATCATTTTCCCAGAGTTCCCTGCCTGGAATCCCTGACAATTACAACATTCATCATGTCTTTGTCAATCAAAGCACTAAGCCCATCAACAGGCAAAAGACTCATTGTCCACAACAGGTTCCCTTTTGTCTTGCATCTAGAACCTTCACAGCCACAAGCCATTTTCAGAGTATAAATACCCCTGATTTGAGGAGGCCCAGTGCAGTCTCTTGAAGATCTACCCGTCACTCTGTCCATCTGGCTCCTGAATGAGAGTTGCCCTTAGGTCCTACCTAAGCCAAAATACATTTCTGCTCTTCACTACTCTTCTGGACTCGTAAATAAATCCCCCCCAATCCCTCAGCCTCTCTATAATTTTTCCTCCCTTTCTCTTTCAGATAGCTCTTGTGTGAATGTGTGATTGTGTGTATCTTGTGTGCATGCATGAGTGAATTCCCCTCAATAAAACCATTTTATTAGACAATTGTGCTTGGTTTTTGGCTTGGCCCGACCCCATAAAAATTGGGTTTAAAGATCTCGCTAGGTTACCCTGCCTCTTGTAGTGCTACAGCTTGTGCTCTGGCTAATTCCCATTCCCCAGTATTTGGAGCATATTGAGGTGTCCCTCACGGGACCCCAGAAATCAGGGTAACAATAGCTCCTTTAAAGTTTGGATTAAAACTCAGAATAGATTCATCACATCACCAACTGGCAGGGCTTTCAAACCAAGAACAGAATGAAGAATTCTACATAACACAAGAATACCAACAAGATAATATATTATGGTGATTGAGAGAACAGTTGCTTCCAACCCCAGGCAGTCTTGGATGATACAGGTTATCTAGATCAATTTCAAACTGGCTTCAGAGCAGCATGCAGAGTTGAGACTGCTATAGTTGCCTTAGTGGATGATCTTTGCCTGAGCACGGACAGGGAGACTGTGTCCTTGCTCGTGCTTTTGGACCTCTCAGCAGCATTAGATATCATGGTATCCTTCTGGAACACCTGAGGGGGGCGGGAATCAGAGAAACTGTGCTTCAGTGGTTCTGGACCTATCTCTCAGGTGAATTCTAGATGGTGGTGCTTGTGGATAGCTGCAATATGGAGATGCAATACGGCATACCACAAGGTGCTGTTACCCCAAAGTGTGGGTGACTCAGGGATCCACCTGCAATGCCAGTACCTCTGTGCAAAGGTGGGGAATTATTAGCTCAATATTAGGAAACCTGCAAGAAGGGGTTAACCTAACAAGATCTTTGACACCAATGTTTAGCAGTACTTCTGCAGGGAAGAACAAGCCAGAGATCCAAAAGTAGGCTAAATTGTGTTTTATTAGTAGAATTAATCACACACACAAGATCCAAACAATCATGCAATCACACACGGCTAACTGAAGGAAAAAAGGAGGAAAGTTTAAGATAGAAAGATTTCAGAGGATCATGGGCAATATTTACCAAGCTAGGAGAGTAGCAAAGAAGCAGCAATGTTCTCAGCTTCAGCTGATATGCCAACTGCACTCCTTCGTAGAGATGGGAGTGTACTTGCTGTTACTTCAAGGATGGATTTCTGCAGTGCACTCTGTACCTCTGTACCAAGTTCAGAAATTTCAATTGGTTCAAAACACAGCAGCCAAATTGATTTCTGGTATATTGAGGAGTGAACACATTACACCAATATTAAAGTCACTCCACCAATTAGTTTCTGGGCAAAACACAAAGTGTTGGTTATTACCTTTAAAGCCCTACATGGTTTGGGTCCAAGCAACAAGGAGGAGGACAGTGTACTCCCTCAGGACCCCAAATTGTGTATGTAAATAACTCTGAATACAGATTGCATTGGGAAATATGAGGAAAAGCTACAGATACTGGAGAAGACAGTTTGCTGAGTTCTTAAGAGGAAAATAAAATCCCAGGCAACACTGGGTAAATATGCTAGTTGGAAATAATAATACTTGGTAAACTGAAAGGCCATAGGAAAAGTAGAAGACCACATTACAGATAGACTGATTCAATCAAGGAACCCACAGCCCTGAGTCTGCGAGACCTGAACAGGGCAGCTGATGACCAGGGCTCTTGAGATCTCTCATTTGTAGGGCCACCATGAATTGAGGTCAATTTGGATGAGGAGAACAATAAAGATAATCGCTTCAGGGCCTCACCTTCTGGAAAGTCAACAAGCAGCCTTGAAAGGTGCCTACCCCAATATAGACCAAGGCTTTATCACACCAGTCTCTTCTCTTGCTAAAACTGGGTTATTGTAAAAACACTATTGAATCAGGGTTGGTCTGTTTGGTTTCGGACCTTCAGAACCATTATGGCATTATAGTGTTTGTGCTAAAAGTTTATCACACACAGCATTTAGGACTGCCCCCCTCCGCTACCTTGTCCAAGACATCATCTCTATCACTTTTCCTAGTTTGTCACAGATGACCACATACATACATACACGCACACACAGAACTCCTCCCCCAAAATATAAATGAAAAGACCCTTACGTTTTAAAAGTCTGTTATTCCTGGCAGACTGGGAGACCAGCAGAAGACTCAGACTTAACTGATCACTGGTAGGTGAAAAGTCAGCAACTACTGCTCTATCTGGCTCATCAATGCAGCTTTCATCTGCTAGTAATTAGTTAAGTCTGAACATAGAAGAAAGGAAGATGAATTGATTATTTAAACAAATGCTTTCTTAAACTGTAAGACTCTTTCCCGTTTAAGTTTCAAGGCCTGTGGGAGTGGGGATGAGAGTGAGAAAGAGAATGGGGGGGGGTCTGGAAAGGGGCTGGAAAAGAAGGGTGCAGGCAGTGAGCAAAAACCACATAAAAGCACAGTCGAGATTTTGCACAGGAAATCATAGGGCAACAGAAGTGGGAGAGAAGGTCATTAATGAATATTTGGTGTTGATAAAAAGACGTGCTTTCCAAATAGTCTCTCATGGGAGAACAAGAATGATGTCATGTGATAAATCCTCACCAAAGACACTATTATCCAGCTGTATGATTTTCTGCCTCATGTCATGAAGCCCTAAGAGCATTTTCTAAAAAAGTGGATTTTACTCAACTTAAGTTGAAACATTTTTTGCTATTTGTAAGTTAGTTAAAGTAGAATAAGGAGACAATTTATGGACTTTTTTCATGGTTTTTTTTTTAACAAATATGAATTTGCTAATATGCTAAGCAAAAGGGATTCTCCCATAATTATCAGGCTGCTTCACCACTATCTGTTTTAAAACTGTGGGGGGAAATCCATCTGGTCAGGAAACCAGACTTCATTGCAATTAGAATGAATAGTAAATAACAAGGAGTATGTTGTTCCCCTGCCCCAGCACACATACAAACACTCACACAGAGACACATGCATCCTGTGCTGTTCGCTTCAGGTTTCAGACTAAAAATACTGTGTTTCGAATTAGTCTTTGCTAGGATTACTATGTAATTCTTAAAGCTTGTGATGTTTTAATTTCTCTTTTAAATATTTGATATTTTAATTCATATCTGCTATAAAATGTTCAATATATTTTGATAGTGCACCTGCTATTTTTCTTTTCTCCTGTTTCATTTGGTTTATATCTTTCATATCCTTCAGAGATTGTTGAGTCCTCAGCTACTAGAAGGCCTGTAACACCATTTGTTTCCTTGGCTACTGATTCTCCAGAGCCTAAATGCATCCAGTATTAAGCAATTCTGCTTTATGATGGATTTCATCAATTTTATTTTACAGTTTCCTATGTTAAATCTGGCTGCGAGAAACAGACAAATTCAGTGCAGTCTGCAAACAGGCAATTGAAACAAGGCTAAAGGGAAATTGATCAGGAAGCGACAGCTTTGCCTTTCAGCTGGAGGCCCAGGCATTAATGCCAGCAGCAGCCACAGCCTCTGCCCAGTCTGACAGATAAACGGAAAGTGTGTTTGGAAACTCCTTGGTTACTTTGGTAACTAGAGCAGAAAAACAAAGATTGGGTGTGGTATTTTCGTGGGTAGGAATAAACTCTTTCAGATCTAAGACTTCTCAGTGTCTTGTGGCAGTGTTTTTCATTCTTAACACATTATAGACTATTTTTCTACCAGTAGCACTCAATATGATTTGCATTCAAAATTCTAATTCTTATGCCTCAACTTTGTCTTTCCCTCTCCTGAATTTAATTTTGCTACTTTTGGCCCAGATTGACATTGTATCAAGGTGATTTTGAATTTTATTCTTGCCTTCTGAAATATTAGCTGTCCCCCTCAGCATTTTGCCACGGGTAAATCCAATTTGGATCCAGTTGACTGCTATGTGCAACTTACCATTACTCCTGGTATGGCCCCCTGACCCCCTCCAACCTCCTCCCACTGAAAATGTTTTGGCTAATAAAGGCAAATGGGATCCCCAGAAGCCTCCAGTTTGCAATTTATAGGTTATGGAGCGAGGGACTGGCAATGTTTCAGATCCAAAATAACCTCTTTTAAAGACAGGACCACCTGTGTGACTTGGCTCCATGTAATACAGTAACCACTGTATTGTTTGAAATTCAGCCTTTGGGTAATGTGAAACTATTCATTACAGTGGTGATCCCATCCCCCTGGTTACCTTGCCTGCATTCTTTCCGGAGATTGTGAATACTAATGCCAGGAGCAGAAACTGACATTCCTTTCCCTAAGGAACTGGCAGCACAATTGTACAGAAAATAAAAACTGACCTCTGTGATGAGCAAAGGGTATTGAGGTGTAGTACATGCTCATCTAACAAGCAGAAGAGATGCAGGCACCCTTACACATAATGGGAATACTCTCAGGTGTCTGTTATAATAGTATGCCAGGATGGTTTGAATAGCCATGGAATCCACAGGGTGGATGGTCTCCAAAGGTAAGTGGCCTGGTAGATCTGGAGGGAGGCACAGGAGGCAGTCAGAGGAAGACATTTAAGATTCTTCAGTCTTGTAGCGTGAGAAGGCTTGAAAACAGGGACCCCTGGCATGATCTCTTGGACTGCTGAAAAGACAATTAAGAACACCACTACTCCCTGGGAATGACATAGTCTCTTGTATAAAGAAGTCTCCCTATAACTGGTACAGGAGCAAGAGGAACTAGGGTTGATCTCTCAGCCCCATCCAGTGAGGAACTAGATCTGAAGAACTCTGACAAGACATCAGCAATGACGTAGCAGATGAAACAATCCTGTTATGGGACATTTGGGAAAACTGTGCCTGTCTCCTCCAAATCTTTAAATGATGCCTGAAGTTTAAAAGCTGCACAATTAGTTCTGGGCTGCTTTGAAGCAGTTCTACTTTTTTGCTGAAGCAGTTTGAGAAAGTGAAGGAGAAGAGTGTGGGAATACAACAGAGAGAATGAAGAATCCTCTTTTCTTTCTTATGACCTTCCCAACATATACATCAAAAGGAGAAGCTCAAGTCAGCCCTCACAGAGGATAGGGCATTAAGAAAGCATGGGAACATGACATAGTGAATGTGAATGACACCTCACACCTCCAGATGTATTTGTGAAATCATGGGAATGGATGGCCACCCATTCAACCTGTTGCCTCTATTTGGTTAAAGCTTCTGATGGATCTCATGGTCCTTTCTTAGATCCTGTCATCTCTACCCAGTTCAGGAGCCAAGTAGTATTCTAGGCAACCAAGGAGAAAGTGTTAGCATCACTGTAGAGGGCAGAGGTACAAATACTGCATTTCCCTTTGGACAGGTGGAATAGCCAAGTGTGACGGAGTATAGGGGGAGTGGTATCCTGAGTGGCAGAAGAGCCACCCAGCAACAGGTCACAAGGCAACTAGAATGGCCACTCCAGAAGGAAACCCAGCCCCTCTACTGAGAAGGAGGAGTGGAGGCCTGAGTGAAAATGTATGTATAGAAGGTACACTGGTTTTGTTGAGGAGTCAGACTTTCAGGGATCCAGGGTGAAGGGTGACTCCTTCAGTCAGAGGAGTGAAATGGGGGGTTGAATAAGAGGGGTGTTTTCTCAGGGAAAGCCTAAAAAAGAGGGTAGAAGAGAAATCAACCCACTGTTAAACTTGATCAGAGAGAGTGGCCTAGATTTGGAAATATAGCCTTTGGCAAAGAGGGAAGCCAGAGGGCTCTGTGTGTGTGTGTGTGTGTGTGTGTGTGTGTGTGTGAGAGAGAGAGAGAGAGAGAGAGAGAGAGAGAGAGACTTATGCCTTTATGCTGTTGTAATGAGTTAAGAAACTGTTTAAATGTACTCTGAAGATTTGTTTCAATTTAGACATCCACGCAAAACCAATACATTATTCTGTTTGCTGTTTTAATAAAGATTATATTATATTTTCTTATAAAGCTGGTCTCAACTGAATGATTCTTAGTGGTTATAACCATCCAGAATCATGCTATCATAAATCATTAAAGGAGTTTTAATTAATAACTGAAAGGCTTTATCCTGTTTACACAAAGGTGGTGTTTCTAGGGAAGACCAGAGCCATGTATAAAGTGACAAGGCACTTTGGCAGACTGGGAAGCTGCCATTCCAATCTGAGAGAAGAGAAAACAGGCCTTGTCTCTTGTCTTCACACCAAGGTATGATGCAGATGGAAAATATAAACCAAGCTGCCCAGGGATAACCATGATGTTCACCAATCAATGTTACAAGTTCTCAGTGTTCAAGTGTTCTCAATGATGGGTGACATAACCCCTATCACCACAACCATTTGGACCCTGATTTGGTGGTGGAGCAGCTGGTGCTCTGCAAGATAAATTTGAAATTACCCCAGCATGAACATGTTGCTCTTTCATATTCCTCCAATCATTCAGATTCATTCTAGGTTTCACCTGAGATCTGTGTTTATCCAGTTAGTTGTCCCAGCCCTGACCACTGGAAGAGATCTATGGCTTCAGCAGTAATCAAGTGACTGCGTCTGGCACAGATGTTTCACTCTGCTCTTGTCATTTTCTCCTCCTGCACATGGCATGTCAGAGGCCTAAGGTTGTCTTAAGGTTGGCATGCAGCTGGCATGTATTTGCTGCCTCCATATGCTTGCCTGCCTCCTTTCCTCTTCCCACCTGTCGGCTCATCAAATACTCCTGCTGTCCCAGCATGTTGCCCTTACACAAATATGAGGACTATGCCTAACTGGCAGGAGGATTCCTCTCAGCTACTTTCTGAGGGCTGCCTTCTCCACCTACCTGTTGTCAGAATGATACAGCAGGGCTCAGTTACTGTCCTGGAAATTTCTGGGCTTCTGTCATGCAACATGCGGACCTTGCTTGCCACAACTCTGCCTGAGCATTCTCCCCATTGCCACATGTCTTGTGGCAATGGGAGGGTTTGTTCCCAGTGTAAAGGACGCCCTAGAGGGTATTGGAGGGCATTTGGGGCAAAAAAATGGGGGGAGTGTGGTGAGGTTCCCTTGGAGAGTTGTCCAGCCCGGGACTGGATAGTCCTTGAGGCCCCTTCCAACTCTGTGATTTCATCCTATCAGAAGAATCATATTCCCTCATGCAAGCCTGCCCGCCTTTAGGATATTACGGAAAACGTCCTTCTCTTTATCCTGCCGCTTTCACCGCATGTCTGGTGGGGATGTAAGAGAAAACCTTCTTGGTGGCTACTCTGAGGCTATGAAATTCACAGGGCATCCTAGGAAGGCTAGAGTGGTCCCTTTCTTGTTATTGTTCCCGTAGAAAACAATGCCTTTTTAAAAAAATATCACAGCCTGTAGGAACCCACTGTTCCTAAAAAGAAAAGAAAGGAAAAGGGGGGGTTAAAGGTATATTCATGCTTTTTTTAAAAAAAAAAAATTAGTTAAAGAATATTTCTAATGATATAAATAATTTAATTAAATGTAGTGGTATTTAGTATGTTTTTATCTAAAAATATTTGTTTTAATTTTGGAAGTTGCCTTGAGTCCCAGTTCTGCAGTGATAGGTGGTACATAAAGATAAGGGGGAAAAAGATAAGAAGGAAAAAAAAGTACTGTAAAGAGAAAAGCCCTTTGGCCTCTTTGACTAGGCATCATCATATACTTGTACATTTAGGTTTTACTTCAACTGCAGTTTTCTCTTTTCCTTGGAATGATACCAACTTCCTGAAACTTTCATCGTCCATGACAGTAGATGTGAAATCTAATATGATTATTAGAAGAGCAACGTTGATCCAAAGATCCCAGTTTGGATTTAATGTTACACAAGCCACAGATTGAAGTTATCCTGCTTTGTTTGGCTGCTTCTGCTAGCAGACAATAACCACACAGGGGGAACAGGGCAGTATCAGACAATTACTTGTCACAGTAAACCAGCATTCTCAGTTATCTTTGGCTTACCACGATGTGCCTGCTAGGATTCTTGCTGAGCTGCAGTTGTGTGAGTACTGAATTGTTCTAACATAGTTTCTCCACCTTGTATCTTACATTTGTAAGATCTATTTCAAACAGATTCACAGTTTGCATACCATAACTATTTACATGTTATACAAAGTGGATTGAGTAGATTTGTTGGCGTAAGATATGATAACCATATTTCTGGGTAGCTATTTCTGATGAATGTACAATTACCACCTCTGAGACAGACGCAGGCTTTAGCATCTCTAAGGTGATTTCTTTTAGCTTTGGGAATCATTAGCATTTATGACAACTAAATCTTCCCATCACCTCTTGTTGCTCAACAACACAATACAGCCAAGAAACAACAAACTATAGCTCCATGTTGAGAGCACATATGAAGGGGAGGAAAGAGGATGGGGGATTAAAGTTTGAGTATTTGGGGAAGATTAAAAATATTAGCTCATTAAGGCTCTGGACAATGAGCAAGAATTTGTTTGTGTGCTTGCTTGCTTGTTTTCCTGTTTTGAGGAAATGCTTCCATGGAAGTCTCAAAGGCACTAGACCAACCATTTGGTCTTCTGTATTTTATATCTTTTGGATTTCAGCTCCCAGAATCCTTGAACATTGGCCACACATATTGGGGGAACTGAAGTCCAAAAAATCTGGAGAGCCAACATAGAGAACCACCGCACTAGAGCTTAAAGCTGGCTGGAAGGTGAGACTCCAAACAGAATGACACTGATGACCTTTTGTACTCAAGGCTTTTTGGTGGATTGTTAAGTTGTGTTGACAGCCAGTGTGGTGTAGTAGTTTGAGCATTGGACTACGACCATGGAGATCAGGGTTTGATTCCCCACTCAGTCATGGAAACCCACTGAGTGATCTTGGGCATGTCACACAGGCCATTTCCGCACAATGGGGCTGTGCCACTTTGGGGACAAGACGGCAGTGATAGGCTGGTCGTGCTTCCACACGATGTTGTTGCTGGCCCACTGCCATCTCATCCCCAAGCATTGTGCTTGTGCAGTATTCGCAAAATGGAACAAATCTGTTTTGCATTGACAATCATGCAGTGTTCCTGTACTTACCATCATGTTGAAGGGCAGGGAAGTGTGATGGCGCCACTTCCTTCCATAGTGCAGCATGCGACAGTGCCCAGCTGTGCTGTGGAAGGAAGAGGTGGGGTGATGGTGCTCCCTTCCACAGGGAGACAATGAGGTGCAGAGGGGAGCATTCTTGTTGTGCTCCCTTTCTTGCCGGGACTGCTGCGGGACGATGCACGATGACGTCGTTGTGCAGAAATGGCCACACTCGCAGCCCAAGAAAACCCTGTGATAGGTTTGCCTTAGGGTTGCCATAAGTCACAAACAAGTGAAGGAAATGTATAGGAAAGGGAAAGAAAGTGTTTTCTTTTTGAATATGGCAGTGAACATACCCAAGGTGAAAAAGAACTACTACTGGTTTTGGAGGAAGGGTGGAATATAAGTGAAGTGGTGGTGGTGATATAGTACCTGAAGTCAGCAGATCTTGTTCTAAATCACATAAGTAATCTGTGATAGCCTAGTGTAAAGCTCATGTTGTCATGGGTGACAAAACCAGCTTGAGGGAATGAAATGTGGGGCTGAAGTTTAAAAGTGATGTAGTAAAACTCCTCAAGTTGTTTTTGCTGCAAGACTGTTCAAGTCTCCTTGGGCAGATCATTAGGAGTAAGTCCTGATGATCTTTCTTCAACCTTCTTCCTTGGAAGCAGAGCAAGTCTCAGGTGCTGGTAGAGAAGCAGTTTGAGTTGGAGGGCACCAGAATCTGTGCAGTGACAACACTCTCATGAATAGAGGCAGTCCTCCCCATTTCACACACAGGCACGCGCAGCCACCTGCTCCCTCTGCCATTCAGCCACCCATGCCTCTGGACATATGGAAGCTCTCTCACACACAAACATATACACATGTAAGTGTGTGTGTGTGCGCGCGCGTGCGCACACATGCACACACACACACACACCTTCAAGTTGCCTGTCTACTTATGGCAACTTCAGGAATTTCTTTTCAGTTTTTTTTTGAGACATATTATTAATTATTTTTGTTGTTATTGTTGTTGTTGCTCTTATTATTTTAAAATAAAAGATTTACTAAATACATATTATTCTTCCATTAATATAGCAGTATAACAACATAATATAACAATGTAATATAATTATCTGTCTGTTAAATGCTTCAGTATACCAAATACTCTTATATCTCGTTTAAGAGATGTTACATATTCCATTTCTCACCCTAGCTCTACATTACTATTTATATAACATATATTTATCTATGTTAAAGTCTGGTATCTTGTATCCCATATCTAAACATTATTAAATATTATTCTATACTTTACAATTAAGCTTGAATCTTATGTTATTTATAGATATGCTGATATTTTATAGCTTATACAATATAACTTTAGAAAAATAAAACTCTATCGAACACTCACCCTGACTTCAAAGAGTCAATCCTCAAGTCCTCTAGTTGCTAAATTTTTCCATTTCTTTTCCCATACTTAAACCACATGAATTCATAGGGTTTTCTTAGGCAAGGAACACTCAGAGGTGGTTGTGTCAGTTCCTTACTCTGAAATATAGCCTACATTATTTGCTGGTGGTCTCCCATCCAAGTACTAACCAGGGCAGAATCTGCTTGGTTTCCAAGATCAGACACAATCTGGTGCGTTAGGGTATTTAGGCCCATGTATACATAGGCAAAAAGGACACCCGTTCTCAGTTATTCAAAGACACACACACTCAGCCCTACAAAAACACACACATGCACGCACGCACACATTGCCATGCCTAAGGCAATCTTTCTGACTTTGGCCATTTCCACACTACACTCTTATAGCGTGATTATTCCACTTTCAACATCGTATGGAATCCTGGGGCTTGCAGTTAAGGGAGGCGCTGGCTGACCCCTCCCTAAACTGCAAACCCCAGGATTCCATAGGATGTTGAAAATGGAATAATCGTGCTATGAGAGTATAGTGCAGAAATGCCCTTTGCCTCTCACTTTACCCACAACATTCCTTCCCAGCCCATCCAGTCTCTCTCTGTACCCTTTAAGCCCATCTTTAACCCGTAGTATTCTCCGGCATTTACTCACTCTCTCCCTCTTTCTCTCTCCCCCTCTTTCTCCCCACTATGTTTTAACCCTCCCACGCCGCATTATGATCCCAACCATGCTTCCAGCCGCCCATAAACGCATTTTCTGTAATTGCATGAGTACACAATCCTGTTGTTGTGGGCGGAGCCCTCTGCTGGCAGTTGAAGGAAACAACTGGAGGGACAGTTGCTTTGGTGTTGAGTGGATCTAGTTCTGCTATTAAAGATCAGGCTTTTAGCTTTATTGTAAATTGTAAATTTTTGGCACATCAGCCCTGCTCAAACTTCAACTTAAAAAGTGAGTACATTTGGTCTCGTGGATCTCTAGATTTAAGTATTACTCTAACTTATTCTTATATAGATCCTACATCCTCACTCATGACAATATTTCATCTCGTTTCCAAGCAGTAAGCTTCTACACAAAGCCAACACACTGCACATGATGCATAAGAAATAGTGCTCCCAGATCTCAGGACTGGACCCTCTTCTCCAGTCCTCAAGCTGAAGGGAGGAATCTTAGGGCAAAAGTTCTGCCTTGGAAAATGTGTGAATATATATATGTATGTATGTATGTATGTATGTATGTATGTATTCTCATATGGCTTATTTTTTATTTGAATGAAACACACGTATGTGACTGTACTTGATGCTTCATGTCTCATGCTTAATACCATCATGAGAGGATGCTCCCATAACATCACAAGGAGCTGTCCCATAGTCTCAGGTTTGGCTCCTGGAGTGTCAGGGCCTTGGATTTTCCTAATCTGGCAACCCTAAATAAACCCTTTTGACCAGTGAAGTCTTGAAGGACAGCAGTAGACTCTTCATTCAGACGACTCTTACAAGGCCTTGCACACAAGGTAGATGATCTAAAATACCGCCAGGCTCATTCACATGTGACATCTCCACAATGTTTACTCCACAGGACATCGTCCAGTTCTGAGTGCAATTCAGAGGGCATGTTTTAAGGTCTAAAGTGCTAAATGACTGTTCAGAGGGGATGCCAAAACAATAACAGATTACAATGATAAGGCAGAATTACTCAATACTTACTTTGCTTCTGGGGGTTTTTCCCTATAATTTTTCACCTCTTTCCCTTCTCGATAGGCCTTGTGTGCGTGAGTGAGTGACTGCATTGGTGCATGAGAACATATTTGTTAATAAAATTCATTCATTAGTACGATGTCTGATTTTTTGCTTGGTCTGATCCTGTAAAAGTTGAGTTGAAGGTCTTGCTGGGTTACCCTGCCCCTTGTTTTGCCAAGCTAGTGCTCCACTAATTTCTCCAATCTTTGCATTTTTGGAGCGAATCAAGGTGTCCCCCAGGGGACACCCCAGAAGTCAGGGGTAGCAGAAACACTATCAGATGGATTCATGATTGGTTGGAAAACTGTGCTCAAACAGTCATCAACAATGGCTGTGCTTCAAACTGGAAGGAGTGCCTCGGGGTTCTGTTCTAGGGCTGTCACTCTTCAACATTTTTATCAATGACTTAGATCACATGTGTCAAACACAAGGCCCACAGGCTGAGTCCGGCCTGTCAGGCCATTTCATGTGGCCCTCGCACCTCTCCTGCAGCTGCAGCATTCCTCCCACCTGGAGAGTCCGATCCCCATATTGCAGGTCCCCAGCTGCCAGTATTCTGAAGAGGGGCCCACCAGCCAGCACTTGCAATCTACTTCTACCTCTGACTACTCCTCTCTCCAAGTCTCACTGAGCATTGCCATGGGTTACCATGACAACGCCCTGTGCGGCTCACAAGGGTTGGGCAGAGGAGCAGTCAGAAGTAGAAGCAGATTACAAGTGCTGGCTGCTGGGCCCCTCTTCAGAATATTGGCAGCTGGAGGCCTGCAATATGGGGACTGGACTCACCAGGTACAGAGAGGAGCAGGGGGGCAGAAAGAGCCACAGAGGAGGGGGGAGTAAAAAAAGGCACCAGGGAGGCAGGGCCAGAAAGAGACACAGAGAAGCTCAGAGATGGGGCAGAAAGAGGCACAGAGAGGCCTTACAGATACAACCAGCCCTTTGAGGGCAACCATAATGCTAATGCCGCTCAAGACGAAATTGAGTTTAACACCCCTTACTTAGATGATGGGATGTCCTTTTGATATCATAATTCGGCTTCACTTCTCTATTCCCTTCCACGTGCTTGCAAGGCCCCCGGACAAGCACGCATACAAGCTCGGCCATTAATTGCCATAATATTCCTGGACAATACAGGCAGGCCAGAAAATAGCTGACTCGCTGCTTTAGGAGACCTCCAGGCAAGTACTCTAATCAGGTATGCACGCAACCTACAAAAGAGCCTCTGCCCCGCGCTGGCAGCTTGATGGGTAAACTATACAATACCCAAGTACTCTGCATTTGCATACTGGTTACTCTATTGAGAACCTCTGTGATAACTCAATCATTCAGATTATGACCTTTCGGAGGCTTTGTCTCCAACTCCAAATCTATTGTTTTCCCCCAAGTACGGCATGGCCTGCAGTCATATTCTCCTTATAAAAACCCTTGATTCCGAGACCTTCCTCGGATCACTCCCGAGTTTCATCCCGCCTTGCTGCCGCTTTGCTTGGTGAGCCTCCCCTCAGCTCCACGTGCTGAGCTACATCGCACCCCAGCTTCGCTCTCTATTTTTCTGGGCTTCAGGGCAGGTGAAGTATCACCCAAACCAGCAACCCCTTTAAAAATCCCTCTATACCACTCCAACCTTTATTTCTTTAGTTATCTTGAGTGAGTGTGTCGCATGCACTGTTTTGCTTGTGTTTATAATAAAACATCATTTATTGTTTCAACTTCTGTGTGCTCCTTGACTCGACCCAACCCCGTAGACATAGGGTTCAAGATCTCGCTACGTTACCCTGCCTCTCATAACGCTAAGCAGTGCTCTGAGCTAATTTTCCCCACTTTTAGTTGAGCACATTTTGGTGTCCCTCCCGGGACCCCCAGTACACAGGGTAACAGGAACAAAATTCAAAAGAGCCTTGATAAACTAGAAAATTGGGCAGAAAATTGTCAATAGAGACAAATGCAAAATTCTACATTTGGGCTACAAAAACCAAATGCACAAATATAGGATGGGGGAAACATGGTTTAAGAGCCACAGTGGTGTAATGGTCGATGGCTCTGGAGTCCAGGGTTGAATTCCCCCACTCAACCATGGATACCCCTTGGGTGACCTTGGATGTGTCTCACACATAGCCCCCAAAAACCCTGTGATAGTGTTGTCTTAGGGTCACCATAAGTCAGAAATGACTTGAAGGCACAGAAAAACAATACGTGACTCAACAGTACTAAATGCAAAAAGGTCCTTGAGATTATTGTTGATCATAAGTTGAACATGAGCCAGCAGTGTGACACAGCAGCAAAGAAGGCAAATGCTATTTAGGCCTGCATTAATTAAAGCATAGTTTCCAAGTCAAGGGAAGTAATAGTCCCACTATATTCTGCACTTGTCAGGCTTCATCTGGAGTACTGTGTACAGTTCTGGATGCCTCATTTTAAGAAGGATGTAGACAAATTGGACAAATTCAGAAAAGGATAGCAAGAATGTGTGAGGTATTTGAAACAAAACACATAAGGTAAAATTGAAGGAGCTGAGCATGTTCAGCTTGGGGAAGAGAAGACTGGGAGGTAAAATGCTTGTACTCTTTAAATAGCTCAAAGGCTGTCACAGAGAGGAGGTGACAGGCCTGTTTCCTGCTGCCCCAGAGGGTAGGACAAGTCCAATGGTTTCAAGTTACAGGAGAGTGGATTTCTATTGAATTTTGGAAGGAACTTCTTGACAGCAAGAGGGGTTTCACAATGGAAACAATTGCCTAGAGAGGTGGCAGCTTCTCCTTTTCTGGACATCTTAAAAAAGAGGCTAGATGCCTACCTGCTGAGGATGCTTTAGCTGAAGATCCTGCACTGGGCAGGGGGGTTGGACTAGATGTCCCATGAGGCACTTCCAACTCTATGTTCCTATGACTCTATGAATCCCAGTATCAGAAAGGACAGAGATACTGACCTGCCTGCATGTTAGGGCCGAGTGCAAAGGATCTTCTGCATCCCCACTCTGCCACGTCCTCTGTGTTTACGCAGGGGAGAACTGCAGAGAGAGGCCCCCGTGCACTCTCGTTGCTCTCAGCTTCTGGAATGCTCTTATCGAGGAGGCTTTCCTGGCACCAGTTCAGACATTTGCTTGGCACTGTCTTTTTGTTGGTTTTTAAATAATTTTGCTCCTGTTTTAGTGCTGCTGAAATGTTGACAGATGTGCTATTTTAGCTGCTTAAATTGTTATAAATGCTTTAAAATGTTGTTATTACATGGTTATTTTAATCTAAGCTACCCTGGGAAGTATTTAAATAATGTTTCCTCCCAGTTTGGCCATGCTCTGTTATATTCTTCCCAAGAGGCTGTTTCCTAGGCTAGGGAATAGGGTGACATCACTTCCCTAGATCTGGGAGGAAAAATGCAGACAAAAACAATTATTTCCATGTCATATCCAAATGTCATGGGTTCTAGTTTCCATGGAAACCCAACGGAAGCAAACACGCAAGTGGTGGGAGACAGTGAAGAGATTGCCTTTAACTGGGAAATCAACTGTGGTGGGAGGAATTTTTTTGGTATTCAGTACGTAAGTCAGCTGCTGGAATAAAATGACCTTTTGTGCCTATTATTTTGCCAGTGAATTTTTGACATTTCACTGCCTTTTTTGTTAACCACCCACTCCCTGCTAGACCCGTTGGCTTTAAATGTTAGAGGTACAGATTCAGCATTTTGTAATGGAACCTCGTCTCAGTTTCAGATCATGGATCAACTCATTGCTCTTGCAGAAAGCCACCCAAACATTTCAGTCTGGAGCACAGCAAGTGCCCTTGTTTTGGGGTTCTGTTTCCATGCACCTTTGCACCACACGGATGTTGCATACACGTTGACGAGTATGCAGTTCAGTGATCAGAGCCCCTCAATTTCATTGAAGAGAGTCCCAATCACATATAAGATAATGAGGGTAGGACACCATTTCAGACTTTGCCGCTCAATACATCAAGGTCTGAACTGAGGCAGGCAGGAGTTGGTACACACAGAGTGAGAAAATTGGCATCTGGCCAGGGTGAATGCTTGGAGTCATGTGCGCAGCCCTACCCCTACATTGTGGCTGCTGTGCTAATCACACTGACAGCTTTATTGCATACGGCCCAAGGCATTTTGCACCAGGGCTTGGAAGCAGTGTGATACAAGTCACAACTTTGCCTGTGACACGCTGCCTTGCGGGGCACTGCAAGCAAAATAAGTTGCTTTTGCAAAATAACAGATCTCTGCTAACTTCATTTGATGTTTTACTGCAAAGAATTGTTGCAGTAAAACTGCATGTTTTCTTGTAACGCCAATTATTTCAGACACATTACACACAGGAGGATGAGTGCTGCTATTGTTGTCCCTCCCAATCTGCCTGTTCAGTCGTCTACCTTTCTTCTTTCCTTCCCCCCACTGCCCACCCCTGCTGCCTCTGCCTCACCTCCCTCCTTCCTCCCCTGCACCTTGTCTTGCCATCACAAGGAGAAGTGGGCCAGAATCCTGTTGAGGAGTTACAATTGCGTAAGCGCTATAGTTACAGTGCTACACAGTGGCTCCTGTTGCAATCCCACCAAATTTAGGGGATACATAGCGACTGTGAAAGTCCCCCAATCCTGATTTACCAGGCAGCAGCAATCAATGGGCATCTCTTCCCTTGTCATTCAGGAAGCAGTTAACTGCTGTTCCTAGTCCCTTCTGTGAGCAATCTCTAGTGCGACAGGTGGAAGCAGGATCCCTGTTGAAATCCCCCTTGTGCCAGAGATCACTTGTTTGAAAGAGGTGAGACCATCATCCAGCAGCTTCCCAAAAAGCAAGAGACAGAAATCTCTTGATCTCTGGTAAGTACAGATTGGGGGACCTATATGTCCCCTGAACTAAGAACTACACAGGGATCATGAATACAAAACAATCAGGAATTGTCCAACAGGATTCCAGCTATGGGTTTTTGCAGTCACTCCAGTCTACCTTTTTGATATGTGAAAGAGGCAGCATATCATTTTCCCAAACCAGCCAACAGTGCCTTATGGGTGAGACCCAAATACTTGGCTTTGAGGGGGCCTCCAAGGACAACCCCTCAGAAACAGATATTTGGAGCACAGCAGCTTTGTGGGAAGCCACACCAAACAGCTTGCTTTGCATTGAGGGCAAGCATGTAGGTGAGAAAAGCCATTAAAGAAAGTCTACCAAGCCTACCATCGCTTATGACATGAGATAAAGAAGGGGAAGAAGAAAAAGAAAAAATCAGTGAGGAGGTTGTGGGGGTAACAGCAGGAGACAGGAAGGAAAGAAGAGAACTGGTAGGCATGTGGGGTAAGCATAGCGAAAACAGCAGAAATAATTATGGAGGCTGGCAGTGTGCGGGTGCTTCTCCTTCCAAGATCCTGCCTCAGGAGCCATATAGGTATCATGTAGTTATATCTTGGTAGCCATGTCTCCCAATGTCAGCCTCCAAACCCCCACCAGTGGATCCCTCCTCAACATGGGCATTTTTGTGCTGTTGAAAAGGAGGAGGGTGAATGGGGACATGTCCAGCTATTTATCTTTATCTGGATTTGCTGTGACAACCTTCTGCAGAGACTTCCAAGACTCTCCAGATGATGCACTTGTACCACATTGTTGTTGTTAACTTTGGTCAAGTTGACCTTGATTTATGGTGACCCTATAAAGGAGAGACCTCTAAGTCATCCTATCCCAACCAGCCTCCTCAAGTCTTCCAGATTCAGGGACGTGTCTCCCTTGATTGAGTCTATCCATTTGTAATGCAGTCTTCCTCTTTTTCTACTGTCTTCTAACTTACTGTCTTTTCTAGTGAGTTATAGCTTCTCATGATGTGTCCACAGTACAACAATCTCAATTTAATTATCTTCACTTTTGGGAAGAGTTCAGGACTGATTTACTCTAGGACAGTGTTTCTTAACCTGGGGCCCAGGGACCCCAGATGTTCCACAGAGCCCTGCTGCTAGACACCACCACCACCAGCAGCAATGGCAACATCACAGGGTGTGTGTGGATGCTGAAATTGCTCCCTTGTTTGCAAATGAGGGAGCAGTTTGGGCACACATGCATGTGCCCCTCTACCATGTCCCTGACACATGTACACACCCAAACTATGATTCTGGAGACCAGGGTTTAAATCCCCACTCCCATGGAAACCCACTGGGTGAACTCAGGCAAGTCACATTCACTCAGCCCCAGAGAAACACAAAGGCAACAAATCTTGCCAAGAAAACCCTCATGACAGGTTTGCCTTAGGGTTACCCGAAGTCAGCTTTCAAAGGGGAGAGACATGATAGCTAGAAAGAACCTTCTCTTGTCAGTGGCACTTTGTTGTTGTGTGCCTTCAAGTCAGTTCTGACTTACAGCAACCCTAAAGTGAACATAAAGTAGGGGAATACCTCTTCCCTTCTAAATGTAGTAAGATAAATAATCAATCATGCAAGTGGCTGGCTAAGCACAACCGCCAGGCCCACACCCACAGAACTGAAAACTGAATTGAAAAGTTTACAATTGTGAATTATCATACCAGTTTGGTGTGAATCAGACATCAGGATGGTTGTTTCTTCCAGCTGCTCAGGTTAGGCAGGGAAAGTTCAATGATCTGAGATTATTTTTAGACTAGATGCCTCTTTCCCTAACCCCTCTTAGCTAAAGAAAAGGAAAGCTTACCAACTAAAGACATGCTGAAACAAACACATGTTGAAAGGAAAAGCAGAATGATACACAGACTTGAAGAACTGAGTTGTAGCCAAATCAGGGTGTGATTCTGATCTCTCCTTTACTTCAAATTTGCATGAAACTTCACGGTAAGTGACCAGGTTTCTGTGAGTGATCATGGTGTAAGGTTTGAGCGTTGCACTATGACTAGAGATCAGAGTTTGAATGGAAACCCACTGATGACCTTGACAAGCAATGCTCTCTCAGTCTCAGAGGAAGGCAAAGGCAAAGGCAACCACCTATCTGAACAAATCTTGTCAAGAAACCCCCGTGATAGGTTTGCCTTAGGGTTGCAGTAAGTCGGAAACTACTTGAAGGTACTCCACAACAGGACTAGGTTTCTATTTCTGGTTTTGGTGATGAGTCATCAACATGGGATATGCTAAATGCCAATGAGTATGGGCACTTAAACAAATAGTTAAGTTAAAAGAGACCACCTGCTCTAAGATCCTTTAGCTGAAGGAGCTTTTGGCAGATGTGTACTAGTTCAGTTTATAATATCTGCTGTAAGTACTATGGAGTGCCCCAAGATAGCACATTTGGAAACTACGGGTCTTCTGATCAGGAACAGAAACCAAACTCTTTTGTGGTAATACTGGCACCACTCCTATCTGCTCTGACATTATGTTCTGGGAAATTAGTGCCTGCAAAAGAACCAATGACAAAACAGAGTGAATGACCTGCACAAGAAGTAGTGTGTCAGGCATCAGTATACTCCAAAATCAGCATTAAGAAGCAAGAGACAAGTTGGCATAACTAAGTGGTTCTGATGTCACACAAAATGGTTTACCTATACTGGTTTGACTGTGTTGAAAAGATACTGGAAGACTACAGAGTTTAGGCCCCATTCTCCCAGGCCTCCCTTTAACTGACTCAAATAATCTGTTGTGCAGTTCAACATATTTTCAGTATGTTATGCAGTGATATTAAGCCCCACTCAATAGATTATTAATCTCTTTCTGTAAGAAACAACACAATTTCTCATTTTCGCACTGTTGTCCGTCTTCACCAGGACATGAGTCTGATGCAAGATGTGAAACACTGATGTGAAACTCATGTCAAAGCTATGGGAATACCTTGCAGCTGAAGCGCTTTACAGTCCTGAAGTCTTCCCCAGAGACAACTTGAAGATAGTAGACAGTTTATGTTCTCAACCCTCAATAAAGCAGCAGTTTTTGAGATGTATCAGGGTCCAGAATTGCTCACCTTTTCTTCAGATTATGAAGAAGTAGGAGTAATTTGGAAAGAGAGACTGGCCTTGTTGCCTGACATTAAGGTCTTTTTCAACAGTAGAACATTCTGCCTCAGCAGATCTTTCACTGGAAGGTAGACGGCCACCTTTAACAATGGGTTCCTGAATAGGCAGGGGTCAGACTAGATAGCCCTTCCAGCTTTTTCTGTGATCTCCACTAGATAAGCTATTCGCTCACTAACAACTATTTCTGAGGTGATTTGGATGCAGTAGATTAAATAAATTTTAGAGAGTGTTGTTCTGAAACTCTATAATCTATCCCCACTCTAATAGCTTTCAGGGGCCATAGATCTAATGCTATGGTTTCTCATGTCAGAATATACCATAACAGAATCCCTCCAAACTGAGATGACACAAGATCAGAACTGCTGCCATCTAGATTAGTAGTTGCAGCAGTGACAGCTGTGAAAGATTAAGAACACTGAAATCTCAATTAGAATCTAGATCTGGACCAGATAGGTTTGCTGAATCTGTAGCTATCTAATTGAAAAGAGGAACAAGAAGGCATCCCAGTGGCATGAGGAGAAGAGGATCTTTTGGATATTTTCATCTTTTTTGTGAGGTTTACAGATATCCTACTTTTTGTCTTTGGTCTTATAACGCCTCCTTCTCAAACAAGGGCAAGGCCAAGTTGTCTCTGGGGAAGACGTCAGGACTGCCAAACGCTTCAGCTGCAATGATCTTTGTGCCACAGCAGTGACTATACAGAGCTAACTGCATATGTAACAGGTCCCACCATGGTGGAGGCTGTTCATCTTTCTTCATGGAGCAGCTTGTCAGGCTGTGGGTTTCTCATCTGGTGGTACATACTGCTGCATCAGCCAGTCCAGAACAGCCAGCTGTCTGGCAGCTATTCAGGGTTCAGCACCCACAGTTGGGCCAGCAGCTGGCAGCTATCTTCTTGGATTAAAGCATATCACAAAAAAATTCATGGGAAGTGCATGGGAAGGACTAAATCTTTCCCACCCCAGCTGCAAGCTTTGCAAGCTTGTTGAAGAGCACCTGTGTGGTAATTAGGCTTCAGGAAAGTTCTCATTGGATCCATGGCCAATTTTTAAAAAGTGGAATAACTGTAAGTGGGGTGGGGGCTGAGGCTTGAACTCTACAGACTGATGATCCCACATCTGTGCTGTACTACCACCATCCAACAGAGGTTTGTTAAGGAACAAGGTTCCACCTCTAGCTGTGCAGAGGGTTTCTTGGCAATTAGTATGCAGAAGCAAGCATAGAGTTCTGAGGGAGTTAGTGGCTGGCAAGGGGCAAATGTACAGGCAGCGAATCATAGAATCATAGAAAGGCAGAGTTGGAAGAGACCACAGGGGTCATCCAGTCCAACCCCCTGCCATGCAAGTTTTGGAAGAAACTCGACAGCAGAAGTGACTGGTGGACCCCATGTCAGTGAGATGGTGAATCCACTCTAGATTCTAATTCAAACTTTAAAGAAGCTATCCTAGACACTGACCATATTTCAGAGATAGGATTCAGCACCTTTAAATTTCATGCTAAACCTCCAAGTAGATTCACCACTCCATTGACATGGGGGCCTTCCTCCACTATGGGTAGAGGAAGTAAATGAACCTTGACATTCTGACAACGAACTATGGCCATTTGTGCACCTTACCTGATCCCATTGTCCTCCCTTTCTGATCCCAGCAGCACCTTTACAGGAAAGGGTGTGTGATGGAAACTGTGATAGATGATGATGCTGTGATTGAGGAGGAACTGATTGTGCCGAGGGCCGAGCCAGTGACTGAGCAAGTCAACCTGTAAACATCCCCTGCACTGGAAGGTCAAACAGAGACTGAGTTGCCCCAGCCAGCTCATGACGGAGAGGGAACCAGCAGTGACGCAGAGGAGTTGCAGCCAGCTGTGCCCATCAGCCCTCAATCACGCAGAAGGCTGAAACGGGCTGCTGAGGGGGAGGCTGCTTGGACTAGGCTGAGGAAACAATAATGAGCAGCACCTGCTCACGGGGGCTATTTAAGTCTGCTGGCATGGCTGCTCCTTGCTTGCAGCAAATTATTAGCAAGCCCTCACAACCTTTGTGTCTCCTGCTCCCTGAAACCCTCCGGACAGATCTCTGCCTCCTGAACCTTTGGACTGGAACTTGACCTGGCTCGGCTTTTCTGATGTTTGGTATATTCGGACTCCCCAAGTGTTCCTGACCTCTCTCCTCCCTTGCTGGCTGCAGCCCAGCAGGGAGAAATTCCTGACAGGAACACTCCTCCCCACACCGGACTGGCTTCCTGTAGAAGGGAGCATGAGCAATATGTGCCTGCCTTCTGCAGCACAGCCAAGCTCTTTCCCATGCTGCACTGGGGAACGAAGTGCCTCTATCATACTTCCTGTCCTTCCTCATGGAAGGACGGGAGTATCACACCATCAGAGGTACTTAACGGATTTATTCCATTAAGTGAAAGTTGTGCAATTACAATGGGTGGGGGTGAGATGGCAGTGAGACCATGTGATGTGGTGCAAAAGCATGACCCACAGACTGCTGCCATCCCGTACCTATAGCAAGACTGCAACACCATGAGGAAATGGCCTGTCTCCAGCCTAGTAATTGCTTTAAGTAACATATAGTGCTTCAGAATATTTCTAGCACCCTGCATACAGTATCACACCTAGTAAAACAGTTGTTGAATTTTCTTCCACTGGAGCTCCAACATTGTACATCCTATGTATCTTATACTTTGCATTTTAGTATCTTAATGCTAGTTATTGCTTTCCTATTATTGTTTCAAGTCAGTTATGCATCTGGGAAATACAGTCATCCCTCCACATTCACTAGGGTTAGGGGGTACAGGACCCCTGCGAAAGTGAAAAAACGTGAATAACTCTAGGCATCCCCCAAACGATATTTAACACACAAAAAAGTATGATCACCATATTCAACCCACCATGGATTCCTTTGAGGCATCAAGGGTTCTTTCACAAGGCAGAAGTGGGGGGCTGGTGAGGCTCATGGCGACCTCCATTGCTGCCCCACACCATTTGTAATAGAGACTCACAAGCCTCATTCACAGTTTATCAGTCTCACGAGGCTTGCAGACCCTATTAAAAATGGCATAGAGAGGCAGCAGAGGTGACAGCAAATAATCTGTGAATAATCAAATCCGCAAAAGTGAAACCCACAAATGTGAAGGGTTGACTGTATAATTTATGACAATCCTGGGAAAGGAGGAAAAGTGAGCAGATATGACAGTGGACCAAGACAGTGGAAATTCTTTAATGCCTGGCTTGCCTTCTGGTCTTTCCTCTAGTTTTTAGTTCAGATTGCCCCGCCATTAGGTACTTGGGCCTGCTGATACTGCTGCTTAATGCTCAGTTGGTCAAACCTCTTCTTAGTCGAACTGTTTTTTCTTACTTAGCATCAAAGTGGGAATGGGTTGCCCTTCTACTTCCCAATGCTCTGCCTCCTCCCAAATCACCCTTCCCCACTGCACAGTGGCAGAAGGGTTTTGTGTAAGAGCAAGGGGGGGAGAGAGGGAAAATGGAGTCCAGGCAATCGCGTTGGGGCAGCACACTAGCACAGGGGTGACTCCCTCCACTGCTGACATGCAGCCCCCAATGTGCTTGCCTAGAATCAGTTTGGCTCTGAAATGAAAAGGGTTCCCTATTATGCTGTATAGCAAAGTCAGCAGCAATAGACTCTGAATAGCCCCACTGACTGAGACGATGTACAACTGCAGAATTATCCCCACATATACACATCTTTGGCCTTCCCAGATTTCGTTGTGTTACAGCCTGGAATTAAAAGGGATTTAATGGGCATTGATACCATGTGATGCACACAAGAAACTCAGAACTGTGAAGGTGCAAAATAGCTTTAATAGGACACAAGTGTTGAGTAAACTAAAGCAAAAAGGCACTTATGTATTGTATAAGTATTCACTCTTAGTTAACACTTGGCAGAACCATTTTGGGCAGCAATTGAAGCCACAAGTCTTCTTGGGTAAATCTCCCTCAGTTTTGTGTATCTGGACCCTGCAATATTTGTCCATTCTTTTTGACCAATATCTCCAGGTCCTCAATTTAGATGGCACTGTTGGCAAAGAGCTACTTACAAGTCTTGCTGCACATTCTCCACGTGTTTAGGGTCTGGGCCTCAATTCTGACCAGTTCCCCTTTACCTCCTAGAAAAGGAAAGCCCACACAACATGATGCTGCCAGAACCATGCTTCATCATGGGGACGGTGTTCTCAGGGCAATGAGCACTGTTGGCCATGTGCCAAAAATATCCATGTTGCAGCAAAACAGTGAATTCAGTAGTGGTCTTATCAGACCAGAGAACCTTTTCCCACATTTTGGTTGTGTCTCCTACATGCCTTTTTGCGAACTCAAAATGGGTTTTACTTTGGGTTTGTTTTAGCAATGGAGTTTTCTTTTCACCACATTTCATAAAACTCAACTTTGTGGAATGCTCAGGTTATCCCATGGACAGTTTCTCTTATCTCAGCTGCTGATCTCTCCAGCTCTTTCAGTTACCATTAGCCTCTTGTTTGCTTCTCTAATGCCCTCCTTACCTAGTTATTAAGTTTTACTGGCCTGCCCTCTTTGGCAAAGTCACACTTGAGCTGGGGTTTTTTTCCATAACAGATTTATTGGTGCTCTGGGGAACATTCAGAGTGTGGGATACTTTTTAAATAACCAGATTGCACAAGTTTATTCTGGACTGATATGGCTAGTTTCTTGTCTTCATGACGCTTTTTGTTTAGATATGATTTCCAATCAACTTTGGGGCCTTCTAGAAACAAGTGTGTTTAATTTAGATCATGTTGCACTGGACTTATTTAGGTGGCTTCTGGAGGCAGTGGGTTGCCCCAGAGCTTACACCGTATCATCACCATCACCACCACCACCACCACTACCACCACCACCACTTCTATTAAGTATCTCAACTTTTCCCCAGTTTGGGACTGAAGGCAGCTTACAATAGTTTAAAAAACAAAACTAACTAGTAACCAACAAGCATTAGCTTGCTTTTGTTTACCTTTGTGTCCCAATAAAATCATTTTTCACCTTCATGGTCCTGTCTTGTGTACATCAAATGATAACAGTGTCAATTAAATCCATTTCAATTCCAGGTGTTGACCAACAAAATGTGAAAAAAATCAAAGAGGGATGAATACTTCTACAATGCACTGTAGAGGATGACTAGGGAGAAGAGCATTTGGAGTTATAGTCACCTTCTCTGGAGCTTACATACACTAAGGCTACATTTAGAGTCCCATTTTATAAGGTCTTGGGTGCATATTTGGAGTTTGTTGAAATTATTTTTATATTGAAGCCACCATGAAAAATAACAGTTACAGCTAATGTGCAGGGCAAAACATATATGAAAATAAATAAATAAATAAAATGATGCTGTACACAAAAATATGAATGCAAGGGTGCAGATAAAATAAAACAAAACATATGAAAAAATTTTTCCTGATGTCTGCCTCCTGTTACCCTATTACCATAATCTCATTTGCAGAACGATCTCCCCAGATATTCTCTATATGGCTAGGGAATCATACACTTAGATGGCTATGCACACAGTCCAAAGCCTGGTCTAACATCTGTGGGTACACTATCATCCTTCAACTGTCTGTTTAGAAGGGGGAGTTGAGGCGTTCAGTTGTACTCGACCCAAGGCTACCCTTGAAGTGTATCCTAAAGCTTTAGTTCGTGAAAAACGTTGAAGCTACACCTGTAACTGGTGCATAAATATACTACTGAAAGACCTCCACTGGTTGCCAATTGCTTTCCAGGCCCAGTTCAAGGTGCTGAATTTAACCACAAAAAACCTAAAAGGCTTGGGGCCTGGCCGTCTAAGGCAGTACTTCTCAGTGCTTCTGATGTGAGGGACCAGCACCCTTCCCCTTAATGTACCATAGAAAAGTAACTTTTTTGTGCCTATTGACTCCCATTCAGCCCACCAAATACCTGTTGGGCAGGATGCTGGGAACATAAATGAAACAAAAGAAGTACAAAGGAAGAGTTGCATTTGAGTCGTCTCCATTTAAACGGGATATCACCACACCCTCTTCACTTGCTTGGTGCTGGAGGAAAGGTGTAAAATAATCCGTGTGCGGAGTTGGGAGGAGAATGTGTCTCAGTGCATACATATTCATTGTGTCCTGAGTGTGTGCACATCTATATGGCTCAGTGTGTATGACAGGAAGGAAAGTTTATGCACCTGCATTCACCTGCTAACTACATCTGATCCTTGGAAGCCAAAACAAAACAAAGCTTTCTTCCCACCTTTAGACACTGGATGGTTTGTTTGGCCCAAACTGATCAGGCTTTGGAGGGAGTTACATCAAAACGGCAGCTTTGGGCTGCAAACTGAGGGTATGACACTGGGAAAAGTAGTGTTTCAGTTTTCTTCCTCCTATGCTATTTCCTCAGTCTAATCTCTCTTGCCCAAATCATACGGAAATATGAAAATAGGACAAAATCAGGTATAAAACCCCCAAGTAATTCTCAAGTATCTTAGATGACCTTTCCAAAGCTGCTTCTCATTCAGCTGGACAGCAGTAGTATATGACCACAATTTTGTAGAACTGAACATTCAGAAAGCCAACAAAGAGTGTTTGGAGTTGGAACTGCAGAACTGCAGTGGTGGAGTCTCTTCCCTTTGTGACTTAGTTTGAGATGCATTATCTAAGAGAGACCTTTTATTTACTGAGCACAATAAGCAGCAAAATCATGTGAAGTAGACTTGTGCAACACCAGTGCCTGAATGGAAAAGTGGACACTACAATCACATCCTTGTGATCCAGCAGCTACTCCCAATGTATATGCATACTCAAGGACTTAGAGATACTAATTTGTGGAGGCAGTACATCCAAGGTATCCTTTAGAACACACACCTAAGCCAAAGGCTTTCACTTTCTCATCCTTCATTATGACTGGATTGCATTTGCACAAACATATCATTTCCCTTTAATTGTCATTACACAGGTGCTCACAAGGGGACCAAGTATCCTTCCTGGGAGGCAAGAGGGAAGGGAGCAAAGCTGACCCATGAAGGAGTAGTTCTATGAGTAGTAGTTCACACACTAGGCTATCCACATCAAACTGAAAACATGTGGCATGAAGGACAACTGCATTTTTTATCTTTTCAGCCTCCTTTAAAAAGTTTTACTTTTGTAAAAGGAAAAGGCAAAGGAGGAAAAGGAGGAGAAGAGGGAGGGAGGAAAGGGACTGTTAACAAACTTCAAAGGCCTTCAAATGTGAGATTTTTTTTATCACCAATTGGAAGACAGCTAGGGCTGCATTAAGTAACAATTTCTTGGGTGAGGACTACATGAAGTAGTACCAAAGCAGGAGAAATGATCACAATTATGGATGATACAGGTCTTTTGCAATATTAACACAAAAAGTCCATCCATCTTACCAACCTGAACAATAGTTCCACTCACACACCATAAACAGCTTATGAAATACTTTTATTAACTGAAAACAGTAAATTGGAAGAGGCATTCTTGGTTGTAGAAGCTGGTCTGTAAATTGGATAGCTCAAGCTTTGCAAAGCTGTTTCAGTAACACTGCCTCCACTGCAAACACCTGGCTGTTACTGACTGTGCCTCTTGCCCCTGTGTTTATCTTCCAAGGCAGCTAGAAACACTGGAAGGGCACGGCATTCCCCAAAGCAAAAAGCAATTTACTATCTGGTTATAAATACACCTGAAACACACAGGGAAACAAACCCCAGGACTGCTCCATTTGTAAGCAGACAGAGCTTCTCTCTAAAACATGTATACACACATACACACACTTACCCACAAGTCTCTACCACTTCCCTTTTAGAATACAGGCTGTTTAACTGTTACAAGAAATGGCAAGTTTCGGGCCTACATACAGACCTTTAGGGAGCCACATCCATAGATCTTGCATTATATACATACACAGATATCTAAAAGCTATAGATATCACACAAGCAGCTCTTACCTCCTCACCGAAGTTACAATAATAACCTTTTTCTAGGATAGAGTTAGCAGGGCTAATAAGTTCTGACAGATTCCACACCAATACAGACTGGATTTTCAAATAAAAGTATTTAGCTCTGCCAAACATGCCAGAGAGAGCATGTTGTGGATGCCTGCCCCAAGGGAAACTAAGTTTAAGGGCCATGCCACAATACTGTCTAACAATAAGACCACAGCTGGGTACCTTTCGGAACGAGGATAGCAGGCCAGCAGACACCAATGCAAACCTGCCCTCTCTTCTAGCTCAGCACTTCCCCACACTTGTACTCAGCTTGTTGGCAGCCTCTCTTGGTATCCAACCATTAAATAATCAATAGTTGATTGTGTATAAATGCAGCCAGAGCTACACCTAGCTGTGGCATGTCCCGGGGACACTGGGTGACAGGAATAAGTCATGTAATCAGTGGTAGCTGAGACACTAGCTCAGACTACACTGGGCTGAAGGGATGAAATAGAGAGGAGAGGCAGAGAGAGAGAAGTAGCCCCGTGTGCTTTTATAGCAATTATATGATGGAGGAAGAACAGAATGCCAACCTGTCCACGGAGGAAACAGCAAAAAAAGTGCAGCTACCTCATCAATTGCTCCTATAGGTCATACCCAGCATGTGGCATCACTATATCTAAACACACAAGAAGGTTAGTCAAGAGAATGCAGTGCAAGTGGGCTGAGAAGCTGGAGCCATTGGCAGAAAGAGCTCTCAAAGTTGATCTTTTGCCTCAGAGTCTTTATCGTAGATGTAACTTCCAACCACACCAGTGTTGACTCCTGAAAAAAAAAGAACAGAAGCATAAGTGGAGAAAGGGCCAGGGCTGAAGTGAAAAGAAATACCAGGTTGCCAGGTGGGGTGGGAGTTCGTAGTTTTCAATCTGTATAACTGTACAGAATAGCAATGATTCTCTGAGTATGAATTTCCATGTGGCCAAAATGGCACTGTCCATGCATGAATGGGAAGTATCAGAAAAATGTACGAAAACTGGAAGGTTTGCAGAAATTTTTGAAGTGCTGGAAAAAAAATGCTACCACACACTTAGAAAATTCAGTGCCACGATGAACCCTTCCAAAAAGCTATGCTCCATGAACCCTTCCAAAACACTCCATGAACCTTTCCAAAAAGTTATGCTCACAAAAAATACATTACTACTGACAACCTGTGGATGTTTACTGTTGTTGTCAGCTGATCTTACAACTACTGTGCAGTAGAAGAGCCAACAAGCAACCAGTGATTGCAGCAGTAGCTCTGCAACAGATGCTACATGAATAGAGGGGAGATTTTTACATTTCCTCAATTCTGCCTCCACTCACAAGTCTTCCAATACAGGGCATTGTAAAAGTGAGAAGTAATGTATCTGCCTATGGTCTAAGCCGGCAGCATGGACATCAGGGGGACCCAAGAGAGTATTCTCTCACGTGTTAACATCAATGCAACAGAGCTACTATGATAGCTGACTTTCAGTCTTCAGCAAGGAAGGGACAAGATGCATGGAGAGCCAAGAATGGAATGGACTGCTTTGGAAAAAAACATGGTTGGCTGGAATCCTGAACAAGAGCACTTTATATAGCCCCATGACACTGCAAGCCCCCATTTGTTATATAAATGGCAGAGTGGTCATTCCAGTTTCCTTTCCATTGTGCAGTCGAGATCTCTGTGGAGTCTCTTGCACTGTCATCTCTGGGCTGGAATACTATTGCTTCTCCCAGCCATTAGTCCACCTCTGTTCATGTTACACTCACCCTTTGGTCCAAAGAGGATCCCATAGCATGGTTTGTGGCAATAAGGCTGGCCATCATGCTGGAGACGAGAAAAAAATACGGGTAGAATACATTAGGATCAGCTTCCCCACATAGAAAGGAAACTTTCTAGCATTACCAGCCCTTGAGCAACCTCTTGCCAGTCATGTTCCCTTGGCCTGTGCCTCAACATACATCTGGCGCCAGGAAAAGCTTCCTGGCTACACAAAGCCACGTGATATACTAAAAGTGAATCCTGGTCTGTTTGGCACCCACTCAAATGAAATGCTGAAACTCCATCCCAGCAATACTTAAAAACTACCTTGTGCTTGAGAGCAAGTGTGTACAAGACCAAGAGAGTTCCAAAACCTAGGACTACTTCAGTCATGGCTATCCCAGGGACAAAGGCTGGTGTTCAAGGATTCTGTAGGCCTTGGACCCACAGGACAGAGCCATTAATGTCTAGCAGAGATAATATGTTGTTTTGTGCTTTGAATTTCTGACTTATGGCAACCCTACGGTGAACCTATCATGGGGTTTTCCTGGCAAGATTTGTTCAGAGGAGGTTTATCTTTGCCTTCCTCTGAGGTTGAGTGAGTGTGATTTGCCCAAGCTCACCAAGTGGCTTTCCATGGCTAAGCAGGGATTTAAACCCTGTTCTCTAGACTCTTGGCCAACACTCAAACCTCTACACCACACTGGCTCTCCAGAGAGATATTGTACTTTAAAAAAAAAACTTTTATTTTATCAATCCTTTATGATTACATTAGATTGAATGAAAATGTAATAGCAGAAAAACAAAAATAAAAATCCGAGAGAGAGATACAACAAGACTGATTGGAAACGCTGTATCAGGAAGACCAGAGACCCCCTTTAAATATCTTTTATTGGTGCAGACCCCCAAGACATATCTCAATATTTAAAGCCCTAACGTGCATCCAATATTTATTTAAAATTGCTCAACTCATCAAGGGTCTTCAAATTGGCAGAGAAGGGAAAAATAAGTAAATACACAGTTCCCTGAGAGGTGCTGGAGGGGGAGGGACTTTTCTTCTGCTTCCTCCCACCAATTTAAGCCTGGAGCAGACTGAATAGCAACGCACAGGCCCAGCCAGCCAGCCAGCATTTGCCCTTCTTCTCTCTCCCTCTCTCCCCTCTTTTCTAGCCATCCAGTCTATCAGAAATGCTCAACCTCTCCCCCCGCTTTTTTGCCCTTTTCACAAGGAGGAGAGGAGACCAAACTGGGCAAAGGAGGGAGTGAGTGAGGTAGAAAGGCAAAAAAAGGGATTGAAGGCAACAAGGTAAGGTTGAAGCAACCCCTCTATGAAAGACCCCAAGTTTGCCTCCCCATTTCCATGTATGCACTTTCTTCTGAATCGAGTGGCAGCTTATTTTGCAATAGTGATCTCTTGCTTCAGCTTCCAGTGCCTTGCCAGGGAGTGGCACTTCTCATTTGGCCCCACTCCGAGTGGAATCCTAAACGCAGCATGGTGGTCAGCTCTGAAAAATGATGGCAGGGAGGAGAGGGACCAAATGAGAAGAGGGTGCCACACCCTGGCAAGACACTGGAGGTTGGAGCAAGGTATCACTGTTAGCAAACTAAGCTGCCACTCAATTCAGAAGAGAGTGCATACACTTATAAATGGAAATGAGGAGGTGTGGAATTGGAGGAGGGCAGCTTGGAAAGGGGATCTGTCACATATATTTGGTGGGAGTGGTGGAACTGAGTGATCCAATGAGGGGATAAAATGATCCACTGAGAAAACCTACTTGGCTGGGGGAAAGCCAAAAGGAGTTCTTGTGTGTGGACAGTTGACAGAATTGTGGAAGAAGTGGTATGTTACAGAGAGACAAGCAAACTATATGGGGAAACTCTGAAGTTGTAAGTACAAAACTCTATGGGAGAAACATCAACAGTTGGTACTACCTGCATAGTACAGGAAAAGACTGTTGGAGATGGCATATGTAAGCCCTTTGGCAGGCACCTAGGAATGACAAGAACTACCCAGCAACTGATCCAAAATTTTTATTGGCCAAGGGTGGGTCAACATGTGAGCAACTTCTGATACCTGCCAACATAATGGGACTGGTAGAGATAAAACAAAAGCAGAACTTCACCCTACGCCCATAATTGGAGAGCCTTTTAAAAGAGTAGACACAGACATCCCGGTGCCATTACCAATTAGAAGGGGGAATAAATGGGTTTTAACTTTAGTGGACTATGCTACTAAGTTCCCAGAAGCTGTGGCTTTATCCAACATCCAAACCACAACTGTGGCCAATGCACTGGTGAATCTCTTTTGCAGACTAGGATTTTGTAGTGAAACTGTTTCTGATCTGGAAACATTCTTTACTTTGAATTTGATGAAGAGACTGTGGGAAATGTGTAGTGTCAAGCATCTCACCTCTAATCCTTACCAACCTGAGACCAATGGCTCTGAACCTTCTGAAAATAAAGAAGATGATGACAAGCCATTACAGTCTCCACATAGAAATGGTCCAGCCCAAAGCTCAAATGCAACGAAAGAAGAGGAAGACGGGGAAGAAGAGGAGGAAGAAGATTTAAATTACTGTAAACTCCAAACACTAAAGGAAATCTTTCCTCAAAAAAGGGACCAAGAGTTATTACATTTGATGAAATCAACAAATACAGTGGATGAAGTTATAGCTGCTGGCCTGAAGTTGGTTGAGGAAGAAGGTAGATCTCAAAAGAGGACACTCAGGGAAAGTGCTGAAGATGTTTCTGAAGATGATGATGAACAAAGTGCAAAGAAGGAAAAGACTGATCCTTTGCAGAGTCCTGAAAATCAGTGGGAAAAGCATGAAAGTTTGGTAAGCAAACTGCATAAAGATTTTCCCAGCTTGGATAAAGAAAAGCTGAGGGATGTACTTCAGGAACATGACCGGATATATCAGGAAGCCACAGAATCTTTAAGGGTATTTATGAAGGATCAAGATGATACACGGTATCCTTCCAAAAGTGAAGTTTCAAATGGAAAAGGGGTCTCCATTAAAGAAAAAAAACTGGAATCCCAAAAAGGACGCATAAGATACGACCAATGAATCCGTCTTGGAAGCTGGTAGCAACCCTGATGAAGACAACAGCAGTGGTGATGAAGTGATGGAAGATGGTCACAGAGCTAAAATACTTAGCTTTCTGCAAGATGCTTCCCTTAGTGAACTCAGTTTGAACCCACAGTGTTCTCAGAAAAAGGCTCAGAGATCACAGAACTCCCAATCTTTAACAGTTGGGTACTCTGTTCACAAAAATGTGCAAGACCAACAGCTTGTCAGAAAATGTCATATGGAACTGCAGAATACTATTAAGAGAGAAAGATGTTGTGTTAAAACTCATGACTAAACTGCAGTTTGCATAGGAAGACCCTATTAAGATCTGGACTTGACTAAATGATGTCAACTATTTGGTTAATTTGGAGGAATATAGTCAGTCTAAGGTGGTGCATCTCAACATGCTGAAATCTTATTGTAGAAGGAAAAAATTAGTCTTCTACACAGTTTCTAAACTGGGGAAGGAGGAAAGAGGAGAGAACAAAGGTAGCAACGTTGATGAGGTACACCTGGATGGGTCTCTTTCCCAGGAACAAGTAGAGGAGGAATGCAAAATATTGCAAAACTACCAAAGTTTATTTTCTGACCTCCCAGGGAGCACACATGGGGTTCAGCATTTCATTAGAACAGGAGAAGCTGCAGCTATAGCTACTTCCCTGTATCAAGTAACCAGAAACTATGCACATAGTATGGCTAAGGAAATAGAAGAAATGACAGGAAAACCAGAATGGTAAATTCATGCTAGAAGTTAGGAAGGTAGGCCCAAATGAATTTTTTACTAAAATGTTGTTGTTGTTGGTGGTGGTGGTGGTGGTGTTACGTAAGGTTTACAATGACAATTATATGGTCCAGCAAGAGATTGAAGAGATGGTTAAAAAAACTTGGTTATGGTAAGTATACTGTTCATAAACTATCAGTGTACCAGATCTCATTGCTCTCAACTCAGACTTATTGAAGCCTCCATACAGCAATGACTTCTGAAGGGGGGAGGTGTAAAACTTAAACAGAAAAAACAAAGGGTAAGAGAATTTGATAAAATATTATTGAAGAACTCTTCAAAGAAACCGGTGTGAAGCATGCTTTTGAATGACAAAGGCCAGCCAATCCCAGCACAGAGAACTCTGTGAGAGGAGGGAGGGACTTCAGTGAGAGAGAGGAGGAAAGAGAGGAAGATTTTCAAAAAAAAAAAGAGAGAGAGAGTTTTAGGGATAGTTAGAGACAGACAGTTGTGACAGTCAGAGGGGAGTGAATGGGTACTGGTTGTCTGAACTGACTGAAGGAAAAGGTCTGATAAAACTCAGTTTGAATACTGTTATATGTTTGGAACTAAGAACTGGAACTTGATCAAGCAACCATTCGCTATGCCATGAAAGCAAAATTGAACTATTGGTTACTTTGTTAAACCTGTCTCTGACTGGCTTCCTTAAGCCTGGACCAAAGAGTGCCACGCTTACCATAAAGAACACACACACTAGTCCACAGTGAGGTCACCTGAAGGCTCAGGGCCCACATCCAAGGAGGAATTCTAAAGAGAATACAGGGCAAGGTGCAAATGGCAGGTTTCCAAGAGTAGGAACTGTGGGGCCAGCCTGTAAACAAGATCCGTCATACACGGGGATGGTAAAGAATGTTGTTACAGCTGAAATATGCAGTAACAGGCCACCAGGTTTCATTAAATGAGTCACGTATCTAGTCACTTCTATATTTTTTGGCTTGTGTAGTTGACTCCTCCGAAGTCTTGCTCTGTCACCCGTACAGTAAGAAATCCATCACTCCCTCTCATTTTTTGGCAATCAATACTTTGGCTGCAACAGAAAAGAAACTAACCAGGTCTTTGTTTTTAAGAGTTACATTATATTCCAGGAACACATACAATAAGCCCACCTTGAGTTTTGCAGGAACATGCTAGTTGGTGATTTTGGAGAGATAATATACTGAAAAAACTTGAAGGCACATAGGAACAACAACAACAATGTACTGTACTTTGGATCCTGAACTTCTCTGAGAAAGGATGTAGATGAGCTATATATGTATTTCTTATTAGTCACTAGGGGGCACTTTGGTTCTTCTTTGTATCTTTTGGCATTGAGCTGCCACATAAACACAGAAAAATGCTGCTTGTTTGATTTCCAGAGCAGTAGCAAAGAAAGCTACTAATGCCAAAACTAACAAGTCCATGGTGGAAAGAGCAGCAGTGGGGATTTTGTCCACTAAAAAGGGCTCAGCTTAAAATACACAGACCTACTAGAAAACCAGCAACTCAATGTAACGAACAGGTAGGGTAGAGCCAGTGTGGTACGATGGTTTGAGCATTGGACTATGGCCCTGGAGCCCAGGGTTTCATTCCTCACTCGCTCATGAAAACCCACTGGGTGACCTCGGACACATCACACACTCTCAGCCTCAAAAAAACCCAGGACAGGTTCGCTTTAAGGTCACCATAAGTCAGAAGAGACTTGAAGGCACACAGCAAGAAGGGCTGAATCTCCTCTGGGCTTATGGCCTGTCGCTTATGATTTTTCTGCTACAGGAGATTTATGTAACAAATATTTCTTCTTAATGTGAACTCATAAGAAAGGTGTGAAGTTCTTATATTTGAAGCCTGTTTTTCAGTGCTTCCCAAAGCACAGCATGTAGTTCATGTGTCATATTTTCCATGCACTATAGATTTTGGAATAGTAACTTTTTAAGCTGCCCAAAACCATAGTTCCAGGAATCAAGCAATGCATACCTGCTGAACTTTATGCATCTAATTAGGCAGTCTTTAAGTTGTAAGCCAACCCCTCAAGTTCAAGGGGCATTCTAATGTATAGAACCTTCAGTGCTTTGCTAAAAGCTTGACTTCAAATAATGCAATTGCAATCACTTTGCTACTGTTACTCTGCAGACACTGTAGGGAAAGTGCAGCCTTCCCAATACATCTGGACTGCAACTCCCATTAGCTTGAAACAGTATAGCCACTGCTGAAGTATGCTGCAGAGTCACATTTTGCCCACTCCAGCTATATAGAAAGAATTTTCAGTAGTAATGCCCCCAGGCAAAAATCAGGAAAAAGTTTCCTGAACTAATCCCTGCATTAAAATTTGAAAATTTATCTTCCTACTCTTGATCTTGCTTCATCCCTTCTTAGAGCAATCCCAGAGACACCTGCATACCCAGATGGCATTTGCAGACAAGGCTGTGGCATCCTACCTCAGCATGACCACCAGGAGTTAGTGTCTTCCCACAGCGCTCACAACGCAGGCAGGGACGGTGCCAATCCTTGCCCAGTGAAGTCACCTTCTCAGCTACAACAGAAAAGAGAAGGCTTGCAAATTCAATCTTTTAAAAAATCTACAGCAGGAGTAAGGAACTCCTGGAGACTGGGGGTACATTAGCCCTTCAGGAGACCTTGGAGGGTTGTATCCTGACTTCATCCCTGCAACGTCCTTTCAAAATCTGTGGTTCTACCAAACATCCCACAAAACCCTCCAGAAGGTGTGGGGGCATTTTTCCCACATTATGGGCCCATTTGGGCTGTTTTAGGCCCAGGAAGAACTTTTTTTTGCAACAGACAACCCAGAAGTCATTTCCTGTTTAAAAGAAAGAATTCTTCTGGACCTCAAATGGCCTGAGGGGGTTGTGGTAAGAATGCCACCATATCCCCTAATGCAAAAAACAAAAACAAAACAAAAAACTTTTGTTTAAAAAAGGAGCCACAAAAACTGCCCTGTGAGTTGCATGCAGTTCTCATGGGGCATCTACAGAATTGATATAAAACAGCATGTCTGACATGAACCAGCATACTGAGAACTCTAGAGCTTTCCCCATCTGTCAAAAGCAAGTTTTTCCCCCTTATGGGTAGAAAGATGTGCTTAAGCATTTGACCCAAAACTGGTGAAATACTGTGGGAAAAGAGGGATGATCTCTAATATCTCCTGCAAAGCTCTATGCTCCTGGCATCTAAAGCAATTTCAGTGGCCCTTCGACTTTCTTGAGGTTCAGGGCACAGAACCCTCACAAAAGTTTTTTTTTTTTTTAAAAGGAGTAACTCCCCCAGCCTGAGTGTCCCCACTTCCATTCACTTCAAGGCCCCCATCGCATGCCTTTTGCTGGGTGTGCTGTCTTCCTTCCAGGCGCCTGGGCAAAAGGATAGTGAATGGGAGGGGGCAACCCTGTGCCCAGCAAAGACACATGCATGCCTCCTCCCCCAACTTTTGTCTGCATTTTGCCTGGGCGCATTGTCTTCCTTCCAGACACCTGGGCAAAAGGAAGTGAATGGGAGGAGGCAGCCCCATGCTCAGAGAAGGCATGTGTGCACCTTCTACACATGTGAGGTTGCCCCTACCCATTCACTTGCTTTTTGGCCAGGTGTGTGGAAGGAAGGTAAGTGCGCTTGAGCAAAAGGCAGAGGAAAGGGAGGGGGGAGAACGGGGGGAGGCAAATGGGTGCCTAGTGAATAATCAAATGTATGAAGGTCAAACTTGCAAATGTAGAGGAAGGACTGTTATTATATGTGATTAATGATTTGAATAATTTATAAAGAGTACAGAATTCATCCCTTCTATATACTAAGCCATGAGGCTAGAAGGCCACATCAGAGGGCTTGTTTTGCCTGCAAATGTCACAAAATATCCCTGGGGGGGTGGGGTGGCACATTTCTGCCATATTTTTGCCCCACAAGCCATTGTATTCACTTACTGTTCATTTCCTATATTAGAAAAAGTTCTCTCCTGGAGGAGGAGAAAAGTAGTAAAAATGTACCCCACACCCTCTAGAACACACCTAAGGACATTTGAGGCAAAAGTTTTGACTTCTGGTAGGCCCTCTGGGCCATCAGAACAGTCCTGGAGCCTTGCCGCAACCTGCAGACTATACTTTGCCCACCTCTTTATTAAATCTTGGTCCTTGTGGTGTATAAAGTCCCATATGCAGGAGTCAGCAGGCCTACAGGAGGCACTAGCTTCTCTAGGATGCAGGATCTCATTGAACCAGTGAGGTAAGGATAGGTCAGAAACAGTGCAAATAAGAGGCGCCTGGACAATACTCACCAAAATAGACTTTCTTAGAGCAGCGTGGGCAGACATTGGGTTCCCCTGTGAAAGTTGTAATGCTTGAGGCTGAAATACAAATAGGAAGACATGGCTATCTCTCAGGAGTACTTGGACAGTGTGGCCTGCATGGCAGGGGCTGGACTACATGGCCTTTATAGTCCATTCCAACTTACGATTCTTTTTTTTTTAAAAAAAAATTTAATGGAATAAAAACACAAAACACAAACAGAACAAAAAAGAGCACATAAGAAAAAAAAGAAAGCATATATAAAAACACAAAATAACAATCCACAAAACAAAACAGTACTTAATATCAATAAAGAACAAAACTATGAATATCAGTCTAAACTAACTAACAGCTAACTGTACACAACTAAAACACTGGTTACTGCCCCTGCTGTAAACAATGAGCAGTAATCCTACAGTAATGACTAATCCAATAAATCACAAATTGTAACTAAATTTAATATTTGTTGCCTAGATATATTTCCATGACAAATAATAGTGAACTTACTAAATCAGTTTATACTTTATATTCTTACATAAATTATTAATTCTAACTTAATTGGTAAATACCTTTTTTTCAAAATTCAATCACTATTTGACTATTACAAATCAAAATTAATAATTCTTAAGTATAAAAATAATGTATTTATAACATTCATAGTAAAATCACTCTATTTCTTAGCTAATTCTAGTTTCATTACAATAACCTTACTTATTCATAACATATATAAAAGAAATATTAGTATACCAATAAATTAAAATCATCTATGATTTTCTTAGAACCATTCAGATGACAGCAGAACAAATGAATGTCTCAACACAAAAAAGATTTTAGCTGCATGTTCAAAACCCCAAAATCATCAATTCACCCTCATTTTCTCTTAAATAATCAATTAAAAATCTCCATTTCATAACAAACTCTTCTTCAGTATGACCTTTTAGTCTGGCTGTAAATTTGTCCATTTCCACTACTGCCATCAATCTGTTAAACCATTCAGTCAGAGATGGGATTTCCATTTTCTTCCAATACCTTGCATAAACTAGTCTCGCTGCCAATAACACATATTGAAGCGATTTCTGTTGTTGCTTGGCTGCTGTCTTCTCACCAGATTCCTTGTAGAAATAATTCAAGACTCTTAACTGATTTGACATTTCAGAATTTTTTGAATCATATTCTATATTGTCCACCAAAACTTTTTAGCCTTATCACAAGTTCACCACATGTGATATAAGGATCCAATATGGTTTTGGCACTTCCAACAACTATTCTTCATCTCTTTATGCACATTTGAAAGTCTTTCTGGTGTAACTTAACAGTGTAACATCATGTTACAATAATTTTCTTGTAAATCATAGCAAAGTGTATTTTTAATTTCTTTTGTCCATAATCTTTCCCATCGGTTTATAGATATAGTATACCCAAAATTCCTTGTCCAGTTGGTCATACATTCTTTCACTTAGTCATCTTCCATCTCCATTTCCAGCAAGAATTTGTATAACTTGGCAATCAAATGTTCATCATTGATACGTAACAATAATTCCATAATAGTCTTTTCAAAATCTTTGTTCTTTTTATCTTCAAGAAATCTTAAGCAAAATTGTCTGTGTGAGAGCTGTTGTATTTTACAGCTTTCCTCTTGTAGATGCTGTACTGATTTCATTTCATAATCCTGATCTCAGTTCCTTAATAAATCACTGTATGTTAACCAACATCAGTCCTCATTTCTGTTGTATAAAAAGCCTCTTCTGATGAAATCCAAAGGAGCATTCTTGGACATAGTTTCAATTTATATTTTGTCCAAAGATTCTATGATAGTTTTCCCAAAGATGGCCAGGGGAAGGCAGGAGATGCCCATTTTGTGGCTGGAGGAGGGTCAGGACTACCTGGGCAGCATCCAGCACCCAAGTGTCACCCTCCTGGAGTGCTCTGGAGATCAGGAGGGTGACATCTACTTTTTCCTCCCAGTGGCAGACTGCAGCTGGATGCTGCCAGGTAGCCCAAGTCATTAAAATGGCCTTGGAGACATGCATAGGCATTGATATGCTTCCTTGTCAAGGGACAGAAGAGAAACCCCATGTGAGCACATTCACCTGAGAAGTTCTGCCAGAATTTCAACAACTTCCACCCTACCATCAACTTGAGTCTGGAACAACCCACACAACAAATTCACTTCCTTGACATCACTGTGCAACTTCACAACGGACTTCTAAGCACCACATTCTATTAAAAACCCACTGACCACTGAACATACTTACATGTCTCCAGTTTCCACCTAGAACACACTACTAACTACATTACCAGAACACACTACATATTACAACCTAGCCTTCTGATACAATTGCATCTGCTGAGAACCACAAGACAGACACTTAAAACTTCTGGATTTACAACAGGAATTTCTCAAACTACAATACCCATCTAAGGAAGTAAAGAAACAATTTGACAAGGCAAGTTTAATAACCAGGAACTACAAGACAGACCAAAACCACAAAATGACATCACCAACGACCTACTACCAATTTTTAAAAATAACACAGCCCTCTCAGAAGCTCTGGGAACAGACCTTCATTAGCCTACAGACAGCCTTAAACAACTACTTAATCTGAAACAACTACTCACTTACAATAGGATACATAAAACGGATAGTAATACAGGAACAAGGCCCTGCCACACACCCAGATGCCAACTTTGTCTCCCACATATATTCTGGGAGCAATATTACAGGGACCAATAACATCACTCATATCAGAGCAACATTTACTTGCTGTTCTTCCAATGTAATCTATGCCATCCTATGCCAGTAATGGTCCCCTACACTTTACACTGGACAAATAGGACAATTTCTTGCAAGACAATTAATAGACACAAATTTGACATTAGAAACAGCAATACCCAGAAACAAGCTGCAGAACATTTCAACCTTCGTGATACACATTTAAGTGATTGACAGGTTGTAGTCCTTGAACAAGGAAATTACAAAGGATGACTTAAAAAGAGAAGTTGCTGAGTTGAGTTATATTCATAAAGTCATCAGTACTGCACATATAACAAAAGGAATCTTCTCAGAGAGGGTTTTGAATCCTGGGAAACTGACTATTGGTAAGCAGATTTATTACTTTCATACAACAACACTAACTGACAACTATGAAGATCTGAAAGACCTGTATCACCACGTAGGCTGAGGCCTGCAATAAATGCATAAACATTAAGTAGGTATCTCTCAGAGGGAAAACCAGGGTAGTTTTCTATCCAAATTAAGGGGCCAAATGAGGTATTCCATTCAGAATTCCAAAGGTCAGATTGTCGTAATTCTTGCCCAGTATCATCATTAATATAATGCAATTATTTTTTAAATTTAAGAGTACATACAAAGACTGTGTGTAATCCAAAATAAAATAAAACAAAACATTTTAAATACATTTTAAAATATCCCAGTATGTAGAAGGTAAAATGATATGCTTTCAAGAGCCCCTCAGAAATCCCCCCTGCCTCCAGAGTCTCCCAGTTCAGTTGCCTTGGTACTTTCCAGGCTTCTTGTGTACTAGTACATACCTTTGCTGGGTCCCTTAGGGGCAGCACTGACTTTTTTCTCTTCCGCTTTGGGCATGTGTTCAATAGGGCCAGAGACCAACTGTCCTTCAGTCTGGGGCTTATCATAGATGTAAGAACCTGCCCCTCCAATGTTCACACCTGAAAAAGGAGCAAGAGAAGTCAGAGGGAACTCGTACCATCAGAGGCTGCATCTTCCACAATACTTACAAATTTTGAAGAAGTGATACGTTAATCTACACAGTGTGAACACAGCCAAGCTGTCCTCTCTCCATCTAAGATTCACTAACTGCATTCCCTGGTTTCCAAAGAGTAGAGAAAATGTGGAGATATGGTGTAAGACAGAGTATCCCTTCCTCCAACGACTATGAACTGTCCAAATCTGGGCTATGAAAAGACTGGAGATCACTCCTCTCCAAAGCCCCATTTCTGGGCATTCTTTTTCCACCTGGCTCCTGCAACCAATTGGGAACACAAGGGTGGACGAAGAATTCCTTTGCTACCACTGATCAGAGATTAGGCACAGCAGCAAAGGACCCCCCCCCCCACTTCACCACTTGCTATCCCAAAGAGTAGGCTAATGAAATATGGGGGGATTCCTCACTGTTATCTCTGATTGAAGTAACACCAGGGAACTTTGCCTATACATGCTCCCCCCCATGCACCATAGGGAAAGCTTGAGACAGGCAAACCTTTCCAGACCAAGTTGCCAGGTGCAGTGATGCTTCTGAGGCATGCTTTGACCTCCGAGTGAGCTTTACTGTTTGTGGAAAACCCGATGTGCAGGGAAATCCCTGGAGCTAATGTCAGGGTGCATTCCTAGCACTATGTGGCCTTGGAAGATACCATCTGATCTTGGAAGGTAAGCTCAGTCAGCCCTGGTCAGCACTTGGGTGGGATACTGCCAATCAATACCAGGTGCTGTAGGCTGTATTTCAGAGGAAGGAACTGGCAAAAACCCCTTGAGTATTTCTTGCCTAAGAAATTCATGGGGTCACCATAAGTCGACAGGTGACAGACACCTGTTTTACTCTTCTTTTTAATTCATATGGGTCTAAATAAGATCCAGGTGACACAGGATACTACCTGGTCCACCGGAGTAAAACTAAATGTAAATGCATGTTTGTGAGAAAAACACACAGGTGCAGAATCCTCTGTAAGGGAAAAAGACAGTGGTGTGTAAGAGTTGCAGCAGACGGAGAATACATGGATATAACAAGATGCTTTACACTGAGTCAGACCTCTGGTCCTTCTAGGCCAGCACTGTCAACATTGACTGGCAGTGGCTCTCCAGGGTTTGGGGCTGAATTCTTTCCTGGCCGTACTAGGAAAGAAGCCTTTTGAAAGCAAAAAAAAAAAAAAAAAGGGAGCTTTGGTGCTGAGCTATAGTTCCACCCAACAGTGCTGAAACACACACACATATGACACACCCTTTCTGTGTTACCAATCATGCCCACCCACAGCACTTCTCTTACACGTGGCTGCATGTAGTGTTTTGATCCACCCAAAGCAGCTCACATTCCAATTAGAGCACGCCACAACCAAGCAAGGTGTGTCCCAATAGAGATGCTTGTTGAATTACATCAACACATAACTGGATACCTCTGGCAGGCTTTGAGAAAAACTGTACACAAAATCTGACGATCAAAGAGAGAAAGAATGATACAGCAGTGTTTCTCTTGGAAGCAGAAAGGGAAACATACCTTTTGGTCCAAAGAGTGTTGCATAACAGGGTTTATGGCAGTAGGGCTTCCCATCATGCTAAGACAGAGAAATAGCAAACGTTAGACTAGCTAGGACTTGGGGAAAAGATCTATCTTTCTATCAAAAAATGTCTATGATAAGTTGATTATCAATATATGTTAAAGTAAGGGACAACTCCAATCTGAGACAGGTCTCAGAAACCAAATTCTAACACTAAGCGAGGACAATGCAGAGTGGATGGAGCAAACATAATTCTCACAAAAAAATTGGGGCATTTTTCCACCAAATGTTCAATTTTACACATCTACTTGGGAATAATCCCAATGCAACAAATCCCCAGGCTGCAAAGCACAGTTCAAAGTGAACCGATCATGGGGATTTTCTTGGAAAGATTTGTTACCTTTGCCTTTCTCTAAGGCTGAGAGAATGTGACTTGCCTGAGGTCACCCAGTGGGTTTCCATGGCCAAATGGGGATTCAAATCCTGGTCTCCAGACTCATAGTTTGGGCACATGCACACATCTGCTGCCGTGTCCCTTTCATGAGGGACACAATAGCAGGGGTGGGTTGGCACTGAAACTGCTCCCTCATTTGCAAACAAGGGAGCAGTTTAGGCACCCACACACATATTCCTGCTGCTGCATCCCTGTTGCTCCCACTACTGTTGGCATCCAAGCAGCAGGGCTTCACCATCTATACCAATCTCCTGCCATGCAGGAAATCACAGCTACAGTACTGTGAGAGTTCATCTAACTTCTGCTTTAAAAACTCCAATGAAGAAGAATTCATTGCCTTCTGTCATACTCCATTCCACTGTTGAACAGCTCTTACCTTCATGAAGTCCTTCCTAATGTTTAAATGGAATCTCTTCTTTTGTAACATGAATCCTCTGGGTCAGGTCCTAGTGTCCATGAAAGTAAGTTGGCTCCATCTTCTACAGTGCAACTCAAAGCAGTGGTCCCTGGACCAGTGCCAGTCCTTCAGGTATTTTCTGCCAGTCCTTGGAAAATTTCCAAGAAAGAAACAACTGTGCCCAACGGGCAATTACAATACTAGTCTCTGGCATACCGGAAAAAATAACTGCCAATTCCACACTTCAGACAGCCTGAGAAGCACTTCTCTACATGACATCCCTTCAGATATTTGACAAGAGCTATCGTGTCACCTCTCAATCTTCTGTCTTCCGAGCTAAACATAACCAGATGCCTTAACAATTGCACACAGGCCTTAGTCCCCAGAACTGGTTCCCAGAAATTTTATACCACTATGGTCACCCATATCTGGACACAGTATCCCAGGTAAGGCCTGACCAAAGCAAAACAGAATGGTACCATTACTTCCCCTGACCCGGACAACAATCTAGCACCCAAGCCACTAGACCACACCGGCCATCTTATATTAATCTATGTTGAATTCCATTTTGTTAAGTTTTGGCCCAGCTATCCAATCTTTTAAAGTCATCCTAAATCTTAATCTGTCCTTTGGGATCTACAGTGGGCCCTCGGTATCCACTAGGGTTTGGTTCCAGGACCCCCTGTGTATACCAACATTTGCAGATGCTCAAGTCCCATTATATATAATAGTATAGTAAAATGGTGTCCTTTATACAAAATGCCAAAATCAAAGTTTGCTTTTTAGACAGATATTTATTTGTTTATTTGCTTGGAATATTTTCAAGTCATGTTTTGTTGAATCTGTGGATATAGAATCTGCAGATATGGAGGGCCAGCTCTAAGCCACTCATCCTAGATATCACTGAAATCTCATGTGATGAGTCTCATGATCGGAAATATAACAACAGGGGCCATAACTTTTTCAAAGTTGAGGTTCTTTCCAGCTCCACAGTCCTACGGATTTTATGAACTGCTGCCATCAACAGTTGTGGTTTTTTGTTACTTAACTAATGAAGTGCATGTCATTTTATACTTCCACATTTGCATTGTACTGATGAATTTAAGGCTAAACAATTGAATTAAAAATATTGTCTTCAAGGGTGCTGGGTTCAAACCCTATTAATGATGGTTCTGACTGGAATAGAGCACTGCTGCCCTCTTTCTATTATCAGGAGGATAAAGAGGATCAGAAATTTTGGGTGAGCACGCAAGAAAATAAATCTGCAACAAAAGCATAAATTGTTCTCATTTTCTTAGGCTCTATTTCCTTGGTTCAAAACTCACCTTGTTCCTCTACACAGTGAATTTGTAGCCATGATTTTAGGTCACTGAATTTTTCTTTTCAAAAACCTTCCTGACCACAGAAAATGGAGATCTTCACCCTTCACTTTGGCTAAATCTTTCCTTTAACCCCCAAAGTCTTCCTGAGTCTTTTCCCAAGGCCTCTTTCTGGTACCCTAAACATCTGCACGGGAACAAGGATGGTCTCTCTCCACAAGATCTTTCCATAAAAATGAACCCTGGTCTGGTTACCAAGAGACAACAGGGAACTTGAGAAAAGGAGGAAGAAGTGCCAGTTGAAGTGATCAGCTGGGCTGTGTGGAAAGAGACTAAGAGGAAGAAGAACAGATGACTCAAAGGGATATCTGCTTGAGGCTTAGGGGAAATCCTATATATCAGTGCTTCTTAACCTGGGGTCTACTGACCCCTGGCAGTCCATGGAGCCCTCCCAGAGGGTCCGTGAAGCCCTGCTGCAGGGGGGAGGCAGATGCCAAAACTGCTCCCATCTGCCATTGTGTCCCTTTCACCAGGGACATGGTGGCAGCGGGTGTGGGCACCCAAGGCCACAGAGGCAGGCATGTGCGCGCACCCGAACTGCTCTCCTGTTTGCAAACAAAGGAGTAGTTTCAGCACCCACTTACACCCCACTGACAAAAACCTACACAGCAGCAGATGCGTGTGCACCCAAACTACGTGCACCCAAACTATGACCCTGGAGAACAGGGTTTGAATCCCCACTCAGCCACAGAAACCCACTGGGTGACCTCAGGCAACACACATTCTCTCAGCCTCAGAGAAAAGCAAAGGCAACAAATCTTGCCAAGAAAACACAAGGTCACCCAGTGTCTGAGTGGCGATTTGAATTCTAGCCTCCTGAAGCCATAAATAAAGAAATAAAGAAATAAAGATTTGATTATTTAAATTGCAAATTTAAATATTTCAATATTTAAATCCTGAGTTAAATCTTGGGGGTCCTCAGCAACAAATAACATTTACAGGGGGTCTCTGGTAAAGAAAAATTTAAGAACTGCTGCTATATGTAATTTATTACTGGGGCTCACTTTCGTCGACTTTGACAGAAGATCCTATTCTCTCATTGCTCATTGTCCCTGACAACCTCAGTCTGCCACCTCTTCCCCTCATAGTGGACTAAAAATCTGTGTTCTCTCTCTCTCTAAACACACACACACACACACACACTACAGCCAAACTATTTTGAGCACCCTTCAGACAAATCAGCACCAATATATCAATTATGCCAGTAAAGAAACCTCTTCTTGAAAAGAAAGGTATAAAATAAATCCTGTTTATCTGTAACATCATTTATTGTTCTTTGTTCCTGAGACAGCTTTCTTCCTTCAGATACTCTTACACTCCAGATTAATTTATAGTGCATGCCTCTGAGACCCAGCAAGGCCCTATCAGCTCCCTGCTGTCAACAGGAGATGATTTCTGAGAGGAAACAGTGATAAGGCAAGAACATATTTTCCCTTCGTTTAATGCAAGGAATGAGCCACTTGTACTTCTATCCGACAAAGCTGCCATAGAAGGAAACAACAGATACAGCCAGTAGGCGCAGAGAATATTGTTCCCTTTCCCAGCAGCTGTATCTGCCTCATCTGCCGGGGGGGGGGGCAGAGGGAGCGAGGAGGCAGTGGAGTGCCATGAAGTATGCCACTGCTTTCTCACACACCACGTGCGACACAAAAGAAAAAATTGCCAGACATGGCTCCTCTCATCCTCAGGATGGAATCCATTCAAGAGGAAACTTGCTAGACTTCCTGGCAAAGTATTCAAATACTGGCTAAAAACACATTTAAAGAGAATGTTTTTGGGAGGTGAGTCACTTTCTTCAGTTTTCACACACAGCAGAATCTCAGGCAGTATCAATACATGACTCTTTTAGTTACGGCACTTCTTTGATGTGCGGACACACCCCGTTTTTCATTTCTACCTACAATAACATTAACAATAATGGGAAAACTTAACTATTTTGTCTGTGACTGGGAATGGCAAGAACTTGGCAATATACTCCTACTCCACCTACTCCACTTTGCATACCTTTTAAAAAGAGGGAGGGAATTCTGTAGCCTTTCACACGTTGTTGAACTGGAACTCACATTAAGTTTAGCCAACCGTGAGGAAGACATGGGAGTTGCAATCCAAGGGTATCTGGAGGACCACACAAATGGTCTCCCCAACACCACTACCCTGGCCTGGACTCCACAGTGTTTGACTATCTAATATTTGGCTCTCCAGTGTTTGAACAGTTCTGCACTTAAGAAGCCAGAATTACGTGGAATAGTGGTCTAGTTTTTTGAGCATCATCATCATTAGAACAAGCCACCGATTAAAATCAAGAGGCTTCCAGCAAAACAAATACAGTCAGTCCTCCACATCTGTGGGTTTCACTTTCACAGATTATTTGCTGTCACCTCTGCTGCCCCCCATGCCATTTTTAATATGGACTGCAAGCCTCGTGAGACTGAGAAACTGCAAATGAGGCTTGCAAGTCTCGTGTGGGGCAGCACTGGAGGTGGCTGTAAGCCCCATGAGGCCCCCACTTCTGCCTTATGAAGGAACTCTGATGCCTCAAAAGAATCCTTTCTGAGTTGAATATGGTGATCATACTTTTTTGTATGTTAAATATGGTTTGGGAAGGCCTAGAGTTATTCATGATTTTTCCACTTTCCACTTTCACGGGGGTCCTGTAACCCTAACCCTAGTGAAGGTGGAGGGATGACTGTACTATTTTCTGTTCCTTTATGCATAATGCATTGTATTGTTTTCAAAGATTTTTTCCCCAAAACAGGACAAGACAGAGCAGCAAAACAGCACATAAATACCAAAAACATTAGTACAAAATTGAGAGGAATTATAAGACTTTGGTGTGAACATGAAAAGATGTACATAATTGGATCAACCAATGGGCTAAAAAGGCCATGCTTTCAGCCCACCAGTTTGAGACAGGGCATGAGATCCCCAGCTTTCAAATTAAAAAAAAGGAGGATGAAATAAATCTCTGGCCCTTGTAGATCCTGAGATATCAGTCAAAATGTTCCAGAATTTCTGGGGAGCAGTACTAGCCATAAAAATATGTGTAGACTGGCTATTGTCTTTGGAAAGAGTTCCTAGTTCATTGGGAGTCAGTTTAAAAAATTATCTTCCTGGAGCAGTGATTGCTGTACAGAAAAAGCAACTGAAAAATCCACAATTTTAGAGTAGCCGTGTTTCAAAAATAGCATTCTGCCAAAGGAAATAAAGCTCGCCTTCATCAGGTGAGGTGAGGTGGAAATGAGTATGGAGTGTATCAGCCCTGAACATTAAACCACTTTTGCTATGTGATGGCAAAGGGAGAGAGTTACAGCCCTGTTACACAGCCCAGGGTTTCTACCCAGGAAACGGAGGGAAGGAGGGTTGGTTGAAGTGATTCAACTGCAATACTAAGCAGACTTAACCTGAGATGAAATTTTAATGAATACAACCAGAATATTTCTACATAAGCAGAAATGTGCTGTAAGGCTGCACTCCCTATTATTTGAGAGTCAGTCCTACCAAATTCAGTAGTACTTCTGAGAAAACATGCATAGGGTACAGCATTAATAAAGTTTCTTTGAGCTGGTAATCATGCTCAAATGGCCATGCCAGCTGTGAATGGTAGTCCAACACTGGGTATAAGGCATGTGAAGGCTGAGGAAGAAGATGGGGGAATATGGATGGGGCAAATGACAAGCAAGAGGATATCTCTTGCCAATTTTAATTTACAGTATAAATTGAAGTATAAATTATAGCAGTTAGTGTCTGTAGAGCCGGAAATCTGACTCCAACTGCTTAGGTTTCGACTCATATTTGGGGACGGTACAGGTGATGGTATCTCTCATTTACTGGTTCTGGATGGTATTTTAAGACCTAATCTCAGTGAAGGAATGGTGAGGGCTAAGAAAGTGATCCAGAAATTCTGTCAGCAGAATAATCTGCGAGGTGAGGGCAGGCATGTAGGTTGCTCTGGATGTGGCTGCACTTTCACTAAAACAGAGATATAGCCTAACCCTGCTCCCAGCCCTTGCTATCCTGATAAACTAGTAACCGTGGCTTGAATAGCTTTTTCTGGGAAATCTTAACCTTGCCACAATTACATACGCCCTGATTACATCTAGATTAGGCTATTTATCCATTATTTTCCACCCTACATTTCTTCCAATCTGGGAAACAAAGTATCTCACAGCACAGGTTAAAACAAAACATAGCTAAAGCAATTTACAACACAAAATAAATGAATAAATAAAGCAATCCTATTACAAATACTAATTTAAAACACTTAAAACATAGCAATGACAATAAGTGCATTAACTCCCCCTCCCACATTAAATCATGTTTCTGCACCAACCAATTAAGAACCAAAAGCCTGCCTAAATATGGAGCTCTGCTGAAAGAAAGAGCAGGGAAGGGCCAACCTCACTTTCTAGGGGAGGAATCCCACAGCCACTAAGGAGGACTTCTCACATGTCCTCACCAAATGTCGCTGTGATCATAGTGAGATCAGAAAAAGCCCCTCCCCACAGCAAGTTCATGTAGAGCAATTTGGACTGAGATCTTGCATTGGGAGATGTATCTCTGGTACACCACCACCCCCTTTTGCAGTCTGATAGTCACTCTCATAGATCATCATTTCAGTGTCGTCTAGTGTTCCCTGAGGATGATGTCACTGCTGCCTGTCTAGTTACAGGAAAATAGCTGGATGCTTTTCTACTGCTCTTCCTGCTCTCCACCAACACAGAAATGGCAGTTAGTGTCAGGGGAAGGGAAGGCACACTGAAAAGGGGGGTTAGGGGGAGACTTTGGTCACTGAACATTTGGAACAGAATTCCAATCTCCACAATGACCAAAAAAGTGGGTTAGTGATAGTGTATGTTGGACTTGTGTCATTTTATCTCATTAACAGGATATTGGCCATGGTCTTTCAGATAGACTGCACCCAGGCTGTATAGGTCAGTATCTGTCACAGCCTGCATGCTGAGCTGTGTGTGTAAGCTGACTGATAGTCATTTAGGCTACTTCAATACGCCCCACAAGTACTGCAAGAGCCAGCATGGTGTGGTGGTTTGAATGGACCATGAGTCCAGAGACCAGACTTGCCATGGAAACCTACTGGGTGACCTTGAGTGTGTCATACACTCTCAGCCCCAGAAAACTCTGTGATAGGTTTGCCTGAGAGTTGACCTGAAGGCACACAACAACAATGTGTGCTACAGGCTACTGCTATTTGTCCTTAAGAAGTGTCTGAAAACACTTAAAATGGTACCAAATGCAGTACTGAAGCTGCTAATCAGCACCACTCATTCGAAATTTGTTTCAAAGTTTAATTCATGTGCTGATTCTTTAGAATCCAAATGTTTTGGGATCATTCACCACCACTTAAAATCTTCTTTCTTTCTTGCCTAAGATGTTTGACTCAGTTCTGAATATTCTCTTTCATTCATCAGAGATAACAGCAAAAGAAGATTATGGTTGGACGGGGAACTGCTGCTACTATAGACCAAGGGCTTTTAAAACAATATAATAAGTAAACAGTGATCATCCTCTAGATCAGGGTTGGCAACACATGGTCCTCCAGATGTTGGCCAAGAGCTCCCATCATCTCTCACAACTGGTTGGGCTAACTAAAGTTCATGTATGTTGCTTTCCAGAAACATATGGTGAAAAACATATTCCCCAATGTTGCCCTAGATAGGAATCTCTCACCTTTCTGGGCAGGCTGAGTATGAGGAGTTTTGATAGTGTGATGAGGCCACAATAAAGCATCTGCCATGAGTAAGTATCCCATTACAAAATGCAAAGAAGGTACATTTCAGAGCCATTAAATAAAAAAACGGTTCATCATGAACATGCATGATTTTTCTACAAGAATCCCCCCAGCTACCATAACATTAAAGACTACAATACAGTCAACAGACCATGACAGACTCTGTAAAGAGTCACAGATCTAGTGCTTTCCAGTATTACCAGTGTTCTTCAAGACTGGGAGACCAAGAAATGCACCATGAAATTATACAATATTTCTACGTATGGAGAGATGACCTAAAACATGATGGTGGCAGTTGGGGATGGGGCAAGGAGGCAAGTAAACCTAAAGTAAATTAGAAGATCCATTACCAAGAGCAAAAAGTATGCATGTGCTTGTTGATGCTTTTTCTCTATGCCTATGCTTTCTTTTTTGCTCTGCATTTTCTCTCTGAGTCGGACGCTGACACCATTGCACAGGTTTTTGTACTTTTTTAATCACTGTCTCATCACTCCACTTTGCTCCTACATTATGTGGATGATGATTGCTGCCTCACTTAATACTGTAAAGAGGGACAATGGGTGAAATACATTCTCTTGGACCTCATTCTGCTTGATGCCCTTAGACACCCATTTGCCAAGTGTGGGCTGGAGATCTCACGTACTAGCAGAACTGTGATAGTAGTTGTATCTGTCTTTCTCATTCACTGTTTGCAGGGTGAGGCAGTCACAACTATTCTTATTTACCAGATCTCTAATGTTTCTGCCACATTACCCTTTTTGTGACATCCTCCTTAATGAGGAAATCTGGTCATCTTGAAAAGCTTGCTCATTTTTGTGACCTCTGGTATTTTTCTTATGGATGACTGTTACAAATGTTCTGTTATGAATATGTTTGTGTGTTGCTTGGTAGCAGAACCACTTTAAAATTGGATTGCAAGCTTAGTGGATATATTCCTCTCTCTCCATTATTAATCATGCTCAGGAACCAGAAAATGGGGTGAAAGGAATCAGAAAAAGAACAGAGGGTTCCAGCTGAAAGTTGATAATCATTGTCCAGACATCAGGTCTACTCCTTGAGGAAAAACTGTGATCTAGCTATTTTGGTAAACTTGATGCCCAGGCTATTAGAAATATGTAATACTTCTATTCTCTGTCACTATTTTCATATAAAAATGTTAATTTAAAAAATATATATAATGCAGTTCAAAATTCTAGAAATACAAGAATTGCTTGATGTTTTTGTTGTGTGCCTTCAGGTGATTTCCAACTTACAACCCTAAGGCAAACCTATCATGGGGTTTTCTTGGCAAGATCTGTACAGATGGGGTTTGCCTTCCCCTCCTTCTGAAGCTGAGAGTGTGACTTGCCTAAGGTTCCCCAGTGGATGTTCATGGTTGAGTCGGGAGTCGCACTCTGTTCCCCAGAGTCATAGTCCAGCACTCAAAGCGCTTCACTATGCTCTTTGATGCTAGCTAATGTAAAAACTGTTTAATAACAATATGAAAAGTAAAACAAATAGTCCAGTCTCCTTTAGAATCCCAACTACTGATGAAGTATAGCCATTTCTTCTACCCTTGTCAAAGAAACCCACTGCAGACTGATCACAAAGGTATTTACTGATTGCTTTTTCCTGTCCTCCATAACTCTCAAAGCAGTATATAATAGAATATATACAAAACATTATTTAGAAGCAGATTTTTTTTAAAAAAAATTAAAGCTGATGTTAGAAACTGAAGGTCATATGGAACAATACAGTTTTTACCACTTGCCAGAAGCTCCTCAAGGACTGAGACAGACTGATTTCCCTTGGGGGTAGACAGAGTTCCATTATCAAGGTGCTTCTGACTACCTCTTGCACTTACCAGTGCAGCCTCCTGCAGTGATGGGACATACTATTTGGTCTCTGGTGAAAACATGAAATTCTAGATAGCTTAACACAAGAGATTCCACTGAAAATTACTACAGATTACTGTAGTCACCAATGTTACCACGAGGCAGAGTTTTAGCTCTCATTTTATAGTACGGGAACCCATTTCATGCCATCCCACATTAACTTATCAATGTTATGAAAAAGGCAGTGCTTCCAGACAACACCAATACAGTCTTAAGACTGCTGTTACTCTATTTGTAAAGCTTGGATTTCTCTCTTCTTAGTTTTTAAGTGTTCCTCACTCCAAAGAAAGTTTCACTGGCATCCATAATGCCTCCCTTTTGTGTGAAATTCCCTTATATTCTAATACTTTTCCATATTAGTATTGTCAAATTTCCCGAATTTTCTTCTACATGCCATAAGTTTCTAAATATCATGGAATATGGATGCTATTCAGCAAAACATATGTGCAGCAACAAGGAAAAATACACACCCTTTTTTGACCTGTGTACATAAATAATAATCATATAACACTATGCAGCTTCCCCACCACTGGAAAAAAAAAGCTTGCTGTTGTCCATAATCTTGTCCCTTTTGGTTACATCCACCACATCTATTTAGCATATAAGACTACAGCTGTGCCCCTAAAATCTTGCAAACACCACACAATCTGAAGAAAGGCAAGCCAACAGGCCTTAATGTTTCCCCGTCCACTTTACAAACCAAATGTGTACAACTAAGAGATTTAGAACATACCATGTACAAGAACTGAGAGCCACCATGGTGTAGTGGCTTGAGCACTGCACTATGATGCTGGAGACCAGGGTTTGGTTCCCCACTCAGCCATGGAAACCCACTGGCTGACCCTGAGCACATCACACACTCTCAGCCCCAGAAAACTGTGCGATTGGTTCGCCCTAGGGTCACCATAAGTTGGAAATGATTTAAAGACATATAACAAAAACATACAAGGACTATCTCACTTACCTCAGCATGTCCACCAGGGGTCAGGGTCTTGTTGCAGCGCTCACATTTCAGACAAAACTTGTGCCAGTCTTTTCCCAAGGAAGTTACTTTCTCAGCTTAACAACAGAGAAACAAGGGAGGAGGGAGAGAGACCATAAAAACATGAAAATGCAGAAATCCATGCACCAGAAATTCTCAAATTTTCTACTGCCCTCCCCGAGGCCCTTTTGAGAGGGTTGAAAATTACCGAGGATGACTTCTCACAAACTGGTGGTCAATCGGGACTGAGTCAGTCAGAATGACAGCATCAGATTTTACAGTTCCTGATTTTGTACATTTCAGAGTGTTTGCCAAAAATACAAATAACATTTAAATAATTAAAATGTGCAACTTATTCATGACACTCCTAACCAGCTGCCTGAAGTAGGTCCACTGCCTCATCTTCTTAATGGTGGAATCCAACACACTGGGTACAGGTTACCTCAGAAAATGGATTCAAATTTTATATCACTAAAGTCAGCGTATGATGATTCTACTGACAGTTTTAGGAAGCAGTATGCATTCCTCCCCTTGGAGAAAGGAAAGAAGGAAGCACGGTGAGTCAGAGCTACTGCCTTAAATGGTTAGACCACCACAGGATGCAAGACCAGGTACTGCTTCTGACATTCAGGCGCTTCCGCCTCTGCTGCATGCAGAGACCTTATGCTGTACAAATTTATTCCTGCACGGATCCTCACTGGTAGTGATTCAAACACACAAACACACAGAATATACTTTTCTGTTTGGAAAGCTTAGCTAAAGGGGCTGTTCCCAGATAAAGGTGAAATTAGGGGTTTATTAGAGAGAATTAGGGAAATGGAGTAAGGAACATTTAATCTAGCCTACTTACTTCTAGCCAGAAGTTTGATGCATAGTAGAGTGGAGGATGAGCCATCACAGCACAATGACTGAGAAGGAAGGAAGTTAGCTAAGTAAATATAGAGACAACCCCCACCTTGAGAGTCTTGACATGCTGCAGCAACAGATCAACTAAGGCTTACAAATTGTAGCAATTTGCTCCTCTACCAGCTGAGCTGAAAATTTGGACACAGGCCTTTGCCCCTTCCTTGGTGCTGAACCTACCAAAACTGGGCAATGTGCATCCCCATCTCCTGCTTGGACATGACCCATGAGAAGTGGCGACTTGGGGCCAGGCCCTGACAGCTGGCAGCTCTGCTCCTAACACAGGTCAGTCATGTCTACAGCAAAATATGCTGTCATTTAAAAAAAATTAAATCCTGTTGCTCACACGGAAAGAGTTCCAAAGAATGTCATGTTGACACAATAGAACTGAAGCACCTCCAGAACAGTCTTCTTCCTGACACTTAAGCATAGGAGTCATCTTCTTCTTCTTCCAGATCAGCAGCAAGAAATGTGGAGTGAATGTAAACCAACAGGATAAGACTAAGGAACACAATAAAGCAGCTGCCATCTCGGTTACCCTTGCAGCTGAAGCCTTCATTGATACTGCGTGGGCTGCTGGATCAAGTATCTGCCTTTAAATATTTTAGGCTGTTTTCAAGATAGAGCATACTTGCTTAGGTTTTCCACCTTGACTGCAACTTTATCAGCTGCCAGGGAGAATGCTTACAGGTCTTTCTTTTAAAGGATAATAGGGCCAATAAAGAAATGTCAATTTTATCCATTTTATCTTAGATGAGACCTCAAAGACAGCATGCTTGAAACCACAAGCACAATAGAGGAATTCCTACCATATTTCTTCTTCTCCAGTATCAACAGCTGAAGGATAAATCATGTAAGGTCTCTTTCAGTGACTATATAAGAAATCATAAATTTACACAGGAGTAAGACTCACTGGACATAATATTCTGTGTTATGGAATCCATATGCCTTTGAGTGACACAAGATAAAAGAGATAAAGTGGTTATAGAATGGCACTGTCAGATTTGGAGCCTAATATGCAATTATGCAACTTCCCTCATCACAGTACCACCAGGCAGGTCCTATCTACATCATCTGGGGAAGCAATTCTAAATCCACAATCTAAGCTCTAGCAGTGCTCTTAAAAAGTTAAAGAATGGGAATTTCCAGAGGACTTCTCTGTAAAGTCTAGTTATCATGTGATTTCTTTAAAGCCTTGGTTTAAGATAGTATCCATCTTAATCCACCCTCTACATCCCCTTGAGTATTCAGCTTGCCTACTATAATGTGGAATTGGTTCTAAAGCTGAGTTAAAGAGAAGTAGACTCATGAGAACTTCCCTCAAAATGGCATTGTGCTTATCAGTAATCCATACTTATTTGTCTTGCTTCCCACTCAGCTTTCAAAAAACCTGTACAGAAGTCATCCAAGATTAATCATAACATTAGGTAGACATGAAAATAATCTATTGTTCTTGCTGCTGCTGCTGCTGCTGCTGCTGCTGCTGCTGCTGCTGCTGCTGCTGCTGCTAGGGTCATCCCTATTCTCTCTCACACACACACACTCAAAATATATGTACCAGTGGAGGCAGGGGAGATGTGCAATTTTGGTATCATGAGCAAAATAACATCACTGCCCTTGAGCACTATGTGCCTTGCCTTGTGTGGTGGGGAAGCATCTTTTGCAGCATTGTCCCAACAGCAAAATATCTTGGTCCAGAAAGCATCACAGATTTTAAAAAAGAAAGAAAACAAGAGGCAAAGTTCCATACTACCTTGGATAGGAGTGAAATTCAAAGGAATACCTCTTCACACAGAGATAAAAGACGGAGTTAAGGGAAGAGAGCCCTTTCCATGTCTGCCATTCATTAGAAGCAAATAAAATACCAATCTTCAGGTGCAGTCTCTCTCTGAACTTGACATCCTCAAGCCAAATCCCCTAGTTGGCAAGCCCCCTTTCACTTACACACCCCCCACTGACACCCCACTGACACCCCACATACTAGTCACACATACTGGTCTGTTGGTGTGGTGGGATCATGTGTAGCACTCTATTATTACTCTGTTTAATTTTCACTCTCTTGTGAAAGACAGACTGAATAAGGTACAACACAGAGGTACAAAACAGATCTCACTTATTTATGTCTGTGTATTTATTTATCTGATTACATCATACTACACATTGGCATGAAAGACAGGAGGAGAAATTGCATCTATACGACGGTTTGTGGCAGTCTGTGTCTGAAGGAATCATTCCTTTTTCACCACTGTAGCTGCAGTAAAGAGAACACTGCTGTCTTTTCTTAGAACACAGAGAAAAATCCAAGAAAAAATTGCTTGTTTGTATAGGATATAGTTAATTCATATGATTAAATATTGTTGATTTTTGTTGTATTATTCATTACAAAAAAAAAGAAAAAAGAAACAGCCACTTCTGTTTACTCTTGGTACCTTCTGGCAGCCAGAAACAGAACATTGGAAGTCACCACGATCATACTTTTTCTGCAGCAGTGGGAAGAGCATCCTTGAGCAGGTCTTGCTCCTACCACTCACACCAGAGGCAAGGCTTCAAGCTACTCTTTCCTCCACCCTAAGTGGGAGAACTAGTCCCTCTCCCCAGTGAAGGAATAACAACCTCCAAAGAGGGCTCCAAATTTAGGAAATTAATAATAATTTTTTAAAAAAACTAAAAATACCATCTGCAGAACAAATTGCCATCCAGCAACAAACATAATACCGGTGGGGTAGGACACCTTCCCTGCTATTGAAGAAAAGAAACCTTCACAGTAAGTACCATATTCCATTTTCACATGGTGTGGGAAGGGCATCCTTGCATGAGACCTACCAAAGTAAACACCAGGGTGGGATATTGTCTGTACCCTGGCACTGAGACACCACAGTCTGAAGAACACACCTACCAGAGGCTGCATCAGCAACCATGTTGACCTTGTAATGGCATACAGGCTTCCCCCACTTATTTGACAGGTTGGAGATCAGGGCACAGTCAGAAAATGGAATTGGTTGAAAAGCAGAATCCATGTATTGTACAGTAGTGAGCACAAAGGACTTACAGAGGCTCACTTGAGACAGACTACACATATGCTACTTGCAAAGTCTCTCAGCCAGCTTGGCACCTTTTTTCCCCTGTTTCAGCTTGCTTTGCGAGCAGCATGCACATGCAAACAATCCCAAGCAAGACTGTGTAGGCAAGAAAAACTAACGAAAGAGCAGAACACCCATCAAATTAATGGAATTTGTCCTTAATTTAGAAGCGTTGAAAGAGCAGATCATCAGATAACAGGGTATCAAAAGGCAGGGGCTTCCTGTACAAAAGAAGAGGACATCTCCCAAAGGCAAATTTCAAGCAAGGGGAATGCCCAACTAAAGTCACCTGGAGTAGCCACACTCTTGGTAGAATGAGCCTTAATCTCCTCTAAATCAGAGCAGATCCAGACATGTAACAAGTTTCAATGTATTGTCTAAGCTACCTGGACAAAATTGATGCAGGAACATGTCTCCCCAGTGTTGACAATTGAAAGAAAATAAATAATCAGATTAACAGAAGACCTTTGTATGGTCAAAATAAAATTTCAATGTTCTATGCATAGCCATCTTACACCAGAGCCTTCTTTTCTGCACCTTAGGATCAGTACGGACGGACAAAAGAACCTCCTGAGAATTATGAAAGGGTGAGTTCACTTTGCCAGTAAAAGATGGATCAAGTCTAAGTGCTACCAAATCCTTGTGAAAAATAGTGAGCTCCCTAAGGACCTAAAGGCCACTTAACTCAAGACACCATCTGAGCCTATGCAACAGCAACCAAAAACAGAACCTTCTAAGTCATAAACTTAAGATCTACAGACCACAGCAACTCAACGGAGAGTCTGAATGATGCCTGCAAAACAATACACAAGTCCCATGTAGGGAACCTGTGAAATGTAGATGGCCTTAACAAAAATACCACTTTTAGGAAAAAAAAACCTTCTAATGTTAGAGTGTTTAGAATTAGGCTGATCACCTTTTCCTTTCAAACCAGACACTGAAGTTCACCCTGCTGTCGTAATATATTAGTACATAACCCCCTATCTAGACCAAACTGGAAAAATGCCAAAACCAAACTATTGGAGGTTTTTTGAGCACATATTCCCTTACAGTTGCTTCAGCTGTAAAGCACATGCCTCTTGATCTCATACAAATTATTTTGCATGGAGGCCAAAACTGCCCAAATAACTCTGTCAGAATAACTCCTGGATTTCTTAAAATTTCTCCCATTCAACCTCCACGCGTGTAACTATAACCAACTTGGATCTGGAATAAGAAAACCTTTTTGGCTTAACAGATCTGGCCATGGTGGGGGATGCCGGCAATCCTTTAGTTTGAGATTCACTAGGTTGGAAAGATCAGGCTCTGTGAAAACAACGGGAGTGCTGTGAGAACATCTCTGCTCTAGACATCCTGATCTTTCATAGAGCCCACCATCCATAAGTGCACTGACATTCCAAGTGTCTGGCATTCATCACCTGGAAACAAATCTAGGCAACCTTGAAGCAAAAAAACCCCTCTTCCCTATGGTCCCAAGGTACTGAATTGTCCTGAGAAATATGAAGGTTTTCAGACTCCATTCTTCCTGACCTAAGCTTTTCCTGATCATATAATCCATTTGGGGACTCTAGTGCAGGGGTCCCATCTTTTGCAGCTGGAGTCCCATCTCCTTCATGAGGGAATGAGACCACATCATTCCCTGTCCACTTAGGTAGGCTTTGGCAGAGATACTCTCTGATCAACCAATACATCTGTGCCCTACCCTCAGTAGTAAGAGCTGCTTCAGTACTAATCACCACTCACAGTTCTACCTAACGGTTGCTGTTATTTTCCTTGGCCTGAGAACAAAGGCCCTGTTCCTTCTGTGAACCAGTCAGCTTCCCCACTTCCCTCATGCTGCCATCTCTGGTCATCACTACGTTCCTAGAGTTCTCAGTGGGTCTGCCTAAGATGGAGATATCTGACCACGAACATCTCAGGGATGATTTTATCACTGAGGGTAGTTAGATGAGAATATGCCTCTGAAGAGCTATGATATCATGTAAGGGACAGAAGGAGCCACTTCAGTACTCTCACATGAGCCCTGGTTCAGGGAAAAAATTTATGTATCCTACCATCAGGCCTAGCAGCTTGGCCAACTGCATCAATTCTACCCAGGAATGCTGCAGTACATTTTGAATAGTGAGCTGCAACCTCATTTTCTGACCAGCAGGAAGAAATACTCTGTTCTTCAAACTGTACATCCCTAGATGTTGTGGCTGTTGGAGTGAAGTGTCTCTTCTCTCTGTTAATCAAAAAAATCCACTGAAAGCTAGTCTAAGGTGACCTCCCATTACCTTCCTCCCCTGGTGAAGAAATTATGAGTGGATCAATGGATAGTCCAGGTATAAACATACGTGCACCCTGCGCTCTTTCATGGGTACTACTAGTGGCACCAGGGGTTTGGTGAATACAGAAGGGATGATGACATTATGAAGAGGATAGCCCTTTTCAGATCTAGAATAACCAGAGATCTAGATAAGTAAACCGCAGAAATCTGCTGTGATGTTGGTGAATGGACACATGAAGATAGGCCTCTTTCACCTCTAGAAAAGTGAGATCATCCAACTCTGAATGCTCCCTAAGATTCTACACAGAGCTTCCATACAAAGAGATTGACTCTTCTTAAATGTATGATAGCTTACCAGTCTCTGTTCTTCTTTGGAACTAAAAACAGGACTGAAAAAGAAATTGAGAACCTCTGAACAAGGCTCTGTGGTCCTGATATAAGGGATGGGATCCCAGCAGTGCATGAACTGCAGTAGACGTGTTACCACTGAGAGGTGATCTGAGTCACTGAGACTGCTGCTGTCTATGACCATTCTTGTTGTTGGTAGCCAGGGAGCTCCTGCCATTTGTTGAAGATTGCTGCTGGCTAGGTTCGGACCTGGAGCATTTCCACAGAGATCTGGTGATCATGAATGTACCTTCCTGGTCCTCCTGTTATATCTCCCTGCAAATTATCAAGCCTCAACCTCCTTGCTTGCTTTCTCTTATTACCCACGTCATTGTTCATATTATTTTTCCCTGGGCTTTTGCCTCTCTCACATATTTTCTAAAATCTCTCTCTCTCTCTCTGCTTATTCATTCATGGTCTCTCAGAACTAATGCTTGTTTGTTGTATCTATATTTTTTATTATTTCAATAGTGTGAGAGCCAGTGTGGTATTGTGGTTTGAGTACTGGACTAAGACTCCAGGAGACCAGGTTTCAAATCTCTGCCCAGCCATGGAAACCCTCTGGGTGACCTTAGGCATGTTGTACTTTCTCAGCCTCATAGGAAGGCAATGACGCATCACACACACACCATAATCTTGTCAAGAAATCCCTGCAACAGGTTTACCTTAAGTCGGAAATGAGTTGAAGACACACAACAACAACAACAACAACAACAACAACAACAACAAAGTATATTATTAAACGTATCTCTGCCATGAGGCAGTTAACATTGATAAAACTGAATAAAAGCTAATACAACCAAAGCAAACAGATTAAAAGTCCAATTTAAAATATATAATTAAAAAAACACTGCCACCCAACAAGCTGAAATCTACCTCAGTAACAACTTAGCTTAGTCATCAAAGGCCTGAGAATAAAAACTGTGATTCATCCACTGAAATTTGTACAGCTCTATATACATACACTGAAGCATACACTGCTTCTAGATACTCATTTAAATTATATCTTTTTTAAATTAAATACACAATTTTAACTACAAAACAAAAATTACAAATTACAACGACTACTAGTTTTACACAAAACGAAAACATAGAAAATAAGCAAAAACCTAAATAAACAAACTACACCAAAACACTCCTACAAAACACTACATGGTACATAAACAAACAACTAACATAAACACTACATATATTTTAAAAAGGTGGTTTCCAGCTTTCCCCATGCAGACTGTTGGTCAATTAAAAAATAAAAACTTCTCTAAATACAAATATTATTCAAACACTTCCCCTACCATTTCCCCCAAAGTACTAATTACTAAATAACAGTTGAAATTTTGTTACCTCTCTCTCGCAAGAAGCATATTTCTCTTGCAAGAAGATCCCAAACTTTTGCAAAAGTCCCTATTTAAATTATATCTTTCTGCTTTCTCTTACAATCATTGAATTTTCAGGGAGTCTACTGTTTTGTTTATCCACTTTTTAAAAAAAAATCTTCCAGGGTTTCAACTTTATCCTCAGTAGCAGTATAATTCAGTAGAACTGAACTTTAATTTTTGTTGTTATTGTCTGCCTTCACGTCATTCTTGAATTACAGGGACCCTAAGGTGAATCTATCACAAGGTCTTCTTGGCAAGAATTGTTCAGAGGGGGGTTGCCCTTGCCTTCCTCTGAAGCTGAGAAAGTGTAGCTTGCCCAAGGTCACCCAGAGGGTTTCCATGGCTGAGCAGGCTTTCAAACCTTGCTTTCCAGAGTCATAGTCTAGAAATACATTTTATTAACAAAACCATATCAAAATCCATCTTTCAATATCATAATTACATACCAACAGTCTTTTTGTTATACCTTGCTAAAGAATCCTTTCATCTGTATAAATCTTAATTAAATCATTCTTATAACCAGTTTTCTTAAAACAGTTGAAAACTGAAACATAATTAACTCAATAGTTCCATCCCATCCATTTTAACTAAAGTATATTTTCTACTACAGCAAGAAAAGTTGTTTATTTATGCATACATATTATTTCCTGCTATAATTGGATCTCAACTTTTGTGGGTTTAACTTTTGCAAATTTGATTATTCCTGAGTTTAAAGCTGCTGCTTAACTTACTATGCAGGTATAGGTGTAAGTAGTGATAGTTCTGTGCTGTGATAATGAGGAGCAGCCCTAAGGGAGTGTTGGCTCTGCTCCCCCCCCCTCCTGCTGTTCCTCCACTCCAAGCCTTCCCGCTCCAGCTCCTCCCCAAGGACACCAGGTGGCTCTTCCTCTTTGTCCAGCACAAGCACTGTCCAGAAAGAAGGTCAACAAATCAAACATGGAAGTCAACAAATCTGCTCCCCAAAAGCCTGGCATCACCAGCACCATCCAAAAAGGGACTTGTGAACATGGAAATCAATAACTCTGCAGCCCAGAAGCAGGGGATCATAAAGGGACAGAAGGGACAGACCTGCTACAAGAATCTCCTTCAGGGTCTTTGTCCTTCTCTCAGTGTCAGATGGCCACACTGAAGGAGGGTTTTGCAGCAGCAGATTCTCTAGCATGCATATTTGGGGGTCCTTAGTGGTTTTCCATTTTAATGGAGATCCTTTGCCCCTAACACTTAAGTTGAGAGCCGGCCAGACATTCCTCTCCTTTATCCAGTTTTGTCAAATTTGCTCTTCTCCCTAACCTTTAGTTGAATGCATTTAATTAAATTCCCATTGAATAGTCTTTGTGCTTGTTTTTCTCTAAGGCAGTAGTTCACTTGCATACCCCTTGCCAGTCTATTTCCATAAATTATACCCCTCATATTAGCAACATGTTTGTAACTAATATAATTGCTGTTATTTCAAATTTATATATTGTATCTATAAATAAATAGCCCAATAATGGGATTAAAAAGCAATGGAATAACAAAATGAACAGACACTGCATATACATTTACATTTGAAACTCAATAGATACAATGAATTCAAGGAAACACATCACAGATTACATTAAAAAAAACACATTACATCAATTTATTATTATTACTGTTTTGCACTGAAGTGGTAGACATGTCCTGAAAAATTCTTAGTGACTGATCACTATCTGTATTATGTTTCACCTTTTTTTTTTTTTTACTATGCCAGCTTTCAACCTTTGATCCATATCTGATAATACACAAATGGAAAAAATTAATTTAAAACTTAAAATAATGACCAAGGGAAGAGTCATAGAGAAGACCTGGAAGAACTCATTCATTGAAGACTGTTCACAGGACTGACTGAGGTGCCAGCTTGCTAATAGTTCAGTCCTCCATTTTCTTAATGTGCCCTGTTGCAAACAAACAAACAAACAAACAAACAAAAACAGGCACAATGGCAGTTTCCATTTAGTGATCCTCCTGCATCCATCCCTCTAGCCCAGGCTGCCCCATCTTAGATTCTTTGAGGGCAGCTAACTGGCTATGTTCTCCCAGCTTCCTCACCCTGGATAAGAGCACCGACTGAGACCAGCAAGGGATGAAAGATGCAACTGCCTATAACTTAACGTTTTCACAAAAGCCCCTCTCCCCAACTTTCTCCCCCCCCCCCACAACTGCTTCTTCTCAGGGAAGTCGGACTGGGAGGAAAGGACATCTTCAATTAGTCCCATCTGTACTACACCTAAAGAAAACATAGATATCCAAGGACAATAAAAACCAGACATGGACCAAGCCCTCAGCCTTGTCTCCCCCCGCTGGTGACTTCTTCTCTCTAGAGACAACCACCAGCAGCACAACTACCAGTCATTCCCTCACATTTTTCTCTCATTCACTCACACAAAATGTTTACCAGCATCATCTTGGCCATGAACTGCATTGGGGTGGGTTGTGCAGGTTTGGCCCCTCCAAGACCAACGAAGAGAGCAATGGCTGGGGCCTTGGGAGGTGGTGTGGCCTGCCTTGCACCTCTGGAAATCTGTTGCAAGAAGCCACTTGGCCCACATCACTCTCTGCTTGGCTCCCCTGCACTTGGCCTGTGCTTAGATGTGAGTGCCGCTCACACCTGGAGCTTTGTGCTCTCAGAGCTCCCACCACCATACTCCTGCTCTGGTTCTTCTCAGACAAAGCAACCACCACTCTTGAGCCCACCTGAAACTTTCCCCTAAAACAAGGTGCTCCTCCTTGCATGTGTGCCCTTCCGCCCCCATGAGGTAGAAGAGAATTTGAGTCTTTTCCCACCATTATTCATTTTTTTTTCACATACCCTTAAATGTCCTGGTGTATACCCCTGGGGGTATGCACACCTCAGGCTGGGAAACATTGCCCTAAGGACTTGCAGTGCCATCAGTAAGATGATTACACTGAAGGCAGTTAGAAGACACAGAATATATTTGTTACAGTCTCCATGGCAAATATTTTGAAATAATTTTCTGTTAAACTAATTGCATGAACCACAAATAATGACTCTAGAATACTGAGCAGCTTTTAGTGCAGCAGGCCCAAAGTTCTTGTAAACTACCGATAAGAACCCCCAAGACGTTTATTCCAAGAATGGGTCAATGATGGCAGAGTCTGTGCAACTCTGGAAATGTCCTTTGGTGCCTTGCAAGGATCAATGTTATCAACTCTGCTATTTATATGAAGCTGCGGGATGAAACTATCCAGACACCAGACAGATATCACTATCGCACCTACCTCTGTTTTTGTTTTGGAAACAAACCAGTGTGTGAATGAGAGCAAGCAGATTACAACCAAGTCCAAACAAGATGGAAGTGATTATGTATGGCAGCAATGGCTGCCCTCTCTTCTTAACCCATCACCACATACGTCATCAACTGGAAGAAGTCAGGACCTAGAGTTTCTCAAACATCGAGATTACACATTTACAGAAGAACTTTATTTGCTGCCTCCATAGTGTTTCAGTCGGTGTGTATATGCACATTGCTAGCATGGTTACAAAACCCTGCTCCTCATCCAATAGTTACAAAGTCATAAAATATCTCCAGAATTTTGATTTGCCTCACTAGCTAAAAAAAAACGGGGGGGATCACTACCAATCCCTTGGCTCCTTAAATTTATGGCATTTAAGGAAGAGAGGGGTGTTTGCAGGCCTAGTGATAACAGGGCAGGGAGAGGCACAGGGGAAGAAGCAGATCAGATCCAACTTGGTAGTCTACATCTTTATCATCTACCATCTGTAAGGCTCGGCCTAGCATGGGGCAAGAATCCAGAGATCAAACAATTTGCCTGCTGTCCAAGAAACAATTTCATCCCTTCCACTCCAAGGAGCACTCCAGATTAGTAACCATGCAACCCATGATAACCCATGGCAACACTTGCCACCTGGGAATGAGGTGGGCCATCAGCCTCTGAACTTGGTCTCAACTTGTTAGCCCGTATCCTCAAGGTCCCTTAAGGGGACCCAGTTCCCAGGAAAATGACTGGCAAGCAAACTCCATGTCCCCCAAAACTGGAGCTGGACTCAAGGTACAGCCCAAGCTGTCACAAAATAAGAAGTAACTACAGAGAAACTGGACAAAGGTCATTTATAAACAATAGTGATGTGGGTGAGAATCCTAGAGAGTCTTCTTCAAGGGAGAAGGGAGGGAAAGGAGCTTCTAGCAAAATGTTGGAATGTGAGGGTTTTGGCTAAATTCTCCCTCAACCGATCTGAAGTACTCCCCAGTAGGGAGAGCCTGACTCCAAAAGCAGGTAGTTGGGCTGCCCTCATGGGTCTGCTTGTTCTTGTGCTGGGATTTTGCAGAAGGTGGAAGCAACACTGTGCTGCTCCCACCACAAAAGCCCAACAGGGAGTGAGAGAAATGATTCTGAATTTCTGTATAGAGCGGACAAGAAGAAAATAGAGTTTCTCTGGCCTCTGCTAAAAAGGCATCACTGCTGCTGTCTTTGGGCAAAAAAAAAAAAAAAAAAGTAAAGGTGAAAAGCAGCCCATCTCCACGAAGCTCTCCATATAGAAAAATAGAGGCTTTTTCTTTCTCTTCCTTTTGGGATCTTTCAACAAAAGTAAGGTCCTTAGCACATTCTTCAAAAGCTCAGCTTGCATGATTGTTTTTCTTCTTTCTGTGAGTGAAAGGAGTTAATGCCGACTGTCTCCTGAGAATGAAGACAGAAGAACATGTTTACAGCTACTCCTCTGAACACTGGGTGGCCCTTTCAGATGTAACTCCAGAAGTGTTGAACTTGCTTTTTCAGGAGCTCTGTTCTGCTTAGCCTTATGAAAAAGTTCAAGTGACTTTCTTTTCAAAGGAATATTTAGTAATCATATCTTGGTGTTATGTTTTTAGTAATAACTCTTCCAGCTATTATAAAGAACCAATTATTAAGATTATACTGGAGTAATTTTTTTTATGACTGTAAACTTCCTTGGACATTTTGATATGTCAAGGCAGAAAACTACACAAGTTATAGTTCAATAGCCCACATGCTATTAGCCACTTCCTAAGGTCAAATTATATATAATGTTGGACATACAAGATAAGGATTTGTCACTGTTTTTTATTTTGCTATGCAACTGCACTGAAGATCAGAAAAGACTTTTAAATTTTCCTTTCCTCTGTCTTCTCTGGAGTATACAGGCATATCTTAGTTTTAAAAAACCCTCTGACAAAGAAGCCACTTTTTATGAAGTCATTTTATGCCCACCCAGCTCCTTCTTCCTCATGCTCTGTCTAGCTGGAAGAGTTTTAGCAGCATTGGCACTGGGAACATGGTGAAGGAGGGCTGGAGAAACACAGATTTTTAGTATCAAGTTGCAACAGTGTGTCTGCATTAAACAATGCAATGAAGTTTAAAGTGGGGTGAAGTGGGATTTTACTCTAGTGTGCTTGCCCACAACAGGGAAGACAGAGAGTGGCTCTGGCCAGAATCCATCACTGAGCACATATAAAATGAGGAAGGGGGCAGACAGATAAACCTGCCTTACCAGTTTACCACATACCACTCACAGCGTAAATCTGTAAGTCTGGCCACCAAAATGGAAATCGTAAGGAAGGTGGAGGCTTTATTTCAGGGATAAAAAATATCCTTGGATGCATTTTAGAAAAAGCTCTCAAGTGGTCTCTAAAAGTTTGAAAATGTTTTTGTTTAGTTATGCAAGGTTTACCTCACCTGGTTGTTTCATTTCACTTGTGCCTATTGTTAGTTTTGGATTTAAAGGTTTGCTGAAACTTACTGATCTGCTCTTCTTTTTTGTGGTATAGGAACGTATCTCTATTCTTTCCATGTTATTTCTGCCTCTGGTACCAAAGCTTCTGTGAACTCAGCTCAGCTCAGTTTGAGCTCCAAAATCCACAGAACAGTGATATGTTCACTGGGCCAACTAAAGATATCACTACTTTGTGGATTTAGGATTTTGTTGTAGTTTGCTGCATGGCCACTGCAGCTACCTCTGAATTTGTTAATTGAGGTATACCTGTAATCCCCCCTGCAAAGGTGGGGGATAGAAAGCTACTGTGCTGGAATGCTCTACCACAACATTTTCTGCAATTAATTGGAAATGGTTTTAAATGGATGCTCAGAAAGAAGTGAGTGAACAAAGCAATTCCAGAGAAAGGGCCAAGTATGGAAGCACCCAGGAACACGCTGTTCCCATAGAAAGAAACAATCAATCATGTGAACACATCCACACACACACCCTTACTTCCCACTGTTGCAATATTCCAGATTCTTCATCTGACCTCTCAGGTTTCACTATGTATCTGGGAGAAACCAAGAATCGAAAAATACTCCTACTTGGTTTTTCCACAATAGAGACTTCTGATGCCGACAACTTTATTTATTTTATTAATACTTCAGAGTAGCCACATTAATCCAATACTCTCCAAGATTTCTTATTTTTACTGCAACATATATACCCTTTTTACTGCAAAGTTTCTCATGGACTTTATGTACATTTCTGTACATTTCACATAAAGTACTGGCATCTTCCATCACATAATAGCAGCTTACTGGGGGGAAAAAATAGTGGAGAACATTTAGGTCAAAAGTGATAGTGTAACCTAAGAAAGAAAGAAAGAAAGAAAGAAAGAAAGAAAGAAAGAAAGAAAGAAAGAATCAGAGATCTAGTATAAAGGACTTGCTGGACACTTAGGCAACGCCCTAAGCACAGGGAACAAAATCCAAACCAGAAAGCAAATTTTAGCATCCAGCAATTTGCCAGTGCAGGAAGCAGCAATGACGTAATGTCCCACTCCTAGGCCCCAGTGATACCCTGCCAAAAGCCAGGACAGAAACACAGTGTTCTCTCTAGAGAGGAAATTGAGCTAGTCACCAAGCAGAGAAATGTTTCCTACTGTATAGAGTAGAACAGTCAAGTGAGAACAATGATTAAGTTCTGTTTTCTTTTCGGCAGTTTTCTGCCCTGATGGTTGAAGGACGCAGTAAGCAACTTTCACAGAAAGGGGCAAGGAAAGAAGAACACAGCATCCTGACAGATCATAGTGCCAGCTTCTTTGTCTATAGGTAATGGTTACTCCACATGCAGGATCAGGCTAAAACATATCCAATCTCTGTGAATCACCATAGTTTCAGAAAAGGCAAAAGGGACTGTTGATTTACAGAACAAGGGAACAATTATGCCCCTTCTTTAGGTGGTAAACTAAGGCATAATGAGATTAGCAAAATGTCCTGTGGTGCCAGAAAGACTAATAGATTTATGATTAACAACAGATAAGTGCTTTATAGTCCATGAAAGCTTACACTGTAATACATTTGCCAGTCTTTAAACTGATGCAGGACTCTTTCAGCAAATGAGACACAATTGTTGCACAATGTAGGGTGAGTGTCCAGGAGCAGGGGCCAAGAAGGGGCTGAAAGACTCCAATTATGTATTCCTGTCTGCCCTGTTATGTATTCCTATCTGCCCGGCTTGGAGCATTGCAGCCTTGTATGTGTACGTGCCTCCCAGATGTCTGCCAACTTATGGCAACCCCATGAATTCCATACGGTTTTCTTAGGTAAGGAATACTCAGAGGGTGGTTTTGCCAGTTCTCTTCTCTGAAATATAGGCTTACCCTTCTAAAATTTCCCTGCTCCTGCCAGATGAGTCTAGGCCCCACCCTGCAGCTTCAAAGGAATCCATGAGGAAAGTTAATGAATCAGGACAGAAGTTTTGTTGCCTCTGAGCCACAGCTCTTGTCTCTGTTCCGGTGTATGTCCTGGCTGTCATCCCTATACAATTAAGGGGAGGGAAATAAAAACAGCTGGGTCTGGATACTTCCGGTGCCACCAGGAGACAGCATTTTTGAAAGCTAACAGAGATGGCGAGTTGGAGAAGTACAATCATAGGATAAAGCAGAAGCTCCCAAATGATGAAGCCATAAAGGCCAGCCAGACCAGCTACAGTTTTATACAATTCCTGAAATGGACAGCTCCTCCCCTCAGCCCAGAGCTTGCAATTAACCATTAAAAGTTAATGCGTCGCCTCAAATTTCATTAAATATTTTTACAATGATTTTAAAAGTTGCTCTTCTAGATTTTATATAGGCCAATTATGTTAGTGATCTGAATAAAAACTACTGTAACAAATTTTATCGTTTCCATAAAATGATGGTAACAACTTAATTATTCATTTAACACCAGGATTTTAGCACTAACACCAGAGGTTCTCAACTCTGCTCAATCTGACTAGAAACACAGTGCACACATGGCTCTTTTTTCCGGGGCTCTGAGCATTTAGAACACAGCTGGAAATGAAGCTGCCTGCTCACCAGAGCACCAATATCCCCCCACTGCCCACTGTTTTCCTCTCTATGAGGCTGAAAAGGTAAGAGTGGAGAGAAGCTACGCCATCTGTTACCGAATCTCTCTCCGCTGACTCTGAAGGGAACAGCTGTAGGTTTCCCTAACTGGATTGCAAATACAGGAAGCCCCAGAGACATCTCATAAAGGCTTCTAGAGATTTCACAAGGAAGCCCCAGGATTCTCTTCAGGAGAATTTTTTCAGGGTCAAGCAAACATGATACAAGAGATTCTGGAGTGGTTTCCCAGCTTTTTTAAAACTGAATAATAGCTGTTGTAGGATCTTTAAACTCTTCTTTCCACGTGACATTTTTTTAACCAAAATTGCTTCTCTCTTCACCTCACCCTACCCCACTTTCCCAGCTACTCAAAACCTACTTACTACCAACTGCAACTGGGTATCATGCTTAGATTCTCTTTCACTTGAAGCAAATAACAATTTCTGTGGACTAAGTCAGGCTGAGATAACAGTGTGCCCACTAAACCCCTGGATAGGGCATATGTTTGCCCTGCAAAAAGTTCCAGTCAGTCTCTGGCATTGCCACACAGGGCTAGGGAATCTTCAGTTTAAAAGTGTGGGAAACCACTGCTAGTCAGTGTCCACAACAGTTGGTCACATGGATCTTGGGTCTGACTCAGTCCGTTATAGTCTCCTACATTCCCCTAATGGCACTTTCCTCAGTCCAATGTAGCCCTCTCCCTAAATATATTTTTAAATATGTAATTAACTAAATTTATATCCCTCCTTTCTCCCAGAACGGGATTCAAGGTGGTATACAACCTCTTAAAAACACAACATAACTTTAAAAAAACCACACTAAACATAAAAGTTTAAACAATTAAACCAACTTCTCTTTTTTTTAAAAAAAAAGCATAAACACAGCTTAAAAGCAATTTTAAAAACACGTTTAAAACATATTAAAACTGAAATACAACACACACACACACCATTATATCTGCCATGTATTTTTAAAAATCAAACGTTTCTATAAATAAAAATGTCTTTGTCAGTGGAACAACAATAAGGAGGAAACTAGCCTCAACTCCCAGAGGAGTTCCACAACTTGAGACAAGCTGATTAAGGGAGATAACAGTCTGGACCCAAGCCATGCAAGGGTTCAAAACCAGGTACAAAACCACTTTGTACCCAGAAATACATCTGCAGCCAGTGGAATCACTTTAAGAAGAAGGTTGAATAATCTGCCCCGGTTAGCAAACTGGCTGCAACATTTTGCACGCAGTGGAGTTTCTGAACAGTTTCCAAAGACAGCCCTACACAAGGCACATTACAATAATCCAAATAGAAAGCCACTATGGCATGTGTCACTGTAGCCAGCTCTGACCTCTCAAGGAACAGGTACAGCTGGGGCACCAGTTTTAACTGTGCAAACATACTCCTGGACACTGGTGAAAGCTGGGCATCCAAGCTCAGTCCAGGAGAGCATCCAAGCTACAAGCTTGAGATTTCAGGGTGGGGGGGACATAACCCCATTAAACACAGGCTGAATCCCTATTCAGCCTGGCTTGCACCTCTGTCCTGTCTGGAATAAGTGTCCATTTGTTTGGCTCCATCTTGTCTGTTCCAGATACCATTGGTGCAATAAAGAGACAGCTTCCTTGGAACTGGATGGGAAGGAGAGATAAAGCTGGGAGTCATCAGCATATTCGTAACACCTAACCCCTAGATAATCTATCCTAGTGGTTTTCTGTAGATGTTAAATAGCATGCGGAACAAACCCAAACCCTCTAGAACCCCAAAGGCCAATGGCCATATGGTCAAACAGGAACCTCATAGCATTCTGCATTCATCCCTCCAAGAAGGACTTGGAACACTGCAGAATAGCACCCTCAAGTCCCATCCCAGAGAGGCAACCCAGAAGGATAGCATTGTTGATGGTATCAAAAGCCAGTGAAAGACCTAGCAGAACCAACTCCCCTGTCCAGTTCACTGCATAGGTCATCCAGCAAAGTCACCAAAGTTCTTTCTGTCCCATAGCCAAACCTGAAGCCAGAATGAAATAGATCTAGATAATCTGTTTCATCCAGGAACCTCTAGAACTTGGAGGCTACCACACACACCAGAACCTTGCCCAAAAAGGAATATTGCCCCAGAAGGGCAAGAATCTGGTGCACATGTGATGGCTCTCATCCTTCCAAAGATCCAAGCCCCCATCCTCAGGCTTCACAAATTGACATGTATCCAGTAACACAGAATAAGCAAGAGCCAAGATTACATCCACTGGATCTGTATCAAGCACAGCATCCAAGTCAAAGCAGATCTGAGCAACTTTATCTGAAAAGTGCTGTGCAAATTCTTCACGGCGAGCTGCCAAGTGGTCTGCAAACTGCTCTTGTGGGGAAGAGTATAAAAAGCTCCTGACCACTTGAGATAGCTCTGCTGGACGACACCACGCAAACACAACAGAGGCAATTTTTTTTCAGAACATGGGATCTTGCACATCACATTTGTCTGGGGCTTCCCGCTGCAACTATTCCTATCCAACAGCCAAAGTACAGTCTAGAATAACATGAAGAGAAGTGAGTTTAAAAAAAAGAAGCAAACTGAAGAACTCTTTTTAAAGGGGAAGAAGAGGGTGAGCTAGGAAGACGGGGGGGGGATCACATCTGCATCCACCATATAGAAAAGTACTTTAAAAATCCCATAGGAAATCATGGAAGACAAAGGAACAATAGCTAAGATGGGGAGGAGCAGGAGTTTGGAATTCAAGACATTGTTGATTACTCCTAAGTTGGAAACTATAGCTGGCATCCTGAAGCGATATCCTGGTGTAACCTCCGGCTATACCAGCATATGGATTTTAGAGGGCACTGCAGAAGGATGCCTTCCATACCTCCTTTGCGGTGTCCCCACCCTTTGGTTGAAACAACAGCTGCCAGGGGAGGGGAGCCTGCAGGCACAGCTCTGTCTCCTTGGCCTCCAATTGAGGAGAGAAGGTGTCCTACAGAATATTCTGGCCGCTCTTGAACATCAAGGAAAGAAGGAGCAGCTGTTCTTCCCTAGATGCTCAAGAGCAGCTGTTACATGCTTGGGTGAACTCCCAACTCCAACTGGTGTCCATGGAAAGGCAACTTCATCCAGAAGCCCTCCAGCCTTTGCCACGTACCCAGGACAAGCAGCAGATGAAACACAGTGTCCTTCGTCCCCTTCAGTGAAGCCATAAGGAAGCTTAGTGAAGAGTAACACCCTGCCACATGTTATAGGATCTCTGCTTCTGAGTGTTTCCAACGCTCAAAAACCTATGAATTAAAAGGTACTTGGCTGCAAATTCTTTTTTTTTTCCCTTAACAGATTTTTAGTGTTAAGAAGAAAAAATAGAAGCAGTGCTAGAGAAACACAAGAGAGTACAAATGGAGTATGTCATTATCTGCACATCCTCTCCCACATGCAAAAGGATCTTGCGGCAATCTTGTAGACTAATCTTGTAGAGTAAGTCTACTTCATCAGATGTATTGAGTGAAGTGCCTCGGAACAGACATTTATACCTATGAATTAGCAATTTTTTGTGTATGCACATGCACATGAATAGCAGCAGAAATACAAAACCTGCGGGTGTGGTGATGAAGTGACAAGTTGAGTTTTAACTATTGTTACTGCCCTGGCTAGTCCGAGCTTTGGGGATATTAAAAGATATCCCTTGATATCACAATTCAACTGAACTTCTCTATTCCTTTCCACGTGCTTGCGAGGCCACCGGACAAGCACGTAAACAAGCTCGGCCGTTAAAAGCCGTAATATTCAAACTACCATACAGGAAGGCCAGAAATAGCTGACTCATTGCTTTGGGAGACCTCCAGGCAAGTACTCTAATTAAGTATGCATGCCACTTACAAAAGAGCCTCTGCCCCGTGCCGGCAGCTTGATGGGTAAACTATACAATACCCAAGTACTCTGCGTTTGCATACTGGCTACTCTATTGAGAACCGCTACGATAATTCAATCATTCAGATTCTGACCTTTCGGAGGCTTTGTCTCCAACTCCAAATCTATTGTCTTCCCCCAAGTACGGCATAGCCTGCAGTCACAATTCTCCTTATAAAAACCCTTGATTCCGAGACCTTCCTCGGATCGCTCCCGAGATTCATTCCGCCTTGCTGCCGCTTTGCTTGGTGAGCCTCCCCTCAGCTCCACGTGCTGAGCTACATCGCACCCCAGCTTCGCTCTCTATTTTTCTGGGCTTCAGGACAGGTGAAGTATCACCCAAACCAGCAATCCCTCTAAAAATCCCTCTATACCACTCCAGCCTTTATTTTCTTTAGTTATCTTGCATGAGTGTGTCGCATACACTGCTTTGCTTGTATTTAATAAACATCATTTATTATTTCAACTTCTGTGTTCTCCTTGACTCGACCCGACCCCGTAGACATAGGGTTCAAGATCTCGCTAAGTTACTCTGCCTCTCGTAACGTTAAGCAGTGCTTTGAGCTAATTTTCCCCACCTTTAGTTGAGCACAATTTGGTGTCCCTCCTGGGACCCCAAGTACACAGGGTAACACTATGGTCATGGGGGACAAAGGTGGGAAGAAAGATATTAGCTAAATACAAGGTGAGCAGATAACACCTCATGAAGTTAGGGTACTAGCTGGTCTGACTTACAGTATTCAGTGTGCCAGGAAACCATTGTCTTTGTTCAACCCATTATTGATAGACTGGAGTTCGTGGATATAATTCCAGTTCTGCTGTTTCTCTTTCCAATCTTCTTTTGTAATTTTTTTGCTCAAGGACTGCTGATCTGAGGTCCAAGATGGAATGAACAGGAAGAATGAAGAGTTCTGCAACTGTTTTTTGTGTATTCCCATTCCTAATGTCTGATTTATGTCTGTTTATCCTCTGGCACAGAGACTGGCCTACTTGTCCATTGTAGAGTGCTGAAGGGTACCATTGACAGAGGATGACATATATCACATTAAAGGATAAACAAATGAAAGGTGCTACAAGATTCCTTTGCATACTGATCCAGACTATCACAGCTATGTCTCTGAATACTCTCCCACAGTCCATGAAGGGGACAGTGCGACTTTGCTTGATTCCTAAATGTACCCTGTCAATGTGTGAGAAACTTCTTACACCTTGGAAGATGCTATAGCGTGCTGAACAAAACAAGAAGCTTGATACATGCATTTTCCATGTTACAGTGTGTTCCTACATCAAAGCAGCATCTATGTAAAAGAAAAGAAAAGAGATTATCTTGTGTGAGATAGCCTGCAGAGTAGCTCAGTGAAGCAGCAGCTGATTCCTATTACTTTTATGGAGACAGAGGACAAATAAGGACGCTTCCCTATCTCAGCCAGCACCCCTTCTTATTTTTCATTTGCTTCTTTATCTTGATGGATACGTCTCAGCAACATTATACAGAGTACCATGGAAATACAAACTAAACAAACATGCAGGTTCCAACTTGGCACCACCCTCCGTGGCTCCTGCATGCTTTTGCAAGCCATATTGTTAGATGCGATGTAAAAATTGTTGGAGAATTGGGTGCACTCCTAGTCTACCATCCACACCCAAGAAACAAAACACTTCATACTCTAATTACCCCAGCAGCCCTATGCAAGGCAAGCGTTTTCGTCTGAGATAAAGGACCAAACCTAGCATGAGAGATCAGAGAATACTGCACCGCTGGAGGACATGTAGAATGGGAAGATTTCAGAAGATTGTTAAATTAAAGCTGCTGCTGCAGCTGCCACAACCACCACCACCCCACAGGAGACAAGGAAGCAGAATTCCATTTCAGGCAGGCTGAATGCTCCCATTTCAAGTCAACTAAATATCCACCCTAAAATAGGGTCTGCATTCATTAGAGGACAACAGGCCTATGTATGCACCCCAGTTATCATTGCCATGAAAACTAAGCAGGGATTCCCTCAAAAAAGTTTTACACAGAAGTGGGTCTGTTTAGAATTCCATATGAATGCTTTCAAGAAGCAAGTTCACAGCACTAAGATTTGTACACAGGAATTTCCTTGCTGCTTTCCTTCTGCAAAGAGTTCCTGCTAAGGAGGAAGCAACGGCTACTAGATGGGATAGAGGCAATAAAAACAATCTCTAAATGATAGGCAGGACTTCTCAAACTTTCTGCCTCTAAGAGTGTCTTGACAAAATGACTGAGGCCCACCTAAGATGGCAATACAGGATGGAACCAGTCACAAGACTGGGAGAACCTGATATAATCTGCTAGCAGCTACTGATACCGTTTTTATTGACATTTAAATTCCTTGGGAAATTGCTCTTTGCCACACCAATTTCCTTGGAGCAGGAAGTTCTTTAGTTCAGACTGTCAAACATTGTTTTCATACACACACACACGCACGCGTGTGTCTGTGTGTATATATGTATGTAAAGTACAGACATTGGTTCCGGGAAGTATCAGGATCCAGCCTCCTCATTCTAGCCAAAATTTGCTGATCCAGGGAGCTTTAAAGTATTCCCCTCCCCAGCACATACATAGACCCTCCAGTTTCTGGTTCCATTTGCCCACTGTACGGTTCTTCTGAGACCAAGAAGATGGCTTTCACTGCACCCGGAAGGTGTGGTGGCATTCCCACTGCCAGTTGATTCTTCTTTCCCAGCTTCCTCAGTCAGTTTCACTGTTCCTCTGTTGTTTTTAAAATATTTTTATATTGCCTTTCAAAGCAAAACCTCCAAAGGCTGCTTCCAACAATACAAGTAACACCATTTCACTTGCCCACTTCCTAATTTGTTTTCTTTCCCCAACTCTTGGCTGGCTGCTTTGTCCATCTGTCTTAACACATACTGCTGGGCTGTCATCCATCACACTGAGAACTGCAGGTTTTTCTCTTGGGGGTGACAGTCAATAAAATATGAGACATTATGTAGCTGCAGCACCACCTAGCAGCTTGAAATGAAACGAAATGAGATGTTGAGGGGGTATTATGCATTTAATATGCCTGGATTTTGTTCTTTTAAAAAAAATAGCTAAAGCAAAGAGGCCAATCAGGATCATGACAATGTCAGATAAGCCCCTCCCAGCTGTCATTAGCCCTGGAACAGACAGATTCCAAATGAGAAAAGAGAGGGTCTGTGTATAACATTCTGTCTGCTGGGCCCTTCAGTTAGGGAGCCCTCCTGTGCCTATTTTCCCACGCCTCTCAAAACATCTTCTTACCACCTGTCATTTCTTCTTCCCTTTTCATCCCATCCTGCAACTGTAATTTCTTTCCCCTTCCTTTGGCTTCCCACAAGACAGAGACATGATTTCAAATATCTTAGCTATATAACGTTTCTAGACACTTTAGCTCTTGAGTTTGAAAGTGTAATGGCAAAAATAGCAACAGTATAGAAGAGCTAGGGTGGCTTCCTTGCTATGACTTCCAAATTTATCAGCCAGCATTTTCTTATTTGAGGGTAACTATTTAGAATAAGAATTTTGTGGAGAAGCACACCATGCCAGCAAACATGATTCAGCACTCATCATATTATGAAAGTTATAGTCCAATTATGTTTACACACAACCAAGCATCCACAGCTCCATTTTGGCTCCTTACAAGAAGTGCCTCATATGGGGCTCCTAGGACTGAAACAAGTCACCCCTGAGTTGAGGCATCGAGCCTGCAATCCTATTCCCATTCACCTAGGAGTAAACATAATTGAGCTCAATGAAACGTTCTCATAGCATGGAGTAAGTTTGGAGTCGACTGAACTGTGAAGCACTATTATAATAGAAAATAAATGAACTAGCCTGAATAACCAGTTCTGATGCAGAAAAGCAAATTTCATTCTCACAAATTTCACAAGACAACTTCCTTGCTAGTTCCAAAATCCATATTATTTCAATACATTTATTAAGCCAACAAAGAGGACACAGAAATGTGCAGGATAGTAAAATATTTTACTTTAAGGCCCATATAGTCACAAAACAGTTTTCCCAAAAGATATTTGCACTAGAATATGAAAAAGGAGGTGAAAACCATATAAATTTGTCCCCTTCTTCACACATTACAAGATTTTTTAAAATCGCACCTATAAATAGAAAGATAAATAGCACACACATGTACTCTTCAAGTAAATTGACTGGAAAACCAGAATGGTTACAACTATAATACAGTCATTATTTTATCAGCCCTGTAGACCAATGTCTACCCTGCATTCTGTTACCACTTTGGCAGCTGAGGATCATTTTGGACAGTTATCCTTTCTTTCAAGACCAAGGGTAAAGATGCTTTTAGAATGGAGCCTGCAATTTCTGTCCTCCTGGTGTTCTTTTCAAAGGCAGCATCCCCAAAACATACCCTCTCCTCAGACAGATAAAACATGGATCCAAACATCTGGAAACTGCACTAAGAGCTGTTAGATAGGATCAGACACAATGACCAGAGCCTAAATCCATTTGTTAGTCCTGACTAAAGTTGACTCAACGAATCAATGGACCTTTTAAATGTTGACTTACCAAATCCCTGCAGGATAGGTTTTTGCACTAGTTAAGACTAACAGTTGGATTTAGGCCTTATTTCAATGCTTCATTAGCTTCACGGGCTCCTGTTCTCTAGCTAGATTTCCTGCAAAAAGTGGGAGGCTTGACTTGATGGCCTAGGGGGCTCTTTCCAGTCTTATTACTCTTGAACATCTAAGCTCAACTCAGGACCCCAGTTTTGGCCAGGTTTTCCTTCAAGTAACCTAGCCTCAAAACATAAAAGTTTTTAATGTTTTGAGGTTAGATTACTTGAAGGAAAACCTGGCCACGCATACACCAAGAGACTCAAAGACCCTTTTCTGGCTATATTTACAGTGTGAGAGGTAGCAGGTGGTTACTGGGGGAAGAAGTCTTTTCTGTGGTAGTACACTAACTATGAAACACTCTCCACACAGAAGCTCACACAGCATCTATCCATCAGGATTTACTGACAGGAGCCCAGGAAAGAACTTCTTCGTATTCCTCCTTATGTGCCTTAATGTCTGACTCTATATTTTTGCATAGCTTTTGTGAGATCTGTTGCTCTTATTTGTGTGTTGTTTTGATTGTAATTTTCAGTGTTTTAGTGTTAATTCTGACCTCAGAGTGGTATATAAATTCACCTGCTAAATAACAATGCTATACACTCATACAAAAATCATTAAGTTAAATCTTTGACAATTTTAGAGGAAAGGATTTCTGGTAGCAAAACTGCAAAGAGTTCAAGCACTCAGAGCAGATAGTATTGGATGAAGCATGCTAATAGTAGCCCAACTCAGAACAAGCTACCTTCAAATATCCATACATTCAAACTAAGAAGAATCACTGGTAGTTTAAAGTGTACAAACTGCCTAAACGTACAAAAGATCAACAGCAACCTTGACTAAAGAGTGGGGAAACTGACCTTGCAATCCTAGAAAGAAATGAGGAAAAACAGTCACCCATGCCAAATGCAGGAAGAATGTGATCAAGGCTATTCCTGCTTAGGACTTCCTTTTCAAAAATGCTCCTCCCCCATTCATCCCTATGTGTGGAGAGAGAGGGATGAATGGAAATTATCCATTTTTGTATTTTTATCAACTTGCTCTTGGAAGGGTGCCACCCTCCTGATTCAGTAGTCCACGCATTCTTACTGTCCTCGCAGCCAATGCAGCTTAGAGAAAACCAATACTCGGAGACACCCTTCTTATCAACTTAACAGGCTTCTCAGAAATGAACAATATGTCACAGGCATTTGCTACAGACTTAGAGCCTTTCTGCACTACACTATTCTTGTGCTATTATTCGACTTTCCACATCTTGTGGAATTCTGGGCTTTGTAGTTCACTGAGGCCAAAGAGCTCTCTGGCTGAGAATTCTAAAGGCTGCTCCCTAAGCACACCCCAGGATTCCACAGGACATTGAAAGTGGATTAATAGCACCATAGCAGTATAGGGCAGAAAGGCCCTTTTATGTCATTCAGAGAAAGAGAGAGAGAGAGAGAGAGAGAGAGAGAGGGAGGGAGGGAGAGGGAGGGAGAGAGAGAGCTTTCAGGGGGGTTTCCAGCCAACAATGGAGAAGGTAGAAGTTTCCAACAGCTGTACTGCTCCATTCACCTGCAGGAGGGAAAAAGCGAACATACACAATGACCTGTGAAAATTCTTTGTATGGGTGGCTCAAGAAATATTTGTATGGGTGCCTTGCTTCAGCAACTCCAACAGAATAAAGAAAATTAAAATAAAAGCATGTAGGGCCATCGGCCCAGCAATGAACTTCAAGTAAAGAGCCATTTTTGCTGTTACGTATTCCCAAAGTTAATTATGTTCCCTTTTCCATTTTATGATAAATATTAGGAAATGGTACTTCTGTGAACAAAGGTCCTGCTAATCCAACATGCATCTTCCAGCTTGTTTTAAGATTTTTATAGCCCACACAATACATCTTACATTCCAGTGGAGTCAGAGGCCAGAGGCCAAAACAAAAACAGATAAACAAAAAGGCCCCAAAAGGAGTAGTTTTCCCATCAACAGAAGTAGTTCTTATTGTGGATCTAAAGTCACATTCAAAATAGAAACATCTTCCTATGGGAGCATGTGAGGACATTTAGTTAGATACAAGGGACTGAACCGAGAAAAATACCTCATGAACATGATCCTAGCATGGTAGTTGCTTCACAACAAAAGAAAACTTTTGCTGCTGTTTAAAAAATAAAAACATAAATGCAGATAAAACATTCAGTAACAATCTTGTAAGTAGGGCAATAAAAGTTTTTCAGTCCCATTTTGGGAGAAAAGCAGGATATAAATTAAAGCAGATCAATCACTAATAAATTTGTGGCCTGTTTCAGGTGTAATGGCACACCCACATGAAGCCTCCTCACCATTCCCCCTCTGTCCTCGCTTCCTTTCTTGGTTTCTTAAGCCACCCTTTCCAGGAAACTGTGCCTTGAGCACATATCAAAATATCAAACTGGAATTCTCAAACAAATTCACCAGTTCAGATATCACTGTAAATGGTGGCTCCAAAAGTCAAAAAGCTTTGCTTTTGTATAAATGAACAAAAAAAAGAAAGAAAGTACACAGTACGTTCCCAGTGCAATATTGTTTTATCTGTGCCAAGCCTGAAACTGTCAAAGCATCTTTCCTAAAAAGGCCATTTTCCACATGTTTTCTTCCACAGGAACCTTTCCAAAAGCACCACTGCTAAGAGGAAAGGGGAAAATGGGCTAGCCTGCTGCAACCAAAACAATACCAGATGGTACAGACGGTGCAAAAAAGAGCAAGCATATTTGTATGCATATAACTCACTAATAAACAGAAGCAGGAAGGATTTAGGAAGATGGACTATTGTGATGTCATGCGCTTTCTTGTATCTCAAACAATTCCAGGAAGTGAAAAAGCAAAACAAACCCTCAGCATGGAACTGACTGAACTGCTGGATGTAACAAGCCAATGTTAACCCACTAACTTTATTAGAAAATCATCTGGCGAGTAGAGATTCCCCTCTAAGCCTCTAAACACAACCAATCATTCCCAGAAGAAAGGCTGTCCAAAGAGAAAAGGATTTGGGCAAATCACTGAGCAGTGGCAACAAACATATATTCTGAATCCAAACATCTGCTGCTTAAAAAAAAGAAAAAAAGAGGACATAATGTTTCCCTGACAAAGGCAGGTAAGAAAACGACAGCAAAAGAGAGCTTGGCTGCATTCTCAGTGCTTCATTTGACAAACAGACTGAACTAAATAAACCAAGATCCAAGATTTATAAACCTGCTTGTCTGAGGTACACAGCACCTACTGAATTCAACGCAAGTCAGAAATAGTTTGACCCAACCTGCCAATTTAAGCATCCACAATGCTAGTAACAAATCAAATCCAACACATAATTAATTTCTCTGTACCTCCAATTCTACTCTGCTAGAATATAACTTATGCAATATCATTTTGGGGTTGTTGTTTTTTTTGCATTCTGGGCTGGAAAGCATGAGCGAAAGAGGATAGAATAAGATATCCATACTCTGACACAACACGCCAGATTGGTGGTGCTAATAACAGTGAAACAGGTCTGAGTAAGATATCGATACTCTCATGCAACATGACAAATTAGTGGTGCAGCTAATGCATAGAGAAACCTTTTATAATCTCCGAGGGCTCTGGTTTTCTCTGTGTCCTCTTTCTCTACTTTGGGTAACAGAGACTCTCTAATGGAGGAGGTGGGCTTGCTTCAGTTCTCTTTGTCTTCGGCACCTGGTCACCCACATCTTCACACCAATAAGGAGCTTGCAACAAAAAATACTGTATGGCAGTACAGTAATTGCAACTGCTTATTCAGAGGGCATAATATGCTAAATTGTTGTTCTTGGGGCACAAGCAACATGCACTGTGTGAATATCACCTTAAGATGATAGCTTACTTACACTCTAAAAAGCCAAGGGTTTGGGACTTTGGCTGTTGTGTGTGCCTTCAAATCATTACTTAGGGTGATCCTAAGGTGAACCCATCGTGGGGCTTTCTTGTTAAGGTTTTGGGAGGGGGTCCTTTGCCTTCTTCTCAGGCTGAATATGACTTTCCAATGTACACCAGTGCAGTTCCATGGCGGAGCAGCACAGCTGAACCCTGGTCTCCAGAGTCACAGTCCAACACGCAAACCGCTACAACACGCTGGGGCTTTGGTACAGGTATGAAAACAGCGCTCAGAGGAAATCTTAGCTCTAACCTTGTAGGTCCCTACGGTCGAGTGTGGGGCTGCTGACTGGATACACAGCACCAAATTTGTGTTTTCCTCTTAGAAGAACAAAGGCTCAAAGGCAGAGATGGTAACTTAGCAACAGAGTGAAAAAAGGGAAAATTAGTTAAGGTTTTTCTTTCTTTCTTGGGGATGGAAAATATGCCGAGGGTAAGCTTTCGGTGGGGAAATGAATGGGAAAACAAAAAGAAAGCCATACAGAGAAAAGAGATTTGAAGTGTGACTGAAAAATAGCCCTAAGTTTGGCTTCTGCGTACAAATACCCCTGGCCAGATCCCTCTCCTCCAGCGCCCCATTCCCAAGAGGGGCCAGTTGGCCTTATTTTAAACGTGGGCCATTTCCGCACTAGCCTGCTATAGCGCGATGATTCCACTTGCCACATCCTATGGAATCCTGGAATTTGCCGTTTCGGGAGGGGCCCGTCGGTCCCTCCCGAAACTGCAAACCCCAAGACTCCATAGGATGTGGCAAGTGGAATCATCGCGCTGTAAGAGTGTAGTGCGGAAATGGCCGTGGCTCGTTCGCGGCCAACTGGAAACGCTCAGCCTAAGGGGAGGGAGGAAGACAAAGCTGTCTCTGTTTGCCGGCGGGGCAAAGCCGCGCATCCTCCGTGGCGGTCACCCCGGCCTCCGAGGGGCCGGGGCTACGAGCCGGCAGGACCCTGTCTCGCAGGCGGGCGAGGCAGCCCCCGCAGGGGTGGCCGAGGGGAGGGCCGGGCGGCCGGATCCGGCACCGCGGAGGGAAGGAGAAGGCAGGCAGGCATCTCCCGCGCCAGCAGAGCCTCCAGCCGGCGGGATACTGGGAACGGCGCGGCGGCGGCGGCGGCGATTCCCAGGGCGGAGGCAGGGCCGGGGCGGACCCCGGAGGGCCGGGGCCACTCACCGAAGTAGACGGTCTTCTCGCACTTGGGGCACTTGGATGCCATGATGGACGGGCGGCAGGCGGGCGCGCGAAGAAGCCGGGCGTCCCTCCGCCGGAGTGCGCGCTCCTCCGCCGCTTGTCAGCCCCACCGGCGCGCCTTTCGAGGTCCGCCCCCGCCGGCCGGGGCGCCGCCTCCGCCGCGCCTCCGTTGGCTGCCTTGTCAAAGCGGCCGGCGGGCGGGCGGGGCGGGGCGGGGCGGGGACGCCGCTGGGCGCGGCCGCTCGCCAGCCTCTCCCGCGGGGCCGCCCCGCCCGCCGCCCTCGCCTCCGGAGGCGCCGGGCTGGGCTGCTGGGCTCTCGGGTCCCCGCCTCGTGGCGCCTCGGGACAGGCGGGAGGGCAGGTGCCGCGCCGCCGCCAAGACCCCGCGCGGCGGCGGCAGCGGCTGCCGGCCGCCCCGGTCCGCCTTGCAAGCGCGAGGGGTGGGCAAGAGAACCGCAGGGAAAAAATGCTCTCCGTGCCGCAAGAGCCGCCGCCGCCGCCGCCTTCCCCTTTGTTCCTTTGCACTTGCTCGCCCTCTTCGGACGGCCGGGCCCCGGAGGGCCACCCGGGGAAAGCGCAAGCCGCGGCGGGCGGGGGGGCGCGGAGTCGGACCGCCTGAACTCAGGCCATTTCCGCACTAGCCTGTGGTAGCGCTATTACTCCACTTTCACCCTCCTGTGGCATCCCGGGACTTGCCTTTGAGGCCCCTCCCTAAGCTGCAAACCCCAAGATTCCATAGGAGGTTGAAAGTGGAGTAATAGCGCTATCACAGGCTAGTGCGGACGTGACCTGAGAGGAAGGCCAGGCGCGACATTCCAGGAGCTCCCTCTAAACTCGTGTGGAGGACGCGGCCCGTTGGAGTCACCGTTGGAGTGCCGGCCCTTCTTTTAAGGTTGGAGGGAGGACGGCCTCTGTGCTAAGTTGAGAGACCACCTGGGCACGCAGCTTCCAGGCGTTGGCCACCACGCCATATTTTAAAAGGCCCGGGCTTTCGTGCTGTGCATACTAGTGGAGGTATATAATTATGTATTATAAAGGCATAACTCTTGTGCACTACAGAACATTATCAACAAAGCTTCAGGACCAGACCATTAATGACCATATTGTATTTATTTCCCACCTCCTGTTTTACATGAAATTACAAGGACAAAAATTAACTTGGAAAATGCAAGCAAGATCCGTGGGTTGGCTGTGCTGTCCTACAGTCTCTTCTGTGCCGGTGATTTCACGCACACACACCCATAAATGTAAATCCATGCGTTCTATTGTCATACTGAAACCAAGTGGGACGTTTATATGTCCGCACTTCATGTACCAACACCAGGATGCAGAATTGCTGTGTACCCATCACCGTTTTGAACTGAACATCAAGGTCTAAATCCAAGTGCTAGTTCCCAGTAGAGCAGACTTGGGATTTATACAAATACAAGCGTAACATTCTGGAACTGGTTCGATAGGTCTACTCAACAATTTGGATTTCCAAGTGCCAGGCATGTTAAATGTACATGTAACCCAAGGCTTTGTTTTCTGTTTCCTCACAGGTCTTGCCGTGGCTGGTTCTCAGGGTGCTCTGTCTTCTGCAACAAGACTATCCTTGATGAGTACAAAGAAGAGAAAGAACTGGCACACGTCAGAGGGAATGTTTCCTCTGTATTTGAAGCATCCTGAGTGGCAGTCCAGACTGTTCAGAGAAGAGGCCGAGGGGGAGGGGACTGAATTCCCAACTAGGACAGACAGGGACAGTGAGGTACTTCAACATGTTTCGAAGACATTCATGCACAACGCGGCTGAGAGCTCTTTGGAAAGAATGGAATTTATGGGCTCTGTGCGCTTGAGTGAAAGTTTTTTGAGTAGAGGTAGGTTGAACAGCTGACACAGGCTGCTAATCCAGGTAGCCGTGCCGCTGCTGACTGCAACTGTATCAGCACCCAAAATATTGGCAAGGGAATGATGTTCTTACTGCTCACCAAAGCAAATTTATACTTAACCAGGCATTGTAGTATTTCGGTGGGCCCAACAGAAAGGAAAATCACAGAGGGATATGTGATGCCACAGCTGGTTGCACATCCAAGCAAACCACCAAGGCCGATACACATAGTGAATCAAGATGGGTGCCAGTCCTCCCACACCCAGTGCCTCACCCAAGAAAATGTGAGTTGCTTCAGGCTACAGGAAATCCTTCCCCTTAGCCTCGTGGCAAAGATAAAAAAAATAGTGAAAAATCCTACCTTCCTTCCCTTACTAAGGCTGGCAGCCCAGCATTTCACAGATCTAAGTATTAAGAACATTCACTGTATTTAATTCCAAAATTTTAAAATTATTTGTAAATGAACCTTTTTTTACAATTTTTTTTATTATCTTGCAAATTCTTTTTCTTCCTTTCTCCCTCCTACCTCAGATCTTAATGAACCACTGTCAGTCATAGTATGTATAAATCATCTTCAAAGTACTGAGGTAATCATGATATTTAAAACACACTTTTCCAAAAACATGTTTGATGAAGTGATTTGTTTAAGTTCAGAATGTGCATGAACTCCGGAAAAGTTAAGGCCCGTATACAGTGGCAAGCATAGAATTAATTGCACCCTGAAATGTTGAGTTAATAGTTTTTCAAAATATTTCTTGAGAGATCATCTTGACATCATTCTTGTTTAATCAGTTTTTAATAGGGCTGGCAAAGTTTGCTGTCTGTTTTTAAATAAAGTTATAATGAGCAGAAATGCTACTTTTTGTCATCTCTTAAGAAATATTCCTGCAAAGAACCACTGCTTACATATCAAGTTAAAACCAAAGATTAATGCTATGCCACCAATCCTAATCACTTTCTACATCTTGAATGTTTGGTTGTATCACCACATGTTCAAGGCAGTAGTGCCAGTCTTTAATCAGGTATACATACACCTTAATTTTCCCTTCTAAGTTTTTTTTAATTTAGGTATAACATACTTATTAAATCTCTATCTTTTTCTCTAAAATAATATTTAAGCAGATAATATTTAAACAGAAGTAAAACTGCAAAGTTATTAGGAACATCGAAGGCTTTCACAGCCGGAATCCTTAGGAGAAAATACTAATAGAACACAGCCTCAAAGCCCAGAAGACCCACAACAACCTTGTTAGGAACACATTCTCAACAATAACACATCTAGTAAAGAAATGAAATAATCAAATAAGAGAATATCCATTTAGAAAAATGGCACCCAGCAGATTAGTAACTCACTTCTGCTCCAAATAAGCTTAGATACCAAAGCCTGCCTGAATAAAATGTTTTTTGTCTGATAGTGTAAAGGCAACAGAGATGGGGTTATCTTAAGCCTCTTCTGGCAGGAAGTTCCAGAAGGTTGGGACAAACTATCAGGAGGATGTGCATGCCCTGTCTTTCTTTCCATCCGCCCCCCCCCCTGCCGCCATTCTCTCTCTCTCCATATCTCAGGGAGCTTAATAACAAGGCATCCTTGTATGGGACAATATCTTTCAAGTAGCCTGAACTTGTCATATAGGGGTTTGTGTGCTTTGAACTGTAACCAGAAAGGGGCTAGTAACAATTGAGGTGGTTGCCTTGTTAATGACTGTAGGAAGCATACTGGAGGCCAGTGCAGTTCTTGTAAGACTCATGTTATATGATCTCTAAAACACACACCTGACATTAGTGTGACTACTGAATTTTGCATTGGCTGTAGCTTCCAAGCGCTTTTCAAAGGCAACTCTTCACAGAATACATTGTTACATACCTTCAAGTCATTTTCAACGTAGTAGTGCAATCACTTGTTTAATTCGCTAGCATTTCTACATTCAGCATTCTGTAATTTGCTGTTTACCTCCAATGTGCAGAGATTTCTTTCTGTAACTGATCTATGATGGCGTTCTGCCATTTGATGCCACTTAATTAGCTTTATAGAACGCCTTCAGACAGCTGCTTTCATAGCATTCTGTACTGTCACCTTAGCCATCACATCATTGTCATTTGTTACACATTACTGCTGGACACTTTGGTGAGTTTCTTGTTATATTGTTACATCAATATTGTTGTACATACGGAATGTCTTTTTACTGGAGATACCAGTCCCTTCAAGTTTAATAAAAGTGTTTTTAAAAGATGGTGATTATATTGAAGGATAATTTATAGTCTTGTATCATATGTTGCCAAAGATCTTAAAGACTGCATCGGCCAAACTGTACTGTGAAAACAATAATCTGTGAGTATGAGATGTGAACCTTTCTCGTCTCACCATAGCATTGCACTGCTGGCCAAAACAAAGTAAGGTATGCCATAGCAGCTGTTTAATGTGCATCCAGCAATCATCAAAAAGAAATGGCCATGATGGATCATTGTGTTCTCATTCTGAACAAGGGATGGGCAACATGGAAGGCCTGGGAGTTGTGTTAGCCCCCAGAGGATGTTGGATGGCCACACATCACTCTAGGGGGTATAAGGGCATTTTTGACATGGTTTAGGCTGCCCTGGATCATTTTAGACCTTTTTACAGTTGCAAAAAAAACCAAAAATCTGCTGGGCTTAAATGGGCTTGGGAGGGGGCAAAAATGTGGTGAAAATGCCTCTGTGCTTTGCATCTTAAAAAAATTTCATTTTCTCTCTAGGTGTCTTCCCTTGTCATACCAACTTTGAAATATCTTTTTGTCATTGCTGCCTGTTACCAGAATTGTCTGAGACGGGAATAACGTTTTAGGAAATTGATTCATTTTAACTACTGATATTCTACCTAACAATGACAATTTCAATTTAGACCATCTCTTTTTCCAAGTTTTACTACAATTGTTTTGAAATAATTTTGTGATTCTCAAAAATGATCCTCAGGTACTTCGTTTTTTTCATCACTTTAGAAATTGTCTTCTCAGCCAGTAAATCTTGTTGGTTTTTTTGTTATATTTTTGGTCGTCATAACTTGTTTTATCTCTTTCAACTTGAAGCCAGCCAAGGCCCAGTAATCAATCATTGTCTTGAGAGGAGCATCTGTTCTTGCTAGAGGATCCTGTAAAAAATTACAACATCATCAGCAAATGCTCTCTGTTAAAAACGTGTTTAGTGATAGTGATGTCTTTGATCTTTTCCTTCTATCTGAGCTGTAGAGCTCTACTGTATCCTTCCAAAATCAATATAAAGAGCAGAGGAGACAATGGGCACCTCTGCCTGGTTCCCTTTTTTTATATCACAAAAGTCAGTTTTATTTCCATTAACTATAACCTGTACTTTCTGTTTCAAATAAATAGCCACAATCTGTTTTTTTAAAAAGTTAAGCAAAATTCATTCTTTTAAGCAATTTGTCAGGTCAGATTCATTTCTCTGCCATGTTTAAAAGTGTTACTCTATCATAATGATGAATGTTTCTTGATTATTTTATACTTCTAAATACTTTATGCTTATATGAAGCTTATACTGTGCTAGAAGTGTATGTATCATGTGGTAATGAGTGATCATCTTGGAATAGCCAAACGCTTGGATTCCCATCATGGGTTACATGGCACCTTATCTTAAATCTTGTGTGTAATCTGGTTGGTTTTTGTAAGTTTGAAACATGAAGTGTGCATATTTCCATGATATGCTAGATGAAGGGAATGGGTGTTGTGTTCTTAAGGCTTTTGATATGGGGTTCTGTTAGAACTTAGTTATATGTTACATGCTATAAGCCTGGCTGGAGAAATACGTCACTTCTGCTTTAAAGAATGCATTACTATGTGTGTTCCTATGTAGCGTTGTATTGCTCCCATGCTGCATGTGGTCCTAATGTTACATGCTATGTTATCACTATGCTGTGGTGCATAATGGGCTTTGCTGTATGCATGGATTGGGGATTGGTCATCATTGGTTACTTTTATGCTTTGATGTATTACACTTTGCCTATCCTTCCAAAGTGTAATGTCCTGCCATATTGTTAAGCAGACCTAATCATCTCATGCTGTTGCTCATGTTTAATGGGTTCTGCTTTATGCTATGCTTAAAGGTTTCCATATTACATTACATGTATGCTTTGCTGTTTTCATAAGTGCCTTGCTGCATTGTAGGAAGGACGATGGGAATTGATACTTTATACTTTACATATATGCTTTATATTTGCCTGGAAAATTCTGGGTCTGCATTGATGCCTTACAGGAAAATGCTATAAAAAGGACTATGGGATACATTGGGGATATGTGTGTGAGAACAAAGAAGTCACCTGATAGTTTTGACGTGAAGCCAGGTGCTAAGCTAGCCTTCACATTTTGCTTGGACTAAAAGGCCTGGGCTAAGGGAAGTAAATTGGAAAGGTTGTAAATTATCTTCTGGGAATGATGGTGTGATAAGGACCATGAAAAGTCTCTACTACTAGATCTTCAAACACAGTGATTGGCATAACAACAGAAAGAGGGAAAACCTGGGCAAAAGGCCCAAGACACTTAGCTGGGAAAACTTTTTTTTTTGGTTAATTAACATATGGGAGGTTTGCAAACACTAATTTGTATGAGTTATGTGTAATCTCTATATAAACCTATACTATGTTATGGACCCCCATCCTGGCAACATCTGAAGCTCTCTAGCATTTGAAGTTCATGCTAGTTTTTTCCCCCCTTTGGTTCTTGAAGTAAAAAGCTTGTGTAATATTTAAAAAAAATATTCTGAGCTGTTCACTCAAACCTGGACCTAGCCACTGTTCATGACACAATTCCATCATGAAAGTCCAAGATATGTTGTCAAAAGCTGTCTCAAAACCCAACGGATACCAATATAAGACAGAGGTTGAAGGTTTGTCAAGCTGAACTTAACCAACTAAATTTGGGGGAAATAGAATATCAAATGCGCAGAGCAAAACATACCTACTTTGAACAGGCTAACAAACCATCTAAACTCTTGGCAAACTTACTTCGTAAAAGAAGACTTAAGAAATACAATAACGGAAATTAGAATTGGGGAAAGAAAAACTACAAAGCAAGAGGAGATAAAACGGACTTTTTTCAATTTCTATGTAAAGTTGTTGAGTAATATCTCCTCAATTAAAAATCAGAGGGAAATTGAAGATTACTTAGAAAAAAATAATAAAATGAGATTTACAGAAGAACAAAAAACGGTATTAAACAAACCAATATCGATGATGGAGATAGTAGAAGCTATCAGAAACATGAAAAATGGTAAATCTCCTGGACCTGACGGCTTTACAGCAGAATACTACAAAACTTTGGAACATGAACTCTCAATTCCATTACAAAAGACAATGAATGAGATAAGAAAAGAAGGTATACCAAATACATGGAAGGAAGCTAACGTAGTTTTAATACCTAAAGAAGGAAGAGACTTAACCGATGTCAGGAATTACAGACCTATCTCACTTTTAAATACAGACTACAAGATATTTGCTGCTATTTTAGCTGAGAGCCTTAAAAAGGTTCTTCAAGATAACATACATGAAGACCAGAATGGATTTCTACCGAAGAGAACAATGCGAGATAACATCAGGACAGTATTAAATATAATCGAATACTATGAAAGACATAATGAAAAGAAATTAGCTATGGTGTTTGTCGACGCGGAAAAGGCTTTTGATATGGTCGATTGGGCATTTATGAAGACGGTTATTAAACAGGCACAAGCAGGAGAAAAATTCATTTCTTGGATTGAAGCAATTTATAGTCAGCAAACAGCGAGACTGATTATTAATGGAGAGAGAACAAAACAGATTGAACTTCATAGAGGAACAAGACAGGGCTGTCCGTTGTCGCCTTTTTTATTTATAATGACACTGGAAATTCTTAATAATATCATACGGGAAGAAATTACAATAAGAGGAGCCCAGATAAAGAAATATCAGTGTAAGCTTAAAGCATTTGCGGACGACCTGGTTTTGTTTCTAGAGGATCCTCTCAGCAGTATACAAGGATTGATGAATACTATTCAGGAGTATGGAGATTACTCAGGATTTAAGATAAACAAGGATAAGACAGTGTCTGTAACAAAAAACATGAGAGAGAAAGAAGATATGGAGTTCAAACAGATAACGGGATTTAATAAAGGACAGAAAGCAAAATACTTGGGAGTTTGGATTTCCAAGAGAAACAATGAGCTTTTTCAAAACAACTATGAGAAAAAATGGAAAGAGATATCTAAAGACTTAGAGAAATGGACTCAAATGCGATTATCTATGCTGGGAAGAATGTCTGTTATAAAAATGAAGGTATACCAAAGATGAATTATCTTTTTCAAAATATTCCTATAATCACAAATGCTAAGCCTTTCATACAATGGAAGAGAGATATAACTAATTTCATATGGCAAGGCAAAAAACCAAGAATAAAATGGAAAGTCTTGACTGACATACCAAGAAGAGGAGGCTTCGGATTACCAGACTTACAAGTATACTTTAAGGCTGCGGCATTCACTTGGATAAAGGACTGGATGGATTTACAAAATACAAGAATGCTGGCTTTAGAGGGAGCAGATTTAAGGATGGGGTGGCATGCCTACATGTTCTATGGAAAAGCAACAACTGATAAAGATTTTATGCATCACTTTGTAAGGAAATCATTATATAAAATATGGAATGACTATAAGAATAAGAACATTAGGCAGCTACCCACTTGGGTCTCCCCTCAAGAAGCCTTTTTTGGAAGATGGTCAGATACAGAAAAATGGTTGCAATATGAAGATATATTGGAGAAAACAAATATGAACACAAATACAAATGTTTTTAAGATGAAATCAAGAGAGAAATTGGAAATTGAAGGTATAAAGTTAAGCTGGTTTCCCTACAGACAACTACCAGAAAGATTTCAGATGGACGTGAAAACTCAAGGAATAGAACAGAAAGAACAAGAGAATCTGTTGAAGCTTTTATGAGAAAATCCACCTCATTTACTTTCACATTTATATCAAGAGATATTACAACAACAATGTGAGGAGGAGACAATTAAAATAGCAATGATACAATGGGCACAGAACATTGGACATCCAATTCAGTTGGAATGGTGGGAACAAAGTTGGCAACAAACAAAGAGGTTCACGGTAGCTCAGAACCTTAAAGAAGACTACTATAAGTTATTTCATAGATGGTACATGACACCCGAAAAATTAAAGACAATTTATAAGACGGGTACAGGTCAATGTTGGAAGTGTCCGAAGACTGCAGGCACACTATTTCATATGTGGTGGACATGTTCTAGAGCAAAAATGTATTGGAATGAAATTCATAAGATAATATGTGGTGTATTGCAGGTTCAAATTGATAAAACTCCTGAAATGTACTTGTTAAATATGACACATATGTTAGAGGGAACTGCGGTAAAGAAATATTGGAGAATAATGCTGTATATGGTCTCGACTGCCCGTATTGAATTTGCAAGGCTTTGGAAAAGTGATGTAATACCAACGACAGAACAATGGTGGGCAACTTTTATTGAAAATAGAAATGCAGATATTGTTTCACAGAGATTAAAAGGGAAATCAGATGATGATATCTATAAAGAATGGCAGATGATTTTGGAAGCGAGAGGGGTCTTGCCAGGGAATAATACATAATTCATGGTATTATAGGTTCTTACAAGATAAAATTCAGAGAAATATCATGGAACAGGTAAAGTTGAGTGGAAAAACAGGAACTAACAAATTAAGTAGATAATACTAACAATTTATTGTGATGCATTGATAACAGTTCAATGGACTGATAAAGATTGTAATCCAAAGAGGAAGGAAGACAGTTATAATACGACAATTAAGAATACAGTGATAATTGTTTGTTTTATATGTTGGAACTTTAATAAAATTACTTAAAAAAAAAAGCTGTCTCTGCATCCAAAATAATGAATGCCACTTGTTTTTCATGATGAAATTCTAAATACTTCAAAATATCTGTTAGACATCTTGTATTGTCTCTCAACGTTTAAGCAAAAATCCACATTGATCTTCATGTATCAGTGTATTTTAAAAAAAAATTCAACCTCTCAGCTAAAATCCAAGTAAAAATCTTAGAATCATTAGTCAAGAGAGATAGTGGTCTATAATTTTTGGGATCAGTTAAATTTCTTTCCTCTTTAAGGAATGAAGGTTTTGTTTATACTAGTCCAACTCTCTGGTATCATTCTGGAATCTGTTCATTACTTGTTGCAATGACAAACATAATTGATCTTCCAAAGCCTTATAATAACATGCTGATAATCCATCTGGTCCTGGAGCTTTTTCCACATTTACATTCTTAAATACTTCTACAATCTCTGCAACCATTATTCTTTCACTCAGACTAGAATGCTGCTTCTCCAAAATTGTAGATAATTTTTGGGAGTCCAAGTAAGACTGCAGCTTCTCGAGCAAGATTTTTTGTACCTTATAAAGTGAAGAAAAAAATATGAAAAAATCTTCATCTTGTCATTATCCAAAATTAAATGTTTCTCATCTTTAATTTCCAGAATCATCTTCCTCTCTTTATCCTTCCCCAGTTTACAGGCCAGCCATCCCCCTGATTTATTTGGAAATTCAGCATGCTTCTGACATGCAAATTTCATCTTCCTTTCTATTTCATATACTATACACATGGAGGCCTATTTCTGCAGTACTTTCAATTCTTTCAACAACTTGTTGCAGGGTGTGTGTGTGCAATTCCTCCTATTTTTCCTAATTTTCTTCAAGATTACTTCTTGTTGTTTTTGTCTTTTTTATGTTTCAACTCTGCATTTTGTTGAATAAAAAAAACTCATTACAGCTTTGCTTGCATCCTAGACAATTCTAATCTCTGTGCCTTTATTTGAATAGTCTTCAAGCTAATTTTAAGAGTTAAGTAACTCTTCATTCAACCTCTAGTCGAATGAGTCCTCTTTCTTTTGAAGCATAATACCACCAGATTGTGATCTGAGAACATCCTTGGCAGTATCTCCATGTCCTTTATTTCATGTGCTAATGATCTGGAAGCCAAAAACATATCAATTCTTGAAAAAAAATTGTGTCTTTTAGAGTAAATGGAATATTCTTTTGCTGATTTATTTAAAAATCTCCATGCAACTACTAATTCCAAGTTTTCACAAAGCTCAAAAAAAGTTTTAGGTAGTTTTCCTTGTTTCGTTCTTATCTTCTTTTGTGACATTTATCCACTTTGGGCTCAATATTTCTATTAAAACCCCCCCAGAGCATAAATTTATCAGCTGTCAAATCCAGTATCTTATGTAATAATTTTTCAAAAAAAATATTGATTCTCCATCAGTTCCTGTGTGCTGATCACTTGCACCTTTTGACCATGATGTTGAATCTGCACCCAATCACTCTGACTTCTGAATCTTCATAGATTTTCTCTGGTGCTAAATTTGATTTAACATAAAGCACCACACTCCTTTTTCTTTTTATCTATTGAATACGTGAGTTCTTTTACGAATTTAGGATTCTTCAGATATTTAACATCCTGATTTGGATTTCTTGTAAACAGATTAAGTGTAATTTGTGCTTCCCCCACCCCGGTAATGAAATATCTTTTGCCTTTTGGGTGCTGAGTTTATCACCGTTACACTGAAAGGCAAAAACTTCACAGCCATCTTTAAATTAGTTCCTCTACAGCTGAACCTGGTTTTGCCTGAGCCACATCATTTTTTCCTTCTTCAGCATCACTGCCTGCATCTTCTGTCAATTGATCTGAAATTCCTCTTCCATTTAGGTCTTTTCCAAACTTCTTTAGAAAAACTCTTGCCGTCAAAAATGTGTCCAAATCATACTTCTTTTATCTATAATGTACCACTAGGCCTTCTACATTCCCCCACCTGAAGGGAACACCACATTGTCTGAGTTTGACAGTCAAAAAGGCATAATGTCTTCTTTTTCTCAATATTCATAGTGGAAGATCTTTGAAAATCAACACTTCTCTCCCATTCATATGAAGTCTGGTTGTAAAATCTCTTGTACATTTTTTATTACAAAGTAAATCATCACATCCCTTGGCAATTTCCGTTGCTTGGCAATTCTAGAATTGATTTGATCCACTTCTTCCATGATTTCTCTGCTTTGCATTTGTAGGAAATCTGCCAATACCTCACATAATTCAGACTTGAATTTTATCATTCTCCTGTCCTTCTGTGCCTCTTATCCTCAAGCCTTTCTCTCTTCCTTTCATCATAGCACCAATACATCTAAATTCTTCTCAGGTTCTTCTATTAATTTCTCATTTGCTTCTGTCAGGTTCTTTGCCTTCATCTCTGTAGTTTCCAATCTATATTTTACCTGCTTCATCTTGATAGCAATCTAAGCCAAAGAGATTTTTATTTCCTTCAGAGCCAGGTTAACATGTAATGAAAATTATTGCATCTCCCCCTTCAGTCCTTCCTTCATCTTTTTCATCTCCTCAGAGTCTATTTTACTTCTGTTCTTAGTTGCTGCATTTTAACTAATAAATCCTCCTTCATCTTCAATTGATTTGGATCCATCTCCCTGATCTGGTCTGTGGATCCTCTCCTTTGAGTCTCTACTGCCTTTTGTTCTGCTGCCAGCGTTGTTTTGCAAGCCTAGCAGTATATCTCTCTCTCTCTTCTGACATTTTTGAGAGCTAACAGCTGATAGTTGACAGGCAGCTTCTGTTGTTTTCTATTTATTTTCTAGTTTTCACTACCAAGTGCCAGTGCAGTGCTCACTAAATCCACTGTTCTATCTTCTCCATTCTGTTTAAGGAAGATTAGCAGTTCATAGGGTTCAATACAAGTTCACTTCTGTTGATTCCACAGTGGCCACAGGGCCTTGATTCTTTTCAGTTTCCCATGGCAAATAAAACTTCTTTTTTATTCTGACTCAATGAATGCTTTAAATCTGCTGAAATCTATCTTAAAAAGGCAAAATATCTCTTTAGGCCTTGCCCCCCTCACAGGTTCCACAATGCTAGCGGGGTTACCTTTATTATTTTTAGTTAGAATTGAGTGTTACTGTCATAGTTCAGTCGTAGAACACTGTCATTGGAAGTTACTTCCCACTGCCTTGAGAAGCATCTTCTTTAATTGCTTCATTAAATTGCACATTTAAAAATCAGTGCTGTAGAGGTGGGTCACATACAGTGATGGCTTAATGGCATTGTGAAAATATGCCCTGCTACCTGCCGAATTGCCTGGCTACTGGGAAAGCAAGTGCTCCTCCCAATGCCTGGATCAGACCCCCTCCAAAAAAAACGTGGTAGGCTCCAGACTGTTCCCTGTCCTCAGGGGAATATCTCCAGCCCATCTTCTGTAGAAATGGACCAGCTTGCTGCGCCATACGCACGGGGTCCCCTTATGAGACTCTGTCACCCTCCACTATCAATTGGAAGAGATATTACTCTGTAGAATTCCAACTACTCTTCACTTCTGTATTTTTAGTTTGTCTTTTTGCCTTGGCTGAGTACCTGCATTCTGGACCTTAGAATCTCATTGCAGGTTCCCCTTTATTATAAAGTATCCATAACTTACATAATACTTTCACAGATCCTTTTTTAACTGGGGACCGTATTGTCTATAATCAAATGTCATAGAGGGAGGAAGGGAGGGATTTTACTGTTTTGTGGAATCAACGGAACCCTCATATCCCAAGTACAAATTTTGGCAATATTTTTCTAGCATGGAAAAACCATGTCCTAGTGGCAATTTTGTACAAGTTCATTTGATGCCATTCTGGTTGAAATGGCAATTGAAGAAATAGGAGCTTTGCAATGAAGATACTATCTTCATCAGGTGATGTCAAAAATACAGAGACAGATTCAGTATTGGCTGATGTCCTTTCATTTCAAGGTAATAAAAAAGTTTTTATGATGTCAGGAGTTAAATGAGATACTTGACTTCTAAATTTTTTTCTTCCTGAATGATGAGGATTAATTTGCAAATGTGTGGATTATAACTGAAAAAGTTATGTGGATATACTAGGATGGGCTTAGCAACTCTATCTGGATTGTGTTGGGTTGATAGTGAAGAGGGAAGAAAGTGGTGGCAAAAGAGGAGGTGGGTTCCCTCCCATTCTGATTCTCTTCTCATTTTTAAAACAGGTTTTGAAGAAAAAAAAATGAGGATGAAAAGAAAAGGTGCCAGAAGGAAAAAGAGCAGGAGCTGCAATAGAATCATCACTTTTTCACAATAATCTTTGGTTACAATAAACCACCTCATTTGAGTACTGAACAAATCAAAGTATTTTAGGAGTTCAGCTAAAGCCTTCCTCCCTGCATTTATATAGACAACAGCTATTTCTGGAAACAGATGTTAATCTAGGAGAGAATCTCTGTTCTGTTTGGTTCTGCATGGTTCAAAGGCTGTAACTTTCTAGAATAATTGCAAAACATCCTGTATTTCTGTGTATCCATCCATGTCATGTAAATCCCAAAACAACCCCAAAGCACAACAAAAGCAAATTTCTACTGTGGGAGTTTGGAAATCATCTCGAAAGCGGAGCAGAGGAGAGAATTTTCCTATATTAAAACACCACTGTATTCTATTATTTCCCCCAATTGGTTTTCTGAAGAGAACTGTAATATGTTGGAATTCTGCTCCTGAGAATATATACGTGCTTCAGACATTCATCTTCAATTGGTGCACGCAGTTATGACTAATAAGATTGCCACTTGGTGGAAGTTCACCAGAACGAGGGTAAGGAGCTATTTTTTTAACAGTAAATCTGTTTTTTTTAAAGTAGCAATAGGCCAGTTGCTAAAGTTCCTCTAAAGGCCTTATCTTGTTAAGGGTGGCTGTAGGCATACATTTAGGATGCAGCTTCTTCCATATCGAGACAGAGGCTGAAGTCCTAATCAGGCTATGATTTCGAAGTAGCTTTGAAAACAAGTTTCAAATCACAGGAGTCCTTTTGACTAATCAACCAATTAACTTGGAATGAAATATGTTTCAGAAGCCTCATTCTTGTATCAGTCTCCCCTCGACCCCTCCCACCCCAATTTTGGTCAGTGGTGTTTGTTTACCCAACTCAAGACTTGATTACTGCTCCTAAAAAAAATTGGGAGGGGTAAGCGGGGGCATTAGAGACTCCATAGTCTGAAAAGAGGCAGTTAAATGACCAGAGCATTTAACTGGAATATTTCCATTCTTCCTCTAGTACAAACAGACAAAAGACAAGACTTTTGTCAGGGAACAGGACAGGGAAAAGGATACATCCTCTTCACAAAGATCTACTAACCTGAGATCTCAATCTGATTAGAATTTCACTCATCAGATAGAATGAAATGTGCACAACCTATTTTGTCATATAGGTAATTACCTACACTCGCATGAACACTGATTGTGAAGGGAAACCTGAATGGAAGAAAAATGATATTAAGAGTCACAGGTCTACATTTTGTCTCAGATGTTACTTCTGTGGTCAGTTAAAATGGTCTGGAAGAGACCAGAAGGGCCATTGAGTCCAACCCCTTGCCATTCAGGAATACAACATCAAAGCATTCATGACAGATGGCCACCCAACCTCTGTTTAAAAACCTCTGAAGAAGGAGACTCCAACACACTCCAAGGCAGTGTATTCTCTTGTTGAACTGTTTTACCATCAGGAAGTTCTTCCTAACGTTTAGACAGAATCTCTTTTCCTGATGTTTGAACCCATTGTTCTGTGTCCTAATCTCTGGAGCAGCAGAAAACAAGTTTGCTCCATTCTCTGTATAACATTCCTTCGGATATTTAAACATAGCTATCATGTGTCCTCTTTCCTTTCTCTTCTCCAGGCTAAACATACCCAGCTTCCTAAGCCACTTCTCATAGGGCAAGATTTCCAGGCCTTTTACCATTTTGGTTGCCCTCCTCTGGATTCATTCCAGCTTGCCAATATCCTTCTTGAACTGTGGTGCCCAGAATTGGACACAGTATTCCCCAGGTGGGGTCTGACCAAAGCAGAACAGAGTCGTACTGTTACTTCCCTTGACCTAGACACTATATTCCTATTGAAGCAGCCTAGAATGGCATTGGCTTTCTTAGCTGCCACACCACACTACTGACTCATGTTCAGCTTGTGATCTACTGAGACTCCTGGATCCTTTTGGCCCAGCTCCCTAATCTGTTAAGCTAATTTTGAATACTGATCCTGGGGTGATAGCTACCCTTCATAATTTGGTGTCATCTGCAAATTTTATAAGAATGCCCTCTATGCCCTTAGCCAAGTCATTGATAATGATGTTGAATAGTAAACAGAACCCTGTGGCACCCCGCTAGTCACTTCCCTCCAGCATGATGAGTTCAGTTGGTCAACCAATTACAAATTCACTTAACAGTAGCATTGTCTAGCCTGCATTTTACTAGCTTGTTTGCAAGAATATCCTGGAGGACCTTGTCAAAGACCTTAGTGAAGTCAATATATGCTATATCCACAGTATTCCCTTCCTCTACCAGGCTAGCAACTCTATCAGAAAAAGAGACAAGATTAGTCTGGAATGACTTGTTTTTGAGAAACCCATGTTAATTTTTAGTGATCTCAGCATTCTTTTCCAAGTGCTTATTGACTGTCTGTTTAATGATCAGCTCTAGAATCTTCATGAAACTGCGGACCATGATCCAAGAAGCCAAACTGTTTCTGGTGGCACCATCTACGGAACCAGTTGTTCACCTCCACTATTTTTTTCTCCCTTCCTGGGCCATATCCTTAAACTAGGAAAAGAGACAAAATGACAATCTGTGCATCAAGGTCCTTCAGCTTCCCACCCAGAGCCTCATAATCCCTTATGATCTCCTGAAGGCTCTGCCTTGCATTGTCATTAGTTTCAACATGATCCAAAAGGAAGGAGTAATGGTCAGTGGGCTTTACCAGTTTTGTCAGCCACTGTGTTGCATTACAGATCTTTGCCACAGGAAGGCAAGATACCTCTCAAGGCATCCCATCAGGTCCATAAACCACTGCTTCTGTTCTGCTCAGCAGGGAGTCCCCTCCCACCATCACATGCCTCCTTTGTGGATTGGCAGGGGCCAGTGCTTGCACTGACTCTTCAGAGGTCCTCTGCACATTCTCTGAGGACTGTTGCTCTTGCTTCTCCTCCTTCTCCTCACTGATAAAAGAAAGAGGTTCAAATGGATTGTATAGCTCCAAACTAAAAAAAAGATCTCTGGTCTTTCTACTTCTATGTGTCACCTTCCTCCAAATGTCTATCTCTTGTTTTTGATAACGGACCTCCTCCTCAGAGACATATCCTGTGTGTTCCTCTTCCAGTACAGTCTGCTCTGCTCTGTCCAGCAAAACCTCGTGCTCCCTAATAAAGAGTGGGTACATGAGCCTCAAGTTGCTTGAGCTAGAAAGGAAGCAGGATGCTGAAGTTTAACTTTGGAAAGGCTGTGAATGTGCCCCTACTGGGTGAGTCAAGTAGGTGCTGTGGAGTATCTAGTTCAAGTTGACTCTTCATCTAGAGGATGTAGATCAATATGTGTTAGATTCTCCAAATGTTCATGGAGCAATGAGTGAGATCGGAAATCTAGTCAAACAGACCAAAGAGAGGAAAAAGCACCTGTGAAGTAAACTAATAAATTCCTAGATGCCTATGGAAGCAGTGGTAGTTGGTGCTTCTGTGTCATTGGGGCAGAGAGTCTGCTCCAGGTTTAAGCTGAATGCCAAAAAAAGTGGTTTGGGGAATATTCTTCCCACCCCCCTACACCCCGTAAAGAGAGAGATCAAAGGAGATAAATGGAGATGTTAAATCCAATACAGTCACATTCAACTTCAAAAGGGACATATCCTGAAAATAAGGGATATAATAAAACAAGGAAAGTCAAGAAGGTCAAGTCTCATAAACTATGGCCATTTCTGCACTACACAGTTATAGTGCATTTATTCCACTTTCAACATCCTGTAGAATTCTGGGGTTTGTTGTTTACTGGGGCCAAAGAGCTCTTGGCTGAGAATTCTACATGCCCCTCCCTAAACTGCAAACCCCAGGATTCCATAGGAAGTTGAAAGTGGAATCATAGCACTATAACAGTGTAGTGCAGAAATGGCTTATGTCACAGACCAGAAAAAGTACCCTCATCCAAGAGGGTGTCAGCATGTATCATTCCAATACCATAGTAAATGAACAGAGTCAATTAAAATATCTGAAGTAAAGGCCCCCCTCCCCCCAGGAAATAGGACTTACCCAGTTGAGGAGAGGAAGAAAGGAAGAGAAGCTTGTACAAAAGAGATGCAAGACAATACAGTAACTAAGGAGGATATTGCCAAAAATATTAAAACTAACAATAACATTATTAAAGAAAACCAAGAGCAAGGAACCAACTGTAGAAGTTGTTGGGCCATTCAACAACAAGGCTTAAATCCTGCTGGTTAGTCCCAACTAGATTAGATCCACGGAATCAACTGCTGAATGGGGAGTCAACATGTAGGTAATTGTCACTGATTCTATTGATCTACTATAGTTGGCTGGGCTAACATAACTAAATCTATTAGCAGAAAACAAGGTGATTGCAGAGAAGCTGATTTTATTATGTACGCCTTCATTTTAGAAGACGTGGGAAAGATACCTGTGCTGGAGGAGAATATAAAGAACTGAGACAAACAGTGGTAATCAAAAAATGAAGTTCTATACCTCTCCTTCCTTATATAAGTTACACAATAACTTCTAACACATAATCAAGCCAAACAGGTAGTAGATGAGGAAGAATAAATCAATGGTATTGCCCATTTGTGGGCACAACAGTTCAAGAAGCATATTGACAAGCTGGAATGTGTTCAGAGGAGGCTGGCCAAGATGATAAAAACTCTAGAAACCAAGCCCTATGAGGAACAGCTTAAAGCACTGGGTCTGTTTAGCATGGATAAGAAAAGACTGAAATGTGATTTAATAGCAATATCTAAATACTTGAAAGGATGGCATGTAGAAGATTGAGCAAGCCTGTTTTCTGCTGCTCCAGAAAAGTAGTTCCACTTGAACATGAGGAAGAACTTATTGGCAGTAAGAGCTGTTCAACAGCGAGATAGGCTGCCTTGGAGGGTGGTGGACTCTCTTTGTACTCTCAAACTACTTGAGCAGAATTGGATGACCACATTTGGGGAGTCCTTTAGCTTAGTTTTAGCTGACAGCAGGAAGTTGGACTAGATGGCCCTTGCAGTCCCTTCTAGCTCCATGATTCTATGGTATAGTCTCAGTTCACAATGAAGGCAGTATTAGCTGTGTTTTTTTTTTATCTGAATGTTATTTCCACAAGACTTTTTACAACAGCACGACCATGGTGGAGCAGAGTTATTTTTGTTTTGGCATAAGTGAGGACATCAAGCCACATCTTATAAAATTTGTCCTTCATGTACAGATGTTGCATTAGAGCATTGATCCACATCCTTGCTTTCCACTCTAAAGAAATCTGCTGTTCTATTTTTATGCCCTTACTATTTTCAGTTTTGCCACAGTCTGACCAAAGGTGTGCAGCATTTTATGCAGCAAAACTCTGGTAAATAGAATGGTAGTGTCTGAACTGAAGGCTTTGCTATAATCTGACCTATTTGAATATCTTTTCCCCAAAGCTTTTTACACCTGCACATTCTTACCAACTGAACAGGTGTAATCTGCCCTGGTACCATTTCCTTCTGTGTCCAACCTTCATACCCATAACTTAAATACATCTGAGCTTAACTTGAATCATATACCATCATTTTATCAACATTTTTTCTTATTTTAGAAGAAATAGTTCATATTGACAGCTTAGACCACAGAGATCCTCATGGTGTACCACTTTTGTGGTGACCTAAATCCTTTCTCAATACCCATTTGAAACCTTCTTTTGACCCAAATGTAGCATAAATTAGTATGTTATAGATACATGAAGTAACTCTGATTGAAGATCATTCTGCTTGCTATATTAATTGTACAAACTGTATTAAAAGTCTCAATATTAATGCTCTTGTTTCTGGAGTATGGGAGAAGTACACAACTTGATATAGGTGCAGCCATGTATACATCACTGGGCTCAACTCTTCCCTTATTCGTGTACTTGTTTTAAGGGTCTGTCCTTTAATAAGAGGCAAATGTAGAAAGCCTTTAACCTGTCAATGTCCCTGCTTTCCCCTTCTATACATTGTTTGAATTTTATTCCATGAGATTATATAAGAAGGGGTATTAATAAAGATGGTTCTGGGTTTAGAATTCTAGTTCGATCCAATTCAGCTTCCCCTCATGACCAAAATGGTAAGCTCCTTATTACCTAGGTTCTAATGGTACCTCTGGATCACACCAAGATCTGCCTTACCATTTACAGTTTGAACGTTGTCTTAATTGGTAGCCATCACAATACACTGGTTTATTTGGAACCAATGCCCCTTTCATTTGTTCACTACTTATATCTTGCCAAGAAAACTCCATGATAGGGTTGCCTTAGGGTTGCCGTAAACTGGAAACGACACAGCAACATGACTTGTGATTTCAAGCAATAAAAGTCATGAACTGAGCTTGCTGTTTCTGGAGCTAATTTTCTGAAAGATACACAGATCACACTTTGAACATTTATGTTAGTTTTTGATTTATGGGTATGTTTGACCAGTACTATTTCCCAAAACTAGTTGTCTTTCTCCCGTTAGGTTCTGCTCAGGCCCAGGGAATGAAATCATCAGTGGGAAGTAAATGTGTAAGAATTTGACTACTGCTTACTGTATGGTGCTAGCCAAATGGGATAGCTGTAGGAAGAGGACAACTCCACACTGCAGCTTCATTTCCACAGCACCCAATTCCCTTCCCTCTCCCAGCTTGTATTTCTTCTCTCAAGTATCTGATTTAACTGTTTCTGCTGTACTGTGAGATCAGGTAAGAAGAGACCTTGGGAAGGAAGGATCAGAGAGAGGTCAGAATAAACAGAGATAATGGAGAGATAATGCCTGCAAGAGGAGAAGAAGAAGATAAGGGTTTAGTGTGGGATGGGGTGCCCTTAGTCCACCTGCTTCTGCTCAGTTAAAGAAGAAAATGCTCCCGCTGCAAGGAATATCAGGTGATCTACTGAGCCCGTCTAGACTACACTGGAGGGTGGACAGGTATTAAGAGGAAAGGTGCACCAGGCTTAAAGAATTCTGTGGTGTCAGTGGTATGTGTGCCTAAACAGCAAATTTCATATGAGGAAGAAGGAGTCACATTTTATCCCTAAATTCACTTAACCTAGTGCTTATGTCAGCACATTATTATATTCAACCTTAAAAGTAAGTTTTGGTGCTTTTGTATGCCAACAGACATCTTCCCCATTCTGCTGCAGGTTGAAGCAATATTTAAGAGAAAATTCTAAGCATAAAATCACTGCTAATGCATCCTAGCTCTAAGAGAAGACAAGGAAACTGAAACAGAGAACGATGAATCAAAACAATGAAAACACATTTTTCTTTTCAATAAGGAAAGAATATAAATCTAAATCCTGGTATAGTGGGATTGAAATTGAAGTAAGTATCTTGTATGGCTACCTAGTGGTACTCCAGCATTTGAAAGTACATCTTGAAAAAACTGAAATTATTAAGTAATGAAACCTGTGGGTATGTAAGAGTCAAGTAAGTTATTGGAAAAAACCAACAGTTTCTAATTGCCACTTCAGTAATGGAGAGAGAAGGAATCATAAAATCTTTGGCAAAAGTAAACACACAACAATAAAAAACCTAATTCTGGACTGGTCCTGGCCCCAGCTTTGAATGTATGTTTAACACATTTAACACATTGAAAGCATAAAAGCTGTGCTGTAGAGACAGCAACCTATTGTCATTTTGCCAGTAAGAGAATATGGACAAAGTGAGAGGAAACTTTGTCTCTCCTGGTGCATGGAGACCAATGTGCAAAGAACTAATCCCTTTGTCTCTGTACATGGGATTAGTAAAGTTGTGTATGGGGACAACAAAGTGAATTTGCTGCTCTTTCTTGGAATGAATGTCCAAAGAACAAACTTGGACTTCCAGGATGTTTATATTTCCATAGCAAACAGATTAGCTAATAAATCAGAAGAGCTCCCTGCCCCAGGTGCTGCAGCCTTTCTGATTCTGAGAGCTGAGCTCATTTTGTTTGTACAAATATAGTACGCTTTATATTCTGATTTACGTTGATGGGGGATTCCTCAGTCATATAAAAGAGAGAAGCATCTCCTCCAATAAAAAGGAAGGAAGGAAGATAGGCCAAGCCAAGCCATCCAAATTGATGGAAGTTTTGGGCTACAACTTCCAACGTTCCTGACCATTTGCATGCTAGTTGGGACTAATGGGAATTGATCCAAAACAGCTGGAGGCCACCAAGTTTAAGAAGGCTATTCTCAACAGCTGTATCAATGTCTTCCACAATTCTATAAAGGAATTCCAGAATTTACTGGAAGGTAAATAGTCACAAATAAATTAATTACTTTACCCCATTAACAAAGGTGCCTGCGATTAACAAATAGCTGCTTTACTGTATCTTTGTTAATGGAGTAAAAGAATTAATTTATTTGTAACCAGTTACCTTTCTTGCTGTAAGAGAACCAACATGGTGTAGAGGTCTGAGCACTGGATTGCAATTCTGGGAGACCAGGATTCTAATCCCTGCTCAGCAATGAGAACCCACTGGGAGACCTTGGGCAGGTCACACTCTCTCAACCTCAGAGAAAGGCAATGGCAAACCCCTTCTGAACAAATCTTGACAAGAAAACCACATCACAGTTTGCTCTAGGGTTGCTCTAAGTCAGAAATGACTGGAAGGCCCACAAGAACAACAAACCAAATTGTAACATGATACCACTGTTTTTGGAAGTAATGGTAATATTTACTAATGTAATGATAACTATTTAGTTGAGGCTATGTCCCATACTTAATTAAATGTTAGAGGAGGAGTATCACATGGTTCCAGTGCTGCCTTGTGCTGTCCACTCTTATGTCCTGCTGTGGATGTTGATCTAACAACAAGGGGCTGGGGGCACAGTGTGTCACGCACCATTCAGGAGCCGCTGGTGGAATTCAGAATTTAAAAAAAAAAAAAATTAAACCCAAAGCTTAAAAAAGTAATTGCAATGTTACTCTGAAAACCAAGAAAGCAAAACTACTTTCGGAAAGTGTAATTATAACACTAACTAATTATTTGTGTTCTCAGAACCAGAACTACGGTTACTTTTAGAAGTAACAAGAGGGGATACTCACTCTGCCTCTCATCTCCTACCCTATCTATGGGCATTTAGGGAGGAACCGGCCAGCTGGCCCCTCCCTAAACTGCAAACCCCAGGATTCCATAGGATGTTGAAAGTGGAATCATCGTGCTATAACAGTCTAGTGTGGAAATGGCCTGCGGGGCCAACTGCAATCACCACAGAGAAGCATTAAGCATGCAAAGTTCTTTACAGGAATGCAGGCTTAACAGCAAACAAGAAAGCCAGACAAGGACCATTGTCTCTGGTGGGATAGGGTGTCTTTGTGGGAGGGAGAACACACTACTTCCACTTACAAGTAGCAGCTGTCGACTCAGCATGAAAAGGCAACAGAAGGAAGCAAAAGAATATCAACAATAAAACCCTTCTAAGATATTTTTAAAACATTCAAATGGTGACTTTTAAAATATCAAATTCCACGAAGCAAGAGAGAGGCAGACTGAATTGTATAGAATGCTTTATTGGCTACAATAAGCAGCTAATTCTGAAGTATGCCTCACAAATATTAGTCTTTTCAGTAAAACAGTAGACTAAAACAAAAAAACAAAAAACCCTACACATCACCTTCAAGCTGCTATCAAAAGTTATATCAGAGCTCAAAGGGTTGGAAGCATCCAAGATGACTGTTTTTAAACAGCATTAAACAAAATTATCAGCTGAAGAAAACACAAGTACAAATAGAGACCAGTAATCCAAGACCAGAGCTAAAAAAGTTACTTTTCATACTTTCTAATAATTTCCACTAACTAATAACCAACAACACACCCACTCCTTCCATAGCTAACCTGCTGTTTCCAAAGGAAGCTGTATCCGGCTGTTTCAGTATAAATTTTTATCTCTTAGTAACAACTCTTTGTTCTCTTTTCTAGTTACCTTACTGTATTTTTAAAATTAGATATACTCTTCAATTACATACTCTGGATAATTTAAAGATACTTTTTAGATACTTTCAGAAACTAAACGGCCACAGACCTGTGGTAGAAAACGAAGGAGAGAACTCCAAGGGTCCTGGTCATCTGCCAGAGCTCTGGTCAGGTCTTGCACGCGAGGCTTCCTCAGCTGAATCAATCGACCTGTAGTCTGGCCTCCCTCTTTTCCTACTACCTTCCACTTTGCCAAGCATTATAGTCTTTTCCAGTAAGTCACATTGCTTCATGATATGTCCAACGTACAACAGTTTCACTTTAATCTGCCTCTAATGAGAGTTCAGGCCTAATTTGCCCTACGGACCATTCATTAATCTTTTTAGCAGTTCCTAGTATCTCCTCCAGCGCCACATTTCAGATGAGTTGACTTGCTTCCTGTCACCTATTTTCACTGCGCAGTTTTCACATTTCTGTAGTATCTATGTAGGAAAGTTCTTGTGTTGTTGCTTACACTTTTCAGCTTTATTACCGGGAGCCCAAAAACAAGATACAGGGCACCTAATGGGTGCATCTGCCTCTGAAATTCTCTCTGCCTCTGAATTTACTTGGGCAGCACTAATCTGACATCTACTTTACAAGACCTTTAGTTGGCAAATCAAAAGCTGAACTGAGCATCAACTTACGAGATTTTGGATACCACTGGTTACACATAACTTATATGCAGTTAATTTCCTTTTATATTAACTAAAGCATAACAAGGAATCATCCATAACATAGTATTTCCAGTATCTCTGTATGACTCTAAAAGCCAAATAATTAAGAAAGTTGACAGGAAGAAAACTCATTTCAAATATGATGCTGGAGGAGAGTTCCACACAGACTACCAAACACCTTCCAAACAACAAACCGTTGGGTCCTGGAGCAAATCAATCCTGAGCATTCATTAGAAGCCAAAATGACTAAATTGAGACTACTATACTTTGGAGATATCTTGAGATGATATTACTCATTGGAGAAGGTAATAATGGTTGGTAAATTGAATGCCAATAGGAAAAGTGGAAGACTACATTACAGGTGAGTTGCTGGAAGCTGTTGCCCTGTGTTTGAAAGATGTGACCAGGACTGTTGATGACTGAGGCTCATAGACGTGTCTCATTCACAGGGTCACCGTAAATTGAAGCCAATTTGACAGCAAAACAAAAACAACAATGTAGTGTTTCAGTCAATAATCTGCTGCTGCATTTTCACTACCTGCAGTATACAGGTCATGTTTAAGAGCACCTAGAGTACATTGCAGTAATTTAAATGGAAAATTATCAATTCATGGAACACAGTGGCAAGGCTGTCCTTGTTTAGGAATGACCGTAGCTGGTGGACTAGATGAAGCTGGCCCCAAGACTCTAAGCTAGGGACAGAGATGAATCCAGGAGTACTCCCAAGCTACGCACCTGCTTCCTCAGGGGAGTGCAACCTCATTCAGGGCAGGTTGCTTACCCAGTTCTCAGAACCCTCGACCCCAACAGTTTCCATCTTCTCACGATTAAGTTTCAGATTATTAGCTCTCGTCCAGTCCATTTACAGCATCTAGGTACCAGTCCAGCACCTGCATGGCCTCAGTTGATCATAAAGACAAGGAGAAGCAGAGTGTAGTATCATCAGCATACTGGTGGTGCCTCACCCACCCCCTCTTTCACGGAAATTAAAAATCGTGAGGGAATAAGAATCCTGTAGAGCCCACATCTTAATAGTTATGGGGATGACCAGGCATCCTCCAATGCTGCTCCTGACTTCAGGGCTGGTCCCAGCTTTGCCAGAGGGCTCTGATGTCAGGGTGAGGGTGGGGAGTCTCTAGTTGTGCCCGATTATCCGCCTCATTCCAAGGGGAGTCATGAGAGGTGCACATGACATTTGAGAGTTCCACAGGGGAAAGAAAGCCTAAACTGGAGCTATGGTGCAGACTGAGCCATCGGCTGTCCCTCACAACAAAAAATTTCTGGAACAGAAAAAAAGCAACCTTAAAAAATGATAGGCAAGAACAAGACTACTTTCCTGTAGACTGCTCCCCCTTCTGGACGTTCTTGCAAAGCTTCTAGTTCCTGCTGATCAGAAGGAGAGCAAGAGCGACCTGAGGATGTTCTTCTGCTGATGCCAGAATGCGAACTCTCATTTCAAGTACAGTTTTCCAGTTATGTTTTACTTTTACTTTTTAAAAAGCTGTGTCCTTTTAAATTATGCCTATTGCAATATTATGGTTTTGTTCCGTCCAGAATATCCCCCAATGCTTCTGGCAGTGTTGTGAATTGCCATTTAAGTCGCTTTCAACTTAAAATGATCCTATGAATGAGAAAACTTGAAAGCACTCTGTTATTATCAGTCCTGCTCAGATCTTGCAAACTCAGGGCCGGGGCTTTCTTGATTAGCCTATCTGTCTGTAATGTGGTCTTCCTCTTTTCTTACCACCTTCCACTATACCAAGCATTATTATCTTTTCTAATCAGTTATGCTTTCTCATGATATGTCCAAAGTACAACAGCCTCAGCTTAGTTATTTTGACTTCTAAGTAGATTTGAGCACAATTCCCTCTCATGTCCATTTATCTGCCTGCACAGTGGACCTTGGCAGTAGGAATGGAACCACCATAATACAGTGGCCAAAATTCACTTTCATGCTGACAGAGAGCAAAGCTCAATGAGTGTAGTTGTAAGCTTAGAACGTTAGATTTGAAAATTGATCCAATGATGTTAAGCAACAGTTAAATTAATCCATTTCCATCAGTGCTAATTAGTGGGCTAATTTAATAGGTTTTGTTATCATTAATAAACTCTCAGTTCAAAATGTTATCTTCAGGGCGAACCAGAGAAGGCAGGGAAGCTGTCACCATTCCACGGGCACATTTCAATACTGGGACTTTCAAAAGTGTCCCCTTTCTGCTTTTGAAGTTGCCTTTCCCGAACCTGGAATTTCCCACCCAAATAGACTGCAAAGCTCATTATACAATTGTTGTCGGGGATGGTGATACTTCAGCACATCTGGATGGTTGGGAAAGATCTCATTTTACAACCTGTTCAATTATCTTTCCTAACTGATCTGAATTTCTCTTCTTTTTCTTTACCCCATCCCACTCTCACCAATGCATAAGCTGTTCATTTCCCTTTCAAACACCTTAACAAGAGGTGAGGCTGAAGCCAGGATGGAAACAATGTGGTCCTCAAGAGGTTATTGAGCTGCACCTTCCATTATTCCTTGCATTAGCTATACCGGCTGCTGGGCATTGTCGTCCAAATGCTCCTGGAGGGCTAACTGAAGATCACAATCAGATCTTCCCAAGTCTTCCTGAGTTTGGCATTTGGATGCGTCTCATTTTAATAATGAAATATTTGAAGGACAAACAGCTTCTGAATTCTAAGTTATTGTGCTAATAACAAGGTTCTACCTTCTTGTGTGCTATGAGATGAGATGAATGAGATGCATATAAAACCTATATGAGAAGTAAATTTTGGCATATGTTTCACATATGAAAAAACTTAGAATGCAAAAGCAGGAAGAACTGGAAAATACAGTAAAAACTTCACTAAGTCTATCCTTCCACAGATCTTTATCATAAATTGCACCACACCAGGTATGTCTTAAGCACTCTAGTCTGTTATTACCTGAAGCAGAATTTGTATTAGCATGTTTGTCTCAACGGTACTGGGAGAGTGGGGTGGAAACCAGGCTGCATGTTAGGACACAGATTAAAGTAGCAACAAAACTGTAATTTTATACCAGTGATCAAAGTTTCACAGAACAACCTTTGTACTGCACTGAAATATATCGATCTGGAATTTCAAAATTTTTATTCAGCTTTGTAGGCAAAAGGTAAGGGTCTGGATTTAAAGACTTTCTCCCCCTGGCTTAACCCTGCTACAGTTGGATGTGCGCCATAAAGAATCTCTGGTGGCTACCTTGTGACTGGGAGAAATTAAAAGAGTTATTGCAGAAATGGAAAAGCTTCAAGGCTAGATGGCTTTGCTACTGAATGGTATAAAACATATTCAGGAATACTGGGTCCCAAACCCTTTTTGTTTGTATGAACAGACTTTTGAATCAGGCTTTTTTCCAGCTTCTTTTATGGAGCATTTATTTTTGTTATTCCCAAACCAGGCATAGCTCATACTATGTATGCGAACTGTAGACCAAACTATTTATTAAACCCTGATGTCAAAATGTTAGCAGTAGTATTGCCTAATAAAATTCAGAGTTATGACATACTTAATGCCTTGGACCTATGTAGATTTTGTTCACTATATCCAGCTGATAGTTTTAAGCTGATAGTTTAAAATTAGTTACAGATTTGATAGTTTTAAATACTAGACCTGACATTTCTGCCATTATTTCACTTAATGCTGAAAGAGTATTTGACAAATTTAACTGACCTTTTTGTGACCTTAAAGGAATTTGGTTTTCTATCAGTAATATTGAAGTAGATTCTGATTTTTACCTTTCATCTACTTCAAGAGTGATTACAAATGGGATACTTTCTTAATATATTTTCATTTAGGGAGCGATGCATAACAATTCTGTATTCTTTCCTCTCTGATATTTGACCTATATTTGGACCCACCGGCTTATGCAGTTAGACAAAATCCAGCAATTTTGAGGTTTATACAGAAAAATATGAATATAAGGCAATTTTGTTTTCTGATGATGAATGATTTACCTAAGCTATTATATGTACTCTAAGGTATCTCATTGTATATCCCTCAAGTTTACTTTCAGAAAATCAATATTTTTAAAGAAAATTTATATGAGAGCTTCTTTCACACTGGTTTTACTTCAAAAGTATGCACCTGTTCTTTTCAGAAGGTGGGTCTAGTATTTATATCATAAGGATTCCTTGTACAAATAACTGACAAACTTCAGATACTCCTCCTTAGGGAGTCCTGGAATCAATCTGTCCAGAACCTCTCCCTGAATGGACTGTCTTTGGTTCTGTTTCTTTAAAGAAAGGGATGGCTCCCACTTTGATTTCTGCTGCCAGGGTGGTTTTGTATATAGTTGTCAATTACAATCTGATCTATATGTCATGTTTGGGGTATAATGGACAGCATTTTGCCTTTTAAGAAAGAAACTGACTCTTTTAGCTATGTGTTGACCATGTGGTTTATGGTAGCATATGATGTGGGCATGTTCAGTGGTTATTCTTTTTGGTTGGATTTATTTCAACATATTAATGTTGTGTTAGAAAAATCTTTGACATTTCAGAATCACAGAATCACAGAAATGTAGAGTTGGAAGAGACCACACGGGCCATCCAGTCCAACCCCCTGCCATGCAGGAACACCCTCCAAGCACTCCGGACAGATGGCCATCCAGCCTCTGCTTAAAAACCTCCAAAGAAGGAGATTTGTAGATATGCATGTTATTTTAAATTGTATTCCCGCAATGTAGAATTTAACTGAGAATCAGTATTGTTGGATCTCGTCTGCTTTTATTGTTACAACAATTTATACAGGTATACCGCAGTTGACAAAGTAGATGTGTTCCTAGATTTTACTCTTTTACAGAAACTTTGGTACAAGGGCCAGAAATAACATGGAAAGAATAGCGGTAGGTTCCTACACCACAAAAAAGAAGAGCAGTTCAATATGTTTCAGCAAACTTTTTTATTCAAAACTATATGCACATGTAAAATGAAACAACCACTTCAGGAATACCTTGCGTAAGTAAACAAAACCATTTTGAATCTTCTAGAGACCACTTGGAACCTTTTTCCAAAATGCATCCCAGGATGATATTTTTTTCTCTCAACAGCTCCATTTTTCTTATGATTTCCATTTTGATAGTGAAATGTAGGGATCTATGCTTTTTCAACATGCCTGGATAGTTGGTGAGGCAGGCTGATTGGCTTTCCCCTTTTCTTTCCGTTTTACTCTTCATACATGCTCAGTTAGTGATTCTGGAGTCAGCTATTTACCCTGTTTGTTGTACTTAAGCACACACGCAACTATAGTAGGATCACCTAGAGCAGAATCCATTATTTCTCCAGTGAAGCTTCATCGCATTGTTTACTGCAGACACAGTGCTGCAACCCAACACTCCTTCACCACCATTGTTCCAAAACCAGTGCTGCCGGGTGGGGGGGACCCCTTCCAGCTAAACAGAAGACAAGAAAATGTAAGGTTGGGCTGGGTTCCCATAAAAAGACTTTGTAAAAAAGAAGCGTCTTTGTCAGAAGCTTTCAGTCGTATCACACTGTGCTGTTATAGTACTATGTCCCACTTTAATTGCCATGGCAACATTCAGTGGAATCCTGGGATTTGCAGTTTAGTGGGGGCCAAGAGCTTTGTGGCTAAGAGTTTTAAATGCCCCTCCTTCAACTGCCAGTCCCAGTTAAAGTGGGATGTGGTCTATGACACTGTAGTGTGATAAGGCTGTCTGTTAACAGAGGTATGCCTGCATTCCAAAGTTGAGAAAAATAAATTTTCACCATCTATCATTCAGTGGTGAGAAGCTCTTATGGCTTTAACTGTGCATGAACGTCCATTTCAAGAAAAAGTATTTCTGAAAATATGGTCACTGTTTATCAATATATATATTTTTAAAAAAATTCTACAAATTGACGTCTGTCAACGTACAGAGAGCCAGCATGATGTAATGCTTTGAACGTTGGACCCTGGAGATCAGGCTTCGATTCCCCACTTGGCCACGGAAACTCACTGAGTGACCTTGGGTGCGTCAGACACTCTCAACTCCATGATAGGTCCCCTTTAGGGTCAACTTAAGTCAAAAACTACTTGAAGGCACAAAACAACAACAACAATATCATTTTATACATCTGAACCTTCTCTATGTTCTATGTACTTCTCCTTCTCCTCTGCTTTCCGGTTCTTTTCTTTACAATTATGTGCGTGTGTAATTAAAAGAGGACGTTTCTCCCAGGGATGGGAGGTGTGAATTTAATTAGCTGTAACTTTTGGTTCCAAATTCCAGCTTTAGAAAACACTTCAAAAAGTGTGATCCCCACTAGATTGCCCATTTTTAAAACTATTAACTTCATTGTTTATCCAATGGTTCAAAAAGCATAACAGGTGTACATATATGCTAGGCCATTGTGTTTTAACTTTTGCCAGGGCGAAAGTTGAGCTTTACAGTAACTAAGGAATATTATCACAACCACATCACAGGGTTCTTGGGGGTACATGCATGCAGCCCCCAAAGCCTACTGGAGCCTGCTGTTTAAACTACTGGAAAACTTCTAAAAATGTCTTAGTTTTAGTTGATCCCTCCAACCCTCCAAAACTCCTCCATTCAAGGCTGATATTTTGGCTGAAATCAAAACTGGAAATAAGATCAGATTACTGTCAGGTCTTCTAGTATGTATTCATATGCTCTGCCAGGGGGAGCAGGAGCTGGCTCATTGCTCCATGCCTGATCTGCAGAGTCCAGACCACATCACTAAAGGGAGCACAGTGGTCTAGTGTTCTGGATAACTCACTAGATTGCCAAATCAATGCAGACGTTAACATTGTGCCATAATGACTTAGTGTGTTTTAAAATGATAGAATGTGTTAGACAGGGTGGTTCTTCCTTTGGCAGATTCAGTAAGACAAAAAGGCCTGTGGAGAAGACGGATTAGAAATGGAAGAAATGCAGTGCATGGCTCTGTTGCTAAGCAGGCAGGCTACTCTGCAGAATGTATCACTGCTATCTATAATAGTGAAAATAGAGTAAGTTTGGAATCCCAACAAATGAATGGCTGGGAAGCAAATGAAGGAAAAAGAAAGGAAGAAAAAGAGTCCTGTTATGAAATGGAATGGAAGGGGGGGATTTGTTTGCTTAGCTGTCATGGGCCTTGCAGAATAAAAATGCCCTTTAGGTCTGAAAGCCTGCTGTACCTTCTTCCATTGGCTTGTCCTTCTTTCTGGGCAATGGGGTCCATTATGACTGTCTTCAGTCCTCCCCTTCCAGTTTCTGTTTATATTATTCTACAATATACAGTTCTATAACAAAGACTTTTATTGTATATGGAGTAAGAAATGCCAGATGTCCAAGCTGGATTCAGGAAAGGAAGAGGCACTAGAGATCGTGTGGCAAACATATGTTGGACAATGAAGTGCACCAAAGAATATCAAAAGAAAATAAGCCTGTGCTTTATAGATTATAGCAAAGCCTTTGATTGTATAGATCATGAGAAACTATGGATTGCTTTTAAAAGAGTGGATGTGCCACAACATTTGATTGTCCTGATGCATAATCTTTATGCTGGGCAAGAGCTTACTGTTAGGAGAATATGGAGAAACAGAATGGTTTCCAATTGGCAAGGTGGTCAGGCAAGGCTGCCTTTTATCAACCTATCCATTTAACTTGTACCCTGAACATATAATATATAGAGCAGAATTATATTTGGAGAAAGGAAGCATGAAAACTGGAGGAAGGAACACCAATTTAAGATAACACAATACTACTAAGCAGAAATTAGCAAGGATTTGGAACGATTAATGAAGAAAGTCAAGGCAGAAAGTGCAAAGGCAGGTTTGCAGCTCAACATTAAGAATACACAAATAATGACCACAGATGATTTACATAACCTTAAAGTAGACAAGAAAGACATTGAAATACTTCAAGATTTTCCGTTTCAGTCATTAATGAGAATGGAGACTGCAGTTAAAACAAAACAAAAGTCAGAAGACTAGGACTTGGAAGGGCAGCTATGAAGGAACTAGACAAGATCCTGAAATGTAAAGGTATATTATTAAATGCTAAAGTTAGGATTGTCTATGCCATCGTATTTCCAAATTTTATATATGGTTGTGACTGCTGGGCAGTGAAGAAAGTTGGTAGAAAGCAAATCAACTTATTTGAAATGTGGTGCTGGAGAAGAGTTCTATAAATACCATGGACTGCTTTTAGACAAATGAATGAGCCCTGGAGCAAATCAAACCTGAATTCTCCCTGGAAGCCAAGATGACTAAACTGAGGTTGTTGTACTTTGGTCATATCATGAGAAGACATGACTCACTAGAAGAGACAGTAATGCTTGCTAAGGTAGAAGGCAGTAGGAAAAGAGGAAGACCACACTGCAGATGGATAGACCCAATTAGGAAGAGACATCCCTGAATCTCCAAGAGCTGAGCAGGGCATCTGAGGATAGGGTGACCTGGAGGCCTCTCACACATAGGGTCACCATAAGTCAAAGTCGACTTGATAAAAGTTAACAACAACAACAATCTAAGGGGAGTGGGGACAGGCTCATTCCTCTCTGATTTTCATCCCTGTGAACACTTGAATAAAATACCAACTTTGAACAATTTGTTGCTCAAAAGTCCCCTGCTATGATCAGGGCTTGTCATTTGTTTCTTCTGTTCTTATTCTTTTGTGGAACTTAATGGAAACTTTGTGCCCTATAACATCTCTTAGCTGCTAAGATTAAATCAGGATACCTTGTGTTCTTGGAAGCCAGCTACACTACAGCCTCACTGCAATGTTGAATGCTCGCCATCCCTCTTTGGCAAACTGCATCACATTTATTAAGTGAAACTGCCTTAATTCAGCAACCGTTACAGGGGAAAAAAATTATTGTGTGAGAGAAGTGTGCATACAGCAAAGAGCAAGAGTGCCTTAAGTAAAATTAGATGCAACACAAGTGCTCATCTGACCACTCCCTTTGAAAAGCTATCCTTTCTTGTGGTTGGAGAGGGCCTCTTCATATGAAGCTTTGTAAAGGACACACATATGATAGGAAAGAACTTGATCTCTTCCCCAGGGCTAATTCCCCTCTCAAGAAAGGCATCTGAAAAGTTGCTGGAGCAGGAGGGGAAGTGATCGTTGCAAGCAGGACAGACAGCTGTTTCACAGTCAGCTCTTCAAATGGATAAGAGCATGGCACAAGGCATACATTCCTTGCATGCCATTGCAGTAATACTTGGCTGCCATAGACAATCTTCCCTAGATGTCATATAGACCATCTCCTAGTATGTGATACCCTGTGGGGGCACACATTTAAAGAATCAGTTTCATGCTGAAAGAAGAAAGGGCTTAAAAGTCACCAGGGACTTCAAGCTGTCACAGACTGCACACTTTCCAGAAGTACAGCCATTGTATTTCTGAGCTTGGGTATCACATCGGGTCTAGGGAAAGGGATTAGCAGTGGCAGAGTTCCTCCAGTAGCTATCAAGTGAAGTGAGGGGTGATCTTTTGCATTGCTTTTGAACAATGTGCTTGTCAAAGTGCCACACCAATGACAGGCTATTTAGTTGTATCAGGATAGGTGTTATGCTGAAGTTCTGCTCTTTAGTTGATGAGCATGGTGGTTGTCTTACCTTCAGTTTTTTGTGTGATGGCAGATTGCTTTCAGATACTTCATGGAACAGTTTTGTTCACTGCTTTGGAAACAGTGGCTGAAAAATTATTTAGAAATCTTGCAAGTGTAATAATAGGGATGCTGGAGAGAAAAATCTCAATGTTGTCATTTTCAGTGGCATAACCAGCCTTGGTCTCTGTGTTATCAATTACTCTCAAATACTAAAGATGGTCTTTCTGGCTGTGTGTTACTGCATCTATGAAATGCCCAATCCTAGAGAAATTCAGACAGCATCAATATGGATTCCTTTTAGGTGCCAATGTTAACCCAAAACGTGAGTGACTCAGAAGTCCACCTGTGATGCCAGTGCCTCCATGAAACAGTGGGGAATATTAGCTTAAAGCGGAGGCCTGAGGGCAGGGGGTGGGTAACCTATCCGGATCTTTTATACTTGTGTATACCAGTACTAATCCAGGAACACTAGCCAGAGATTCAGAGAATATTTGTTTTATTGGAGGAATTAACAATCACATGCAAACAAGATCCAAGCAGTCTCGCAATCACACAAGTTTAACTGAAGGAAAAGGAAGGAAAGATTGGATAATAAGGAGTTTGAGTGAAGTGGGTGATATTTACCTATCTGGAGAAAAGAGAAGAGGCAGTGTGGCTCTGATTAGGGTCCAAAGATAGTACAAGAACAGGATTAGAGCAGCAGAGTGACAGTTTATGCCCAGAGTATTATGAGGCATCTGGGTCAGAGCCGGGATTTAAATACCCTGTTTCTGCCCTGGTGAAGAAGGTGTTAATGACTCTCTGGCAGAGTAAACAATGGGGTCTGGAATGAGCGAATGGCCTTAGCATTAGGTGACAAAGGACTGATGGGAATCATGATAGCTCTTTAATGGCAGTACAGGTAAGGAGACAAAAGGGGAGTTTCGGTGAGCAGAGGAAGAGGGTCAGAGACAATCAGTTGCTCTATGGAGGCAAATTCGGGTGCTATTGTTTCTAAAGGTCGAGTTGTTGAGGGACATCTGCAAATCCATTATCACTGGAACTTCCCTGACTATGACCTGGCCATGCCCTGAGTCCCATATGACCTACTTTTGCATCACATGTGTTCAGCCAGTCCTCTCTTGTCAGCATAGTGTTGTAGCCATAGCAGTGTATATTATATCTCCTGCCAAGTAAATGATATTTGCCAATTAAACTATCTCATGGAGCGCAGGTATATGGCCCAGTAATACCAGATCGAACTCTTTTAATCTCCTTGGTGTGAAAAGGCGGCAGGAGAGAATGGGATGCACCATCAGGCACAGGTGGAGGCAAACAAGGGGAACAGGAATTCTGCTTCAGACAGGAGCAACCACTCCATCACACTGGCTCTAACACTGGTGTACTCATCTATGTTTTATGGAGGCACTGGGGCAATAGTAGGAACCCCTGCCTATTACAGTGGTAGAGAATGTGGTTATAACACCTGGGGGTGGGGTTCTGCCTCCTGGAAGCCTTATTCCAGTGCTTTGCAGGACAGCGGCAACATCGCCTTCCACTGCTGTCAACTGTGAAAACTCAAATGCTGGATGAGATGTTTGGGGCAGAGCAACAGTCTCAGGCTCAGCTCTGTGGCTACTTGGCATGAATACTGAAACCCTTACAAGTCATAATGGTGAAGAGTCACCAGGAAGGAATGGGGGGTTCATCTCCATATAGCTGTCTAAAATGACCCCAGTAAATGACTCAGGGGCATTCTTTAACGTCTGTGAGTGTGAGGTGGGGGCAGCTGGATGGCCCAAAAGCCAGTGGGTACTAGTGTTTACACCTCATTTTTCAGGGCTAACATCAGAAGAGGCTGCTGATTATGATAAAGTAATGGACTCCATTTTTAGGACCCTTAGCACAGATGTCGGCTGAACAATCTACTATGGAAGCCAGGCATGTGCCCTAGGACTCTTGGGTCAAAAGGTACAAGCCAGCAGTTTGTGTTGGCTAAAGCCGGTTCTTGGCTTAGCCATGCAAGTCATGGAGCTAGTCCTCATAGAGCAGGTTGTGCTGGCAGCGCCCACGGCAGCCCAGAGTGAGTCCACTATCATTGACGTGAAACTTCAGAAGCAGCCATTGAGCTCATGGAAGCTTATGTTGCTGCAGAAGAGGAAGAGCCCTCTCAGAGCTGCTGGGAGCTGCAGGGAAAAGATTTTGGCCTGAGGAAGAGGTGAAGGGTTACAAGGTTGTGGATAGGGAGAGAGGTGGAGGCACAAGTCAAGGCCCAATACATTCCCCTCCCAGAGGAAGCTGGGCAGAAGGACTACTGAGCCAGCGCAAACCACCTACCTGCTTCACCCATCCTGTCTCACTTGGTGAAAAGGGTATTGTAGGTATTTTAAAGTCTTTGCTGACTGGTTTGATTTTCTCTTCCAGTTTTTCTTTACAATGTGGCGTATTGTACTTTTTATTCCTGACTTGCAAACATCTACAAAACTAGATTTAATGAAGGGCAATATATAAACATTTTATATACATGTACATACTTTTTTCAATGCCAGCTTCTGAAAGCCAGAGGAAAGGCACTTTGCTTACTACTAGTACTTCTTGTTTATTTTTTCAGCTCTCTGGTTGTTTTATTCTCAAACTCACTGATGTCCTTAAGGACAACCTGATGTACAATAAATTGCAATAGTCTAAAGCACATCTCACCTCATCAAATGAGGTCAGGTATCCAGGGCCAAATGAATTACATCTCACAATGCTGAAGCAGCCTGAAGAAGTTATTTCAGAGCCACTGGCTTTAATGTCTGAGGGCTGGCATTTTTTCAGTGGGGTAGGGGAGTACTGCTCTGATGTCAGAAGACAGGAGATAGGCAAAAACACCATCCTCAAAGCATGAGAGAGGACGAGATTCAAAGAATTACAGATCAGTCAACTAGACATCCATACAAGAAGAAAATAGATGACCAAGTATGAGAATCAGTCTGAGTGACAAAGTATTAAGTAAAAGGAAGTGCGAGTTGAGGAACCACGTGAAGAGAAAGTAAGATCTATCTGTCTGACTGTTTATGTATCAATCTGTCTGTTTCAAATGAATAATCATTTAATTTAGAAATCATTACCTAATGCCAAACCAAGGGCACAAGTGTAGAGAACTTAATCCCAGGCAGATCATTCGATATACATTTGCTATTCAGTTTTGCTGGTCAATCTCAGGGGCAGGGGGGACTCTGCCATTCTTTCCAGGAAAGAGGGATGAGCAGCTGCAGAAGCCTCAAGGAAATAATTGGAGTAAATGCAATACAGAAAGGGGCTGTTGTAATATCTTGGTCTACATTAACAAGGTTTATGGTCCAGACCTACCATGTGGAAAAGTCTACTTATCAATAAAAGATGTGGGTTTACCTTTAGTTTAGGTTCAGTCTTCCATTATGAGTTCAACTTTTTGCATAGTTTCTAAAGCCTGTTTTTAAAACCAGAGTCTAACTCCAGAAATTACACACTGAGCCTGGCACAGCAAGACTCATTCCCCTCAGGCTTGTGGATGGGACATTCAGGGATGCGACTGTGGTGAGAGTTCGTCTGTATTCGTGGAAGATTAGCATTTTGAGATAGTGTCACTCCAAGGAACACCAAAATCATCCTTTACAAGAGACCCATTCTTTAGAGGAAGGGGGCTAGGGACCATATTAACCCCCTGTGGCACTTTGAAGGGCTGCACCCGCCCCCCAAAAAAGCAACCTCAAAAATGGTTGGTGGGGGCATTGGGAGGCAAAAGAATTTTCTTAATTTTTATTCAACAAAAATGAGGTCCCCAAAAACGGCTTGAGGAAGCTACACGCAGCTCACCAGCCAGCTTTTCCTCATTCCACCTTAGAAGGTGAACAGGTGTTTTCTCATGCCATGGAGAGGCTTCCAAACTGGGAGCTTTGGGTTGTGGAAGATTCAGTCATTAGAAATAGAGACAGTTGTGTTACAGCTCCCCCCCAAGATTGATAGGGTTTAATTGGCAAATATTATTTAATTGGTACTACTTTAATTGGCATTGATATAAAATGGAACCTGAGGTGACTGGAAGGTCAAGCTGGAAAGAGGAAAATTACTGGCTGTAAATGTAAAATTGCAAGGCAAGGTCAGTTCACACCTCCTCTAGGTGCAACTGAACTCAAAGGCACCTCCTTAAAACTGGAAACCCCAGGATTCCATTGGATATTGAAAGTGGAATAATAGCACTATAATGGCCTAGTGCAGAAATGGCCTGAAAAGTATAATCTCCAGGAAAAGCCAGGACCTGTAATAATGCCTGTTCTAACTCAACAGGCAAAGCTCAGAAGCCATGAGACAGGAGAGTGCACAGTGTGGACTGCGCAAAATGCTTTGCTCATGTAGTAAATGGCCTCCATAGCATATTCCAGTGCTCGGAAGCTGCCTTTGTATGTGTGTGTGAGGTGTGTGTGTGTCAGCATGCCCTTCCACAGTGGCCACAAAAGGGCATAGAATTTTTGCAATTCCAGATTATGGGAGCATAAATCACCAACAGGATTCTGCAAAATAACAGATTAGACAGTGACATAGAAAAGGGATGGGCAGCACTTAAACCAGAATGGAAACTACCTGGTGTTCAATATCAAAAAGGTGACTAAACAATTTTAAGGCTGTGATGAAAACCAAGATAGGGTAGAAAGTATCTCTTTGGGTGGAATTATTTCTAGGGAATGAAGGCAAACATGTACTTTTGCCCAGATGGGGACTGAGCGGCAATTGCCCCGGACATATAGTTAAACGTGCAGCCTCTTAAGAGGCTTAAGGCCTGTATGTCAAAGAAGACACAGCATCAAACGAGTGGGAACCCTTAAAAGAGGCTGAGCTCTTCAGACCATCAGAAGTACCAGGCCCTGCAAATACTTCAGCAACAGGCACATGCTGTTATTCCCCTCACCAAAAGGCTCGGGATGATTTTGGGACAAAATGAAATCAGGCAGGAATCCAAAGCTAATGGTGTTGCAGTATTATGGAATTAACAGAGACTGTGGGCACTATAAGAAGCAGCATGGTGCAGGGGTTTGAGCATTGGGGATACTATGGTTCCATTCCCCACTCGGCCATGGAAACCCACTGGGTGACCTTGGGCATATCACACACTCTTAGACCTGGAAAACCTCATGATAGATTCGCCTTAGGATTGCTGTAAGACAGGAACAATTTGAAAGCACATAACAACAACTAAACACTATGCTCAGTTAAAATTGAAACTAACGTTTATTCTTCCCCTCTAGTCTTCTTCCCCAACTAGCCTTTTTGCCGGGTGCCACCTAGTGGCCTAATACTATTATGGTAAGCAATAAACCAGTGGAGGATCAATTGTCCTCACAGTGATGGAGAAAAGCACATTCGGATCACAACGAAAACATAAAATTACTAAATACTTTAACAACTTTGCTTTACAACAGCTGGTCATGGAGCTGATGAGAAGGGAAATGACAGTGGACCAAATTTCAGGTCCAGAAACTGGACAAGATATGGCTGAACCAAATGGAAACTGTGACCAGAGTTCTATCACATTTAATTTGTGTGTCAGTAGCCAACGTAGTATAGTGGTTTGAGCATTGGCCTTATGACTCTGGAGACCAGGGCTCAAATCCCTGCTTGGCCATGGAAACACAATTGGGTGACTTTGGGCAAGTCACATACTCTCAGCCTCAAATGAAGGCAAAGGCAAACCTCCTATGGACAAATTTTGCCAAGAAAACTCTGTGATAAGTTGTTTTAGGGTTGCCATGAATCAGAAATGATGTGAAGGCACACAACAGCCACAAGAGAAGTGCCAGAAGACTTTTAACACAGTTGTAGTTGACTTCATCTCTACAATAAAGGAACAAGTAAAAGGGACATTGAAAGAAAAAGACGAGAAGCAAAAATCTCCAAAACTCTTAAGGGCTATTCTCAGCTTCAGCTAGACTGTAAACTTTACGTCAGAAAAGGGAGCACAAAGGGCATTCACAAATTGTTGACTCTTAGTTAATAACTGCTAAGGCAAACACATGCCAACCCAGTCTTATGGTTTTTATGTGTTGAGAGGGAGAATTGTAGAGTCATACATTTGGAAGGGGCACCATAGCCCATCAAGTCCAGCCTCCTGTTCTTTGCAGGAAATCCAGCCAGAGCATCCCCAGCAAGTAGCTGTACAGCCTCTATTTGAAGATGTTCAGAAAAAGGGATTCCACTACCTCTCTAAGTAATTGGTTCCATTGTCAAGTTGCTCCTACTGTCATGAAGTGTTTTGTTTTTCTTTCAAATGTCCAATTAAAATGCACCCTCCTGTAACTTAAAACCATTGGACCTGGTCCTACCTTCTGGGGCAGCTGAGAACAAATCTTTACCTTTCTCTTTGTGGCAGCCTTTGAAATATTTTAAAAGTGCAATCAAACTGGACACGCCCAGCTCCTTCAACCTTTCCTCATATGTTTTGTTCTCACTCCAATTTCTCTGTATCTTTCTTAGCAGCACACTTGTTCAGCCTCAGAAGTTGCAGAGCAATGCCCAGCTGCCAAAGAGAAAAAAACACAGCTGCCATTTGTTGCCACTGGCCAGCTTCCCACATGTCCAGAGATTAGAAAATAGTGCAAGAGGTAGAGCGTGTAGTCATACCTGCAGTCCTGAAGGTGAAGGCACAGGTCAAGACAGCTGAAGGCCCTGGGCCATCATCAGCCCCCTCTGCATTGAGCAGCTGCTCCATCTGTAGGAGAAACCAGGTGGCTTGGAAAGTAGCCTGTGTCGTAGCCCAGACTATCTTCCTAGTCTCAGCACCAGACATGCATGCAACAACCACAGTATGCAGCCAGCAGCAGTGTGAAGTGCTGGGTCTTTCCCTACTGCTGCCTGTGCCTTCACCTTCTTGGGAAGAGTCAACCCTACTCAAGCGCCCTCTCTTCCTCCTCCCTAGAGAGCTGAGCAAAGGAGATACTCAGGTGGGCAGTTGTCCAGTAGGAGAGTGATGTGAGCCAGATGCTACATTTTAAACCTCTTTAATCTCTTTAGCCAGATTTTGCCTCTGCCTCCCCTTAAAGGGCATTATGCCACTGGGGTGCCATGGGAGGCAGCTTGCTTTGCTTTTGCCTCAAGCACTGGGAGAATTTAGGTCATGCATGGTGCATGGTGATGCAAATTTTCAGCAAAAAAGCCACTACCCAGCATTGGTTTAACAGTCTACAACAGGCTGGAAGATTCCAATGTACAATAGGGTTTGCTAGAAGGGTGCAGACCGTGAAGGCCCTACAATTCCACCAATTGATGTGAAACCACTGAAATCAGAGAAAGGTAAAAGGTAGAAATACTATGCACTGCAGCTATGATGAAACCCTAAATGATTATCCCATGTAGAATTCAGAATCAATAGATCAGGGAAAACGTTTAAGTCTGTGCTATTTAGATTTGCATGCAGATTCAGCAAATAAAGTAATAAATTAGTAGCTCCCCTGTCAGGGTCATTTGATTCTTGTTCCTGCAGTGAATAAACAGTTCTGTGTAGTCTGCTGTCTTTCCATCTCTATGACTCTAGTTTTTCCAGCTGTTGCTTCAATCCTGATCTCTAGGCAAAAACAGCCTTCTTGGGGGGAAAAATGGCCCTTCAGCTGTCTTGGAATTCAAGCCCCCTCCCTGCCTCAGCCATCATAAGCCTTTGAGGGACTATGTGGCCTTTGAGAGACTAGTGCTCTTCATTATTTCTGGGGAAGGGGCAACTGTTTGTTCACCTGAAGCAATGTTAAATTCCAGAGAAGACTTTGAAAGATCCAGAGATTACCATTTGGAACCGACTTGAAAAATGTGGGAGATAATGTTACAGTTGCTCGAATACTGGCAGAGGCAGGAGAAGCCAAGTGGACAGCAGCAAATATTGGATGGGTGATGACCACAGGTTATGACCTGGCTTCACCACAGTACATGTGAAAGAGGTCTAGGAGTCTTAGTGGATCACAAGCTGAACATGAGTCAGTTGTGTGATGCAGCAGCTAAAAAAGCCAATGTGATTGTAGACTGCATGAATGTCCAGGTCAAGGGAAGTATCACTTTATTTTGCTTTGGTTAGACCCTATCTGGAATATTGTGTCCAGTTTCAAGCACCACAGTTCCAAGAAGGATACTGACAAGCTAGAATGTGTCCAGAAAAGGGCAAACAAAATGGTAAAAGGTCCAGAAACCACGCATGCCCTATGAGTGGCTTAGGGAGCTGAGTATGTTTAGCCTAGAGAAGAAAAAGTTAAGAGGTGACATGATATGATAGTCAGGTTTAAATATTTGAAGGAATGTCATATGAAAGATGAAGCAAGCTTGTTTTCTGCTGCTTCAGACACTAGGACATGGAACAATCTCTTCAAACAACAAGAAAAGAGATTCCACTTAAACATTAGGAAGAATTTCCTGACAGTAAGAGCAGTTCAGCACAGAGTGTGTTAGAGTCTCTTTCTTTTGAGTTGTTTACCAGAAATTGGTTTGGCACTCCTTGAGATTTCTTTGACTTGACAGCCCTCATGGTCTCTTCTAACTCTACAATTCTATGATTCTGGTGTCTATGAGATTTCTTTAGAAACCAAGCCACGGAAAGAAAGTTGTGCACTGAGGCTGGATACTGAGAGAACAGCAATAGTTCTAGGCTGAAACTCTACCTGCAGTTTCCTATAGGAAGACTCTAAATTAAGATAAATAACCATACCTTGCTTTTTAAAGAGAACATTTAACAGTGTGAACACCAAAGTTTAAATGACTGTGCCTTTGAAGATAGGAACTTTATAACCACAACCTTAAAAAAGAGAGTATCATCATCACCACCAATACCCTCCCATGGATGACAGATCTTCTTAGAGGACTGAACAAACAAAACTGAGCAGGAAAAGGTCCTATATGTGAGACTTTACAAATATGTCAAAGAAGAAATGTAGCTGCAGATAGTGAAAGCTTGAAATTTTAGCTTGTTAATTCTGGTGTAATCAGATAAAATAGCTAATTCTAAAAAGGCTAGTCACAGCACCCCATTTATTGTGAAAAGTTGATATGTACTTTCTCTTTACTTTCTGTCATGTACTCATTAACACAAAAAATTAGCTGAATGTATCTGAAATGATAAAGAACCAGGAGTAAGAAGCCAACTAAACTTGTTAGTTGTTTTCAGGTTCTATATTTCCAGATATTACAGATACACATTGGCACTTTAACTACAAAGAAATAATATAAGTGGAATTTAAAAATGGTACTTTTGACACACACACACACACAAACTTACAAAGGTCTCATAAAACAGATTGACAATAGAAGTTCAGTCATAAAATGAATCCATTTGGATTTCCCGTTATGAAAAGAGAGTATGCTAATTTGCCTCCATTTTTTCAATAAGTTAAATTTACTTTGCTTTCCACTTGCTTACAAAAGGAGCACAATAAGCTAGAAGCAAAGAAAAAGTCTGCTACGAAGAAAATTTTAAAGGAGAAAGCGTGCCTATGTGCAACCTGGCAATCAAGACCCAGAACAGGGCCAAATTCCTTTCAAGAGTCAAAGAAATGTAGTTCTGTTCTTTCTAATCTGCAGTGGAGTCAACACTGTAGCCACAGAACCTCCAGAACTGTATATGGCCGAGGTGGTGGTTGAGAAAAGTTCTCTGGGAAATCCATCAATGTATCATAGACCAGTGAAGTTCGTTTTAGTCCTCAATGATTATTGGTTCATCATTCACAGGCTGTTGTAAATGCAGGCCCTGTAGAGGCTGGAGGACAATAGTTTTGTAAGGGCGTCTTGCAGCTCGCTTGGCTTCTGAGGAGGAAAGAAACTTGCGAATTTTCCTAGGACAAAGAGAAAAACTTATCAGATAATGTGTACTTGTAATATTTCTTCCTGCTCCTTCAACTATTCTAGAACTGTTGCTTTTAGAACAAAGGCATTTTATTCTATGTTATTTATCTATAGAATTAAAGAATTTTACAAACAGCTCTGAATATTTTAATCACAAAAAAAGTCCTCTGCAATCAGCATTATTAAATTTGCCAGTGCATTTTAGAAGTTTAAGATTTCATTTAGACATTGACTCAAAAGGGAATAGATGAGTTTTTAAAATTATATTTGTAAATTATATTTATTTCAGTTTATACCAAGGTAGGGAACATATGACTTCCTGGATGTTGTTGAGACAAAAGAAAAGGCGGACATCCCCCATCCATCATTCACTTATAGCCTGCTCTAAACAGAAGAATTCTTTGTTTACTACTGTTTACTACTCAGCAAAAATTACAAGTTATAAAACTTTCTCTCCTAATATCTTATAGGTTATTTGGTTATATGAGAAGGGGCATCCCCTGGGGGTCTGGGGACCAAATTCTCCCTCCTGAAACTTGCTGAGAGCCACAATGGCTGCCACAACTGAATTTTCTGCTGTGGTGGCAACAAAACTAATATTTTCTCTTCAAATAAGGCAGGTCCTTCTTTCCTTCCTGTTCTTGTTTTAAAAGTATCAGACGTTTCTAAGCCAAGTAAAGATAAACAAAAGCATGTCTTTAACATCAATTAACAATCGTGTAAGTAATATTATATTGTATAATATTTGCTTTGAAACAGCAACAAAAGTGTAACATAATATTTGCCTTTCCAAATGTTTTTTCTTTTTTGGAAACATCAGGTGGTTCAAAATGCCTGACTGGAGGCCAGTTACAGGAGCATCTGACACTTCATCACTGAGCTCTTCCTCATATGCAGGGAACTCACAAGCCTAGACTATTTTTATAGGCCAGACTAAGTTGCCCAACCCATAACTGCTCCTGCAGTTTCACACTAGCCCTACCGCCAGCCTTTACTGAAGTGCATGAACTACCTGGTTTCTTCAGTGGCCATGTAGAAAACATCATCAGGAGCATCAATCCAGTTCATCCTCCTCCTTTTCACTGGATACATGGTTCCACCACGGATTAACCGGACTTTTGTTGGGTATGATTTCCCATTGAGCAGCAAGTTTCGACTTGGTCCCTAACACAACATATGAAAATAGGCAAAAGATGTTATAGTTCCCCATGAAAAGCAAGAGGAGCACATACTTCAAAGACAAGACTTCTTCTCAAGATTTCAAATGGATTTTTTCTTCTTTCTGTAAATTCCTGTTTCTATGGAAGCAGGAAGACACCCACTATCCTTTGGGTTATCAAAGGGTTATTCCACCCTTATATTTGGAAGTATCATAGCCTGGAGTGGAAAACAGCAGAGCTCTACAAATGGGTAGAGATGGAAAAAAGAATGAGCATGACCCAGAAAGGGAAAACACAAATCACAGGAATCACTGAAAGAAAAACTGCAGCCTAGAACACCTGCCTGCTTCCTTTCAGGTACCTATGATACAGAAACATTAACTTATCTAAGTCCCCAACAGGCAAAGTGACAGAATGATCTCCTGCTTCCCTTGAAAGCAGAAATGTATGGTAAGGAAAACACACTTCTTGTTTTCTACAGTGTAGTTAGTGCAGTATTCAATCTTTTTTTAAAAAATTACACCCCTTCCTTTAGTAAGTTTCCAAGGGTCTTACAAAAAAGATTAAACTTACAATAAAACAAAAGAGAAGTCATCACAATTAAAGTAAAAATGTACAGGGAGTTTAAAAATCTGTGAAAACAGAAAAGTCTTTCCAGAGCAACCAATGACATGAGGGTAGTAAACAGATGATCCTCGCTGGATATAGGTGCCACCACCAAGGATATCTTTTCCCTGTAACACCTCAGTGGAAAAGGGCAATCAAAGAAAGGCCTCTGCCGAAGAATCATGACAGCCACATGGTATCTCGGGCCCTTACCGCACTATGCCACAATCCTGTGTTGTCCTGTCACGATTCTGGCAATGCCATTGCCAGGATGGCATCAGGACCTGAATGCTCTGCACCAGTTGGCTGCCTGTGGATGGGTAGCATTCAGGACACATTGCTCCCTTCCGCAGTACAGCTGGCCTCTTCCCCAGCTGTACTGCGGAAGGAAGTACTTGATAGCACTTCCATCCTTCCTGCAGGCCCACAGCTGGCGGGATCATTGCACGAAGGGAGGCCATTACTGGATTCTTCCCGGTAATGGTTTACGGCACTATCATGATGACCGGGACCACAACAGCATCATGCGATGGCCACCTTGAGGTCCAGTTTTGGGGAAAAGGCAGACTATAAAGAAAATACATTTCTGCAGAAGTGTGAAGAAGCTAAGGCTGACTCGGGAGCTTTTAAGCATGTGGAAGAGAGTTAGGAAAGACAGCCTGTGGCAAAGTATTTTGACTGACATCTATGACAGAGGTAGGTGAAGGACACATACTCTGCCCTCCTGAACATACAATTTTTTTATACACTCATTCTGATCATTGATCCCTTACAGGCACAAGGATTCAGCGCGCATACATTGTGCCCCTAAGCAGATTCTGGAGCCAACAATAAAGCATTTCAGTGGAGATGAAGTGCAACACTGGCTTACGCTGGAAGACACAGCACCAATACAATGATAATATTTGGACCGAAATTAAAAACAGATAGAAACAGTGGAAGGGGCGTTGGTTGGTAAACCTATCCTGTGTAGAAAGTATTAATCAATTTAGTAGCAGCTACTGCAATCAATGCTGCATGCACCATATCTCTCTAAAATAGGGGTGGGAATCATGCAGCCCATAGGAGAAGGGTCTAATGTATCCCCTGGAAATTCCATTGACTCTCCCATCCCCCTCCCACCATTTTCAGCCCCAAACCTTGAGGCAAAAAACACTTCAAAAAGTACTTAAAAAACTGTTTTGGGGGTGTCTATATTCCCAAACAGCCCCTCGCACTCAGAAATAGCCATAAAAGCAACCAGGAGTTAACACAATGTCACTTCTGTTTATTCAAAATGGCAGTTGCAATTTCATTGTGCAGCCCTCCAGAGTTTTTCACCTCTGCCTTCTAGCCCAGTTCTTCAGGCTCCAGAGCATATCTAATACTACCCCCAGAATAATACACTTCAAGTACAGTATGTACTGCTTCACTTTAAAATGCTGCAACAGAAGTTACTACCACTATTTGCTCACTCTGTCTGATCACTGGCTGTCTGATACATCTCAGGTCAGAGGAGCAAGTATCAATTTAGTTCAGTTGCCTCCTTTCAGACTCCTTCTCAGCCCAAACTCAGTCTTCAATTGCATGCTAAAGTCCCATGCTCCACTGACCTACACACAGGCATATATATATTGCACTTCTGGTTCTGCAAAGCATCACATGGTCATAGCAAGTCACCCTCTAAACTGAGCAGTATCTCATGCTTGCCTTTTCTTGTCCCTAGTGATGGTCTTCTTTCTTCTGTCACAAAGAGTTAGTGCTATAACAAAACCTTGGAGCAAAAGTGTACATGGTGCTTATTAAAACCTTTCTGTTTAATCCCTGCTGGATATCTTAAAAGAGATTATGCTACTGTCAATTCTACAGAAAAGAGGAAATTTGTCCTAGTATATGCAGCATCATCTTTTGGCAATGGTCTTTATCTCTCTTTCTGGGCTCCATGGTGCATGATCCGTAAAGAAGGCAGGGAGTGGTTGCCTATATAGAAAAAGGTGCTTGGAATCATCAAAGTAAGACCATCTTTATTAATGAGAAAGTTCTTCAAAGTAAACTACGTATTAGGGAGAGTGAAAAGGTCTGTTATCTTTGGTTACAAGACTAAGAAAGGAGGAAGGCAAGGGAAAAAACCCTTTGTATTCCCTTTAAAATATGTTTTGTGGTCACTGCATAACTTGCCAACAAGCTGACGAGTGCTTCCAGGAGGCTTCAGAGTACTAATCACTTTTTAAATAAGGCATAGCTTTCCCATGAGCCTTGATTTACCCTAAGTTGAAGCTCTTCTCAATTTTGTGCAAAAAACAGCAATCATGCACAAAAACCCCATGTGGCTATCTACAAACAGTGAGTGAGACCTGGCATTGTTAGACATAGGCTACAACGGAGCTCATTCATAAAAAGCCTCTTAACATGATATTGAGTAAAGGTAATGGTTCAACACTGTGTAATGGAAGGATTGATACATATAGTAACTCACCATCACTCAAATTACGGCCACGTCTGATTCAAGGTGGTAGAACAACGCTTGCAATTTGTTATCCCAACATCCAGAATCATCAGTAATGCCTATCTCTTAAACCAGGCAGTGCCCCTGGGAAATGATGACTGCAGTGCTCTTCCAGTTGTGGGACCTGTTTAAATGGGTACCTGGATAGATTTCTTGGACTGTGAGTCTCAAAGCACTCTGTGACAGTGAAAGCATTGCAGTTGTCACTTCCCAGCTCCCCAACCTGCAGCACCTTGTAAACCCTTGGACACTGCCTGGCTATAAAGGTAGATTTTGGGGTCACATTTGGTCACTGTAAATGTGAATCTCCAAAGTAACAGTTTATAAGTCTGGCTTAAAATCTGAAAAATACTGAAGAGGATGCCAGCTACTGGTTCTTCTGTGTGTGAAAAAAACATTTAGTACAAAAATATGATTTTTGTTCCCTAAACCCGACATATATTTCTGTGCAGAACAGTTTCCCAAAATACTTCAGAACATGTGAATGTTAGGCAAGAACTGCACAGAAATATTCATTTTCTCCTGCAGAAGAGAGAAAACTGCAGTAATTATTCATCCTCAGTGTAGTTTAATATTTATATCCTTAATCAACAGTATGGCCTGCTATGAATTAAAATCTGAAATAAGTAAAGACAGTAGCCTTGACAACCTGGGGTGAATGAACATCCAAAGTTCCTAGACATTAATTAAAAACCTATTATCATGAGGGTAAGTAAAAGAAATGCTTGAACACCACATAAAAGAAGGACAAACAAACATTGTAACCCATCATCAAATTATGAGCACTTCTGATTCAGGGTGATAGAATAACACTTGCAATTTCTTATTGCAACATTTAGTTGTCCAACTTAAAAAAAAATAGGAGGAGGAGAGGGGAAGAATTTTCAGGTGTCCCCTCGCTGCCTTGTTTTCTGATGTCATGCAGTTCTGCAGTGGCATCTTGGTTACTCACTTTGCAATATAATGTTTAATATTAATACAATTTCAGTTGGATATCAAACATTTACATTCTTATTTCAGATATTGTGGTGCATGATTTTTGTTACACTATAAATGGGGACACTACTGCTGACAGTATTTTTGCAAAATACAATCTGATTTCCAGTTTGACTTTCAGGTCTTTGATTAGGCAATCATGCTGCGGTTGCAAGCTTCAGCTCAAGGCGAGATCTGACATGGGGAGAGGTGGCAGTGGGGCCAAGCAATAAAGAACCTACTGCAGCAGAGTTATTGATGCCACACATAATATGATGCTGCTGTTTCCTCACTGGTCTGGCGGAAAGACAGAGACTTGGGAGATGGATCAGCGGTGTTTTGCTATGTTCCCCTCATTCTTCCTTTCCAATTACTGACTTTGCAGTTTCTTCAGGAGGAGGAAGGACTTTCTTTTCTCCAATGTCCCTTGCCATTAAGACCTGCTGGGTGATGTGTTGGGGGCTGGCTTTGCTTCGCATGCAGTCGTTAATTTCTTTCATTTTTTGTATCAATTTGAATGTTTTTATTTATTTTTCACATTATAATGCATTTGCTTATCTGACTTGCACTGGTGTATACATTTTTGTGCACACTTTCCATTAACAAGCACTTTGATCTGCATTTTAAAGTGCAAAATGGCATCAAGAAATTTGGAAAGTGCAGATGTTGAATTGTAACTGCATTTCAGATCCAATATTGATTCAGGAAGTGAAAATTAGCATTAAAATGCAAATAGAACTATTTTTTCCTCCTTGGCAAGCCAAATGCCAGGGAACAGAGTAGAGGACGTCACTCCCATTCTTCTGCCCACTTGTGTTTGCTTCTTCACACTTCCAGCCCAGGGGCAGGAGGGAAGGAGGGGAATGGAATGGAATGGAATGGGAATGAACTGGTTTTCCTTTTCTGACTGAACTTAAAATCCAAACCAGACAAAAACACATAGGTCCTAATGCCCCCAAGACTCACATTTCTAAGTCTGAAAAATATGATTTCCAGTATCGTACTATTTTTCATCCTATTTTATTGTATTTATTTATTTAGATATTTTATCCACTCCTTTATAGCAGCTACTACAGAATGGTGTAAAATAAATTGAAACAATCTAATAAAAATACCAGTAACAAAGCCCTAGGTAGCATTTATAAGTCAGGAAATACTTTAATAGCGACTGAAAACAGAGAAGTGTATGCTCCTGCCTAACCTCTGCTGAAAGGACAACCGAATAGATGGGAATGGACAGACTAAATTCCTATTCCTGGTAATCTCTAAAGCAGATTTCAGATTCATATGGAGCCATCTAGGAGCATTTTTTTCAGATGACCTTAACGTTTAGCCAGGATGGTAAAGGAGAAAGTAGGACCACAGGTCTCCTGCTCCTAAACTGTTTAGTGCTTTGTACCAGAACTAGGAACGCAGCCCAGTACCAAATATGCAGTCAGTGCAAAGTATTCAGCCAAGGTGTTTGTATGGATTATATATGTGAGGCTGATGACAGACTGAAGACACATAGTTGACATGTTGAAGCCCCATGATAACAATCCAGGAGCAAATTCAGTGTGAATACCTTGGACTACTGTCCACTTAGCCAGCTTAGTTGGGGCTGATAGGTTGCAGGATGGATAGTGCCCCAGCCTCATCTGTTTCGATGGCCCAACATCCTTCAAAACAGTCCAAAGATCCCTTACTGAAATCTTTTCAGCAAATGCTCTTGGTGGTTATATGAAGTTTGCAGATTTGTTTGGAGTCCATCAGGATTAGTGGCTGTAGTGTACTGGCTCCCATCTAGTAGAATACCTTTCTAACAAAGCTTAGGCACATGCCTAAACTTCTCTGCCTTCTGTCTCCACTGAAGACTTTTGTTTTCATGCAAATATTTCTTGACTGATAAAAACAAACCACTGTTTTATTAATGTAGTAGTTTATTTTTTATATATATGTCCTGAAATCTCAATATAGAGAGGTTTATACATTTATTCAATAAATTAATAAGTAAGGCCTGCCATAAGATGGAATGACTTCACAGAATGGAAAGCAGAAGAACCATGGATGACAGCAATATCTCCCCTCTAGTTGCATCTAGCGAATCCAATCATGTCTCAGTAATACATACCAAGTTGATTTCTTCCATGATTAAATTCTGGAGCTACATTTTATCAAATTATTGTGGTTATATAACATTGTTTGAAAAATCAATTTATATTAATTTTCCATGTTGAGAAATCTCTTGTCCAAAAAGAGAACTCAGTTGAAAAGGTAAGGACTTATCTGACAACTATGCTGCTTCTTATGAGTACAGCAATAACTGGTGAATAGCACATTGTAAAACTTGGATCTCTCTCTCCATTGTTCAGAAGAACATATCCCCAGCTGTAGAATGAGAATTGCTTCCTTGCCCTTTAATGTGGATAAAGATAGTGAGACTACTGCACACCTGTTTCCCTGTGGAACTGTAAACTGATTTATATCAGCAAAACAGCCAGTCCTCTGAAAAGACAATTCTAGAAGTCGCTTAACACCATTTTCTGAATAATGGACTGACAGCCTTGTTGCACCAGTTTATATGGCTAATAGATTATCCATGCTGTAAATCTTTTATACTTCATTCTAAGAACTTCTCTGCTAATTATTTTTCAAGAGCTGCTAAGCACAATTCTAGGTAGAAATTTCTCATAAGTTTAGTTAAGAAATGTCAGTAGGAGTTGTTATTTGAAAGGTCAAGCATGATATGCTCTTTAAAAGAAAGGTTCTGCACATGTTGTATGAAAACCTACAGATTATGTAGGTGGCACAGAAGTCTGATGCTTACTATTCTACACTGGGGAAATGTTTTCCCCAACATTTATGTGTTTCATATCAGATCAGTTAGACTGGTAACTTGCAGCTGTCTACTGATAACATCTCTCAACAAAAAGATGGAACTATAAAAGTAAAATTTCTCCCAAAATCTTCTTAGTAAGGGTGAAACCCAGACTCCTTAAATATAAAACACAAAGTATACACTCTTTGATTAATTCCTTGTTGGGTCTAATATGCAGAGCCAAGTAAAAATAGCAATAATATCTGAGAAAAGCACAGGCAGAAGTAATTATGCCTTACAGCTGTCTACAGCTAAAAGTTTTGGATGGTGGTCTTTACTGAATTTTGTTTTTAAAAAAACAAACATTCTCTTACCATTTGTCTGGTTTGTCCGTGGTTAGGCAGACCTAACAAACAGGAAAGAGAATAGACCTTGTAAGACACCGTTGCTTTTCCAAGACAAAAAAGAAAGTACAAGATCAAAAACATCAAGACTATGTTTGCAAAAATGGCTCACTTTCTAAAACAGGAATCACTTTCATGTGTGCTTTCTTTGTGATGATCTAAAATTATCTGCTTAATTAACCACCAAACCATTAGCAAAATACATAATTTTACCACCCACTTATGTTCTATGGTAGTGAATGAAGCTGGTGAAAAAGACTGTGTACATTTGTTGCACCAAAATACTTGTTTATGTGCTTGCTTGTCTGCCTGCACTTGCCTGAAGAGTTGAGGCTGGATGTTATTTTGGGGGAGAAGATTGGGGAGCTTCCATTACTGCAAGGAGGCCTCAAACAGAGACTTGTTACTAGTTTATCCATGAAACATGCTGCTTATATTAAAAAGGTAGAGTGGTAAGAGGACGATAAGAAAACAGTTTTATCAGTCTGTTAGAAACTGATTCTGAGACACACTTGATTAAAAAGAAATAATAAAGGTCTAATTTCCAACTATCAGTCAGCTAAAGGAAGAACATAAGAATAGCTCAGGGGTCAAACTTGATAATATGTTCAGCATGTTTTTTAAAAGAGGTGCCCATATACAAAAGAAGTGGTAAAAGATGTCTGTTTGTCATGGTTTTCCTCACCTACTTATCCTGTATTCAGCATTCTTAGCTTTGTGATTGGAAGGTGGTTGTTGTTACGTGCCTTCAAGTCATTTATGACTTATGGTTACTCTAAGACGAAACTATTATGGTGTTTTCTGAGGCTGAGAGTGTCTGACATGCCCAAGGTCACCTAGTGGGCTTCCATGGCCAAGTGGGGAATTGAATGCTGGTCTCCAGGGTCACAGTCTAGTGCTCAAACCACTACACCACACTGGCTCTCTCACTGAAAGGTATCATGGGTTTAATTTGCAAATCTGAGCACTAAGGCATATCTGTGAGGAAATCCTGTTGTGGAAAGGAAAAGCACAGGGAATATGCATTTCCCTTAACATCTGGTTTGATTCTTGGTGTATCAGTAAGGGTACCAGCTTGGATATGGGACTCTAATAACTTTAATCCTGACCAAATGGTGGATCAAGATGAACTACTGTAAGGCTCCACTGAGCTGACTGAAGATGCCAGTCCTCCCTCAATTTCCATACTCTTTTAACTTTCAGGGGCAGACATCCTCTCCCAACAAGGCTGTTGCCTCCTCAATGGAAACTGGGGTGGGGGGGAACATGGAAGTACCAGTGACAAGAACAGAGCTGTTCAGTATTAAAAAAATAAGAGTACCATCCTGTATCCAACTTGGCAACCCTACACATCACTGAGATCAGAAACAGCTAGCATAATCTACTTTTGGTTTTTTACTAAAACTATGAGGTCTATCAACCAAAGTCAAATACATAATACTGGTTGAGGGAGGCAGACATACACTTTAGACTTAGCAGAACAGACTGTCTCAGTGTACATGTGTTTTCAAAACCAGAACTAAGTTCACAGTGCTTTCACATAACACCTCATTCCTTGTTTTCCCAAACAGCCTAGGGTGGAAGGACTAAAACCCACTCAGTAATTTACCTTCTGCCTAACTCAGTTTCAGCATCCCATTTCTAACAGTAACAAGGCAGATGTGTCTATCAAGCCCCCAAAATGATGTAAAGCAGCCACCTTCTATAGATACATCAGTCTCTGCTTCATTAAGCCACTCAAGGTGCATTTCTGCTCTCTTTTATGACAGGAAAAATGCAGTATGTTAAACTATCACAGTTTAACTTTTAGGTCAAAACTGAATCTTGATACAGATGACAGATTTTTAATTTGCACTTAAAGAGTGTCATGCAGTTTTTAAGAAAGTCAGTACAGTTTTTTGTCTTTTATGTCCTACTGGGATATAAGAATTAGAGTAGGCATGACGGAAATTCACTGGTGAGAAATACTTTACTGGACAATAGTTTGGAGGCTCCAGTGGGTAGAAAAATGATTTAAAATACTTTTAAAAAGCTTAACTTGTATTAAGTGGAGAGTTTTTGGAAGTAAAGAAGAGTACTCACACCTGTTAAATTTTATAGATGTGGAGCAAAATTTATCATGGCAGGGCAAGCCTCACTAACTAAGCAGTGTTCCTCCTAACATCAATACCTTTTTGACAGTAGGAGTAGGAAGAAGTTGCGTAGGGCCTGTCAAAATGCTAAACTGCACAGTCTTTCCAAGATTATGGATAATTTGTAACCTAGATATTACTAGATATCCCAACTCTTTTACAGATGTCCTACCTCAAGGACAGGATCACTGGAGCAGGGTCAACTTATCCATCTACCAATTTATTACAAAGTATGGACCAAGGCATCTAGTACAACATCCTGATACAGGAATAGATCCACACAAACAAACATCTTCTTTTACTGTAACACAGGCAGGTTGAAGGCACATACACACAAAATACATTTCCACTCACCCCAATGTTGAAGGCCTAAAAAAGAAACAAAAAAGCAACCAACAGAGGCAACTGGGTCTTTGGTTTTTCAGCTAATGGAGAGAGGAAGATTTAAACATCTCCTACTCAAACTGACTGTACAGTACATAATTAATGCAGCATGTAGATTGGACATTTGCTCTTTCTAGCTGTAGTCATAATGAAGCTTTGGCCAAGATCCAGAATCACAAAATGTGGCATAAAGTTCCTGCCAAGAGGATCTACATCACATCTCCCTACTCCTCTCCCTCAGGCCTCACCTTCCTCCTGGGGGCTTCTCCCCATAGATATTTGTGGTCAGTGGAGTAGGGAAGTGTTGGAGAAAAGGCTTGCCTTGTCACTACTGCCAAATGCAGAACAACACAAGAACAGAATGACCTCATAGGAGTGAACCAGAGAGACCAAGAAAAAGAAACATCCTCTGATCGCATTAATCAGCCACAGGATTAAGAATTGTTGCATTGGGTTGTGTGTTTGTGCATACTGAGGGCATAATTGTTAGCCACTTTCAGGATAATATGACTGAAGAGCACATTATAAACTTTCAAAAGAAATACAGTTTGAGGAAGAAAGTTACTTAATCTTAATGGTGCCATTCCCCTCACCCACCATGATAAAATAAGCCAGAGTGGATACTCTTTTTGTCTCATGGGTCAAATGGGGTGATGAGAGGGCTAAAGGCACATGCACACAAAACACACACCCATATGCATGCAGCATATTCAAGAAGACCTACACATTCTTCATCACCATTTCAGTGAATGGTGACAGGGAAGTTTAACCTTTCCACTCATATCAGCTGAGGTTGATACGTTTACATATTTGAAGGGATGCTATATGTGGGATAGAGCAAGCCTGTTTTCTGCTGCTCCAAAGACTACGACATGGAGCAATGGCTTCAAATTTCAGGAAAAGAGATTCCATCTAAACATTAGAAGAACTTACTGATGGTAAGATCAGTTCAGAGTGGGTCAGAGTCTCCTTCTTTGGAGGTTTTTAAACAGAGGCTGGATGGCCATCTCTCAGGAATGCTTTGTATATTCCTACATAGCAGGGGGTTGGCTTCAATTACCCTTATGGTCTCTTCTAGCTCTATGATTCTATGAATCCCTGCTAAAGGCAAACCCTCTGAACAAAATCTTGCAAAGAAAACCCCATGATGTGTTCGTCTTAGGGTCACCATAAATTGGAAATGACTTGAAGGCCAACAACAACAACAGCAACAACTCGATTCTATAAAATATCTTCTTAAGTAAAGTTCATCAAGCCCAATACTTTATTCATCTAGCTGTCTGGCCAAACATATCTCTGTGTGTGTATGTGCTTTCAAGTCATGTCTCGCACTATGGCGACCCTATAAATTAGTCTATAGCACCTACTTTTCCTTACCACAAGATTTATAGGTGACTGTTCTCTTGGGAGTTTTTAGTGTTGCTCCTCCATGATTTACATTCTGTGATATTTGTTCTGTTTTGAGGGGTTAATTTTATAACAGATATGTATTATGTGATTTTTTTATTGTGCAAAGCAATTTGAGTTCACTTGTAAAGAGGGGGTGGGGATTAAGTTTATTACATAAATAAACAACATATTCAATGACATGTATGTTAATTTTGTATTACATGCAGCTCTGTGGGAATTTCTTTATTATTAACTTTATTAATATTAAATACCATCTTTTTCCTTGTTATGATCTGACTGGCAGAAAAGAAGGAAATCAATACAACAGTGTTCTGTGATCCTCTCTACATGTGCATTTGAAGAATTGCACTCATTGCAATAAAGCCATCAGCAAGAAAAAATATCTTCTGTGTATTGATGTCAGATTTAACTATATTTAAGGTAGCAACTCTTTCAAAGGGAGGTGCAGAAAAGTAAGTAATGTTTATAGTGTTGCTCTTGTTCCAGTACCTCTTAATTTTTTTGCCAGATTTCCTTCTGCATAATATCATCCAGAAGTTATTTAATTATTTGATTTGTACCCTGCCTTTCTGACAATAAATGGGACTCAACATGGCTAACAATAAAGAGAAAAAAACCAGAGAAGTACCAGTGAAAACATAAAGCAAAGAATTAGGACAATCAACTTTAACAGCAATTAAAACATTTCAATTAGAACAGCTGATTAAAACCTGCCTGGATTAAATGTCCCTTCCATACCAATCCAAGCTGACTGCCAAAGGCCAGCCAGAATTTAAAAAAAGGTTTTGCCTGCTTGCAGAAAGACAACAAGAAAAGAGCCAGCCAGCGTTCCTTGGTATTACAAACATTTGTACAGTATTTCTAGAATGTATCCAATTCCCCCTGAAAATAAATTTAAAAAATGGATAAAAGCTGTAAACATCTGTTTTGCTCAGTTTTTATGCACAATGGAAACTCTTATAAACAAACCTTGATGACAACGATGCTTGAACTGTGCTCAAGTGAACACAACCTAAGCCTCAATATCTTTAATCATTTTACCACTGACAGAACAACAATCAGATTTGCTACACTTAAGCACAAAAGCCTAAAACTTACAGAAACAGAATCTTGGCTCAACAAGAAGCCTATGAGACGGCACATATACCTATTGGGGAAGGTGCATTTTACTACAGGGTTTGCATGCACTATTTCAACTCATATACCAAAGAAAAAGTTTTACAACTGGACCTCCAAGATAAAGTAAGTCTTTCATGGTTTTGAAGAAAACTTCCAAGTATTTCTCTGTGTCAATGCATACAGCATTGAATAAAAACTACCAGTCAGAACAGCAGACTGTCTGCATTTGCATTTTGTACACTGAACAGGAAGGCATCATGGCAAAACCAATCTGTTACTGCTTTACAGGCAGTAGTAAGTGAGATTATACAGTTTATGAAAAGTTGTAAGGAGTTAGCTACTATTCTCCATGTTTAAACTTCTGTTTCAAATACCGCACAGCAAACTGTTTAGAAACGTTGTTTGGTGAAGTACACTATTACTGCCCTGGCTAGTCCGAGCTTTGGGGATATTAAAGATATCCTCTTGATATCATAATTCCTCTCCACGTGCTTGCAAGGCCACCAGACAAGCACGTAAACAAGCTCGGCCGTTAATAGCCGTAATATTCAAACTACAATACAGGCAGGCCAGAAATAGCTGACTCACTACTTTGGGAGACCTCCAGGCAAGTACTCTAAGTAGGCACGCCACTTACAAAAGAGCCTCTGCCCTGCAATGGCAGCTTGATGAGTAAACTATACAATACCCAAGTACTCTGCATTTGCATACTGGCTACTCTATTGAGAACCGCTACGATAACTCAATCATTCAGATTCTGACCTTTCGGAGGCTTTGTCTCCAACTCCAAATTTATTGTTTTCCCCCAAGTACGGCATGGCCTGCAGTCACATTCTCCTTATAAAAACCCTTGATTCCGAGACCTTCCTCGGATCGCTCCCGAGTTTCATCCCGCCTTGCTGCCGCTTTGCTTGGCGAGCCTCCCCTCAGCTCCACGTGCTGAGCTACATCGCACCCCAGGTTCGCTCTCTATTTTTCTGGGCTTCAGGACAGGTGAAGTATCACCCAAATCAGCAATCCCTCTAAAAATCCCTCTATACCACTCCAACCTTTATTTTCTTTAGTTATCTTGTGTGAGCGTGTCGCATACACTGCTTTGCTTGTATTTAATAAACATCATTTATTATTTCAACTTCTGTGTTCTCCTTGACTCGACCTGACCCCGTAGACGTAGGGATTAAGATCTCACTACGTTACCCTGCCCCTCGTAACGCTAAGCAGTGCTCTGAGCTAATTTTCCCCACCTTTAGTTGAGCACATTTTGGTGTCCCTCCTGGGACCCCCAGTTCACAGGGTAACAACACCTCAAAGGTGCCTAAGAAATCTTCTCTTCAGGTATAACTTTCAATTTTTCAATAACTTTCATTTTTCTCATCTAGAGAGGTTCCAACTTTGGAAATTAAGTATTTATATTTTAAAAAAGATTTTTACTTCATTTTTCAGCATAGCTTACAAAGGGGCTCCCCTCCTCACCCAATGCATTTAATTTATATAATATACTACAACATTAAAACCAAATAAAAATAACAAATAAAAAGTATAATAAATTTTGAACTATATAATAAATCAAGTTCCTGGCTCCAGACCTTTCCATATCAGGAAGGTAACTACTTGAATGGGAGAGTTATCTTTCTTAGAACCCTGAATGATGGCAATTAATTGGCAAGATGTAGCTTTGTGCTACAACCGGTGCTACTAGAGCAGGGGTGGGGAACAGTTGTGGGTTTGGAGGTTACACCAGCCCCAAGGAAACCTTGGAGGGCTGCCTCAACCAAACCTCTCAAAAAACAATCCAAAACTGATTTTGCTCCTAAATGCCCCCAAACAGGCATTTAGAAGGCATTTTCACTATGTTTTTGGCATTCCCAGTGCCATTTTACCCTCAGGAGTTTTTTTTTTTAAACAATAGGAAGTGACCTGAAAGTCAATTTCTGGGTCACCTCCATCTAGAAAAAGTTATCTTCTGGACTAAAAACAGTTGTTGGAGTGGCAAAAACATGGTGAAATTGTCCCCATACTCTTTACAGACTGTTTGGGGTATTCTGGGGAAAAAATAATAAATGGAGGGGGAGGGAATCTTCCTGTGTCCTAGGGCCAAAAAAAGTGCCTAAGGGATGCATGCGGACCATGTATCATTCCTTTCCCACCCCTGTACTACAGAAAGTTCACCCACCCATGGTACCTTTAACTATGGGGAAGCTTCAACAGAACTTGATACAATCTTAAACCACAAAGAACAGAAGAGGAGAGGGAATTCTTCTCACATCTTAACATATAGACATTTCAATCTTTTAAGGGTCAAAAACAAGTGAATAGAAGTTGTTAGGCAATATGTATGTTGTTAGGCAATATATATGTTGACCCTTATAGCAGGCTTCTGGAGATTCAAATCCCTGTTCAGACACTGGGTGACCTTAGGTATATCACATTCTCTCAGCCTCTGAGGAAAGCAAAGGCAAACCCCCTTGGAACAAATCCTGCCCAAAGGAAAACCCTGCAATAAGTTTACATCGGGGTTGCCATAAGTGGGAAATGACATGAAGGCGCAAACACCAAAGTACCACTGACAGGTTCTTTTTAGGCATCATTTCTCTCTCCTTTGAAAACTGTCTTATGGTGACTCTAAGGCGAACCTACCATGGGGGTTTTCTTGGCAAGATTTGTTGCCTTTGCCTTTCTCTGAGGCTGAGAGAATGTGACCTGCCTGAGGTCACACAGCTGGATTCCATGGCAGAGTGGGGATTCAAACCCTGGTCTCCAGAGTCAGAGTCTGAGCAGGTGCACATGGTTGCTGCGTCCCTTTCATCAGGGATGTGGCAATGAGGGTTGTGGGTACTGAGGAACACAGTGGCAGGCATGTGCATATGCCCAAACTGCTTCCTCATATGCAAATGAGAGAGCAGTTTTGGTACCCACACCCCCACAGCTGCCACATCCCTGTGGCTGCCACTGCTGTCGGTGTCCAGCAGTAGTGCTTGATAGACCCCCAGTGAGGGCTCCACAGACCCTCAGGGGGCCCCAGGTTGAGAACCCCAGGTTAAGAACTACTGCTCTTGGGAATTTTCTGGATGATATGACTGGAACTCCCGTCAGTGCCCTTGCCTCACTGCAGAACAGTAAATCCGCAAGGCTACAGAAATAGTAGCTCTAAAACAATGCCTCCAGCAGTGTGGAACCCAAAGCTTTCTGGTCCTCGGTTACTCAAAGGAATGATACAGACTGGATGAGAGTTACAGTGAAGATGGTTTAAGTCTTGACCTGAAGAAATTTTCCAAGCTCTGGGATCACTTTGATAGTACAAAAAAAAAAAAAAAAGTACCATCTCTTCATTAATCATTCCAAGTTTACCTACCATGATAAGTCTCTCAACTCACAATGAGTCACAGGTCCTCTAATAATTTTGAGCCCATATTTCTACCTCAAAGTGAAGCACTACTAATGAGATCTCACATAAAGTTAATGTTACTGACAAAACTACTGATTAGATATGGAGCTTGGGAATGTTCATCAAAAATTCCTTTCAACAACCTGAGAATAAAAACAGAAAGGGCAATGTTGGAATTAGATGGATCAAAGACCAGAATACCAAGGCTGATCTAACTGATCTTTTACTTGATCTACTTATGCTACTTGTTCCAGGTTTGTCATAAGGGGTAAAATAATGGTGGCATACAAAGCCAACTTTTTAATAACTAGAAAAGGCAGGAAATGAATGTATATAATTTTAAATTTCACAAAAAGATGGGCTGGCATGGCACCCTCTTGCTTGCTGCCAAAAATAAATCATCTATTAGCTATGAATTCAATAGTTCAATTATCTTTCAAAAGTGGAAAGCAACATACAATGATTTTATTTGGGACTTTCAAACAAAATTAATTGTTCTAATGGAAAATTTGTTATACTTATTGATCCAAATGAAACATGTGAATTTGCCACAAGGGTGGTTTCATATTCCAGAGAATGAGACTTGGAAAAGTTCATTAATAAATGAAATGCTTCAGGATCTGACCATAATACAATCCAGCGAATGGCAACAGCAAAACAGTAAGTGTAAGAAGAAGTGATTTAAAGCTCCATTGTCTTTCTCAGTGGACAGTCTTGTTCACAAAAGCATACTCACATCCTTATATTTTTAAATAGTTTCTGTATTGTTTCTACAAATGCCACCAGTAGTCATGAGAAGGAAATTTAATTTCTTTGTAGCTTGTCAAATGGTACCATTTTATTTCATGCTGTTTACCTAAGTGCTATCATCACTGTTCAGTGTTTATATACAGCTTGATTTTGGTTAATGTTGTTCAAGTTAGTTATATCTTTTCTTATCTAAGTATCAGCATGGTTTAGAAGTTCATCCTCCCCCATCTTTTCAAGGCATCACTTACAGTGAAACCAATATTCTAGGATACCTAAACCGAAGGCAATAAAAGTGTTAGTTAATCATCATATTACAGTCACTAAAACAAAGGACAGAAACAAAATGATACTGCACCAATGAAATCAATAAGCTATATCTGTTTTTAAATTAAGATATTCATCATTAAATCCTAATGTACCTTCCACTGAACACTTTTTAAAAAACTAATTATTGCAAGATCATAAAAGTGACATTAACTTAGAATTACTCCCAACAAATTGTATTCAATTATAAAAAAATCAAAATCAACAAATCACCAAGGCTTGATGGATATTCACAGATTTTTAAATAAAATTTAGTACTCCTACACTGGAATCCTAACATACAGTAAGAATTGTTTTGTTGTCTATGCTTGGTAAGAACTCAGAGAAGCTACACTCATTCAAGATCTATAACTCCAATTTCCTAGGACACAAAGTATTTTACCCACATCCTTGTGAACCATCTTAATGACACAGCAAAATACATCCATAACAGATTAACAAATCTGGCTATACTTAACAGTGTGTGAACCCAATGTTAGTTAGCTAGTAGACTACAATAGATTCTGGTTGCTAAATCCATAATTAAACTAACTGGTTAATGGTCACTATCTCCAAATGGAAGGATTTTAGTATCTACTATTTTATCTAAGTCAGAGGCTGCAATGCCAAGGTAATTGATAGTGCTGGTCCCATTTGAGGAGAGGAAGGTGAGGAGGATGAAGTCTCCACTGACATCTCCTGGTCACCTCCTCCCATTGATGATTTCTGTAATTTAATTAACATAGGAACCTGGTAAAGATTATACCACTGGTACTGATGACATGATTTCTAGATTTTTTTGGGAGGGGAAGCAGAAAAATCATCATATAAGTCACGAGTCAAGTTGAGTCAGTGATTCATTTATTGCTGAATTGAATCCAACTTAAGTCTGACTTGAGTCTCAGTCAATCAACCTGAGTCTATATCACTGTACGCTACTATATTATTATTCTCCCTAAAGCTGACATACTCTTCAAAGGCAATAGAACACACTGATCAGACTTCAGAACAGGTATGCCATAGCTTCTACAAGATCAAGTAGAGAGGAACTGGTGGTTGTTCTCCAGTTAGAGAATACCTTCTTTGCTGGCAAAACCATAATATTGCTGATACATTTTTCAACATTTATACATATAAAGCAGATCTGGCATAGACATCTGGAATAGTACAATATTTGTCATGGCCTACCGAAGCTGACAAGTTGTCTGGTCCAACCTCCAAGACTAACTGCAAAATGGTCCCTGGCATCTATACAATAATCCTGAAGCTGTTAGCCTGCCACTCAGCTGCTCACCAGCTTACCTGATAGCAGCAGGCCACTAGAGAAAGCACAGGTCCTAGGTGAGGTTGGCAGCTGTCCCAGCCCATCTTCATAACACTTGCTGGCTTTTAAGTCACATTACCTTGCAGTGAAGTACATGGCAAAGTACATGGACAGTGTACTTGCAGTTTCAAGGACTTATGGGAGAAGATAGTGCAGCTTCCAGTTCTCCTGCAAGTGTGTTCATCTATGCCAAGTGTGTTCATCTTGCCAAGCAGCAGCACTGCAATGTGCCAGTGCTATGGGATAAAACTGATTGCCAGCACCAGTGAGGGGAAAAGCAGGCACTGGGGGGGTAAAGTCAGTCCTAGAAAGCCAACAGAGGGCAGTCTGTCCTAGCTCCCCTCTGCTGGCCACAATAAATCTGGAACTTGGCTTGAACACTTGAGATATCTACTATTAAATTCAAAAGTATCTGCTTCAGTTTTTTTTAGCAAAACGAGTTATCCCTCTCTGAATGGAAAACTATGATTAGTAACATGATAGAAACTAAAAATATCGCTTGACATTGTAGTATACAAAAGGAATAGAATTAAATTCATGGTACAGTATATGAAATATAGGAAAACTATGAAGGGAGGCCATATGTATAGACATTACACAAACAAAATTACTATACAGCACACAAAGAGTGGGGTGAAGTGCAAGCAAGCAAACTTGGAAATCCAGCATCTGAAACAAAAAAAGTCACACTCCTGTCACAAAATGAGTACAAATCCAAGATCTTACCCTTGCTAGGCATCAAAAGGCGCTTCTTCATGTTGCCTGGTATAATAAAGGGAACATAAAAAAAAAGATTGTATCAGTAATCAAATACAGTATTACTATAACAATGTAAACGATGTTAAATATTACCTGTGCAGGGGTTTATTGATTTTAACAGAGGTATTGATTAATTTTAGCAGCAATGATGGCCAATACTAGAAGAATATTGTTTTGTTAAGAGTACAGTGCCCTGACAGGTATAGCAGGTACAAAGTTAGATCTAAAAAAATGTATTGATGTATTATTGCAGAATGGGAGCAATATGACAGAGTAGTAAAATCTGTTATAATGTTATGATGAGCTAGTTATTAGATGGTCTGATATAGTTATAAGTTTGTTTTAATTTAGAAAAAGTGGATTTAATCAATTACACTATAGCTATTCTTTGGGAGTGGGAAGTAACATATTTAACCTTTTTACCCTGCACGTAGTAGTTGTTTTATGTTGTAGTAGAGATAGATGCAGTAGACAGAAATGTTTTATGTTCAGTTGGTAGGGACTGTATTCCTTTCCCTCCATATGTTGTTTTAGCTATATTTTTAAAAAAATATATGCAGTCCACCCTTCACATTCATGGGTTTCTCTTTTGCAGATTTGATTGTTCATGAGTTTGTATCTGCTGCTTGACTAGCTCATCCTTCTCACCCCCTCCTCCTCTTCTCCATCTCCTGTCCTGCCAACAGTGTCATCCAGTGGCACATCTAGCTTCAACAGTGCCTAGCACAAGCATAGAAGTTGTGCCCCTAGAATCACAGAATCATAGAGTTGGAAGAGACCACAGGGGCCATCAAGTCCAACACCCTGCTATGCAGGAACACCTATCAAAGCACTCCCGACAGATGGCCATCCAGCCTCTGCTTAAAAACCTCCGAAGAAGGAGACTCAACCACACTCTGAGGCAGCATATTACACTGCCAAACAGCTCTGACCATCAGGAAGTTCTTCCTGAGGTTCAAGTGGAATCTCCTTTCCTGCAGCTTGAATCCACTGCTCCTTGTCCTAGTCTCTGGAGTGGTAGAGAACAAGCCTGCTCCCTCCTCAACATGACATCCCTTCAAATATTTAAACATGGCTATCATGTCCCCTCTTAACCTTCTCTTCTGCAGACTAAACATACCCAGCTCCCTAAGGCATTCTTCATAGGGCATGGTTTTCAGACCCTTCACCATTTTGGTTGCCCTCTTCTGGCCACGTTCCAGCTTGTCGACATCCTTCTTGAATTGAGTGCCCAGAACTGGACACAGTATTCCAAATGAGGCCTAACCAATGCAGAATAGAGTGGTACCATTACCTCTCTCGATCTAGACACCATACTCCTACTGATGCAACCAAGAATCGCGTTGGCTTTCTTGGCTGCCGTGTCACACTGCTGACTCATGTTCAGCTTGTGATCTACCAAGACTCCTAGATCTTTTTCACACGTACTGCTATCTAGCCACACGTCCCCCATCCTATACTTGTGACTTTCATTTTTTCTGCCCGAGTGCAGGACCCTACATTTCTCTCTGTTGAAATTCATTTTTTTAGCTTTGGCCTAGCTCTCCAATCTGTCAAGGTCGTATTGAGATTTGATCCTATCCTCTGATGTATTAGCAACCCCTCCCAGTTTGGTATCATCTGCAAATTTGATCAGCATGCCCTCCACTCCCTCATCCAAGTCATTGATGAAGATGTTGAATAGCACTGGGCACAGGACAGAACCCTGTGGCACCCCACTAGTCACTTCTCTCCAGGACGAAAAGCAGCCATTGGTGATCACCCTTTGGGTTGGGTCGGTCAACCAATTACAAATCCAACTAACAGTAGCCCTGTCCAGCCCGCATTTTACTAGTTTCTTTGAAAGAATGTCATGGGGAACTTTGTCAAAGGACTTACTGAGGTCAAGATACACTACATCTACAGTATCCCTAGGTGCTGCTTCTCCCGCTGCTGCCGCCCCGAGCCAAGGATGATCCTGGCAAGGGCGACAGCAGTGGGCCAGACCTGGCCCAGGTGGAAGGGCTGCTTCTTCTCCCGCTGCTGCCGCCCTGGCCCAAAAGCAACCACAGCGAAGGTCTATTTTTAATGAGTTTTTCAGGTCTTCCTCCCTCTCCTCTTCCCAACTCCCTCCGTGCCTGTATGTGTCTCCCTCACCCTCCTGGGGCCTTGCGCTGAATCCACAGCCTCCATGCCACCACCCAGCCAAGGCCCCACGGAGATCCCGGTGAGCAAGGTGATTTCATTGCCCTGATGTTGTCAAGCGGAGCTGTCCCCCTCCCCTATCCCCCCTCCTCCTCCCCCCTCCAACCAGCCACTGCTGTTGCAGCTGAAGCCAGCCCAGGGCTGAGCTCACCAGTTCCATTATTCTCTGTTCATGCCTTTGCTCTTCCCTCTCTGTCTGGCACCCCCTGGCTCACTCGGTGGGAGGCAGTCCAGCATCCTGTTCAGGGGAAGGGGCAAAAAGGAGCCTTGCAAGTCCTCTTGCTCTTCCTCGTTCTTCTTACCCTGAAGGCCCCCACCGCTGCCTTTTAAAATGGCTGTATTTTGAATAACTGGCAACTCCCACCACGAGCTCGGTGGCCAGAAGCATCTTAGCTACAAAGGCAGTGCCGGGGGTGGTCTCTGCTCTTTCACCCTGTTATCTTTCCTGTCCACTAGGCAGCACTGCCCTGCACCAGAGGTCTCCCGGAGAGTCCGAGAGAGCCACAGTGTGTGTGCGCGACATCCAACTCTGCACGAACCCCTCAGGGAGCTCCTCTGCATCACTGGAACCCCCTCCCTCCCCGTGTATGCAAGAGGGAAATCCCCTTCCTCAGAGCTGGTACATCTGCAGCCACTTTTCCTCCTGGTCATCCCCCCCATCCCCTTGGGGTTCTTGTGGATTTAAAGAGGGAGGGAGGGAGGGAGGGAGATCAGCAGCCTCTTCCTGCCCATCTCCCCCAAACCTGCACAGGAGCTTCTGTCTGCAGGGAGCCAGCCTGAACTGCTCCACCCTGAGGAGCTTGCATCTGCCACGAATGGAAGGCTTGGCCTGGGAAAGATTTCTCCCCTGCCAGTGAAGGAAGGCACGGTTGAAAGGCCTGGCCTCCATCCTCTCCCCAGCAGAGAGAGAGGGGCACGGAGGATACCTGGCTGTGTAGTGACGTCCCTTTTCCAGAAACAAGGCGCCACTGGGCCTAGCCTGTCACCCATCCCTTGCATTTCCTTCCTTCTTTCCTTCCTTCTCTCGGCCATGCTTCACCTTTCCCGAGCAGCCAAAGGGAGAAGGCAGGCGGTACCCAAATGCTGCTCTTGTTCCACCTGGGGAGGGATCCTTGGCTGTCCACCCACCAAGCCTCCTCCTGCGTAGCACCCCACCACCCAACCCATCGCCTCTGTCTCCCGCATCCTCCTCGCCAGGCAAGGAGGGCAGTGGTGATGGGTCAGGCCTGGCCCTGGGAGAGGGGCTGCTTCTCCTCCCACCACCGCCGCCACTGCGCCATGCTGAGGATGACCCCAGGAAGGGTGGTGGCATTGAGCCAGGTCCAGCCTGGGTGGAGAGGCTGCTTCTCCTCCTGCCCCGGGCCAAGAATGAACCTGGCAACAGCAGCGGCAGTCTGCGTGGGCCAGGCCTGGGTGGAGGGGCTGATTCTCCCACCACTGCTCCTGGTGCCCTGGGCCTAGGACAACCCCTGCAAGGGTGGCAGCGACGGTAGGGAATGCTACTGCTCTCAGGGTGTGCTGCTGGGCCAGCTCTCCTGAGCAACAGGGCTGGGGGGGGCACAGCTTTTTTGCGCCCCTCTGGCATTAGTGCCCACGGCATTAGTGCCCTACTTGGCCCACCCTAGATACGCCTCTGGTGCCATCCCATTACTCCCTTTCTTACCTTGCCACCACAATGCCTCAGCCATTATTTAAATCCCTTCCCATCAACTATCATGGTGACAAGGTGGGCAAGGGAGTCATGGGATGGCACTTTTTGCAGGACAGGAAAGAGAGAGGAGAAGGATTGAGGATTAAAGTAGATGAGAAAGGCTTTAAAATCTGGCTGAAGCACTGTGGTGACAAGGTGTGAAAGGAAGTGATGGGATGGCACTGTTGGCAGGATAGGAGATGACAGAGGAATGGCAGCAGAAGGAGTGGTTCAAAGAGGTTGATCGGCTGAGAGAGGCTTGAAAATGTGACTGAGACATCATGGTGACAAGGTAGTACATGGAGTGATGGGCCAGGGCTGTTGTCAGGAAAGGAGTCTGTAGCATTCATGAGGGGGCTTAAGATATTTGCGGTTTTCCACTTCTGTGAGGGTCCTGCGCTCTAACCTCCATGAATGTGGAGGGCCAACTGTATACAGAGAGGCTCATTAACTGTCATGCTAACAATATACATCTTTTTAAATTAAATTCCATATCATCTCTCCTTATACTAATTTAGGGCATAACTATTGTGGCTATTTAAGGATATCCACAATGTTTAGCCTTCATAAGCAAACTAATGAAACTGATGAAAAATAATCCACTGCTCACATACTTATACATGCTTTTTTTTTTTTTAATGACTGTAGTCATCAGTCATCCAGCTCTTTCAGACAATCCTGGTTTACTCACAAAAATACTAAGCCTGCAAACAGCTCACAGTAAATACAACTACTACAATAATGGGGATGGGGCAGGGAAGATTTATTTTCACATCTGACACAGAAGAAAATACTATGGGGAGTTTCTGTGTTTAATTCTTGGACATTATTTTATACAAGAGCAGAGCTTATTATCCTTGACTTTGCATTAGGTATGCTGTACTTTCTCCCATGAGATTAATAGGTTTTCTGGTAGAGAAAAATGTTCCAACTGCTGTCTGCAGAATCATGTCAAACTACTAGATAGTCTTTCTCATGAACTATTGTGATCTTTGTGAAGTTTCCTAAAGATCAGAAGCCAAAGTCTTTAGGAATGAATGGGTAAGAAACTGTCTAGGAGTTGCTCCATAGCAATTTTTATATAACAACAACAACAACAACAAAGGAAAACATTTGAACAGCTCTGTCAATGGTATATGCATTATTTCATGCTTTCTGAAAGTATTTTTCAGACAAAAAACTCACTGAGCCCCTCTAAGACAACAAACGTTTCCTATTAGCTGTATCTAAAATGACAAGTTATTGAGGAAACTAGGTTAAAGACTTAATAAGTAACGACAAACATTATAACCAGAAAATATTTACCATCTATCCCATTGTGCTGCTCATAGCTTCTTTTTCCCAAGATAGTTGGTGATCCACTGTTAATCATTGGACCAAACTTATTACAAGGCACACTGTTGAGGGAGCCAGACAAACTCTTAGCAGGATCAGGCTTCAGAGGGCAAGGATGAGACTCTGTATGGAGAGATAAGTATTTTAGGGCCATGTTGCAGAAGATGGTAACAGACGTGTTTGCTTAAACCTGGAATGGAGAACCTGCGTCCCAAGGAACATTTCATTTCATGAGACCTTCAGTACCATCTGACTCTCAGGCCTGTATCCACTTATGTCAGTGTAGCAGTGGCTGTGTGTTTTTGCCTTTTGAGTAACTGTTTTAAATACATCCATTTGCAAAGGTATAATCCAATTGCACTAGTTAGGATTTTCACTCTGCTAGTGTCAAAGTGGATGTAGGCCTTGCTGTCTGGACCCCTCCTCTTCTGTGTGTCTGCTTCATGTGTGTTTGCATGTGGACATACACACATATGAACAATAAAGAAAAAAAACAGGGTGACAGTGAGAGAAAGATCTAGGCAATGTGCTAACTCCGTCCACTTTCACCTGTGACCCTGTTCACCATCAGATATGGCTTGAGTCTCCGTCTGCTGTAAATTGTGACTGATTTTTCCCATAGGAAAAACATTCCCAGCTCCCATAAGAAAAAGTTCCAAACTCCTGGTTTAAACTCAAGTCTGACTCAATCATGAACACATGAAGAAGCAAGAAAACTTGTTAAAAGAAAGGTATGCCCAAATGACAGGAACTGAACCTTCATACCCTCCTCCATTTACCCCCCCAACACTTTTCTTTTCTCACTAAGCCAGCTGTGGGCATAGATGGTGTGAAGGCAAACAGCAAGCAGATGATGAAATATCCCTTTGTGCTAAGTATCAGGGGACACGACACATACACACACTGTGCGACTGGGGAGGGACTAGATTTATACCATCACGTGTAGCATGAACCTTAATTTGCCTTAGCCAGTGGAGGCAGAAACACTACTTTTAAAAAATATTATTAGCTTTCACTCTTAGCTGTGAGGCTTAGAGTATAATCTACAAATTATTCAAAAATAAGCTCCACTGAGCTTGCTTCCAGATACGTGGACAGAGGACTTCAGCCTTAGTTTGTATTAGACTATTTGATGGCACTTAATAACCTGAAGATAATTATTCTAAAGCTGACAGAAATGTGTTTAAGTATGAAAATATAATTGCCAGAAAATACATCAATATTTTAGGCTAGGTAAGTATATAACTGTTTTCTACAAAGAATGTAAATAAGAAATCAATAGTAGGTATAAGATTTGTTAACTAATATCACAATCACATATATGTTTACCCACTTACTTCAATGAGACATATTTAAGAGTAATGCCCAGATGACCGCACTATTAAGTTTCTTTTGACCAGTCTTTGCAACTGAAATTACATCTGGGTCTAAATGCAAGTCAGGGGTATGGAGGCCATTCCAGCTTTAGTATGTTCTTAAATGAATGTTATCTGACTTGAGACTTATACAGTTGAAGCTCCCAGGGGCAACAGAAGATGTTATTTAAAAAATCAAACATCCTGAAACAGGAGCACAATATGCAGTAAGTATTCTTGAGCCACTGGGAGAAAGATGATTGGATGTTGCACTAAGTGTGTGGGAAATGATCCAAAAGAGGGTGTTAGGAGGACAGTCTTTGGGAGTAAAAGGCCAGAAAGTTCTCTGCCTCCTGCAGCAACCAACTGATAGCAGATAGTTCGTCACTTCAGATCTTTGCTACGCACTCTGATCCTAGCTGTGCGAAGGACCTAATTCCACAGAGATTGAAAAACATATACTGTAGTGTTGGACTGATTCTTCATAAGAAAGTTATATCGTTCTCCCTGAATAAGTTAGTGTAACTGAAAAGTGAGAATCTTCTCCCTTGCGCACAATTAGAGGCAGAGTTCACTTTTCAGAGTCTGTTTGAATGCCAGGATTGAAGCTCTCTTAAAGCCATACTGAAATAAAGAACTCATAACACTTTGAGAGCTCTTAAAACTTTCAATACAGAACTATTTTGAAAGTTAAAAAAAGTACTTTAATGGAAAAATATCCTGATTTGCACAGTAATTCCCTAATGTATAAAAATGATATGATTCATAGCTACTGGAATAATATATGCTAGGTTGTGTAAAACATTTAAAAACAATGGATCATAAAAAATGTGGAATTTCATTGCCATGGTCAAATTCTCAAACTATGTAAGAAGAAAGGACAGATTGCTTATCTGTAACTGTAGTTCTTTGAGTGGTCATCTGTGCCCTCAGACAAATGGGTCTTGCACACATGCAGATCCAAACACAGATCTTTTGTAAGATTAAGCAGCTTTTGGCAGTAACTCTGGCACTGGATGTGAACATAAACAGCACCAAGAGCTACTTCACTCAGTTCCAATGTCCGACATGTGGAACCAGAGCTGCAGAAACAGGGGAGGAGGGTGGGTTGTGTGAGGGCACACACAACCACCCAAAGAACTACATTTACAGGTAAGCAAACTGTCCTTCTTCTTTGTGGTCTCTGTGCCTCACACAAATGGGTGACTAGCTAGCTTACCACTGGAGGTGGGGCAGGTAATCCAAGGACAGAAGATAGCACTGTAAATCCTAATGTCACATCCACATGTGCCCTGCAGTCTATATGGTAGTTCCAGATAAAAGTGGAGGTCTGTGCCCATGTTGCAGCGCTGTAGACTTCCAGGAAATGCCACATAGCCAGGTGTTGAAACAGTTCAAGCAGAATGGAACTGAATCTTCAAAGGTCGAGGCCTTCTGGTATGTTGGTAAACCAGATTAACTAAATTAATCACTCAGTGGGCCAACCTCTTGTGAGAAAACAGGTAAGCCAGATTTCCGGCCCCCAAAGCAAACAATAGTCAAGAAGACTGTCAGAGCGGACAGAATGGGCATAACAAGCCAGGGCCCAATGTATGTCCAGGCTATGGAACCTCTCTAAATCTGACAAGGATTCTTGGTAAAAAGCTGGCAATACTATGTCTTGGTTGAGGTGGGATGAGAAGACCATCTTTGGGAAGAACACTGGGTTCAAGCAGAGCACCACCTTGTCTCTGTGGAAGACCAGATAGGGCCAGCTCAATCGCAGTGCAAGAGTTCCCCCATTTGTTTGGCAGAGGTGACCGTCACTAGGAAAAGCATTTCAAGTGTGAGAAGCCAGAGGTCCGTGATAGTCATGGGATTAAATGGCTTTCACATAAGAGAGAACTAGAAAAAGAAAGCTGGAACTGGGTCCCAGATGGGAAGGTAGAGAGTTGACAGGCCTTGCATTAATAATCTCTCACTGGTGGTGCTCCAGAAGGGTGCAGCTAACGGGGGTGTGACGGGCTGGTGAGCCACTATGGCAGATAAGTAGATGTGGGGTGAAGAGAGGGACAGGGCCTTCTCTTTGAGGTGGAGCAAAAAAGTCAATGCCAATCATTCATCCATTGGCATAGAAGGGAGACCTGAGGCCTGCCTGGCCCCCCTTGCTGCAGTAGAGGATGTGTTTGTGGTTCCTCTTAGAAGTGAACATGTTGATGAGAGGACCCCAACAGTTCAGTATGAGCGTGAATGTTCTTTTGGATGGAGTCCATTTGTGGGGCCCCAGAATCACACAGCTGAGACAGTCCACTATCATATTGCTCATCCTGGGACATGCAGGGCTACTGGGATGACCAATCAAGGAATGCACCAGTCTGACAAATGCATTGCTCAGTTGTTCACTGTGGAAGATCTAGTACTGCCTTGTTTGTTTATGTAATACAATGTGGTCATGTTATCTGACAGCACTTGTGCTATTTTGCCTCTGAGAGATGTCTTCAATGTCCTGAAGGCCTTGATTACAGCCACCATCTCCAGGACATTGATGTAGAGGCACTGCCCTTTGTGGGGCCACTTCCCCTAGAATGTGAGGCCCTCACAGTGTATGCCCCACCCCAGGCAAGAGGCACTGAATGTCACTAGAACCATAGGTTGGGATGGGCTGAATGGCATCGCCTCAGTCAGGTTCAAAGATCAGAGTCACCAGCACAGCATGGAGTGGATAGGTAGGGGAATCTGCAACCTCTTGCCCAGAGAATCCTGGCATGGGTTGAAATGTCACTAAAGTTTCAAGGGTTGGAACCAGAGCCTTGCACATGGGGTGGCCATCATGGTGGCAGTGAAGAGGCCCCCTAGCCACAATATTAGTGAAGCAGGGATTGTTGACCTGCAGCAGATGTGATAGGTGAGGGTCTGTATGGTGTGAGCTCAAAGTGGAAGAAGAAAGACACAGGCCAGTCTCAAGTCGAGGAAGGCTCCTATAAGGGCAGTGACTGTGACGGGATGAAATGGGATTTTTCAACAGTTACTCAGAGGCCCAGGTTAAGAGGGTTAGGGTCCTGCCTACGTCCTCATGCAATTTGTGTTCCACTGAGGTCACATGAGCCGATTACTGAGAGAGGGAAATATTCTTATCCCCATTGTTCTTATATGAAAGATTAGCACTGCCATTACTTTTGAAAATAGGCAAGGTGCAGTGGACAGTCCAATGACTGTGTACTGGTACGGTTTATGACTGACTGTAAAACATAGACGCTTCCTGTGCTGAGGGTAGATTCATATGTGGAAGTAGGCATCTTGGAGGTCTAGCAATGCAAACCAGTCTCCCAGTTTTAGGATGGGCAGGATGGATGATAGGGTGGCCAAGAAAAATTTTCTGGTCTAGATATAGTCGTTTATCCTCTCTTAGGTCCACGATAGGTCTGAGTGAATTATCCCTTTTTGGTATAGTAAAGTATCAAGAGAATAATCCACTGTGGGCAACCTGCTAGGGCAGTCACTCGATGGCATTTTTCTGGAGGGGGGCGGTGACCCCCTTGTGAAGGATGTGCAACAACAGGGTATAGCTGAAAATGTCTGTTGTAGGGAGATGGGAAAACTTGATCACATAGCTGAGGCGGATGATAGTGAGGGCTCAGAAATCACAGCAGATTTGCTACCATGCAGTAAGGCGGCTTAACAAGTATGCGGATTCATGGGCAAGGAGGTGATAGCACAAGAGCAGAGGCAAAAAGGAATGGTAGACCAAGGGAGTAAAAGGTGCTGTTTGAAGACTGTGCAGGATTTTTTGGAGGGGAGGGATGGCTGATATCACAACCATCTAGAGGAGTACTGTGACATCTCTGACTGTGAAGACTGCTGAGACTGTCAGAACAGACAGCATAATTCAGAGTACAAGGAAGACAAATTAAATCTCTGCTAGTACAGTCTGTTCTGGCAAAAAGAGTGAGTGGCTGGTCTGAAGCCCATTTTCTTGGCCACTGTATGGGCCTTAAAGAGGGCATCCCTAGCCTCATCAGTGAGGGTGCCAAAAAGGCTTTCCTTTCGTCAAAGGGCACGTCCTTGAACCGGGTACAGGTGTCCTCAGTTAAACTCACAGATCTCAGCCAGGTGTAGTGGTGAAGGCCAACAGTTTGCCATCACTTTTGCAGCATAATTTGCACCATGATGTGCTTCGGTAATTTGCCTCAAATCATGACAATGAACTTCTTGCTGAAAGAGTCCAGCTGTATTCCTCTGATCCTCCAGCAGGTACAAGATGAAGGATGCCATCTTTTTCCAGAGGAACTGCTGATACCCTGCCGTGCAGGCTTGATAGTTGGCCACTCAAATGGCCAAAGCTACTGAGGAATAGAACTTCCTGCCACATAAAGTGAGATGATGGCCCTCCCTACCTGGAGGGGTAGACTGGGACTTGCAGGTCAACCTTGAGTGGCCTTGATTGTAATTGAACTGGGTACAGGACAAGTAAGGAAGACCATGGTACCCACCTGTTGAACTCAACTAAAATACTCCAAGCGTCTGGCTCTGGGTGGTATTGATGACAGCTTTGTCCAGGATTGCCTAACTATGGAAGCATCACAGTTGGTAGCAGTAGTAGCACAGCTGGAGTAGAGCTGTGCACACTGACCCTCTGAAAAGCTGGATCCAGAGAGAGAGCCCTCTGCAATTTGACCAAATCCAAGGGATTTGGTTAACCACAAGATGATGTTGGCATAAGCACAGAAGTCTTCTGGAGGGGGCACTGGTGTTGAGTCACCTATACTGTTGGTCGGAGATGAAGTGAAAGGCAAGCGGGATTCTGGTAGTGCATCCGGTACCTTCTCATCTTCCTCTTCCATAGATTTTCCTGGAGAGCCCAGGGCCTGATGGTGCGACCCTGGGGATACTGGATTGTGTGAGGGAGGTCTCTGAATGGATGATCCAGCTTCTTTCCCCAAAGGGTACAAAACTGGTGCTGAAGGGGGCCTCTAGGTCCGATGGCTTTAAGGTCAGCACAGCTGAAGATTGGATGGTCAGGGAACACTGTCCTGACTGCTTAGATTTTGAGACCATTGGAATGGGAGAGCAGAATGAAGGAGGCCTAGAAGCCAGGGTCAAGGGGGAAGTGAGTGGAGACCCAACTGATCTTGGTAGAGAGTACAGGGCTTTGACTGATAGCAATGGCTCCACAGTGACAGGGAACATTAAGTCTTGGGTGAATAATGATACCAATGACTTCTTTTGAACCAATAGAAACAGTCACAGGCACCATATCGACATTCTTGACAGTAACAAAGTGTGCCCCTTGCTGGTACCAATATGTAAGCATAAAGAGGTTCTACCCATGGAGGTTCATAAATACAGCAACTAGAAGCTGCTGAGTCAGAATCAGGGGAAGGCTCCCAATATTGGGGTCAGTACTGAGATCAGTCCAAATTCTCATGTTGGCATTAGTGTTCTCAAAAGTGTCTTCCTGGACTTGGGGCAATCTATGCTGAGCCAGTGGTGCAGGAGTTCGATCTGGAGAGTTCGATGGGAGTTGAGAAGGTACTTGAAGTGGAGAATGACACCTCATAGATTTCAAAGCATGGATTTCAAAGCCATCCCAAGGAGATGTGACAGAGAACCCAGATGAAGTGATGGAGTTTAGGGGCCTGGGAGATAGGCAAGGCAGCTCACATGCCAGCAACTGGCGTCCTGTGAATCTTACATTGGAGGGATGCCAGAAGGCTGATCCCAAGAATGGCGCTCAGGTTATGTTTGGAGTGCACATGGCACCTCTTGGACTGGTTGGTCCTCCTGAATAGACTCCTGAACACTGATCAAGGATGGAGGGCTCAGAGGTAGTGAGCGACAGGCCAAAGACATTGCCAGTACTCAAAACCAAAGCTCCAGGTATCAGGCAATCCTTGTCTATGGCTTATTTCTTTTCTTAAGGAGTGTTAGAATTGGCGGCACTCCTCTTTTGCCCTTTCCCTGACTTAGGGAGTACAGTGATGGACCTCCCTTGAGTTGGAGGGGGTAGAATGGATTCCAGGCCACCCTGAGACTTGAATGGCGGTACGGCTAGTCTGGATCCCATTGTCAATGAGGATATTGCTCTCTTGGTTGATGAAGATGGGCCTTCCAAAACCAAAGTTAGAGAATGCTTCTTACAAATGGAGGCCAAAGCTGTTTGAAGTGGGTGGTTCTTTATGACTACACTGACAACTTTCAGAGACTGCTCCCACAGAAAGTAGAAAAGCTGAGATAGATGATTCTTGAGGTCTTTGGTAGTAAAACCCTTACAAATAGAACAAACATTCACGTTGTGGCCTTTGCCCAGCAGAAGAGGCACTCTGAGTGATTGTCAGTATGAGGAATCATTCTTCTACACAAGGAGCAGTTTTTACAACAGTGCCTTTGAGGCTATAAAAAACAAATTACTGGTGAAAAAGCTGGGGGGGAAAGGGGAATAAAAGGAAAGAAAACTATATAACAACAAAAATCTTGTATGTATGAAGAAATAACTTTTAACCTTTTTAGAAGCTGCCTTGGGTCCCACTTTGGGGGAAAAGGTGGCATATAAATACAATCAATCAATCAGTAGAAATAAGGTTGAAGAAAGAAAGGCTACTCAGCAATAGTTCTTCCAAGGTGAAACACAGAATGAATTAAAAGGAACTGTGGGGTGTAGCTCTTGGTGCTATTTTTGTTTGCACCCAGAGGGCCAGGGTTACCACCAAAAGCTAATCAGCTCTGGGACATTCTGCAGATTGATCTGCACAGGTGCAAGACCCATTTGTGTGAGGCACAGAGATGAAGAAGAAGAAGGAAAATCACCAAAATGGTATTATTTTACTGCCATATGGACATAATCCATTAGATTTTCTACACAGAATCTATTAAAGTAGACTGCTTCATTTTAAAAAGCTATTTAAGTGACCTTGATGAATTACCTGAATCTAGACTGACTAAATGCAGGTATTCTGAAACGTGTACCTTGAGTCATGGCTTATGTATAATGTGTAATTTTAAGGCACCTCTTGTTGGTTCAGTGTTACTCTAATAATGTAGTAAATGAAACTTTTGTGTATAAATGTTTCATTTCCATAATTGTTCAACATGTTTAAGAAAAACAATGCAATAAGAAAACCCGTACATATTCATTCATAGGTATCTGAAAGTGGGAGCCAAAATTGTGCGCTGGTTTAAGCATTGCACTAAGACCCTGGAGATTAGAGTTTGATTCTCCGCTTGGCCATGGAAACCCACTGGGTGACCTCAGGTGGGTCACAAAACCCCATGATAGGTTCGCCTTAGGGTCATCGTAAGTCAGAAATGACTTGACGAAACACAAGAACAACAAATCCCACAGTGCTTAATCAGACTTACACCCAGATAATAATGAAGAAAACCATAATCTTAATTTTCAGCTGTAACAGTACATCCTAAGAAGGAAGAAAGTTTTACCAAATAAAAAATAATATTGTTTGCTGGGTATCAGAGCACTTAAGAAAATATAATTAAATAAAATAAAATATCTTCCTTCCACAGTTCAGCAAATATTTTAATACCAATGGCGGTTTACAGAGCAAGCAAAATATTTAATCACCACACAACATTCAACCATCACTAAAAGAGATCTCTTAAGAGAGAAGCCCATCATTACACAGAATCTTGAAAGATCATCAGTCTATCAAATAATGTTCCCCTAAACAAGCTACAAGCTACTACCAGAATGAAAAACCTACAGAAACCCAGTCTTGTGATCTGGAAAATCACATTTTTGTTTATCCAATTTTCCTTCCCAATATCTACAAGCCTACAATTAAATGTGAAAAGACATCACACCTTGCACACAAGCAGTCCAGTGGGTCTGCCTCACCTGCCTCTGGTGTGGTACGGAGTAGTGAGTTTATTTATTTAAGAAATATATAACCTGAACATACATAACCTGAGCAAAGCCCTCCAAGACATCTTATAAGCACTATTAGAACAATAAAAACAAATATTAATTTAAAATAAAAGTCATGCACTTGTGTGACATCTAATCTAGCAATTTTCATTAAAGTTATCATGGAAGGACAGAGGAAGAGAGACTATTTTTGTTACGTATGGCTGAGGGCAGTCAAGAGGCAGCTGCTTGTGCCTATGAAGAACAGAGAGAAGACCTTTTCCACAGTGAGACATCTTTCCAACAACTGTGAGGCCAAGAGTTTTTAGTGCACTCTTACACCCCTCCCTCATTATATATTATCTATGTATAATGACTTTCTCCTGAAAAGAAAAATGACTGCATTTCTTCTTGCAGAAAAAAGCATAATATATAACATTTGAGTCCACTCTTGTGGTTAGGGGACAATTGTGTGTGAACGGAGAAGTTGGAAGGCACAGACAGAGGATAGGGCAGGAGACAAAACAAGAACTTGTTCTTTGACCCTCTGCTTCTTGTCAAATTTAACAGGCTTTTTTTGCAAGTGAAAATTACTACTACTACTAGTAATAATATTAACAACAGTAATAATACCGTTGTCGTCGTCATCATCATCATCATCATCATCACCACCACCACTCCAGAGTACATTATAGTTCAAGCACAGAAAAAAAATGAATGGATCAGAAAATTATTCCATAGTCTAGTTACCTAGATACCGAAGTACTGCTTCTAAAGGTTTTCTAACGACTTGCTTTAGTAACAACAAATTTTCTGAAGCATCCGGTAATCGAGCTGCACCTGAAGGCAATATTGGGACAAAGAATACTTCATTTACATATTAATTAGTATCTCTGAAGCCAAAGCCCCACTTTTCTAAAAGTGTTTCAAAAGGAAATCTACATAGTGGGATGTACAATAATATTTAATACAAGCTGGACCAGAAAAATGACCTTGTAACATATCCCAACCCCAAGGAGTACTGAATTTTGTTCAGAGCTCCACGGCATTTGGAACTTACAATCTTGTTAAGGCCTCTTGGAGGGTGGTTCAGAAGCAGAGCAGGGATAACTAACAACTTTGCTTTTCTTAAGACCTCAAGGCTTCCCCTGCTGCACTCCATAGCACTAGAGGGGCCTCAGCCCCAAGCTGAGGCTCTCATTGCTACACAGCAGCAGGGCATAGACCACACAGTTACAGAGGGAAATGGGGAAGGTGTATCCTCCCCACCCACTCCATGAGCTTAGCTGCTATCAGCAGTTTGTATACACAAAGGTTCCATTTCAGCATACCCAGCAAATAGCAACTCTATCATTTTGGGGCAGTTCTGTTCACTTTCAAGCTAATGGATACCCAACCATTGTTATTAGAAAATAATATTCTCAAGTTATATGTATATTTGGCAAGATGCTCAGGAGAATGAGCCTTAAAGGTGTTTTCTTAAATTATATGGTTCAGATATTTTATTGAACCATTTTTTTAAAAAATGCTTAAAAGTTAACAGTGTGCAATTAGGATGTATAAAGACTCACATTCTGCTTTGATTGCTGCACTGTTGATAGGCGTGTGAGGGTGTCGTGCTGCATGCCATGGACGCAAGATGTCCCTACATAATCGTCTGGCAAGTCGGGTCAACTTTGTTGTGTGTAGATAGAAAGCTTGCCGTGTTTTCATGGCAAACTTGGGGCTCCCGTTGTTTCTTATGGGTGCACTGTGAGGACTCTGGAAAAAGGCAAATTTGTGACATGGTTGGTCAGAAGAGTTCCTTGAAAAAAAAATAGCTTGAGTGAGTTGTGATCTGTGCAGCCACACATACGGGATCTGCACTAATACAGAGCTTAAGCTGGAACAATCTTAAGTGTCTGTTAGGGAACTGGTGCTCTAGAGATCCGAAGGTCCCATATGTGTATGTGTGTATACCTTTTTCTTTCTCCTCTCCAGACCATTTTTCAGTCTTTCCGAGGGAAAAACAAATAATTTGGGGGGAAATAGTGGAAATCCACCTTTATTTAATTATATTTCCTTTTAAAATAATGAGTGTTATGGAGATTTTAAAACTGCTGCTCTAGCTGAATTTGACAACCTCAAAATAATTCTATAATAACAATACAGATAATCAGGATTACACAATTACAATCCCTATAGATTAAAAATGCTTATAGTGTGTAGAAAAAGACCACTGTTGCTCCTGGAATTTCGGGCTGGGGTGGTGATGGAAAATATTGTTGTAAAGACTAAAGCCAAATGATAAAAAGTAGCATGTTGCTTTGTTAAAAATACAAACAGCTTTGATAAATTTGTTTTAAACCTCACAACCCAATTTTCTCAACAGGCAAAAATCCCACCAGATATATTTGGTATCTTACAGTAACAGGTTCCGCTGTCTCTTAACGTAAACATATTTGTAAATATTACTGTAATTATTACATTTAATACACAGTCAGCCCTCCACTTTCACAATGGTTAGTAGCGCAGGACCCCCACAAAAGTGGAATAAGCGTGAATATTGTGAGTCCCCTCCCTCCAAAAAATCATATTTAACACATACACAAAAATGTACCTGTATTGGTGGAGTGGCTAGGCCCAGCAGCACAGACATTTCTTTGCTTGCTGTCTCATTTGTGTGGTGGGGGGAAGGGGGTAAGAGGAGGGAACAGGAGGAGGGAGAAGACAGATACCCACCCTATCCCCTTCCCACTCACATGAGTGAGCGAGTGAGGAAATGCCAGGGCGTTCTCCTCCCGACCCATCACCCTTCCCTGATCCCACCCACACAAGTGACCAAAGGTGCTCATACCCCCACCTCCCATCCTGTCCCCTTCTCCCCCTCTGCCTACCTGCACAAGTGAGTGAATGCATGTGCTCCCTCCGTCACTCACATGAGTGAGTGAAGGCACACACATGCAGCCTCTTCCCATGCCCTTCCCCTCAGAAACCTATGAATAACCTAATCCACAAATGCTTCATCTGCAAATGTGGAAGGCCAACTGTATATATGATTTAATGCTAATTGCCAGGTTATACCAACACATTTTAAGCTTCTTAAAATAGTAAGGGTATAACTGATCTCAAATTTCCATTTTTATATCTAGGCCATGGTCTCAATGACATCAAAATCCCCCCTCTTAAAGAAGAAGCATGTGTACAAGCACTATAAAAAGAATGAATGTCTTCCCATTCTTTTTTTCCTCCAACAGCCACAACATCCTCTTCAAGAGTCAAAAGGAGATTTGGTATAGGCATGTTCTGTGACCACAGGCATAAGCACTCAAAGATAATTAGTTACACCACATTAGTGTCCTTCCATGCGATCTCTCTATAGTCTGATATATGGATAGGATGGTTCTGCACAGACTCTAACCTACCTGAAGGAGAGTGCTGTGTTTCTAGAAATTCTGCAAGACCATCCTTTCAGTATCAGAACTCTAGGTTATTATTATTCACAGTGGTTAAAGGAATAGCAAGGAGGCTGGCCCACCATTCTGGCAAAAAAAAAAAAGATGGTTGAGGAGATGTTAACCAAACTCCCCTAGTAGAAGGCCTGCAGATCTTAACTGATGCAAGAACGCACACAAGCTCATGACAGATGCTAGCCAATATAGGAAGATGGCGTAGTAGTTACTGAGATGAACACCATCACAGAAACAGTCACTTGTCATGGCTGAAAAGATCTATAAGTGCAAAGAGAATGCAAATCTACAGCAGTCAGGCTAATGATGAAGGGGCTACTTTTACTTCATTTTGTGGGGTAAGAGAGAAAACTGGGAGAATTGTCTATAGTGTCAGATGGAAGTTTTGATATTACCTTGGATACAAACATCATGTCTGGGTACAAGCCTTTTACCCTGCTGAAGCACATTATGTGAAGCTATGAAAACAGGAGACACAGATTACTGTGAAAACGCAGGCATATGTAAGTTGTGATTAAATTAGCGAAAAAACGCTACGAATGCATCAGGAAGTTGGTGCCAGTGGCTCCCATGCCAGCAGAGATGTAAATTTGCTTTGGTTTTTAGCCTGAACTTTAAAGTAGTTATCAAAGGTGCTCATCCTATTTTGGGGATAGAGTTCAGCACCTTCAATAGTTGCTTTAAATTCTGGACTAAAATCCAAAGTGGTTGACGTGTCACCCCACTGACATGGAACCCACCAACTGCGACTGGTGCTGCTACATGTTGATGGAAATAACAGTAGCTATTTTCCTCCATCAACACATACTAATTTACAGAAGCATCTCCTTCTATTACTATTTTTAAAAATATGTAGTTAGTAATGTGAAGAAGGTTTTTATATACTTATATAAATTTAACATTGCCAGTATTCTGCCTTATTTTTTAAGAATTTCATTGAATTTTACTGGATTTTATGATATTTTATTGAATTTCTTTAAAAAGTTTATTCAAAAAAAGAAAAAAAATACAAGCAGATGAGGTTAGCTTCACCAATTGCAGATCCACAGTGAAACAAGATTGTCAAGGTTTCCAGGTTACTTCAGGGTAATATATCTTCTAGTAAAACCATAGCTGAATCTGAAGGAGTCTTTGTGTACTTTCTGTGCCCTAATGAAATTGCTGCCACTCCTGCCTCACTGCAGAAACAGCAGCACACTGGTACTGGCCAACATTGTAAGTCCATGTTCACTCAGCCCCAAAGCTGAATCAGGGAACAGAGATTGTCAGCTGGTAAGGATCAGTCACAGGCACCATCCTCTGCCCTATTGCTATGTGGACAACCACAGAATATCAAGGAGTACATACCAGTTCCATATCTCCATGAATAGGACACATAACATCTGTTTTTCTTACTTATTGTAAAAATTGGTAGTTATACTGTCTACAGTCTCATCAACTATTCCAGTCAGAAACAAGGGAAGATATTATAGAGCTCTCTGTTCTGCCAAAGTCCTAAACTAACTGAGGTTTCAAGTCCACTTGTTACTGCCCTGGCTAGCCCAAGCTTTGGGGGATATAAAAAGATATTTTTTGATATCAATAATTCGGCTTCACATACCCATTCCCCTCCACGTGCTTGCGAGGCCCCCGGACAAGCACGCGTACAGGCTCGGCCGATAATCGCCATAATATTCCAAAACAATACAGGCAGGCCAGAAATAGCTGACTTGCAGCTTTAGGAGACCTCAAGGCAAGTACCTCCCTTAGGTATGCACGCAACTTTCAAAAGATCCTCTGCCCAGTGCTGGCAGCTTGATGATCGGACAATACAACGCTCAAGTACTCCGCGTTTGCATACCGGCTATCCTATTGACAATTTGGCTGTAACTCAATCATTCAAATTCTGACCTTTGGGAGGTTTTGTCTCCAGCCTCAAATCTATTGTTTTCCCCAAGCCTGACCTACCCTGCGGTCACAATTCTCCTTATAAAAACCCCTGACTTTGAGCGCTTCCTTGGATCGCTCCCGAGTTCCAGACCGCCTTGCTGCCGCATCGCCTGGTGAGCTTCCCCTCAGCTCCACATGCTGAGGTACATTGAACCCCAGCCTCACTCTCCATCTTCTTCCAGGCTTCAGGAACAGGTTTCGTATCACCCGAATCAACTATCCCTCTGAAAATCCCGCTATCTTACTCACACCTTTATTTTCTGTAGTTATCTGTGTGCGTATGTTGCTTACATTGTGTGCCTGTCTTTAATAAAGATCATTCATTACTTTCAAACCAGTCTGCTTCTTGACTTGGCCTGACCCCGTAAACACTGGGTTACAAGATTCTGCTGCGTTACCCTGCCTCTCATTTTGCCAACCAGTGCTCTTGAGTAATTTCCCCAATTTGTGTAATTGCATGGTTATTTAGGTGTCCCTCCCGGGACTCCCAGAATACAGGGTAACACACTCCTCTAAGGCCAAGGAAGAATTTATTGTTTAATAATGTGGGGTTAATAATGGTAGTAAAGAGCTGCTCTGAAGTGCAGAGGTGCTTTATCAAAGAACTTCAGAGAGGGTTAAATTCATAGCTGTAGCAGCCAGACTTTCAGGCATGGAAAAAAAACAGTTTGCTTACCAGGAACTGTGGTTCTTCAAGTGGTCACCTGTGACTCACACACATGGGTTGTTCTGTACCTGTACAGCAATAGCTGGAACCTTCTATTGCTATAAGTATCCTAGGAATAAGTCCCACTCCATCCACTTCATACACATGACTCAGGTGATGCCCATAATAAGCCTCAATTCCAGAATCTGTGCCACATAGGTTGAATCACCCATAAAGATAAGAGAAGAGGGAAAAAAATATCTGAGGTGGAGGAGGATGAATTGTGTGAGCTCACAGATGACCTCTTGAAGAACCACAGTTAGAGGTAAGCAACCTCTTCTTCTTCTTCATGGTCTCCATGACTCATACACCAGGTAAAATACAAAGCATGATTTGCACAAAGGAGCTGAGAGGTGTCAAATAATGGCTGCTGCCAAAACTGCATGGCCAAAGCAGGCTTTGCTGGTTGATAATGGTGCCCGCAGTATAACGTCTGATGAATGTGGAAGGCTGGGCCTATGTAGCCACCTTGGAAAACTCATGAAGCACCACATCATGGTAAAAAGTTGTAGAAGCAACAGCAGCCCATGTGGAGTGACTCTGGACACAGACTGGAACAAGTCTACATTTGATCCGGTATGCCAAGTAGGTAGCATGAGTGATCCATTTTAAGGGTTTCTGAGCAGACACTGGTAGGCCCTTATTAGGTCCACGACAGCGGATGAAAAGTTGTTTTTACAGAAGGACTTAGTTATGTCAAGCTAGAAGGCTAATGCCTGCCTGACATCAAAGAAGGGTAGTGTCCCTTCTTTCTCTATTGCTGGGTTGGACAGAAAGTAGGGAGGATTAAGTCCTGAAAGAGATGAAAGTAGAAGGCCACTTTGAGGAGGAAGATGAGATCCAGACGGTGGGCTACACAGTCCCTATGGAAGATCATGTAGGGAGAATTACATCTGAGGGTGAAAATTTCACTCACCGATCTGGTCAACCTGATGGTTGCCAGAGCAGACATTTTGAAGGATAAGAAGTGTAAGCCTGTGGTTACCACAGGCTTGAAAGGCCTGCCTTTCAATGTAGAAAGAACAAGATGAACCTCCAAAGGAGTACTTTGTGTGTGTGTGCTCACAAAGGTTGTAGAGTGGCAAAAGGCCTCAAGAAGGTCTTGATGTCCAAATGAGAAAACCAAGATATGTCCTCTGCTAGACTCAGGTTGGCCAAGATGGCAGCAAGGTAAACTCCAAGGGAGAAGAACAGCCCCCTCTCCCCAGGTGAAAGGAAAAATGTCAGGACATTAGAGACATCTGCCCATTCCAGAGAGGTTCCATTGGTCTGGAGAAAGGAGAAAAAAGAAGCCTATTTGATGGTGTGTGAATATTGACACCAGACCCCTTCCTCCTTGTTCTGGTACCAGATCACAGTTGTGTCATCAGAAGTGATTTGTATTGCCTGGTTCCTGCTCAGAGGTTCAAAGGCTCAACAAGCCTTGGAGACTGCCAGAAGCTCCAGCACACTGATGTGAACGACATGTTCTGAATTCAACCAGGTACCCCTCACCTAGAAGCAGTCAAGATACCTGCCACACCCTTAGTACAAGCATAGTACAAGCATCCGTTGATAAATCCCAGGAAGACTGGCAAGTTCAAAAGGGCATCTCCACCACAAGGTGGTCATACTGAGTCCATCAGTGTAGTGAATCCTGTAAAGGAAAAGGGAGACAAAGAATCATGAACAGATTATCATGTCCCCAGGTGGAAGGCATGAACAAACAACTTCTGGAGAAGAAGCATTCAGAAATGGATGAAAGAGAGTACAAAAGTAGCAGCTGCCATGAGTATGTGAAGTAGCTCAACCATCTTGGTTTATACCTATACCGTTGGTTGAACCCATTCAATCAGGGATGATAAGGCAACTATGCAGTTGTGGCATAGAAGGCATGACCCGGTCTAGAATTGAGGGAGGCGCCTATGAATAGGTGAGTTCTACGACCAACTTTGAATGGGTGGATTCTAGGACCAATTTCTCCAGATTCAGCATAAGGCCAAGAGAGTATAGTTGTGATAACTGAAGCCCCTGTCAGAGCTGGTGATGATGAGCAGCAGCTGTTGGTCCCTGTGGCTCTGGCTGGAGATGAGTCCTGTAGCCCAAGAGCTCCCCCTGCTGCTATGGACCAAGCAGGCTTGGACGTTCCTCTGCCTGCTCTTTTAGGGCAACAGGAATCCGATTCTGAAGATGGTTTGGAGCCTGTGCCAATCAGCCCACAAACAAGGTGGAGACTCAAGAGAGCTGAGCAAAGGGAGGCTTCCTTGATTAAGTTCAAGAAGCAGTGACTAGCCACACCTGTGTCTTGGGTTATATAACTGCCTACCTGGAAGCTTTCCTTTGCTTGTGGCAAACTTCTTTCAAGCCCTCCTCTTGCCTGTTCCTTGCTCCCAGCATCCGGTTCCTGCTACCTTGAATTGATCTTTGGACTCTTGACCCTTGGCTTTTGGAACTCTGACTATGGCTTTCGCTTGATGCTCTGGTAAATGAACTCCCCTGTGTAAAGTGCTTGCTTGTCTCCTCCTGGCTGGACTTTGCTGGCTCTCACACTCCCTTCTCTGGGCTGGCTCGCCACCCAGGTCTCTGACCTTGACAATATTAGTGAAAGAGTCCAATGGATGACTGCATAGGGATGGACTTTGGATGGAGACACGAGAAGCCAGTTGTTGATGTAAGGGAACACCATTATACTGAGGGTCCTGAGATGAGTGGCCATAGTCGTCATGATCTTGGTAAAGATCCTTGGTACAACACAAGCCCAAATGGAAGGACATGGAATTGGAACAGAGGGAGATCAAGAGTGATTTTGAAGTACTGGTGGTGGGCTGGATGGATCATTATATGAAAATACACATCTGTAGATCCACAATAGCAACCCAGTCTCCTGTATGAATTGTGGTAAGATCACTGACAATGTCACCACTTGAAACAATACAGTATAATGAAGGTGTTGAGGTCTCTGGGCGAAGGCCTCCATCCCTCTCAGACACCATAAAATAGCAGGAGCAGAATCCTCAGAGAGAGCCAGTGAGATATAGTGGTTTGAATACTGGACTATGACTCTGGAAGCCAGGGTTCGCATTCCTGCTCAATCATGGAAATGCACTGGATGAACCTGGGCAAGTCACTCTCACTCAGCCTCAAAGAAAGGCAAAGGCAACCCGTCCTCCGAAAAGATCTTGGCAAGAAAACTGTGATAGATTGGCTTTAGAGCTGTCATACCCCAGCCCCAGGACTCAGGTGCAAACACAGACAGAATCCTTCCCAACAGCCACAATGCACAGACATGAACAGGATAATACTTACTGCAGCCCACGAGACTCAGAGCATTTATATAAAGAAGACGCATTAATTAGGAAAAGAGCTGGGGGAGGCTGTTGGCTAATAAATACAAGGGCTGGGTGGGAAAAAATCTGTTGCAGACAACTGTTATTACTGGTAGAAGCAACACATTCTTCATTTGGATCCTGTTCTCATGTTCCTAGAAAACTTCGACACTTGCTTTGTGTGCTGATTATGCTGCTAGATACTCCCTTGAACTGACACTGAATTTATTACTGACATGGACTGCTGAAATAAAAAAAGGAAACTGACTGATAAACTTTTGTAAACCTTCTCTATGGCTGCTACGATAGACTCTATTGGAAGACCTTGAACTATGGTTGGCTACCTGGACAGGACAAGGGTCACCTAAGTTGGAAATTACTTGAAGGCACAAAACAACAACAACAACAACAGAACCCACAATGGACGTCTAATAGTAGGATAGGTTTTATGACAGCCTTGGCAAGGAGGGTATGAATCTCTTGAGACACAGTTCAAGATAGTTGAGTTCGACAACACCTGATGAAGGTAAGTCTTAGAACTTGACGGTGTATCCGAAATGGATCGTTTGGAGGACCCATTTGTTCACAGTTACAGACTACCAAGGTGGGGGAACAAGTTGCAAGCCTATCCCCCTGCAAAAGAGGTGGAAGGATTCAGCATAGGTAATCTGGCACCATCAAAAATGGCAGTGGGAGCAGTCTAAAGACCTCTTTGAGGTGGACTGAAATTTGCTCTGGTGACAAGTATGCTTCCTGGAAAAGGACAACTGAGACAATGGATGATGACTCCTTGATTTGAAGAACTGTGTCTTAGTGAGTGGTCGAGGGCAAGGTCAATAGGGTTTGAACCTGGGGGAAGCAGAAGATTTGAAAGAGGCGGTGACCCCAACCATTCTTACCATAGTGTGCAACTTTTGGAAAAGATCTAGCTTTTCATCCATTGATGAGCTGAACAAGCCAAGCTCATCAAATGTCATGTCCTCAACTTTAGTTCTAGTTTGTTGAGGAAAGGCTGGGAGTTGAAGCTAGGCGTGACAGTGCAGAAACATTGCAGATGCAATAGTTTTTGCTTCACAGCTCATGACATGACAAGCTGATGTGATCTGCTCCTCCTCTAAGTGATGAGCCTCAGGCTTCTAGAAGTCTTCTGGTAGCTTATCCAGTATGGGGCGTAAAGATTCCCAGATGACCTGCTGATAGACTCCAAATCAGGGCTGCTAACTGATATTCTGGAAGGCCAGTGCCATGGAAGACTAGGCTTTCCTCACTTACAGTATTAAGTTTGTACCCTCCTCTGCTGGAACACCATGTAATTCAGCACTGTGTAATTCGCCATGTAATTCGGTTCACTTGGGCAGCTTCCACTATGATGGAGTCAGCAGGGGAATGTTTAGAGAGGAAGTGCAGAAATCTTCACGAGCTCAGTATAAGTTTTTGAGTCTCTTAGCAGTAGGCAGAACAGAACAGAAGGTGACTGCCTAGCCACTTCCATCAAAAATGGAAACACTTAGGAGGACAAGACTGTAGTCTTTTAAAACCTGGCTCAGACACTGGAGTTGGTGATGTCTTGATTTTCAGGTCCAAAGTCTTAGCCATTCTAGACAACTGCCCAGCACAAGACTGGATGTCCTCAGACGGAGAGAGAACTCTGAGCTTCAATGACTATATCTGATAAGATGGAAGAGCCCAAGGTTTTCAAAGAGGAAGAATCCAAGTCATATACTTGATCAACGTTCTACAGAGCCAAAGCAGAGTAGTGAGATCAGGGCGAAGCTGGACCTAATGCTGGAGGAGCTCGTAGTGCTGGAGAAGTCAAAGGTTGAGGTTGTGGAGGAGAAACAGGTGTGCATCTTGACAGGTCATGTGATTTAACCACAGAGCGTTTGAACTGGTAGGGCATGTGATGGTTGAAGTGGAAGGGCATTAACAAGTTTGATCCCGAGGTGGAGGTGCATGGTCACTGTAGTTTGGGTAAGGCTGTTCTAGAAAGCCCAAGGGAGAAGATACGGTAGGCTGAGTGGGTAATCCTAACCCAAGTAGTGTGAATCCCAAGAACGGTGCCAATTAGATTAGGATTGAAGGTCATGGTACAGTGAGGTGTACAAATGTTAATTGATTTTCCAAGGAGGCAAGAGGTCCCATGCTGGAGAGGCCTTGCAGGGTGCTAGGGATGGAACCGGTGAGATGAGGTAGTTCAAAGACAGTGTGAAAGAAGCTTCAGAGGGTGTATCTCAAGCCTAGTTTTGACTTGTTTGGTAGAGTCAGGCAAGTCCAGAGCATAAGCTGAAGGAGTGGATGGGCCTAGGATCCTACCTTCCAAGTAGCAACCCACTATTTGTACATCTTGGTTCTGGCAGGAGGAGAGATGCTTCTGGAGATTGAAGAGCTCTTCTTCCATAAGTTGGTGCTGAAGTCTGCTTAGAAGTGGGCTAGGTGACTGGGAGAGTGCACCAGATCCGAGAGTTTGATCCTTAGACTCTCTTATCTTTCATCTATGGCTTTTTCTCTGTGTCTCATTCCTCATTGGAATGAGTGTGTTTGGCCAGGTTCAGTCTTTTTGGTGGTGAGAACACAAAACTGTGAGCCAGACCCAACAAGGGAAGCAGAACACCTCAGATCTACACTGAGGTGTATGTTGGTGATAGGATAATAAGCAGGTATTGATTCCGCCATAACATGAAGGTCTGAATGCACCTGTGAAGTTGGTGAGCCAGAGCCTGAACATGGGCTTGTCACCATGGCAATGCAGAAGCTCTTAGGGTTCCCCCCAGACTCAGGCTTTGAAGCATGCTGCTCTGTTGCTGAGGGACTGTTCTGTGAATTTCTGGTATGGGCACACAATGTGGGGCTCAAATAGGAAGAAAAGGCATGAACAGTTTTTGTCAGATGCTAACAGAATGCAGTTTCTGAACTATTGCTTCAGGGCTATATGGCCAAAAAACAACTATATTATGCTTTTTTATGTCTTTTTTTTTAATAAAGGAAAATAATAGAATGGTACAAAGAAAAGAAAAGAAAAAGGATGCTAAGGGAAAATGAAACAAAAAATACTCAGGAGGTCCGTGGCTGATGCTGATGCTGCAGCAGAAAGAAAGGAACTGAGGCTTGGAGTGGGAATTACCAGACATGTGTGAATGGAGTGGAGGGGTGGGGCTTATTCCTAAGAGGTTTACAGCTCCAGAAGGTTCCAATTGTTCTTTCTCAGACACAACACAACCCTTGTATGTGAGTCACAGAGACCACAAAGAACAGATGAATATTATAGTAACCATACCAGAATGAACCAGTAGTTATTGAATGCAGTTATCCCTTTGTATTAGCCAAACTCCTGACCAGAGGAATGATTGTATTACTTGGTTACTCTTAATTGCCATGGAATAACCAAACAGCAGCCTCCAATACTACAAATGTTCAAGCTTAATAGGGAAACAAAGCTGGAATCAAATTAATCTGTGAAAATAGGCTGGATACTACCTGTTTTTCATACTTAAGTGGGGGAAAGATGTTAAGAGAGTTGTATCATGTGGAGGTTCTTCAGAATATGTGAAGATTTGAAACTTCCTATGACCAGGACTAAGTGGATTTGTTTTGTGTATGGCAAATGTAGTAAAGTAGATGCTGACGCTAAGACTGAATTAGGTCTTCTATACTTCCCTTGTGGTGGTGCACGCTGCCCTACTCTGGGCAGGCATATAGAGCACTCCCAAATGTGGTTAGGGAACTGGGTTCAATTAATATACATGCCTTTCATTAGTGAGAAACTCTCCACTATCAAGAGAATCTGGCTGTTATCAATCATCAGCTCCTAGACACTGAAGAAGGACTGCAACCTGGAGTAAAACAAGAGGTCAGTTGAAGTGGGGAAAGCACTTGATCTGAGTTTTTAAAATTTATTATCATTATTATTTACAAAAACCAACTAACTTCTGAAAAAGAATTTTAACCTACATTATGAAAGGAACAAAATACTCTAGATAACTTTCTACGTTGGAGGTATTTCAAGTAGCTAACAGAGTAGTTGGAAAACAGCAGAGGAAGGTGTCTGCTGGGCATGGATACAATGTTCAGAAAACTTCTAGTTCTTTGGTTGAAGCTCTAGAATGTTCCAAATCAAGCTCACCAGAGACTGAGATGCCATATCGAATCAGAGCTTTGTATGAAAACATTCTTCATCCAGCTTTCAAGTCAACATTGCAAGCATGTAGAATTGAAGAAAGTAAATTGAATGAAATCAATTGGACTTACAAGAAAATTTTCATATGACTGTTTTCATATTTTCTCCTTTAAGTAGGTGAATAATCAACTATATCTTCCTATAGTTTCTATGGACTATTAACTACTTGAACTAAAGAAATCCCCTCACAAGAATCATAGAGCTGGAAAAGACCACAAGGGCTATCAAGTCCAACCCCCTGCCATGCAGGAATATGCAATCAAATCCTGACTGATCGCCATCGAGCCTCTGTTTAAAAACCTCTGAAGAAGGAGATTCCACCATACTCCAGGTCAGTGTATTCCACTGGCAAACTGGTCTTACCATCATGAAGTTCTTCCTAGTATTTAGATGGAATCTCTTCCTGAAGTTTGAAGCCACTGCTTTGTGCCCTAGTGTCTGGTGCAGCAGAAAACAAACTTGGTCCATCATCCATATGACATCCCTTCAAACATTTAAACATAACTGTCATGCCACATCTTAATCTTCTCTTCTCTAGGATAAACATATCCAGCTCCCTAACCACTCCTTATAGGGTATGGTTTCCAGGTCTTTTACCATTTTGGTTGCCCTTCTCTGGACATATTCCAGCTTCTCAATATCCTTCTTGAATTCTGTGTCCAGAACTGGACACAGGATTCCAGGTGAGGTCTGACCAAAGGAGAATAGAGTGGGGCTATTACTTGCCATGTCCTAGACACTATATTCCTATTGATGCAGATTAGAATCACATTGGCTTGTTTGGCTGCCACATCACACTGCTGACTCATGTTCAGCTTGTGGTCTACTAAGACTCCTGGATCCTTTCACATGTACTGTGGTCAAGTGAAGTGTCACCTGTGCATTTCACTTTTTCCTGCCCAACTGCAATAATTCACATTTTCTCCCTGCTAAAATTTATTTTGTTAGTTTTTACAATGTGTTAAGGTCATTTTGAATTCTGATCTGTTCTCTGGGGTATTAGCCACCCCTGCTAATTTGGTGCAATCTTCAAATCTGATAAAAATGCCCTCTATTCCTTCACTCAAGTCATTGATAAAGACGTTGAATACCACTGGGCCCAGGGCAGAACCCTGTGGCACCCCACTGGCTGCTTCTCTCCAGGATGAAGAAGAGTCATTGGTGGGCACCCTTTGCATTCGGTCAGGCAACCAATTACACATCCACCTAACAGTAGCATTGTCTCACTCACATTTTACTAGCTTGTTTGAAAAAGATATCGTGGGGCACCTTGTCAAAGGCCTTACTGAAATCAAGATATGCTATATCCGCAGCATTCCTCTCATCTACCAAGCTTACAACTTTATCAAAGAGAGAGAGAGAGAGGTAAGATTAATCTAGTATGTGTTGTTTTTGAGAAACCCAGTTGGACCTTTAGTGATCATGGCATTTCTTTCTAAGTGCTTACTGACTGTCTGTTAAATGATCTCTTCTAGAATCTTCCCTGGTATTGATGTCAGGTTGACTGCAAGGTAACTGTTTCAGTCCTTTTTCCTTTTTGAAGATGGAGGCAATATTTACTCTCTTCCAGTCTGCTGGAACATTGCTATTTTCCAGGTATTCTCAAAGATTATTGCCAGTGGTTGAGAGATTACTTTCTGTCAGTTCTTTCAATACCCTTGGATGTATCTCATTGGGCCCTAAAGACCTTAATTTATTCAGAGCAGCCAGGTATTCCTGTACTACCTCTCTACTTATCTGTGCTGCTTTCCCCCTACCATATAATCTGTTCCATTTTTCCCAGGTTGAGCAATGTTTTCCTCTGGGGAATAGACCAAGGCAAAGAAGGTGTTCAATACTTCTTCTTTTTCTCAGTCTCTGTTAATATTTCCTCATCTTCTCCACATAGTTGCCCTACCATTTTCTTGTTCTTCCTTTAGCTACAGGCATAACTGAAAAAGCCCTTTTTATTGTTTCAACCTCTCTAGCAAGCCTGAGCTCATTTTGCACTCTAGCTTTTCTCACTTTCTCCCTACACTTGCTGGCAATTCATTTGAATTTCTCTTTGGTAATTTCCCCTTTTTCCCATTTCTTGGGCATGTCCCTTTTTAATCTTAGTTCAGTTGAAACTTGTTTAGATATCCATCCCAGATTCTTTAGACACCTCTTATTTTTCCCCCTCACTGGAATGGTCTGAAATTGTGCCTTCAACATCTCACTTATAAGAAACTCCCATCCATCATGAACTCCCTTTTCTTTTAATACTTCTGACTGTGAGATCACACCCAGTATTTCCATAAGTTTACCGAAATCAGATTTCTTAAAGTTTGGAATGATTGCTTGACTATGCTTGCCTTCCTCTTTTCACTAATAAACTCCAAGAGAATACAGGTATTTCCATCTAAGGATCCCACCACTTCCACCTCATTAACCAGGCCATCATTGTTGGTTAGGATTTACTCTAAAATAGCTGTTCCCCTTATTGCCTCTTCCACCTTTTGGACAATGAAACTGTCTGTGAGGCAAGTGAGGAATTGTTGGACCTGATACTCCTGGCAGATTTTGACTTACAAATATCAGGATAGTTGAAATTTCCCATTACTACTACATTTTCGTTTCTGAATATTTCATCATCTGGTCGAGGAAGGCGTAATCTGTCCTCATTTTGGCTCAGGGATCTGAGGTAGACCCCCTCAATGACATCACCATTGTTTCTCTCCCCCGTAATTTTTACCCAGATGCGCTCAACCTGGCTTCCAGGATTTAAGTCACGAATCTCTTCACAGGTGTAAACATCCTTGACATTTAGTGCTTCTCCTCATCTCCTGTTTGGTCTATTTCTCTGAAATAGGTTATACTCTTCTATCGCTACATTCCAGTCGTGAGACTCATCCCACCAAGTTTCACTGATGCCAATTATATCATATTTGTTTTGCTGGGCTTTACTTTGCTGTTTATTTCCCATTCTCTGGGCAGTACAGCAGAGACATATAAGACCATGAGTCCTTCCCTCTAGCTGCTTATTTCATTTTCTACCCTACTACTGTTGGATTCTTGTACCATTTGCCTGATTCTCTCCATTCAGGCTATTATCTCCAGCATTTGATGAACTCCTGCCCTCAAGAATACTGTCTCCTTCCCTCTCAATATCTCTATCTCTCAGCATCTCAGTTTAAAGCCTGCTTGATCAGGTTTGTAAGGCTTGTAGCAAAAACATTCCTGCCAACCGCTGTGAGCTGCAATCCATCACCTGCCAGAAGTCCATCTTTATGAAACCGAAGATCACGGTCCAAGAAGCCAAACTGTTCCTAGCAACACCATCTGCAGAGCCAGTTGCTCACCTCCACTATTTTTCTCACCTTCTGAGGTGTGTCCTTCAACTGCAAGGAAAGATGAAATGATAAGCTTCCCACCCAGAGCCTTGTAATCCCTTCTGGTTTCTTGAAGGCTGCACCTTGCAGTGTCATCGGTTCCCATGTGGACCAAAAGAAAGGGGTAGCAGTCAGTGGACTTGACATATTTTGTCAGGTGCTGTGTCACATCATGAATCTTTGCCCCGGGGAGACAACCTGTCAGGCTCAGAAGATGTCCTGTCAGCCATTCAAACCACTGCTTCTGTTCCCCTCAGCTGGAGAGTCTTCTACCACCAACATATAACTCCTTTGGGGATTGGCAGGGACCAATCCATGTGCTTAATCTTCCAAGGTCCCCTTCACACTCTCTTAGAACTGACACTGTTGCTCTTGTTCCAGTCACTTGTCCTCATTGAGAAGGGAGAGAGCTTCCAATTGATTTTCTAACTCCAAACCAACAGAAAGATCCCTGGTCCTTCTGTATGTCACCTTCCTCCAAATGTCTACCTCCTGTGTCTGGGAACTGACCTCTTCCTCAGAGACATCTCCCATGTGTTCCTCCTTCAGTACAGCCTGCTCTGCTCTGTCCAAGAAAACCTCATGCTCCCTAACATGTTGAAGAGTGGATACATAGGACTCAAGTTTCTGGAACATCTTTTCCAAAAAGGCAACCAACTTGCACTTGTTGGAGATATAGCCACTCACATCCTCTGGGAAGAACACAAACATACCACAGCTGCTGCAGGTGACTCCAGCAGGTCCCTCAACATACATAATCAGTAGTTCTAAACAGGCACAGAAACAAGATTCCAGACCTTCCCTGCAAAACTCCCCTGCTAAATGCCCACACAAAATGCCTGTTGGCCGTGCTGCCTGTTAGCCAAGCTCCTGTCCTCTGAGTCAATCACTGACGGAAGTATTTTGACTCTATGTTCACTGAGCTCCTGTTCATGGAGCCAATCATGGATGGAAGTATTGTCATAGCCATTACATATGACCCTATGAGTTTCTCCTTCAAATGTAAATGCAATTTTTTTGGCAACCCAAAGACTTAGGATAATGTTCTATAATGTTCCTTCAAATAGATTTGGCAAGACTGACATCAGCCTCAGAGGGAGAGAACAACAAGCAGGCACAGCTTCATTATGCCTAGGCTCAGCAATTGAGTAAAGGCCCTCACTCCATCCCAACTGCCACTGCTTTGGTTTCAGAGAGAAAGAACAGCAGCCAGCATCTCCTGAACTTAATTCTCTCCTATACTGCCATACCCTCTCACTTGTGTGTCATGTCTTTTTAGTTTGTGAGTCTGAGGACTGGGAACTGTCAAATTAACAATTGTAAACCACTCATGTAAAGTGCCATGTGCACTGATGAATAATTATGATGGTCACAACCAAACCTGTGGGCTTGAAGTAAGCATGTAAAGCTTTGCTTATGTGTTCTTGCATACAGGAATGAAAAAAATTAAAAAGTTTTCTCCCTGTCCGATGAGATTAATAGAGTTTTCATATATTTTCAATGTTTCTCACCTTTTATAATATTTTACAGTAAATTACAGTATTTTTGTGCAAAGACATTGTATTTTACCAAAAAAAAAAAAAAACACCCTATAAAAACGAAAGTCACTGGGATTTTCAAATGAGCACAGATGTAAAAAAAAAAGTCTTGTGGAAGTTGATGTGCTGAGATGCCTTTTCTGAGGATAAGCAAATCCAAAAATATACTGTATATTCCAAGTTTGCATATGTCCTATTCATACATAAGCAGCTCACTGCAAATTGATGTGCACATAGATCAAGAACTATTATATAAATTTTTTAACAAAACTTGAAAACTGAAAAATTAAAACAGATCAAAATTAAATATAGGGCATAGTTCTTCTAAATGATAAATGTCCTAAGATGATAGATCTTTACCATAAAGACACAATCCTGAGCAAATTTACTTGTGAGTCATCCCACTAGTCCCAGTGGTCCTCCCTGTTCTATCTAGGCCAGTATGGGCAACTGTAGGCTTTGGGAGCCACAGAATGGTTTTGGGAGGCCACATGTAGCCTGCAGACCACACTTTCCCCACTCTTGGTCTACAGTGAGCAGAACTAATTTGGAGACTACCATATGAATATCTCACCTGGAACATTCTGGAAACCAGAAGTGAAATTTTTGTTTTCTTGTTTCTAGGCTCCTGATACACTCCTATGCATTGAAGTATTAACCTCACAAGTATTAATATACGTGATTGCACAGACATTATAAGAAAGCTGGCACCTAAAATGCATGTTTATCCAGTTCATATTTCCAAAGAGAATCTTACTCTCTGAAAACACAGTTTATTCAACTCATCTACAGTTTACATTACCTGCTTCTGAACAGCCTATGTAGCAGTGATTAAAAGAACAAAATCAGAAATGTTAATAATGTTTATAGTATCTTCTTGTTAATGACTTTTGCAATTTCTTCTGGATATGTGGTTGATGTCTGATGCAGCAATTAGAAGTTTTAATCTAAGCTACTACAGGTATATACTTTCAGCAGCACTGAAACAGCAGAGTTGGGAAAGAATGTCCGATCAGCTAGTGCCAAAGTCAATTACAGAACAATTTCTTTTTCAACTGTGTGACTAAGGCTTTGTATTTTGGAAAAATACGCATTATACCAAAACATGGAATTTGTCAAAGTATTACATGATCGAAACCATTATTACTATTATTTCAGCAATGTCAAAAATAATTCTGTGAATGAAAATGGGCAGCAGGCAATCTTCTAATGATATCTGAGCTTCTTCTGGCTTGTCCTCAAACTAACTGAAGTTGTCATGTGTTAAACAGGGAAGCATGAAAATCCCAACTGCTTGAAGTATAATAACAAGCTTTACAACCTGTGGCAGAAGAACAGGTTGCTCGTGGGCAACTGTAGTTCTTCAAGTAATCATTTGTAAACTCATACAAATGGGGGAGTTAACTGCGCCTGTGCAGTGTATCATTTAGAAACCTCTAGAACTGTTATGCAAGCATTTTAGTGGTAGCCCCTCTTCCACTAGTACCATATGATCAGCCATGTTCCTGCTCAAACTCTCAGTTCCACAGCTGCCGAAGCAGCAGCTCAGGAGCTGAGCATAACAGAAGTGGGAAGGAAGAGCAGGTGTTGTATGACTTCACAGACAGCCACTTGAAGAACCACAGTTATAGGTGTACAGTCTGTTCTTCTTCTTCATGGCCTCTGTGACTCTCACAAATGGGAAACTAGGAAGCTGCTAACCCAGGTGGTGAGTCATGTGATGCAGGAGTACAATACTGCTCTCCCAAAGGCAGCATCAGCTTTCAACCTAGACTCCAATCTATAGTGTGTAATAAAGGTGAGAGGCTGAATCCAGGTAGCTGCCCTGCAAATGTCCTTCAAGGGAATCATAGAATCATAGAAATATAGAGTTAGAAGAGACCACACGGGCCATCCAGTCCAACCCCCTGCCATGCAGGAACACCCTCAAAGCACTCCCGACAGATGGCCATCCAGCCTCTGCTTAAAAACCTCCAAAGAAGGAGACTCCACTACACTCCGAGGCAGCATATTTCACTGCCGGACAGCCCTGACCGTCAGGAAGTTCTTCCTGAGGTTCAGGTGGAATCTCCTTTCCTGCAGCTTGAATCCATTGCTCCTTGTTCTGGTCTCCGGAGCAGCAGAAAACAAGCCCTCTCCTTCCTCTACATGGCATCCCTTCAAATATTTAAACATGGCTATCATGTCCCCTCTTAACCTTCTCTTCTGCAGACTAAACATACCCAGCTCTCTAAGTCTATCCTCATAGGGCATGGCTTCCAGGCCTCTCACCATTTTGGTTGCCCTCCTCTGGACCTGCTCCAGCCTGACCATGTCCTTCTTGAATTGGGGTGCCCAGAACTGGACACAGTATTCAAGATGAGGTCTAACCAAAGCAGAGTAGAGTGGTACCAGTATCTCCCTCGATCTAGACACCATACTCCTATTGATGCAGCCGAGAATTGCATTGGCTTTCTTGGCTGCCGCATCACACTGCTGACTCATGTTCAGCTTGCGGTCTATTAAAACTCCTAGATCCCTTTCACACGTACTGCCATCCAGCCACGTGTCCCCCATCCTATATTTCTGTATTCCATTTTTTCTACCTAAGTGAAGGACCTTACACTTCTCTCTGTTGAATTTCATTTTGTTAGCCTTGGCCCAGCTCTCCAATCTATCCAGGCCATTTTGAATTTTGATCCTGTCCTCTGGCGTATTAGCAACCCCTCCCAATTTGGTATCATCTGCAAATTTGATGAGCATGCCCTCCATTCCTTCATCCAAGTCGTTGATGAAGATATTGAACAGCACTGGGCCCAGGACAGAACCCTGTGGCACCCCGCTAGTCACTTCTCTCCAGGATGAAAAGCAGCCATTCGTGACCACCCTTTGGGTTCGGTCGGTCAACCAATTACAAATCCAACTAACAGTAGCCCTGTCCAGCCCGCATTTTACTAGCTTCTTTGCAAGAATGTCATGGGGAACTTTGTCAAAGGCCTTACTGAAATCGAGAAATGCTACATCCACAGCATTCCCTTCATCTATCAAGCTAGTAACTCTATCATAAAAAGAGATAAGATTAGTCTGGCATGACTTATTTTTGAGAAATCCATGTTGACTTCTCGTGATTACCGCGTTGCTTTCTAAGTGATTAGAAACTGACTGCTTAATGATCTGCTCCAGAATCTTTCCGGGTACTGACGTCAGGCTGACTGGGCGATAATTCTTTGGGTCCTCTTTTTTTCCCTTCTTGAAGATGGGGACAACATTTGCCCTCTTCCAGTCTGCTGAAACTTCTCCTGTCCTCCAAGATTTCTCAAAGATTATAACAAGCGGTTCCCAAACGACCTCTGCCAGTTCTTTTAATATCCTAGGATGCAATTCATCTGGCCCTGGAGACCTGAATTCATCCAGTGTGGCCAGGTATTCCTGTACCACCTCTCTACCTATTATGTGCCTCATTTCCCCTGTTTCCTCCTCTGCTCCCCAACCGCCAGTTTGAGTGCTTGTATCCTTCTGGGAAAAAACTGAGGTAAAGAAGGTGTTAAGTAGTTCTGCCTTTTCTCTTCCCCCTGTTAGTAATTCGCCATCTTCTCTGCACAGCGACCCTTTCGTCTCCTTCTTTTTCCTTTTGCTACGGGCATATTTAAAAAAGCCCTTTTTATTGTTTTTGATGTCTCTGGCCAGCCTAAGTTCGTTCTGTGCTTTAGCCTTTCTGACCTCCTCCCTACATCTCCTAGCTACTTACTTAAATTCTTCTTTGGTGGTTTCCCCTTTCTTCCATTTCCTGTACATGTTTCTCTTAACACTTAGCTCAGCTGAGAGTTCTTTAGTCAACCATTCTGGTTTTTTCAGATGCCTTCCATTTTTCCTCCTTATTGGCACAGTTTTAGACTGTGCCTTCAGTATCTCCCTTTTAAGGAACTCCCATGCCTCCTGAACTCCTTTCCCTTTCACTATTCTTGACCACGGAATTCCAGCCAGCAGCTCCCTAAGTTTACAGAAGTCCACTTTTTTAAAATCTAAGATGAGTGTCTGGCTACACTTATCTTCTCCTTCCCACTGAATGTCAAATTCCAACAGGGCATGGTCACTCCCCCCTAAAGATCCAACCACTTCTACCTCATTAACAAGGTCATCCCTGTTGGTCAGGATCGGATCTAGAATATTTGATCCCCTTGTGGCCTCTTCCACCTTCTGGACCATGAAATTGTCTGCAAGACAAGCAAGAAACTTGCTGGACCTTGCTGTCTTGGCAGAGTTTGACTGCCAACATATATCCAGGTAATTGAAATCTCCTATTATTACCATATCTCTCCTTTTTGAATGTGCAGTCATTTGGTTGAGGAAGGCATCATCAAAGTCCTCAGTCTGGGTTGGAGGTCTGTAGTAAACCCCCACCAGAATATCCCTATTGTTTCTTGCTCCATTAATTCTTACCCAGATGCTCCCGACCTGGCTTTCTGGGTTTAAGTCATGGATCTCTTCACAGGTGAAAACATCCTTGACAAACAAGGCTACTCCTCCTCCTTTCTTGTTTGGTCTATTTCCACAAAATAGGCTATACCCCTCTATTCTTACATTCCAATCCTGAGACTCATCCCACCAGGTCTCAGTGATGCCTATCAAATCGTATTTATTTTGTTGTACTAGGAGTTCAAGTTCATCTTGCTTGTTTCCCATACTCCATGCATTAGTGTAGAGACACTTAAGTCCCCGGGCCCTTCCTGCAAGTCCTGTACTATAGTTTCTACTCCTCCTGCCACTGGCCACTTGTACTACTTGTCCAATATCATTTGGGCCTTTCCCCCCTGCGCTCGCCGAGTCCTGGCCTTGAATAATATTGTCTCCCTCCCCAGCAGAACTTAGTTTAGAGACCTCTGAATCCTCCTTGCGAGATTGTTTGCAAAAACATTCCTGCCAAGTTTCGTGAGGTGCAGGCCATCCCTTGCCAGAAGCCCACGTTCATGGAAATTCAGGCCGTGTTCCAAAAATCCAAACCGTTGCTGGCGGCACCATGTGCGGAGCCAGTTGTTGACCTCTGCTATTGCCCTTTCCCTTTGTGCGCCATATCCTTGAACAGGGAGGAGAGACGAAATAACCACCTGTGCACCAAGGTCCTTAAGCTTCGTCCCCATAAGCTCGTAGTCCTTTGCGATGTGGTAAAAGCTGCTCCTCGCAGTGTCATTGGTTCCGACATGAACCAAAATGAGGGGCTTATGGTCAGTGGGCTTGACCAGCCTGGTTAGCCTCTCCGTTATGTGGTTGATCTTGGCCCCAGGAAGACAGCAGACCTCTCGATTGAGCTTGTCTGGTTTGCAAACTGCCGTTTCGGTTCCTCTGAGCAAGGAGCCACCAACAACCAGAACTCGCCTCCTCTGAGGCTTGTCCAGGGCTCCTCGACGAGCATGTTCTTCTAGGACTGCCTGGGCATTCTGCTGAGACTGGGAGCGTTGATCTAGCTCCCGTTGCCGAAGTTGGATTCCTTCTCGTGGACATTCTGTTCCCTCCTCCTGGTGCTCCTCATCGTTCATAAGGCCAAGAACTTTGAAGTGATTGTGTAGGTTGAGAGTCTCTGTTACCTTCCTGGACCTTCTGCTCCTATGTGTGACATTCCTCCAAGCCTCTGTTTCCTGGCACAGTGTGTTGACTTCCTGATCTGGCAGCTCCTCCGCACATTCGGTCTTCTGGTACGTCTTCTCTGCCCTATCCAAAAACTCCTCACCTTCCCTAATAAGATGAAGATTAGAAACTCGTGCCTCCAGCTGGCAAACCTTCTCCTCCAAGAAGGTCACCAGCTTGCACTTGGCGCAGGTGTACCCGACAACATCTTGTGGCAAGAAAAGGAACATCCCACAAGTGCTACAGGTGACCATGGCAGCTCCCTCGCCTTCCATCCTAGATACTACAGAGAGTAGTACAGGAAGTAGTTCTAGAAAGAATAACTGGGCTTTCTTTCTGAAATTCAGCTGTATAAGCTACGTCTGCTCTACCGATTGTGAAGAGTTAAACTTGAAGGATTGAAGTAGAGGACTTCAACAGCGCATGCCAAAGGCGTGCATCATTGGGAGCTCCTAATAAGACTCCTCCCCCCTAGCTGGCTCCTCCACCTCGTTAGTCAGACCATGTGCTCAGGGAGAGCACATGGCCAGCACAAGGAGACTAAACAAAAACAAGCAAACAAACAGACAAAGAGACAAACAAGCACTGCCCCAGAAGCCTGTAAACAAGCACACCTGGTCTAGGATGTCTTCACAGACCCAGCTCCCCCTCTGCTCTCTCCTCTGGGGAACACCCTTTAGAAAGGCCGAACAGCCAGGAGCAGCTCTTTGGAATGACTATGCATGCTGACACAGGATATGACATCCTTTCAAATATTTAAACATGGTGATAGCCAGGTTTTAAATATTTAAAAGGATGTCATATTGAAGAGGGATCAGGCTTGTTTTCCACTGCTCCAGAGACTAGGACAAGGAGCAACGGATTCAAACTACAAGAAAAGAGATTCCATCTAAGCTTCAGGAAGAACTTCCTAATGGTCACAGCTGTTTGGCAGTGGAATATGCTGCCTCAGAGTGTGGTGGAGTCTTCATCTTTGGAGGTTTTTAAAAAGAGGCTGGATGGCCATCTGTTGGGAGTGCTTTGATGTTTGTTCTTGCATGGTAGGGGGGGTGGACTGGATGGCGCCTGTGGTCTTTTCCAACTCTTTTATTATGTAATTCTGTGACAGAAAGGTCTTTCTTGGCCAGTTCATATATTCAACTGAATCACGTAGGAGGCCCATCTGGAGAGATGCTGGGCAGAAACTGGTAGGCCTTTTTGGTCAGTGGAATAACAGATAAAGGGTCTTTGAGACTCTCAAATGTCAGCTATCCTATTAATGTAGAAGTCTAATGCTCTTCTAACATCCAAACAGTGAAGTGTCCATTCAAATTTAGAGAATGGGGTTGGCATGAACGCAGGTAGTATAATGTCCTCGTTCAGGAGGAAAGCAGAGATCACCTTGGGCAGAAAGGAAATGTATGGTCTAAGGATGACCTTTTCCTTGTGGAAAAATAGATAGGGAGCACGGATATTGAGGGTACACAGTTCTCTAGCATGCCTGGATGATGTTATTGCAACAAAGAAGGCCATCTTCCAGGTCAAGAGGTGGATGTTGCACATCATCATTGGTTTGAATGATTTCTGGGACAGCTGTGAAAGGACAAGTTTCAGACTTCACTGGGCTATGAGAGCCCAAACTGGAGGGTGCAGATTCTTGTAGCCCTTTAAGAAACATTTGACAAAAAGGCAATGGAAGCAGGAAGGCTTGCTTGTCAACAAGACCCAATGGGATATAACAGCCAGGTGGCATTTAATGGATGAAAGCAAAAGGCCCTCTTCAGACAGAGAAAGGAGAAAGTCCAAAACATGCTCTATCTGGGCTGCATTTCGAAGTATGTGCCAGGTGGACAAGAATGAAAGAAACTCAATCCACCTGTAGGCATAATATTGTCAAGTAGAAGGCCTGACAGCAACTGCTAAGATCCCAAGAGAATCTATGAGGATGTTGAATGTGGAGAGGAACCAAGCCTGAAGTGATCACATCCAAAGGTGCATGTTTGGGATTACAAAGGCTGTGGAAGCAATGAGGCCAAGCAATACCTGAACAACCTTGGCAGGCACCTGTCTTGAGTGGCAACAGTGAAGAACATCATGATGCAGGCTGTGAAACCGATCCTTAGGAAGGTATCCTCTTGTTTTCAGAGAGTCCAGCACTGCTCCAATGACCTGGATGGTACAGGACAGCTGCAAGTGGAACTTGTCAAAGTTGACAATGAGACCTAAGTAGTCCAGAAGCTGAAGGGTCTGATCTATATCTGAAAGGAGGCGAGACCTGAAACATGCAACAAGGAGCCAGTTGTCTATGTATGGGAAGATGATGATGCCTTGCTGGCTGCCATGACAGTCATGCACTTCATAAAAATGCATGGGGTGGCAGTTTGAAAGGTAGGATGTGAAATCGACAGGTCTTCCTTCCTATAGCAAAGCAGAGGTAACACCAATACAATGGTTGGATCCCAGTGTGAAAATAAGTGTCTTTGAGGTCCAAGATCGCAAAACCACTATCCTTCATTCAGCAACAGCAGGACAGACTTCAAGATGACCATATGGAAACGCCTGGGAGTGAAAAATGAATTCATGTCTCTCAGGTTAAGAATGGGGTGAAGCCTACCATACTTCTTTGAATCAATGAAATAGCAGGGGAAAAAACTCTGTGGAACAGAGGATGGTGGCAAGAGTTCAATGGCTCCTTTTTGGAGAAGAGTATGTACCTCTTCCAGCAGCAGAATGGAAGGAGCAGTAATGTGTACTATGCCAGTAGGTGGATATTCAGCAAATTCAATCGTATAGCCCCTGTTGATGATGTTGAGTACCCAGGAGTCAGTGGTAATAGTGAACAAGAGTGGTGATAAGGATGGAGTCTGTCACCAAAACGAAGAGTTGAAGGAAGGAGGGCCTGGAAGAAGTCAAAGGTGACATTTGCTCCCCAATGATTTCTTTTTCTAGGATTGGGATTTATAACACGATGGAATGGAAGATTTTCTCAATGAAGCTAACAAATGAAAGGAGGATCTGGAGCACTTTGATGGAACTGGACTGTAGGCTTGTTTGGAGTCAGATGGATGTCTTGACCAAGAGTATCTAGGTCTAGGGACCAGGAAGATTGAGAAAGCAAGACAAACTTATAAGCAGTTCACATTTTCTGGATATGTTCCAAGGTGTCATCAGTGTCTTTGTGGAACAACCCAGACTCATCAAAAGGCAGGTCCTCAATTGTACTCCTGGTCTGATGAAACAAACCCAAGGAACACAATCAGGCATGACGGCATAGGACTATGGCTGATGCAAGAGAGTTTGTGCTGTAGTCAGCAAGATGCCTTGCTTTGTGAATTGCTGACGCTAAGGTATATGCCTCAGATTGGAGAGCAGCTGCTAAACATTGGATGTCATCCAATAGTTTTGCTAGGAGGGGTGTCATGCGCTCCCACAGATGCTGCTGGTATGCAGACATATATGTTTTGCAGTTCGCAATACAGAAGGACAACACTGCAAAGGAATAGAATTTTTTAGCAAAGGTATTGAACTTCTGACCCTCTTTGCAAGTTGGAGCAGTCATCTTCTTTTGGGTTCTCTTGGTCTGCACAGCCTCACAGCGACAACAGAGTTGGGCTTTTGGTGTTGAGAAAGCCAATCTGCACTCAAATGAAAGATCTTATATAGCATCCACTTTTTTAGACTCCAGTTTTAGAGAAGAAGGGTTGCTTCAAGACCGCTTAACTAACTTGAGGAAAGTTGGAAGAAGAGATATGTAAGAAGGTGCAGGGACTTTTGCCTGAAGCCTTCTGAAGACTGGGTCCTCAAGTTCCAGTTCATGTGACTTAGTGTCAAGCTGGAGGGACTTGGCCATACAGACCATCAACTCCGCAAAGGTGTGGATATTGTCTGTTGGAGAAATGGATTTGTGTTTGCCCAGAGTGTAAGGAGGTGAATGCTGCTGTGGAATAATTGAAGAGGATGAAGTCAAATCAGAGTCAGTATCATATGATACAATGGATTTGGAACAGTGGTGGCACAATCTGCATAGGGATGGCCATGAAGACACAACAGTATAGACAGAACAGATATGGTGTGGAGAAAACAACATAACACAACTATCAGAGCACTGGTGGTAGCAGTGGTCTGAGGAGAATTGGGGGAAATAGTGGAGAGAAGAGCCACAATGGTGGTTGAACTAGATGCCAGACGCTTGTTGGCGATAGAAGTGTTGCAAGATATCCTTGCATTCTTGCAAGTAGTGAAAACAACACCATCTTGTGAGCATGACGGGTGTGCAGACTGGGACCTTTGACTGCGCCTAGAAAAATGAGAGGACCTGATCTGATCTAGTGATTCTCTATGCATCCTTGTATAGTGGTAAGGGGAAAAGTCCTGTCTGTAATAGTATTGAGAGGGGCTTAAATCTCACTAGCAATAAGCATACCAGGGATGAACCGGACCATGGTGCTTCAGTTGGTAGTAATCAGGATTGCAGTACTCCACAATCTCTTCAGAGAGAGAATCCCCTTCAGAGGGGGAAGGAGAATACCAATGGCATCACAAGGATGGAGCACAGTGCCCACAGGTGAACTGCCCTGATTCAACAGCCTCAGGAAAAGGGCGACAGAATAATTAGGATCTATGATGAATCAAAGAGAGTATGTCCTGAGTCCTTGAAACTGACAAGACAGAGGATTGGAACAAACCTGAAGATGAGAGTTGAGCTGTACGCCCATGCTGAGCAGGAGGCGAAGGAGGGAGTGGAGCATCGCTGTCAGGACAAGCTCCAGGAACTGAGGATGGGCATGGTTCAGACTGAACAGGAAGACCTTGAGAATGCTGAGGCCCACAAGAGGGAGAACCAACTGCCTCACCATATGAAATGGTAGAGGCTTGGATGACCTCACTAAAGCAGCATGGAGTTGAAGGTTGAAGAATCTGAGCCAGGGAAGAATAAGGTAGCGAGTGGTCTGGCAATGCTGATCCCAAAGCAACCCTAGAGACTACCAGGGACAGCAACTGTGGCTGGGAAAGACCTTTGGACCTCTTTTTCTTCTTATGACACCTGTGTGTTTGGCATGAGAAGCAGACTCAAGATTGTAAAAGAATCCTGGTATAGAGGGATTACTGGTACAGGAGGCATCACCCTTCAACTTGCCAGTACTGACTGCAGGATTGGATGCACGATGCTTGGCACTCTCAGCTGCAGGAGCCTGGTTTTATGGCCATTTGGATGCAACTCAAGAGAAGGAGGACGGAGAAGTTGGTACCAAGAAAGCATGCAGAGCCAAAAATCTACTGGACATTGAAGGAGCATCCGGGCAAGTAAAGGCCTGCTCATACAACAGGGCCTTCAGGTGTGAAGAATAGTTTTTTCATGCCTGTGGAGTCATCACCTTGCAGTGCAAGCAGTAACCGATACTGTGATTTTCTCTCAGGCAGATAATGGAGGTGGCCATCACTATTCGGGATCTTTGCCCCGTAAGTGGAATGTTTTTTTGAAAGATCCAGATGGCATGGCTACCACAGAAGCAGAAGTAGACAAGGTAGCCACAAGAAGGTAAAAAGAGACAGAAGCTGAGAAACAGTCCAAGTCAAACTGAGTGATCAAAGTTACCAGCCATAACACAGAAAAAAGTTGAAAAAAAGTAAGCAGTCTGAGTCAAAGCCTAATAACTGATGAAGCCAAAACGAACAGCCAAATGTTACTTTCGATGCTGCTGCTGCAGTGGTCAAAAAAGAACTGAGGTTTGGAGTGGGAACATGGCTGGTCATATGTTACCAGTAGAGGAGGTGTTATCAACAAAATATTTGCATAATAGCTCTACACATTGCCGAATGATGCACTGTGCAGGTGCAGTTAATCCCCCCATTTGTGTGAGTTACACAGACCATAAAGAAGGAAGCCTATTTCCAAAACCTTCGAAATGGAGGTGAGCCCTCCCTACCAACTGTTATTCCTCCCCATTCCCCACTATAGTCTTTTTGCCTGATGAAAATGGAGGTGACTGGTAAGGGGCTATTATTATTAAACGGGGGAGGGTGGACTGACATTCTGAGCTATTCTGTGATTGATATTTTATACCATCAGTAGAATCTTCATGGGCAGACTGGGATCAAAACTGCATACTCTCTCCTGGATAGAAGGAACTGTTTTGGCAAGGTAGGCAAGTTGAATGAAAAACGATGCCAGGAACCAGCTAAGCCAGAGAGCTAGAGGCAAAGTGGCCACAGAAAGGAGGTAAAGTTAGCAACTGACAATAATACAGGAAACTGGAGAAAGAATAGATTTAGGAGACACATGCATATGAAGAACAGAAAGGGACTGAAGAATAAAGGGACCAAAGCAAGAGCACAAAACATATATTATTTCAAGAAAGAGAGGAAAGGAAGAAAAACAAAGCAGCAAAGGAGCTGGAAGCTTGGACCAAGTAAATTGAAACAAAAAATGAAGACTTTTTCTGGGGGGGGGGGTTGTGATACAGGCATGGAGTTGAATATAGTTAGGGCATCACTAGTGGCAAACTTCATGTAGGGTTAAGGTTGTCATACTTCTTGAAAGGATTCTTTTTTTAAATCATTTTATTTCCCTCATTTATATCAGTTCTGTCCTCAGAGAGGCCTCAGAATCTCTGAAATCACTGAGGGTGAAAGTTGAGGAGAAGATAGCCTAGTTCCAACCCACATCTTCCCTCATCACTCTTCCCTTAATTTTCGTGGCCTACAATCCAAAGGGGCCACAGTGATGGCTTGAGTCTTCCGGTTGCTTAAGTGAATACTGTGAATGTACATACCAAATTGTTGCGATTTGGTCCTGGCCGCTCTCCATCCAGCCGGGTTGGCATTTTCAAGCCACCATATTTCTTCCAGTATGTCCAGCAAGATGTACAAAGTCGACACTGCATGTTAGGAGGGCCCCAAGAATACCATTGGTGAGACTGGGTCACTGGGAACAGCAAAGATGGAAATTATAGATCCATATCTATTTTTATATCTCTGTTTAAGTTATGACCTATCAATTCCAAAAGAAAGGAAAACTTTGAATTTCCCCAAAACAACACAGTAGAACAACATTTACACAAAGATATAACTTATATTGTAATAGAAACTTTGTCATCTAAAGAAACATACTAATATTTTCAGTTTAAGAAAACACTTAGAAAAACATTTGCTAGGAAAATGAAAAATACATTATGTGAACACTTTGCTAAATCTGAGGAGTTTGCTAAATCTGAGGAGCTAAATCATCTCATGAATGATTAACAAATAACTCCAGATGAGTATGCATGTGGCAGACTGCCATCACGCTACAGAAAGCTTGGCAGGCTTTGTCACACTGTTTTATGTTGAGCCAGCACTTTGGAGATGCATTTGTGGCTCAGCATCCTATTAAAACTACTAGAACCTACCAGACCAGCCACCACAGCACTTCATTTTGTTTAACGCAGAACAGTTCTACTGAGGTGTCATATGTAAGTGCTCCCTCTTTCACAACACAAAAGAGCTATTAAATTTTAAAGCAACAAGTTCATGTTCATTATGGATTTGTGAAATCACCATTTACTGTTTTGAGTCTCTCTCCTTGGATAAGTAGGGATTGCTCTGTTTACCATAGTTTTTTATTTTACCATTCTGTGAGAAAGTGGGCTCTTGACAACATTAAAACAGACCATCCATTCTTACCAGTGAAACTCTCTCTTATTTTCACTATTCTAGATGACTGACTGGCAAATTTGTCTGGGAGACTATTTCTAGAACTGGCAATGAAATAAGGACACTGGCCTGAAAATCATAGGCGTGTCAGAGATTAGGATTCTCTTACATCTTATAACGGAAAATGAACAGAAAACAAATGCTGAAGATGCTCCAATAAATGAAAGACCAAAGGTTATGTTTGTTTCTTTTGTTTTCTGAAATTTAACACCCATCATTTTGAGCATGCTCTTCTAATTTACATTAAGGCAAGCTCTCCCAAATGTGGGATCCTTTGCTTAGGTTGAAGATAAGGAAAGCAGTGGATTGGTGTCTTCTGACTCCCACTGGGGAGGCTACAGCTCAATTGTTCAGTGGTGGTGGGTGGTGCGGTGGGTATGAAGTGTTGCTTGTGTAGTGGTGCTCTGATTGTCAGCTCTCACTCCCAGCTCCAGAGGCATGGGGCAAGCTTGTGCAATGAAAGATAAGCATGGGAGGACACTGCTATACTTGTCCAAATGACATTCAACTGTTACCTACAGGAAAGTGATCCTGGTAAAACTACCATCTCATCCCTTCTTGAGATAAATAAAGGACGCCAGAAGCAGCTATAGCTGCAGAAAGCTCTCCCTCTAGGTATATGATACCGATGAAGTAGATCAGTCAGCCTTTCCACTTTTTTATCCTCTTGCTGGTTGAACAGATCCCTTGGCTCAGCTCTTAACAGATTCCAGGAGTCTATGCATGGTTGCAGTACGTTTGTTTGTGACAAACACAGGGAACCTACTATGCAAATCTAGTGAGGAGGTAGAGGAAGAAGGTCTTTCTCCCTGACTCCTTAGGCTAATGCTGAAGAAAAATCCCAAAGCTTTAATTCTTTGAAGAAAAAAATTGTTAGCAGATATGTCTCTTTAGGAAATGTTGTACGGAAATGACAAGCCTGAGTTGGAAAGAACCAGAGAGAAGGTGTATGGGGCGGGGAGGAGGCATTGATACAACAGGCAGAGCTGGTGCAAAAGGGCATGGGAGCACATTAGGAGAAGTAGGTGAGACCTATTTGCTTTCTCCTGGTGCTACCTTAGTGTTACCCTCACGTACACACAAACATCATTTGTCTATTAAAGGATCGCAAACAGTCCTCCAGCCTTATGATGCTTTAAGGGCTAACACAGCTATTGACTAGACGTTTGAAATGTTCTGTTCAGGTGACAAATTATGTAAGAATTATATTGTCATTTTTATCCTACTTTTCCTCCAAACAGCTCAAGGCAACATATTTGATCTCACAACCTCCCTTCCTGCCTCTCCCCATTTCTGTCTTTCTTAAGACACTGTGAGATAGGATAGCCTGAGAAAGAGTGACTTGTTATTTCTACATAAATCTCAAATGCATGACAGCATCAACATCCAACTGTTTTATGTATGATTTTTGTGTATCTGCAGTATTTAATTTATGACAGTATTCAGTAGATACATACCCATGGCATCTGTTTTCACTGCCAAGGCACAGCTGAACATATGAAATAAGAATCCAGGAATTTGCCTCTTAGCAGGTACAATGCAAATTTGCTTTACTTCTATAGTTTCAACATAACAGGAATTGTGAAGATCCAGTGTGGCATAGTGATTAATATTAGAATAGGGTTAGGAAAATCCTGATTGAAAACCTTGCACAATCATTAAGTTCTCTTTCTTTCAGTCACACCTAATTCACAGAGTTGTGTGGGGGAAAAAAGGGAGAGGCAGAACTTCCTAGCCTGGTTTAAGTTCTTTGGAGGAAAGGCAGAATACACATTAAATAAATGAATGAATGGAACTAGAAAGTTTCCATGAGAGTGCATGGCAGCCCCCAGTTGACATGAGGGATTCTGGATGTATTTTTCTCAAAACTTAAAGAATTAAACAAAGGCACATTGTCTCGTATGAGCAAACAGATGTTGAGCAAGGCTTTCAATATATGCAAATCAATAATGGTTGAAATTGCTGGCTTCTACATTTCAATAAATGTACTATTTAATTCATTCTTAAGCCTGTCTGTACAGTAATATTTCAGACAGTGTAACTGAGATGAGGAAAGTAAAAAGGGGAATTATAACTGAGATTGTTTTTGCTTGATTTTTATGAATTCCAGAAACATACCTAGTAGGCAAATCTAAGAAGCAGTGATGAGCAGTGTGCATAAGAGAGAGAAACAAAAAGAGAATGAGAATGTAAAATTGCTGTTTCCAAGACTGGCCATTATATGATTCCTCTTAGAACAATAATTACTAACATTATGATTATTTGATTAGGTTACAAATGCCATTTGGTTTCGTATGTCAAAATAAGAAACCTCCATGTGTTCACACCTCGCAGGCTTTCTTGGGATGCCCAGTTTTGACAGGATTCCAAGGTAGCATCCCTTTAGTGTTGAGTATGGTCTTTTTGCTGACCTTAGACTGCAATGCCTCCCATACCAGCACTACTTCTTGGCTGGGTGAAATTATGCAACTTTTGACACTTGTGTGACACAGTGTAAGGGCATCAACTTCATTACACACCATTTGATTTTACTCTCCTGCCCAATGGTGCTCAGGGATGATACTGTTTCCTAGCAACAGGATGCTACAGGAAACATGGGAATGGAAGCATTAAATATTTGCCCTGTAGTCACAGACTCAAAACATGGAAACTACATAAAACTTGCCTTGCCAAACCCATCTGACAGATTAGTAAAGCAATTTGTCTTGTTCCTGTACAAACAGCTACACTCACATATCACTTACTATAGCAGCTTTCACAAGCTCGTCCTGTTCCCATGTTCTGTGCCTGAACTCCTGTACCATTTACCACTCCTGGCTTGACGCTGTTTACACTGATCTGGTTTGGATTTGGCTTATTACTTATAAAACAAAAAGAAAACAAAGAGATAAATTAGTTTACAGTAACAGTAAGCATTCTGATGATACATCAGACACTGTAAATAAAGCCTGAATATCTTCCCTTTCTAATGCTTATAACAGAAAATAGTTCACTAACAAAGAAATAATGTTTCATACTCAGACCCCTTTATTTTATTTTATTTTTTGTTTTGTTTTGCTCAACTAAATCAGGAATGTGGCGATTGTGAACATTGGGGAATCCTCATATGTCCTAGAAAAGTGAATTTTGTATTTCTTAACCCAAGGGAACTATGCTGGGATCCATGAGAGAATCAGTAATCTAAAGAAAGGGTAACGGGAACGTGATAAGACTTTGAGGGAGAGGGAGAGAAAAAGCAAGGGAAGGATTTTTTGTTGTGTGAGAACTGGAGCTTTCAAAAATTCAGAAACTGTTGCTTTCTTTTCCAGGCTCAAAACAAGGATGGGCACGGAGTAAAATAATGGATAGGATTTTCCAGCCTGATTTAGGTAAAGCTTTTAGTGTAGTAGGCTAATTTCTAGCAGCATACTAGAAATTTAAACATCATTTTAACTGCCAAAAATATCCCCTTATCAATGTAAGCATATCTGAATTAGATTTTACGTTATCAACAATTAATGAAAGATATTAACCTTTTTTTCCAGTAAACTTCCTCATCTCTGAAGAAGCATCATAGTTAGAATAGTACTGTTTTATTTTTCCCGAAAGGGAAAGAGATTCACTGGAAGGAGTAGCCACATGGTGCAATTTCACTCATCAACCTACTTTTGTACACCAATAAAACTTCATTGTATTTTCATTCATCTTCCACTACAGTACTCTGACTTGTAAGCATTTGCTGGCCATACACATACAGGTCATAGATCCACTATAATTTTGGGACTGCTAGGAAAACCAAAACTGTTTTGATTGTAGTTCTGAGATGTGTGCATCTGATTAAATAAAGAGCATCTTCCATCCTGTTTGCACATGGGGAGCTTCTTAGTAGTGATATGTGTGATATATGTTGTATCTGTGCAGTACCTGTATCACTGTTAAAAACTCTGGTACATATACTCCCATTATAACTGAGGAAAAAAGTCTGCTATGCTTGTTACACTCTGTTTGAAAAGATATAGAGGTAATGATAGGTACTTACTAATTAGGGATATATACTTGCTTTAGCTTGCTTTCTGCTTCTGCAGCTTTCAACCGTTTCTTAATATGAAAACAAAGACAAAACAAATTAGAACTTCAACACACTGAGAAATCCTTCCCTTGTCAAAATGTATCACTAATAGCTAAGCAAGCAATTCAATTCATCTCTTGGAAACAGATGTTGCTGTTCGTTCATTTTGTTAATATCATGGATTTATTTAGTAGTTAATGAACACTACTAATCAGCAAGGTTGAAATAATGAATGAATACATGAATGCAATTAATTCATAAGTTAAGAAATACAGAGTTTCTGATCACAATTCAAACTACTGGTTATGATCTATAAAGCCCTATATGGCTCAGGTCCAGGCTATTTGGCAGACTGTATCTCGCTGTATGAGACAGCCTGGGCTCTGAGATCATCAGAAGAGGCCCTTCTTTCAGTATCACAACCATCACAAGTATGGTTAAAGCGGATATGAGAGAAGGCCTTCTCAGCAGCAGTCCCTAGAATCTGGAACTTCCTTCACAGGAAGGCCAGAATGGCCCTATCTTTGTTGTCTTTCCATTGACAAAAGAAAACCTTTTTATTCACATAGGTTTTTAAACCAGAAAGTTTTTAAAGAACGGGCTGGGGGGGGGGAGCTGTCCTCACCAGGGCTGGTGGTAATGGCATCATATCTGATTGCCCCTTTCAAACACTGAGGAGGGGACAGCTGCTTGATAGGTATGACAAGAAAGTTTAGAGATCTCAAACTGCCTAAAGGGTCCATTTGTTAAAGAGGACCCCAGGGGTTCAAAACAGACCCAGTGCCCAGCAAAAAGAACAAGACTGGGGCCAGCACAGATGGAGATGAGTGGGTTGGAAGAGCCACCATCACCACATCAGAGCAGCCACCTTGCATGGCATAAGCCCACAACCACTTTTAACAGTAAGCATCTAAAATTAAGAGACCCTTTAGATCCTAAAGAAAATTAACCCTCTGCTTACATGAGAGTGCCTCTAATAATTTAACTGTAGAAAGTGGAATTACCGCTAAGTTAGTGTGAGGAGTTTAACACTGAGGGAAGTAGCAGGAAGGGAACTGGGGATGTCTGAAGAAGAAGAAAGCTGAAAAGGTGATCAGAAGGACTGACAGATTTTGATGAGTTTGTTGAATAAAAGTGGGTGAGAGAAATGGACCTGGAGACTGAAACGGGCAGATAGAATAAAGCAGACAACATGAGAAGGGTATAGGGTGGAGAGATAGCAAGTTAGAAGGAAATAATGTGAGAGAAACAAGAACAAAGATATTACTGTGACATTAAGACAGTCTCAGTGGACATGAGATGGTGTGAGGAGCGGGAACTGGAATTCATCAAAGTGTTATTAAAGACTGAATACAGTAGAACTGGATTTATTTGAGGGCAATTACAACACAACAAAATAAGTAAGGAAAATTATTTAGAATCAATGCATTAACCGCTAAAAAGAGAAACATCCCCAGAGACATAATAATCTATTCTGTAAAAGAGAGAACAAAACATCTGATACTTCAACAAAACTTTACAGACAAGCTGATTATTGAAAGCAAGGAATTAAAAGATATTTAACGACAGTCCATCCCTAATCTTGAAGAAAAGGAGAGAATATAGCTTTCTGATGCAACACTTAAGGAGAAAAGGAATAAACTACAAATGAGGGAAATTAGATGGAATCTCTTCACATACCATTGAAGAAGATTCAACTTAAACTTGTTCATGCAAGCGAATGAAAGAATATGGTAAAGAACTATCTAAAGAAATGGGTACATGGAGGTATGCCTCCTTGAGATCTATAGACGCCATGTAGTCCCCCAACACCAAATTCTCTTTGATTGATTGTAAAGTTTCCATTTTGAATTTTCGGTATTCTACGAACTTGTTGAGACACCTCAGATTCAACACCAGCCTGTGCTTGCCATTTGGCTTGGGAACCACAAAGAACACTGAATATACACCTGTGAACTTCTGATGTTCTGGGACCTTCTCTATCGCCCCTATGTTTAGCAAACGAAGTACCTCCTGATAAACAATCCGTTGCTTGGTTTCCTCTTTCGGAACTGGAGATGGAAGAAATCTGTCCTTTGGATTCGTATGGAAATATATTTTGTAACCTGGGTCACCACATTTAAAACCCAATGGTCTGATGTTATTCAAGACCATTGGTTTCCAAAAGACAGAAGTCTTCCCCCCACTTTCTGTTATTGGTTGTCAGTACTGCGTCTTTCCTCACTTGGAATTGCTTCCAAGCTTCCCCTCTCCCTGTTTATTGTACTGGTACTGTTTGGTAAACTGTGGTCTTTGCCTGTTCCATTGATATCTAGCAGCTCTGTATTCAGAGCTTCTCCCAGAGAAGCCGTATGATCTTCCCCCACAAAAGGAATAATTAGCGCTCCGAAAATTCCTTCTGTCCTCCCTCTTCTTTTGCAGAGTGGGCATCACCTGTTTTTTCTCTTTTGTTTCCACTAAGACCTTTTCCAAGGCCTTAGAGCCGAACAGCAAGTCTCCTTGGAAAGGGACAAAAGTCAAATTATTACGTGATTTTTGATCTGCCTCCCAATGTTGCAACCATAAGGAGCGTCTCGCGATTGTTAGCAAATTTATGTTCCTTGCCACGAACGCAGCAGCATCTAGTCCAGTATCTGCAACATACTTCAACACCCTCTGGATCCACTCCACCGCCTTCATTAGCCCATGCATGCTGAGGTCTTGGGCATTCAAAATGTCCTGAGATCACAGCACTCCTGCTCTGGTGTACACGGAAGCGGCAGCAGATGCTTTTATCGTTGCCGATGCTGCTTCATGTGCTTTCCTAAGTGATGACTCAGCCCTTCTCTCATCTACCTCTTTTAACTGGGTGTCCCCCTCCCTGGGGACAATCGCCCCCCAAAATCAATCCTGCAATCGGAGCATCCACTGGAGGAACTTTAAGGAACTCGACATCGTCCTTAACAAAAGAGTATAACTTCTGGCTATATGTAAGACCTTTCCTGGAACTTCCCTGAGAAGACCAGTCACTCATAATGACATCCTTAAATAACTCTGGCAAAGGGATTTCCATTCCATTAGACTCTTTTTTCCTAATAACAGATGCTAACTTACTTTCCTTACTACCGTTTTCCTCCTCATCCTTACAATTCTCCAATCCTAATGTTTGTAGCACCCTTCTCAAAGTACACTTGAAGGTTTCTGCCTCAAACATCCTATCTGTTTCTGATTTCTCATCCTCCCCATCATCAGTGTACTGGAATTCCTTCTCCACCACATCCAATGCAATCCTGTGCTATACCTCCCTCACTGTCATCAACTTCCTGTTGTATTGCTTCCCTGAAATTCTTTAGCTCTGCTGATCTCTGCACTTCTCCACTGTTTTTCCCTTTTGGAATATAAAACTTGTCCTTATTGACTGCAACCCCCATGCTGCTAGTACTTGGCCTTTCTTCTTGTTCTACTCTCCTTCTCTTAGCTTGTGGCATTTCCTTCTGGACATCAGTGCAATCACAATCATTTAAATTAATTTGTTGCTGCAAATTCATTTGATTAGCAGGGTTAAATTGATGATGTAACTCAGAGTGTTTAAACAAATTCATCATTCTGTACATGGCCAGTTGATTGCCTAAATCACAATTGTTAAAATTCATTGGTAAGTGCTGATTAATTAACAATGCCTGAAATTGTGCATTCACAGCCTCTTTAATTAAGTGCTGCATTTCACCCCGAAACGCCTCCACGGGGTGCTGCCTTGGGCTCCCCAGGCCACCCAACCATACCTCAGCTCACTCTCTCTGAGGTTCTGGCCTCTCTGTAGGTGCACTTGCCAGCCATCCTGCCAGAATTTGCTTCAATTCTGGAGCTAGGGCCAGCTGCTCCATCATTAAAAAATCATTTTTGGCCGTGCGCAACTTCGACAGAACTGCCGCTGCAGCCCTCTGCAAGTCCACGGCAGCTGCAGCATTCAGACTTGTGTCAGCGGTCATGTGCGCACTTGCTGACTGCCTGTCGCTACCCTCCGAGGCCTCCGGGGCCCTGGCTGCAGCACATGGTGCCATCTTGGAATCCTTGTTTCCAAGATGGCGGCCGGAACTCTCGTTGGTAAGTTTCTGGGGATTCGTCTCTGGTTTGGGGAGCCTTTTTCCCCCAGACTTTTCCGGCTTATTTTTTTTCCGATTTCTTTTCTATTGGCTTCTTAGCGTCCAGAGACTTTTTGCTGGCCACAATTTTTATTTCATCTGCCTCACTTTCACTGGAGGTCAGGAATATCTTTCAGAGCTCTGCAGAACGATCTTCCTCAGCAAATCATTGCGACTTTGGTTTCTGGCCAGGAGGTCTGCAGTCATCATCCGTGACCCGCCTAACGGCGGTTTTCTGAACGATATTACTTTTTTCTTTGTCTGAGCCCAACAATTCTGTGGTGCTGCGGACTAATTCCTCAGAATTCAAAGAGTTAACACTCCCATTCCTCTCTGCAGCCATATTCCTTCTTACTCCTGCCTATAGTGAACTATTTTTCCCTACAGAACTAGAGAGGGACCGACACACGTCTTGCTGGTACGCAGGAGAAAAAGCAAACTGGCTGGAGAGGGACAGGAGCCGGTTAAACGTTTTTTTCATCTAGCTCGAGGACGGCTCCTGCATAAGCTGGCACAAGGATCAAACCCAGGCGTCGTGGATTGATCCTCCTGTCAGCCCAAGAATAGGTAAGGGCCCCAATAGAGCAAAAGAACATGATTGGCCAGAAGATTTTTAAGAACATAATTTAGATAAAGGTCAATTATTGGTTGACAAAATGTTATCTGAAGGGATCACAGCTTCAGTGTTAGTAAAAGAGCAAGTTTTCCATTCTAAGATAAACATGCTAGGAGAAGGCTTGAAGCCCAGTGCCTGTAGCCAAATAAAGCAGAAGTCCATGCTCTAAAGATGCTGTGCAGCTTCAAGCAGAGCTAAGCCCCAGAACGTTTCAAGCAGATGTTTGTCCAGATAGAACTGCACTGAAACATTTGAAGTATCCTAGAAGCCAGCAACAGAATCATCAGCAGCAAGAGACACAAAAAGATTACTGTGCAGCCTCTTTTTTAGTTGCGTAGGAATGGCTGGGATTAAGACTGAAGAATCTAGTCTGAAGAAAAAGCTATTGAGAGTATATTTATCTGGAGAAGACTCATTTACATAGCAGGAACTGTAACTAGCTATATGAAACCTAAGAAATGTATATTTAAGCAATCACACCCTACCCTCTGACAAGCAATATTTGATTAATTTCTATTCATTCTAAAATCTTGCCTACAGATATTATGTCAATCTCATCTCTGTGTCCCAAGAACCAAACTACTGAATTTCTATCAGGAGGTGAGGGTTTGTTGTCGGTGGCAGTAATGAAGGTTTTATATATAACATAGTATTTCTAACCTTGAGTTCTACCACAGAATCCTATTTAACATGGTAACACAGAATTCAATAGCTCCAAGATTCAATGTTTCAAATAAACAAACACAGGCAGAACAACCCTATTGCTTTCTCACAAGTCCAACCAAATACATGTAAATAAATTAATCCCCAGACTTTTACTATATAAAGAGTCAGTACTCCTTTAGACTCCCTATTCATTCATCATAGTACAATTTTATGGATTCATTGTCACATAGTAATCATGCTAAAGGATCGCTGCTGTTTTACATGCAAGATAGAAAGCTTTCTTACACTCAGCCATGTGGAAGGCACTTTTATCAAGCAAGTAAACAAGGAAGCAAGGAAAATCCCCAGCAAATTTATTTAAAAAGATTATACCCTTTTCCTTCCAGGCTATTAAGCAGAGGATTTAAAAGAGTACAAGACTGTGAATAACTATTTGATTTGGAGAGGGCAAGACTCAAACTTTCTTGCAAAGCTGTGGTAGAAAACTCCCTAGAATCCCTAATTAAATCAAAAGGTGAAAAGCACACTGAACATAATAGGTTTTTGTTTGTTCATTTTAGCAAAGAATGAGCAGGGTCCAATGACACATAGCTCTTCTGTATTTTTTCCATGTATGAACTAGATGGCTGTCCCTACTATCCAAAATCAATCCAGTCCTCCATATTTTCTGTATCTGCCATTCAATTATTCCCTTCATAAAAAAGGAACAAGTTTCAGACCATCCACCAGAGCACCAGCAAGACTAAATATATAGGATTAAAAAGACTACTACCAAGACAAATCCCAGTTAGGAGTTTAAAGCAACAGTGACAGAGAAGCCTGGAAGCCAGAGAATGAAGGGACTTAGAGTAGCATAGAACAGTATAAAGGAATCAACAACAGGCCTCTGCAGAGTTTTCCCCAGTGCCCTTAAGTTACTACTTTGTTACTAACAAAGGCTCCTGGAAATTACATCAGCCTTCAGAAACAGCAACTTGACCTGGGAGATGTATAGGCATTGGGAATGGAATGTATACTACTGATAACAAAGAAGATAGCAGTGCCAGGCTCCCAAAGTACCGAATGTAAGCAAGCCCCATTTTGGATTAATAACAGATAAGTGCTAAGGGACTGATGCATTGGAGGGCTGCTACATGACAGGTCCAAAGCACATGCCCTGACACCTGAAACCCACCAGAATTTACATAGAAGTGATGTAACTTAGTATGCTTATTCCTTTTCTTATGGGAAGTATAAATGTGCATGCCTTTCTTTGTTCTAGCACATCTGATTTGTGGGAATCCTCCAGACGTCTCATGGTTTCAGCCTGGACCACATAAAAGATTACATTTTTTTATCTTGAATCTCCTGCTGGTATGTGACTTATTGGCTTTGTTGCACTCCAGGGAAAACCTGCTCATCGTTGCTATCAACAACAGTACTTTGGTCAATGTACTGCTTACCTGTTGAACATAACGATCTGTTGTTTTCCACATATAATAATACTCGATTATACTGGTGAGAGACTTCCAAGGAAGCTAAGAATACACAAAAACTGAGATGAGAAATCTACAACTTCATACCAACAAAGGATTCAAATAAAAGAATTTATGAGCACAGAAAGCCATGACTAAATATCCCCAAACAAAGTGCCACATTGCCAAGCTTACAGAGACTTAAATGTATTGCTACCTTAAAAAACAGGATGCTTACCTATAACTATGGTTCTTTGAGTGGTCATTTGTGAATTCACACAAATGGGTTTACTGCACCTGCAGCACAGTGCATAGTTTGGAAACTTCTAGAGCTGTTATGTAAGCATTTTGGCGGTAGCCTCTTGTCCGCTGGTACATGTGACCAGCCATTTACCTGCTCAAACCTTCAGTTCCATGGTGGCCGAAGCAGCAGCCCAGGAACTAAAGATGTTGAGCACTGGGAAAGATTAAAGAAATTAAAAACATACTTTGCTACGACTTATAAGAAAATTACTATAAAATGATGTTATACTGGTGTCTTACACCAGAAGGACTTTCAAGATGTACAAAGAGATAAACAACAATTGTTGGAAGTGCCAAAACCATATTGGATCTTTATATTGTATGTGGTGGACTTGTGATAAGGCTAAATAGTTTTGAAGGACAATACAGAATATGATTAAAAAATTCTGAAATATCACATTATTAAGTCTCCTGAATTATTTCTACTTGGAATCTGGAGAGAAGATACCAGCTATGACAAGCAACAACAGAAATTGTTTCAACATATGCTATTAGCAATGAAACTAGTTTACACAAAGTACTGGAAGAAAACGGAAATTCCATCAATTACCAGATTGATGGCAATTTTGGAAATGGACAAACTTAAAGCTAGATTAAAGGGTTCTACGGAAGATGATTTTCTAAGGGAGTGAAAACTTTTGATTGATTGCTTAAGAAAAAATAAGAGTGAATTGACAAATCTAGGGTTTTGAACTTGCGGCTTATATTTTCCTTTTTATATGCTTAAATGTTTACTCTATTGCCATGTGAACAGTTTTAAGAAAATTATAGATGACTTAAATTTATTGCTATACTAATACATAGAAGAAAAAGTTGTTGAGCATGACAGAAGTAGGAAGGAAGGGTAGGTGTCAGATGACCAACAGAAGCTTGAGACAGACTCTGTGGGACAGGTAGGGAAGATGGGCAAAACACAGCTGCCTCAACCACCAAGGGGTTAGGAGAATGCAGTTCACACTGTCCCAGATCAAGAGGTTTGATCTCCATCAAGCCTCCCCTGAGGAACATGGACTGGAGAAATTTGGGATGGAACATCCACTCATGACAGGACACTGTCGTTCTGCTCAGGGCATCTGCCAAGATGTCCTCTTCCTCTGGAAGATGCATTGTGAAGAGCAGGATGCCTCTTTCCAGACACCAGTCCCAGATCCAAACGGTGAGGTTTAGAAGCATTTTTGACTGTGTGCTGCCTTGCTTGTTCAAGTAATTGTTGTCAGATATTACTTGAACTACATAGTACAACACCAGAAACTGAAAACCACAAAGAGCCTTCTCTATAGCTAGCATCTTGAGTGTGTTGATGTGGCGCTCGGTTTCGTGACCCATCCATTGACCCTTGACTGAAAGTCGGTCTATGTGGGCACCCCATCTGTTCAAGGACACAGTACTGTCAAGTACTTTTGTGAACTGAAGCAAGGCAAAGGGCATCCTGGTGAGCAGGCTGTCAGAGCAGAGCTACCACTGCAGAGAACGATGAACAGCTCTCAGGATAGTCAGATGCATCTAAGGAGACTCTTTGAGGATGTTGAACACAGAAAGGAACCAGGCCAGAAGTGGTCACATTTTCGGGATCACAAAGGTTGGGGAGACCATAACACCCAGCAGAACCTGGACTACGTGGCTGATACGCACCCGGAACAACAGCACTGAAGAACAGCCTGATGTAGAGCATGGTAACAATCCAAGAGAAGATATGCTCTAGCATTCTGAGAATCAGGCACTGCTCCAATGAGTTGGATGGTAAGGGATGACTGCAAGTGGGACTTGCTGAAGTTGATAATGAGACTTAGATAGCGTAGAAGCCAAAATGTGAGGTTTATGTATGACAGCAGGCAAAACCAGGAACATGCAACAAGGAGCCAGTCGTCTATGTATTGAAAGATGATTACATCCTGCTGGCGTAACCAGGCTGCCACAACTGCCATACACTCTGTGAAAATGCGTAGAACAATAGATAGTCCAAAGGATAGGACATGGAACCGGAGACCTTCCTTCCTACAGCAAAGCAGAGGTAGCGCTGATGCGATGGTCAGATCCCAACGTGAAAATATGCATCCTTGAGATCCAAGGTTGCAAACCAGTCTCCTTCTTTCAGCAACAGGAGGACAGAGTTCAAAGTAACCATACAGAAAACTCCTGGGATGGATGAACGAATTCACATCTCTTAGGTCCAAGATAGGACAAAGTCTGCTGTCCTTCTTCATGACAATGAAGTAACAAGAGAAGAAACTCCTTGGGATGGAGGATGGTGGCATGGGTTCAACGCCTCCCTTCTGGAGAAGAGTGTCTACCTCCTCTAGGAGAGGGACGGAAGGAGCAGTGATGTGAATTTCTCCAGCAAGTGACTATTCAACAAATTTGATTGTGTAGCTCCTGTCAATGATATTGAAGACCCAAGAATCAGTCATGACGGAGGGCAAAGCATGTCGGTATGGGTGAAATCCGTTGACAAAAAGAAGAGTGGAAGGAAGAAGGCCCTGGAAAGAGTCAAAGATAGCATTTACCCTCTGACAGTTTCTGTTTGTAAGACTGGAACCTATAATAGGAAGTCCCAGCAGAATTTTATGACAACAGCAGCGGTGGAAAAGAGACTTTTGATTTTGTGACTGGAATCGGGCTGTAGGTTCTCTTGGAGGTAGACAGATGCCTTGACAGGAATAACAAGGGTCTGAAGCACCAGACAGACTGAGAGGGCAAGCCAAGCTTACAGGCCATTGTTCTCATCTTTTGGGTGTGCTCCAAAGTGCCATCTGTGTATTTGTGGAACAACCTAGATTCATCAAAGCAGATATCTTTGACTGTATTCCTGTCCTGGCAATATAGGCCGGAGGATTGCAGCCAGGCATGATGACACAAGGGTATGGCTGACACAAGAGATTTTGCACTCCAGTCAGTCACATGCCTTGCCATCTTAAGTTGTTGTGATGCCAAGGGATGTGTCTCGATCTAAAGGGCCACTGCCAGATATTGATCATCATCAGAGAGTTTGGCTAAGAGGACTGTTATTCTTTCCCACAGGTGCCACTGATAAGCTGCCATGCAAGCCTTGTAATTGATAATGTGGAAAGACAATGCCACCCATGGAATAAAACATCTTAGCCAAAGCATCAAGTCTGTGAGCATCCTTATCAGCAGGCGTCATCACCTTCTTCTGTGCAGCCTCCTTCTGTGCAGCCTCCATAACAAGAGTTGGGGTGTGGATATTAACAGTTAGCACCCACATCAAAGATTCTATATAAAGATTCTATATAAAGTGTCCATCTTCTTGGATGTAGAATGCACAGATAATGGGATATTCCAGGACCTCTGAGCAATTTTCAGAATTGCTGAAAGAGGAGGTATATAAAACAGTATAGGAACCCTTGCTTGAAGTCTCCTGAAAACAGGGTCCTCCAGCTCTGGTTCATGAGACTTTGCCATCCAAATCATAAACTCTGCAAAGGTGCAGACTTCATCCATGAGCGACACCAATTCATGCTACCCAAGAATGTTAGGGGGTGAGCGCTGCTGAACAACCACAGAAGAAGGTGAGGGGAAGTAAGAGTCCAAATTACTAGAAATGAAGGATTTGGAGGGATGAAAGTGTGTTCTCAGGGATGGAGATGAGATCTCTGCAAGAGTGGCAACACAGCTTGGAGAGGGTGGCACAGCCAATACAGGTGCCGGAACATTAGTGGAGCCAGTGGTCTGGCAAAGACTGGCAGAAGCAGTGGAAGAAGCTAGCATGTTGGTAGCTGAAGAGGATGCCTGTGGCATGTTGGTGGAAGCAGTGGGTGCAGGGCGAGCCTACATGTCTGCAGGCAGTGGAGATAGCCTAGACTTATAAAGAGTATGGGACTGAACCAGAGAATTGGAATGATGACAGTGCTTAGATGAGCAAGCAAGCTTGCTCTGATGCAGTGAATCTGAATGTCCTGTTATATGGCGGTGCAGAATTTCCCATTCATAGCAATCCAGGAATGGGCTTTGATTCCAATATCTGTACAGGCACCAGTTACAGGATGGACCACAATGCCCAAAAGAGAAGTAGGGTGGATCACAGTATTCTACACACTCCTCAGAGCGGGAATAGGCTTCTGAGGGCAAAGAGGACAATGCCTTGGAAATGAACAGTGATGCCTGCAGCCCAACTGCTTGGACTCAGCCTCAGCAGAACGAAGGTGTCACGTGGATTCATGATGAGGTTGTGGGGAAACAATCTATGACCTTTGAATCCAACAAACAGAAGATGCAGAAGAACTTGCAGAGGAGCATTGGGATGGAGGCTCACGTCAAACTGGTGGAGACTGTGGAAGAGGTACATACCTTGAAAGATGCATCCCCAGAGAGATAATCGGGGCTTTGACTGAGCTGGAAGGCCATGACAATGCTAAGGTCATGGGAAGGAGAATTGATGGTCTCCCCATCTGACATTGCAGAGGTCTGCACAACTCGCGGATACTGATGTTGGGTGGAAGGCTGAGAGGTTCAGGCCAGAGGCGAAGGAGGTGGCGAGTGCTCCAGAGAAGTCATGCCAGATACAATTGTGGAAACCACTACAAAGGGCAACTGAGGTTGGGAAGAATCCTTAGATGACTTCTTCTTCTTATGGTATTTGCATTCAACACGCTTCGATATCGATTTGAGATCAAGAGAGCACTCTGGCATTGAAGGGACTCTTTTATGGGGGGGCATCATGTTTCAAGCACCTTGTACCAACAGCCGAATCAGAGGCGGAGCACTTGGTCAATTCAGCCACAGTAGCCTCAGTGGATAGCCACTTAGCCACAGTTCACGAAGTTGACAAAAAAAGAGTCAACACTGAAGAAGCACATGGAACTGTTCACCAGTTGAACATAGACGCAGTGTCTGGACGAGTCAAAATCTGCTTGTATAAGAGGACCTTCAGGTGTGACAAGCAATTTTTGTGGGCCTGTGGTGTCACCACTTCACAGTGCAAGCAGGACCCAATGTTATGAGTTTCTCTCAGGCACAAAAGGCAATAGGAGTGGCCATCAGTACTTGGGATCTTAACTCCACAGGTGGAACACTTTGTGGCCAAGATAGGTTAATGAGAGAGAAGCTGACAGCAGTCCAAGTGAAGTTGTAAGAATGGAATTACTGTAGCTGAAGAAGAACTGAAGCCATGAAGGAGTAAACAGTCTGAGTCAAAAAAGCCTATGATCTGCAACAAAACACACAGCCAACTGTTCCCTTTGATGCTGCTGCTGCTGTGGATGAAAAGAAAATGAAACTTTGAGAGGGAAGATAGCTGGTCACATATACCAGCAGAGGAGGGGCTATTGCCAAAATGCTTACATAACAGCTCTAGAAGATTCTGAACAATGCATTGCGCAGGCACAGTAAGCCCATTTGTGTGAGTCACAGAGACCATGAAGAAGAACTTAAACTTATGAACTATTTATCAAAGTCTTTTACAAGGTAGGAGTGTTAGCTAACAGAACATTTAGTATGAGTCTTAAATATTTTTTCTACTGTAGACAATACATAGAATACATCTTGTTGCCTGAAACAAGGACAACACCCACCTTCAATTAAGTTAATTCCTAACTTAATTTTATTTCAACACTAATAATGGGATGTTCACCACTGCACTTGAGGGTCACAGAAGGCAGAAAATATGGGATATGGACACAGAACTCTAGCCTTCAAGTACAGAGAGAGAACAACCGGTAAGTAACGACTAAAGGGATGTCTCAGGTAGCTGTAACATAGTGCCACTGAGAAAGCTGTCTCACTCTGCCTAACAGTAAGACTAGTACTGGTCTATAGAGAAACTAATTTGTATCTTATTTAGTAACTGGTAAAACCGAAACATCTTCATTTGTAAACATGAGCCAAAATTTAACCCTAGCCCATTTTTCCAATTGGCCCCAAATCATTTATTTTAATAAACTAACCAATAACACTGATTCTGATGATATTAGAAACAAATATACAAACTCTAATCCTTCCCAATCAGAAAACACTACACCCTTCAACCATAATTAGCTTGCTAAAAGTTTCTCAGCTTTTCACTATACATTCTGAGTTGGGATAATTTTGGCAGAGCTGTAAACCAGTGCTATGCTAAGCGTCCTTTTGAGGACAAATAAGCTACAGCACAGGTTTATAGTTCTGTCAAAAATTTAATTTGATAAAGCTGGGTATAATTTTTCAGATTTTGAATGAAACGATGCCCAAATGTCCCAAATTAGATTTAGTTTTAAAATCATCTTTTGAACTTCAAGAAATCACTGATACATAGCTGATCCCAGATCAAATTATCAAATTATCGATGAGGTAGACTTGCTACAGCTAGTAAAACAGCTTTACGGTAATCAATAATAGCTCTCATTACTCATATCAAAGTCTCACACTAACACATTTTATACTGACAACAAATACTCTCTTTAATTCTACTCCTTGCTCCATCATCATTGTAATCTGATCTACACAATATTATTTCTATGGAATGAGGCTATGGAGAATTACATAGCAGGGTGCTGTACTTCACAAAATAGAGAATTCTGCCAATGATTTACTGGATTTGCAAAATCCTTGGGTACTTACAAAATCTTGCTGAATGTCAGTGAAATCTTTTCCATATTTTTCAAGGGCTTCTTCAAAGAGATTTGCCTCTGAAGCAGACCATTCTTCCATCTCATCCCTGCACAAAACAGGTCCACCTTGTGGCACAAGGGCAGAGATTGCCTTGGAAATGTCATAAACATTTTTGTGCAATGTATCCATGGCGTGGAACTGCACAGTAGAGCAAAGCAAATAATAAGCGTTAAGAAAACAACTCTCAGTATATATAACTACACAACATATTTCAAACTCAAAGGCCTATGAAAACAATTGGATGACTGATGTATGTCCTATATATGTTAAAAGGAAATAATATTACAATCTGATGTGCAACCATTATTAACAACAAGTTGAATTTCCACTATGGAAGAAGGAGTATCACAGCTCAATCAACGTTATCAGTGCATTCTACTGGCACAGGAAACACTATCCCCCAACCAAAATTATTACCTCTATTTCAGGTTCAGACATCTTTAAGTACATCTTGAAATACACGTCTACAATTCATTTAAATAAGCATAAAGCTGAAGCAGACCTTTAGAACTCCAAATAGCCTCAACTATTCAAGATCCTAAGAAACTTATTGGCTGTACCTTTAGCAGACATGTTTTTAGGCAACTAGGCTATGACACAGTACGTATACTATGGATAGTTTCTTCAACTTTCACCATTATCTTGGAGCTAGATGGCTATCAGTGGTAGAGTGGTGGCCCTAAGTCTGTTAGAGCTAAATGGTATTTTAACTAGAAAAGACATTTGCAGCCTATGCAACTGAAGATATAATACAACTGAATCCACACTTCTATATTACAACCACTCAACTGGCAACCAGTGGAAACAATAAAGAACAACAAAGTTTACTATATGTTTTAAGTGTGCCAAGAGGTTATTGATAAAGATACTGTAAAAGATGACAATCTTGGTATTTACCATTCTTTTCAAGTAAGAAGTACATTTACTGCTCTCTAAAAATATGTTTGTTAGATGAGGAGGAAAAACCAATAATAAAACCAAGCTCCCAATGTACACCTATTTCAACATGCAAACACAGCAGGCTTTGGCCACCTGAATTGATGATTTACACTAGAAATTCATAGAATCATAGAGCTGGAAGGGACAAGGAGCATCTTGGGTAACAACCTGCTAGTGCAGAACTTCACATCGAAAGCATCCTTAAGAGATGGTCATACAAACTCAATTACAAGTTCCAGTGAAGGAGTGTCTTATCATCTTCCAAGGTTCCCTGTTCAGAAGGTGGTCTGCTGGATAGGTTTACAGTTGGGTTCAGTTCCAAATCTGAATTCCCAGGTTTTCATGGTTGCCCACAGTACATTTAAACTTTTAATGCTAATGTCAATCCTGCCATCTGCTGATGAAGTCTGATCTGGCCACGGTGTTGCCTGCTTTTATTACATTTCATTTGGATTACTGTAACATGCTCGATATCAGGCTCCCTTCAAAGATGGTCTGAAAACTTTAGCTGGTCAAGCTACAGTGGCCAGATTCTTAACTGGTTATAGGAAGCATGCAATTCTTTTATTGCTACAGTTTCACAGAAAGTCAGCTTTCTTCAGTTATAGGTTATGGCCTATAAAGCCTTATACAACTTAAATATCTTCAGAACATCTGAGGAACCATACTCCAACATTAGCCCAACTTTTCTCAGTCTTACCCCCCTGAGAGACATGTTTGGTGAGGGTGCAAGAGAAACCTTTCTGACTGTCTGTGCCCTCTCTAGTTTAGAGATCCCTTCCAGTGCTCTCGGCCCCCACACTGCAGTTTTTCTGTCAGCAAAAACTTTTAATTCACATGGAGTTTCAGAAACTGGATGATTGACAAGGAAGTGGCTTCTAAAGAGGGGGGCTGTTTTTTGTTTTTTGTTTAACTGAGAGATGAACAGATTGCCTACTATAATTGTGATTCTTTGAGTGGTCATCTTTGAACGCACACAAACTGGTTATCTGAGCCTGTGCAGTGCGCTGTTCAGAATTTTCTAGAGCTTGATAGCAAGCGTTTTGGCAGGAACCCCAACCCCAACCCCAGCAACTAGATAAGCCATCTGCCTGCCTAAACCGCCAGTTCCATGGCTGACTGAGGCAGCAGCAAAGGGATCGAAAGACAGGCAGGGCACAAAGAGGGGAGGTAGGATGGGGTTGTGTGAGTTCACAGATGACCACTCAAAGAACTACAGTTACAGGCAAGCAACTTCTTCTTCTTCTTCATGGTCTCTGTGACCCACACAAATGGAAGACTAGTGAGCTACTAACTATAGGAAGTGGGAGTGTCATGCAACAGAACATAACAACACTGCTCTCCCAAACACAGCATCATCTCTAGATCAATTGTCCAGTCTGTAATGAAAGTTGAAGGCTGTGCCCATGTAGCAGCTCTGCAGATCTCATGCAGTGGCATTCCCCGGAGGAAGGCTATGGAAACAGCCAGAGTCTCGGTGGATGACTCCTCAACTGTTTAGGAGGCCGCTTGCTGGTCAGTTTGTACGGAAGTTGAATGGTAGATCCCACCCACTCGGACAGTCTCTGAGATGACACTGGCAGTTGCTTCTTGACAGACAAATAACTTACAAAAAGTCTCTGAGAATTTCTGAACTCTGCTCAATGCTGCACGCAGAAGGCCAGAGCCTGTCACGTGCCAAGGCAATGGAGATTGCATTCCAGGGCTGTAGATGGGTTCTGCATGAAGGCAGGAAGTATGATACTCTGATTGAAGTGGAAAGCTGTGGCAACATTTAGAAGGGAGGAAGATGTCAGGTTGAAGCACCACCCTCTCCTTGTGGATTTGAAGATAAGGTTGGTCCACTCTAAGAGCACAGAGCTCACCTGTCCTTCTTGAGGAGGTGACAGCCACCAAAAAGGCTGTTTTCCATGACAGCAAACAAATGTCACAGATAGCCATGGGCTTGAAGGATCTCTTTGACAGCTGGGACAGAACAAGCTGCAAATTTCAGGATGGTACCAGAGGTGTAACAGGCAGATGGAGGTTTTTATAACCCTTCAAGAACCTCTTGATGGTGGGATCCAAGAAGCAAGACAATCTCCCCTCTTTCTGAATATATCAGGAAATTGCTGACAGTTAGCATTTGACAGAAGAGAGCAAGAGTCCTTTGTCAGCAAGCAATCCCAGGAAATCCAGAAGATGGATGGTATCAAAGGTATCAATGTCAAGACGTCAGTCTCGAAGAAAGCTAACAAATTTTTCCCATTTGTAGCAGCAGGATTTTCTAGTCGAAGGCTTGTGGACAGCTTCAGTGATTTGTCTTACAGGATGAAGTAACAACTTTAATGGAGGAGGTCCATGCTGTAACCTTGAGGCTGTGAATGTTGAGATGTCTCACAGTACTGTCTTGGATAGTGAGGAGGTTTGGTGTGGAGAGCAACCTCTGAAACTGACCCTTCAAAAGTATCAACAGAAGAGTGAACCATGTTTCCTGGGCCACTACGGAGTTATCAGAAGAGCCTTGGCTCTGTTCTGCCGGATCTTTGCCAACACCCTGGTGATGAGGGGAAACGGTGGAAAAGTGTACACAATGGGATCTCTCTAGTTGAACAGGAATGCATCCCCTAGAAAGCCGTTGACTGATCCACTCCTGGAGCAAAAGATGTTTGCTGTTTGTTGACCAGGGACACAAAGAGGTCTAGCTGAGGAGTGCCTCACATCTTCAAGTGCCACAGTCACACAGTCAGGTCAAGGAGAGTCTTAGAGTGGGTGCCTCCTTGTTTGTTTACATAGTACATTACCGTGGTGTTGTCCATGAGGACCTGAACCACTTTGTTCTTGAGACAATCTGCAAAGGCTATGAAGGTTTTGATCACAGCGAGGCGCTCCAGGGCATTTATATAATACTCTTCCTTGGCTATTGACCGCCAGCCTCTGACCATATATCTGTGGTGTGGGCTTCTTTTCCACTCAAGAAGGTATCTGTTGTTACAGTTATCAATGCTGGAGGAGGCAGGAGGGCATACCCACTAGGACATTGCGATCATCCTGCCACCATGCCAGGGAGCAAGAGACTGGTCTCGGTACTGTGAGCAGCCATGATGGACGGTGTCAAAAGGATCAAAGACATTGAGGAATCACAACTTGAGAGATCTCGTGTGAAGTTTGGTACGAGGTGTTATTGCAGTTGTGGGGGCCATCAGCCTGAGGAGGACTTGAACCATCCTTGATGTGCCTGGAATGCTGAAACCTTGAGACCATTGTGTGGAGTTCCTCCCACATGCCATCTGGAAGAAAGGCAGCCTCAGCTCGGGAGTCTAGAAGAGATCCTATGAATTTTATTTGCTGAGTCAGTCCCAGATGAGACGAGTCATAGTTGATTATGAGACCAAGATAGTTCAGAAGTTCTATGGTGGATTCTATGTCTCGAACTGGGTGGTCCCGAGTGGGTGAGACTATGAGCCAGTTGTCGATGTATGGAAAGAGGATGATACCTCATTGATGTAATGCAGCTGCTACCACCACCGTGACCTTTGTGAACACCCTCGGGATCATACTGAGACCAAAAAGGAGAACACAGAACCTGTATGCCTTCTTGCCCACTACAAAGGCAAGAAATCTGTGACATGCCCTGATGGAGACATGGAAATATGCATCCTAGATCGAGGCTGGTGAACCACTTCCCCTTCTGTAGCAATGGAAGGATGGTGGTGAAAGTAACCATCTGAAACTGCTTGGGCCTGATATAGTAGTTCACTTCCCTGAGACTGAGCATAGGCAACAGACCTCCATCCTTTTTTGGTACTAGAAAGTAGCAGGGGGGAAAAACTGTGGCAGAGAGAAGAGAGGAGAACAGGTTCTATGGCCTCTTTCTGAAGTAGGGTGTAAATCTCCTCTGTCAGGCCTGCAGATGGGCGAGTAACTCTGACGTGACTAGTGGGGGAAAGGCTTCAAAATTCTGTGGCGTACCCTCTGAGAACAATATTGAGAACTCACGAGTCCATCATGATAGAGATCCAAACAGGGTGGTAACTGCTTAGTCTGTCCCCGAAGGGATGATCCAAAGATGGTATAAGATGGGGTGATGGTACCGACAGATAAGTAGATGGTATCGACAGCGGTACCTATGGAGGAGGTGATCAAGGAAGTGGAATCATCGAAACGGTTGCCAATAGAATATTTAAATAGGAGTAATAATGAAGAGTTTAGGAAAATATTAAAAAAAAATAAAGACAAATGGAAATAAAATTATTTAAGGTTTTATATGATAGGGCAGGGAAACCAGTAAAGGAGGAATTATTGATTTCAATGATCAGAGGTAAGCATTGGATTCAGGTAAAAGGAATTATTAAATCTCTACAGGAAATAAAATTGAACACAGTAGAACAGAAAATGTTTTTAGAGGAAATAATAAAAAGAAAAATAGAAGAAGAAAAAGGATTAATAGGGAAAATTTATAAAAAATTGTTAATGGTCCAGTATAGAATGATAGAAGGGTTGACAAATAGTTGGGAAAAAGATATATCAGTAGATACGAAAAAAATTTAAAATCTGGTTACATGAAATTGCTAAAAATAAAAATACAAATGTAAAACAACAACAAATGAAAATGATTGGTAGATGGTACAGAACACCCCCATCAAATGGTATACATAAATGGCAATTTCTCACCAAAATGTTGGCATGGACGTGGAGCTAAAGGTACTTTAGTGGTGAGAGTGTCCATTTATTCAGGAGTTTTGGAAAGAGTTTAAGAAACAAATAAATATAGTAATAGGGAGGAAGTTCAATTAAGTAAAGAAAATTGTTTAACCTTCAACTTAGGGACAATAGGATTAAACAGGAATGAAAGTTATGTAACAAAACAAATTTTAAAAGCGACTCATGCTGTTAATGCTTTAGGATGGAAAAAGAAATCAATGTGAAATGAGTTTTACTTGATAAAATATATAAAAAAGTTATATAAATTGACCTTCTTAGGGAAAGAAGGTTAAAGTATAGTGGAGAATGTTGTAAAGAATCATGGAGTGATAACTAGAAAATAATAATTGAGAAAGTAAAAGAAAAGTCGGGTATGAAGATGTGATTAATTTGATTAAGATTATATTCCATATCTCTGAGAAAGCTTTCTGACATAAATGGATACAAAAGGGGTCTGGATCCTCTGTTAGCTGTTTGGGGTGTGGGAGGGGGTTGAATAGGTTGAAAAAGCATTGCCATTAAAAAAAAATTCCTTGTAATAACATTGTAATACAGTATATATTAATGTATATTTAGTACTAGCATATTTACCCAGCACTGCCTGGGGTTTTTATTTTCCTCCTAAGAACTCATTAAACTGTCTTCTCCATTTCCTGTAACTTTGCTCCATATTTCCCAATGCAATCTATATTCAGAGTTATTTACATACACAGTTTGGGTTCCTGAGAGAGTATACTGTCCTCCTCCTTGCTCCTAGGCCTTGTGACCATAGCAACCAGCCTATTTCTGTATCTGTACATTTTCCACATATTCCCCAATCCAATCTGTATTCATAGTTGTTAACATACAGAGGTTGGGTTCCTGTGGGAACACAGTGTCCTCCTCCTTGCTGTTAGATATCGTCCCCATAGCAACTGGCCTATTGCAGTACCTGTAACTTTTCCCAATAGTCCCCAATCCAATCTGTGTTGTTTGGTGATGTTGATCTACTGGCTTTTTTCCCCCTCTCTGTTGAATTTGTGCAATGACTTTATGTTTTTCTGGAAGCATTTTTTGTTTTGAATTTCAACTTTAAGATTCCTCACATATGGAACCCATATAATCTACTGTGTGAGGTGAGAAGACCTTGTAACCATGGCCATTTCTGCACTACACTGTTATAGTGCTATTATTCCACTTTCAACATCCTGAGGAATTCTGGGGTTTGTAGTTTACTGAGGCCAAAGAGCTCTCTGGCTGAGAATTCTTAAATGCCCCTCCTTAAACTACAAATCCCAGGATTCCATAGGATGTTGAAAGTGGAATAATAGCACTATAACAGTGTAATGTGGAAACGGGCTATGTTGTGTATGTCACTTTAATTTTTCTCACATATGCCTCCCAAATGTTTTCTGGCATCTTTATTGATGGTAGGCCTCATCTCCATAGCAACTGGCCTGAGGCCCAAGAGCTGTCGGCTGGGAATTCTAAAAGCCCCTCCCTAAACTGCCAACCCCAGGATTCCATGGAAGCTTCACAGCCAGCCAATCATATGAGGTCTTGTAACCTCACACAGCCAATCATACGCTGACGCAGACAAAGAGACAAATGTGCAGACAAACATTGACTTTTATAGTAGATGTGATTCATAATAAAAGGGGGAAAAAAACAAAAAAAAGTTTTTTTAAAAAAAGGAAGTGGAATCACAGTAGAAAAGGTTGTAGCAGAGACAGCACTGGCAACGTAAGTATCGCCCTAGAAACCATCAAAATTGACACTTAGAGGCCTCAGTTTGATGCTTCTTATATTGAGACAAGCAGGTATCTTGATCTTAGCAGTTCGTGCAAAGGTGATTGAGGCACTGGTTGAGAGGGTCTTTGTTGCCTGGATGGTGTCGGACTGTAAGTACAGCATGATTGTTGGCAGAAGCAACAATACCAGTAACAAGAAGAGTAGTGTTGAGCTTGAAAAATGTATTTGCGAGTGGTAGTTCTCATGTTCTGGGCATGCTGTAATGGTAAGTTCTCAACAGTTGATTTGGCTTGTTGAGAAAGGCCAGAAGAATGAAGCCACACATGCCAACCCAAAGAGACAACTCCTGCCAAGGCCTTGCTGTTACAGTCAGCGACATGGTGGAGCACTGTGATCTGTTGGGAGGCCAGATAGCGAGCCTCACCATACAAGACAGAAACTATTCATCTACCATCTTCATGCAGTCAATCCAAGTATGGCTTCAGCTTTTTCCATATGAATTGCTGACAGGCACCCACACAAGCTGAATAGCTGGCAATCCTGAAGAGAAGGGTGGCATTAGAGTAAACTTTCTGCCTATGGCATAGAGTTTTTTACTTTCTCTATCAGCTGGAGTGGAGTGAAGCCTTTGCGAAGCCTTGGACCGTGCCACAACGACAATAATGAAGCTGGGCTTTAGATGCTAGAGAAGCCAATCAGCTCCCGTATCAACATCATTATAGAGGGAATCAAGCTTTTTAGATGTAGATGGTATGGAAGAGGGAGATTTTTTCATGACATGGACCAGATATGCCAGAAGAGGAAGAGAAGTTGGAGTTGGTGTTTGATGCTGTACCTGTTGGAAGACTGGATCCTGACCATCCTCCCTCTGATGTTCTACTTGCAACTTAAGGGACCTTGACATTCAAAATATCTGGTCTGCAAATGAATGAGCATCATCAGTAAGCAAGATGGGGTTGCAATCAGTCACCCAGCCCTCAGCAGGTGCGTGAGTGAGGTCCAAGTGTGATTCCTGAGAAGAGGCTGAAGAGCCAGAACTAGATAGCTCTCAGGGTATCTCTTGAGGAGCCTCAGTCGTGACAGAGACAGGCTGTCTTGTGGCATACTCTGACTCTATCACCGGTACAGATTCAGCTCGCAGTGGTTGAGGAGTTGCTGAAGTTGACAGAACCTCATATCGGTGTCTCTTCCACAATGAAGAAGAGAAGGACCAACGAGGTGAGTATTTGCATCAATGTGGGACATAGGTAATGTTCATTGTAATGGTACCGTCTATGTCCATGGTGGTATGGGTTATAATAGTCTTCTGAAGACAGGGTGAAATCAGTGGAATCGTACGGTGAATACCAAGAGTAAGAGTACAATCTCTCCCTATGACATCAACAAGGAGACCAGTATCGATGCAACCCTTCTCTCTGGGTCCTACGCTCCTTCCTTGATGTATATGTATGAGAAGGCCTCACTGGACAATGCTCTGAAGCCAATCCGGAGGAGGAGGAGGAGACAGAGGGAGACGCAGTGCATCTATGACTCTGACATTGTGGTATAGGAGTTGAGACCTAGAATGACCAAGCTCTTGCACAGAACAAGATGGAGAGCGGTCCCTAGGTGGGGTTGGTTGCTGATGCAGAGAGGAATCCACAATCTCACCATCTGAGGCAGCCCTCGACTCCACTAGGCTTGGTAAATGTACAAGACCCTGTGAAGCCGAAAGCAAGCCAGTCATCAGAGTAGGAACAGATGTCTCTTGCGAAGACAAATGTAGCTCAATTGGCTCCATGAACTCTTCAACCAGGAGAGGCTGCTGGGGCAGTCCTCATGAGTATGGTCTCAAAAGAAACCCGATTTGGTCTTTTTTTTTTCTTTGCTTCTTAGGCAAGGCCTGGTCAACCAACTTCCCAGGAGCAGAAGGGACCCAAGATTTATCTTTCGGATGATGATCTCAATGTCCGTGGTTGGGACGAGTTGCTCTCAGTACCAAGGACCGATAAAACAGAGCAGGTGGTACTGAAGCTGGAGTCGATGATGGCCTCTCAGGTTGAGAGTTGACTGAAGTCAAAGGCTGTGCAGTAGCCTTGGTTGAGGTAGATGCCAAAGATGATTTGGCAGGTGGTCAACCACTTGTTTTAGATACTATCATGGAGGCTGTGTACAGAGGCCTATTCTGTGAGGCCATATCAGAGACACTCAGGACTCTGTCCCAGAGCCTTGAGTTTGGCCACCCTGTTATGTCTCATCTGTGGGGTAAACAGTTGGCAGTGGGAGCAAGAGCCCATGTTATGTTCTTCTTCAAGGCAAAGGAGATACTTGGAGTGTCCATCGTTATTTGAGATCTCACCCCCACAGGATCAGCAGCGCTTGAAGATCAGTGCTGATGCTATAAACAGAAGACGAAATCAGAGTCCAAAAATTAGTCTGTTAGTCGAAGTCAATATCTGAGCATAAAGCAAAGCCAAAACCCTGAGAGTAGCTGAAAACCACAGAGGGAGAACCAAGTCAAGAGAACCATTAGTGAAGGCTGAAGAAGGCTCTTAACGGTGCTGCTGCTGTGGACAAAAAGGAACTGGTGGTTTAGGTGGAAAGGTGGCTTATATAGCCACTGGGGATGGGAGTGGGGTTCCTGCCAAAAAACTCATTATCAAGCTCTAGAAGTTTCCAAACTGTGCACTGCATTGGTGTCAATGACCCATTTATGTGAATCACAGAGACCATGAAGAAGAATCATAAATTCATAAAATAGAAAAGTGGAATGGACCACAAGAGTTAATCTATTTTAACCCCTAGTAGTATGGGAATCCATATCTATAGTAATGCTAATACAAGGCCATTCAATCTTTGTATAAAAATCTCCAGTGATTCTCTCAAACTGAGCAGCAACATTGGAGTTCAGTTACTGATTAAAATTGTGCCCTTTGCATTTCAGATATCTAGGCATACTCATCACCAAAGATAATGCATAATTAATACTGAGAAATTATAAGCCAATGAATAATTGAATAAAATTTAAAACTGCTACTTGGAAAAAGATTAATGTTCATTATTAGACAAAATAACATTGACTAAAATGTTTCCTATTCCAAACCAAAATTTTTTCCAATCTATTCGCTTCGCACCACATCAACACTATTTAAAAAAAAAAAGAGGACAAATGATTTTAACTACATGTACCTTTGATAATTTACAAAAGCACATTGTTGCAATCTTCCACTTTTGGCAGGATTTGCCATTTCTGACATAAGAGCTTATTTGATGCATTTTAATTCTACCAATTAATCAAGTTCATTAGAAATAAAGCAGGTAGAATGAGTTCCTGTAGAACTCATCAGTGAATCTGCATTTAGGGCAGGACTTTCTAGTATAATTTATATCCAATAAGATAATAAAATATATAACCAATCCTTACCTTCAAAATAGTTTACAGATCTGATCTTGACAGACAAAGATTATTACTCCTCATCTTCCCCCCATTTGTCCATTTTAGCCCCTTTATTTTTTTAATTAGATAAAGTCATTCAATTTAAGGACAGGACAGATGCATATATTATATTAAAGACTTATTCAATTGTAGAAAACCCCAAACTGCCCAAGAGTAGCTCTTACAATGAGATCTCACTGTACCTAACTGGCTTCAAATTAAACAATTTTCCTTGGCTGAATATCTCATGTCAACAGGAGAAATTCTTTGCTGTCTTACCATATCTGAAACCTTTTGCACTTATTCAAATTCTTCTCTTAAAGCAAGAGCAGTAGAATCATACCAATGGCTTCTTCAAATTAAATATGGTGAGGGCAACTCCTCTAAACTAACTTGGGAAATGGAACTCCAAACTAAAATCCCAAACTCTGACCAAATGGTTCTGCCTTTGGTCTCTTCCTCATTACAAATCTAGGTCAGCTTATACTAAAAAAAATATTCTAAAAGTGATTCATCAACAGTACCTCACCATCACTTAAACTTGCTTTAATACTCTTCTGCTGAAGAGGTTGTTAATTTTTGGGCTCACACATTAAGACAAACCTCTATTATTACAAGTCACTAAAATTCTGCCCCAAATTGTTATTTCTCTCTATTTACTCCCAAGAAAATGCTGATTTAAAACACAAAGACATGATTTTACTCCAATTACCTATTGCTCATGCTCAATTCACTAGGGGTTAGAAATCGCAGAATTTTGAAGAAACAAGAAGATTATTCCTTTTTGATAAGTAAAGTTTTTCATTATCTACTAAAACAGAAATTGGATTTGATATGTCCTCAAGAAACACATATAAGAAAAATGGATAAATATTTGTTGAATCCATAAACTGGGTAAAGATTTTGCCTCATCTTACGACAAAAAGAAAAAGATGCTGTGATCTATGCAAATGAAAAAATAAGACCTAAAAAAGTTTTTGAGGGGTTGAAAGGTAAGAGTTGAGATTCAAATACAGGGCTAAAGGTTTTGGCTGTTGGGGTATATACTCCAATGGAAAAAAGCAAAAAAAATTTTTTGAAAATATCCTTCAAAAGATCTTGGAATTTAATGATGATAAGTAGATTATTCTAGGAGACTTTAATGGGGTGATATACCCCAATTTGGATAAACTTTCAGGTAAGAAACTAGCACAGGGAAAACTTCCAAAAATCTTTTTCTAAATTGTAGTTAATTTAGAACTGCAAGATAATTGGACATGGAAATATAACCAGGTAAAAGAATATACTTCTGTCTGACAGATATGAATCTTTCTCTAGGATTGATATGTATCTTTTATCTAAAACTTTCACTACTGGCTTTAAAATAGTGAAAAAAGTGAAATATTTAGGGATTTTTTAATGAATCCCAAAATATGAAATTGTTCCAAAATAATAATGAAAAAGTTGAAAAGATTTTAAAATAAGATTTGCAAAGATGGTCGAAGTTAAAACTATTTTTGTTGGGAAGAATTTCTGTGGTTAAAACGAATGTACTTCAAAAAATGTTGTTCCTGTTTCAGAATGTATCTATTATTATTAATGTTCCTTTATACAATGGCAAAATAAAATAAAATAAAGTAGAATAAAATAAAACTCAAAATTCACTTGGCAGAGAAAAAAGCCAAGAATCAAAATGAAGATTTTACAGGATACCAAAGAAAGGGGAGGGGATTAGGACTCCCAGATTTGAAAATATACTCTTATGCTTCCTGGTTTGCCTGAACAATTATTAAAATTAGATGGTTTTAAGATTTGGATGCTACACATTTTTGTGATATGATAAACACAATGCTAATGTTAACTTTAATACTAATTTTATAAGGCATGCACTTCACAGAATTTGGAAAAAAGGCCAAATGAAATCGTGTCCTAAGATTTGTATGTGGGTTTCCTCTCAGGAAGCTCTTTTTACTAGAGAGATACCATTCAAAGGTAAATGGCTAATGCATAATGATATTTTAAAGAAGAAAAATGATCAGCTGAAAATGAAAACAAGTGATGAATTGATTGAGAATAGTTATAACATAGTTTGCTCACAGACAGGTAACAGAAAAATTCCAAATAGACAAAAAACTGTTTTATTTTGCTGATGATAATTCTGAACTTGATGTGTGTTTATTAAAAGATGATCATTTGTATGTTAAAAAGTTTAAGTTGATTTTAAAAACAGACATAGAAACTGAACAAATAAAAGATTTTATGATTAGATGGGCTCAAAATGTGGGTCATCAGATACAGATGTCTCAATGAGAAGAGATATGGACAAAAGGTTTGAAATTTACATTAAGTTATGGTTTAAAGGAACACTTTTATAAGATGATGTGTAGTTGGTGTCTGACTCATGAAAAACTTTCTAAAATATACAAAGGTTCTATTACCAATTATTGGAAATGCAATCATGACAACAGGACCCTTTTTCACATGTGGTGGACTTGCAGTGAAGCAAGGCAATATTAGAAGAAGGAACACAATATGATGGAAGAAATCCTTAGGATTACAATTCAGCTTATACCAGAACTCTTTCTCTTCAGACTGGTTGAAGACTATATGAATAAAGGCTTCATAAAATTGTTCCTGTACATGATTACAGCAGCGAGACTATCAAAGCTGGAAGGACTTGGATACATCATCTCCTGAAGAGTGGCTATAGAAGATACTGGATATGGCAGAGATGGACAAATTGATTACGCTGATAAGAGAAGATTCATTAGAAGAGTAGCATATGCATTGGACAAGGATTATTGAATTTGTAAAAGACATAGGTTGTAAACTTGCAGTGGTAGGATTTGACTAACCAAAGCCAAAGGCACTGTGTTGGTAGCAAAAGAATTTCTTATCTGTGTAATTGTTAGCAACATGCAAATAAGCAGGAGTAGTATATGAAATATGAAATAAAAGGTCAGGGTTGTTATAACTATATTTAGATATAATAAATCAACTAGGATGATATGGTGTAAGTTTTTTTTATTTGATAACACCTTTCACTACATTTCAGGAAGCAGGAAATCAACAAGTCTTTTCTATTTCTTTCTTTTTTCTTTTATTATCTTAGTACAGTTTCATTCTTTAGTCCTGTTAAATTTTGTAATCAGCATGGTAAATTTTTTTAATTTATAGTATTGTATGTCTCCCCTCCCCCATGTACTTATGTGTTGTCTTTTATTGTATCTAAACCTTATGCGTTTAATAAAAATTATTGTTTTAAAAATAGGAAACTCAAAGTAATCTTAAAATAGATCCTTGGTGGAATGAAACATGGAATATGATCTTGATGGAATAACTATCACATACTATTAGGATATCCAAACAAATGAAACACAGGAACACTTTTCTTAATCCTTGGTTTCCTTCTTCAATTTTGATAACAATAATGAAATGTTTGCCCCCATCTTCTTGCCAAAGAGGCTTTTGGTCAGATTTCCTTCATGCATGTGCAACCTAAACTATTGACAATCACCTTTTTTCTAGACTTCTCAATGATTTGAACAAAAAAATAACTTAGATATGCAGCTTTGATTTTTTTTAATTGTTAAACCTCTCTTCTTGGGAATTCAGAGCTGTAAAAAAAAGGGGGCTCCTGTGGCCATGAGCTAAGCTTTTCCTACCCCTTTTAAAAAGAAAATAACTTTTGGCAGCTACTTCTGAGCATCATAAAAGATATAACAGAATATGAAATAACTCCATCTTCCAATGTTGTACGTTTACATTTTACTAAAGATGTTGTTCATCTGAAAGATTTTTGAATTAGTTAGGTATTAATTAATGAAAGGATAAGCAGGAATCTTTCTTTTCCTTTTCTATTTCAAATTGGTACCCATGTGCTTGGGCCATATTTTACTACATGTATCTACTATAAACGAGGTAAATAAGGACGCATACCTAACAGATTTATGGTAAAACTGAGTTTATTAATCACTGGAATATGAGTTTTCATGATGATGTATATCCTTATATATTATTTCCTCATGTATAATAATGGAGGTATGCATATGTGTATGAATTATATCTTCGAAACAACAGGCAAAGCATTTTAAAGCATCTTTTCTTTTAGTTAAAAGTGAGAGTACAGACCAGCCGAAAAGATTAACACTGTATAAGCGGCAGCATGTCACTGAGCATGGAGGTAGCAGAGTGTTCTGCACACATTCAGAACAGCCCAGTCTTAGACTTGTGTCAACCACTATATTACTAACAGCCATTTATCTCCAAGACAGCTTGAAGCTAGGACTAACCACGGCAAATGATACCATACCACAGTCATGTTGCCATTATAAAGTATTTGTAAAGAACATGGGAATCATGCAACCATCCAGATTTTTTTTGAAGTACAGCTCCAGAGTACTATTCATTCTGATGCATTAGTCTGTCAGTATAACATTAACATTACTTCTCACTAAAAACTGAAAAGTATAATTTATCTTCTTAAATTCTTACCAATGTGATGTCCCTAGAGGCTGCTGCAGCACTCATGTGTAAGCTTGGTTGCCGAACAGAACTACTGCAGTCTAGAGCACGAGCAAAAGTACCAACAGAGCTAAAAAGAACGAAGAGGAAGTTAACTTGCCATGTTGCAAGCATATAAGAATGAAATTTATGAACAAATTTTATCAGTATTTTAGCAAGCTTTTTATTCCTTTTCACTTTGTGCCTTTGTAAGGTATATTTATCTATACAACCAGTTAATCCCAGATATTTACCATACATATTTTTCCTCTTGAAGTAGGATAGAAACTGACCAAAAAAAGCGTCCATAATTTGACACTGCAGGGAATTTATTATTACAACTGACAAATAAGTATTATAGTTATATACAATATAACTTATGTTAGAAAAGTCACAATGTCAAGTAATGTGTGTAGCTGCCATACTGGATGTTGCAAATTTTAAGTTTTAGTTCTATCCCCATAAGGACTAGAAAAAGCATTCAAATTGTTGTTCTGTGCCTCTAAGTAGTTTTTGATATACAGCGGTCCTAAGGTGAACCTATCATAGATTTGTTCGGAAGGGGTTTGTTATTGCCTTCCTCTGAGGATGAGAGCGTGTAAACTGCTCAAGGTCAACCAGTGGGTTTCCTTGGCTGGGTGGGGATTCAGAGCAAGTTCTAGTCCAAGACCCAAACCACTGACCCTTGTTGGCTCTCACATTTAAATTACACAGCCAATATTGTATGAACCAAGAGGATCCTCTTAACTTTACCAGTATAGTGGATTAGAAGATGGATGATTCAAATTTATTGTTCCATTTATGAACAAAAGCTCATAAAGTCTGCAAAACACCATCATTTCTGTTCTGCTTCTGATTTCTTCTGCATGAAAATATTAATCATCAACCTCAAGCAAAGACTACCTTAGAACAGATGAGTCCAGAAAAACAGAGAGATGGGGTATGATATAGAATCTATAGGAGGCATAATTACGTCTTCACAGCCAACCATCAAGCAAAGTATATCTGCTAGAACCACATGGAGAGAATTAGGTATCTGTTCAACACAGGTCAGTTGCTTAATTAATTTATTATAATTACATTTTTTTGAAGTCTATCATGTATAGTTTAATCAAGTATTGCAATACTCCAAAAGCTTGTTCCCACTGTTCTTCCAACAGTTCCTTTACATAGATCAGTTATTATTCATGTGTATCTTCAGGTTGCTTCCAACTTGACCCAAAAGTGTTCCTATCATGGGGTTTTCTTGGCGATATTTTTTCAGAGCGGGTTTCCTTTTGTCTTCCTCTGAGTGTGACTTGGCCAAGGTAATCTAGTGAGTTTCCATAGCTGAGCAGGGATACAAAGTCTGGTCTCTAGAGTCATAGTCCAATACTCAACCCACTACATCATGCTGGCTCCTAGTTACTGTTTTTCATTGCTGTGAAGTCAGCTTCAACTTGCAGCAAATTCATGAAGAAGAATCATCCAAGAGCACTGGTCATCAAAAGCTTTAGTCAACTTCTGCAAATTCAAGGGAATGGCTTTGTTTACTGAGTCAATTCATTTGTAATGGTCTTCCTTTTCTCCTATTGACTTCAACTTTATCAAGCATTATCTTTTCATAGGAGTTCTGTCATTTCATAAATGTTAAAAATACAACAACCCTCATTTAGTTATTCTGAGTTCTAGGGGAAGTCCAGTCATGATAACTCTTTCTCTTTCTTTCTTTCTTTCTTTCTTTCTTTCTTTCTTTCTTTCTTTTTTTGGGGGGGTCTTTTTGGCAGTACATCATATCCCCAGAATTCTCCTCAGTACCACACTTCAAATGATCTGATTTTCTTTCTGTCATCTTTCTTCACTGTTCAACTTTAGCAACCATAAACAGAAACAGGAAGAACTATGTCATGAATTATTGTGAATTTAGTAGATACACTTGAGGATCTCATCTACTTCTCTCATTGCAGCCCCTCCAATTCTTTGTCTTCTTCTGATTTGTTGACTATAGTTTCCATTTGGATTAACACCTGAGTTGAGATAAAGAAATTCTTTAACTATTTTGATGTCTTCGTCACCTATTTTATGTGAATCATATGTGGTCATTATTTTTGTACTTTTAATTTTTTTATTAAAAAAAAATGACAACATTACAACTACACAACAATACACTCCAAAAAAATGTTTACAAATATTAAACTACAAAACAACTACAAAACTACACATAACTAAAAATTGGGTCCTGCCCTTATTGCAAACAGCAAATAATAAACAGTAACAACCAAGTATTAGGTTCTTAAATTTAGCTAAAGGTTAATACTTGTTGCCTATTATTTATTTTCATAGTAAATATAAACCTACAAGATTAATTAGTTAATAAAGTAGACTATGTAAAATACAATCAAATCCCAACTGTTTCTATATATTGTTAGCACAGAGTAATCCATCAGAGACAGAAGAAAAAAATTATTAGTAATAATTAAAAATAACTCTAACTTAATTGTTGAAAGTCAATTTTGACCACTTAGTAATTACATCACTTACATGATAACATGCAATAACAAAATTACTTGTAAACGTAACTCCTTAGATACTAACAACAAATAAGTCTTTCTTAACTTATTTTGTCTTATATATGTCATTCCTAACCTATTCTTATTCTATACTATACTAAAATTAATAATTCATAAAGCAATGATTCTCTATATAGTAGGTAACTTTTAAAAGCAACAAAGTAGAGCTATTAACTAATTACTCTTCTTGCCACAGTAAAAATAGCAAATTTAGAATTAAAATTTTAATCCCTTCAATCCTTTCATAACTTTTCTCCTCATAATCATAAGCTGCTTTCTTCATCAGACATTTTCATCAGATGCTTTCTTCTATTTCTTCTTTCTTTATAAGTTCTATCTTTTTCCCAAGAATTGGATGATATTTAAGTATTCAACCATGCTTAGTCTGTGTCTTTCATCCTTGTACCTAAAAAGCAATTCTTCAAGTCAATCCCAGCTGAAAAGAACATTTATTTTTCTGGGAAGTCTGTTCATCAGTTAAGTACATCAGTAAAGTGTTATTCTCCTTTTTCCCAAAGAAAACCTCTTGTGAGATCAGAGACCAGTTGCCATACATTCTCCAGGATAATGTCTGCTCAGGTTCCAAGTTTTGGTCATTCAACTTTAGGGTTGGAAGTTGAGCTGTAATATCTCTTAAGTTTTTCATCTTTCTAACATCAGCTGTACTGACTCTCTCCATCTCTTGCTGAATGTTCATCTCATCTTATATAAACATAATTCCCAAATCTCAGGTCAACTCTTGTGAAAGCTATGTTGTGTCCTCTTTTTCCTCTGGTAGCCAATATGTCATCTCAGCCTCCTGCCATATTTTAATATCCTCATCTGCATCTGGCCCATCTTTAAGTTGTTATGACAGTTGTTCTATAAGTACATCAAACTTTTTCTCAATAGACACTTTAACTTATCTAAATTCAACCAAAAATTCCTAAAAATATTGAGGTATATCCTCAGACTTTCCTGGGTCATTTATAATTTGAATGTCACAATCCACAGTTAGAGTCATGATGAATTCCATCCAATGTTTCTTGTTTTCTTAAACAAAAAGGCTGTGTTCCCAAGACACTAGATAACAGGAGATCCCATCTAAGTTTTCCCAGAGATGTCAAAATTAGCACAGTGCTACATAACAGAACAGCTGGCAAGTACTTTTATGAATTCCATTTTCATAATATCAAGCATGACTGTCTTATTAATAAAAAAAATCTTGTTATTAATGTAAACCATATATAGATATGATCCAGATCAGAGGCAAAAAAGTCCCATTAAAAGTCAAATAACACAAACAGTCAAACATCAGAAGAAGGATAATCAATCAGTCCTTTAAATGCTCAAAAAAAAGTTCACAATCCAAATCCAAACCCAAGCACGTAAAAAATAAAGTTAGATCCCAGAACAAAATAAAAGGAAAAAGAGAGAGAAAAAAGAGAGATTGAATACTTAAACTTGATTCACGTATACTCCCAATAGCATTAAAAAAAAAAGCTACTCTTGCTTTAAATGTAGCACAAGGCTCTAAGACTATAGGAAAATTCCAGCTGCTGCAGATATAGGACTTCTTCTCTTCTGTAAGTAAAAGTAAATAAGATCAAATTATATACACTGAAAAAGGTCCAGACGCTGAGAATGTAGTGTCCATATGGGGGGTGATGGGGATGATACCCTCACCCTCCCCGGTTCCACAGAAGTGCAAGCCTAAAGCCTCAGGATGTGCTATGTCCACTCTGTTCTTGCACGGACACTTAGCAGGTCTCGATCCTGGCTTGGAGTCATCAGACGGGGTGGGGGGGCAGGTCTCATCAGGAACAATGTTTCTGGGGTCCACGATCTAACAGACCCTCCTAGATCATGTCCATCACTGATGCGACTAGATATTGGAATTTACACACACACACACACACACACACACCCCTACATATACATCCATACATACACATACATATTCAACCTTGCTTTTTGCACTTTTTTCTTAACTTTCACCAGTGGTCATTCCAAATCTTTGCTATTTTCTGTTAGTAATATGGTGTCATCAGCACATCTTAAATTATTTATGTTCCTTCCTCCAGTTTTTCATATTTTCCTCCCCTAGGTCTAATCCTACCTTCCGTAAGATGTTTTCAGCATATAAATTAAACAGACAGGGTGCTAAATACACCCTTGCCTGACTTTCTTTCCAGTTTGAAATCATTCCTCTGTTATGACAGTGGCCTCTTGTCCAGAGCCTAGGTTATGCACCCGAGTACAGGTCAGGCATATTAGGATAGTCTAAAGACACATTAAGAGAGTCTAAAGAAACTCAGTGAAGAGAATTTATTTGATGGTTATACTGTCATTCAGAACAGCCAAAGGTGGACAAGATAATTTGATGCATATGATGTAAAGGAAAGAAAAAGGTGGTTGCATATAGGTACAAGTGTCTTACTGTTATTCGATCTTGGTGTAAATCATATGATAAAGATACTCTACACTTACTTTTTTAGCAACATGAAAACATCACTTATCGTACATCCAAGCTCTCTTCACAAAAACTTGACAAAAATCAGATGTCAGTCAAGGAATCAATTCCCCAAATACAAAGTTTTAAACTAATAGAAAAATATTACTTCTACTCTAAGCCCTGACAGTATTGCCTTTCTTTCTAACCATTCTTCATGCTACATATCTTGAAATAGGAGATATGCTTTATGTTACATATCTCAAAACAGGAGATTACTCTTTCTGAATTTTCAAATTCGCACAGGGATCAAGAAATCAACAACTCTTATTTCAAACCAATGAATGAAGAGAAAGCCTACTCCCAGGATTTCTATTCACAAACTGCTGTTGAACAGCAGCAAATTAAAGAATGAAAAATGTTCCTTCTTCAGTGAAGCTTCATTTAAAATTCCTGAAGCAAAGTGCCAGATTAGATTAGATTAATGTGGTAAATTCCAACAGCATATAAATGTTACAATGCTTTAAAATAATTTTAACTCAGCCATGATTTACACGATGCTCATAATGAAGACATGGCTCTAAACCGAAAATTTTCCAATGTGCACATCAGTGTACATTTGGATAGGGAGTAGAAGAAATGAATAGAAAAATGAGATGCCTAAAAAGTCTGTTTTATTAGCAAATCAGCCCTTTACTATTTCTTCAAAAATATATAATTACAACAATAAGCAATAACAAAACATCAATACAATATAAAAAAAGAAAAAAAGAAAGAAAGCGAGAGGGGGAGGGAAAACAGCAACACCATCAATCAAACAGGCCAAACACTGCTTTTAAGTTAGTTCCATCCAAAAATAATTATATAGCATCCCTTTACATGCTTATGTTGTAAAAATCTGAGCCCCAAATGTCTGCTCATTATTGACCATGCAATGATTCTTGCTGATTCACTGATGAAATAAAAGATCAAACTGTAGCAACATGAGCCTTTTTTGAGTTCTCTCTAGATAGTTCTTCTGCAGCTTTCCACACAGTCCAACCAGCTCTTTCAATGTTTTGTATGTCCTCACAATCTGAGATGTGCAGACCCTGACAACAGGACAATATGCAAAGCATTTCATACTCCCTTTCAAAACCAGTTATTTATGTTGTGAATTTAACAGGTATTAAATGCTATTTATGAAGAGTTTTCAATGCACATTGCCGACATGAGACCAACATGAATTTCTAACACTATAAATGTTGCATATTTTGAGCCCACTGTGATTCTGGGATAGAAATATTGACAGCTTGCTCCCATAAAACTCTTGAGTCATTTCATTTACCTTGTGTTTGCTCAATAATACCTTCATATAGATTAGATATTAGATGTTCAGTTGTTGAAGAGGAAGAAACAATAGGGACTTGCTTACTCAATGCCTTTGGGCCCTCTAAGCACCTATACATACGATTAATTTAAAAAAAACTGCTTTCATCCCACTTAGATATCAGCCAGCTTTGTCAAATTGTGATCCGTTGATAATTGTCTCCATGAAAAGTTTGCATTTAATCCTAAATAATCCTTTTCCTTTCTGTTTTTCATATAATTTATATTTATTTAGTGTAATAAATAAAAGGGAACAGAAGCAACACTGCAGGTACTAACAACCTGAGTTCCACATTCTTGCCATTTAAGCCAATGGCTTAATAGTGCTGTCTAGTTTACCTATAGAAAGTGTGTTTGCTATATATGAAGCAGAGAATCTTATTCTCCATGTGAATCCATGCTATATCTTCACCTCTTCCTAATAAACTGGGCCATATATTTAGGAATATCCAACCTTCCATACGTAGCATCTTTAGGTTTAATTTTTTAATAAATGTGATAATTTTGTTACCATAAATGTTTCCAACCTTTTATTTTTATTAACTATGGAGACCCAATTCTTCTCACCCATGAGGAAGTAATTACCGCCATTAACCTCAAAAAATGATATATTCATATTAAAATAAAATAATCATAACACATACCTTGGTACAGCAAATAAGTGCAAAAACAGAGAAAGCATTTAGCTTGACAAAAAGAAAGTATTGGTTTAGTATATTTGGCCATAACAGAACAAATCATTAAATGAAAAAGCCAATCAAACTATCCTTTCCCTTACCGTGCTACTACAAGGAACTGGTCTATTTGTTTGTCTATTAGCGGATTAAATGCTTCCCAAACTTTTGTTTCAAGTTTTGACTGATCTCTGCCATCATCTTCACCTAATCAAAATAAAATACAATAAAAAAGGTTTTAGTTATTCACCTATAAAAATAAACAAAATAAACTCCACAACATTGGCTTGAGCTCTTTCCACACTGCTAAGAAAACACACAAAGCATTCAACATAAATTGTTCAAATATCTTACTCTTCTGAATGCCTAGCAATAGGAGTCCAGCTCCCGTACTGCACAGACCAGCAAGGGATGGAAAAGTCCACATCTGATCTTGTAGCAATACATGATCACCTCTGAATTTCCTCATAGCAGTACTAGTAAAATTATAGGGGGCAGAGGTTAGTAATTGGCTGCATTGGTTTTTGTTGTCCAATAGAACAGTTTTGTGGCTCTGATGTCAGTATAACTGTGAATCCCTTTCAAGTTTTAAAGGAAATATCCAAGGTGCTGGACCTATTTGAGGATGGAGTTTAACACCATTGATAGCACCGTTAAAGCTCAGACTAAAATCCGCCCCACTAATCCTCCCCCCCCCGCCACCGTTCTTCTTTCCCAAACTAAAGGTGTCTGGCAAATTGCACTTGTGCTTCTGGAAGTTTCTCATTATAGGAAATACTAAGTTAAGTGTAAACAAGTCACTGTGTCATCTTTCTAGGACAGTGGTTCTTAAACTTTTGTTTACCAGGCACTGCCTTCAAATGTCTTTTGTTGCCATGGACCCCCAAGACTTAAGACATAAAACCCTAAAGTGCATCAAGAGAAGAGAGAAATAAGTAAATGCACATTTCCCTCAGAGGTGCTGGAGGAGGAGGAGGAAAGACATTTCTCCTGCTTCTTCCCACCTGTTTAGGGCTGGAGGCTCTTTCTCCAATTGCACTATTCCTGCTATCACAAACTCTTCAGCCTCCCTTTTTTGCCTTCTTCATCAGGAGGGGAGAAGACAAGCAAAGGAGGGAGGGAAAGAAAGTGCTAGCATACTAGCAAGCAAAGGGTCTGGTAATCCTCCTCAGCATTGATGTCTACTAAACACCATCTTGTTCTCCTCCAAGCTGGCTGGCTGGCTGGCTGTCAGCTCTGCTGATGCTCAACCCATCTCCTCCCCAAACCGGGGTGGTCACATGACAGCCAACATGCAGACCCTGCCTGCCTGGCTGCTCCTTGTTTCATGTCAGGTGGCTGCTTCGTTGCAGGAAGGAGATGGGCTGAGTAGTTTTTGAGCCTTCACGGGCCCCATGTGAGGATATCATTGTGGCCTCCCTGGGGTCCGCAGATCACAGGTTAAGAAACACTGATTTAGGAGACTACAAAACTATAACTCAGTAGAGTATTATAGCTCTATAGTGTGCCCTATCAAAATAGGATCTAAGAACGTGTGATATTTTTCCTAGCAGGTATACCCAACAGTGCACTGTCTGAATATTCTACAGTTTCCGATTGAAGGGTAAATGAAAAGCATTCTGACATTCAATAATTTATATATATATATTTACTTATTTAACATATTTCTTAGCTGCTTCCAACACCATAGTTTTCCAAAGCTGCTTACAACATGAAAAAGGAATATCAAGAAATCATCAAATACCTTGAATTTAAACAATATAATAGCAAATATTTCATTTAAATAATATAAATTAAGTATAATACCATAAAATTTAAACAATTTTAAATATAAAACAAACTCAAGTACAGCTCTAAGTTGTAGCAGCAGCATGTACCATCACCAAACATGAATTGGTAATTTCGCTACTTGTTGCCTAGAACTGAGAGAAAAGAGTGAAAACTTTCTTTGTAGTTAAAAATTGCTATGGATAAAGGAGAAAGAAGAATATAGACCCCCTTAAAACACAAAAAGGCAGAAAAAAGAATCTAAACTCATGCTAATAATTTAACAAAATGGGCTGCAGCTGTTCAACCATTAAAGATTAAAATGAAGTATCCACCAAACTAAATGAAATAACCATCACAGTAAACAATGTAACAGAAATGGGTAAAACACCAAATAACTAAAACTGGAGACTGGTAGTAAAGAACGGATTTTTTAGGAAAGTATAGCAGGCAGACCAATTTGTGTTTCCAAGGAATTCAAGTGTAATCAGAAAGTCAGAATGCAAAATTATTTTTAACAACCAGAAAGCAAACTCTACACGTGCATGTTTAAAACAGAACATCTGACACAAAACATGAAACTCCAAGACAGCGCTGTTTGTTTCACCAGAGAATCACTAAAAAATTCCACACTAGCAAAAGTGTACACTGTGGGTATATTTAAGAGGAAGGAACTGGCAAACCACCACTTGGTATTTCTTGCCACAGAAAATCTTATGAAATTCATGGGGTTGTCATAAGTTGACAGAAGATTTGAAGGCACATACATATGTATCCTTGAATCCAATATGCTCACAGTGATAAAATATAAATTGTTTTAGGCCATGAGCCCTTATAAACACTTCAAAAGTACTGATCTTTCTGGTATTGCATAAACCAACTCTGACAGGTCAGAATAAATTAATGCTGGAGATACTATTTAAAATTATAATCTGGCAATGATAGTACAGATTCATTCAGATGCAAAAGCTTTTTAGATTTAGATTTGGAAGAGGAGCTATAGGTAGGGGAAGCTGAAACTGATAAGTCAGAAGAAAAACAAGCAAAAGCAGGACTGGATACATACATTAAGAAGACAAACAGAGCTTCAAAACAATTTAGGGAAACATATGGGTGATTTGTTCTTTAACATAAGCATTTAGGGAATAGAATAAAATTACAAAGAAAGTTTCTCAGTATTTTTCTTCAGAATTCAGGAAGGATAGTATCATACTAGATAATTTGAAAATGGTTTAAGTATTATTCCGGTCTATGTTACATAACTTTCAATGTTAAATATATAGTTATTTTTTCCTATGTTTATTAAAATTTCTAGCGAGAGCAGAAAAACTCTGTGAAATATTTAAAAATAGGGGAAATACAAACAGATCCTAAGTACAGATATATTATTTTGTAAGAACTAGAATATAAGCCAAAGCACAAATGGAAACAAACAAGCACCCATAAATTTTAGAGAAGGAAGTTGGTTGGGGAATAAGGGTATTAGGGATTTTGGATCTATATAAGAGAGTAGCAAATCTGTTGAGGGTTTAAATCTAATATGCTGTAATGCAATATGTAAACAAACTTGTAATCTAATCCAACTATTTGTTTTATTGATTTTGTGGGTTTTAATAAAAAGAATTTTAAAAAGAATTCAGGAAGGATGGTATTTCTACAAACAGATTGTGTAGAGTAATTAAAATGCAAATGTACTCAGATAGGGAAACCTAAGTGGCAAAAAAAGAGATGAAAAAGAGCTAAAATCTTCTCTCAAAGCTGTGGCTGTACAGGCCTGAGAGTGACCATCATCACTAAGGCACAGAAGGTATAAAATCTTCTGTCAATTAGATCTTATTTTCTGCCCTCTGTGTCTGGTGCAGTAGAACAATGGTGGATTTAGGTGCTGGATGGTGGAACCTAACCTTTCCTTCTGAAATTTATGGAAGCTCTCTATCATTTATGATGTTGATTGCACAGATAGAGGGTGAGACCAGAATTCTTTAATTACTGTAGACAGGGCTTGCAGCAGGGGGAGCACAGCCAAGGCTATTGACTCCAATTGTGCCTTCTGAAAAAAGGGGCCAGCTCTGGAATGGGTGGTATTTTGATTTCAATGATGAGGGCTCTAAACGTTCTGAAGATATCTTCATCCTACGATTTAACATCCTCAGAAGGCAATGGTGGCATCATGTCCTTGACTGCCCTCATTGGCAAGGACATGAGTGAAGAGGAGTGTAGTGTCTTCTGAGGAGGAGGTATTAACATCTTGTTGTGTAGGGGGTACAAGGTCAGACGGAGAGTCAGCAGGATATAGTGCTTTGGGTGTTGGACTAGGACAGTGGAAGACCAGGGTTCAAATCCCCCCTGAAACCCATTGGGTGATCCTGGGCAAATCACATTCTTTCATCCTCAAAGCAAAGCCAAACCCCCTCTGTACAAATCTTCCCAAGAAAACTCTGTGACAAGTTTGCCTTAGAGTCACCATATGTCAGAAACAACTTGAAGGCACACAACAACAAAAATAAGAGTCAGATAGTTACTGACAGAAAGGTCCTGAGAGAGAGGCCGAGACCTGCACTGATACTGGGGCAGTAATGATCACTGTCAGGAGGGGAGGTCCTATACAGCAAACTACTGTGAGCTGTTGAGACCAAGAGTGCCATTTGTTACCGATGAGAAATAAAAATTGGAAGAGAAAAGGTTGTTGATATTGGAGGAACCACAGCTGGAAACAGGACTAAATATACTATTGTAGATGAACTTGGAACCTGAGCTTCCGAAGGTGGTGGGTGAGAGACTGTTACAGATGGACACTGATGTAGATAGGGCAGCTTCATGGAAGCCTCGTACTCTCAGCTATGATAGTCCTCCCCATTTCTGCTCCAGAATCAATGAGAAGCAGAACTTCTGGATATATGGAAGAGCAAACAACTCTAGGCAAATAATCTTCAGCCCTCTGTTTGGAAAGAGGGGTGAAGAAAGCATGCCTATTTCAAATAATACTCAGATCTTTTATAAAACAATACAAAACCTTTATGCAGAGAGGAGACATGCAGCTACCTTCTTTCAGGAAGTCTGTAATATCAGCCTGGAATCTGTTCCCAACTCTGATCTCTCCTTTATCAGCCAAAAGAGTCTTCTGTTGTGGATCATATACCAGTGAATAAAAAAAGAAGTCCTAGAAATAAAAAAAAAAGTAGTATTTGTATTATTCCCAATAGTTTGGGATTTGAGTACAATCCCTCCTAACTCTGCTTTCACAATGAAAATAGGAACAGGGAAGAGCTCCAATATGAAAAGTTATTAGATCTATAGCTCAAAAAATATATATTTTTCTCAAATCACAATCTCCTGCAGAACCTTTAGCAACCTCTCAAGGAACCCCAAGATTCCAGCAAATCCTAGTTGAGAATCTCTCTTTTAGAGGAATTGGTCAGTAATTATGGTCACACCACAGAAGTAAGTTAAATTTAACTTACTTTATGCTCGCTACTCCCATTGTGCAATTGATAGCAAGCCTTTATCCCATAATTCATTGTCAAGTTGTCTTCGGACAAAAGATAAAAGTACAGAGTGCAAAGGACTGTGCAAAAGCACCAAGTGCAAAGAATTTTCCTCAATATCCCCCTTGCTTCCTTCAGTCTCCTCTCTCCCCTCTCAGCTTTGTTTATTATTAATAATATTGTCATTATTAGTAATACAAACATGAGTAGTGGTAATACTCAAAACGTTATGGGTCAAGGAATCTATAATCCACTCAACAGAACAACAAAGCTTCAATTTCAGCTGAAAAAACTGTTTTGTTGAAACAAATCTGTACTAATATTTGTCTCTTGATGCACTTATGAACACATACTGTGCTGTATACATGTTTTATTTTTGCTTTTATACATGTTATTGTGGATTTCCTACAGAGTGGAATACAGTTTGTGGTCTTTACATGTTAGGTTCCTGAAAACAGCTCCTTCGACATATATTTTGAGGGCTAGGATACTTGTCTCTTTTTTTCCCTCCCTCTGTCCTCCATTATCTTTAATGATAGAGTTACTATTCCTGTCCCTAAGCCAACTTTTTCCATCACTGGAAGGCAACCCCCCAACCTTTGAACTTAAAGTGGACCATGGAGAGTCCAAATCTAGCTGGTCAGAGGTTCCCCGTGTGCCCCTGCCCCTCCTTGGGAAATACAAGTCCCTACTGAACTTGATCTGATTGGGCATAACAAGGATACTGTTTCCAGGTCTTAGACAATACTTCCAGTAACTTTTACAGTCCCAGTCTAAAACCACTGGTCAAGAGAAACGGACAGAAGAGCTGAGTTGACCTCCCTTCAGCCTGGAGTGCCAGCTGGGAGATCCCAGCTTTGCTTTCTAATTAGCTCCCCAAAGCTGAGAAGCTGAATGGTCACTGAAATGCACTCGGCAGCTCCTTCTGGACTCTGCTGGACCGCAAAGCATTCGCAGAAATACACCTGGCTTCATTCCACCTTCACCTTTACCATGCAGGGAAGATGAGGGACTGAAGCCAGGTCCTCAACTGAAGCACGAACTGGAAATTACTGCTTGTATTCCATCCCAATTTATGCCACATTTCCTAAAGATCTGTGGCATGTCGTCACTTGAGAGAGAGAGAGAGAGAGAGAGAGAGGGAGAGAGAGAGAGAGAGAGAGAGTGTGTGCATGAGCGCGCGTTATGTAAGACACATACTGATCAGGGCATATAGTAATGGGAGCGGTGGTTAAGTACATACAAGCAATAAGAAAGTATTATAATAATGAGTAACTTCAGTTAACCCCATAGCAACTGGATAAAATCATATTTTGATTTTTAAAAAAGGCACAAGTAATGCTGGCTTGTAAAAAAAACTGTTTGGACAACATTTTTATCAGGTCAGCCAATCAAAATGTCACAGAATAGCAGACTTTCCAACTCTCAAGAATTCTTAATCAAAATGTTTAAAAAAGCAGGGAAGGGGAAGAAAACTAACTTTTTAGTCATAGTCTTAAAATGGAACATGCAAAGAGGTCGCTTCCATTCAAATAAAGCTTTGTAAGGTATTATGCAAGGCAGCTTTACAGGGAATACTGAGATAAAGAGGCAGATGTTTCCATTGGTCACAACTTCATTATCTTTGAGGAGGCAATCTTGCACTTTATCCTTATAGGTACACAGGACTAACATGTGAGTTCTGCATGTTGTTGAGCACAGAAAGTTATGCTTAGAAGTAGTTACAGTTACAGTTCTAAGGTCCCCAAAAGTAGATACCATTGTAAATGTAATTTTAAACTAAAATAATCACAACCTGTTGACCAGGAGTACAAAACACACCTAAGTAGCCTAAGATACAACTAAAAATAAACACATAAAATGGAGCACAAGGCAGTAGCACAAGGTATAATACATTCGAGCATCTGAAGTTTGTGATATTCCTCGTATAAATCCACCCTGTAAAAAGTTACAGTTGTACAACAAAGAAGTGGAATCGTCACTTGCTAAAACTCAGTTATGTTTTTGTTATTAGAAAATTGAATTAATTGCAATTAACTCATTTTTTGCAACTAATTACTTTCAAGTATTTTGTGGGGAAGAGTGACCACAGTTTTGTCAACTTATAGGCCAGTAGGCTTGGGGGGGCATTGCTTTGTTCCTGCCTAAGGCTGTAGGAGTGTTTATGCTGCCTCGTTACTGAACAATGGTTTTTAACAAGGGACCTTGGATATTACAAAGAAGGTACTTTAACATCAGTTCCAGGTAAACTGGTGGAAAGCATTGTTAATAGAATTGCTACTTGATTCACAAAGTAATCCTAAATGGGGTTGTGACAAACAGAGCAAGCAGCAGGCAGTGGTGAAGGATGGAGAGCAGTTCTTTGAAGGGGTATTGGTTGTTTTTTTTTATTATCCCTCCTGTTAGTTCTGATAGGAGAGAAACTACTGGCACCAGCAGCTTTCATAGATGGTTCATCAGCCTTAGAAGGAAATAGAGAGGCCTTTGATTCACACACTGTCCACAACCTGCCCCTGGGAAACTTGGCTTTGGAGCCTACTGCAGTTTTCCACAGATATAACTAGGGTTTCTAGACAGATGTTCCCTCCACCATATAATGGTGTTCCTCTTTGCCAGTGTATGGGCTTAGCTACCCTATTATAACCTCATCAGCCAATAGACATGGAGGTTATACTACTCTGAAAACTGGCAAAATTTTAGTCAAAGCTCAACTAAATTTCTATATAAATTCTATGAGACATTGTCTTCTTGTTCTACCAAACGTAAAAAAGAGGTGAAATTTTTACATGTGACTTCATAATTCAAACTCTTACACTATCATCCCATGTACATATTTTATTTCATGAGTCTAATCCATTTCATTCATATTATTATATACCTTCAAGACATTATTATTATTAATTGCTCAATGAACACAACTCAGTCACTACATATACAAATTATTTCTTTTATATTATTCATAAACAAATAGATAAACAAATTTATACATAAAGAGATCAATATCTAGTTATGATTTTGCAACATAAAATAAATACATTACGTAGCTCATAAAGTGCTCACTTTGCATTAGTCAGAAACTTCATGTACATTAAGATCAGTACTTAATTTCCGCTTTATACATTCCATAAGACTAAAGTCTGTTAAATTTTTTTCTGTTGTCTTTCTTCTTGCAGATCACAATGTTCATCTCCTAGACTCCTTGCCATCTGTTTGAAATTTGCCATATTTTCTTTTCTTCCTAGCAACTGTTCAGTTTGCATATTATTTAGTTATATAACATGATTTGTAGAAGATTCATGTATATCTGACCAGTGTTTACATAGTCACAGTACTATCAAAGCCCACAAAAGACTGCCACCAACCAAAGCCTCCTCCCTCCTTTCATCAGGCACAGCAGCAGTTTTATCATGCTGTGGTCTCACTCAGTTGCACATGAGGCATTGCTTCTGCTGCTGGTTGTAACATTAATTTCAATTGCCACTGCAGCCAATCATCATCTGACTGTCATCCTAGCAGCATTAGCATGCTAGGATGGATGCAACAATTCCCAGTTCCACTCTACAACCTGTCAAGGCAGACTGAAACACTTTACATCAATTGTTGGCCTCTCCAGTGAAATAACTGTCAGATTATTCCCTAGATACTCCGCAGTTTCCTGTACATTTTTTCACAGATGGGCATCTGGACAGCTAAAGTTGCTACAGGCATAATTATTCTTTCAAGAACTTCCCAGCTGCTATCTTCACATGGCCACAGGGGCTGACACTAACACCCCACATTCTCCGGACCCCTTCCTTCACCCAGACCCAGCCAGTTTCTGGTTGTCTGGACAAAGAGCATAAAATTCTAAAAGGCTCTAGATACTTCTGAAGAAGTAGGACACACCCTGATAACAGTGAGAAGACATCCTACCAATTGGATTTATGATTCATGTAAGAAGCGTTACCTACCAGTAAAGACAGAAAGACCGTCCTTATCCCTATATGGCAGGGGTAGGCAACTGCTATAGGCTTGGAAACCATTTTTCATATTAGCCAAGTGTTTGAAGACGGTATTCTTTTGTTTATTTTTTATAGCATGCTTATCCTGCCAAATGCAGTGTGTTTAATTTCTTTTCCTACAATGAGGCACTTAGCACCTTGCTCACCTAAAATGTGGCAGCAAACTTTCAATGACTTTTTTCCCCCCACATCCTCTAGTTCCCTGTTTGTGACAAACTATAGTGACAGCTATAGTTTGCCACTATAGCTGAACCAGACAAACTATGGTCTGACCAAAGAAAAGTGCTCAGAGCAATCTTATTTAGAGAAATCTATAATATACACAAATCACTTTTCCACAGCTTGGGCGTAACAATGCATGGTTTGCCATGAAACAGGAAATTGGGAAAGAATCAGAGCATGTGACTGGGACCAGACAGACAACCAAGCCAATTTAAGTAAATGACTGGAATACTGAGAAAAAGCACTTTTATGACAAACAGTCGGGCAAAACAACTCGAAAGATTTTCAGTTGTCAAAATGTTTTCATACCTCACGTTCCAGATAGGATTTAAGGGATTCTGTCTCATTTAACAGAGTAACACTGCATTTGCCTCTAAAAAAAGAAAGAAAAATTGCATGTTGAGAGGAGATGGTACCTAACACCAGTAAGTTTAAACCACATAGAAAAAAATTATTCAAGGTTATGTTGGAGGGGTTGCCAAGAGATTGGCACATATATCCATATGTGGTGGAATTGTGAAGGTGTACAGAAATTTTGGCAAATGGTGTTTAAAGAGTTAAAAGAGATAACAGAACTTGATTTACAAATATGTCCAAGTATAGCGTTATTATCTATATTTGATAAGGCTAATTGTACCCAGACAATGAAAGAGTTAATTACAAATTTATTAACTGCAGCAAGGCTAATTATATCAAGAAAATGGAAAATTCAAGAAGATTTTCAAATAAAGGATTAGTATAAAAAAGTGTGGAAAAATCATTGCAATCAATGATAAGTTAACGTGTCGAATCAAGACTAAAAAAGGGATAATGAAAAGGAATGACTTTGAAGAAATATGGAAAATATTTGTGGAAAAGGCTTTAACAAAAGAGGGAAGTGTCACACCTCCACAAGAAGAATTACAATTTTGGAAAGCAGAGTAAGCTGAAATATAATTGGCTCTGGGAACGGGCTCACATTTAGGGTAGAGTTTATGGTTAATAACTGGATCATATATAGTATTAGCAATAGGTTAAATACAGTTGAAAAGAATAGATTTAAGAATGAAATTATTATAGCAATAATAAGTACAAGCAGAATGAGATTTAGATACATGAAATAAAAATATATAATCAATATGATATATAATATGTTGAATAAGTATACAATGATAAAGGATCTGGAGAGAAATAGTGATGTAAGCTATTTGTGTTGTGATTTTTCTCTTTTTCACATTTATGTTATTAACGTGGTGTTTTTGTTTTATTCTGTTATGCATTGTTCTTTTTTCTTTATAATAAAAAAATATTTTTAAAAAAATTAAAAATTGCATGTTGAGAAAAACAGGCAACCAGGACTCCTGCTATGTAGTCTGTGTGTACATACATATGTGCTTTTTCACAGAATTTTCTGAAAGAAAAATACTAAGATTTAAATCATATTCTGTTTACTTATTTTGTCCATACCGAATATGAGTGGCTGGTAAGGATTCCAACTGCCGTGAGAGAAACAGTTCACGATGACGCAGCTGATGTTTCTGTTTCTCTGGTAAATCCATCATTTCTGGGTTTTCCATCTCTTCTTCCATTTCTCCTAATTGAACAGAAGAAAATATTAATTTCTGAAGATGAGAAAAGTGGTACTTCTTCCTAAAATATTAAACAACTTATAGTATGAAGCAACTACAACCGACAGATACAGTCAAAGAGCATATAATATTACATTTTAATCCCTTGATCAATAAATTTAATTGCCCAGCATGAAATCTCATTTCTACATTACAGTTCCAAACTTTAGACTAATTCTGCTTCTTTTCAGGTTAGACTCTGCATGTAAGTATCAGGAAGACACATATATTAATGACCATAAGAAAAATTTGTGAATTAACTTTTGAACCTTACAGATTTCAATATTGACGCAAGTCACTGGGACAGTATATGCCTATGAATCCAGTCCACCTGTCACAACTACAGTAAGAACAGGTTGCTTACCTGTAACTGTGGTTCTTCGAGTGGTCATCTGTGCCCTCACACACTAGGAGCTTTCGCGCATGCGCGGTACCGTTCGGAAATTTCTAGAGCTTAGTAGCTTGGCGGGAACCCCTCCCCCTCTGCCTGCACTGAGCATGCTCAGCCCGCCGAGCAACGGTCTCTCCTCAGTTCTAAAGTCCGCCGAAAAAAGGGACCTGAGAAAGAGGGGACGGTTGGGCGGGTGTGTGTGAGGGCACAGATGACCACTCGAAGAACCACAGTTACAGGTAAGCAACCTGTTCTTCTTCTTCGTGGTCTCTGTGCCTCACACACTAGGAGACTTTGTAGCTTACCAGAAGGACGGTGGGTCAGGTCCTAGAGTACGGAGGCCAGCACCGCTCGTCCAAACCGGGCATCCCTCCGGGACCGGCAGTCCAGTCGGTAGTGGCACACGAAGGTCGATGGCCTGGACCAGGTCGCCACCCGACATAGTTCTTGTAGGTCCGCACCTCGCAGGAGAGCTGCCGAGGATGCCACGGCTCTGGTGGAATGAGCCCGGAGCAAGTCTGGCGGGGGCTGTTTTGCCAGCTCGTAGGCCAGTAGTATAGTCTGGGCCACCCACTTAGAAAAACGCTGGGTGGAAACCTTGTGGCCTCTACGGCGCCGACCGTAGCACACGAACAAGTGTGGGGTCTGCCTGAAAGACGCAGTCCGGCTGGTGTAGAACGCCAGGGCGCGGCGAACATCGAGGGAGTGTAGGGACCGTTCCAAGGGCGTCGTCGGATTCGGATGGAACGTCGGCAGAATAATGTCCTGATTAAGGTGGAAGTGTGACACCACCTTGGGCAGGAAGGAGATGTCAGGTCTGAGAACTACCTTGTCCCTGTGGAAAACAAGGAAGGGCTCGTCGGCTCGCAACGCAGTCAGCTCGCTGGCTCGCCTGGCTGAGGTGACAGCCACCAAAAAGGCAGTCTTAATAGTCAAGAGCCTGTCATCCGCCGTGGCCATGGGCTCGAACGGTGGTCGAGTCAGCTGCGACAGCACCAGAGAGAGCGACCAGGGCGGTAACGGTGGCGATACCGGCGGGTATAGATGCTGTAGGCCCTTCATGAACTGCTTCATGGTGGCGTCACGAAAGAGCGCCGCCGACGGAGAGCCGCGAGGTTGATACGCCACGATGGCGGCAAGGTAGACCTTTAAGGAGGAGAATGCCAGTCCCTGCTGTCGAAGATGGAATAAGAAATGGAGGACGGTACCTTGGCCGACAGGCGATACCGGCTCCCCCCGTGTCTCAGCAAAAGCCACAAATTTTTGCCATTTGTAGGCGTAGTTACGGCGCGTCGACTCCTTCCTGGCCGCGGTCAGGACGTTCCGGATGACCGGGTCGTCTAAGGCGTTATCCGCCATGCGTGGAGGTCCAGGAGGGGCAGGTCGGGATGGAGAACGAGACTGCCCGAGTGTGACAGAAGGTCCGGAGTCGAGCGGAACCGGAGGAGCCGACCCCGAGCCGCCTCGAACAGGGGGCCGAACCAATGTTGCCTCGGCCAGTACGGAGCCACGAGAACCACGTCCGCTCAGTCCGCCAGGATCTTGGCGACCACCCGACCGAGGAGGGGAAATGGAGGGAACGCATATAGAAGGCCGTCGCTCCATCGGAACTGGAAGGCGTCGCCGAGAGAGCCCGGGCCCCGACCGGCTCTCGAGCAGTACCGACGGCACTTCGCGTTCTCCTCGGTGGCAAAGAGGTCGATCGTGGGCTCGCCCCATCGGTCCCGAATCAGCCGGAATGCTTCCCTCGACAGGGACCACTCGTGGTGGCAGGAAGTGTCCCTGCTGAGGGCGTCCGCTGTGGTGTTGTCCTGGCCCGCCAGGTGTACGGCTATCGGGTGGACCCGGAGCGACACGCACCAGTCCCACAGTTGGAGCGCGATGGTCAGGAGCGTGGTCGAGTGGGTCCCCCCTTGTCTGTTGACGTAACAGACTGCCGTCGTGTTGTCCGTCAGAACCAGGACCGTGTGCCCAGCGACCAAGTTGCGAAACGCTCTCAGAGCTTTCCAGATAGCTAAAAGCTCGAGAGCGTTGATGTGGAGACCGGTCTCGTCGTCGGCCCAATGTCCTCGTACCCTGAGTCCACGGCAGTGCGCTCCCCAGCCGAACAGGGAGGCGTCGGTCGTTACCGTCAGTCGAGGAGTCGGCTCTCGGAACGGCATCCCGGAGAGCAGGTGACGGTAAGACAGCCACCAACGCAGGGAGCGGCGCACGTGCAGAGGAGGTCGTAGATGACACCTCTGGTCGTCCCGGAGCGGATTGAAGACCCGGACGAACCAGTGTTGGAGCGGGCGCGCGTGCAGCCGGGAGAGGTAGGTAACCGCTGTGGTGGAGGCCATGTACCCGAGGAGCTGCTGGATCCTCCTCGCCGACACCGTAGGCGCGTCGAAGGTGGTGGCTGCCGCCCGGCGAAGGGTACGCGCGCGCTCCAGCGGTAAGTAGGCCCTGGCAGACACCGAGTCCAGGGTCGCGCCGATGAAATCGAGCACCCTCGCTGGCTCGAGGTGCGACTTCTTCGGGTTGACCTGGAGACCAAGGCGAGTCAAAAGGGACAGTGTTCTGTGGATGTCCCTGTACAGCTTGTCTTTGCAGGACGCGACCAACAGCCAATCGTCGAGGTAAGGGTAAATGGAAACGCCCTTCGTCCGCAGGTAGGATACCACCGGGGCCATGCATTTGGTGAAGACCCTCGGGGCGGTAGACAGTCCGAAAGGCAGCACCCTGTATTGGTAACAGGTGCCGTCGATCGCGAACTGAAGGTACCGTCTGTGCTGCGGACGAATGGCGATGTGGAAGTACGCATCCCGAAGATCGATGGAAGCGAACCAGTCCCCTTGACGAAGGAAAGGCAGGATCGAAGGTAGAGTGACCATCTTGAACCGTCTGGGGCGGATGTACTCGTTCACCCCTCTGAGGTCCAAGATCGGTCGCAGGGTACCGTCCGACTTCGGTACCGTGAAGTACCGGGAGAAGAAGCCGGTGGTAGTGGCCGAGGGCGGTAACCTTTCGATCGCTCCCTTCTGCAAGAGAGACTGGATCTCTTCCAGCAAGACCGGACTGGCGGGGGTGGAATAGTAGACGCCTCGCGGTGGAATACTTGCAAACTCAATGGCGTAACCAAGACGGACGATGGAGAGAACCCAAGAGTCCGAAGTGATGTAGCACCAGTCGGCGAAGTGTCTGGCCAGTCCGGGATGATCTTCTAGGGATGCGGGCAGGTGGAAGAGAGGCTGTTGACGCGACCTGCAAGTCCCATCAAAAACGGGACTTCGTCCCTGAGGACGACTTCCTCGAAGAGGGCTGGCGTCTCCGAGGAGGCCTCCTGGAAGAAGACGAAGCCGTCGGCCGCGACAGTCCCGAGCGCGGGGAGCGCGATGGGAGCGTGGAGGAGGAGGACCTGCGCCATGAAGGTCGGGAGCCAAAGGCGCGGCGTGACTGCGAAGGCTGATGGATCCCCATCTTCTTGGCCGTTAGGCGTGCCTTGACGATGTGGTCCATCGCCTCGTCAGTAGTAGCACTAAACAGTCCGGTGCCATCGAATGGAAGGTCCTCGATGCGCCTTCTGGTGTCCTCCTGCAACCCGGATGATCGAAGCCACGCGTACCTCCGCAGCGAAACCGATCCCACTAGCACTCGTGCAGCCACCTCGACGGAGTGCCTAGAGGAAATGATCTGCTGGTTCGCCAGCGCTACCGCCTCGTTGAAGAAGTCGGTAGCGCCCGCTCGGTTTTCCTCCGGGAGGCTCGCCAGAACCGGGTGGAACCTGTCCAGCAGGTTCCTCAGGTAGGCCGCGAGGCAGGCCTGAGTGTTCGAGACCCGTGCTATCAGTGAGGAGGCGGAGTAGAAACGCCGGCCAAACGTGTCGAGCCTCCGACCCTCTCTATCCGGCCGCGTGGTATGCGCCCTCGTGGCCCCCTTGGTCTGGGCAGACTCGACCACCACGGAGTTCGGCTGAGGATGGCTGAAGAGGAACTCGGCGTCCTCCCTCTGGGTCCGGTAGAGGTGCTCAAGCCTGTGCGGAATAGGCTGAGCAGAGGCCGGTTGGGCCCACGGCTGCTTCAGGGCTTCCATCAAGGCCGGCAAGAATGGCAGGGGAGCCGTTGATGGAGCGCGGGTGTCGACGTATTGGAACACCGGATCCTGAACAGCCGGGGCCGGTTGCGCAATCTTCAGGCCCAAGGCTGCAGACATACGAAGGAGGATCGCCGAGAAACTCCGAACGTCCTCCGGGGCCGATTCCGGGGCAGGGTCTCCAAACGCCAAGGGGGGGGATTCGTGGGACGCTGGTGTTGACTCACTGGAGTCTGAGTCCGACTCGTAGGACTGAGAGGAGTCGGAGGACGGCTTGTCGGGCGACCCCTCCCGTGACGGTTGACGCGAGGACACGGCGAGGGTCACAGTCGGAGCGGCGACAGTGGGAGGCCTCACTGGAGGAGAAGCAGCTGTGACCGGTGCCTGAGGAACCCGGGCGGCCGGAGGTAGCGCAGGTCTCGGACGCTCAGCAGTCTGAGTCACAGTCACCGAAGCCGGGGGCGGCGGCACCTGAGTGGCCTCCGACGACGGGCGGGTCGCTGTGGAGGTAACCCGTGGCGGAGGTGAGACCGCACGGTAACGAGGCGAGCGGTCGCGCGAGCGTCGAGGAGCAGGTGACCTGGAGGTGGAACGCGGCGAGTCGTGGTACCGAGAGCGGTAGTCTCCGCGTGATGGAGAGCGGGACCGACGATACGGCGACCAGCGTCGTGCGTCAGGATGGTACCTGTCGCGGTACGCCGGGGAGTAGGATCGATAGGACCCCGGGTACTCCCTCCAGGTATGCTCTCTGCCGTATCTGGCCATGTAAGAGGCCGAAGAGTACGGAGAGTCCATCGGCGGTCTAGACCAGCCGGGGTGGGCCTCCCTCCGGTGCGGAGAGCGTTGTCGGATGCGCCGCTCCGGTGTCCGGGATCGACTCCGTCCGGAGGATCCACGCGGACGAGGTGAGGTCTGAGGTGAGGCGAGAGCATGCTCCGGGCGGGCCGCCATTTCAGGGCGTCCGGGCGGAGACACCGCTGCAGTCAAGAGAGGCGGGCCGGGGGGCGCCTCGAAGGCAGCGGACTCCTCCACGTCGGAGACCTCCAGGATCTCCTGGTGTTCCGAATCCTCCTCGGGTGCCTGCTGGGTCGGAGGAGGTGTGGGAGGAGCAGGTCTCTTTGATGGAGAGGCACGCTTTCCCTTCTCCTTCTTTCTCTTTTTCTTGTCCTTGTCCTTGTCCTTCCCCTTCTCCGGAAGAGCAGGCCTTTTTCGCTGGGCCAAGGTCAGCGGCCTCGTAGGTTTTGAAGCCGGCACCGAAGACTCCCCCGAGGTCGAAGCAGAAATCTTCGGTATCCTCGGCAGAGCAGCAATCGGGGTCCGTGGTGGCGGTACCGAGCCCGGTACCGCCGACGAGGTCGGGTCAGCAGCCGCCGACACCGACACGGGCGTGGTCGAAGAACGCCCCGATGCCGATGGTTTGGACATCGTAGCCACTGACGGTCGCGAAGGTCCTTCCTGAGCCTGCAGAGACTGCTCCCAGCAATGCGATTTCAGGCGAGCCAGACGATTTCTCAAAGTCTGGGAGGTGAATTCTCTACAGATTGGGCAGGCCCTGGTGTTATGGGCCTCACCCAAACAGAAAAGGCACTCGCTGTGACCGTCGGTTAAGGCGACCTTACGACCACACACTCTGCACGGCTTAAACAGGGCCGACATAGAAGAAGGGAGAAGACGTCGGGGAAGGAGCGTGGAGAAGACAAGATGGCGGCGACGAAGAGAAACGACGAAGGAGACGAAGACGAAAGGGGGGAAAAAGAGAGGTGAAAATCCCGTAAACGGGAGCCGAAATCACCAAAAACCAAGTCCGCAATCCGAGGGGTAGTCCAAAATCCAATTCCGAGGTCAAAGCCAGTCAAACAAATACACGAAGAGAAAAGCCAAGCAAGAACCAAACTCAGAACCTCCGTACGAGATGGCGGACGAGAAAGAACTGAGGAGAGACCGTTGCTCGGCGGGCTGAGCATGCTCAGTGCAGGCAGAGGGGGAGGGGTTCCCGCCAAGCTACTAAGCTCTAGAAATTTCCGAACGGTACCGCGCATGCGCGAAAGCTCCTAGTGTGTGAGGCACAGAGACCACGAAGAAGAACTACCTACAACATAAGAGTGTGGCACCAAAAAACTGGGAACAACATGCAATGCATTTGTATGACTAGGTGAGGGAGAATGCTGGAGCCAGCACTGTGAAGTACAGTAAATGTTTTTAAGAGAGAATTGACTACACTACTTTTAAAGGAATTATCCATGGAAAAAGAGTATCCATGGGAGCTCCTCCTCCCATAATAGTTTCACTGGCTTTCCTTGCACTACAGAAAACATCTCTATTTTGTAACTAGGATGAGGAGATCTGGCTGGACTTTCAATTTCAGGAACTGGATCCAGGATAGGTGCGTCAAGAGAATGAACCACAACTGTCTGGGCCACAACAGGGTGATCAGGATGCACCTGGAGTTGTCCTGGAGAGCTTTGGAACTGATCCTGGTGATGAGGGGAAATGGAGGAAGAGCATAAACAATTGGTCCTTTCCAGTTGCATAGGAAGGCGTCTCAGAGGGACCCATTCACCTTTGGGTCCTTCAGCAAAAGATGTTACACTGTTTGTTAAGAGGAGATACAAACAGGTCAACCACTGGTGTGCCCCATGCTTGGAAGACTTCCTGTAGGGAACTTCCATACAGCTTCCACTCATAGCAGGATAATGTCATGTGACTCAGGGAGTCTGTCAGGACATTCTGGTCCCTGAGAAAATGGATAGCTGTGACCCATATACCCCTCAGTAGGCACCAGTTCCAAAAGTGGACTGTGAGGTGTAGAAAACTGCTTGATTGAGTGCCACTCTGCTTGTTGAGTAGTACATGTCAGTGGTGTTGTCTGTCACTACTTGCACCATCCTGCCCCTTAAAGACTTCTCAAACACTCTGAACACTTTGATGACTGCAAGAAACTCTAGAATGTTTATGTGTAAGAGACTGTCCTGAGGCAACCACAGACCTCTGACTATCAGTCTGTTGCAATACACCCCTCAGCCCTTGAGAGAGGCATCTATATTGACCATCATGGTAGGTTGGTGAGACAAGATATACTTGCTTGAATGTTGCAACTCTCCAGCCATCATGTGAGACTGTTGAACCTTGTGGAATCTGGTGAGGAATTCTGACTGAGAATGTAGAAGGGGGTCAAAATTCCTCAGGAAAGAGGCTTGGAGAACCTTCAACCTCAGTCTGCTGTAAGGCATAACCATAGTGATGGATGTCACGAGGCCCAAAAGTATTTGGGTGTTTTGAGCATAAACCCTTCTTGTGTGAAGGCACTGAGCAACTGTGCAGCACAGAACTAGACCTGTCTTCTAGAAGGAAAGCAATTTGAAGATCAGAGTCTAGTATGGTTTCAGTGAATTTAATCTAACACGAAGGGGTCAGGCAGGATTTCTCATCATTGGCCAGAGGAACTAGAGTGCTGAGTAGGTCTATTGCACTACCAATGTCATGGAGCAGGTGTTGTCAAGTGGGAGTGATAATAAGCCAATCATCTGTGTATGAGAACAGGATGATACCTTGTTGATGTAACAAAGCAGCTACAACCATCATGGTGAAAACATGCGGGCCACTGCACAAACCAAATGGGAGGAGTCAAAAGCCATATGTTTCCCTTCCCACAGGAAAGCAGAGGAACTTTCTGTGGGAGGGACTGATGGCAGTATGAAAATATAAAAATATGCATCTTTCAGATCATGAGTGGCAAACGCCCTTCAACATTAGGGCCATTTCCACACCTTACCTCCTTCCAGCGATGTCCTGTGATCCCAGGAGTGTCTTTGCCAGGGTGGGAGCATGTTCCTAATGCCTCCCCTCCACACTCAGCCAGCTGCCTGTGGATGGGAGCACAGCTGGCCTATCCCCCATGCTGCACTGGGGAAGGAAGTGTTAAGTGTAACTGCCCAGTCCCCTGCCTAAAGGGTTAAGTTTCTTGTTCCTTCACTAGCTCTCGTAGCCATGGTAACTCATAAGAAGCAGTAGCAGCTGTGGGAACGAGTTCCGAAAACATTCTGAGCTGTCTGAGTCTTCCCACGGCCGCTAGCAGCTTATTGTGTCTAAAGTTTCTGTACCGTCTATAAATGCTTCTTGTTGTTCTCTGTTACACAGTCCACTTCTCTGCTCATCTGTTAGGACACAGACATGGATATTACCTAGCTTTGCTTTTTACGTGTATTCGAGCCTTGCCATAAATAAACCTGTAGTTTAGTACAATTATGGCCTCACTCTGCTCTATTTGAACTCGTTGCTGTTTTTTGGACTTTAGCCGCACTGGTATTCTGTGGGTCATGCTAGCTGCACAGCATGCCCCCTGGGATCTCCCAACAGGAAGCACCCTAGATCATGCTTCCCTCCAGTCCGCATGAGCATTGATGACAGGAGCATCATGCAATCGCAGGCCATTAACGGATTTTTTTCCATTAATGGAATATCCAGCGATCACAACAGGTGGGGCCACATTGGCAGTGTGACCATGACACTGTGTAAAAGTACAACTCGCAGACCTCTGCCAACATGTCCCCATTGCAAGACAGCGATGGCATGCAGGAATGGCTAAAGGTAAGGATAACAGCTAGGGTGTTCATCTGGAAACGCTTGGATTGAATGTAGAACTTGACTCCCTGGAGATTTAATATAGGCTGTGGGCCGCCATCCTTCTTCAAAATAATGAAATATCAGGAGAAGAACCCATAGTGCAGAAGAGGAGGAAGAAGAGGCTCTATTATTCCTTTGAGTGTGGGAGGAGGCCAAGTGACACACAGAAGACCAGTCAGAAGGATCCTCTGGAATTCTATGGCATAAGTATTTCTGATGACATCTAGAACCCATGCATTCAAGGTGATGGAGGTCCAGGTTGGATAGTATGTGCTGAGGCTGTTGCTGAAGAATGGAATATTGATCGGAGGGATGTTGATGGGTGCTTTGTGTGCAGGAAGGGCATTGTCCTGGAAGGAGACAAAGGTGACATTTTCTGGACTCTTGCTGATTCTTCCTTGGCTTACCAGTACAGAGAGACAGAGGATTTATGAGGAGCAGAAGGTTGCAGTGGAGTCAACTTTTGATGCCTATTGAAAGATGGGCTGTACATGTACCTTAAGACAGTAAAGAAGAGGCACTGACTGGGCTTGTTGCTGGAAACCAAACTTTTTGGCTGTAGTTCTCATTTTGTCATCTTTTATTATATGTCATCATCTTTTGTTGCATGGAACAGACTGTCTTCATCGAATGGGAGATCTTCAATGGTGGACAGACCAGAAGATCTCAGTGAAGCATGCCTGTGAAGGGCTATCTTCCCTGCCAGCGCCTTGGTGCTATAGTCCGCAATGTGACAAGCAGTGGTAATTTGTTGAGAGGTCAGACAGTGGTCTTTGGCATATAACACCGAGATGACTCTTCTATCTTCCTTGGAGAAACAGTCCAGGAATAGTTTGACTTTGGTTCAAATGAGTTCAGTAGGCTCCCATGCATGTACTGTATTTCCCAATGCAGAACAGAAGTGCAGCATTAGAACAGAACTTTCTAGCAATTGCATCAAGCTTCTTGCCTTTCCTGTCAACTGAACTAGAATGAAGCTTTTGAGAAAGGTCAGATTGGGCCCCACAATGAGAGATGGGCTTGGGATGCTGCACCAACGTCTCAGCACCAGCTTCCATTTCTTTATACAATATCTCTGTCTTCCGTAATACGGGCAAAACAAAAGATGGTGTAGCCCATGCCTTCTTCATAACATGAAGCAAGTAAGGCAGGAAGGGAAGAGAAGCTGGACAGGGAGCTAGATCCTAGACCTGCTGGTAGATCATGTCCTACATGTCCTTCTGACATTGCTGAACATGCAAATTAAGTGACCTGGCCATATGTAGCATTCGGTCAGCAAAGGACCAAACATCATACATCAGGGAGATAGGATCAAAGTCTGTCATCAAAATCTCTGGAGACACCTCAGCTAGCTCAAGAGAGCCCTCTGACTGAGAGGTGGAAAAGTCATTAGAAGCTGGAGAATGTCAGCAGTCTTACCCTCGCGATGAATCAGCCATGAGTGGACCAGCTAGCAGTGACTGAGACTGCCCCACAGTACAGATGGAACAGATCATGTTAATGGTTGCATCACTGTAAGTACTGATGGAGTGTCTCACAGTACTGTCTCTTCGGTGGCAGTGACCTAGACGCAGACTATCCATAGGAGCGCAATGAAGATCTAGACCTCCTATGTACCAATGAGACTGGAGGGTAGTGACTGTGAGGCACGCATAAAACCTCATCCTCCTAGCAGCACAGACAGTACCAACAACACTGGTGATCGTAATACTCCTCCAACAATGGTGAGAGATCAACAGTAAAGTGCGAAGCAGTGCTTTGTCGCACATACATATATAACTTCACCAGCTGCCAAGTGGCTATCAAACCAAGTTTAGGACAATCTTAATGACATATATAGCCCTAAGCAACTTATGATGAATATACCTGAAGAATTGTCTTTCCCCACATAGATCTGTCAGACGACTGTAAGCAGAGGGCAGAAGTGGTGCTATTGCCTCCCTACATCCTGCAGAGCTCCATCTGGCAGCAAAGTGATAACACCCCTTTTCTTTGTGGCATCCACCTTCTGAAATGACCTCCACATTACAATTCCACTGTGTTTTAGAACCTTTATCATATAATGTCAAGCACCCAAATAGGGCTACCCACATTATTCTGATCCTATTCATGCTCCAGGTATCCATTAGGTCTAATTCATAGCTCACTGAGGGTCATATCATGTGGTTGTTGATAAAAAATGGCATCATATCCCACTCTGACTCCCCAATTTTCAGCCTGATAAGCCATGTCCCTTCAGAAAAGCAACATGTCTTTCAAGTTAGCACCATGTCCTGCTTTAAAGTGGTGTACAGGAAATATTAATATGAAACTAGGGGAAGGTAATGGTTACTTTTTCAGTTATGTCTCAGTCTTTATAAGACCTTTTAGTGACACTGAAGAAATTTAACTGAACAACTTTAATATCACTTAGCACCACAATCCAGTAGCTCCATCTAGTATGTTCCTTAAACTTAAATACATATTTTACCATTTAGTGAAATGTTAGCATCAGGTAATTTATTGATAATAGAATGGCTTACTTGCATGTTTGTCAGCCAGTACAATTAATGCACTTGAGATGTCCCTTCGTCTATAAAAACATACCACCTTTGCTTCTACATTTCCATTGGCTGTCTGTAATAGTGAGCAAAAATAACAATTATGTTAATATGAAAATCAATATGACTTCCTAGATGAAGTATCTAGGTAAATTCTTTTTAAATATCTGCTCCACAGAATACTATATGCTAGTATAATATAAAAGTAGTTTTCCTTTAAGAAAGTGGTATCTATCTACTAAATAACTGTTGTGCATTTGTTCTAAGCATGGTCTATATCCTGATGTTAAGTGCCCATTTCCAGAGCATACATTAATTTCTGAATGATCTAAGATAAACTCTGGGAATGTTTGCTGTTCCAGACCTGATACTGAGGTAACAAGTGGTTATATACTGAATATCAAGATAGTTAAATAAGGAAGTGCCACAAATCCACATGTAGTTCTAGCATGTATTTCCTTCACGGTTTGGCAAATATTTTTCAAAGCTTGGAGACAATTGTTCAAATAGCAATAGCAATAGCATGTGTATTTCTACACCGCTTATCAGCTAAGTGCTCTCTAAGCAGTTTATAATGTGTTAGCTAATTACCTCAACAAGCTGGGTACTCATTTTACCGACCTACAGAAAGATGGGGGGTTGAGTCAACCTGGAGCCCGGCAGGATCAAACTTAAAACCTTGTGGCTGCAGTACCGGCATTTAACCACCAGGGCTCTTCAAACTACCTCGATTTCCTATTTTTCTAGATTCATGACTCTGTCTTTGAAGACAAAACAGCAAACAAGCTTAATGGGCAGTAGGACTTGCTCTTGCCCTCTTGCTGTCGGTGGTGCAGCTCTGTTTGTCCAGACGCATAGGCCCTGAATTTCAAATGAGACAGCTGACAGTGTAACTAAACATTTACTCTCATTTGAAATGAAATTTACCTTGCTCACAATTCAAAAGAAGACCTCAGACTGAAACATGATGTTAACAGTAAAATTCAAGGCATATTTACTCAGAAGCAAGTCCTATCAAACTTAATGGAGCTGATTCCCTAGTAAGTATTCTGTGTAAAATTATCATACAAGAAAATTATAATCCAAAGTAATGATACAAGTCTGCACCATAACATTTCCAGCATGTAAAATTATTTATCTGGAAAATGTTATTTAATTTTGATAAAGTCAAATGCCATCAAAACAAAATTTTGTACTGACCTCTCTAAGAAAAAAGAAATAGAAAAACTAGAAATTTTCTTATTGCACAAATCATGGCACAGCCTTGATAATGAAAATTTCCTGCAGTGCACACAGTTAACGAATGGTAATAAAAGATACCCAGAATCATGCAAATTTGGTGGGCATCTTTTATCAAAGAAATAGATTACGCACACAAACATATCCATACATACTGGATAATATTACTTTCATGTAAATTAAAAGATAAATAATAAATAATATGCATTGTATGTATTGTTGTGTAATAGCATCAGCATTATAGACAGCTCTTTTCATATTTGTGTAATTTAATATTTTGTACATACAAAATGCATGTGTGGTTATCAATTATGTTTCCTTTTTATTCTATATTTTCATTTAAATCCAACTGTATGCAGTTTAATACATTAATAGCTGAATTCTATACATATCTATTCAGAAGCAAACTCCAGTCAGCTCAGTTGGGCTCACTCAAAGGTTCACATGTGTAGGATTGCAGGATGGCAGCCTTAATTAACTAAAATTCAGAAAATCAATCAATTAATATTTATTTTATCATGGAACAGGTTCTGTCTTCTGTTCTGTACCTCTTTGTATCCGCCATAAATATAACATGTTTTGCAGTCCAGTCCTATGAATTAAGTCCAGCTAATGTTCAATGATGCTTACTCCTTCCAGTTTCAGCACATTAGTACCGAGGGAGATAGAGAATTGTTGTTGAAATATCTAGTAAAATCTACATTTTAAAAGGAAAGGCAAAAAATGGACAGGACCTATAAATTTTATGGTAATCTTCCCATGTCTATTTCAGATATTGATATTAGTATAAGAAATACTTTCAGTACTTTACTTCAATTTTCCCATTTCATATATTAATATTTTAAGTACACACCTTACAAAATAGATAACTGACAATTTCAAAACTGTACAGAAAAGGGAAAGAATTGCAGTTAAAAGCAACAAAATTTATTTACCATTAAAAGCAAGCATAGCCAATATATTCCAAACCAATGAGACCATTAATATTTTTACCTTATTAAGTTCTTCTATTCTGCGTATCAAATATGGGTTACTTGAAGAGTTTTCAAAGTAGACATAATCTGAAAAAAAAAGCATCCCTGAAGTATAAGCCTTTGTAAGTTCAGAGCTTTCAAAATATTTAAGTGCACCCCATTTCTTACAGACAACCTCCTACAAAGAAATATTCATTCCCCTACCGAAGTGGTATATGGTCAATTGCCAACTCCATCATTCATTACAGCTGTTCCACTCACATTTCCAGTACCTTCCCATCATTCAACTCCTTTAATTTCTCATTTGCTCAAGCAATAATGAAACTTCAAATTCCTTCCTATACATCTTCTCTCCCTGAATATACAAAGCTCCAGAAAAGTTGTATATTCAAATTGCCACATTTAATCATTCAGAACCTTTTCTAATTTTATGGGCTGCAATTACCAAGAAAGTACCAGTGAGGAGCAAGCCTTCCTTGGGTGAAGCCAATGAGCACCGTAGCTTTAGTGCAAAAATAAAAGACCTACTAGTGGAGCAGAGAACAACTAGCTATCCACTATTTATCTTGGCTGCTGGTGAGGGCTATCTTGAACTGGACACCAGGCCTTTCTGCTTGCCTCTCCACCTGCCCTCCTTGTCCTTCTCTCTTTGCTTCCATGTTCTTCTTCTCCATCTCCAACTACTTGTTGCCTCACTTTTATCTATTCATATTTATAAATTCATATTTATAAATATGAATAGATAAAATATTAAATATCCAAAATATTTATTAAAATATCACTATTTCACTCTATATGAAAATGATGATATAGGGAGGTAAATTTAATAAAACAGTGAAATTAATAAAACAGTGTAAAATAGTTTAAAACTATAAAATAACGGAAATAAATTTAAAATGTATTAAACATAATTAAGTTAAAACAGATTTAATAGACTGAAATAGTTTAAAAACATGCATATTAGTATTTGAAAGAAATCAATGAGGCTCAAAGTCTTTGCTGAACAGTCAACCTTTCACTTTGCACTTGAATAAAGCATCAGTCAAGTCTCCAAAGGAGGGGCATACCAAAACTGGGGTGCCATGGCTGGGAAGGCCCTCTCCTATGTCCTGTTAGGCTTGAAATTTGGGGTTCTGTAACCTATTATAGAACTAATACATGATAATCATTAACTGTGATATTAATTGGAAGGGTCACGCTAATTTGTCTGCTGGTTCTTTTGGATTTTTTTACTGGACCTCATGGTCTGCTATTTTCCCCCAGGAAACGTTTGCGACACAACACATCCAAACCTGGTGGCAAAGGGGTTGAGGGGGGAAGAAAGAAACGCTGTGGAAAAAATTTCTTATACAAGACAGCTCTGGAGGCACATGCCCCTTCTCTCAAGCTCAGTCTCTCTCAAAACTCTGCATCCGGCACGACCTTGCATCCTTCACCTTTTCCCTCCACCCCGTCACCTCCTGTGCTTTCCTTTGCTTTCATCCCACTCCTCCCCTTGGCTCGCCAGGCAACGGGGCTGCCAAGAGCTCTGAGTTTCTTCTTCCTGCAAATTCTGTAGCAGGGGAAGGAAGATGTTGCTACAGGCACCGTTCAGGGCTAGGTATGCACTAGGAAGGGACGAGCAAAGGAAGCCGGGATAAGATTTTAGCTGGAGATGGACAAGGATGAATGGCAAGAATGCACATTGAGACAATCTGAGTTCTCTGAATGTCTGCACGGAATAATGGGCGGGCGCAAATGTTAGCTCACATATCTGGGCTCAGTTTATAATTTAGGGTAGCTGCAAATAAAACAAAGAATCAGGGAAGGGAGCGAGGGTGGGTGGGTGGGTAGGTAGAGAGAATGGTATGGGTCACAAGACCAAAAGAAGGAGGAGGAGGAGGAGGAGGAAGAAATGGGTCCTGTTCTTTATTTTACTATCTTAAATCTTGATTTTTATTTTACTACTGTATTTTAAATCTTGTTTCATTTTTATCATCTAGAAGATAACTGTATTTTGAAAGATAACTTTGGGCCTTTCCGCCCCACACTGTTCTAGTGCTCTTATTCCCCTTTCAACATCCGATGGAATCCTGGGGTTTTCAGTTTAGGGAGGGGCCTTTAGAATTCTCCACCAGAGAATTCTTTGGCCTCAGTAAGAGAAGCAATGGGGTTGATGGCATACCCCCCACAAAATACTTAACTTTGATTTGGGTAGTAAAAGAGAAGAGCACTCTGCACATGGAATCATAGAGTTGGAAGAGACCACAGGGGCCATCCAGTCCAACTCCCTGCCATGCAGGAACACACTTCAAAGCATCCCAACAGATGGCCATCCAGCCTCTGCTTAGAAACCTCCAAAGAAGGAGACTCCACCACACTCCAAGGCAGCATATTCCCCTGCCGGAGAAGCTCCAAGATCCTCTCCCCTTAAAACCTATCTGCAGCCTGAAGAAGTTTAGCCTATTTAATTTCAGCCCTTACCTACTGCAAGCTGTACAGGTCTGGTCTGGACACCGATCTACATCAGCCATTGTATACAACTAAAACTAGCCATTTTGATCTTGCTGCTCCTGGACCTTCTTCATCACCAACATATCAAATGTCTGTTTCTTCTACACTGTCTACTTTCCCCATCTTTTTAGATGAACTATTCAAAATGTTGATGTCTTTGAATCCTACCTGCTCACTTGATCCTGTTCCTTTTCACTTCTTAAACACTGTTGCCCATGCCAATCTCCTTTCTCTTCTCCATATTATTAATCTGTCCCTCTCTACTGGCTCACTTCCTTTTTAGACATGTTGCTGTTTCTCTAATTCCTAAAAAGACTTCATTTGATCTATCCTCCCTAATTATCCCTCTGTTTCACTGCTGCCTTTCCTCTTGAAAGTTTTGCAACGTGCTGTTTATATATGTTGCCTCAACTTACTTTCTCATATTTCCATAACAGATCCTTTTTTATCAGGATTTCGCCCTTTGCATTCTATGGAGACAGCTCTCAGGAAGATTGCATATGATCTCCTTCAGGTCAAGTCAGTCCTTAATCTCCTTGATCTGTCTGCAGCCTTTGACATAGTTTATCATGTTCTTTTGCAGGATTCATTTCATGAGCTAGGGTTTACTGATTCAGACCTCAGGTGGTTCACAGCTGGTTCACAGTCCCCAGCTGGTTCACAGCTGGTTCCACCTGAACCTCAGGAAGAACTTCCTGACGGTCAGAGCTGTCCAGAGGTGGAATATGTTGCCTCAGAGTGTGGTGGAGTCTCCTTCTTTGGAGGTTTTTAAGCAGAGGCTGGATGGCCATCTGTTGGGAGTGCTTTGATGTGTGTTCCTTCATAGCAGAACGTTGGACTGGATGGCCCCTGTTGTCTCTTCCAACTCTATGATTCTATGATTCTATCACATCTTATCTCTCAGACTGGTCATTTAATGTGGTAGAGGTCATGTATCTTTTTCTCCAACCACCTTCAATTGGGGCTGTACAGGGTTCTGTCCTTGTTGTTTTCTCTTTACGTAGTATCTTTGGGTAATCTTATTATACCCATCTTATTGTTATCTTATTATTATTAAAAATCTTATTGTTTTCAATATCATTTTTATGCTGATGATACTCAGATGTATTTCTCAACTCCAGAAATCTCTTCTAACATTGAACATTGTATTACAGCATGTCTTTCAGCTATCTCAGCATGGATGCTGCACTGTCATCTAAAATTTACCATGGCAAAGACAGAAATACTTATTTTCCCTCCAAAACTTTCTTTACAACATACAGGCTCCATAAGTGTTAATATTGTTCCCATTTATCTTGTGAAGGAAGTGTGACAGTGCCTAAGTGTGTGCCTAGCTCTGTTGGTAAACATTGTGGTGTTTCAAAGAATTCAGTTGAACATTTTTAAAAAATTGTTATTTTGTTTGAATATTCTTGAAACCACAATATCTTTTCCCTTGTTATTTTAAAAACAATTTCATTCTAATTTTTATAAGTTTTGCCTCAACAGAGTATTTCTTCAGTTTCATTTTTAATAACATACTACCACAGTTCATCAATCCCTTTTGGAGTAACCTTTAATAAGCTTTGTCCTTTCATCCACTAAGGTTGTGGGTTTTAGAGAAAGCAGGGTTGTGAATAAGTGGAAGAAAGGGTGCCAGGGTTTGATAGTAAGATTAAAAGGGGTGCTGCTACTCCAGTGAGGGAGTAGCAGGCCTGGTCTGTCTGTGCCATAGGCTAGCTCAAGCAGCTCTTTCTCAAGCCTTCCAATATTTTCCTCTCTTCTTTTCCTCCTCACACATGATAGGAAGCATGCAGTCTTGGCTATTTTTGATTCTTGTCTTTTATTCCTCACAGCGAGATTGTGTAGCAAAGTCATGTTACTTTTTCCTTCATACCATTACAAAAATCAGACCTTTTCTCTCTGCTTTCTCTGCTAAGATCTTAGTTCATGTCTTCCTCATTCCCTGCCTTGATTATTATGATCTTCTTTTGACTGGGCTTCCATTATCTCAGCTTAGTCCTCTAGTTTCCATTTAACATTCAGCTGCTAAGATTATCTTTCTGGCCTGTTGTTTTGACCATCTTATCCCACTTTTGATATCTCTTCATTGCTTATGCATTCCTTCTAGGATTCAATATTAGATTCTTGTTTTAGCTTTCATAGCCCTACAAAACCTACCTCTCATATCTTTTAGCTCTTATTTCTTTTTTAACAGGATGCTCAAGATTTGCCTTCTAGGAACTCCAGGTTTCTTAACCCAGGGTTTCTTCTTCCTTGGTTCAGCTCCAGCTTTTTTCACTTGCTGCTCCTACTCTTGGAATTGCCTCCTTGAACATTTGCAGACGTCTCTTGTTATTTTAACCCTCAGTTAAAAACTTTCTTCTTTTCCAAAGCTTTTGAAATTTTGGTTTAATATTGTTTTATAATTTTATTTATTGTAAAATTACAAATAATTTTATAATAAAAAATTATAAAACAATATTAAACCAAAATTTGTCATTTTGCTTTATATTATAAGGTATTCTTATATTTTATCTGGACAATTTGTTTTACAACTGTATTGTGTAGTTTCATATTTTTATTATTCCTTCCTGTGTGTGTTTATGTGTATATGCGTTTTAGATTGTATACCTCTGGTGGGACCCACTGTTTTTTGGTTGTTTTAATTGTAAAGTGCCATGTACATTGATGGCAATATGCAGATAAATGCTAACAACAACAGCAGCAACAACAACAACAACAATGCAGAAAGAATCACAAACACAACAGTGTACAGTAACTTCTAGTAAGTAGAATGAGATTATTTTATATTTTATGATGATGATGATGACAACTGGTTACAGAGTTTATCTCCAGCTGGCATCGGGGCATTAGCTGGTGAGCACAAGTTGTTATACAGCTGTGTGCCTTTATTTGTTGTTTCCAACTTAACACAGGGTTTTCTTGACAAGATTTGTTCAGAGGGAGTTTGCTTTTACCTTACTCTGAGGCTTAGGCTTCCCATGTTCATCTAGTGGGTTTCCATGCCCAAGTGAGGATTTGAACCCAGCTGGCCCCTTCCGAAACTGCAAGCCCCAGGATTCCGTAGGATGTTGCAAGTGGAATCATAGTGCTATAACAGCCTAGTGCGGAAATGGCTAGAGTCTAATGCTGAAACCACTGGATCATGCTGGGTCTCTGCTATACATTACTGAAGCAATTCCATCAGAATGTGGAATGAAGCTCTGTTTGGCACCAATCCCACAGAAGACAAGAAAATCTGGGATCTCTTCATAGGAGTTTAATGCATTATTCTTTCCATCATGATGAACAATCAGCTTGGCTGGATAGCATCAATTATAGGCTATTTTTTCTTTACACAGAATTGTACCGTACAGAAAGAAAGCCTTTCTGTACTGCAAAGTGACAACATTTAAATCCTAATCTGTTTGAATTTGCACATTTTTAAATTTGACAGGTGCTTTTTTCTGATCACAGACAAAACAGTGTCCCTGTTTTCTTCTTGTTTCATCTGAGCCATGATGTCTCTAGGCTTAGTGATACTTTAAAAGGAGCCAATTTCAATTCTAAAGGGAGCCATAATGTTACTCTCTTATAGCTAAGGATCAGGAAAGTCCTTTTAAAAAGTGTACAAAATTTTAAACAATATTTTCTTTGGCTAGTTTTTAAAATCCCTCTCAATTTTTTATTTTATTATCCCTTTTTGCTATTCTGTAAAAATTCAATAGGCTGCTAGTGTTTTGCACGGTGAGCTAATATTTTAACAGGCAGGGTTGTCTGAACACCAAGCCCCGTTGCCTGGTTTATTGTATTAGCTATGCCATCCAGGTCTTCAGTTAAGTTCTTTACATTATAAGTGAAGAAATCACTTCCCCCACTCATTTCTTAAATCTGCTTTTAACTACCTAATCTGATCAACCACCAACCCATTCCATCTGTATTTTGTAGGCCAACAGTCAATCTATTACCCATGATCAGACTGTCATTCTTAATGCTGTCTTATTAAGGTTGTGCTTATTAAGGTTTCTCTGTGTAAAAGAAATGATTCTATCGGACCTTTTGTAATTTCCACTGAATCCTTTGCTCATTCCTAATATAAAATAAAGAAAGAAAAAGAGGTAAGAAAAGGGTACACCAAATTTTTGAGAAACCCATACTGGTGGCTTTTGGAAATCACAGCATTTTTTTCTAACTATTCACAGACCAACCACTCTAGAGCCTTTCCTAGTACTAAAATAAGCTGAAGAATCAGCAGCTGTACAGGTCATCTCTCCCCCCCCCCTTTTTCTTTGGTGGGGGGGACATTTATCCACCATGAGTCTGCAGGCATCTCAAATAATTACCAACCCTTCTCAAAGATTACAGATGGTGACCCCAGCATTACATCTGCAAGTTACTTGAATCATCTGGATGCAGTTCATCTAGAACTGAAGACCTGAATTCATTTAAAGTAGCGATATATTCCTCTACCACCTCTTTCCCTACTTTGGGTTGCAGAATCCTTAAAGTGACATTTATTCTATTTTCATCTGATTTAGTACTATCTTCCTTTGGGGAGAAGACAGAGGCAAAGTAGACACTGAACAGTTTCACTTACTCTCTGTTCCTCCTTAACCTTTCACCATTTTCTCCATGCATATGTATTGCTTCAGAATTTTGTTCCTTTCTAGCCATTCTCGCAAATTAGTCTCATTTTGAACTTTTGTTCTCCTGATATTCTCTCTACAGACACTGGCTACTCATCATTAGCCTTCTTTGATGACTTTCTTGTTTTCTTCTTCCTTACACATGCCTCTTATAAATTTCAGCTCCTTCAAAATCCCCATATGCATCCACTTTAGTTTATTTAGACACTTCCCACTTTTCCTTCTCATTCTAACTGTTTGTGATTATGTCTTCAACATCTCACTTTTAGGAAACTTCCATTAATCATGAACTCTCTTCTCCATGAGAGACTCTTTATTGGACCAACCCTGTCTTGAATGTTACACAATAACCCCCCTTTTTCTAACCATCTGCTGACATTAAAAAAAAACCCTTTGGCCTTTGTTCATATGTTTCTTTTTTCTTTCTTTTATCTAGTAAATGATGTGAGTTTCAGCTCCAGAAAATTCTTAAATTTCAAATAGGTATGTATAGGCATGTACAGACACTGCAAAAGTATAAATTGTTTTATTGTGTATTTATACCTTGACTCTTTTTATGATTTTATGCAGCCCCTAAAGAAGGCCTCTGACAGCATATACAGGATGGAACACACTGAGGTTTTTTTTATCAATAAATCATTAATCTACTGAGCACCTTGAGACATATCTCCATTTTCTTCTGGGGGATTTTCTTGGTTGCCCCCCAGTTGCTTCCTTCATTTGTATACTGCCATCAGAAACCATTGACTATTCCCTATTGCTGCTACCTTATTGCTTTTTCCTGAACATTGGTGGGTTCACATTCAACTGTCCCAATGTTCCCAGAACTTTGTGTCCCCCATTCTCTGAAATATTGTTTTATTCCTTTGCAGGATTCAGTTTAAAGTTCTGTTGGTCAGATTTGTGATATTCCTGGGATAGTGCTACTCAAAATGGTACTCCAAGAGCCATTGGCTACTTGTTCCTGGTGAGCTTCCAGAAAGTAACAACTATAGCTAATAGCGATAAATATGGTGTTGTCCCCTGGCACACTGCAGGAAAAAATTGCCAATCCCCCACATCAAACAGCATAAGAAGTATCATCTCAACAAACGCATTCTTCCCAATCACCCTGAAAATACAGTCAGCCCTCTGCATTTGGGGGTTTTGCGGATTTGATTATGCATGGATTATTTGCTGTCGCCTCTGCTGCCCCCCCTTGCCATTTTTAATAGGGACTGCAAGCTTCATGAGACTGAGAAACTGCAAACAAGGCTCGTAAGTCCCTATTAAAAATGGTGTAGGGCAGCAGTGGAGATGACAGTTAAGCCCCAACAGCCAGCCACTTCTGCCTTGTGAAGGAATCCTGATGCCTCAAAGTAATCCATGGTCAGCTGAATATGGTGATCATACTTTTTTGTGGGTTAAATACGGTTTGGGAGGGCCTAGAGTTATTCACCTTTTTTTTCACTTTCATGGGGGCCCTGTGCCCCTAACCCTAGTGAATGTGGAGGGATTACTGTATTACATATTCATTTAATTTATAAGCCACTTTTCTCCAGGAGTGGGATTCAAGGTAGCTCACAAAAAGAACCAACTAAACCCCTCTGAACAAAATTTTAAACACAATTAAAAATAATCATACTAAAACAATGGGTTTATAAAGAGTCCCAAATCATTTATTAATTATAGGTTCCTAATACAATTGGCCCTCCACATCAGCAGATTCTGTATTTACAGATTCAACTAACAACCGCTTGACATTTTTTTTAAAAAAAATCCAAAATGCAAACTTTCATTTTGCCATTTTATACAATGGAAGCCATTTTACTCCACCATTGTACATGGGACTTGAGCATCTACGAATTTTGGTATATGTTGGGTCCTGGAACCAAACCCTAGAGGACACCAATGACTCACCGTATGTTTTAAGAAATTCATAATAGAATTCTACCACAGATATTCTTCAGGCAAATTATTCTGTACGCTCAAGTAGGATGTCTGAGGGAAGAGATTCACTGTCAATCTCATTGAATTAGGATCTATTACAAAATTTTTGAGATGCTTCACCAACTCATGTAGTGCTCATGGGGTATTACACTAGCATTATAGTAGCAGAAGTGGTTGTGGTTCTCAGAAGCTGAATAAAGTACAGTTTCTTTCCATGCAGTCACTCTTTGTAGAAGCACACACACCCCTCTCTCACACTTTTGACTTGGTGGCAGGAAGTGAACTGTCCACAATGCAATGAGTCAGCTTGAGAGTGGTGGTATTATCATACCTCGCTTTTTTCCCAGGTTGGGACTCAAAGTGGCTTACAACAATTAGCACTCATTGCACAATTAACCGTGCAATTTTGAGACTCAGCTGAACTACATTAGTGTATATTTACACTATCCTAAAAGTACATAGGATCTTGGCAACTGCGTGAATGTATGATGCTATCAATTTGTCAGGTTTTTCTTCTCCCTCAGCAAAAATGGTGCAAGTATCATCTAACATATGGAAACATTTGGATATATCAAGTCTTTCAGGGAACTTTTTTCTACGAGATTATTGTATTCATTTGTTTCAGTATAAAAAGAAGAGAAAGATTTCTTGGACTCTAAAAGAGTTGCAGTTTAAAGCTGAAGTGGCTTTATAGTAGTCCTTGAGTACTAGTTTGATGGTATATAGTAGGGGGCTGAATTAAAATCTTTAATCTCTAGTAATTGCCAACAAACACTGCTTAACACTTCCTCCTCTGGTTAAAACTGACAGTCTGTGAAATAAAAATTATTTGATGATTCCTGAGGTAACAAGTCCTGAGTACCTGTAAGGAAATCACCTGCTATAAAAGAAGTGAGACTTTAAAAGGTACCTATGTATCTCCTGAGGTAAAAATTTTGAGTATTTGTAAGGAAATATTAATTTGATGCCACCTAAGAAAGCAAAGGGAATAATGGAGAACCAAGAAGGAGAACTCAGAACCCCTTGTTGAATCAGCCACCTCTGCTTCTGCAGATATGGTGGAAATACGAAAAATAAAAATGGAAATGAAGAAAGCAGAATTATAGTCAAGAGAAAGAGAGAGAAGAGAAAAAGAATCGCAATGTCGAAAAGAATTAGAAGGTCTGAGGCTTGAAAAGGAATATCAACTAAAATTAAAGGAGTTAGGAATGAGAGCAAATTTTTCGGGAAGTACTCATGAAAGTAACACAGCCCCTCAGACTGACATGAAGAGATTTCCCAAATACTATAAGGGGGATAATGCAGAATCTTTTCTTTCTTGTTTTGAGAGGGCTTGTGTGGAGCTAGGTATTAGAGAGAATAGCTATATCAGGTCTCAGAGAACTAGCTGAAATATGTGGAGAGATGACACCAGAAGCTCAAAATTACAAACAAAATAATGTTTTTAAAATGTATTATTGAAAATAAAAATGTATTGTTGTTGTTGTTGTTGTTGTTAGATTATGAGTTATTTAAAGAGAGATTCAAGCTGAGATTTGGGCTAACTGCTGAAACCCTAGAAGAGAATTTTGAATTTGAGAGTGAAAGCTGAGGAGACATGCCCAGCTGGGATATACACTGGTTCGGTTGCTGAGTGGTTGGATTACTGGCTCTATCATAAAGACAAAGGAGATTTGGAACACCTGATCAGCCATGAACAATTTTATAATATTTTATCTTCTGAGTATAGGTGGTTAGTATAGGACGAATGCCCTGGGTCACTCGATATTGCTGCTGAGATTATGGATCATTTGTAACAGTAAGAGGGGTCTTAAAATCTCAGGTTTATGAAAAGAGAAATGGCAAAAGCTGGCTGCCTTCCCAAGACAGTGGGGCTGATAAGACAAAAGAGAAGCCCTGGAATCCTGAGAGAAATAGAGAAAGCAGGACATTTACAATTTGATTGTCCTGAAAAGTCTGGGAAGGTGAAAACTGAGGTGCCTTAGTAGTCCTATTGCTTGACAGAGCTTTTGCCCTCAGTGTTAACCCTTCATCTACAGTCTGAAGCAAGTAGGTCAGTTGCTATGGAAATGCAGTTTTCTGGAAAAACTGAGAGAACTATCGTTCCTCAGAAAACCAGCCACTGTATATTGGTCACTTTGAATAGAGACTGGTTTGAAGACTATGGGGAAAAACTACACGCCCTGGACAAGATTATTTAGAGACTGAGAGACACAAGTTCCCAAGTTTGTGTGTACCAGCCACATTTAATCCAGCCAGAGAACCTTTCGCCCCGAGAGAAGGTGTTTCTGAAAAGGCTGAGGATGCCACCTTTTTATGTACCAACCACAGTGTTGCCATTCTTACAAACACTGGGCAGGGAATTGGAAAGCAGCTGTTACTCTGATATCCCAGCCCCATGCTTAATTGGAAATGATCTGGCCAAGCATGTGAAGCAGGTCTGTGTGACTACCCATCACAAGACACAGCAGGAACAGCTTACTTAGCTGGAGATAATAAGGAGCCTAGTGTGGAAACTCCTGCCCTAGGGATAGTCATAATGAGTGTGATTTGATACAGATGTGTTCATTTAATGAGCAAGCCTCATCAGAGTTTGCAAAAGAACGAAAGCTAGATGAGAGCCTAAAGCCCTTGTTTGAAATAGTGAGTTCAAATCTTCCTGAGTTGTCAAAAGAACAGCCAGACAGATGTATAGTAGTGTAGGACAAATTACATCAAAAGTCCCTAACGCATCATTGTAGCAGGCACAGGGAGAAGCAAAGACAGCTAGTTGTGCCAGCAACATATAGCACAAAACTATTAGAAATGGCATACACTATCTCATTTGGGGGCCACTTAGGAACTAACAGAACTGCCCAGCATATAAATCCAAACTTTTACTGGCCAAACATGGGTCAGCAAATAAGCCAGTATTCTGAAACTTATGACACTTGTCAAGGATTAGGTCCCAGCAGAGAAAAAACTAAAGTGAAACTATGCCCAATGCCTATGTTTGATAAGCTGTTCAGACACATGGACACAGATGTTGTAGGTCTCTTGCCAAGGGCCCAGAAAAAGCAAACCACTTGTATAGAGAAATGTTAAAGTTAATATGAAATCTTTGGAGTGAGCAAAGACACCTGTGAAGAAGACTTGAAGAGAGCTCATTGAAAACTTGCTCTGAAGTTCCATCCAGACAAAAATCATGTACCAGGACCAACAGAAGCTTTCAAAAAGATCAGACATGCTTATGCTGTTTTAAGCAATCCAGACAAAGGAAAGTAGTATGACCTCACAAGCAGTACAGAGCCATCTGAGCATCCTAGCCAAGGTAGATTTAACTTCACTCAATGCTGTGAAGTAGCCATCACTCCAGATAACCTTTCTAACATGTTCTTTGGAGGGGCAAAGGAAGTATATATGCCATCAAGTAGGGTGCATTCCTTTTCCAAGGGACTGTCTATACGCAGCAAGCAAAATCAGCATCACTACAGTGCACATAAAAGAGGAGAGGGATACTGGTAACTAAGCAAAGCTCATTAAGCCAGTGCCAGTTTTTGTGCTGATTCTTGTTTCTTCGTTGATGACCCAGATGAGAGTGTCTAATTGTTCCTATTCCTGGTCTGCAAAATCAGATTCAAAAGAGACCAGTGAGGAAAAGACAGATGACTTGTGCATTCCCTAGTATGTCAACAAAGACTTTAAAGGTGAATGTCGAAGTGCAAAGCTGCAGAAGGTGGGAAAGAGTGTGGATGAGAACTGTGTTTCAAATATCCACAATAACTGCTGGAAAAAGAGACAACAGAATCCAGTCTGGTTGCATGATGCAAAACTCTGCTTGGAAGAATGCCTTCAAAGGAAAGCAGAAACCATCTTTATGGATCATTGCAAAGGACTAGGACAATGGGCCAGTCTCTAACACAATGATTTTATTACTCTTCAGAGTTCCCCAAGATTTCTTAACTGCTCCCAATTATCTTGAAAGATTCTTTCTTGGCTTACTTTGTAGAAATCCAAAAAAACAAATGTTCATCTGTTACACCGTAAATTTCACCATACTTATTTGATCAAAACATAGTCAGTAACAGAAGTGTGTGATTTCTGAGGATCTAGGGAAGGTTTTAGTTCTCTCATAGTCTTCTGCTAGCCACAAATCCCTTCAACACTCCCAGCCTTGAACAAACTAGCTATAGCCTCCTCCCAAAAGCCTTTAGGGCAGGGGCTTCAAACTCAATTTCATCTTGGGCCACATCAGCATTAGGACTGCCCTCAAAGGGCCAGTTGTGAGCTGCGCAGAGCATTGCCATGGTAACCCGCAGGAACACTCTGATGGCGAGACTTGGACAGATGAGCAGTCACAAGTAGAAGCAGAATGTGAGTGCTGGCTGCTGGGCCCCTCTTCAGAACACCAACAGCTGGGGGCCCACAATGTGGGGATCAGGCTCGCCAAGTGGGGAGAGTGCCACAGCTGCAGGAGAGGTGCAAGGGCCACATGAAATGGCCTGGCCAGCTGAATTCAGCCTGCAGGCCTTCTGTTTGACACATGTGCTTCAGAGTATAATTGGCCCTCTCAACATAATCCTCCTGGTGTTTTTGGGAAGCTCAAAAAGAAAAATAAAATCTTAAAAGATGGAAAAGTCATCTACCCCCATCCCCAGCCATGCAGGAATATACAATTATAACACTCCTGGAAGATGCCTATCCAAACTCCATCTAAAGATGTCCAAAGATAGAGAGTCAAACAGTTCTTATAGCAAAGAAGTTCTTCCTAATGCCTAGGCAGAATCTCCTTTCTTGCAATTTGAATCCACTGGTTCATATTCTAGTCTTTGGAGCAGCAGAAGACAAGTGGTATCATGCCACTTCTCAGTCTTCTCTATTCCAAACTAAACATATCCAGCTCCCTAAATTGTTGCTTGTAAGCCTTAAGTCAGCAGATCTTTGATAATTTTGATTGCCTTTCCGTGGACACATTCCAGATTGTCAATATCATTCTAGAACCGTGGTGCCCAGAACCGGGCACAGTATTCCAAGTGAGATCTGATCAAAGCGGAATAGAGTGGCACCATTATGTTCCTTGATCTGGACTTCACAGTCCTACCAACGCAGCCTAGAATTGCATAGGCTTTTTGGGCCACCACATCACAGTGTTGAATCATGTTTAGCTTGTGATGTACTAGGACCACAGATCCTTGTCACATCCATGGCTTTTAAGCCAGATGTCATCCCTGCTATATTTGTGCATTTCATTTTTCTTGCCTAGACAAGATCTTGTGCACATGCCTGTTGAGATTCATTTTCTTTCTTTTGGCCCAGTTCTCCGATCTGTTAAGATTTTTCAAAAATAAGAAAGTAAATGGATGCTTGCTTAACGCCTTAAAAGTCTTAAAGCCTTAAAAAATGCCAGTGGGGATTTCATGAAGGCAAGGCTCCTGGGTGTGTGATTCCCACCCTGGTCTATGCTGTCACATATGACCAACAGAAATTTCTTAGGCATTTAAGTTAGAGACGGAAATTAGCAGTTATAGTCATACAATGGATAGTGAGTCTACTGACATCTGCAATTATGTTTGATCTTCTAGCGTGAACTGTACAGGTGTGAACTATCAAAATATGCATACATAAAAATAGGCTGATTTACATTGATATCTTCATTTTCTGTAGAAATCATAATTAATCTAAGTGTGGAAATGCACAGTACTTAATTTCAGAAAATATTGATGAATGACTACCTGGATGACCAATTTGAAAATGAATAAGATATGCCTTGGACAAACTTAAACATGAAATTGTGAAGTTGCTATAAATACAGTTAATGTAACAAACTAGCATATCACCTGTTCAGAGAATATTCTATCAGTATCTGACTCCATCTATGATCCTTTCAGCAATATATAAGAACAATATATATCCAATTTTATAAGAAATCAAGCATAGGAGTACTAATAGAATTTTCTATATTGTTCTTGTTTAACGTGATAAAATACACTTTCAACTTCTACAAGGTAAAAAAGATGTAGAGAAAAGCATGCATACCTGATTATCTTTGGTTTAAAAAATATGGTGTGCAGAGTATGTTTAAAAAATGGGATTCCACACAAAACACAGTGATAGCTGCAGAGTCACTATGTATTTCCAACTACTGAGTATTAAGTTTGCAATAAAAAAAACAAAACAAAATTATGTTCAACACTTTATCGCAGTCTGTATCAATTCACAAATTTGGTGCTGTGTTTATACACTAAAAAGAGCATCCTGTGCCTTGCCTGCACACTCCCTGTCTTTGCAAGAGAGGACTACACAAGTGATAGAGGTAAAGCAGCAACCGCCACTGCTTCTGGTCAGTAGCTTAAAGACTACCTCCGCGAGGCTCCAAATACTCACTTACCCTCACTCTTGGAGCATCTGGCCAAAGAGAATTGTACTCGGGTCAGGAGAGTCATTGCAAAGCGAGTGATGATGTCGAAACATCGCAAAATTACCACTGGTCCACACCCCTCAGAAGGGCAGCATAGATAATGAGGAGAGCAGGCCAAGGTTCGCCGCTCACCCAGCAGCCTCCGTCTATCGGCGCGCCCCCCACCAAAATAAGCTGCACCAATGGACCCAATCCACGCTGCCCGGGAGAGGACGCGAGCGTGCACGACTTAACAGCTTTGCCCCCCCGGCTCACCCTCCTTCCCGGCACCTTCCCTGGGAAGCCTCGCTAACCGGAGAACAAGAGGAAGGAGTACGACCGAGGACCCCCCCCCCACTACCCAGACAGGACCAGCCCGCTTCCTCCCTCTGACACAATGCCACACCAAGCCTAGCCTGCTCTGGAAAACTTCCCCGCCGGGCCCCCTCCCCCCAGCACAGCCTTCCTCACAAAGCAGGCCCGGCCCGGCCTGGCTCCCACGCTCCCCTCGTCCCCATCCTCCTCGGCCGCCGAGGCGGGGGGGAGGAAGGAAGAGCTGCGATGCGGCGCTCGACCCTGGGGAGACCCAGCCGCGGCGAAGAGCGGGGCGAAGGGCTTACCTCCGACGCGATACATGTTGGCAGCCATGCCGGAGGAGGGAAGGCCGGGCGGGAACCGTTACCGCCTCTCGCTGCCGGAGCCGCTGGAAAATGGAGACGGGGAGAGTGGAGGGAGTGGGCACGAGCTGGGCAGTGGAATTAAAAAGGCCGAGCCAGGGACATGACAGGCAGAGCGATCGGCGCGTCAAGCCCGGCCTTGCCCTCACCAGCCACCGGAGAGCGCTACCCGCCTGCCCTGCCCTCCCTTCCCCTCCCGGCCCGAGCGCCGCGGCTGCGCGAGGGCAGGCAGGCTGCGCGCGCACCCCGTCCTCCCCGCCGCCGCCGCCGCCGCCGTCGTCGTCCTCCTTCGACGGGAGGAGGAGGAGGAGGAGAAGGACCTGGAAGCGTGGCCGCTATCAGCGTCTGACATGATGAGAAGGCATGCCTCTCCGCCTGTGGAGGGGCGCCCTGTCGGGCCTGATTGCACTAAAAGCGCCGTAGCCCATCTCATCTTGGAGTCTAAGCAGGATCAGCTCTGGTTAGTACCTGGATGGGAGACTGCTGACGGATGCCGGGCGCCCTGGCTGTATTTCACAGGAAGCAAGTGGCAAAAGCACCTCTTGAGTATTCCTGTCTACAAAACCCGGCGAAATTCATGGGGTTGTCCTAAGTGGACGGGGGGACTTGAAGGCACACAATGGCTCAGGGGAAGAAGGTGCAGGAATCGCCCTCCTCCCAGGCCCAGAGTCACCAGGAGCGCCTGGGGTGAACCCTTGTCCCTCTGGCTCCGGCATCTGCAGCAATGGTTTGTTTTGCAAGGTTAGAGGACAACCGTTGTGAGGAGTATTTAGCACTCAAGTATTAGTATGTAAAGATTATTATTATTGTCATCATCATTATCATCATTATTATTATTACCTTTAACAAAGTGTTAAATATCAGACACATTAAATACTAAACAAATGACTCCATCGAAAAGATTGAAAGTCAGGAAAGAATCATAGAGCTGGAAGAGCCCAGAAGGGCCCCTACAGTCCAATTCCCTGCAACACAATGGAAGCACTCCCAACAGATGGCCATCCAGCCTCTGTTTAAAAACCTCCAAAGAAGGAGACTCCACCATGGAACTGCTCAGGACAGTCTTCCTAACGTTTAGGTGGAATCTCTTTCCCTGTACTTTACATCCATTGCTCCCTGTCCTAGTCTCTGGAGTAGCAGAAAACAACCTTGCCCCATTTTTCATAGGTCATTTTTTCAAATATTTAAACATGGCTATCATGCCACCTATTAGTATTTCTGTAACTAAGAAAGAGGTCATTATTTTTCTTGCAATTTCTCCTCCTCTCAAGAGATCATATTAAATCTTACCTATTATGTTTTGACCATTTAGATTTCCAATGTTGATTTTTTTTGGCAACAACACCCAAATTTTCAGTGTTCATTTCATGTTTACTGAACATAATCAACTTATTAATCCATAAATACATCGTTAGAATTCACATTTTGTTGTCTGGTAAATAACATATACTTCAAAACCTGTTCAAGATACATTCCCATGCAAGCAGAAAACTTGCACCTGACATCTCTAACAGATAATATAATTAGTTTCATACATTTTTAAAAAGACAGTGAAGTGTAACTCACTAAAGTGAAAATTCACTAAACTGAAGTGTAACTCACCAGTCCCAGTACAGATAGATCCTTAGAATATCCCATGGTTTAGATGCCTCCATTGTGAGAACAAATATTTGATTCCAATTCTCTGCTGATTTTTGTTTTTTGTTTTGTTTTTGCCAATAACTGATCCATTAGAGGTGATCTTTGACACAACTGCTAGATTTGCTCAAGAGTGTTTGATGAGAAACTTTGCCAAACAATCCAGAGTATCTACTAAATCCCCTGTCTCCATCCCTATGCTTATTAACACTCTGAATGCTGTATAAAAGGACAGTTAAGATTTATTTCTGCAGAGGTCATCTTGGTTCTTTTTTCTCATAGACTTGTTCTTCTATATATGTCATCATTTTCATTTTATCTTTAATAATGTTTTCTACTCTGGAACACATTTCAAATTAACTGACTTGCAGTTTTCTGGTTTACAATATCATACATACATTTTTTAAAAAATAGCTTTACATTGCCATTTTTCAGTGTCAGATTTTCTATCCAACATTGTATACAAAAGCTGGATACAAAATCCAGCTTACACACACCGTGTGAACTGAGGGACTGGAGGGGACTGGATCAAAGAGAGTAAGATGGTGGTGGCGGGCAGCAGTGATTTTGCTCCCAGGAAACAAACACAATAATAGCAGCATTACAGTGAAAGGTAGGAACTAGCTAGTTTAACTCAATTACCTTGGAAATTTTCTAACAAAAAGGAGGAACTTCAGGATCAGAGAGGTGTCACTGGGTGGCAAGGAACACACGTTATACTTTTATGCCCACTAGCTATTACTTTAAAAAAAAAACAGATCTTAAAGAAGGCTGGAACACTTTACAGGCTTTATTAGTAAATTTTCAACATCATATATGTTTAAAAATAAATTATGCTTCAGTAATTCATTAACTAAATAAGGTAAGTGTTTTGAATCCCTGTTAGCCTGTTCAAGTATAAAATGTTTGGGGATCCAGGTAACCAAAAACTGTTGTCAAATAATATATAAGGATTACAATCCTGTTCTCTAGTAGGTCTATCAGAACTTTAATAAGGGGAACAGAGTTCATTTGCCTTTGCCGGAGATACTGGTAAATGTAAAATCTTCCATCCTCTCTAGATTCACTTTTCTTTTTCAATCTACCTCTCTATACCTGGGTGCAAAGAAACTGAAACTTTGGCAGAACAAGTTACAGGAATTTATTGCTGGAAATTAAAAATATATCTTTTTTTTTCAAGGAGAGGTTTATCTATACTAAGTCTGAACCATTATTTTATATCTGTCCAACTAGTTCAATTTATGAGAAATGACAATTTAACTTCCTGGGTGAAATCAGAAATACTGGACAAAAGTCACTGGCTTTAAGTACCTCTGTTTTGCCCCCTCTGTATGACTAGCTTGAGAGAGATCTTTTGGAAAAGAGACACTGTCTATCTGGAATCAATGGGGGAGCAATTATCTCCATCTCTGCCCTTGTGTCCAGTATTGCAACACTTAGCATGATGACAAAACAAAACAATAGAGAGGATAAAAATGTAATAAAGGAATATTCAGAATCCTGAATCTCTTCTTCAGAGACAAACCACTCTGAATGTGTTTAAGGAGAACCTTGTAGATATAAAATACTTGTGGTTAAAGGCAGCCCAAATTATAAATTTTACCAATAACCTTTATAGACAACACGGTCTAGTCAGATCCCTCACAAAGTTTGAAGCAAAATGTATACAATCAGACAAACCCTAGCGGGGAGGTAGCCAGCAGAGCCACCCTAGCAACAGAGGGGATTTAATTTGATTGGTTCTCTGACTAAGGAACCCAGGTTAGCCAGAGAGGGAGAGGCTATGTAGGGGAGTCAGCAGAACAGAAAAATTACAGAAATAGGGCCTAGAGAAGGAGTTCCTTCAGTGAGAGGAGAGACAAGAGTTGAGAAAAGGCTTCAGTCAACCAGAAAGAGAGAGGTTGTCTGAAATTTAGTGTTCCTCTCCTCAAAAGTCTAAAGAGAAAAGCGAGAGGAGAAACCAAACTGATACTGAGTTAAGTCATAAGGGTTGACCTATACTTGACAAAATAAGATTATGAGTGGGAGAAAAACTAAAGGCTTGTTAATCTGGGGAAGTGTTTGCCTGTTAAGGGCAGGAAGTTCTTTTCTGTTTGATAACATTGAATTGGCCAATACCTTTCCCTTGTTAGTTCGTTAAATAAAGATTTTATTTCCCAGAGGAGAGAGCAGAGGGTGAGCTGGGTCTGTGAAGACATCCTTGACCAGGTGTTGTTTACAGGCTTGTGGGGCTGTGCTTGCTTGTTTGTCTGTTTGTTTGCTTGTTTTTCTTAGGCCTCCTTGTGCTGGCCGTGTGCTCTCCATTCGGCGTGCGCAGTTGAAGCCCTCTACTTCAATCCTTCAAATTCAACCCTTGGCAATCAGCAGAGCAGACATACCTTATACAGCTGAATTTGAGAAAGAAAGCCCGGTTATTCTTTCTAGACCTACTCCTTGTACTACTCTCTGTAGTATCAAGGATGGAAGGTGAGGGAGCTGCCATGGTCACCTGTAGCACTTGTGGTATGTTCCTTTTCTTGCCACAAGACATTGTCGGGTACCCATGCACCAAGTGCAAGCTGGTGACCTTCTTGGAGGAGAAGGTTCGTCAGCTGGAGGCACGCATTTCTAATCTTCGTCTTATTAGGGAAGGTGAGGAGTTTTTGGATAGGGCAGAGAAGACCTTCCTGAAGACCGAATGCACGGGGGAGCTGCCAGAAGTCAGCACACTGGGCCAAGAAATGGATGCTTGGAGGAATGTCACATGGAGGACTAGAAGGACCAGGAAGGAAACAGAGACTCTTAACCTACACAATCGCTTCAAAGTTCTTGGCCTTATGAATGATGAGGAGCACCAGGAGGAGGAAACAGAATGTCAACAAGAAAGAATCCAACTTCAGCAACAGGAACTAGATCAACACTCCCAGCCTCAACAGAATGCCCAGGCAGTCCTAGAAGAACCTGCTCGTCGAGGAGCCCTGGACAAGCCTCAAGAGGAGGTGAGTTCTGGTTGTTGGGGACTCCTTGCTCAGAGGAACCGAACCGACAATTTGCAAGCCCAACAAGTTCAATTGAGAAGTCTGCTGTCTTCCTGGGGCCAAGATCAACCACATAACGGAGAGGCTAACCAGGCTGGTCAAGCCCACTGACCATAAGCCCCTCATTCTGGTTCATGTCGGAACCAATGACACAGCGAGGTGCAGCTTTTACCACATCGCAAAGGACTGCGAGCTTATGGGGACAAAGCTTAAGGACCTTGGTGGGCAGGTGGTCATTTCGTCTCTCCTCCCTGTTCAAGGATATGGCGCACAAAGGGAAAGGGCAATAGCAGAGGTCAACAACTGGCTCCGCACATGGTACTGCTGGCAACGGTTTGGGTTTTTGGAACACGGCCTGAATTTCCATGAATGTGGACTTCTGACAAGGGATGGCCTGCACCTCACGAAACTTGGCAGGAATGTTTTTGCAAACAGTCTTGCACGGAGGATTAAGAGGTCTTTAAACTAAGTTCTGCTGGGGAGGGAGACAATATTATTCAGGCCAAGGACTCGGTGAGTGCAGGGGGAAAAGGCCAAAATAATATTGGCCAAATAGTACAAGCGTCCAATGGTGGGAGAAGTAGAAACTATAGTACAGGACTTGCAGGAAGGGCCCAGGGATTTAAGTGTCTCTACACTAATGCGCAGAGTATGGGAAGCAAGATGAACTTGAACTCCTAGTACAACAAAATAAATACAATTTGATAGGCATCACTGAGACCTGGTGGGATGAGTCTCAGGATTGGAATGTAGGAATAGAGGGGTATAGCCTATTTTGTAGAAATAGACCAAACAAGAAAGGAGGAAGAGTAGCCTTGTATGTAAAGGATGTTTTCACCTGTGGAGAGATCCATGACTTAAACCCAGAAAGCCAGGTCAAGAGCATCTGGGTAAGAATTAAGGAAGGGAGAAACAATAGGGATATTCTGGTGGGAGTTTACTACAGACCTCCAACCCAGACTGAGGACCTTGATGACACCTTCCTCAACCAAATGACCGTGCATTCAAAAAGGAGAGATACAGTAATAATAGGAGATTTCAATTACCCGGATATATGTTGGCAGTCAAACTCTGCCAAGACAGCAAGGTCCAGCAAGTTTCTTGCTTGTCTTGCAGACAATTTCATGGTCCAGAAGGTGGAAGAGGCCACAAGGGGATCAAATATTCTAGATCTGATCCTGACCAATAGGGATGACCTTGTTAATGAGGTAGAAGTGGTTGGATCTTTAGGGGGGAGTGACCATGCCCTGTTGGAATTTGGCATTCAGTGGGAAGGAGAAGATAAGTGTAGCCAGACACTCATCTTAGATTTTAAAAAAGCGGACTTCTGTAAACTTAAGGAGCTGCTGGCTGAAATTCCGTGGTCAAGAATAGTGAAAGGGAAAGGAGTTCAGGAGGCATGGGAGTTCCTTAAAAGGGAGATACTGAAGGCACAGTCTAAAACTGTGCCAATAAGGAAGAAAAATGGAAGGCATCTGGAGAAACCAGAATGGTTGACTAAAGAACTCTCAGCTGAGCTAAGTGTTAAGAGAAACATGTACAGGAAATGGAAGAAGGGGGAAACCACCAAAGAAGAATTTAAGCAAGTAGCCAGGAGATGTAGGGAGAAGATCAGAAAGGCTAAAGCACAGAACGAACTTAGACTGGCCAGAGGCATTAAAAACAATAAAAAGGGCTTTTTTAAATATGTCCGCAGCAAAAGGAAAAAGAAGGAGGCGATAGGGTCACTGCACAGAGAAGATGGCGAATTACTAACAGGGGGAAGAGAAAAGGCAGAACTACTTAACACCTTCTTTACCTCAGTTTTTTCCAGAAGGATACAAGCGCTCAACCTGGCGGTTGGGGAGCAGGGGAGGAAGCAGGGGAAATGCGGCACATAATAGGTAGAGAGGTGGTACAGGAACACCAGGCCACACTGGATGAACTCAAGTCTCCAGGGCCAGATGAATTGCATCCTAGGATATTAAAAGAACTGGCAGAGCCCATTTCGGAACGGCTTGCTATAATCTTTGAGAAATCTTGGAGGACAGGAGAAGTTCCAGCAGACTGGAAGAGGGCAAATGTTGTCCCCATCTTCAAGAAGGGAAAAAAAGAGGACTCAAAGAATTATCGCCCAGTCAGCCTGATGTCAATACCCGGAAAGATCCTAGAACAGATCATTAAGCAGTCAGTTTCTAATTACTTAGAAAGCAATGCAGTAATCACAAGAAGTCAACATGGATTTCTCAAAAATAAGTCATGCCAGACTAATCTTATCTCTTTTTATGATAGAGTTACTAGCTTGATAGGTGAAGGGAATGCTGTGGATGTAGTATATCTCGATTTCAGTAAGGCCTTTGACAAAGTTCCCCATGACTTTCTTGCAAAGAAGCTAGTAAAATGTGGGCTGGACAGGGCTACTGTCAGGTGGATCTGTAACTGGTTGACTGACCGTTCCCAAAGGGTGCTCACCAATGGCTGCTTTTCATCCTGGAGAGAAGTGACTAGCGGGGTGCCACAGGGTTTTGTCCTGAGCCCAGTGCTGTTCAATATCTTCATCAACGACTTGGATGAAGGAATAGGGGGCATGCTCATCAAATTTGCAGATGACACCAAATTGGGAGGGGTTGCTAATATGCCAGAGCACAGGATCAAAATTCAAAATGACCTGGATAGATTGGAGAGCTGGGCCAAAGCTAACAAAATGAAATTCAACAGAGAGAAGTGTAAGGTCCTACACTTGGGTAGAAAAAATGGAATACAGAAATATAGGATGGGGGACACGTGGCTGGATAGCAGTATGTGTGAAAGGGATCTAGGAGTCTTAATGGACCACACGCTGAATGTGAGTTAGCGGTGTGATGCGGCAGCCAAGAAAGCCAATGCAATTCTCGGCTGCATCAATAGGAGTATCGTGTCTAGATCGAGGGAGATACTGGTACCACTCTACTCTGCTTTGGTTAGACCTCATCTTGAATACTGTGTCCAGTTCTGGGCACTCCAGTTCAAGAAGGACATGGTCAGGCTGGAGCGGGTCCAGAGGAGGGCGACCAAAATGGTGAGGGGCCTGGAAGCCATGCCCTATGAGGATAGACTTAGAGAGCTGGGTATGTTTAGTCTGCAGAAGAGAAGGTTAAGAGGGGACATGATAGCCATGTTTAAATATTTGAAGGGATGCCATGTAGAGGAGGGAGAGGGCTTGTTTTCTGCTGCTCCAGAGACCAGGACAAGGAGCAGTGGATTCAAGCTGCAGGAAAGGAGATTCCACCTGAACCTCAGGAAGAACTTCCTGACAGTCAGGGCTGTCCGGCAGTGGAATATGCTGCCTCGGAGTGTAGTGGAGTCTCCTTCCTTGGAGGTTTTTAAGCAGAGGCTGGATGGCCATCTGTCGGGAGTGCTTTGAGGGTATTCCTGCATGGCAGGGGGTTGGACTGGATGGCCCGTGTGGTCTCTTCCAACTCTACATTTCTATGATTCTATGATTCTATGATTCTATTTCTTTTATAAGAGCAGCCTCAGTACAGCATTTCTTCACTTTTAGCTCATTTACACACGCTACAAGTTATACATTCACTTGGGATAAACCTGGAAATGCTTTGCCCTATATCCACAAGGATTGTGGGCTTAGGGAAGACAGAAGTGTGATTAAGTGTGGAGGGGGAGCCCGGGGATGGTAATCATATAAAAAGGTGCTGCTTCTCCAGGGAGGGAGAATTTCAAAAGCAGACCTCGTCCCTCACAGCTGTGGCTGGCCCAGATCTCCATATGACATGGACCCCGTTAAAATAGTTTTTGTTGCCGCACACCACCAAGAGTTAACTCAAGATTTTTTTCCATCTTTTTTTATTAATACAAACATTTTATCTGTATATGTTCCACTGTTTATTCTTTATTGAATACTTTATTCAATTTGTTCCCTTACATAGAGAAATAATATACATAAAAAAGAGATAAATTATCTATGTACAGTTGTTTACATTTACAATCTTTTACCATGTATAAAACCCCTATTTCCTTATTTGCTTCCTTCCCATTATATATTAAGCATATTTTATCTTGTATCTATAGTATAATTTCTCCCTTACTCCCTCTCTCCCTACCCATCTTCCCCTTCCCCCCCTTCCTTCTGCCCACTATCCTTTTTTCCGCACTTTCCTCAAATCCAAACCATTTTCAAATTTCTTACTGAACCTACAGTTTACAGAGTATCCTTTTGTTATCACGTGTCTAGAGTCCTTACTTTATACTTAAGAGTTCCTAATGTTGAAAGATTTTTTTGTCTAAATATACTTTTATCTCATTTTAATTATCTAAAACACATTACCTAGCTAAATTCTATCATTCTTCTTCCCTCACCTTAATACAGAACAACTGTAGTGAGTCTAATCTTGTTGTCTTTCTTATCTGCGGTAATTACCTTCCTTTTACCCACTCTATAACTGACTTCCAGTTCCTTTCAAACTGTTGATTTGATGCTCCTTTCATCGAATTTGACACCATTTCCAAAAGGTCTGAAACTTTTAAGAGATTTAACTCAAGATTTAACATCCTAGAGTGCATCAAAAATTTATTTGAAGTTGCTCCTCAAGGGTCTTCAGTTTTCGAGGGAAGACAGAAATAAGTAAATGCACACACTACTGTTACAATATTTTTGTTGGAATAATTCTATAAAAATCTAATATATAAAAGTCAAAGTTTGTATGTGAGTTTGTGAGTTTGTCTGTTTGTCTGTGTCAGGCAGGCAAAGACCTCATATGATTGGCTGTGTCAGGTGAGAAGACCTCATATGATTGGCTGGCTGTGAAGATTCTATGGAATCTTGATGTTGGCAGTTCAGGGAGGGGCCTTTAGAATTCTCAGCCAGAGGAATTACTGAAAAATTATAGTAGAAGTATAAAACTGAGAACAAAAAAATGTGCGCTAGCATGATTTTATTCACAAAAATGAAAATTTCCATTGAGTTATGAGTGGAGAGATTTACAGTATTACTTTTTGATTGTAAACAAGACATAGTAGAAGATTTTGATTGATTCAAAATTTGTTTGTTATACATGCTGTGTTTGTTATTTACAAGCTTTTCTCATCTTACATATGAGGGTGTTAAAGCAATAATATTAAGAAAAAAACCATATCCTCCTTGTGGGGGGAGTTCTTGTTTGGGTGTGATTTGTTTTCGAGGATGTGAGATGCTGTATTTGATAGGATATGATGCGACAGAATGAAATAGGATGAGATATGATGTGATAAGAATGTGATATGATGTATGTATAGTGGTATGATATGATATGGCATCATGTGTGATGTGATGTGTTATGATGTGATATGATGTATGTATAGTTTTATAAAAAAAAAAAAGAATTCTCAACCAGAGAGCTGTTGGGCCTCAGGACGGTTGCTATGGAGACAAGGCCTAGCAGAAAGGAAAAGGCCACTGTATTCCCTCCAAAAACAAACCTCTGTATGTTAACAACTCTGAATGCAGATTAGATTGGGGACTATGGGGAAAAATTATAGATACTGGACAAGGCAGTTTGTGGAATTACCGACACAGGATCTCAAATCTGTTATTTCAACCGCATCTAATTCCTAAGGTAAGGTAAAGTAATTCCTAAGGTATTTCTAACAAGTATTACCTATGAGAAAATAAAATCCCAGGCAATGCTGGGTAAATATGCTCATTTAAAATAACAGCAACAACTGCCGCAGCCACTGCCATCATCGTCGTCATCACCTTCCTTCCTTCCTTTTTTAAAAACCATAACAACTCATAACATTTCTTCAAGCCTTTGTGCCCCCCCGCTGCGGACATCATGACCACTCAAGAGATCCATGAACCACAGGTTACAAACGTGTCATCTAAAACATGTATGGCTACACTATGGGGCTATATAAATCCATCCCATCACAATTCAAAAGGAGCACAGGTGGCATTTATGCATGTTTAATCTTAACAACATTTCTTCCAAGCGCTGGAAGGAATGGGATGTCATCAGTACAACACTCCTCTGTGGCAGGTTTGCTGATTTTTTGAGCATAGTACTTGAAGTTTTGTACCAAATAACAGAATAAAATTTATAATATTCAGAGATGATGCTGTAGTTATCCATTTTGAAGGTCCCAGCAAAGATGGTTCAAACAAAGAATTATTACACAGTTACTTGGGAGGACTAGAACAGAGGCGTCCAGAAAACGGTAGTATCTGAATTACTCAAATGTTGGGGCATGGACTGAAATTATGTGGAAGCTGACGATGTTGGAGAAATTAACATATAAAAAAGCTGCATAAGGTAAAACTAAGAAAGACGTTCTCAAAGAGGTTTGGTGGTCATTTGTTAATTTTTGCATGCAAAGACGCATCAAAATATAATCCAAGTAAAATTGTGAAGGAATTCTTTCTGAGATGCTTCCTTGTGAATCTGTCTTTTGCAGTTTACCAGAAACCTGATCATCAGGGAGGAATATGATTTGAGGTTAGGGTGCCATGCATATTTATAGTATAATAACGTTATGATAACGTTATGGTAGATTTCAATAACCCTTTTTTGAGACATGCCTTACTAAGAATTTGTAATAGATATGAAAGCAGGTTATGCCCAAAAATGTCTTTATGGGTCTCAACATAAAAAGTTTATTATAGAAAAAGAAACTAGAGGCAAAATAAAACAGTTAACTTATCAAGATCTTTTGGAGAATTACCTAGGAGAATGCAAAATTCAGCTGAAGTAGCAGTTACTTGCAGAGGGATACAGTTTACAGTGGTGTTTCTGTCAACAGTTATTTGACAGATTTAAGGTGAACAAAAAGAGTTATGGTTTTGAACAAAAAAAAATCAGTGTTTGAATTGCAACTGTGTACAGTTGATGCAGATATGATTAGTAAAATGTACAAACTTTGGATACAGAAGATAAACAAGTGAAAGACTGCATTGTAAAATGGGCTAAGAATTTTGGATATAATATATAGATGGAACAGTGGGAAAAGATGTGGTCAAAGGGGTTGAAATTCACATTATGTTGTGATCTTAAAGAGGATTTTTATAAAATGAAGTCTCTTTAGTACATGATGCCAGAGAAATTGTCTAGAATGTACAAGGATGTTTTAAAAGTATGTTGGAAATCTGAACAAGAAGGAACATTTTAGCAAGTGTGGTGGACATGTGAAAAGGCTAAAACATTCTGGGTTCAAATACATAAATACAAAGAATTTAAAATTAACATTCTATTAAAACCAGAACTTTTTCTTTTAGGACTTATGGATGAACAATTGGAAAAAAAAACATGGGAAACTACTTTAATATACAACTATGGCAGCAAGACTCTTGTATGCACAACAATCTCAGTATTACCAACTACGGAGGAATGCTTTCTGAAATAGCTTGATTTAGCAAAAATCAACATTATCTGATATGATTAGAGAAAAGTCATTAGAAAAATTTCTGAAAGATTGGAAGCCCCTTATAGACTTTTTGTAGAAAAAAAAAGAAAATGATTGAATTTTTTTTGTTTTGATAATTAGTATGATTTGGGTATTAGAAGAAGTGAGCAATGTAGTTTTAGAGAAGGAGGTATAATTATATTATGTGTATGTATAACTGCCAAAAAGAAAGTTGGAAGGTGTTCTTTCTTTTTGTCAGTGTTTTTATATTCTACTTTTCGTTCTTCTTTCTTTTTTGCAAAATATTGAAATATCCTTAATAAAAATCATAAAAATAAAAATTAAAAACCCTTAATAATGAACCTGATAATCAGTAGCCTGTAGTTTAATGTTTGGATTGAGGTGCAGGAGCCAAAAAGCAGTTTGCTGTTAGCATGTTGCATTCTTGTCGTGTTGTGATGTAAAATCTGTAAAAACTTGGTCATGGCTATGATTCTGGCCACCTGCCATCCTTTTGAAAGACTATTACTTTGTGGGGCACAAGCTAATCCGACAGTTAATTTTACTGTTGACAATTTATTGGATGTTGGAAACTGAAAGAAAATGAAGAGTTGGTACTTACATGAATAGTCATTCTGGGATGACAGGAGGAGCAATCCACTACACATACGTTGTGATCCTCGCGCCAGCCGATGCAGGAGCTGTCTATGTGCCACATCAAAAGAACCGTTAACCGCTCCAGTCCCTCTCTGGCCAGTTTTCTTTCCTAGCGTACCCAGTTGGATTGATTCTGGGTTTGTTTGTTTTTTTGGTCCTCCACCCCAGACTTATAGGCACTTTCCTCAGCCTGTGGGTGGGCATGGATTGCTCCTCCTGTCATCCCAGAATGACCGTTCACGTAAGTACCAACCATTCATTCTCGGGCTGACAGGAGGAGCAATCTACTACATATGGGATCTTCCCAAGCTGTTTTATGGGTGGGTATATATCTACACCACTGCCTGCAAAACACGACGCCCAAACGCCACCTGTGCAGACTTATACTTGTCTAGTTTGTAATGTCTAATAAAAGTTGATGACTCTTTCCAGCTGGCTGCACTGCACACATCCTCCAAAGAGCACGAAGAGGAGTATGCCACCAGTGTCACCATTGATCTGGTAGAATGCGGCCACACTTCTCCGGTCGCGGCTTCTTTGCATAATCATAACAAAGAAAAATGCATGTCTTGATCCAACCAGCAATGACAGATTTGCTGGCCTGCTGACCCAAAGTCTTTGGCTGGAAAGACATCAGCAAGGCGTCAGACCACCTAAAATCTTTTGTCCTTTTAATGTAGGACTTTACTACTTTCCTCACATTCAAAGTGTGCCACTTCTTTTCCAGAGGGTGCATGGGCCTTGGGCAGAAGGCAAATGAATCTCCTCCGGGCAAGATGTTGATGACACACACTTTGGCAAGAAGGAAGGGCCGAAGCCCAGCATCAGTCTGTCCTGCTCAAATCTGCACAAATGTTCATTGACAGACAGCGCCACTAACTCCGATACTCTCCTGGCCAAGGTAACTGCCAGTAGGAACACAGTTTTGAAAGACAGGAATCTCAAGGAGGAATCTCGCAGCGGCTCAAATGGCGCCGTTGTTAAGGCATTGAGCACCAAGTTCAAATCCCAGGTAGGAAATCTATGCCTGGTTGGAAAAGACGTTAAAGTTACTCCCCTCAGAAATCTCTTTATATGCGGATGCTTTGAGAAGGATTCCCCATCTGAAGTCAGAAAAGCTGACAACGCCGCCACCTGTCTCTTCAAGGTGTTTGGGCGCAAACCTTTTTCCAAGCCCTCTTGGAGGAAGTGTAAGACATGGGAGACATGTACCTCCGCCACATCAACCTTGCTCTGTTCGCACCATTTCTGAAAAGCTTTCCAAGTTCTATCGTATATTCTCTGAGTGGTCTCCCTTCGTGAACCTAACAGTACGGACCACGTTGTCGGCATATCCCTGGTGCAATAGAAATTTCCGTTCAATTTTCATGCTGCCAGACTCAACCATTTCGGGTCTGGATGTGACACTGGACCCTGGGGGAGTAAGTCTGCTCTCAGTGGTATCCTCCATGGCAGTGCCTGTGCCATTTGCAACAGCATCGGAAACCACGGTCTCCTTGGCCAGTAAGGCACTATCAGAACCACTGGCGCCTTCTCCTCTCGGATCTTTGATAGAACTTTCTGCAAGATCCGGATCGGGGGAAATGCATAGTGCACTCCTAATGGCCATTTGACTGACAGAGCGTCGTGTGCCTCCGCACCTTTGCTTCCATCTATTGAAAAATATCTTTTCAACTTGGCGTTTACACCAGAAGTGAACAAGTCCACTTGTAACTGACCAAAAACATCGATCAAGCTGTGGAACACCTCTACATTGAGAGACCACTCTCCAGGGTGCAGCCAATTCCTGCTTAAGTAGTCTGCTTGAACATTCGTCTCTCCCTTCACGTGCACTGCCGTGAGTGAGCTCAAATGCCTCTCGGCCGACTGGAACAACCGGGTAGATTCCGCCACCAAGAGCACCGAATGCAAACTGCCCTGTTTGCAAATGTAAGCTTTGACCGTCATATTGTCCGTGAATATCTTCACGTGATGCAGTTTCACTAGCTGCTGAAACTGCTGCAGCGCCAAGCAGACGGCTTTCAACTCTAAGTAGTTTATGTTGTGCTGCTTGTCTGAAAGCGTCCAAACACTTTGCACTGAGTATCCTTCACAGTGCGCACCCCAGCCACGGAGACTGGCATCTGTTGCTACATGCACCATGCTGTGAATGTGAATGGGAATTCCTGAAGCCACCTTCCTCTTCTTCAGCCACCAGGAGAGTTCTTCCCAAACTTGCTGCGTCAACGCCACCTGATAATGTCTCTTTACTGCTATGGCCAACTGGTGTTGCCTCAGTAGCCTTTGCAGAGATTTCACATGGAAACTTCCCCACTGCACCAGCTGCGTGGAAGATACTAATATCCCCAACAGCCTTGCCAGTCGCATCAGATCCACTGACTTGCATTGCCGTACTTTGGCTGTTTCCTGCCTCAATTTCACTAGCCTGTCCTGAGAAAGGAATAACCTCCCCTTCGAGGTGTCTATCCATGTTCCCAAATGCATGAGCACCCTGACTGGACTCAACATACTCTTCTCGTAATTGAGAAGGAAACCGTAGTCCCTCAATGTCTGGATTGTTAACTGTACATCCTTCCTCAATCTGAACTCTGAGCCGGCTTTCAGCAAGATATCGTCCAAATATGGGTACAGCTGTAAACCCTGCACTCTGAGAAACGCTATCAGTGGAATCAACACTTTCGTGAACACTTGTGGTGCTGATGCCAAACCAAAAGGCAGAGCCTTGAATTGGTAGTGACAGTCCTGGTAATGGAATCTCAGGTACCTCCTGTCCTCTTCGCTCATGGGGACATGTAAATACGCCTCCTTGAGATCTATGGAAGCCATATAATCCCCCGGAGACAAATTCTCTTTGATTGTCTGTAGAGTCTCCATCCTGAACTTTCTGTATTCCATGAAAGTGTTGAGGTACCTTAGATTCAAAACCGGTCTGTACTTGCCATTGGGCTTTGGAACGACAAAAAATGTCGAATAAACCCCTGAGAATTCCTGATCCTTCCGAACGTTTTCTGCTGCCCCTATCCGTAGCAAGTGGGATATCTCCTGTATCTCCTGTAGACCTATCTGTTGCTTGACCTTGTTCTTTGATACTGGGGATAGAAGAAATCTGCCTTTCGGCCTCGTATGGAAACGTATATTGTAACCTTGCGTCACTGCCTGTAGAACCCAATGATCTGATGTTACTCGAGACTATCTGTGTCCGAAAGACAGAAGTCTTCCCTCCACTGCCTGGCATTGATAGTCAGTATTGAGGTTTTCCACACTTGGAATTATTTCCAAGCTTTCCTTGTCCTTGCCTGTGATATTGGAATTGTCTATTGAACTGATTCCTTTGTCTATTCCATTGATATCTACCCGATCTGTACTCAGAGCCTCTTCCAGGGAAACTGTACGATCTACGTCCACGAAAGGAGTCGTTTGAGCCTCCGAAAGCTCTTTTATCTACCCTTTTCTTCTGCAAAGTGGGCATTGCCTGTTTCTTCTCTTTAGTCTCAACCAAGACCTTCTCCAATGCTTTTTCTCCAAATAAAAGTTCTCCCTGAAAAGGGACTAAGGCCAAATTACTGCGGGACTTCTGGTCCGCCTCCCAGTGCCTTAACCACAAGGAACGCTTTGCAATTGTTAACAAATTTATATTTCTTGCTGCAAACGTGGTAGCATCATGACCAGCATCAGCCACATATTTTAACACTCTCTGAATTCTTTCTACAGCTTTCATTAATTCTTGCACACTCAAATCCTGGGAATCTAAGATATCCTGAGACCAGAGAACCCCAGCTCTTGCAAACATAGAAGCAGCCACTGAAGCTTTTATCATTAAGGATGCTGCCTCGTGAACTTTTTTCAGAGACATCTCCACTCTCCTCTCATCTACCTCCTTCAATTGTGTGTCTCCTTCCCTGGGGACAATGGCCCCCGAGACCAACCCTGCAATCAAGGCGTCCACTGGGGGCACTTTAAGGAAGTCCACCTCAGACTTCACAAAGGAATATAACTTTTGAGAATAAGTTAATAATTTCTTTTTTTTAAATTAATTTTATTGTGATTACATCGTATAAAACATTTCTTATTGTACATTTTACCGAACTATTACCGCTATCTTCCACTCCTCTCTGGATTTCAATAGTGTTATTTCATTGACATATCAACATTATGCATCGCATTGCATTTGTTACCATACAAGATATATCCTGCTCTTCAACCCTACTTTACATGTTCCATGATATTCCACTGATTTTTACTTCTAACTACTCATGCTACCATGAATTAAGAATTATTACCTGTCAAAACCCAACCCATTTCCAGAACAATTTACCATTCTTTGTTAATGTCATCATCTGATTTTCCTTTTAATCTCTGAGAGACTATATCTGCGTTCCGATTTTCAATAAAAGTTGCCCACTATTGCTCTATTGTAGGTATCTGCTCAGTTTTCCATAGCCTTGCATATTCAATACGGGCTGCCGTAATCATATACAGCATTATTCGCCAATATTTCCTTGCAACAGTTTCATTTAACACGTGTCATATTTAATAAGTACAGTTCAGGTTTCTTATCAATTTGAACCCTCAATATTTTACATATCATATTATGTATATCATTCCAATATTTTTTAGCCTTAGGACATGACCACCACATATGAAATAGTGTTCCAACATTCTCCTGACACTTCCAACACTGACCTGTTCCCGTATTATATATCTTCTTTAATTTTTCTGGTGTCATGTACCATCTATGAAAAAGCTTATAATAGTTCTCTTTTAGGTTCTGAGCTGCAGTAAATTTTTGTGTCCGTTGCCAGCTCTGTTCCCAGTGCTCTAATTGACTTGGATGTCCGAGATTTTGAGCCCACAATATCATTGCTGATTTGACTGTCTCATCTTCTCTTTCATGATTTAAAATCTCCTGGTATACATGTGCTAGTAAATGAGGCGGGTTTTCCCGCAGTAACTTCAACATTCTTCCTTGCTCTTTTTGTTCTATTCCATAAGTTTTCACATCCATCTGGAATCTCTCAGTTAACTGTCTGTAAGGGAACCAGTTTAACTTTATTCCTTCTGATTCCAATTTTTCTCTTGATTTCATCTTAAAAAGATTCAGATTTGTCATTTCTAATATGTCATCATAACACAACCACTTATCTGAATCAGACCATCTTCCAAAGAAGGCTTCTTGAGGGGAGACCCATGTAGGTAGTTGCCTAATGTTCTTATTCTTGTAGTCAGTCCATATTTTAAGTAGTGATTTGCTTACAAAATGATGAACAAAGTCTTTGTCAACCGCAGCTTTCCCATAGAACATATAGGCATGCCAACCCATCCTTGAATCAGCTCCCTCTAATGTCAGCATTCTCGTATTTTGAAGATTCATCCAGTCTTTTATCCATGTAAATGCCGCTGCCTTGAAATATATCTGTAAATCCGGTAGACCCAACCCTCCTCTTCTTATTGAGTCTGTCATGATATTCCATTTTATTCTTGGTTTTTTCCCTTGCCATATAAATTTAGTTAAATCTCTCTTCCATTGTATTAGTATTAGGTTTAGTATTTGTAATAATAGGAAGATTTTGGAAAAGGTAATTCATCTTTGGAAGTATGTTCATTGTTATGACTGCCACTCTTCCCATCAAAGATAGTCGCATTCTAGTCCATTTCTCCAAATCCTTGATTATCTCTTTCCATTTTTTTTCATAATTATTCTGAAACAGTTCATTATTTCTTTTTGTAATCCATACACCCAGATATTTTGCTTTTTGACCTTTATTCAAACCTGTTAAATGCTCAGGTTCCTTCTCTTCTTTCTCCCTCATGTTTTTTGTCATAAGCACTGTTTTTTCCTTGTTTATCTTGAATCCAGAAAATTCTCCATATTCTTGAACAATATCCATCAACCTTTGAATACTGCTAAGAGGATCATCCAGAAACAAAACCCAATCTTCTGCAAATGTTTTAAGTTTGTACTGATATTTCTTTATCTGAAGTCCTCTTATTGCTCTATCTTTCCTTATGGCATTATTAAGTATTTCCAATGTCATAATAAATAACAGCGGAGATAGGGGACAACCTTGTATTATTCCCCTATGTAATTCAATCTGCTTTGTTCTCTCTCCATTAATAATCAGTCGTGCCTGTTATTGACTGTATATTGCTTCAATCCAAGAGATAAATTTGTCTCCGGCTTGCACCTGTTTAATGACCGTCTTCAAGAATGACCAATTAATCATATCAAAGGCCTTTTCTGCATCCACAAATATCACTGCCAATTTTCTTTCATTAGGTTTCTCATAATACTCAATTATATTTAGCACTGTCCTAATATTGTCTCGCATCATTCTCTTTGGTAAGAAGCCATTCTGGTCGTCATGTATATTTTCTAGAAGAACCTTTTTAAGTCTTTCAGCCAGAATTGCAGCAAAGATTTTATAGTCTGTGTTTAGTAATGAAATTGGTCTATAATTCTTGACATCTGTTAAGTCTCTTCCTTCCTTTGGTATTAGAGCCACATTAGCTTCCTTCCAGGTGTCGGGTGTTCTCTCCTTTCTTATCTCATTCATTGTATTCTGTAAAGGTATCGAAACTTCATGTTCCATTATTTTGTAATATTTTGCAGTAAAGCTGTCTGGTCCAGGAGATTTGTCATTCTTCAAATTCCTAATAGCTTCAACTGTCTCCATCATCGATATGGGTTTGTTTAGAATCAATTTCTGCTCCTTGGTGAATCTCATTTTGTTCATTTTTTCCAAATATTCTTCCATTTCTTTTTGTTTTTTCGTTGAGGAGATCAAACTCATTAACTTCATGTAATATTTATAAAAAGCCTGTTTTATCTCCTCCTGTTTTGTAGTTTTCCCGTCACGAACTCTAATCTCCGTAATAATATTTCTAACCCTTCTTTTATGAAGTAAACTGGCTAAAAGTTTAGAAGATTTATTTGCCTGTTCAAAGAAAGTATATCTCACTCTTCGCATCTGTTGTTCTATTTCCTGCAAATTTAGTTGATTTAATTCAGCTTGACAAACCTTCATCTGTTGTCTTATCTTGTTGTCCATCGGTTTTTCCTTCATCTGTTTCTCAATAAGTTAATAATTTCTTGGTAGACCACTAACTCAATATCACATCCTTAAAAAATTCTGGCATAGGCAACTCTATACCTCTTGACTCCTTCCTTCTAATTACAGAAGCCACTTGACTCCCCTTAGTGGTATTATCACTATTCTGTTCCTTGCCAGAGTCCAATCCCAAAGTTTGGAGCACTCTCTTCAAAGTACTATGCAAAACATGTACTTCAAACATCCTATCTGAATCTGCCTTTTCCTCCTCTTCATCATCACATGAAATCTTTCTCCTCTAAATCTGACACCTCCTCCTCTAGCTCATCTTCTAAATCACTATCTACCACTTCCTGCTGTAGTACTCTTTTCTCATTCCTGCGTTCGTTCACAAGCTCTGCATTGTTAGCACTTCTTTCTTTTCCCGCTGGTATGGTTTGCATGCTGTTACTATTCTTTATTTGGTTTACACTTGTACTCTGCACCTGCTCCATTTGCCTCCTCTTTGATGGTGGCTGGTTAAGTTCATCATCCACCATGCTGGATTCCTGGCCTGTAGGCCGTGTTTGTAAATTCATTGGATTAAAAAGCGTAAATTGATTCTGAGTATTTGTATTTAATAAATTCATTAAATGACACATATTGAGTTGACTTTGCAAATCATTTGAGTTTAAATTCATTGGCAGCAGCTGCGTTGTTAAAACTGATTGCAATTGCACATGTACAGCTTCATTAACAATTTGCTGTATCTCTCCCATAAACTCATTCGTGGGGCGCAGCAGCGGGCCACGGCATGGGCCCCACTGCAACTTACATGCTGCAGCCTCTGTCTCTCTGCCCCGAGTGGGTGCCGCCTCCATCCAGCCCGATAAAAATTGTTTGAATTCCGGCGGCAGCCTCCATTGCTCCCATGTTGGGAAGCAAGGCTCGGCTGTACGCTGCTCTGAAATGGCGGACGCCTGCTCCCTCTCTGGTGCCACGACTCCCTCTCTGATTGGAAGAGCCATCGTGGTCACCTGAGCAGTAGCTCTGCCCCTTATGCCTTCCTCAGAGGCCTCTGAGGCCTTACTGGGATCACGCGGCACCATCTTAGAATGGCTGATTTCAAGATGGTGTCCGGAACTCTCCACAGTAAGTTTCTGTGCAGCCTCTGGCACTTTTGGGAGCTTCTTACTGCTCCCGGGCTTGCCAGCCTTCTTTACCTTCTTCTCCTTTCCACTCACATTCTTATCTTTTGAAACCACCTTTTTGCTGTCTGCCGCCCGGGCTGACATTTTTACTTCCTCCACCTCACTTTCGCTGGAACTTAGAAATATTTTTCTTAAGTCCACTGAGTGGTCATCCTGCGGCACTTTCTGCAGTTTGGCTCTACCTCCAGAACCACCCACCTCATCGTCCGTGACCTGCTGATTTGCGGTTTTCTGGATGAGATAGTGCCTGTCCGAGCCCTGCGTATCTGCGGTGCTTCGGACTGAGTCACTAGAAGCTGCTCCTATTCCGCTCCACTCCTTCTCCATTGACATGTTTACTCTTTAGTGTGATTCCTGCCTGTGCTAATTCCTGTTCCTCTCAAAACACTTTCCTAACCTGACAAAACACCAGAGAGGGACAGAAATGCACCTAGTTGGTTCACAGGAGAAAAAAGAACTGGCCAGAGAGGGACTGGAGCGGTTAACGGTTCTTTTGATGTGGCACGTGGACAGCTCTTGCATTGGCTGGCGTGAGGATCACAACACATGTGTAGTGGATTGCTCCGTCAGCCCGAGAATACACAAAACTGTCAGATAAAGTGTAAGTACCTCTGTATATATGTGAAAGAGAGGAATTATTGTTTTAAAAGAAACTGTTACCTTTGACTCCAGCTGCAGTGTGTCTGAGGTTTCCAGAGTTTTGTTTTGAATACTGGCTTCCCTCCTTTCTGCTGTTTAGACTGGATCTGAAATTTGAGACTATCAAATTTGAGACTGTATGGTACAGTTTTGTAGTGCTTGAAGGAGGAGCTGCAAAAGGAGTCTAAAGATAATATTGGAGGTCTTCATACCCCAGATTGGAGCCCTGAGCCACAGAGAAAATAGCAGCAGTATAATTAAAGGGGCAGCACAAACTCTTAACTTCAAATGTATTAAGAGATATTAACTTATAATGGTGGTTCTGACAAGACAAGGGTATAAGTACTTGGGCCTTTCTCTTGTTAAACCCAATTTATCACTTACTGTTGCTTTTAAGGTTCCTCCTAATATTCATTTACAGAAACAATCTTATTTTACTAATTAAAAATGGTTGTGGGTCAGAAAAAGCTGTGCTGGTCAGAACATTTACATAGTGAGATTTCAACAACTATGAACTCAACACAACATGGGATTTAAAAATCAAATACTTACAACCCATGATACGCAATAGGTCCTGGAAAATTATTCTCAACTCCTTGTTGTATTGGAAACATCACTGAAATGCATAGAGAGGCAGCCCAGAAAATTTAAAAATAAAAGGTCAGCCCCCTGGTTTGACAAAGAGTGTGCTGAAGCTAGAACTCACTTAAGATGTATCTACAAGCAATACAAGAGAGACATTTGTCAGTTTCTACCTCAGAGTTACTATGTGGTCAAAAGATACTACAAAGCCCTGATTACTAAGAAAAAGAAAGAAGTTATTCATAAACAATGGACATCCTTAATATATTTCTCTTTACAAAAAAAACACCAAGCTCTTTTGGGCTGCAGTCACAGGCATATTAGCTAACATGAAAGGCCTTGCAATATCCCTGCCCATGTGTGGGAGGATTTTTTCTCTTTATATAGAGAAAATGGGGAGCAGGGTTCTGTGGTTATTGAGGAGCTAAGTTCTCTTTCCTCGGACTTTCTGGATGTCCCCGAGTGGCCTGCTGTGTCCCAGGCAGAATTAAAAACATTAATTGGTCAGCTTAAATCAGGTAAATCTCCAGGGCTAGACCTAATAATGCCTGAGCTCCTGAAAAGTAATGTTACATGATGGGCTCCTTTACTTGCAACTTTATTTACCCATATCAACTGGACAGCTAAACTACCGATCAGTTGGTCACAGGCAATCATAATCTCCATTGATAAAAAAGGGGATAGAAATGATCCATCCAATTATTGGCTCATAAGTTTACTTTCTGTGGTTGGTAAATTGTATGCTCATTTTCTCAACAACCGATTTTCTGACTGGCTGGTGAGCGAAAATATTATAGGAGATGAGCAAGCTGGTTTCAGAAAGGGAAGTCAACTTATGACCACTGCCTGGTCTTAAGTCACTTGGAAGAGAAATATTCTAACTCACATAGTAACAGGTTGTATGCTGCATTTATAGATCTCAAATGAACTTTTGACTCAATACCAAGAGGGAGATTATGGACCAAACTCCTTGCTACCTCTATCGATAAGAGACTACTGTAGTTAATTATCAACTTTTATAGTAACAGCACCATTCAAGTGAGATGCGGTATTCAAGGTAATCTTACAAATACAATCCCTGTTAAAAAAAGGTGTGTGTCAAGGATGTATTTTGGCACCATCACTATTTAACCTGTATCTCAATGACCTTCTTATATCTGTTTCCTCAGAGTCCTTCCATCCACCTAAACTGACATCAGTCAAGTCAAAGTCAAAATATCTTTACTTTTGTATGCAGATGACACTGTGCTACTCTCACTCACTAAAGTAGGCTTGAAACGAATGCTGAGAGCTTTTATGGGCTATTGTGAAGGAAATAATTTACTTATCAACTTTAGTAAAACTAAAATAATGGTTTTCACCAAAAACCAAGTCTTGTCTAATTGGGTCATAGATGGGCAGAAGATAGAACAAGTTAGACAGTTCAGATACCTAGGAGTTGCATTTCAGTCATCTGGTGCCTGGGTGTCCCATCGTACTGTTGTTACCCAGTCAGCATCTAATACCACTAAAACTTTAGTTCGTTTCTTTTACACCAAAGGTGGTCAGTTCGTGCCAGCTGCAGTTAGGGGATTTCAAGCTAAGGTGCTGCCACAACTGCTGTTGGCATACCAGTATGGATTCTAGGTTTCTCCCCAGTGCTAGAAAGGGTTTTTTCCACCTTCCTGCAGAAGTTGTTTGGGGTACCAAACTGCGTGCCATCAGCTGTTTTATGGCTTGAAGTTCGTTGTCCCTCAATTGAATGCACTGCCTGGAGCTGGGTTTTAAGATACTGATTGGAAATTTTTTATGCAGGTCCTGAGTCTGGCTATTCTTATCTGGTTATGAATGACACTTATACCACCTGCTGGTCCAAGAATGTTAGCGAAAAACCGCAAAGATTGGGCCTGTCTGATAACTTCCTTGCTACACAAGACCCAAAGAGGGTGCAGATGATTTTGGCCCAACATACGAAAGATGTTGACAGGCAATATTCTGTTTCTATTGCTAGTACAACTTGTTCCCCCACAAGCTCAGGACTGCAGTTTAATCTTGAGGGGGGAGCTCAATATCTACAAAATCTGACCACCTCTAAATATCGAGTTGCATTCGCAAAAGCATGATTCAGTGTAATCCCCTCTGCCGTATTAGAGGGTCGTTTCCAGGGAATCCCCTATAAAGGCCGTGTTCGTCCCTGTGGAGAGGGTTGTGTAGAGTCTCTGACTCACATTCTTTTCTCCTGTACCTATTATAAGGATGAGAGACTACGACTAATTACGCCTGTCCTATCCAAGTTCCCAGGTAGATCGTTAAACTGGTACCTGGTATACTTACTAGGAGATTCCGATAAAATCATAATGGAAACAGTTGCAAAGTTTATTTTTGTGGCTATGTCAACCCGCCAAACCATGGCACACACAGTACAACCAGATATGTTCAACGGTTAAAACACTTCTATTTTATAGATTGCACCTAAGCAGTCTCAAATTAGTTTCTCATACCTGTAGGAATTGGTTTCTATGAATTAGTTTTATGAATTGGTTTTACGAACTGATTTTAAAAACTAGTGTTATGCATTGGTCTTAAGATCTGACTCCACAATTGGTTTTAACAGCTTTTTTTAAATATATAGTCAGTTAAATATTTGACTTCAGTTTTTATCACTAACCCTGATGGTATTTATATGTACTGGATTTCATATTCTGTTTTAAGATGTATTTGCCTAATGGTCTGTTGAGTGAAATAAAGGCTATTGTTGTTGTTATTACTTTGCAGGATTCTATCCAATAAATTAGGTAGGTAAATGGACCACATAATAATAATAATAATAATAATAATAATAATAATAATAATAATAATAATAGCATAGCATTTACCAGTCATCCCATCCGCCCCTGCAATTTCCCATTCTGTAGTTTCTGTTTAACATGTTTAATTTCTTCATCTGTGACTAACATACTGTGACAAACCTGATGGGAGGGGCTCTTGACAACAGGGCCTCCTTGGCAACTGAGAGTGTTTAAGCTGATTGGCTGGTGAAATGGAACCTTGGATGGCCCAGGGGAGGGGCTGGTGGGAAGAGGAAAATAACGGATTTTAACGGTCTGGGGCGTGTTGGAAGAGGGGAGTGTGATTTGTGGGGTGTTTGAGGGAGGTTGGAGATTTGAAGAGCTCTGTGGGAGAGAGAACTGAGAAGCTGGGTGTATGAGAGACGGTGAATGAATTGAAAGAGAGAGAATGAAGAATGGTGTGCTGTTTATAAACATTTAGATACAAGACACATTTAAAGCAACAGTCTTACAATAAATGTTTAAAGTTCTGTGTTCCTTAAAACAGTGTCACAGAGTCTCATTCTGAATCCTGGGATATACACGCTACCAATAACAACATCTTGACCTTTGTGCCAACAGGACCACAGTCTCGGAAAATATAAATCGCTGCTGATCCCTACATCTGGGAGAAGGGCAGATTCAGGGAAGGCAGTAAAGGGGGAGAGTCCTGAAAGGAAGAAGCCAAGGGGGGACAAGAGCGAGGAAGGGACTGCGTTCTCAGAGAGGGAGAACTGAGGCAGACCCGTTCGTCCTGGACCTGGCCTGGTGCAGAGATCTCCCGGGCTGTTCAGACCTGAAGACAAAGAGGTGTCAGGCTGGGCAGGCCTTGAGGGCGAGGCTTGGGTGCGCCTTTCGCACTCGGCACTGACGGGCAGTGGTTTTTCTCCACGTGTTAACACATACTAAGTTCATTTTTATGCTCAGTGGACTTTTTAAAAAATAGTGTTTCAAGGATCATCCATATTAATATTTTATTGGGAATCTAGGGTATATAATTAAAAAAATAAATAAATTGGCAAGCTAATATCTTCTTGAATGACTAAATCACGTCCTTGTATGAAATAAATAAGATACATTAATAATAAATTAAATTTAATTAATTAAATTAAAATAAATTAAGTCATTTAATAATAACTTAAAAGCCATTGGAGTGGGATCTGATATAACTGCTGGCAATATTTCTACACTTTACAGATGTGTTACAATGGAGTTTGATATAAGTAAATAATTGATATATGAATAAGTGTTCTCACTGTTTTTGAGTAATGTATATACTCACTGATAGTGGGGTGTTTATTTCGCTAAATATCTATCAGTCACTTAGCTTGAATCATTTCAGTAGAATAAGTTGTCATTTTCCTCGGTCTGTATTACTTAGATGTTCTGTGCATGTTCCCATTGAATACCATGTTTCTGTCTTCACTTATCATAATTACACCTTTTCTGAACTCCTTCAGCATTTCCAGCAGGTATTTAATAAAAAGCACCTAGTCTTTGTTAGGTGCATGGTACGTTCCCAGTGTAACATAATTATCTGCAAGTTGCCCATAACAAAAAATGTACCTTCCTCCCAGGTCCTTAAAAATCTCAATAACAAATGGCCAGGACTTTGATAGTAAGATTGGTGCCCCTCGTGACTTAGAAGATCCACTAATGGAAAACTGTCTATCAGATAATGAATATGTAAATATTCTAATTATTTTGTTATACTGATGTGTCTGCTGAAGCAAAACATCATCTAATCCCGTAGAGAAGATCATGTTCAACATCGTTTTAGTATGGTTTGACAAAAGTCTGTTAATTTTTGTAGGAAGATCTTTAACTTTGCTGCACTATAGCTTAACAAACCCTTTTTAGTAATCATTCCAAGAACCTCTGCATATAAAAAAAGGGAAGTGTCACATACCATTGTAATAAATGGATGCAAGATTTGCACCCCCACACGAGTTGCATCCGTTGACGACAACGGGAGTGACACTCCACGTGACTTTACATTCATGTGTGTGGCGGTCATGCCAGAAGAGGGTGCACTACACTATCACAGCAATCAAGTATGAGCTCACTTTTTTAATTCCATCTTTAATGATCTGCATTTTGAGCATCTCATTATAAGGAGATCTCTTAAATATTTAATAACTTTGTAGTTGACCAAACCACTAAGCAATATTAGGCATGTGCCAAAACTATTGCTTCTGGCACTATCAGTTTAACAGCAAAACCCTAAATATAAGCTGCTTTCCAATATTGTTATCACTTATTACAAGGAACCATGAATATAGAACTACGGCAGTCATACTGAACCCAATTCAAGTTAGAGTCATAGTCAAGCATTTAAAAATATCCATTCCCTTCCTATTCATCTTTAATCTTATATCCTGGGCATGTACTTCTTTTGATAGGTGTGATCCTAAAGCTTTATATACCTTTTTTTATATCAGAATGTGATAAGTGTAGATTGGGCCAAGTTCATTCAGGTATGTACAACTCCATGTATCTGTCCTTCAGATATCTGTTGCGTAATGCCCAGAGAGAGGTAGGAAAATAAATAGATAGATATTCCATAAAAATCCAATATTTAATCTGCAGTTTTTGTCCTCTGTGTCCCTAATGTAGCCTGATACTTTGGGTAAGATCTGGTAGATCTTTCATTATCAGTGCATAAGGGATTCCCATTTCCATTGCCTCATTGTACATGCTCCCTAGTTCAGTAATTTTCTTTTTAAGGTCAGATAGCTTATTATCTACTAGTTGAAAGGCAGCTGCCCAGCTTTTTGCAGTTTATGCTCATAACAGTTTGTGTCTAAAGGTTTTTAATTATCACCTACATAGTGTCAGATAAGAACATGATGTTTTGAAGCAGAAATTGAAATAACTCATTCTAAAACAAAACCAAGAACAAGTGTGTGATTTCCAATCCAGTTTTATTAGTGTTGCCTTAGTATAATAAAATATTTAATAAAGTAGTCTACACTGCAATTTATTCCAAAAAGCTATGTACATTTACAGTCTTTAAAAAAAATAAATGAAAAAGATGGACTGATTAGAAATAGATATAATGGGCAGCATCCCTTCATTTGACAGTCCAAGCAATGCTCTATTGTCCAGAAAGTTCACTCTCAACAAACTTCACAGTTGCACGCTGAAGGATGTACAGGACTAAACTGGCTAAAATTAGTTCTGCTACGTTTTCCCTCTTATTTTTGCTCAAAACTTAGGAGCCACTGTTCTGAGTAGCAGTTTGGAAACAAAAAGTAACTAAGGAGTGTGAACTAGACCCATTCATCTTGTACTGTGCAATCAGTGGGTCCAAGTGGCCATGAAATGGAAGAGGTAGTATTTGAAGTGGAAGTGAAATATGGAGTGGGCAGGAGCCTCACACTAAGATAACTGAGAAGGAAGCTACTTCAGGGAGCCATTCCAACAATTCTTCTGCTGCAGCATTTGCCACGGCTATGAGAGAGAGGGCAGCACGTGGCTCTCTGGAGCAGCCACCCTGCTCACACGGACCTGTGGGGCTGGGACTGACTCTCCATATCCACCTGATGTGAGAGATTCATCCCATCCCTGGGAGAGCTGACTTTCACTCTCCACCGAATCTGAAACCTTGCACTTCATTACCATTGGTCCCACTCTTTACACACACACACACAGAGTTTTCCTGTGTATATCTGCCAATGAAAGTAAACTGATAAAGTCAACTCCAAACCACGGAAGTGTAACTATTGGCATATAAAGTGGCACACGTCACTTGTTAGTGAGCAAATTACATTTGGGGTGTAATATCTATATAGGCAAAACAGAATCCAACTGATTTTCATTTCAGTACATATCTCCAGACATAAAAGATCCATTCCTTAGGCTGAATGCTACAAGAATTTGCAGTGGAACAAGGCTAAGGCAGTGCGTAGGAGGAAAGGGTTCTATGGTGATTTGAAATAAACTCCCAATAAGTGCAGCTGATCCTGGAGCCACACCAGGCTTTTCCTTGTGAAACATATAATAGAAAAGGCAATTACAGCAGTAAAGCATTGAGAAATAACAAATTATATAGAACTATCAGAATCTGTGGAGTTCTCAGCAGAGAAATGTAACATATTTGTCTATAATGGATTGCTTCAGAGCTGAACATTTACATTTCAGAGAAGAAGTCTAATATGGACAAAAGAGTAATATATTTTTGGCTTGAATCAGCTGGTGAAGGACATTGGCATGTTGGACCATTCTGCAATAACCTGTGGACTGCTTTTAACATATAGAGGTCTGCTCTTTTCAGTTCAGTCCAAATATTCACCTATTTTATCATGTATTTATTTATTTACAATTTTTGTATATGACCCAACTTTAAAATGCTTTGTGGGTTTACAAACATAAAAACACAGAAGAATAACTCTTCAACAAAAACAAATGCACAAGACAGAATGGTATCAAAGCCTCTTAAGAAGTTAAGAGCTGGCAATAAAACCTAAATAGTAAAAATAAAAATAAAAATCAGAGACGGAATGCCATCTAGAAGAGGAAAGTCTTAGCCTGGCATCTTACTGCTACCAATGAGAAAGCCAGGTGTATTTCTCTTGTGAGGGCATTCCACAGACAGAGAACCATTACGAAGAAAGTTCTTTTTCTAGCAGCCACCCAGCATGCTATTGTGGGTAGTAGTAGTTAGTATTTTAAAACAAGATTGGGCAAAGTGTGCTATAGATTTTGTTGAATTGCAGTGTTGCTAGACTGCAACCCCCAGCATCCCTATCAGCAGACAGTGATGAGGAATGCTGGGAGTTGCAGTACAGCAACATCTGGAGGACCCAACCCTGTTTTGCCCACCATACATTGCCTATCCTGCCTTACAGTTTAGCACAAACAGTTCACATAAGGCTTGGAAACTGGTAACTGAGGTGCTGTGTTCAGTCCCAACGAGTTGTCGTGTTGCTCTATTCGGCACTAATTGAAGTTTTTGGACCATCTTCAGAGGTAGACCACATACAATGTATTGCAATAATCGAGGCAGCAGGCTACCAATATATAGAAAACTGTAGCCAGGCTATCTTTTTCAGAGAAGGTATTGTTGATACATCAGTCAAAGCTGGTAAAAAGCACTCCATGCCACTGCAGCCACTTGGGCTTCAGGTGACAGCTCAATCTATGGACAACTCTAAACTACAAATCGTTCCTTCTAGGAAAGCGTAAACCCACATTAAGCAGGTTGAGCACCACAGTTAACAAATAGACCACCTACTAACTGAACTTTTATCTTATATTGACTGAATCTCAGTTAATCAACCTCATCCAGCCACTGTGAGTGTAAGCGTAAGTTCAGAGCCACTACTCCCTCAACTGCATTTGAGGAGAAGGAAAAATAGAGCTGCGTATCATTTGTACCCTGATGACATCTCACTACTTCCCTCTGTGATTTTATGTTCACGTTAAAAAATAGGGAAAGTAGAACAGAACTCTTGAGAAATCCCAGAACAGTCTTCCGTACAAAAAAGCAACAGATCCACTGCACCAGCTTCTGGAATTCCTTGTATGAGTCACAGCAGAACCACTGTAAAAGTGGTCTCTGGTCTCAGAGACAGTCCTCCTGGAAGGACACCATGATCAGTGGTACTCAGAGTTATTCAGAGGTCCAGAAAAAAAAACAGCAGTGCTGCAGTCTCTCCCCTCTGCCTTTTTTTTTTCTCTCAGCAAGGGTCATCCTCACATCTTATCCACCAGCCCTTTCAATACAGAGACCACACAGACTAGGAAACACAGCTGGTTGCCTTCAGTATAGTAAATGAAACCCTCCCAAGACAGCAATAGTAGGCGGAGAGAAATGTCATCCGGCTATGTCTTTTCATTTGCCCTTAGCTAAGCTGGCTGCCTATGCCTGTTTACTACTAGCTCAACTACTTTTCTCTGCTTATGTTAGAAGCGCTTTACTTATTGCTTCACTACAAAGAATTTTATGTAGGGAAAACCACATATGTGTCTTTATGGGTGATAATGTTAACATGTGGTTTACATCATTTTTCCTATTAGCAGGGGTGGGCAATGTGCAGCCTGAGGGCCACAAGTAGCCCGTAGGGCCGTTTTTGTGGCCCCGATGGCCCTTCAGGAGTCAAAAAATATTTTGCTGCAGAATGCCCCCAAATCCACTCTAGGGGGTATGGGAGACATTTTCATCATGCTGGAGGTGCCTCAGACCCCCAAAAAGGTCAAAAACAAGTTTTGTAATTTTTGGGGGGCCCCAATGCCCCAAAATCTTCTCAAGAGCTTGTGGGGTACATTCCCAAATTTTGTGCCCCCTTGGGCAAATTTAGTGCCAGAAGAGGACTTTTCAGAACAGGAAGTAAATAAGAAATGACTACTACCCACTTTCTGTTGTCAAATATGCCCTTGAAGACATCTGAAGGCAAAAAGGGTCCCCCCCCCCCAGAGCAGATGTGGGGAAGCTGACACAGCTCTCTAGCCTTTCAAAGTTGCCCACCTCTGTTATTAGAAAGTGCTATTTGTTTGTTTTTTGCTAATGCTCACAGTTGAAGAAGTCCTGAAAGAACACTGGGGTTGATTTTATCACAATTAAATCCACTGTTATTTAAAAATTTAATACAGACAAACTGGAGCTGGAAGTTAGCAACCCTGAAGAACTCCAAAAACACCTGTCATTAAGAACAAACTGTTTTCATTTCCAATCCTGCTTACCTGCTCCCAGTTTCTTTCTAGCAACAATTCATCTACAAGTGTTTTCTGATTATGAAGTAGCATAGCACTTCCTGCTATCTTCAAATCAGACATGAGAAGAGAGATAGCTGGTGAAGAAGAATGTTGTTACTAAACCCTCAAGCATCAGCTCTGCTTCTGGAAGAAAGAAGTATTTGACTGATATGCCAAGAGCTCTAGATATCCTAACCAGTTCAGCTTTAGTATGCTGTCCTATATTTTAATGAAACAAGACAAGGGAATACCAGCAGCCTGAATTCTGTAGTACTAATTATTGGTCCCTTGAATGCTCAGGTAAAGCTAGACAAGAAGAAGTTGCATTTGGATTTATATTTATTATTTATACTTGGGGATGGAATGAGGTAGGAATGTATCTAGCACTCTCAAACTGAAGGATTTTCCCACCAGTTTTGTAGACAACATAGCTAACATACAATTCCAGAAACACAGACTACTGAAAAATTTAACAACTGAAGATTCACCCCAAATTAGAGCAAGATAATTCTCATGGGGTGCATGGAAGACCCAGATGTGCTACAATTTGTCTCTGTGTACAATAGGCAAAATCTTTGATTACATCCACTGACAATATTAATGCAGAGAAAAGTAAAGGTAATCCCAATCACTGCTAGCCAGTTCAGAACTCTGTGAAACAGATTGTAAAGATGAAATGTGTTTGGATTATTATGCTTGGACAAGCATAAAAGAGAAAGGAGAAAGTCAAGCAACTTCTTTTCAGGTCTGTTGTGTCCATTTCACAACATCATGAGAAAAAATGATGTGCTTGTGTGCCTTCTTTCCAAGGTACTACTGACAGCTATCAGTCAGTGGTCAAAGAGAAGGAGAGTGTTGCTCTCTGACAAAAAGTTAGTGTCATTTTCTTAGAATAGCAGCACAAACAAGGCAATCATGTAATACACAGCACTTTTTTTTTAGTAAAAAAAATACAGAAGAAATATCTGTAACAGATATTGCCCCCCCCCCCCAGCCCCTGCTCCGGACCTTCACAACAGTGGCTTTACAAGTGTCTTCAGCAGCAGCTTTATGTTTTCTTTTAAGAGAGATCTGCTGCACAAACAACACAGTCCTGGTATGCATGCTTTTCTTCTGGTGAAAGGAAGGACAGCATCCACCAAACACTATTCTTTTTGGAGGTTTTCAGCTTTCCCATATACCAGCTTGTCCCCCCAAACTATTCATTATTACCAGCCTGCAACCAACAGTTCAGCCCGTTGACTCCTCTTTAGAGTGATTAACCCACACAGAGCTCATTGAAGGATTAAAAAAAATGCCAACTAGTAAGAAAGCTGTAACAAGAAGCAACAGCACAATTACAAGAACAACAACCACAACAGGAGAATTTTTATGGACAGATAGAGAGGCAAGGAGAAAATTTCTCAAGATATGGGTACTGTTTCTAGAACAACTACTTATCTCCACACGCACAATCTCTTATTTGCTGGAAAGACACAAGCTATGAACATTCCAGCCAAGATTTTCCTTCAGACTAGACTTGTGGAATATGGATACATTAGTGCCCAAGTTTGGAAATCACAGTTTCTGCCCCACTGGAAGCAGTGAGCCTGGAAAGAACACTTGGCACACACTCTTCAAACATTCTAGTTTAATGCCAGTGTGGTGCAATGGGCTGAGCACTGGACTGTGGACCCTACAGACTCCGGTCAATGCTCTGGTCAGCCATGGAAATCCACTGGATGACTCTGGGTGAATCACACACTCTTAGCCCTAGAAAACCCCATGATGGGTTCACCTTACAGTCACCCTAAGTTAGAAATGACTTTAAGGCACACAACAACAGCAAGAAAAAGAGACTTATAGTCAGAGAGGGGATACAAACAAAGTGCGTCAACAAGATAAGGAAACAATGAAGAGTGTTGTACATGACTTTCCCCCCAGATATTAGTGCCATGTTAAAAAAAAAATCAACTTCACAAAGCTGAAGACCAGCTTCACTTTTCTGGGCCTTTTTGGCAACATAATGTTTACAAACTATTACAAGTATTATCTGACATTTAGTGGTCAATGTTGTATCAAAAGGCTAGTTAAGTGCAACATGCTGAGTGACAGTACATACACACAAAGCCCAAATGTGCATTCTACATTAGTGGTACCAGTAGTATCTTTCTCACAAAAGGAGTGTCACAACTGGACTGATTGTAGATTACACTGGTATATACTGGAGCCAATGATACATAACATGTATGATTTAGATTTCATATCCTGTTTTACCCCATCTTATCTGGGAAGAGACCAATCACACAGTCACAGATGAGTTTTGGCAAACAAATAAGCAGCAATTTCAGCTCTCATAAATTTGGAGACAAAGAGACATAATAGTGTTTTAACCATTTTCCTTTAACTACAGTTACATCTACTTGCCTGTATTAGGAGACTGATTCAGAAAAGAAAGGTTATTTCCTACAAAATCACGAACAAGCTGAATAATTTTCTGAACCAATCTTATACTAATAAATAACCTATACAGCCTCACAGTGCTGCAAGCCCCCTTCTCTTTCCATTCTCCTCCATGTGGGGCTGGTTGCATTCCAGACATTCGGTATAAACAACGAAACTGGATGTGTCCCTCCTTCCAATCTCTAGACATTACATCTTGAAAGACTTGTATTGCCCAAGGTTTAACAATAATAATGCAACAGAGCAAGCAGAAGACGGGGTGGACAAGATAATTAGATACCCCAGACAGGTAAGCTATTATGAAAAGGAGTAGTTTGAAGGACTGAGGGGGTGAATGAGTAGAATGAAAGAGGAAGTCAGGGATTTGTCTCCAGTTGAAATCTTTCAAGTTTGAATAATTTTACTAGCATCCTTAACATGCTGCCAAACAGACCTCCCATTCCACTCCCAATTCAACTATTTCCACATTAATAAGCTGTAGTTACTTTGGGGTTTTCATGGGCTCCTGCAAGTAGCTTAGACGTATGTCCGGAATTAAACCCGAACTGCTGCTGTTTCAAGTATTCTTCTTTCCCCATAGCCATATGAAGAACAAACAGAAATGTAACTAAGCAGTTATCCAAGCACGTATATAAGGAAATGCAGGAGAACGCAAATAGCTGGCACTCAGTGTTTCGTGGTGTCATAGGAATTTTCATACTACATTAGGATTTGGACTGTCCAAATATGCAGATAGGAAAATGCTTGACATGGGAAGACCACTGTGCTGCTAGCTGGAAAAACTTCACATCGTTCCATTCCACTCCGTCAATAAGCACTACAGTGAGAGAAAAAAAAAAGATATGAAAAGATTGTCTTAGGATCTGCTGCAGCTTGTACTTTGGTATGGAGCAGTTCTATAAGTTTCTGTCTACCAAGTTTTTTTTTAATGGTCTACTCAAGCATGTTGTGAAGGTGCTTATCAACAGAACTTGATATTCATTGTAGATAGACAGCTATGTTAACTTTCCACTTGGAACACAGAACCATACAACTGGAAGGGACCCCCTATGCCATCGAGTACAATCCTCTCCTCAATGCAGAAAATCCAACCACAGTATCCACAGCAGATAGCTGTCTAACCTCTTTTTGAAGATATTCAAAGAAAGAGACCCCACCAGCTATCTAGGTAACTGATTCCATTGTCAAACTGCTCTTACTATCAACAACTCCTTTCTAACATTCAATCAAAGTCTAGCCTCCTGTAACTTAAAACCATTAGACCTGGTCCTACTCTCTGGGGCTACAGAGAAAAAAACTGCAATAGCCTTTTAGATATTTAAGAAGTACAATCATGTCACCTCTCAGTGTTCTCTTCACCAGATTGAACGTGCCAAACTCTCTCAACCTCTCCTGATGTTTTGTTCCTTGTTGCCTTTCTCTGAATCTGATCCAATTTGTCTATATACTTCCTAAAATAAGGTGCCCAGAACTGAACTCAACCCAGATGAGGCCTGACCAGAATATAGTGGGACTATTACTTCCTTTGTCTTGAAAACTATAGTTCTGTTAATGCTAAAATATTATTTGCCTTATTTGTTGCAGCATCACACACATGTTCAACTTATGATTAACAATAATCTCAAGGTCTTTTTCATAAGTACTGTTGCTAAGCCAACTATCTCCCATCTATCAGTGTACATTTGATTTTTGTGGCCTAAATGTAGAATTTTGCATTTGTCTCTGTTGAATTTAATTCTGTTAGTTTAGGACTAATATTCTAGTTTACCAAGGTCCTTTTGAATTCTCTGTTGAATTTAATACTGTTGAGTTTAGGCTTAATTTTCCAGTTTAGTCCTTTTGAATTCTGTTCCTGTCTTCTAATGCGTTAGCTGCCTCTCTCAACTTTATATCACCTGCAAGGATTTCCTCTAAACCATCATCTAAGTCAATGGTAGAAATATTGAAGAGTATTAGCTCCAGAACAGAACCCTGCAGTACTCAAGAATTCACTCCAGTTTGAAGTGCAGCCATTGATGATGACTTTTTGAACAGAGATTTCCAACTAATTATGGATTCATCTGACAGTGTTCCCATCCATTCCACATTTAATAGTATCATGGGGAACTGATGTTTCACCTTAATATCAAGAAGAACTTCTTGATAGTAAGAACTGTTCAGCAGTGGAATATGCTGCCTCAGAGTGTGGTGGAGTCACCTTCTTTGGAGGTTTTTATACAGAGGCTCGATGGCCATCTGTTGGGAGTGCTTTGAGTGTGTCTTCCTGCATGGGAGGGGGTTGAATTCAATGGCCATTGTGGTCTCTTCCAACTCTATCATTCTATGACTTTATCAAAGGTTTTCCTGGAATCCAGAGAAAGGATATCTATAGCATTCCCACCATATACTGAATTAGTAACGCAATTTTTAAAAAAAGCAAGATTAGTTTGGTGGGATTTGTCTAGGACAAACCCATGCTGGCTCCTACTAATCACTGCACTGTCATCTAGATGTTGCAAGCTGATTCATTTATGACTCATTTAATATTTTTCCTGGTACTGAGCTCAGGTTGACTGGTCTGTAGGTTTTTGTTTTGTTTTGTTTTTCGGCTCTTGTTTCAGAGAGGGACAGTGCTTTTCTCCAGTCCTCATGCACCTCACCTGTTCCCCAAGATTTCTCAAAAATAAGCGCTAGTGGTTCATAAAGGACATCAGCAAATTCTTCTGGTACTCTGGGATGCAGTTTGTCTAGCCCTGCAGACCTGAGCTTATTTAGGTTAACTAGGTGATTCCTAACTATCTCCTTGTCAATTTTGATTTGTAGTATCGATCCCTTCTCAAAGTCTCTGCTGATTCATGGAAGCACATAGAGGTTTTTTTTTGGGGAGAAAACTGATGGTGCCTACAGATGTTCCACATGATCTGCCTCTGGGACAGCCACCATTTCAAGTTCTCCTAGGAGATAAGCTGGGATCCTTCCTGCCATAGGAGGGCTAGCATATTACGGGTTTCTTCCTCCAGTATAGCCAAACTCATGAAAGCTGTAACTAATAATGATGCAGACTATTTCAAACCCAGTTTGAATGCAGTTCCTTGCTCCTGTTCCATCTTCTTCATTTCTTTTGTGCAATTCACAAGCCTCCCTTTCTGTAATGAATTCAGGAGCACTGATGTAGTGTTTTTTAGTGTGACGGAGTGGTTTGAGTGTTGGACTATGATCCTGGAGACTAGGGTTCGAATCCCTGCTCAGGCATGGAAATCTACTGGATGATCTTGGGCAAGTCACACTCTTTCAGCATCCAGGGAAGGGAAAGGCGAATCTAAAAAAGCCCACAGTAGGTTTGCCTTAGAATCACTGTAAGTCAGAACTGAGCCCTGTTCAGTTCCTGCAAATTCAGGGCCAGAGCCATTTCTGCACTAGACTGTCATAGCGCTATTATTCCACTTTCAACATCCTATGGAATCCTGGGGTTTGCAGTTTCGGGAGGGAGCAGGTGGCCCCTCCTGAAACTGCAAACCCCAGGATTCCATAGGATGCTGAAAGTGGAATAATAGTGCTATGGCAGTCTAGTGCGGAAATGGTCCAGGGCTTTCTTTATTGAATCTATTCATATGTAATGCAGCCTTCCTCTCCTCTTGCCATTTCCCACTTTACTAAGCATTATTGCCTTTTCTAATGAATTGTGTTATTTCATGATATGTCTAAAGTGTGATAGCCTCAGTTTAGCAATTCTGACTTCTAGATAGCGTTGGCCTTGATTCACTCTTACTCTCATTTATCTGTCCTTTTGGCTGTCCATAGTATGTGTAGAACTCTCTTTCAGTACCACATTTCAAATGTTTTGGCTCTCTTCCTGTCAGCTTTCTTTACTATCCAGGTTTCACAACCACACATACAAATGGCACCAGGAAGGGCAGTTATGAAAGAACTAGAAAAAAATCTCAAGTATAAAGATATATCATTAAATACCAAAATCAGAATGATCCGTGCCATATATCTTTACACTTGAGATTTTTTCCTAGTTCCTTCATAGCTACCCTTCCTGTCCCAGTCTTCTGATTTCTTACCTGCAGTCTCAATTTTTATTTATGAAGCAGCCAAGGTCTAACCATATGAATGTCTTCATCAGCCACTTTAAAGTTAAGTAAATCATGTATGGTCATTTATTTTTGTTTTCTTAGTGTTCTGCTGTAATTCTACTTCTGCACTTTCTTCCTCAACAATTGCCAACAGTCATTCCAACTCTTTGCTATTTTTTGCTAGTATTATGTTGACATCTGGATATTTTAACTATTGATGTTCCTTCCCCCAATTTTCACATCTCCTTCCTCTGAGTGTATTCCTTCTTTCTGCTTGATGTTTTACATATAAATTAAACAGATACGAGTGATAAAATTCAGCCTTGTCTGGTCCCCTTGGCAACTGGACTACCAATATTAGGCAGTGCAGACAGATGAATGCTGACCAACTGCTGAGAAAATGGCATACAGCTTTCTAGAGGAAAACTAAGGATTATCAAGTCCTTGATCAGTTATGTGTCCCCACTCCCATACAAACAACAAAAAACACCTTTAAAAACCTAGGTTTCCAGGCCAATGTAGTTTAATAGCTACTCATAGACTAGTTTCAGCCCAAAATGACACAGTTATGTCACTTCGCCTGTGGAGAAACTGTGGAGTAGACCCTCATCCCACAACTATATAGTTCCACTTTAACAGATACAACCCTACTCTGCAACGGAACTATAACATAAACATCATAAGATGGAAAACGGACATTCAAATGAAGATTGGGACTACTGCACTTACCACGTAGCATATTCTGCTGATTCTTTGCTGTGCAAATCAGACGGCTGATGCCATCAATACACTGGCTCTTAGAATCAAACTCTTTGTCTTTTGCTTTCTTAGGCAGAAACATCACTAAAAGAAATTGAGCAGATATTTAACCACTTGAGCTGAGTTATTTTGCACCTGTTTACCTGACAGAGTTTCCTGGCACACAGGGCATCTGAATATTAATTGAGTGGTAGAAATTTACTTTGGCTTCAAAGCCAAACTAGCTCTGGATGTTGGGGTTACTATGCCAGCAGTAGGAAGGGCCATGGCCAAAAAAGAGTGAAGTTAATACAAGCATCCGCCACTTACTGATGGGTTAGGGGCCAGAGGACTGACAGAAAGTGGAATTGGCTGAAAAACGGAACCCAGTCTTCCTCCTGTAGGGAACATGATGAAATTATGGAGGCTAGTTTGGGACTGAGCACCCATATACTGTTTGCAAAGTCTGTCAGTTGGCTTGGCACTGTTTTCCCCTCTTCGCTTGCTTTGGACAGAGTGTGCGTGCTGCTTACAAAGTCTGCCAATTAGCTTGATGCCTTTTCCTCTCTCTGAGCTTGCTTTGCAGGCACACTGTGCATGTGCACAGTTCAAAATAAGCTGAGGGGGAGAAACATGCCAAGCTGACTGGCAGACTTTGCAAGCAGCACATGCATGCAGTCCAAAATACGCTGACAGGGCAAAAAGGTGCCAACCCAACTGAGAAGCAGCACAAAATATAACATAAGCAGTCACTACTGCCATTCCTATGGGCTACCTGGTAGTGGTGTTAAGAACTGGCAGTTGTGCTGACTGGAGTTCTGTCCTCAGTCCTAAGGTGCATCCATATGACACTGTTGGTGAGCCCAGACTGATAAGGTGAAAACTGAATCATTTGCCTCTTCATGGAGGCCTAAGTGGCTTCTATAGAATAAACTCTCTTGTAACTAGGTAAGACTGATGTGACTTTCCTATGAAATCTGGCCACAATTATCTATACTCTTGTAATATCATCTTTAGACAATATATGATGCATCTTTTCCATGGGTTGCCATGAAAACAATTTGAAAACCTTAGTATCAAATACAGAGACTTGGTGCAGGGAACATATCTTCTGTTTTGAAACATCTGCAGTAGCTACCCAGAGTGCTTCTTTCTTTAAGGCAGAAGATCTAATGCCTAGAGGACTACTGTCTCCTTCATGAACCTGCTCAAGTATTAAAATCTTCCACAAAGATCCTTCTTCAGGTCTCTCAAACTTTCATAATCAGGCCAGCAGTGACTAAGGGTAAGATCTTTCCCACTGTTGCATTCTGCACTCTCGAAAGAGAGTTACCTGACATCTCTTTGAAACTAGTTAAATACTTATTTCCGGTGTTTTATAATGTTTTCTGCTGAGTTTGCTGATGTTGTTACGCTTCGTAAAAACTGGATTTTAAAACTTCTTTTAAAAAATTACAAGTCACTGAGAATCTTCAGACTGAAGAAGCAGGTATGATAAAATTGCAGGCAACCAGTCAAAATCCATTATGTCTCTGCAGCAATCTGTCATCAGCTGGGGAACTGTACTTTCATAGTTCTAAAAGACACTATCATAACAGTCTGCTTTGACATAAAAATATATAAAGGAATATTATAGCACCTTTGTAAATGAGAAAAATGAAATACCTAGCATAAGATTTCATGGATTCTAGATGCTGATGAAGTGGACTGGAGCCCACAAAAGCTCATACCTGATATTTTGTTTTGTCTCAAAGGTGCTACACAATTCATCTATATATTTTTTTAACTTCCAAGAATGTTTTATATAAGGCCATTCTGTTGCATAATTACAACTGCCTGGTCTGGCTTGATATTAAAATCTGGAAGCCTCTGCTTTTTTTATATATCTGAATCTTTAGATCAAGCTTTTTCAAAAACTAGTACATCGGCAAATACTAATTTTTCAAGAATACAGATCAGCTAAGTTTCCATCAATGCAACCAGCAAAGTAGGGACCTTATTGATCAAGACTAATCAGGAATGTAGGTGTAAAGTTGCTTTTTACAGTTTTATTTTCACTCTGATCACAGAAAAAAATCCAGCTACAGGGTGAATTTCTATGATCAGTGGAAGTTAGATAGGGAGAAAAAATGTTAAGAAGCTTATCCAACATTAGAGAATTAAATTTACAACACTGTCAGCTTTCACGTGTGAAAGAATTGCCCCCACCTTGTCATTAGGATATCCAACACAGCCCAGCAAGACAGATTTTTTTTTTAAAAAAAATGTGCTAAAATTAGCTGGAAACTGTTGCACTTAAAAGCATCTTACATATTAATAAACTCCCAGAACGCAAAAGATGCTATAGGAATCTTCTACTATTGAAACATTAGCTTAACTTAGTAGTGTCAGCAGAAAATAAATGGCCAAATTACTTTCTCTTTCCGCACCTTTTTTGTTTTTTTCTTTTGTCACAATTGTCATTGACATAGTAGGAGTGGAAGTGGTTTCTCCACTCATGGGCAGCCGGCTGACCTGGAGAGACCGGAAAGTGCATTTCAGTGTGTTTTTGGCAGTTGAGGGATCCCTTTTCTCGGAGTCTCTCTTCTTATCCATGGGATGAGCTGCAATCCAGTAATCCACCTGAAGTCCCATCAGTTCCATACCAAGACTATGGCTGTAAGATGTAAGAAAACATTTCAATTTTTAAGTTGTTAAAGGTCCAGATTTTTGGGGGGGAAGAGGAAATTACAAAAGTGACAAGATACATTAGAAGCACTCTTAGCATTGTCCACTAAGATCCTGAATTCTCAGGAGCCTTGGCTACACAGTTAGAGACACTAGATTTCTTATGTTATTGTTCAATAACAGAAGTCAGCAGCTGACTTGAAGGTACACACACACGTATGCACACACACACAAAACACATACACACAAACATCAGTAGGAGAAGGGTTTGCCTCCCTTTCCCTTTACACTAGAGCTGAAAAATGATTTCACTGGATTTACATTTCCCTTCAGAAATACCTATTTCACATCTTTTAAGACTGCCTGGGGATTGAAATAAAACCGCAGTTCGGAAATTAAAAAATATGCTAGGGTAGCAACGCCTTTTGGAGAAGAAGCCATTTTAAAAATGTACATGACTAAGTGAATACATCTGAAAAAATAGTAAGCAGGTTTAATTAATCTAAGAAATCCATTCCCAAACAGATACATTAGAAAAATGTGCACAAAATTCATACACTGTGAAAAAAATGCATAAAAAATATCCATTAAAAAACTCTTTCACAGCCTAGTACAGAAACAGGGTGGACTAAGAATGCTTGTGGAAAACTAAGAAATAAAGACATGAAACAGAGTTCACATGCTCCACACCTGCATTGTTCTTTAAATCTCTCTAAAATTTTATATAAATATATGATGCAATCCTGACAAAAGTTTTCAGTGACTTAATATCTCATTAAACAATTCACGTAGCTTGAATACACAACTATCACCACTAAAAGAACACACTATAAGATAGATCAGAAAGTACCTGCAGGAATGCCAGGGCAGAATTTAACTTTTCTATTGTAAAAAACCCTACATTTTCTATTAGACCATGTTTATTTCTACACATTTCCTGCTTGGATTCTGTTCTACAACAATAACTTTTTCCCCACAAAAACTGTCACTATGGGCTTTTGGATCATTGAATTTACTGCTCATTTTAATTATTGCATTTTACAAGTGTCTACTGAAATTGGTTAGGACCCAGGTGGGAAATTGCTGACATTCCCGATCTTTTGAATGACAACTCCCACAATGCCTTAAAACTGGCAGTAGGGGCTAGTAAGTTCTCCACTTTTGCTAGGGCATGTTTTTTTGCAGGTTTCTTTTGTGTGGGGGGGGGGCAGGAATAATGGATGCAACTGCCCCGTACTATAATACTTAAATATGATTATATTTAAAATGACAAACATAATGGGGAGGGAACCTTCATACACACACACCTGTTTATCTTTAAATAAATGTCAAAAAAAAAAAAAAGATCTCAAACACTGCCAGACAGTGCTTCCAAAGTAAACAATCTATTTAAAGAGAAATTTTAACAGTACAAAAGTACAAAAACTGGACTTCTGGCTGCATGGCGCGCGCGAGAGGCTGTCCGGAGTAGCGCTGTGCAACTCCGAACTGCCACCCGAAGGTTTCCAGCTGGATTGGGGCCATCAAATTCCAGCTAGCTATCCAGCTAGGTAAGGGGGATGCGGAAGAGGTCCAAAGGGGATCCAAATTCCAGCACCGAGCACTCCCCGAAGGGGGAGAGTGGAAGAGCTGTGTAGGATCGCAGGACCACGACGGGACCTTCTGGATTGCCGTTTTTGCGGCACAAGCGCTGACGACAACTTTTAACCAAGAGTGCAAGGCAAGATAGCAAGTAACAGCTCAATTTGGATTACAGTTTAACTTAAAACACAAGAGGTATGTACCTGCTTCAGCGAATATAAACTGCAACTTGGAGGAGACCCTGGTGGCAGGAAGCAGAAACGTAATGGCGGATTTCTTAACGCTACAGAGACCAGAGTGGTGAGTTTGAATAAACTTCAATTTTCCTGTATTTCTCTTGGTGGATTATCAAGATTTAACTAGACTGGGCTTGGATTTAGACTTGGAGTAAACTGGAGTTGGATCCAATTAGCAATAACTTGTTAATGGTTTTAAAGTGACTGAAGACACTGAGCTTATAAATTGCTGAATGGAGACAAAGGGGATTTAACAGTGCTGCTCTTTTCTGGGCTTTTTTTTCTCTCTCATCTGCATTTTACATACACGGAATTTCTTTTCTTCCTAACTGTTTGGAGTGGAGTGGACTCTTTTTTGGTGCTGGGGATTTTTTTATTTTTTTTTTATTTTTATTTTTTTTTTGTGGGACTTGGCAAGCCGCAGGAAAAAGTGAGTTCTCCTTTCTCTTTTTCCTTTTGCTCCTATTTGCTCCCATTGAAAACTCTTTGGAATTTTTATAAACTTTCGCAAATGGATTAATGAACTTGGCACCGGGACTTTGATTTGGAACTTTTAAATGGATAAAGAAGTTAAATGAAATAAAAGCAGAAATTAAGGACTCTGATTGTAACTCTTTAAGTGTTTGAACTTTAAGGAACTTTATTTCAAGGAACTGATTTTGGGAACTTTATGAGCTTCTAAAATTATTTTATCGGACTTTGTTTTAAAAGGACATCTATCTTCATTTATTTACTTCATATAGTGTACCTGGTATTAGACCCTGTTGAACTGACTCTTAAAAACGAAGGCTTCTTCACCTTGAAAAACAGTGAGAACTGAAAACTCCCCACCCACGCAGACAGCGACGGGGAGCTGCATTCCTTATCCAAGGTCGTAGCTGCAGAGCTGGAAAAAGAGTGAACTGAAGAGGATTGGATAAACACATTTGGGAGGGGGAATCTGGAGTGGTTGAAGCCTCAGTGGTTAAAGTAGAACTAAGATTTTTCATGGTTTACTATGTAAATAATATTGTGTGAATTCACCTAAAAAGTGGAGAATTATATTCTGTATTATTATAGCTTCGATTATTAAGACACATTATTGAACATTATTATAACATAATTAAGATTTCATTTATACATATAGTATTATATTGCAATTAAGATTTCATTTGTTTATATAAGTTTATGATGTTTAGAGCATATTAAGACAATTCACTGGACTATGAAATAACAGGTCTCAAGATAATTGGTGCCAAGATCATCGAGTTCATTGATTATTGAATTAATTAAGATAACAGAGAGGAGCAGAAAGAATAACAAGTTGAAGAGAAAATTTTATTCTTTAAGAAAGTTAATGGATACAAGAACAAGGAAGGCCACAGCGGCTGCAGCAGCAACAATGACTACCCAGCCAACAAGAAGGACATCCACGGATACATCCCAGAAGCCACAAGACCTAATGTTACAAATGATGGAAGAATTGAGGAATATTAGAGAAGATATCAGGAAGACAGAGACAGACATAAGACAAGACTTAAAAGAAACAAGAAAAGAGAATGAGAACAGGTATGAAACATGAAATTGAAAAGTTGGGAAAGAAGCTGGAAACTTTAACAAAGGATGTTTCAAAGATAAAAGTAGAGACAAAAGAAATAAAAGAATAGATCATACAAGTACAAACTGAAATGGCTGAAGTAAAAGGGAAACAGCAGGAAGAAGATATTCAAATTACACAACAAGAGTTACGATATCGAGAAAGATGTCTTCGTTTTCGGGGCGTCCCTGAAACTAGTACCGAAAACTTACATGAGAAAATGCTACCGGCTTTGGCTGAATTTCTAGACATTGAAGAAGACAGAATGGAAATGTGCATCGATAGGATGCTTAGAGTATCCTCAAGGACAGCAAGAGAAAGAAAGCTTCCAAGAGATATTATAATAACTTTCACTAGGACCGCTACAAGAGACAAAATTTTACAACGGAGCTACGAAGGAACATTCAAGATTGAAGAAAAAGACGTCAGAATTTTTAAAGACATACCATTTCAAATACTCAAGAAGAGACAAGATTATAAACCTTTGGCAAACCTTTTGATGAAGCTTCAGATAAACTACAGATGGGAGAAGATTGAGGGCATTTCTTTTTCCTACAAACAACAGCGTTACAGAAGAAATACAGTGCATAGAGCTAAAGAAATGATGGAAAGACTGAAGAAAGATCTTCAGAAAACATCAGCAGAAGGAAGGGAAGAAGAACAGCAGTTGCAAGAAGAAGGAAACGAGGAAAGGACACAGATCCAGGCAGAGGAGAGTGAAGGCGCGGTAGGACAGACACAGGACCTAGAGCAAGAAATAGAAGAGGAAGGGGAACTTCTGGGAGAAGGCATACAAGATTAATTGAATCAGATTACATAAATTAATAAATAAAACAGTAAAATGGGGCTCAAAATGTACTCTTGGAATATAAAAGGATTTAACTCGGAATATAAGAGAAGACAGATATTTCATCATCTGGAAAAACAAAAATTGGATATAATTTGTCTACAAGAAGTACGGATTAGAACCCAAGACATGAAGTATGTTCGGAATCCGAAATTAGGTAGCTGTTTTGCTGCAACAACTGATCAGAAAAAAAGGGGAGTACTGATATATGTTAATGCAAAATATGGTGCACAGCAAAAATTCTGTGATAAAAATGGAAGATATTTGGCGGTGGAAGTTGATACATTGCAAGATAAGATGTTAATAGTGGGAATATATGCACCAAACAGTGCTAAAGGAGAATTCTTCCCCAAAATTAATATGGAAATACAGAAATACTTACACGAAACTGGAAATGCTAATGTGATAGTTCTTGGGGACTTTAACAGAGTCATAAATGCTACATTGGACAGATCAGTACAGAAGTTGGTGCCCAGAAACAATGGAAAATTACCTAAAAGTTTTTTCCAGATGATGGACGATCTAGATCTCTATGATGAATAGAGATATAAAAATGGACAACTGGATGGCTACACATTCTACTCCGATAGACACAAAACTATGTCTAGAATTGATATGATATTGATATCAAAAGACCTGTTATTGAAGACATCGGAAATGGACATTCTCCCCAACCTATGTTCAGATCATAATCCTATACAAGTGACACTCAGAGTCATGACTAGAGACAGAACATGGAAGTTTAATGAAGACATATTCAAGAAGGAAAAATATATTAAACAGGCAAAAATAGAGATAAATAACTATTTCAAGGGAAATGTGACACCGGAATTACCAATGAAGACAATCTGGGACACAAGTAAAGCCGTGATGAGAGGAAACCTAATAAGGTGGTCAGCTGAAATAAGAAAAGAAAGGAAACGAGTTGAGGAAATGATACTGGAAAAGATGAGAAAGCTGGAGAAACAGTTGAGGGAAAACCCAACGGATACCAATATAAGACAGAGGTTGAAGGTTTGTCAAGCTGAACTTAACCAACTAAATTTGGGGGAAATAGAACACCAAATGCGCAGAGTGAAACATACCTACTTTGAACAGGCTAACAAACCATCTAAACTCTTGGCAAACTTACTTCGTAAAAGAAGACTTAAGAAATACAATAACGGAAATTAGAATTGGGGAAAGAAAAACTTCAAAGCAAGAGGAGATAAAACAGACTTTTTTCAATTTCTATGTAAAGTTGTTGAGTAATATCTCCTCAATTAAAAATCAGAGGGAAATTGAAGATTACTTAGAAAAAAATAATAAAATGAGATTTACAGAAGAACAAAAATGGCATTAAACAAACCAATATCGATGATGGAGGTAGTAGAAGCTATCAGAAACATGAAAAATGGTAAATCTCCTGGACCTGACGGCTTGACAGCAGAATACTACAAAACTTTGGAACATGAACTCTCAATTCCATTACAAAAGACAATGAATGAGATAAGAAAAGAAGGTATACCAAATACATGGAAGGAAGCTAACGTAGTTTTAATACCTAAAAAAGGAAGAGACTTAACCGACGTCAGGAATTACAGACCTATCTCACTTTTAAATACAGACTACAAGATATTTACTGCTATTTTAGCTGAGAGCCTTAAAAAGGTTCTTCAAGATAACATACATGAAGACCAGAATGGATTTCTACCAAAGAGAACAATGTGAGATAACATCAGGACAGTATTAAATATAATCGAGTACTATGAAAGACATAATGAAAAGAAATTAGCTATGGTGTTTGTCGACGCGGAAAAGGCTTTTGATATGGTCGATTGGGCATTTATGAAGACGGTTATTAAACAGGCACAAGCAGGAGAAAAATTCATTTCTTGGATTGAAGCACTTTATAGTCAGCAAATAGCGAGACTGATTATTAATGGAGAGAGAACAAAACAGATTGAACTTCATAGAGGAACAAGACAGGTCTGTCCGTTGTCACCTTTTTTATTTATAATGACACTGGAAATTCTTAATAATATCATACGGGAAGAAATTACAATAAGAGGAGTCCAGATAAAGAAATATCAGTATAAGCTTAAAGCATTTGCGGATGACCTGGTTTTGTTTCTAGAGGATCTTCTCAGCAGTATATAAGGATTGATGAATACTATTCAGGAGTATGGAGATTACTCAGGATTTAAGATAAACAAGGATAAGACAGTGTTCATAACAAAAAACATGAGAGAGAAAGAAGATATGGAGTTCAAACAGATAACGGGATTTAATAAAGGACAGAAAGCAAAATACTTGGGAGTTTGGATTTCCAAGAGAAACAGTGAGCTTTTTCAAAACAACTATGAGAAAAAATGGAAAGAGATATCTAAAGACTTAGAGAAATGGACTCAAATGCGATTATCTATGCTGGGAAGAATGTCTGTTATAAAAATGAAGGTACTACCAAAGATGAATTATCTTTTTCAAAATATTCCTATAATCACAAATGCTAAGCCTTTCATACAATGGAAGAGAGATATAACTAATTTCATATGGCAAGGCAAAAAACCAAGAATAAAATGGAAAGTCTTGACTGACATACCAAGAAGAGGAGGCTTCGGATTACCAGACTTACAAGTATACTTTAAGGTTGCGGCATTCACTTGGATAAAGGACTGGATGGATTTACAAAATACAAGAATGCTGGCTTTAGAGGGAGCAGATTTAAGGATGGGGTGGCATGCCTACATGTTCTATGGAAAAGCAACAACTGATAAAGATTTTATGCATCGCTTTGTAAGGAAATCATTATATAAAATATGGAATGACTATAAGAATAAGAACATTAGGCAGCTACCCACTTGGGTCTCCCCTCAAGAAGCCTTTTTTGGAAGATGGTCAGATACAGAAAAATGGTTGCAATATGAAGATATATTGGAGAAAACAAATATGAACACAAATACAAATGTTTTTAAGATGAAATCAAGAGAGAAATTGGAAATTGAAGGTATAAAGTTAAGCTGGTTTCCCTACAGACAACTACCAGAAAGATTTCAGATGGACGTGAAAACTCAAGGAATAGAACAGAAAGAACAAGAGAATCTGTTGAAGCTTTTATGAGAAAATCCACCTCATTTACTTTCACATTTATATCAAGAGATATTACAACAACAATGTGAGGAGGAGACAATTAAAATAGCAATGATACAATGGGCACAGAACATTGGACATCCAATTCAGTTAGAATGGTGGGAACAAAGTTGGCAACGAACAAAGAGGTTCACGGTAGCTCAGAACCTTAAAGAAAACTACTATAAGTTATTTCATAGATGGTACATGACACCCGAAAAATTAAAGATAATTTATAAGACGGGTACAGGTCAATGTTGGAAGTGTCAAAAGACTGCAGGCACACCATTTCATATGTGGTGGACATGTTCTAGAGCAAAAATGTATTGGAATGAAATTCATAAGATAATATGTGGTGTATTGCAGGTTCAAATTGATAAGACTCCTGAAATGTACTTGTTAAATATGACACATATGTTAGAGGGAACTGTGGTAAAGAAATATTGGAGAATAATACTGTATATGGTCTCGACTGCCTGTATTGAATTTGCAAGGCTTTGGAAACGTGATATAATACCAACGACAGAACAACGGTGGGCAACTTTTATTGAAAATAGAAATGCAGATATTGTTTCACAGAGATTAAAAGGGAAATCAGATGACGATATCTATAAAGAATGGCAGATGATTTTGGAAGCCAGAGGAGTCTTGACAGGGAATAATACATAATTCATGGTATTAAAGGTTCTTACAAGATAAAATTAAGAGAATATCATGGAACAAGTAAAGTTGAGTAGAAAAACAGGAACTAACGAATTAAGTAGATAATATTAACAATTTATTGTGATGCACTGATAACAGTTCAATGGAATGATAAAGATTGTAATCCAGAGAGAAAGGAAGACAGTTGTAATACGACAATTAAGAATACAATGATAATTGTTTGTTTTATATGTTGGAACTTTAATAAAATTACTTTAAAAAAAAGTACAAAAACTGATTAGAGAAGGGTGCTGTATCTTCTCTCAGCCACGGTGTTACAGGTTCCACATGTATACAGAGAAAAATACAGGTCACAAAAATATACAGAGAGAGAGAGAGAGAGAGAGAGAGAGAGAGAGATGACTTCAACTTTATCCAATTGCAAAAGTTAATGGGAGCACCATCAAGGGAAAAGCTATGATTTGCAATTTGAATGTGCAAAGAGCAGTTTTATTGTGACAGAAACACAGTCTGGAAGGATGATACCTGTATTTTTTGTAGGTGAAGAATGAGAAGAACAGGTTGCCTACCTGTAATTGTGGTTCTTTGAGTGGTCATCTGTGCCCTCACACAATGGGTGTTGCGCCTACGCAGAGCCTTCAATGGAATGTTCTAGAGCTGAGTAAGCTCGGCAAGAAGCCCTACCCCCTCCCTCGGCAAGAAGCCCTACCCCCTCAGGCCTGCCAAGCTACTCTCCCCTCAGTTTCCAGTCCATGCAACAGGGACCTGGAGTAGAGGGGAGGAAGGACAGGTTTGTGTGAGGGCACAAATGACCACTTGAAGAACCACAGTTACAGGTAAGCAACCTGTTCTTCTTCTTCATGGTCTCTGTACCACACACAATGGGTGATTACAAAGCTCACCAGAGGAAGGAGAACCAGGTCACTGTAGAATAGAAGACAGGACCGTCCTGCCAAAACTAGCATCTTTCCTGGCTCTATAACTGAAACGGTAGTGGCGAATGAAGGTCAATGGTTGAGACCAGGTGGCAATGCAACAGAGTTCTTGAACAGACAGTCCTCGGAGGGCAGCCGTTCACAAGGACACCACTTGACTGGAGTGAGCACTGGTCTCTCTGCTAGCTGATAAACAAGATGTATGGTTTCTACCACACATTTTGAAATCTGTTGAGCAGAAATTTTCTCACTCTTGTGTGTACCCCCATAGCAAACAAAGAGTGCAGAGGAGCAGCGATAACAGGCTGAGCACTGCCGGTAGAATTCCAAGGCACGATGAACATAAAGCATATGGAGGGACCTTTCTAAAGGAGTGGAAGGGTCTGGTCAAAAGGGAGGTAAGATTATGTCCTGGTTAAAGTGAAACTCAGAAATCACCAACAGCAGGAATGAAATATCTGGTTGAAGGACAACTTTATCTCTATGAAATACCAAGAAAAGTTCATTAATCTGGAGAGCTGCTAGTTCCAAGGAGTGGTGAACCAAGATGATGGCAACAAGGGAGATGATCTTGAGGGTTAGAAGTCTCTCATCAACTGTTGCAAGGGGCTCAAATGGGTGATGCAAAAGTTGCAACACAATTAGCAGTAGTGACCATGGGTTCAAAGGCGTAGCAACTGGTGGGAACAGATGTGCCAACCCTTGAGGAATTGTTTGACAACTGAATTGGTAAACAGGGTCTTCCTAGAATTAGTGATAGGCTGGTGTGCTACTATGGCAGCAAGATTCAAGGAAGAGAAAGCCAGTCCTTGGTTCTTCAAAATCAGCAAAAAATGAAGTACAGTGGAAATGGAAGCTGGCGAGCAAGACTCCAAAATCAGAGAACCGCTTCTACTTGTACTGGTAAGACTTCTTGATTGAAGGCTTAAGAAAGGCATTGAGGATAGCCCGAAGGGTCAGAGAATCTATGTGGTAATCCTCCATGCCATGAGGTGAAGCAGGGGAATGTTGGGATGCAGAACTTGGCCGTCTGAGTATGAGAAGAGGGTCTTCATGGCCGGAAGACACATGCAACGGCCCTGGGAGATCAACAGCAGGGGTCCAAACTATGGTTGGTGGAGCCAGTAGGGAGTGACCAAAATGGTATCAGATCAATCCACCGCTATCGTGGCCACTGCCCGGGCCAGAAAAGGAAAGGGAAGGAATATGCAGAGGAGGCACTCTATCCTTTCAAAGAGGAATGTGTTCCTTACAGACTCCTTGGCCATCCCTGCTGGAACAGAAGCAATAGCATTTGGAGTGCTGGCAGAAGCAAAAAGATCTATCTGAAGAATCCCCCAATGTTCAGTGATGAGAGGGTAAGCTTGAGGAGAGAGACCATTTGTGTTGTGGCTCTCTGCTCCTGCTGAGGTTGTCTGTGAGGGTGTTGTTAGTCCTGGCTAGGTGAATGGCCACAGGACAAATTGACCTCAGGAGACACCAAGACCAAAAGCAGAGAGCAAGGTCTAGAAGGGTCGTAGATCCTGTCCTGCCCTGATGATTTATATAGGCCACAGTTGTAGTATTGACCAAAACCACCTGGACCACTCTGCCAGAGAGCACCCCCTCAAATGATTTGAGAGCCTTCAGGACTACAAGGAGCTCCAAAGTGTTGATGTGCAGGAGCTTGTCCTCATCTGACCAATGACCATGTGCTCAGAGAGACCTGCAGTGGGCTCCCCAGCCTGCACCTGTGGTGACCATGATGGATGGCTGTGGCAGTCTGAAGGGCATCCCTGTCATGCCCTGCCTTGGAGACTGGCAGTGAGAAGGAGGATTCTGACTCTGAGGCAGAGGCTTCCCCAGAGGCTGAAGTGTACCCAGAAGCTGGTCCATAGGGAGATAATACACAACAACAACAAGGGCCTGAGCCAGGGGAACAAATAGAGGAAGACATAGCTGATGTACCTACCTTGCAGCAAAGACGCTGTGAAAGGGAGGGTTTGCGTCGCTCACCCTGTTTAAGTAGTAAGCGAGCCCTAATGAGAGAACACCTGTGGTGACAGTAGTCATAGATAAAAGAGGGCTCCAGCTGGCCTTTCCTCCCAGGGTCAGCAACTGGTTTCTTTGGCCCTGAAACCCTGTGCTGTGCTCTTGGATCTGGTCGTCTTGGAACTCTGCCTGTTTGGACTACGGTTTGGATTTGCCTCTTCAGATTTGTTTGCTCTAGGCTTCCTTTCCATTTGGACATTCTTTGCCTCATAAGTAGGAGCCGTGCTGCTTGAGATTTACTGCCTGCTTGCCGCAGACACAATCCTGATGGTGAGATAGTGGAGAGAGGTCCACCAGAGTAGGGTGGCCTTGACTGTAGACGGAACAGTTAGCAGATGGTGCTGGCTGTCATAAAAGGCCTGAATTTCTGGATGAACCACCACCATCTGCAGACAAGAGATTGGAATTACTGTAGTGGTGTGGCCATGAAGCCCAGAAGTTGTTGAACCTGGTGAGCAGTCGCTCTGCAGTGAGCAACAACTCAATGAACTGCTTGGTGTAAAGTGAGGGCTCTGTTCAATGGGGAAAAGGCCTTCCCACAGGAGTCATGGGATGCCCCAATGAAGTCTATCTGATGGGATGGACTGAAGATGGACTTCATGGGGTTGACTTGGAGACTGAGATAGCTGAGGAGCAAAAGAGTGAGGTGGAGGTCTTGTTAGAGTGCAGCTCTGCAGGATGCTGCCAGCATCTAGTTGTCTAGGTAAGGACAGACAACAATGCCCTGGGTCCTCAGGGCCATACCGCCATACGCTTTGTGAAAACTCGGGGGGGGGGGTGGAAAGGCCAAAGGGAAGTACTCTATATTGGCAGATCTCACCCCCAATTGCAAATTGCAGAAATTTCTTGTGGTGAAGCTTAATCGCTACATGAAAATATGCATCACAGAGATCTGTGGATGTGAACCAGACATATCTGCGAAGAAAGGCAACGATGATGGCTAAAGTGATCATCTTGAATTTGCGGAGGCAGATGTATGTGGGATCTAGAATGGGTTGAAGGATGCCATCTCACTTTGGTATGGTGAAATACCTTGAGAAGTTGCCCGTCTTCACACATCTCTGAGGAAGCTCCTCTATTGGACCTTTGGAGAGCAGCGTGTCAATCTCTTCCAGTAGAGTAGAGTCAGGGGAAGTTGATCAGAATACTCCCAACAAGCATATCCCAAGTGAACTACTTGGAGAACTGAAGAGTCTGAGGTGATGGTCTGTGAGGTGGAATAATGGGTGGAGAGATCTAGGATGTTGAAACAGGTTAAATGAGGTGGGCTGAGCAATCTGGGTGGTGCAGTCTGTCATGAGCCAGGCTGATCTCGCTCCCGATTCGGACTTGGACTCCGAGCCTGGGGAGGATCCCTTGGAGGGGCCTTCTGGAGGGGGAGTCTCCTTCAGAGCCTAGGGAGGAGTCTGCCTGTGACTCCACAGCTGTCCCTGGTGCGGAGCCCGGGCCAGCACCTGCAGCAGACGTTTGCGCTCCAGAGGCAGAGGCCGAGGTTTCTGACTCCAGTCCGGAGTTTGCAGCGGACCCTCCCCCCACGTTCCTCCAGAGGCGACTGGAGAAGGGGGCAGTCTGGAGGTCTCAGCGACTGCGCGAGAAGCACTTGATGAATTGGCCCTGAACTCTTGAGAGGCTCCAGCTGTGAGCTGGGCCAATGGACATTTGATCGGCCTCAGCTGGGCTAAAAGTGAGTATTTGAGTCAGACGCTGTTGGGGTTGGGCACTGGGCAACAACCGTCTACCAACCGTGAATCTGCATCCCGTGGGCTCTTTGTTCCAGTCTGACCTCACTGCTTTGAGTTTGCCGCTCCTGGAACTTTGCTGTTTGTTTACGTTGACATTTGGTGAAGTAACCTCTTTGATTTATTACCACTAAAGCTATAAAAACCCAGCTTCTGCCTCCGTATCTGCTTAGCCGCCGCCTTGACATTGACACAGTCCTGCAAAATCCATCCAAACCGAGATTTAGTAGAAAATGAGGCTGTTTCAAGCTGTTGCTTGAAAAAACGGTGCACTGAGGAGGATCTTATAGATCCTGTATGTGCTGACCTAGCCAGAGATCTTGAGCACTAGGACAAGGGGGAGTGTCACTGCCAGGAAGATCGAGGCTGGCAAGAGTGCTTCTGGGACTGTTGCTGATGGATCCTCATCTTCTTGGCCATTAGACGAGGCTTAGAAAGGTGTTCCATTGATTTGTCCATAGAAACATTAAACAGTCCTTGCGGGTCAAATAGCAGGTCTTCAATGCGCTTCCTGGTATTCTCTGTGAGCCCAGCCAATCTCAGCCAGACGAAGTGACAGAGAGACACAGCTCTCCAGCCATGATATGTGCAGCACATTCTATCGAATGGCAGGATGATTGAATCTGCTCCATGACAAGCTCCTGGGCCACCTGGTGAAGAAAAAGGGCCACCAGTCTCTGGTCTTCCAAAAGATGTGGGATAAAGGAAAGCATGTCATCCCAAAGATGCTTCTGACAGGTAGCCATGCATGCTTCCATGTTGGAAACCCTGGCTGAGAGGGCTGCTGCCAAATAGGAACACCAGCCAAAGATGTTGAGGCACTTGCCTTCTTGATCAGGAGGAGTTGAATGAGGTTTCTTCCATTCTTTCACCTGTGCAGCCTCCACAGTCATGGAATTGAGGGTCAAGTGTGTAAAGAGGTAAACAATGTCAATCTGGTGTATCTTGTACAGTTGCTCTGAGTGATGAGGTGTCAGTGAGAAGGAGGGAGGAAGGTTGTATCCAAGGCTGCTTCATCCTTCAGGCTAACATCCTGAAGAGTAGGCAAAAAAGGTATGATGGCAGAGGTGGAGGAATGAGTGTCCATAATCTGAAATACTGGGTCTACCACAGGTATTTGTGGAGTGGAAACTTCCAAGCCAATAGCCTTCACCATGCGGAGGACAATGTCTGAAAACCTCCTAATGTCCTCTGGAGGAGCATCTGTTTCTGGTGTCAGCACAGCTGTAGGGGGTGATGGAATGGCCGGTCATCCCTGATCTTACAATAGGTTGGCCAAGTCATCATCCTCTTCTGAGGTGGAAGCCTGAGAAGCTGCGAGATGTGGTTTGAGGAGGGTCAACATGATGAGGTGGTACTGGAGGTAGCGCAAAAGAGGGAGCTGCTAACAAAGCAGATGTAGTCACAATTGGTGCTGAACTCACTGATGTTGTTACTGGGGGTGGAGAAGGTGAAGGTAGAGAAAGCATGGCAGTTCTGTGCAATGATAGCAAAACAGGCCTATGCACCAAGGAAGCGGAGCAAGATGGAACAGGAGGAGGTGAAGGAGAAACCTCTGACACACGTTGCTGAGGGAGATCATACGAACCCAATCTCGTTCTTGGTGATGGTGTCCAACAGCAAGAGTGATACCGAGAGTCCAATCAAGACCAACAACGAGATTGAGACCAAGAGTGTCCAACTGAGCAGAATTGGGAACAGTGTTGGTGTCAAGGAGGTGAGCAACGATGTTCGATGTTGGCGAGCTCCAGAATATCCCCACGGTATTCCCTCTCATGATAACGATCACTATATAACAGAGAAAAGGATTGATACGACCAGGGAAGTTCTCTCCAGAGGTGTTCATGATGATACCAATCTGTATATGAGGCAGATGTATACAGTGAATCCTTGTGAATAGCCTAGGATTAAAAGTGCCCAAGTGCTGCCACCAGTGAAGGAGAGTTCCCTACTGAGATGACAGTATCAATGTTGAGAGCAAGAACGATGACGTGAGCAAGAGCATGGGTGTTGAGAACGTAGTCCAAACTTTGAGACTAAGAGCATGACAGGTTCAAATCAACCAATTTGAGACTGAGCTGGTGAGGGCTAGGACTGGAATGTGGAATGCCAGGACTGAGATCAAGACCATGATGGGCATCCTCTTGATTGAAATCAAAGGGCATGGGACCAAGAGGCCAAGCGGCAAGATGGTGCCAGTTGGTGTGATGATTCTGATAGTCTGGTCATGGGCTGTTGAATCAGCAGACATTGCTCCGAAGGAGTGTTGGACTGGCAGGACTCAATCTGTGGAACAAATAGTACCAAGGCCAGTTTCGAGGGAGAGGAAGGCTCAGTCTGCAGTGTTGAGGGTGGCATACTGGAAGGCTCAGTAGACAGTGCTGTAGATGCTGGCCCAGATGAAGAAGCATGGCCATGCGTACTCTTCTTCTGCCTTTTTTTTTTTTTTGTGATTGAGCATGGTCATCTGGTTCTGTCAATCACTTTTTCTTGGAAGTCTTGTCTTTGTGACGAGGCAGAAGCGTGGACTCCAAGGTCGGTACCAAGGCCATACTGAAGGAGCTGAAGCAGCAGGTGCAGCAGAAGCCGTTGATGTAGTCTGAGATGAGCTAGGTACCAAAGACGCCACTGAAGCAGTCACTGTTATCGAGAAACAGGTGGGTGGTGTCAATGCTGATACCGCAGCCATTGGTCTTGAGATGGTCGGTACTAAAGTTGGTCCTGGTTGAGAAACAGGAATCTTTGACACCGTTGTAGAAGCAGTGAAGAGAGGAACGTTCTGTGCTGCCTGCTGAGGGGCCGTCAGGGACTGTTCCCAGAAGTGCAACCAGAGCTGAGACACTTGCATTTTGAGGGTTTGGGAGGTAAACTGCCAGCAGATTTTACAGTAGGCAACATTGTGTTTCTTCCCCAAGGAAATAAGGCGGTGTTGGAAAGAGAGAGTTTCTGCTTACAGGTAGAGCAGTACTTAAAAACGGAAGTGGAGGCCATGGAACAGAGAAGATGGTGGAAAACAGGGGAAGAAGGGGGGGGAGAGGTAATGAAGTAAAGAGAAGGATTTTTTTCTTTTGTTTTTGTTTTGCAAGAAGAAGGAAAAAAGTTAAGAAATGGGAGGGAATGAACAAAAAAAGTCAGCAAAAATAGCTACCAAGCTCCAGAACAGACAGGGAGAACGGACTTGAACGGTGGACAAAAAGAAACTGAGGGGAGAGTAGCTTCACAGGCCTGATAATGCACAGTACCAGGGAGGGGACAGGGCTTCCCACCAAGCTACTCCACTCTAGAACATTCCATTGGAGGCTCTGTACAGATGTAGTGCCCCTTGTGTGAGGCACAGAAACCACACAGAAGAACTGCAGGTTCAAATAAACAATACTCAAAAGTGCAGCCCCATGCTTGTTTCTGTGGCCCTCAGCTTTTGTTTTTTGTTTTTTCGCTTTCTTTCTTTCTTTCTTTCTTTATTTCTTTCTTTCTTTCTTTATTTATTTCTGCATACTCCAAAATGCCCCCGAATGCACTCTAGGGACTGTAGAGGGCATTTCCACATGTTTGGGCTCACCAGGGCAAAATGAAATTTTGCAAATTTTTTGAAAAAGCTATTTTGTTTTGTGTCTCAACATATCCCAAAATGCCCTCTAGGGGCCAAAGAAGGCTCAAAAATATGCTCCCATTTCCCACAGAGGGTCTCTAGGGGCTTTTAGGGGAGCAGGAGCAGGTGCAGCCCTCCAGGTGTCCCTGGAATGCTAATGTAACCCTCTAGTTTTCCACAGTTGCCAACCCCCATCTCAGAACATTATCTGAGTGAAAGTCACTGATTTCACATTTAAATGATTTTACATGCCACCTGCTTCGTATTACTGAAAACTATGGCATTTATTTGCCTTGGGGAGTAGGGATCTCACGTTGGTACCAATGGGGATTTCCCTTCCAATGCATGAAATGACTTCAGAGGAGGGATTGTCCTTAGAACTGAAGAAGAGAAGAAAAAAGATTAAATTTCTCCTCTATAATTGTTGAAATCCCAACAACTATGCTGTGTACATTTTGAAAACTTTTCATGTTAAATATAAAGATCTTCAGCTTCATCTCTAGCACTAGTTTGTTGCTGTTGTTGTTGCTGTTGTTGTGTGCCTTCAAGACTTATGCAACCCTAAAACAAACCCATAATCGGCTTTTCTGGGGTTGAGAGTGCGTTGTGACGAACCTGATGGGAAAGAGTCTTGACAACAGGGCCTCCTTGGCAACTGAGAGTGTTTAAGCTGATTGGCTGGTGAAATGGAACCTTGGATGGCCCAGGGGAGGGGCTGGTGGGAAGAGGAAAATAACGGATTTTAACGGTCTGGGGTGTGTTGGAAGAGGGGAGTGTGATTTGTGGTGTGTTTGAGGGAGGTTGGAGATTTGAAGAGCTCTGTGGGAGAGAGAACTGAGAAGCTGGGTGTATGAGAGATGGTGAATAAATTGAAAGAGAGAGAGAGAATGAAGAATGGTGTGCTGTTTATAAACATTTAGATACAAGACACATTTAAAGCAACAGTGTTACAATAAATGTTTGAAGTTCTGTGTTCCTTAAAACAGTGTCACAGAGTCTCATTCTGAACCCTGGAATATACACGCCACCAGTAATATCATCTTGACCTTAGTGCCAACAGTACCACAGTCTTGGAAAATATAAATCGCTGCTGATCCTTACATCTGGGAGAAGGGCAGATTCAGGGAAGGCGGTAAAGGGGGAGAGCCCAGAAAGGAAGAAGCCAAGGGGGGACAAGAGCGAGGAAGGGACTGTGTTCTCAGAGAGGGAGAACTGAGGCAGACCCGTTTGTCCTGGACCTGGCCTGGTGCAGAGATCTCCCGGGCTGTTCAGACCTGAAGACAAAGAGGTGTCAGGCTGGGCAGGCCTTGAGGGCGAGGCTTGGGTGCGCCTTTCGCGCTTGCATTTTCGCGTTGTGACATGTGTGACACACCGAAGGTCACTCAGTGGGTTTCCATGGCTGGGCAGGGAACGGAACCCTGGTCTCCAGGTTCATAGTTTACTGCTCAAATCACTATAGCATGCTGGCTCTCACTAGTACTCATCTTAAATTATTCAACCTTGGTTAGTTGTCCTATATAGCTCTAAGAGCTAGTTTTTATAGATCTAGCTCTCATAGGCCATTTTTTCAACATGCTCTTTAAGGAAGCTTCCATGAAGTAATTAACAGAGCCTGAAATGTTACTTTGTAAAGAGGACTAGTTATTTTGCTCATTACTCTGAAAATATAACAGGTCATTACAATTATTGCAGTCCAGAAAGGTAACTATGGACTCTGTTACAATTGCACTATTGAAGAATACAGGAAAATTCTGTCTGATTCTTCCAAATCACCAGTTTAGATAATGCACCTTAGAAATTCTGAGAAAAGCACAAAATACATTGTAAAGCAATCCTTCTTCACAGATGCCTCAACTGAAGAAAAACTTTTATCATCTCCATCTGAGAGAGCAACCTTTTTTCTCCTCCCATTAGGATCAACTGCAGCTGAGACAGGTCATTTCTTGGTACCTGAGTCTCCTCCTCCCATCAGACAGTTAACCATAAGCTACACCAGTGCCTCCCCCAAGACCTGACAGTGGTCAGCAGGAGGGAAGATATTTCAGACAGTATGCAAAGATCTAGTGAATAAATCCTTGAGCACACTCCAGAAGAAGACATGCACATGTAACTGCAAGTTACCTATGTGGATGTCACCAGTAGGATCCCAGTAAGTTACCTCCTAGTTTTCCTAGTTTCCTCTCAGATAAAGCATAACAATTTTTGGTGTTATTGCTATTTTTTATGCATAGGCTTATTAAGAAATATTTCAAATGACTCTTTCAAACACAAATTAAAAACTAGTTTTTTAATTTCTTATATTAATTCGCACAAAGTGAACAATCCGTAATTTGTAGGGACACCCCTTGCAGTGACATTTTTCATACATAATACTCCAACAAATATTATCTTTCTTCTATATTTGGATTCATTTTGAGGGTTTCTAAAAGGAGTTGCCTAAGTTACTCTGGCGAAAAAGATGTTGATGTCCAACTGTTGTTAGCAGAACTCCAATGCAATTTTTTTTTCTAAAGGAAACAATGCCCAAGATTAAGCCAATGGTGGTCAGGAGGATTTAATAAAGATGAACATCTGAAAATGACCTGAAAAAGGAGTGTTGAAAAAAGCATTGTTTTTTGATCATATAAGTAGGTGTCATTTCTTAGCTCAAGTTCACAAGTCAGAGAAAAAGCAGAAAGTGCTTTACCTGGAGGAAGCAAAACTGCCTGTGACCGATGGTGAGGAAGGTGGAGTGGGGGAAGATTCCTTCACAGCAGGGGACACAGAAGGCGGGGTAGAGGAAAGGATACTGGAACTACCGGGAGTTGCATCATCGGAGTCACCTTGAAAACAATGATTCAAATGGTTGGTCTGCAGCCTAGCAATAACCAAAAGTACCAGCTGCACAACTCAAAAGGACATTTCTAGACTGGCATCAGAATTTTCTAATCCTACTTTGCAAGAAAAAATAGTTTTTTGATCTGCATAAAGTATGAAAATATCCTTCATGTTATAGAGGAGATTTACGTCTACAAGGTTGTACCTTTTACACAGCATTCCCAGAGTGCTGCCACTTTTATGAGTTGAGTGGCTCCAGTATTTTTTAACAGCCAGCTACTGCAAACATATATAATGTTTTTTTGTGCATGGCTCATGATACTTTTTTTTTTTTTTTAGGGGGGAAGGGTGGAATAGGCAGGAAATTAACATTTTTATATCTCTCAACCAGAAGATATAAAATGCATACAGGTGTCAGAAATTCAAAACAAATATTACTTTTATAATAGGTTCCATCCTTATAAGCAGTCTTTGAACTTTGCATAGTTTCAAAGTCTCAAAGGTGCAACTTGATTCCTTCATTCCCCTTCTCCACTTTATGCTGAACTATGTACAGTTCTAACGTATCAGTAGTTGAACAAGTGCTATATGAAGAGATAACAAAGATTATTTTAAGTAGCAAGTATGACAAATAATGAACTAGAAAGGACTGAACTTAGACAAATCAGAAGTCAAAGATACTATCGGTAGAGCAAGAGATACAGAAAAGACAAAGCTACTATAACCCAAAACATCTGATTACAGTGAGAAGTTGCAGGAAGTTTTAAAGCACTGTAGAAAATGTCTCTATCCACAGTAGCACACCAAAAGAGCAGGACGCTGTCATGGTAATGAATGCATATGAGTACATTTGGATTTCACTTGCTAAAGAACAGGGAAGTACTAAAGGCCAGATCCATTATTTTTACAGTATTCTAGATCATCTAGAACTACTACTACAAGGGGAACATAACTTTAGTTACAGCAGGGATTTCTAGGAAAGTTTTGACCTACAAAAAATAAACAAAATAAACAAAAAATAAAAATGAAAGAAGACAGTCAAGGAAGAATCAAATGTAAACATAATTTGCAACACAAAGAAAAAATGCAAAATCAAAAGTCCAAAGGAATGGCAGAAGAGAAACACTCCAGTAAGAAACAGGACTAAGACAACAGGTAAAACAAGTTCAGAAGTTAATAGACATATTCCTACACACATATAAGTGCACAGTAGAACCAGCATGGGATAGTGGTTTGAGCATTAGACTACAATCCTGGAGAACAGGGTTCAGCTCCCTGCTCAGCAATGGAAAACCACTGGGTGACGTTGGTTCTGTCACACACTCTTGGCTCCAGAAAACCCCATGATAGGTTCGCCTTAGGGTCACCTTAAGTCAGAAATAACTGGAAGCTACACAATAACAACAAACATATGCTTAAACAAACAAAATCCAGAATTGTTTATTAGAGGCACTGAATACCCAGAGCAGTATTCTAATACATATTTTATTCTTGTATCTTCGCTAAATCTTGAGGAGGGGGCCTTCTTATTTGATGATTAGTAAACTCTTTCATTTTATTTTTTTATTTTTTTTGATACCATAAATATGCATGCCATCCCAATTGCAAATCAGAAGTTTCAAGAGGCAATATTCTTTTATTTTGAAGTGCTATCCAATCTAAAATCCACAAAAGGGCGCATGCATGGTGGTATAATTTCAAATCAGAAAGTCCTAGTCCACCTCTTTCTTTGGCATCTCAAATCACTTTCCATCTTACTCTGGGTTTCTGCCAGCCCAGATAAATTTATATTGATCGTCATCCCAAATTTTGAAGGGAGAATTGTTTGTAACCACTAGGATATTTTGGAACAAAAAGATCATTTTGGGCAACACATTCATTTTGATTGCAAAATTTTTCCTAGAAGTGACAAATTTAATTTTTCCCATCTTTGTAGATCTATTTTAATTGCCTTCTAAGCTTTCTTAATAATTGTGGTCAAATAATTCTGAATTTTTCTTGGTCAGATGTATGTTGAAATATCTTACTTTTTTTTTTCTATTTTAAAGTTGGATTTTTGAATCAATTCCAATTCTTCTTTGTTATATTTTTTGTTATCATCACTGTTTTTGTCTATTTATTTTAAATCCTACCAGTTCACCATATTCTTTGACTGTTTGTTTTAATTTTTCTATACTTTTCAAAGGATCTTCCAGTGAAATTACTAGATCAGCAGCAAAACCTTGGACTTCATATGTCTGTCCTTTAACATATACTTCTTTTACCCCTGTATCATTTCTTATCTTGATATTTAAAATTTCTAATATTATCAAGAAATATAAGGGAGAAAGTCGGCATCCTTGACAAGTGCCTTTATAAATAGAGAATGCTTTGGGGTTTTTTCTCCATTAATCAGAATTTGCACAGATTGATGTTCATACAGAATTTTAATCCGATTGTAGTGATTTTGACTGTGTTGATTCTTTTACAATTTCAAACATAAATTGCCAGTTGATGTCATCAAACGCCTTTTTTGCGTCAATGAACAGTAATCCTAACTAGCAATTCTGGTATTTTTCATGGTATTTAATTATGTTTTTCATAGTTCTAATATTGGTTCTTAACAGTCTTTTAGGGGGAAAAACCTGATTAGTCACTATGTATCCATCCTCCCAGACTGTTTTTTTAATCTGCTAAAATAGTTGTAAACTATAGTAAGGATAGTAAGTATATAAAGACAGTAATGATATGAGTCTATAGTTCTATAGTCTATAGTCTATAGAGTCTATAGTTCTATAGTTCTATAGTCTATAGAGTCTATAGTTCTTTACATCTGTAGGGTCTTTATTTTGGCATTAGAGTGATATATGTGTTGTTCCAGGATTCCAGGTTTTTGCCTTCTTTGATCTGGTTGTTTTCTGTAATAGAACAATTAGTTCTTCTTCAAATATTTTGTAGCAAGTGGTGCTTGGTCTGGGGGCTTTACCAATTTTTGCTTTCTTGATTGCTTCTAAAGTTTCCTCTGTTGTGATAGGTCAGTTAAATCTCTTCTTTGTTCTTTTAGTATTTGGACAATTTCTTGATTATCTATCTATGAAGTTTATCGTTCCTATTTTTGTTTGAACCTTTTTTTAAACAATTCAGATTAATAATTGAAAAAAAAATTAAAGATTTGTTTAAAAAAACCTTTTTTGTTATCTAGTTGTTGCTTGATTATCTTTTACCTTGAGTATTATCCTTTTTTCCCTCTCTCTTAATTTGTAGGCCAACCACTTTCTGGATTGTTTCAGTGTTCAAAGTGTTTTTGTTTTGTATGCTTGATTTTCTTTTCAATTTCTGGTATCATCTCTCTTGAAAATTGTTTCTGTAGTATTTTCATTTCATTTATGATTTTGGTGCTTGTAGGGTGGAGTTTCAATTCCACTTCTTTTTAAAGTTCTTCTAATACTAAAGTTCTTCTAATACTTTATGTTCTTGTCTTTTTCTTCTCTTCCCAATAGCCTGTTGAATTTTAAAAAAACCCATAGGGCAGCTTTACTCGTGTCTCAGAAAATATTAATATCTGTTTCTTTACCCAGGTTAACATCAAAATAAGATTTTAATTTTTTCACATTGGTTACAATACTTTTATCTTTCAATAACGTTTTTTTCAGTCTCCAATTAAAATCTACACTATGTTTTTCTAAGTCAGTGCAATTGGACTGTGGTAACAGATTATTCTGGTCATGATTTCCATGCTTTTTACAATTTTGTTTGATTTTGGAAGATGAAAAACATATCCTCAACCAAGAACGATGTTTATCAGAGTAATAGATAAATTCTTTACTATTGCCATTTTTTGAATACCAAATATCCATCAAAGACCAGTTTTCCAATTATCCTAACAAATTTTTTGGTAATTTCCCCTTTTCTTTTTTGTTGTTTTGGTCAATGTTTTATCTTTTATTGCATTCATGACTCCATTCCAATCCCCCATTATTATATGGCTATCATAGTTGCATTCTGCTATTTTGTCAGTTTAGGGGAAAAATATCTGTTTTCTATTGGAGTATATATTCCTATTAACAAAGTTTTGTGATTTTGAAGACAAATTTCTAGTCCAATAAAGAAACCATTTGGGTCATTAAATACTTCTTTAGCAGGTATATTTTGATTCACATATATTACAACTCTTTTATTCTTATCAGTTGCTGAAATGAATTCCATGCCTAATTTCAAATTCATTAAGTATTTTTTATCTGTAATCTTTATGTGTCTTTCCCGTAAACAAATGACATCACATTTCTGTTTTTCCATATAATGAAAAATTTGTCTTTTCTTGGAAATTGAATTCAATCCATGTATGTTCCAAGAAAGGAGTTTGGTATTCATTGAGGGGTGGTTTCATTTTCATTTTTTGTTTTTTAAGAATTTGTCTTCTATCTGGAGTACCTCTGGGTTTTGTCTTTCTTGTAATTCTTTGTTTTCTTCCTGTCTGATTCAGTTTTTTAGGGGTTCTTCAGTTTCTTCATTCTCTTCCTCTTCCTGGAGCTGTTCTTTCCTCCATTTTTTGTTGATTTTTGTGTATCTTTGGCCTTTTCTTCCCAGAATATTTGCACTTCCTCCAATGACTTCAAGAAAATTATCTTCTTTTGGAATATGAAGATATTCCATCTAATCTCCCCCATTTGTAGTTTAAGCCAGTTTACTGTAAGTATTGTGCAAGAAAACTGTATTATTTTCTTCTTTTCAATATCTTATGAGGTATTTTTCAGAGAATTTGGACCACTTTGCCTTCAAATATATAATCTTTTAAGTGGATCTGTTGTAATATTAATTGTTTCACCCTTTCCTGGATAAAATATATGACTATGTCTGTTGGTTGATTTTTTTTTTCTTTTGCTATCTGTGCATTGATTCTGAAGATTTTGTCTATTTCCAGGTCATGTTGTCCAATCTATATACTTCGCCAGTGGAGGACTTACCTGTTCATATTTTAAACACCTCTCTGTACTTTATTTCCAACATAATCTCTGACTGTTCACTTTGGGCTTGAGTGGCTGACAAATTTGCTGTAGCTATTTCCAAGTTTTATGTTTTTAATTCTAAATTTTCAGTTTTCTTTGCCTTTCCATCACATCTCCTGTTTTCTAGCCGTGCTTTCTTAAAGTCAGCTATTATTTTTTTCTCTGTTGATCTTTAAATCCTCTTTTATTTCTCATTTAAATTTTTTAAATTTCTTCTAATGTTGGTATATTAAGATGACAAGATTTGTCCTCCCCCTCTGTTACTGGTCCTTTCTGAATAGTTAGCTGTGTCTGTATTTATTTTCTAGTTCCAGATACCATATTCAAGCTTTTTATAGTTTTATACTATGATATTTGTCTTCTGTTTCCTTCTGTTTTCTTTATAGTTACCCCTCTTTTTGCTTAAATTATTTATTAGTTTTTAATTAGTTTGACTTTCCTGTGATAAGTTCAATTTTATAAATATATAGGTAATTCTGTACAAACTTCTTGCTACAAAGAGCAAGTACTACTCTATTTGAAGTATTAGAAATACAGTTAATATTAATGCTTAATCTCTTGTTATGACATAATTATTTCAATTTAGACTTCCCTTTCTAGTAATAATTTCTCCATTAATACCCTCCCTTGATAGCTCTTTATACAGACAGTTGTTCATCTATTATTATTTATTGTCACAAATGTGGTACTTCCTTAAATTCAGTTGAGTTCAGTATTGCAAGTATGTCAGAAATTCTCCCTCTGTACATCAGTACAGTACAGTACAGTACTCTGTGCTGTAAAGTCCAATGTTTTTCTTTGGTTTGTACTTATCTAAGTTTGACCTTGACTGTCTTCTCAGAAATCAGTCCTTAAAATTATCTGTGGTGCATACTTCCAGCCGCGGTGCTTCTTGACAACCTGATTTCTAATATACACTTTATCTTAACATAGGGAGAACAGATTCTAATCTTAACAGCTGACTTAAAAGAAGAGCAGAAAAAACCGCTGTGTCCTTAACAAAAGAATTACCACTCTCTATATTATGCTATTTAATATACTATATTATAGTACTACCACTAGTTTTTCTATTTAGTCTCTTGTTACTATTAAAACAAGAAAGAAATATATCAGTGAATCAGCTATGAAGTATCAAATAATGGCCATTTCCACATAGGCTTAAAGAAACGGTGCAGAGCATCCTCCAGGGAGGACGTCTGCACCTGGGAGTAGACTGGGTCGGACCTACTTACTGTAGTTCCGCACCTCAGCCCGCTCCCGAATGACCCGAAGTGGTTGTCCAGCGTGCTTTTGAAAGACCGCTTAAAACAGGTCTTTCAAAAGCACGGAGCGCACCACTCCGTTCCCACGCTCCAGTGCAGATTTGCAGGCTCGCACCAGTGCGATCTGCCGGGGGCGAGCTTTAGGCTGGCGAGCTTCAGCGGTTGGTCAAGACCCTCAACCAACCGGAAGCCGCCATTTTCGTCCCCAGAGCAGTGCAGAGTGACAAGCACACACTGCTCTGGAGCACCACAGACCGGACAGGGGAGCCAAGAAGTCTGGTAAGTACCAGCACAGGGCGATTCCCTCGCCCTGTGCAGAAATGGCCAATGATATCTAATAAGTATCAAATAATATCAAATGCTGTCAAAATATCTAATAACTAAGACAATTGTTCGATTGAAGACACTGTAAAAATAAGCAAGAAAAGGCTTAAATAGAAGAGAAGGGGGTGAATAAGGGAAAAAGAAAAGAAAATAGTAATATAACATATTATCTTCAATAGGACTTCAACAGGTTAGGGTGTTGAATCAAGTTCATCTGCAATCTTTTAATTTGCTTATTTGCTTTGCTATTTCAAAGCACTGTCTCTGTTTCCCAAATACAACTGTTACTCCAGATCAGTCAATATCCAGCTAAATCAGGCAGGGGAATATCTCTCTGGAGCTGCTCGACTTGGCAATTTTCCTTGCAGCTTGACAATTTCCAATTACGTTCTTAGTTCTTTATTTTATATTTAAATTTTTACAGTCTATTGTATTCTGCACTCTTCTCCACTTTACTTCCTGTTTCTCCACTCTTAACGCTTTGACACTATAACACTATATCACTTTGACAGCCCACGATCTAAGATTGCTTTTTCCCCAGCTAAACTCAGTCTTTTAATGTTGCTTTGAGTTATTTGTTATTACTGATTGCTTCTTTCTCTTGTTGTTACATTCATGCTTCATTTAAAGTTAGTGTTTTTGAAGTCCTTTTAAAATCTTTTTTCCTTCACTCTAAGCTCTGATCTCCACTCTGCTCCATTCAGCTCCCACGCTCAGCTGTCTTTTCTCTCCCACTCTGCTGTCTCTTGCTTTCCCTTGCTTTTACCTTCCCTTGATTAATTGTCTTTATATGATCTCATCAGCTGATTCTATAGCTTAGCTTTCCCAAGTTGACACAATTAATATGTTAATACATCTAATCTCCCCTTGATGTGTCGGTCCAGCACAGATCTTAGTTTGGAAAGGCAATGTTCATGCCATTTAACATGGCTGCACAGACGAGGTGGCAGTGGCTCTTCAACCTTCTCAGCTCTGTCTGCATCCCAATATGAATCTTTACTGTTTCTTCCTTAATTTTTGGGCACTGGCGCTGATGATCAGTCCAATTCAAGCCCCAACAACACCTCATTCTCCAAGGGGGTGAATTTACCCAGATTAACCTATTCTAGCTGGCGTTATCACCTTGCCTGACAGTTGTCCCCCTTTAGCAACTTGGAGCAATGTTCCACAATGTCATTTTTTCCCTCTCCCTCCCTCCCAGAATTGCTGCCCTCTCTACAGGCATCCCCCATTTCCTGTCTTTCCAGAAATGTCCACTCCACTTTTTCTAAGAAAACTTCACTCTCCCTGATAAATCAAAGTGTAGATACATGGACCTCAAGGCACTGCACTTTTTCCTCCAACTGGGCAACTAGCTGCAAGTATAGCAGGTAAGATCATCTGGCAACAAAACAAACATGGCACTGCAACAACTCTACCTCTATCCATGTTTGTCATCCTACATGCATATATCACTGCTGTCTAGAACTCTCCCTTAAAGTCCCCTGAAATGCCTGTTCTTCTCTTTCTCCTTCTCAAACTATGTGTTCAGGGAGAGTCCACAGCCAAAAACAAACAAAACCCCAATGCATGCCTCCAAACAGCTCAGGGAAACAGTAAACATTAACTCCCAAAACACAAGCTCATGTCAAAGACCTCCCCACGATTAACAAGTACAGACTCATCCCTCTTCCCCCAAACAGGAGGACAGATCCTTGCCCTTGTGCTCCCCCAGAGTGGCTCCCCCAAAGGGGAAGGAGGTGACCCCACCAGCAGTAGACCCAGTCCACTGTAGTAGAGAGAGTAGCTAACTGGAATTTAAAATGGCCTGGATAACAAGGCTCCAAACTAACAAAATGAATTTCAACAGAGATAAATGTAAGATACATCTAAGCAGAAAAAATGAAATGCACAAATGCAGGATGGGTGCCACGTGGTTTGAAAACAGTACATGATGTAGGGGCCTTAGAAGAACACAAGCTAACATAAATCAGCACTGTGATGGGGCAGTCAAAACAGCCTGTGCAATTCTGGGCTTCATCAACAGAAGTATAGTGTCCTGAGCAAGGGTGGTGTTCTCTATTCTGCTTTAGCCAGGCTTCACCTGGAATACTGTGTCCAGTTCTGAGCACTACAGTTCAAGAATATTGACATGCTGGAATATGTACCAAGAAGGGAAACCAAGATATTCAAAAGTCTGGAAACAAAGCCTTACGAGGAATAACTTGGGGAGCCAGGTATGTTTAGCTAGGAAAAGGCTGAAAGATGACATGATAACTATCTTTAAATATCTGAAGGGATGTTATGTAGAAGATGCAGCCACTAATGGATTCAAATTACGAGAAAAGAAATTCTGCCTACACATCAGGAAGAACTTTTGTACCATAAGAGCTGTTCAATAGTGGAATACATTGTCTCAGAGGGTGGTGGACTCCATCACTGGACGTCTTTCAATAGAGGCTGGATAGGCATCATTCAGGAATGCTTTAGTTTTTTATTTCTTCATGGTAGGAAGCTGGACTAGATAGCCTTCGAGGTCTCTTCCAACTCTAAGATTCTATGACACTAAGTGCAGCATGGGTATAAATGTTCAGTTCTTACAATGGAGGGTGTAAGCAAAGGGGTCTTCCAAGGATCTCTGTAAGACCTAGTGTTAGTGACCTAAAGTTACAGGTTCACAATGAGGTTACTAAGATTCCAGATGATAACAAATTATTTGGATTAAATTAAAACAATAAAGAATTGCAAAAACCTCTACAAGCATCGTTCATCTGGTGAAGTAGGCATTACAATTGAAAATGAGAATCAATATACTAAAAGCATGTAGTGTGTATCTGAACAATGAAATCTCAACCTCACATGGGAGCTGGTGACAGTTTACCAAGAATGGGATGTTGTGATTATGGCAGATCGCTGGATGAAAACAGCTACTTAAAAAAGGTAAATTCCACATTGGACATAGTCATTCTGTCCTTATACAAATCTCATAGAATCACAGAGTTATAATGAGCTCGAGGGCCATACATTCCAATGACCTGCCAGTGTAGGAATTCACTCCAAAATACCCCTGAAAGGTAAGCATCCAACCTGTTTAAAAGCCTCAAAGAAAGGAGAGGTCCCCACCTTCTAAGCTAGTCCCATTGAATTCCACTGGGAGGATCTTCATAAAGTTCAACCAGAATTTCCTGTCCTGTAATTGGAATCCATTGGTTTAGGTCCTGTTTTCTGAAGCAGTAGAAAACAAGCTCACTTCATATGTCACATGACAGCCCTTCAGATATTTAAAGATGGCTATTATATTAATCTTCTCTTCTCTGGGCTGAACATACGAAGCATGAAGATTAACCATTAGCAAGCACTCTTTGGGTTTTTATCAACCAGTTAAAAATCCACCCAAGAAGAGGGTAGTCCAGATTTTACTAGCTTGCCTGCAAGAATATGATGGAGGATCTTGCCAAAAGCCTAAGTGAAATCAAGACATACCATATTTGCACCAGCATATAAGATGCACTCCACTTATATGCCGGCAAATACTATTTGCCAGTTTATAAGACACTCTGGCATATAAAATGCAGCTCATTTTCAAACGGTGTTTTTGGGAAAAAAGGGAGTCTTACATGCCAGCAAATACTGTGTTACATCCACAGCATTCCCCTGATCTACCATGCTTGCAATTCCTCTCATTTTATAAAAAGTTAAGGTTAGTCTGGCATGACTTTTTTGAGAACCACAAGCTAGCTGTTTGAAATCACAACATTCCTTTAAGAACTCAAAAACTGTCTGTTTAATGATCTGTTCTAGAACCTTTCCTGGCATTGACATCAAACAGACAGGTTGCTGGCTGCCTGGTCCTCTTTCCCCCTTTTTGAAGATGCAGACATTTGTTTGCCTCCAGTCTGCAGATATCAACCGTTCTGCAAGAATTCCCAAAATGGACAGAGACTCTGTGATTACATTTACAAGTTCTTTTAGTACCTGTCAGATGTGATTCATCTTGTCCTAAAGATATGAATTCATTTAAAGGAGCGGGGTGTTCCTGTACTACAATGAACTCTACAATGCAATACTACAATAAACTCACATAGAACTGTTCACTTATTTCTACTGATTTAAACACTCTTTCCTGTTGAGAGAAAACAGAAGCAAAGTAAATATTGAATAATTCTCCTTTCTCTTTGTCAGCCATAAGCAGTTTTCCAACTTTCCTACATACTAGACCTACTGTTTCCTTGTTTTTCCTTTTACCCCAACACAGCTTTAAAAAAATCTTTTTTTTTTCTTTTTACCATTTCTTGAAAGCCTGGGCTCATTCTGAGTGTTAGTCCTCCTGACTGTCTCTCTACAAATATTGGTTATCTCTTTGTACTCTTCCCTGTTGCTCTGTCCTTGCCTCAGTTTCTTACATGTGTTCCTTTTAAATGTCAGATCATCCAAAATCTCTTTGTGCATCCACCCTGATTTCCTTTTCTTTCTCATTGGAATTGCTTGCAATTGTGCATTCAGTACCTCACTTTTAAGAAATTCCTAGCCACCGTGAACCATAGAATCTCAACAACAACAATTTTTTTTAAAAAAGTACTGAAGCTGGTTTTGTAAAGCCCACAGTGCCCATCCTACTACCCTTGGCTTTCCCTTCTTCTATATAAAGAACATGAGGAGGATGTGGTCAGTTTCACCACTACTTCCACATTGTTGACAATTTTTTTCTTTAATATAGGAAAAAACAATATGACACAACCAAAATTAATACAATAAGAACATCAATTCATATCTATCACAATAGGATGTCTCCAAGAAATGTTAACATTCATTTCACCAAACTTCACTTAGTCTATAGGAAGGCTATGAGGAGATGAAGCGCCATAGGGGTATGTAATGAAATGAATCTCTTACTTTAGAAAGGTATCATTGTATACATAGTCTCTTTCTATTTTCATATCGTGGATAGGTTTGAAAAAGCAAGCTTTTGTTTCTTATCAACCCGCATTCTACTTAATAAGGACCTCAAGGATTTCTCCAATGTTGCAGCAGAATTAAAATACAGATTTTCATCTTTCCCATCGAACAGGAACATGAGCAGTGTTTCATTTCGTTTACAGAGTGGTTTGTAATTCAAAATGTAAAACATAGTGCCTGAACTCAGAAAACAGAAACTATTACACAATGATATGTTAGATGGAAGCAAGAAAGAAGACCTTCTTAGCCACTGCACCCAAACTATGGAATTCTTTACTGCAAAGACCAGGTTGGCACACACTCTGTATATATTATCTGGACTAGTAAAGACCTTCCTGATTAGACAGGCATTTGCTGAATGATTTTGATATTTATTGTTCTTCCCAATTTTATTATACTGTTGTAATTTTATTGTGTTTTATGCATTTAACCATATTTTATGACTGTTTCAATTGTTGCTAAACACCTTGAGTTTTGTGAAAAAATTAGACTGGCAAGTTATAAGCTTCTGTACAAATACACAAAGTACTCTGAGAGACATCTCTTTATACTGGACAGAGATAATCATTGGAGTAAACCAATACTGGCCTCACTGAGTGTCAGTTACTGAATTACTCTCTTGTACCATTTTTGGACTTGCAGGGACTGAAACATCTTCTTGACTAACCATCACTATATGTACAAAACTTGACCTCTGGTTGCATTGTGAGTTTCACACACATGATCTTCAAAGGAAGTAAGGAGTCATAGTCCCTCTTTCCTCATGCAGCAAGTTTTTGCAAAAGTGACCATTTGCATTATTTGGAGTTAAGGGTTGACACATCCTGCGGCTTAAATATCAAGCCTTGCCACTCAATCAGTTTTGTTGTTGTATACCTTCAAGTTGTTTCTGACTTATGGAAACCCTAAGCTGAACTTATCATGAAGTTTTCTGGGGCTGAGAGTATGTGATGTGCCTAAGGTCACCTAGAGGGTGGCCAAGTGGGAAACTGAACCCTGGTCTCCAGGTTTGTAATCTAATGCTCAAACCATTACACAATGCTGGCTCTCTGCCTCTATTAAAAATGTCTTAAATACAAAAAATGTTTCTGTCTAATCGCAATTGTGAGAATACTTTTGTTGATTTACAAACATAGGTGTGATAATAGGGCTTCCCATTATCTAGATTTAGCTGAAGAGGGATACTTCCCTCTTCAGGTAACCCAGGGGTTAATGGGGTGTTGGGGTTAAGTTACACTTTTATTGTGGGTCAGCCTCACAAGTCACGGGGAGAGAATTGCCCAATCAAGGGGGAAAAGGTGAGAATCTTCGAGATGCTTTGATTGAGAGACCATGCGGTAGGGAGACAAGAGCATCCTGGAGATGAAATCTGTGCCAGTAGTAGGCTGCAGGCCCTAGGCCTCGCCTCCTGGCCTCACTCTTCTCTTAGACCATCTAAGCCTGTGAACCCCAATATGAGTAGCTAGAATATTAGGTAGGTAGTCGCGTTAGGACTTTTGTTACTTTGGAAGTTGGCTGATCTTAAGAATGTATCTGTTTTTTCATAACTACTCATAACTTAAGCGTACCTGAGAGAGGGGAGCCTCTCATGAGTATTATTGTCTTGTTTACTTGCATGCCTTAAAATAAATACTTGTCTGTAGAACCTCTCTTTCCTCTCCATTCCCACACCATTCTTCAGCACATGCTTAGATAGGACTTCTCTCACTCAGAAGGGGGAGGTGACAGAAGGGAAAGGTCCTTAAGCATAGAGATTGGCAATCCACTGAGCAGGGTCCCACTGTACTGTTCAGTTAATTCAGAATTTAGTGGGTGGTGGCAGTGTAAGAATTAATAAACACTGGGGAATTTCCTGCTCCTGTTCAAGGGCGGAAGTCAGTCTTGGGGGGCTGGAAGTTAAACCAGTATGACAATAAGATAGTCTAAGACTGGAAAAACAGGGAATATAAGAAGAGCTAAATATTTTGTGCAGCTCTGCAAATCCTAAGACCCTATCTTCAGAAATGCTGAAAAATCCTTTCTAAAATTAAAGCACACACACTCCCAAAGGGACCACCATGTGAAACTGGGCAGTCGGTGGCAGTTCAGCTGTCACTGAGCCACATCATCATCATTCCTGGTAAGATTAATCCACTGTCTTAATTGACAGTTTGTATAACATAGTTTGGAATGGCAAAACCTATTGGTAAAGAGATGTTTTTGAAATTTTAGATCTTTATTCTGATTGATGAGACATTCAAACATTTTTGTCATGTTTTAAATGCCCAACAATGGAGCAATTGTTACTATCAGAAGAAGATAACAGAAATTTTAGAAGAGCCATCATTGATATTGTGGCTTATGATGGCTAGAAGTCAGTTCAAGCTTTGCCCATGCTTTAACTCAATGCTTGCCACTCAGTTAGAGGTGAACAATTCTGCCAATACACATTGGGGAAATTCTTCTGGAAACTAAGGGTTCAGATATTTTAAAGAAGGATACTTTAAATCTAGTCTTGATGCTCTCTGAAATATATTTTTATGTATTTACAGGAATGTTAGGGTACATATTCTCTGTCTCTTTATAGTTTTCAGCATTGAATGCTGCCATAACTCAACAATTGTGGGCTTAAAGTTACCAAAAAAAGATTATCATCTCAAGAAACCCAACAAATGAGTATTTTACCTATTTGGATTCCTTAGATCAGCACTGTTTAAGTTGTGCTAGTGGTTCAAGTGCTACTGGAAAGAGTAGGCGTTACAATGGGCACTTCCGTCTTGTTCTCCTGCCTTTCCGAAAAGGGAGGGAATCCCAGCCTTTAGTATGCTTACCAGTTTGAAATGCCGCACAATTTAAAAATTACTGAAATAAAGCCATCTCCAAATCCCTGTTTAGAAAGGAGCTGATATAAACGAGACCACTGCAATCTATTAGATACCTTTAAAAGCATCTTAGGAAAGTTTGGATATGAAGAATTTGTGTATAGTGCTCTAATTTACACTACAATATTCAATACACTTTGTATGGACTGAGTCATCTGCTAAGCATAAATTGAGTTTGACCTGAGAAAATAAACAATGTGATATAAGAACCCATTCTTCTGGCTAAAGGTGCCATGAAGATTTTACATTTTGATTCAAAAGATCAATTGTGTAACATGTTCCTGAGACAGAGGATTCTTCCCAGGTAAAAGAATAAGTACCCATCCAGCACACTTCCATGTGTGATGCTCCTTTTAATGTTTCTATACTATTTTCAATTAATTTTTATGTTTTTGATATTTAATGTTTTTATTGTTAATGTTTTATATTTGCACTTCTATTGAAATGTTTTGTACAGTTTTAATCTGAATTGTTTTTATAAACTGTAGGCCCTCCTTACCCACGACCTCTGCACATCCACTTTCCAGGTCTTGTGAAGTGCTTTGTCTCTATATCTAAAACGGCAGTGATGTGCACTTGAATGTGCAGAAGTGTCCACACGTACATTGTCACAACTGAATATAATGGGACACAAGCATTCATAAATTTTGCTATTCATGGAGGTTCCTGGAATGGAACCCCCGCACATACAGAGGGCCCACTTTAAGTTGTTAGCCACTTTGAGTCTTACTATTGAGAAAAAGGTGGATAGAAATGGATTAAATAAATAAATAAATAAATAAGATCTCTGGGGTATCATTACTTTATAATATGTCATTATGTAATTTTACTAGGGAAGTTACAAGTTTTTTTTGAGATCCAACGGAATTTCCAACAGACTTCCCATTTTTCACATCTTTAATGCATGCTGGTCTCTGGCTAATAAAGTATCCATCTACCTAGCTATCACCGCTTTAACTGACCTACTATACTCTCTCTCTCCCTGGAGAATCCAGGATTTCACAAGGGAGGCTTCAGGATTCTCTGAAGCATGAAGGATTGCAAAACATTTTTTGAAATCTTTCATTAACTAATTTTAGCCCAAGTTCCCATTTAATCAAATTTGTTTTTATACAACAAATATGCATTCCGTATTTTCTCTTTTTTAGGGCTTTAGCTGACAACTAGACCATTTGTTACCAAATTCACAGTACAGCATAATACATGATACATAAAGACCAGTGAAAACTGAATCCAGTCCATTTCCAACTTCTGGCCTAGCACGATATCCCTAATGAGGACAAAATGACCATAAAGGTCTCCAAGAATTCCTCTCTGTCAAAACAGTACTGGTATCCAAAAGAGGTATAGGAAAACTCTGGCCCATGCTTATGAGTTTTTTCTACATTATATTCAGATTGAATTAATAATTTGGGTCCCTGGACCATTTACAATTAAATAAATATTTGAAGCCTTCTTCATCACCCACAAGTACATAATTCAACTTCCATGGCTTAAATTCAACTGCTACTCCCAACAAGAGCAGATCCTTTGAAACAACAAGATTTACATAAGGACTGATTTAGCAATGGATTCAATGCAGTTGGATTTACGCTCATTATTTTAATTCAAAATGTTCATTTTTAAGTCAAACCTATAAAAATTATAGGATGCATTTGTAAACAGATGACTTGTGTAATAAGTTTAGATGAAATTAAAAAAAAAATCAATATGGCAATAAGATCCAAACATTCAGGAGAAAAGGTATTATGTCTGAGTGTAAAATCACCAGATTTCAATGACCTGTCTTTTATTCGCATTTCATCAGATTAATCACATCAGCAGCATTGTTGCGGCAGTGACTGATATATTCTAAGGAGGAAAATGTGTTACGAATGTAGTTTTGTTACTCCTTGGGTATTTCTTCTAGAGTGATCATAATTTCTTGATAAAGTGCAATCACATAATATATGGATTTAATTACAGTTGCATTGCATCCTATTTTTTAACTTTACAAAACACAATTAAATAAACAAGCATCTCAGAGAACCTAAAGGCTACACACTCCCAAAAGCCATGTGTGCATTCATGAGAAATAATAACACTGTGGAAATATAGTATTACCTGAAGTTGCAGAAGACTGTTCAACAATTCCAACCTTTACCACCTGACAAAAGAAAAAGAGACTGATTTTACACGGAATTACTAGCTGTGCCATAACATGAAAAAAGCAAGACTGAACCAGGGGCTAATTGTTGTACTTCCTGAACAACAGCTAACTTTTTGCTTTACCTTGTTTTATTATTTTAGAGGAGGAGTATTCAAAGGTATTAGTAGAAGGGAAATGAAAATTGTTCCCATTGCTTTGGTCATCAGGTTAATACTCTGTGTGTTGTCTGAAGTGAAACAATGAAAGCACAGGATGCACTGGCAGCCCAGCAAACAGGAAACACTAGCATATATTCCAATTACTCTCAATGGGATACATCCATTCTATTGAGGATCTTGCATGTATCCTTTGTCACAAGTAGAGCTGGATAAGAGTTTCAGAGGGAGCTTTGTGCTCACTGAAAAGATAATGTCAGCAAGCATGAGATCATCATTATAATTGCATTATCTGTTATCAATATAGAGAGAAGATGACCTCCAAAATTATTTTTGAAATGTTAATAACACATCAGGTCATTGGTGAATAAGAATAAGCTGCAAAGGGGGAAAAATAAACTATGCAGAACAGTGAAAGGTTTGGATCTGAAAGGTGTTTCTTTACACATGCTGTAAGCAACAGTGCTATGAATGTTCAGAACAATGTAAAAAACTAGGTTAAAAAGATGAGTTGTAACAGCTTTCCTGAACTGAGGCTTTTGGAGAGAGTGAACTCCACAATCTTGCAGGGAGCGACAGAGAAAACTTTCCCATGTATCTGAGAAATCTAGTCCAACCCCCTGCCATGCTGGAATGCACCACTAAAGCATTTCTGAAGCAGGCCTATCTAACCTCTATTTAAAGACCTCCAAAGATGGAGTGTCTACCACCCTCCAAGGCAAATCGATTCCACTGCTGAACACATCTTACAGTTTTAAAAAAATCTTCCTAATATGTAGGTGGAATTTCTTTTCTTGTAATTTGAATCCGCTGGTTCATGGTCTAGTCTCTGGCACAGCAAAAAAACAAGCTGGTTCCATCTTCTACATGACACCCTTCAGATAAATAGATAAATAGATATCCTGTCACCTCTCGGTCTTCTCTTCTCCAAGCTAAACATCTCCAGCTCCCCAAGTAGGTCTCCATATGGGTTGACTTCCAGACTTTTGGTCATCTTGGCTGCCCTTCCCTGGGCATGTTCCAGCTTGTCAATATCTTTCCTGAACTATGGTGCTCAGAACTGGACACAGTATTCCAGGGGAAGTCTGACCAAAGCAGAACAGAGTGGCACTTTCCTTCATCAGGTCACTATACTCCTGGTGATGCAGCCAAGAACAGCAAGGCTGCTTTGGCCACTGCATCACGCTGTTGACTCATGTTTGCTTTGTGTTATACTAAGACTTTTAGGTCCTTTTCAGATGTACTGCTTTCAAGCCAGGTGTCACCCATCCTATATTTGTGCATGTCATTTTACCTACCTAGATGTAGTAACTTACATTTATTCCTGTTAAAACTCATTGTTTTAGCTGGTCCTCTGTGAGCAGCCATGTCCTTGTGGTTTCTATTAGACCTTAATAACCAACAGGTTCCTAACCAGACAGCTTGGAGAAGAGACTCAAGGTTTTGAAAGAGGAATAAATTATGCTTCCAGGAGCAGTATTAAAAGTAGGCGAGATATCACAAAAGACGAATAGGTTGCTCACCTGTAACTGTGGTTCTTCGAGTGGTCATCCATGAACTCACACAAATGGTTCATCTGTGCCTGTGCAGTGTACTGTTCAGAACCTTCCAGAGCTTGGAGACAAGTGTTTTGGTGGGAACCCTGCCCTGTCCCCTGAAGCTATATAAGCCACCTTCCCACCAGAACCACCAGTTTCATGGCTGCTTGGAGGCAGCAGCCAAAGGACCAAAGGTGAGAGAAGGACACAAAGACGGGAGATAGGGCAGGGTTGTGTGAGGTCACAGATGACCACATGAAGAATCACAGTTACAGGCATTCTTCTTCATGATCTCTGTGACTCACACAAATGGGAGACTAGTGAGCTACTAACCACAGGAGGTGGGAGTGTCATGCAACCAAGGAAAACAACACCACCCTCCCAAACACAGCATCATCTCTTGATCTATTGTTCAGTCTATAACAAGAAATGAAGGATGAAGGCTCTGCCCATGTAGCAACTCTGCAGATCTCATGTAGAGGCACTCCGCATAGGAATGCTGTTGAGGCAGTCAAGGCCCCGGTGGCATGGCTTCTCGGTTGTGCAGGAGGCAAGTTGAATGATGGATGCCATCCATTGGGACAGTCTCTGAAATGACATTGGCAGTCCCTTCTTTCTTGACAGAGGAGTAGCAAAGGAAAAGTCTATGAGAAATTCCGAACACAGCAGTGCACTACACATAAAAGGCCAGAGCACAGTGGATGTCCAGATGGTGAAGATTACATTCCAGGTCTGAGAATGGATTCTGCATGAAAGCAGATAGTATGATATCTTTTGGGAATGAAGGAGATATCTGGAAGAAGCACCACCTTCTTCTTGTGGAACTGAAGACAGGGTTGATCTAAGCTAGAGCATAAAGCTCAACTGCCCTCCTTGCAGACGTAACAGCCACTAGAAAGGCTGTTTCCATAAAAGCAGTCGGACGTCACAGGTGGCCATGGGTTCGAAGGGTTCAAGGTGCAGGTTCCACACAAGTATGGGGGCTGAATCTGATGGAGATCCTTGTAACCCTTCAAAAATCTTTTGATGACAGGGTCCAAAAAGTAGGACAACTTCCCTTGTCTCTGTATATGCTAGAATATTGCTGAGTAAAAGCATTTTGTAGAAAAAAAGAGAAATTTCTTTATCTGCCAGCAATCCGAAAAAGTCCAGCAAGTCAATGATACAAAAGGTATCTGGATCGACCTGTTTTGCATGAAGGAAGTGCATGATCTTGGTCAACTTACAGTTCTCCCTCCACATTTGCAAGTGTGATTCTCATGCATTTGATTACTCGTAAAATGCCTATCCCTCTCCCTCCTCATTCTCCTCCTCCCATTCCCTTGCAATTTGCTGGTACAGAGAAGACAAACTTGCCAAGGCAAAATGTAAGGCAGTATTTAAAGAGATGAAACAGATAACAGGAATTGATTTACAAATATGTCCAAGTATAGCGTTATTATCTATATTTGATAAGGTTAATTGTACCCTGACAATGAAGGAGTTAATTACAAATTTATTAACTGCAGCAAGGCTAATTATATCAAGAATATGGAAAACTCAAGAAGACTTTCAAAGAAAGGATTGGTATAAAGAAGTGTGGAAAATTGCAATTAATGATAAGTTAACATGTCGAATTAAGGTTAAAAAAGGGATAATGAAAAGGAATGACTTTGAAGCAATATGGAAAATATTTGTGGAAAAGGCTTTAACAAAAGACGGAAGTGTCACACCTCCACAAGAAGAATTACAATTTTGGAAAGCAGAGTAAGCTGAAATATAATTGGCTCTGGGAACGGGCTCACATTTAGGGTAGAGTTTACGGTTAATAACTGGATCATATATAGTATTAGCAATAGGTTAAATACAGTTGAAAAAAACAGATTTAAGAATGAAATTATTATAGCAATAATGAGCACAAGGAGAATGAGATTTACATACATGAAATAAAAATATATGATGAATATGATACATAATATGTTGAATATGCATATGATGATAAAGGATATGGAGAGAAATAGTAATGTAAGCTGTTTGTGTTGTAATTTTTCTCTTTTTCACATTTATGTTATTCACATGGTGTTTTTGTTTTATTCTGTTATGTACTGTTCTTTTTTCTTTATAATTAAATAAAAAAACATTTAAAAAAAGCAAAATGTAAGGCAGTGGGGCATGGGAGAGATGCACACACACGCTTCCCTTCTGCCCTCCAGAGCTCCCCCTCCCATCTCCTTGCCTCTGGACCCAGTGCTGAGAACTCACACAAGGCAAAACATAGGAGGATTTGGGGTGGGGACAAAGGCAGCACGCCCTTTCCTTCTGCCTTCAGGAGCTCCCCGTCTTACCCGCTTGCCTCTGGACCAGCGCCGAGAACTGGTGCCAAGGCAAAAGGTAAGGCAATGCGGCAAGAGAAGACACACACATATGGTTTCCTCGTACCCTCCGGAGCTCTCCCTTCCATTGCTTTGCCTCTGCCTCAGTGCTAAGAACTTTTGCTGAAGCAAAAGATAAGGCAACGGAGTGGGGAAAGACACGCGTGTGCACTTTCCTTGTGCCCCCCCCCCGAGCTCTCTCCTCTCATTGCTTTGCCTTTGTCCTGGTGCTGAGAACTGATGTGGAGGCAAAAGGTAAGGCAATGGGGTGGGGGAAGACATGTGCATGTGTTTTCCTTATGCCCTTGAGAGCTCTCCCTTCCCATTGTGTTGCCCCTGCCCTGGTGCTGAGAAGGAAGGCTCCCATGCCGGAGCTCTGGAAGGAAATGGGAGTGGGCTCAAGGGGGAGGGAGCAGGGAGTTATTTGCAATTTTTCAACTTTCAAAAGGGTTCCGTACCCCAAACCCTTGTGAATGTGGAGGTGCCACTGTATATGAAGATAAGTGCCTGGTAGAAGGCTTGTGAGCAGCCTCAATGATCTGTCTCACCTCTTGGGACAAATAGTTCAGTAGAAGAGGTTCTATGCCATGAGCTTGAAGCTGGGGTGTCTGGATGCTGCACCACACTGTCATGGACAGTGACTGGTTAGGTCTGGATGGAAGCCTCCAATACCAACCCAGTGAGAGCAGCAGTAGAGGAGTGAACCATAGTTCCCTGGGCCACCACAGGTGATCAGAATGGCCCTGGTGCCATCCTGCCAAATCTTCGCCAGAAACTGCTACAGGGCTTATTTGTCCATCTCTGCACCAATCCCAGAATCAAATCATTAGGTTGAAGAGTGGCTGATTGAGTGATCCCTTGTTCCTTTAGATAATACCTAACAGTAGTGTTCTCAGTCACCTCCTGTACTGCTCTGTCTTGGAAGTGATCCTTGAATGCCCTGGATGCTTTGATGACAGCGAGAAACTCCAGAGTGTTTATGTGGAGTGTGCTTTCTCTGACATTGGCAATCAACCCCTGACCATCAGACCATTAGTGTGTGCTCCCCATCTCTCCTGAGAGGCATCCATCATTACCACTATCGACTGTGGATGAGACAGAAAGGGCATTCTGGCTAGGACATTCCTATTGTCCTGCACCATGTCAAGGACTGGATGACGGATCGAAGCTTCTAAGAAACCAAGCTTGCATGTGCAGCTTGGCAAATAAGGTCATCACCACCAGGCTGGGAAGGACCTGTACCAACCTTGTCCGGATGCATCTGTAATGTTGGAAATGGGAGACTGCTCAGAGTAGTTTCAACCATCTGTCTTCTGGGACAAAGACAGCTTCAGACTGAGAGTCTAGAAGCACTCATATGAAATTGATCTGTCAGCATGAGATGAGGTGAGACTTTTGGTAGTTGATCACAAGTCAAAGAAAGACAAGTAGGTTTATAGTGGACTCAATGTCATGGACGAAGTGAGCTTAACAAGGAATGACTATGAACTATTCATCTATATAAGGGAAGAGGATGATACCTTGTTGATGCAGCGCAGCTGGTACCACCACCATACACTTGGTAAACACCCGAGGAGCTACGCTGAGGCCAAAGGGAAAGACTCAAAACTGGTACATTTTCTGTCCTACCATGAAGGAAAGAAACCTTGTGTGTGATGGTCTGATGGAAACATGGAAGTACGCGCCTTACAAATCCAGCATGGCAAACCAATCTCTCTGCAACAGCAGCAGTATGGTGGTGAGGTTCACCATTATGAACTGCCTACGCCTGATGTAGTTCACTTCCCAAAAGATGAGAATGGGAGTAAGTCCTTTGTCCTTGGATATGAAAAATTACCCGAAAGAGAAGCTGTGGCGTAGAGACGAGAGGGCGATAAGCCATATTGCCCTTTCTGAAGCAATGTGCTGACCTCTTCCTTCAGCACTGGAAAGGGGTGAGTAACACAGATGCAGCCTGTGGGGGGAAGTCTGGTGATAATGTCCAGGACCCAAGCATCTGACGCGATAGAGGCCCAGGTAAGGTGGCATTTGCTTTGTCTGTCCAAGAAGGGACGATATGGAGGCAGTACTGAGGGGAGAGTGACAGTAACAAAGGTCAACAGTGTGGAGTTGACCAGCGTCCAAGGTGGTAGGAGACGCTAGAATGACAAACTTGTTGGAAATAGAAAGGGTGGTAGCAAACATGGTATTGTAAACAGAAGTATCATCAGAGGGACTGTCAAACACAGCATTTGGAGCCCTCAGCTTGTCTTTTCTTATACTGTGAAGACCTACAGTGGGCCGTCAGCACCCTGCAGGGAGAGGACTGAGGTAGCATCTAGGACTATTTTTGTTGTCTTGTCGGCATCAGACTGTAAGTATGGTGAGTTGGTGGGAAGAAATGGTGGTATCTATACCTAGAGCAGGGCTTTCCAAATGGTGTGCCGTGACACATTAGTGTGTTGCCTGAAGTGTATAGGTGTGTCACCTACAATCTTGGAAATGTATGTTGTTATTTATAAATCATATATTTTAAAAAATTTATGAAAGGTTTTCATGAGATATGTTGTGTCCCCATATATTTTGTTATTACAATTTATGTATCTCTTACAAGGGGTTAGTTTAACCTCCAATTTGCCAGTAAAACTGAATTACTGTGTTGTGAAATGATGTATGGCTAAAAAAGTATGTCACTGACATGAGAAGTTTGGAAAGCTCTGACCTAGAGAAATGATGTTGCGACTGTGGTCCAATTCCTCATTTTTGGAGTATGTTCTACTTTGTTGTTGCTGGATGAATTGAACAAGTTGGCTTCGTCAAATGGTAGATCTTCAATCTTGGTTCTAGCTTGTTGCGAGAGACCTGAGGAGTGAAGCCAAGAATGCTGTAGAAAGGACACTGCCCCAGCCAAGGCCTTCTCACTGGAATCCACAAAGTAACAGACTGTTGTGATCTGCTGGGGGGTGAAGCAGTGGGCTTTGCTATACAGCACCGTTACTACTCACCTGTCCTTCTCTGGCAGGCAACCCAGATAGGGCTTCACTTTATTCCAAATAAACTGTTGATATGCTCCCATGTACACACTATAGTTAGGGATTCTAAACAAAAGAGCTGCACTGGAATAAATTTAACTGCCCACTGAGTCCAATTTTTTCTTTTTTATCAGCAGGGGTAGGGTGCAGCCTCTGAGATGTCCTGGATTGAGCTGTGTCTATAATAATGGAATTGGGTTTGGGATGTTGCACCAACCACTCTGCCTCTGACCCAACAACCTTATAAAGGGACTTGAGTTTCTTCAATGTCAAAGGGATTGAAGAAGGGAACTCCCAGGACTTCTTGAACACAAGGATCAGGTAAGGCAGCAGAGGGAGCAAAGCTGGAATAGATGCCTGGTCAGCTACTGGTAAATGAGATCTTGGACTTTTCCCTCTGTTGCTCCATCTGCAGGTTCAAGGATCTGGCCATACAGAGCATTTGGTCAGCAAACAACCTTATGTCATCTGAGAGGGAAACAGGATTGCATTCTGCAACCCAGCCATCAGGAAGGGCTTGAGCTGGGTCTAATTCCAGTTCCTGACTAGAAGCAGACGAGCTCGAGCAGGATGGAGACAACAGCTGCTGGCAAGCAGCAGTTGCAGTGGTGGTAACAGGCCTGGCATTATGGGCAAACTCAGTAACAGGCTCCATGGTCATGGTGAAAGAACCTTGAGGACTAGACAAAGTAGCAGGTGGATCTCATTGACCTTGAAGGAGAGATGGACAGGAGTGGTGTCAAGAAGGTGATGTTGAGTACCTGCAACTGTGTGGCAGATAGTACACTTCTTCCTTGTAATAGTACCGTCCATGGTGATGATGACGGCCCCCATAGTATTCATTGGATGAAGAGGAGAAATCAGCCAAATCATAAGGAGAGTACTGCAAAAAGGTGTACAAGTGGTCTCTATGTCTCCAGTGAGGAAAGGACTAGGGTTACAGTGTCCATGGAATGCCATGTGGGCACTCGATACTGACCTTGACATTGAAGTACAAGAAAGTGAAGCATGGTGATGATGACAATGAAGCAGAGGTGGAGGTTGAGGCCTATTCTGCACTTTGGGAGTTGACACCAAACCCTCCTGCAGCAAAGATTGGGAAGAGGAGCATTCCTGTGAAAATGTTGCAGGTTGATCCAGTGAGGAGTTGATTATCTCACTGTCTGAAGGTGCCCTGGACCTGACTAGGTCTGAGGACTGAACAGGGCCTTGCAACACCTATGGTGAGGTTGTTGGTGGGGTTGGAGCCGTAGACTCTTGAGGTGACGACTTGAGTTCAATGGGCTCCGAAGTCTCCTGTACTGGCAAGGATTGCTACAGGTGCCTTTCATGTGAATGGCACTAAGAAGGAGTATCTTTGGTCATCTTCTTGCGCTTTTTAGAAGCTGTATGCAAGACAAGACTTTCCCAGCATCAAAGGAACATGTTTCCTATCCTTAGACAAAGTCACTTTCGAGGAAGACCATCCTCATTCGCTTTGGTCGATATGGGCTTCTCTCAGCACCAAAGGGTGCTGGGGTGTAGCTGAAACCAGTGCAAAAGTTGGGACCAAAGGAGGATAGTCTGTTCGGGAATCTCTCGATCCCAAAGTCTGAGAAGAAGACCTCACTGCTGATGAGAAGCCAGTTGCAGGAGGCCTACTTTGAGAAGCTGTGTCGGAAGCATTTAGCACCTTCTCCCAGAGCAGGGCCTTAAGCTGGCTGCTCTCTTATGCCTCATTTGCAGGGAGAAGATTTGACAGTGTGAGCAAGACCCCACATTATGGCCCTCACGCAAGCAGGGAAGGCACTTAGCATGGCCATCTTTATCAGCGATCTTGCCTCCAGAAGAGAAGCAGTGTTTGAAAAACTTGATGAGGCCATAAACTGGAGAGACAAACTGTAAGTTGGTAACCAAACCATGAGTAGGTGCTGAAAACAATCTGAAAGGCAAAGAACAAAGCCAAAACTCTAGAGGAGCCCAAAACTGTAAATAAAAGGCAAGAAGATTAAAAAACCATTAGATATAGACCATGAAAGAAACTCTGAAGAAGGCTCCTAATGGTGCTGCTGCTGTAGTGAACAAAAACGAACTGACGGTTTGGGTGGGAAGGTGGCTTATACAGCCTCGAGGATGGGGCAGGGTTCCCACCAAAACATTTGTTTCCTAGCTCTGGAAGATTCCGAACAGCATACTGCATAAGAACAGATGACCCATCTGTGTAAGTCACAGACATCACAAAGAAAAAACAAAGGTATTCCACAGCCCCATGGAATTCAAGCTCAGCTTTAAATATTTATTTCAATTTTTTTTTTTGCGGGATGCCTATAACTGCCAAAAGATGCACAAAATACAGTATTTCAATAACTAAACACAAAATGAACCCTAAATAAATTGGTTTGGATCAGAACAGGAATGTCCGTAACCGACTGGGCTCCCCACAAACAACACTGAGGGAATTAACTGGAGTTAGCTGCATATTTACTGACAAAACATTGCAGAATTTTCTTCCGGTCCTTGAGATGGAGAACACAGTGTACAAAAATGTATAAAAACTGGCAACTAAGAAGTCTCCCAAGGAGCAAGAAATAATGAAGGAGAAAAGGAAATCAGTGCTTTTTTTTAGCAATTACATCAGCATCAAATTATATTTCAGTACTTGGGAAATTTATACCAATATTTGGATGATATCAGTATAACCAAGGAACCTGGTGTGGTGTTGCATGTTGGGTGGTGTGTGAGTGAGAGGAAGTGGCTAGTTACACATTATCTGATGAGACAGGGTGTTCAAATGCATGTAAGTAACAAAAAACATGCAACCCACAATTGTACAATTGTACATACAAATCTGAGAAATCCTGGCAACAAAAAGGTCTTCAGATTAATCATTCCCTCTTGTAAAATGGGCTTGATATGCAGACAAAGCCCTGTAAAATCATCCACATTACTTACTCCAACAAAAGGGATGAACTTCTGGGCGGATTCTTCATCTGGGCTAAAGAGACCAGAGAATTATTATTATTACAAACTGCAGAAGCAAGTAGCTATCTTAAAACATGTATCAGCAACATAAAAACATGCAAGTATGGATTTCTCTATATGTCCTGAACATTCTTCTACTAAAAATCCATGCAAAATAGGTATTAGTGAGCACACATGCATGTGCATGCAAGTATGCATGCACGTACACACACACACACACTTGTTCACACGCAGCACACCTGCCCTTATTTTGACCTATTTAGAAGAAAATGACTTAACAGTGAAGAAAATATATACAGATAATTTCAGTTTTAGAGAGGTGACAAAGAGGGTGAACATGACTTAAGATCATCAGTGGAAGCTCCTCCTCAAGGGGTAAGTTAAATGCAAACACAGGAGATGTGATAACTGAAGCCCTTGTCAGAGCTGCTGATGACAAGCAGCAGCTGGTCCCTGTGGCGCTGGCTTGAGATGAGTCCTGTAGCTCAAGAGCTCCCCCTGCTGCCATGGACCAAGCAGGCTTGGATGTTCCTCTGCCTGCTCCTTTAGGGCAACAGGGATCCAGCTGTGATCCCGAGGAGACCCTGGAGCCTGCGTCAATCAGCCCACAAACAAGGCGGAGACTCAAGAGAGCTGAGCAAAGGGAGGCTTCCTTGATTAAGTTCAAGAAGAGGTGACTGGCCACACCTGTGGCCAGGCTATATAACTGCCTGCCTGGATGCTTTCCTTTGCTTGTGGCAAACTTTCTATAAGCCCTCTCCTTGCCTGTTCCTTGCTTCCAGCACCTGGCCCCTGATACCTTGGATTGACCTCTTGGCTCCTGACCCCTGGATTTTGGACTCCTAACTATGGCTTTTGCTTGTTGCTCAGGCTTAGCTAAATGGACTGCCTATGAGTAATTGCTTGCTTTGACTCCTCCTGGTGGGACTCTGCTATTTCTCCCTCTCCCTTCTCCGGGATGGCTTGCCGCCCGGGTCTCCAACCTTGACAGGAAATGACTTCTTCTGACACCAGCTGAAAACCATTTTTGTTTGCCCAAACACTTGGTTGATTTTGTCTGTTCTATTGCATTTTATGCCTGCCATGTTTTATGATGAGAATGTTTTTGCTTTTTTTGTTATATTAAATAGAATTTTAATTATACTTGTAAGTTGCCTTTGCACCCATGAGAATGATTTAAATGATTTGATAATGAATGATTTAAAATGCTTGAAATATATAGTAACTGCTTGCAGATCATTTACTAAATATTTTGATGTCTTCTGCCTGTAATGTGCCACTAAAACCAGTTACTCGGCCAGTCTAAGAACTTAGAAGCAGTTTCTTTCTCAGAATTCCTCTCCAAACTGAAGTGATTTGCAAAGCTTGGAACATTAACTTTGAAAATTAAAATAATGTTACATTCTAGAACATAGGGAATTAATCCATTTGCAGCGAGTCAGTGTGGTGTAATGGACTGAATGTTGGACTACGATCCTGAAGACCAGGGTTTGATTCCCTGCTTGGCCATGGAAACCCACTAGGTGGACTTGGGTGTATCACACACTCTCAGCCCCAGAAAATCCCATGATAGGTTTGCCTGAGGGTTACCATAAGTTCAAACAACTTGAAGGCACACCACAACAACAACAGCAACAACAACAACCCATTAGCAACAACTCTAATAAATGAAATCACTGAATAGCTGAGTTATTGTTAACTAACTTATTATTTAAAACATTATTTTTTGGCCAGACTATGGAATTTATGAATGGCATTGAGGTTGTCACTGTTGATTGTAGGGGAATTTTTTGTTATTGGTACCTTCACAAGTGTTCTTTTCCTCTCTGTAAAGTTAACTTTGCACAACTTGCATTTTTTTCCCCTAGACTACAAAGCCCATAACACAAGTGCTGCCTGAGGATGGTGGGACCAGTAAGTGGCTGGCTACAAAGATCAGTCAGTGAAGCAACAATGGAATATTCTTAATTGGGAACCTTTTGAGTGCCTCTCGGCATATGCATATTTTTTTCCTGTACAAATGAATCACATCATGCTCTCTGTTTCCATACTCCCTATCACAAAGTATAAAGTGGTTTCTACCTGTTTTAATACCAGAGACATATTTTAGATATAAAACTATTTTAGTGTTAGTACTACTAAGCTTTTATAATGGTCATATCTGCTGGTATGTACTATATTTGTTATAACTGTAATGGCCACTGGCTTGATACAAATAAAATTTGATTTGATCTTGAAAAATCAGTAGTAGAGCACAGATTTCATCCATTTAACTCAATGGAACTTACCGTTAAGTAATTTTTTTTAAAGAAAGACATTAATAGGGACATGAAATTTAGCTAAATATATATTTTAGTTCCATGCTTCAACCATACCAAACCCTTCAAAGAGTGTGATCCAATGAAGAAGAGAGTGGGTAAAAGACAGAATAGGAGGGGTGGAGTGAGGAGAGAGAGAAAGGCCAAGAGAGAAATAAATTGGGATGGAATGAGGAAAACATTCTACGTATTTGTCAAAGTGCCCGGCATGATATGACCATTAATAGACACATTAAAGAACTTTAAATAGGTCCACAAGATTTATGCCTGGCCAGACACGGGGTTTGCATGGATTTACCTAAACCAATATTTGTATTCCAAACTATTAACTTCAGCCTCACCAAACCTCTCAAAGTCTGTGACCCACTGAATCATGGGTGGGTGGAAAACAGAATTGGGGGGGGGGGGCAAAAGACAAAGAAGTGGGGATAGAGTTAAAGAAAACATTTCACTTAACCTAGCATTGTGTAAGCAACAATAAACATAAGAAGGATTACAAAGGGGCTCAACACAGTTCACCTCAAATAAACAATATTATATATTACACAATAATATACAATAGGCACCAGGCTGAAATCAACAGAGGAGGATAACAGAGTAACAACATGCTCTCCATCCACCAAAAAGACAGGATGGAAACAGCTTTTCCTTACATCTTCCCTTCTTGCTGAATTCAATAGAGAAAGACCCACCCACTCTAATTAATTCTCAGTATTTTAAAACTAAGTAACTTGCTAAAGCACAGGATTAACCAAAGCTTTAATTAGGCAATTTACCAACTTGAGTGACATTGCTAGACAAAATATGATGAACATTTAATCAGCCAATCAACTAATTATTTCCAAACTCTGCAGGAAATTATTGCTAAACAGAGGCACTGCTTCAGTGCTAGAATGCAAGAAATTCTGCCAAAAACAGAACTCTGTTTCTTCAAGTGTACATGATTGCTTTCAAAGACACTGACTTTAGTTTCCTCTTTCTTTTTTCTTCATCACAATCACCAAATACATACAGAACAATCTTGGAACTCTGCTCTGACACTCCAGACTAGGGAATCAGAACTAGTCTTTCATATCAACATAGTGCAATCAAATAGAGTAGTCCAGACCTTAAACCTGGTACTTTAAGGCTGATAGGCACAATTAATCTGTTTTATGTGATTTAGAGAATACAGTTTTACTTAAGATCCATTTGCCACAGAATTCCTTCTAAGAATGCCAGTATCCAGCAGGTGCTCCATCAAAAATTGGCCAGATATTTATGACCATGCCTGATTTAACCCTAATCCAAGCAGATTAAGAAACTTTCACTAAGTGACTTCCAGGGTATTTTTTGACAGCACAGGAATTCTAATGTATGGGAGGAGATAAAAATGCCCAATGGCCACAGAAGTTTTTGTGAGTGAAGAATGAACCGTATTCCATAATACCAAAACATCTAGAGTTGGAAATCATGTTCACATGAGGTTGAACATTTGTTTTGATTAGCTGCTAACCCTCCTTTTCTGCAAAAAAAGTCACTATTATAATTTCTGTGTCTTAAAAATAATATTATTTCCACTTTTTTAAAAAAACAACTTGCTTTTTTCTCTCCCCAATTAAGAAACAAACACAAGTTCTAAAGTAAAACAGACTTCTTTTATCTCCAGAAAGACTGATTATTATGAGACCATTTTCTAACAAAATGACAAAACAGTCCCTGCTGGGGGAAACTGCTCCTAATGAAGAGCCATTCTTTGTGTCATTCACCCTACAGAAAATCAGAGAATGTCAGTTCAGTGTTTTAGTGGTCTTTGCAAACAAATTTCCCACATATATCAGACCATCCGCAGATTGTTACATTCATTACTCTATTGCTGAAATAAGTGTGTGTGTCGGGGGGGCAGGTAGGTGGCTAACCCCACTGAATGATGCCAATGTACATTACAACTTTTGTTAGCAGAAAGTACTGCCGCTAGTACTAAAACAGTGAAAAATTTGTCTAGTGCTGAAATATGGCAGCACAAATACCACATTGTAACCAGGCTAAGCTTCTGGTCCAGATATATGTCAAATTCAGAGGATATCATGCCTTAGCACTGCAACACCATTACCTCACATTTCCCTGCTTTAGTTGACACCATGCTGTCATAATGGACACACTGACCTCTGAATTTCACAGACTGTTTATCAGTGTTTTGGTCCAATCTTGGTATATACTACTTTCAAAAGTGTTTAGCAAACAACCCACATGTCCAGGGAGCTAGTTTATGAGTGCATCATCCTTCTTGTACTGAAATCTCAAGTTCCTTATGAGTTCACAAAATCTCTTCAAGCTCATCATTGGCCTAAAGTTTCAGTGTGTTTGTGAATGGGTGTCACAGCTTCTCCAAGTCTTCATGCTGCTCATGATAAAGCCTCACCAGGAGTTAATACATGCCTTCAGCTAACGGATGAGAAAGCGCTTCCAAATTTTGATTTTGATGGGGTTTCTCTGGTTCCATGCCCCAAATATTTATCATGTTTCTCTATTTGCTTCATGGACTCTCTGGTAAAAGATTCCTATGACTATCTGTTGATTTCCATGTCCTTTGTCAAATTATGTCTTTGCCAGTTTTATGATGACCTGTCTGTTGTGGTCTGCAGTAGGCCCTTCTATCCTTGAGCCTCATTATATGAGCATCTCTACTTGGTTTTTGTGGATGGCAGCAAGTGCCAACATCCATAAAGCATCTACTTCTACCTCTATCTAAGTTTGCCTCTATCTAGGTCTCCTGCCCCTTGAATGGCCAGAGTATGGGGCCCATCTCTTTCATCTGTACCTCAAGTGAATCTTGACTACTATCACCACCTGGGGTACAAAGAAACTAACTGTATAATTTCAGCTTCACGAACATGACACTTCACTGTCAGAGTAAATAACAAGTTGTTTATGGACTTTGTGGAATTTCAGATTACAGATGTCTTCCAGTTTCTCTCTGTATGGACAGAAAGATAAGTGGTTTCTATTACAAAATGGAATGCAACACTTTTTTTGTACTAATACATTACATTTTCTGGGACAAAAAAGTATCACAATAACAAAATGCAATAAATCAACTTTTGTCCTTAAAAAAAACCAAACTACATGGCAGGTATCTGAAACTCAGAACACTGGTAAGAACTCTTGAGTTTTTAAAAATTGCTATCTTCTTTGTCTAGTTCTGTGTGAATACTTAAATGTAATTCTGAGAGACTAGAAATTCCAAATTTGCCTCAATGAGGGTTAACAAATTTTCTCTTTTTAAGATCTTATAACCTGATCTATGTGCGGGCATGGGACCACCTTAGCCCTCTAGGAGCCCATGGACGGTGTGCCTCCCACAAAATTTTCATTTTTTTTTTTTTTTGCCCCAAGACCCAAGCAGCCACTTGGGGGTGGGGGCATTTTACCACATTTTTGGCCTCCTGGGTGATTTCAAGCCCAGGAGAGGCCCTTCTTAAGGGACTTCTTTACTTCCTGTTTTAAAATAGGACTCTGGGCCTCAAATGGGAAAAGGAGGACAAGATTTGGCAAAATGTGTCCTGTGTCCCCTGGAGACCATTTGGGGTAACAAACAAATTTTTAAAAAATGCTGGCTCCTGGGAGGCCATGGGAATGGTCCTGGGAGCCACATGCAGCTCACCCCTGTCCTGCCTAGAGTTACTATAAAGTATTTTCAGCCAACAATTTTACACCCCCTGAGAAATACCATTACTTAATTATAATCAGCATTTCTTGTCCAGATTGTGATTATAACTAATTTGATGCAAATATGTTTTCATAAATGTCCACTTCACTCATTAAAATCCTGAAAACTTTAGGTAGGAAGACTGTAAAGGGAGGTTTGCCTATAGTCAGGTCATCATCAGCCTTTTCTCAGTTAACATACAGGACATTATTTTACAACCATTTTCCAGTCTTTCCTCCTTTCCTTCCTTTTCCTCTAAAGCAAATAAATAAATAATAAATAAAAAACCAGAATTGGGCTTCATATAAATTCAATAGTGTTGTCCTATCAAAAGTTAACTGACCTACTCCCATTTATACATGTTAAAAGAAGCCACAACTTGGGAGTATTACTTTTAATTGTTATTCAAAATGTTAACATTGTTATCATTATACCATATACAGCATATACGTTATACCGTTACATCATTATACTATATACAGCAAATACATTGGTATTTGCTGTTTGAAAAATATTGCAATGAGTAGTGTAATTATTTTATGGCTACAGTAAAAATTATACAATTTAAATATTTTAACTTTCATGGTGCTGCAAAGACTTATGTCTTAAAAGCTTGGAAAATTATTTTTTAAAAAAAGTATTTGAGATAGATAGGCCCAAAAGTAGTTATTTGTTACTACAGTAGAACTTTAAATGTGCATTTATATTTCTCTATGCTATCTCAAAAGTAACTAAAATTGTTACATTTAATTTTTTAAAAAAACAACAACACCTGAATGATCCAAACAGCTGGTGTGTAATACAAAACAAACTCTCCTCCCTTCCATCTCATTCTTTTTTTTAACAGATCACAAGGCAGCAGCTAAACCATGCAATATGTGTGTCTTTAGAAAGTAAACACAGGTAGAGGGTTCCAGTTCTGGTCAAGCTGAAAGAGGATGTGATCTAGCAACACGTGCTAGATTGCGCACCCCGAAGCCTCGTGCGTGCCAGGGAGGGCTCCTCTTGTCAAACTTGTGGACTCTCTAAAACATGGAGAGTCCAAGGACTCCAAACCAGCTGAGACAGGGATCAGCAGGATGCAGCACACCTCAAGGCTGAGGAGGCAATTAAATGCTTCAGTGGAGCGGGGTGAGGTAAGTGCTTTCCATCCCCCCATAAGGACATTACATTAACTTTCGTCCGAACCTCTTATATGTAGATACTTTGATTTTATTAGCATTGTTACTTATAGAAGACAAGAAGCCCTTGATTATAGCAATAGAAACTGTTTCCCTAATGTTTAAGAGCCTTCTTATGAATTGGGGATTTAAGGAGACAGTACCTCTTTTTGACTACTATGGGAATGATAAGCTGAACAACTTAAATAACTCAAGCCTTGGTTTTTCTTTTCTTTTTTTAACTTTGGAATTTACTTTTGGATTTTTAAAGTATCTAATTACTAGTTTTATAGTTGTTTTTATACCTATGGGCTTTGATTTTGGACTTTTTGAGCAATGATGCTTTTTTCCTCCCCACTCTTTCTGAACAAACTGTTTCATTTCGCTTGGTTATTTGGATTTTTATACTCATAGACTACAATTTATCTAAATGGCTCATATATTTAACTGAATAAGATTTTGCTGTCATTTGTAAGATCATCATGTCCGGAATTATGAAGATTGGACTTTAAGGCAATCTTGTCAAGTCAGTGTGCTGGTTGGTATTGTGCCAGTTTTTCCTGTCCTGAGGAAGTTTATGCAAGAACTGTTCTTATGTACATTTGGGAATACAATTCATCCTGTTTGAGAACATACTGAACATGGTTATGAAACAATAACATTAGAGAAAAAGGAGGTTTAGTGCTGTTTAATTATGGCTCTAACTTTGGAAAATGACAAATCAGAAAAGACATAGTTGAGGAGAATAATGTGCTTGAATATTCTGTGAGATTCCTGGAAGAATTCAGGCAATTTAAAGTCTCCACTGAAAATAAGCTTGATGATTTTAGAGTCAGTGACAACAGAAATTCAACATGGGATAGGTGAAGTTATAAAAATTCAACAGACACCCGCCAAAATATCTGTTCAAGTTCAAGAGAATGAGAATCCTGCAAGAAATAACTAAAAAAAACAGAAATTATGATTCTCCAAACAGAAAGAAGTATAAAGCAAGAACTGGAGAGAGCCAATATAGCCTATGTAGGACGGATGAAGGTTCCAAGTGATGTTCTCAGTAGATTTTCCAGAAACTCTTCCTCCCCAGGCTCCTGTGTTTATCACCATACATTCCCACAAAGACAAAAATGACGCTTCCACACAACATCACCTCACAAACATTGCATGCATCAGGAGTTAAAGCAAAGACTAAAGAAGCAAAAGGAAGGAAAGAGGATAGAGATACAGTCAGTCAGCAATATACAAATTAAACACTAAGAGACAACTTGGGAAAGAGGTCACACATACAGGGTGTGCAGAGACTTCTAAAACCATTTCTCTTTCTCAAATCCCTACGTCACCAGAGCTTAATGCTAAAATGTACTAAACAATTCTGAAGACCTCTAACATTCTATACATTTACAGATTCCCCACACAGCCCACAATTCCTTGGTTGCATAAGGTTAGAAATGTCCAAGGGTACAGATCAAAAGAATAGCTAAAATGCTCATAAAGGTCAGCTCAGATATAGCAGTTGTTTGAGGCAGAATGCAAAGCCCTTCAAAGTAATTCTTAACACCTCTTAGCATCTTTTGAAACATATGTTTGTTTTTCTGTCAACTTTCACTAAAGTGCATACAGAATCCAAGAATACAAACAAATCTAGCACCGTGGGTGGATAGCTCCTTCCCCTCTGTAGTAAAAAGGTCTTTCTTATTCCTTCAGATTTTTCAGTGGTACAACCAACCTTACCCTTTTAGAAAAAAATTAGAAAATCATCCAAATCCTGGAAATTTTTGAAAAAAAAATACATGAATCACTTTCAGAAGCACATGTATCACTAAAAGTTCAGTGGCTTTGCTTCACACAATGGATACCCCTTCAAAATTGTTTATCTGAAACTATTATTCTTCAAGTGACAGGGGTCAGCCACTTGTAAGCTACCCTCAAAACTTGTATTTTTTATAGAATGCAATTATGGTTAGATTTTAAAAGCAGGAGCCTTTCCCAATTACTACACTTTTCCTGTGTTAAGGAAATAGCACTCTATCTTCTTCAGTGTGAAGTAACTACAGAAAAAGTGCAAAGATACAGATCAACTGCAGAGAGGAGAAAGAGAAAGATGACTTTGTAGCCCATTTTCTATGGTAGTGGTGAAATGAGGGTGGAGAAAGAAGTATTTTTAGGACTGTTTTCTTCACAACAGTGAAAACCAATCTTAAAACACCTTCAGGAACTATTTGGAGTCTTTATGCTCTATCATTCCATTATTTCCAAAGGGTCCACTGACATCTTTGCAAGGAGGTAATAGCGGTTCAGACGAGAGTGTGGTATTTTATGGGCAAAGGGGTTGGCTTATAGGGCCTGATGGCCTGTACAGAGGGTCCTATCTTTTTTTAAAAGAACATTTTTATTAAATCCAAAATATTAAAATCGTTAAATCCAAACTTGTTACACTCTAAAGCTTGGAACATCACATATAATTCTAAAGTTATTACATCTATAGTAATATTATGTGCAAATCTAATGTCTCTCTCCTTTATAATTTTCCAACTTCCTTCTCTAAACGTTTTGGGTGTTTTTTTATCTTTTATTTTGCTTCCGCATACATTCTTTGTCTTTTATAAATTTATCTATCCACAAAAAACACTTTAGGAAATCCTGTATTTTTACCTTTATATATACTTTAAGTATATCTTTTTTTCTATATATTTTATAAAGTTTACACCTCCGAAAAGTTTTTAACCCAACGGGAAATACATATCTATGCTTAACGTAAATTTTACTAAATTTTGCATTATTAAAGATCGGGGTATAACAGTCTTAACCCATATCAAATATATTTAAAGTTACAATACTCCCACTGTAGGTACTTCCCCCCATTGCTTCTCCCATGGGGGGGCAACTATCTTCCCATGTGTCACAGAATTGCTTATTCTTTTTGTCTGACATCATCATAGTAAGTTCTGTCCAGAACTTTGTCCAGTTCTGCTAAGTCATAAATTTTTAGCAACCGTTCTTCGATATTTGGCTTAATTTCTGATTTCTAGTGTTGAGCTATTGTTAGGCAGGCAGCTGTTATCAAATACAACAGGATTTTCTTCTGGTACTTTTTTAATCTCTGTTTTTGTGGAGTCTCAACAAACATATTTAATAAATAGAATTGTGGCTGCACTGGGTATTTGATTTGTACTGTCCTCGTAATTAGATCATGCATATTTTTCCAAAATGTTCGTATAAGTTTACATCGCCACCACATTTGAAAGAATTCTCTTTTTTCAACCCCCCTTCAACATGTCCACTCTTCAGAGTGATAGAACTTTTGGTAGGCAAAAGTGCCAATGAAGTTAAAAAGAACTCGGCCTGCCCCTGGACCTTACTGGAACAAAGTGTTCCCAAATTGTCCTGGACTGTCCTGGATGCTGATGTCTCTGTCTATAGATAAGTTCTCATTTCCTGCTCTGCAGCTGTGCTGCTGTGCACGGATCAATGAACCTATCGGTTTCTATTTAACATAATTTTGCATTTTTGGTTCATGCCATGCTTTGAGAATGTTTCCAATCTCGGTTAGGTTCATCCCAAATTTTTTTTTAAAGCTTGTATGAAAATACATAGGTGGTGTTTTTTTGTGTGTGTGCATTTTTCCTAATATGTGTAGGCCATTTTGACTAATAGTATATCCATTTTGCAGTAATGTTCTTAACATAATCCATTTTGAAACTAAAAAAAAAACCCTTCAGGAACTACTAGGTTTCATGTGGCACAACCCTCTCTGCCTCTCAAAAGGGAGTACTTCTGTGTGCTTGCACACTGGTAGATTCAGAAGCCTGCAGCAGTTAAATTAATAGTTCATATAATGTATGAAATCTCTGCAATTCCAATTGGTTCCAACCCCAGCAGAAAAGAAGAATATACATTCAGTCAACCAACCAATCATAAATCTACCTTGTCCTCTTTGAGGCCTCTGATAAGCATCTACTGACATCATATTCTCAGAGTATATAGCCTCCATGGCAGGCTCATTTTCAACTAGTTCCATACAGTTCATGGAATAGATGTGGAGAGAGCCATTCCATTCACCTAAACATGGGGACACACCTATTCTCTGCTCATTGCTAATAGAAAGATGGGCAAACAGAAACCAGGTCTTGGAAAAACAACTGGGATACTTTGCTATTTATAAAAGTGACAGTTTGGCCACATTTGGTATCTCACTGAGTTAACATGTAATTCCTCAGTTCTTGCTTCCACCACATATACTCCTCTTGGTTGCAAACACTTGCTTCTATTCAGGCTTATTGCTTCACTGATATTTCCTCACATAAAGAAATAGCAGTAATGGACCACTTTTTAGAATAATTGCACACAATTTTTAAAAAATCTCAAGGAATAATTATGTCAGGTGAAGAAAATATAGTAGGCTCAGCCCTGCAAGAAATGGTGAGCAGAACAACTCTTACATGTTGGAATTTTCCCTTATGCCTGGATTATAGATGTTCCTATAACCCAGGTTGTTAAATGTAAGGCCTTCCATCTCTGCTTTCCTAGTTCTATAAAATTCATCCAGTTTTTACCACTTATGCCTCACACTTGTGCCTCCCCATCAATAGCAAGAAGAGACAGAGGCTGAAGACATTCTAGATTCACGGATACACAGAAGAAAGCTCCAATATCTAGAAGGTGTATTAGTAGGAACATTCACAGAACCAGAAACGCATGTTCATACTGCTCTCCCAGCTTCTTCACAAGTTCCATAAATAATACTTGACTAAAACAGGACTGACCTGGATGAGGTGTGTTCGTAACTGATATAATAGCCCAGCCCACAAATGGAGAAAGGAGTGAAATCATGGATGGGATTATTCACACAGTAATGTAAGGTGAATTGAAATGCCAGGTTAAAATATTTAATTTAATTAATTAATTAAAATAAACATGCTTTGTGAACTTAAAAGAGAAGGTACTAGAGACAGTCCCTCCTAAATACTTCTGGTGTTGGGAATAAGTAACATGTTCTATATAGAGAGTCCCCATCAGGTCTTCCATTGTCCATCATTGAACTCCGTAGAAATTTGGATTTGTTACTCCACCTGCTATTTTTCTGAATAAAGAGGCAGGCTCTACTCCTGCCTATAAAGATGTTGAGGGATGCCTTGGAAAAGCTATATATATAGGTTAGTCCAGAAACTGTGAAATACATTTCCAGCCATTATGCATTAAGGATAGAAAGAATATTTTAATAAAAAATTCATAACATTACAAGGAAACCCCTGGTCTGTAAAAATCTTCTTGTTCAGGGCTTATTTCATGCAAAACTTGCATGTGGGGTTTTTGCATAGTAAAGGTAATTTTCTGTGCAAGAAAGGGCACTGTTTCCTAATGAAAATTCTGTGTACTTTCTTGCAGTGGGAAGAAAATTGCTAAAATTACTCAAAGTGAAGATTACATCCTTATTATTTACTGAAGAAAGTTAGAATGCCAGCTGTAAAATGACTTGATATTTATATCACTAAGGTCTCAAATACACTGTACAAACTTTTTTCCTGATCAGTTCTTCTGCCTAAGCTGTACTGCAGTTACAGAATGCCTTTATAAAGCATAAAATCTTGGTCTTTTCGACAATGCATTCTGCCTCTGAGGTAATATCAAAAGCAGCAAATCAGTATGCAGTATACCAAAACTGAGCATGAAATACTGTTAATCTGTGAAAGACCAGCAAACGAAAAATGCAGGGTAACAGAATGAAAAAGAAATCTAGAAAGACTAATACCTTATATTAAAATCAAACTGAAAGGTCTTTTTCCTTTTCAGAAGCAACCAAGAGGGAAAAAAATATAAATTATTTCACTCATGGATATAAAATAAAACAAACCGTAAGGCTGAACACTCATATTATTCCACTGGGATAGGAACCATGGATGCATGCAGTATCTATAGTTAAAATGTTTTGAGAACTTATAGTTTGCATTGAACTGACCAACAAAGTTTTTCTTCTGACCTGTAATTATTATGATGAAAATCTAGTTGGCAGAGTTTTATTTAACACCCAGTAATATCTGACTGATGTAGCACATTTCATCTTATCAACACCATGAGACTGTAACCAGGGTAAGACTCTCATGAAGTTCACTTCTGAATTTTAAGGTTCAACATAAATGAAAACATTTTGCTCATCTACAGGATTTACTTCTGATCAAGAAATTGCTTTAAAAACAATGTACCTTTTCTGCTTGTATGTCAACATTGCTTCTGCAATGGGTAACTGATGAGCACAGTTTGCTCCCACTATGTATTGAGTTATTCTGGAGACAATATCGGGCAATTCTTGGGCTGAAACAAAGCAAACAGTGAAAAAGAAGCAACAACACCCATGCATTTGTCAAAAGAACAAGCACATTTGCTGAAACCCAGACAAATGGCATACTGCTTCAACATTTTATTCCCAACAGAAGCGTACCCACTGGTTCTGGAGACACACAAGCATAGTTTAATGACAACAGTGAACCCTTTGTTTAGTATCATACATGATATAGTCCTATATGATACAGCTTTAATATTACACTTCTAAAACAAGGTTGGGGAAGTGCAGCCTTAGTGCCATGTGCAGCCCCCAAGCTGTTTTTGCAGGAAATTAGGAAGGTAGAAGACTGAACACATAAATTAATGTTTCATTTCCTCAGAGTCAGTAATTCAAGCAGTTTGCATCATGCTACTACATGGCACTCAACAGTACTTACCAGCATTTTGTGCTTCAAGTTTGTTAAATAAATCTTTCCAAGATAAATCCTGAAAGAAGTTGTTGTATCGATAATCAACCGAACCCAGATATTTTGCTACTGGGTGACAACCTACAAAGAACACATAAATTTTTTGAGTACACTTAAACATATATCAGTACTCCTATAACTATGTATAGCTTCTAGTGTTTGCAAATAAAAAGTAAGTCACCATAAATAACACTGTAAAGCTAAGCAAAGGGCAGCAACCATCTCTCTAGGACAAATATATAATAATATTTTTCCATGGGTCACAAAAAGTAATAAAGGCATAAGTAGGACACAACCAGAGACAAAGCAGCAGTGGAGAGGGGAAAAATCAGAGTAACCTAAGAAGAGTAAGACTACTGCTCAATACTCCTACCAAAAATAGAAATAGAAATTAAAAAATAGAAAGTCAAAATGCTACCAGGTATGAATAAATAAAGGTCATACTCTTCACACTGCCATCAGGGACCTTACGGTCTGAGAACTGAAATCCAGACAGTTTAGATCACTTGAAAAATAGGCAATACATAACAATTTAAATCCAGAATGCTTTAGATGGAAGGAAATCTACTGTATATATTCATGTATAAATCAACCTTATGTGTAAGTCAAAAGCAGATTTTGGAGTCAAAATTACAGATTTTGATATGTCTCATGGATAAGTTGAGGGTAAAACTTTGGGGCTCAGCATGGAGCTCCTTGGTTCCATTCTATGGAAACGTAATAGCAAGAACATGATGTACGGGGGCCAGCCGCCCCTGGCTGCTGCCACCATTTTCCTGCCCAGGCATTGCAAAAGGCCACTTGGAGACAGTAGGGGGATGATTGCTTCTTTTACCTTCTCCAGAGACAAAACTCTTAAGGCAAGAGCTTAGGTCATCCATGGAGAACCTAAAAGAAGCATCAACTCCCTCCACTCTCTCAGCCTCAGTAAGAAAGCCTGAAAGAGATACTGTAACAGCAGAAAAAACGGAGTGGATCAGCGCTTTTTTTCAGCTTCTCCCAATCTCTTCTATTCTCCCTGCCCTAGCAGGGATGACCCAAAGAGCTGCCACCCCAGTGGAGACAGCAGAGGAGATATGAATCTCTCTCTTAGCTGAAAATAAGTTAATCACTGTAACTTAACTCCTTCTTCTCCCAATTTCTGATGATCCTTTTTAGTTTCCAATTTCCTTGATCAAATTCCAATAACTCTGAGTATCTTAACCATTTTTGTAGGTTTCCTAATTTCTTTCTATGGAATGCTTCCTGTGGTGATTATCTACCCTGATATTCTTACACCAAATCTGTCCTTATATTTTCCCCACACTTGCAACAGCACTCTCCTGATAACATGATTTGCAAATTCTGAATTTAATTTTTCCATACCAAAGTTTCACGTATCACCCAAATTTCAGCTCGTGACCCTCTAGCATCAATAATCTTTTATTTTTTATTGAGATCCATTCCTTCAACCAGGCTAGTTACGAGAATTCAAAATACAATTTCATCTCAGGAAGACCCAGTCCCCCCTTTCCTTCTCAGCTATCATTAATTTCCCTTTGATTCTTGGCTTCTTTCCCAACAATATAAATTTTGATAGCTCTTTTTGCCAATTTTTAAACAGCATATTTCAAAAAGTAATTGGAATAGTTTGAAATAAATACATTAATTTTGGCAATACACTCATTTTGACTACCAACATTCCAACTAATAACAATGAAAAATTATACCATCTGTCTACATCTTTTTTTATACTATTCCACACCTCAATTATTTTCATACAATTTTTGATTATTAATGGTTAAATTTATACCTAAGTATTTTACTTTCTTCATTATTCCAAGCCCTGTCTTCATTGCTAGTTCTTTCTACTTCTGGACCAGCAAATTCATAATTAGAATTTTAGATTTATCATAGTTCACTTTACACCCTAAAAATTTTCCATACCTTTTTATTATTTTCAACAAATATTCTACATTTAATTGGGGGTCCTCTAATACAAAAACTACTCATCTGCAAAGGACTGTAATTTAAATTCTTCTTTCCTTATTTTCATATCTCTGATCCTCATATTGGATTTTATTCTCTCTACACAAAACTTCTAAGCTTAATGTGAACAACAATGGAAAAATTGGGTAACCCTGCCTTCTTCCTTTCTCTATTTGGATATATTCGGTCTCATTCCCATTAATATTTAATTTAGCTTTTTGCATTAAATAAACTGCTTGAATCCAACAGTAAAACTTTCTCCCCACATCTATTTCCTTCAATGATTTTAATTAAAATGGCCAATTCAGCTTTTTCAGCATCTACAAACAACAGGGCTCCTTTAACATGATTATGATAACTTTAAAACTCTATTACATAAAAAACTGTTTTAATATTTTTATTTGCCTCCCTGAGAGAAAACCATTTTGACCTTCATGTACAAACTCCTGAAGACAAGCTTTTAATTTTTTTGTCATACTAGCGTAAAGATTTTGATCAATACAGATATAGGTCTATAATTTATAATTATGTTAGGGTCATGATCTTCAGTATTCTTATAATGTTGGCCTCCTTCCTATTCTTGGGGACCTGACATTCTCAGAGAATATCATTCATAACTCTCTGCAATGGTTTTAGTAATTCTTCACTAAAGGTTTTGTAATAAACAGCTGGCAAGCCATCAGGACCTCATGCTTTCACCTTCTTAGATCTCTTAATCACTTCTGTAATCTCTTCTAAAGTAATCTCCCTGTTTAAGATAGCTTTATGTCTTTCTGATACTTTCGGTAGAAACTTATCCTGCAAAAACATATTCAGTTGATCACCAAATTCCTCCTGTTTTTTATATAAAGTTCCAAAATAACTATTTAAAAATTGCTAATTTCTTTTTCTTCTGTTACAATTCTACCTTCCTTCACCTCTAATATTGTTCTTTTTCATATTTCTTTATATATAGGCTAGCCATCTCCCTGACTTGTTAGCCAATTCAGAATTCATATGCTCAACAAATTCTAATTACCTCTTAATCTCTCCTGACAACACCACCACCTTCTTCTGTAATAATTTTCTGTTTTGCAATGTTATTATTGGAGGAGGATTCCTCTAATGCCATCTCCTTTAGCTTTGTTTCTTCTATAATCTTATTTTGTCCTGCCTTTTTTCCCCATTTATTTATTTATTTTGGCTAAGGATCCCTCTAACAGCCACTCTGTTGGCATCCCAAACCATTCTATCTTCAACATATTTACTCAAATTTAATTCAAAATATTCTTTAATCTTTTCCTTACAATCCCTAACACCTTCTTCATTTTGTAGAAGTAATTCATTCAATCTCCAACAGGGAGTGATTTTTTTGCTCACTAGGGACATCATCATCAGATTATAATCAGACAATGTTTTATTCAAAATGTCAAACTTCCCCATGCATTAATGATTTTGAGACTCAGATCACGTCAACTCTAGAAAGTGATTGATGCATTTCCGAAAAAACGTAAAATCTTTTTTGTTTCCTTCCCTAATTCTCCATACATCAGCCAACTGTAATTTCTATTATATCAAAAAACTCCCCTGCCAGTTTTCCTTGATTTTTATTTTTTTATCTGACTGCCTCTCCACAGATGGATATATCACCCCATCGAAATCACCTAAAATAAGAATTTCTCATATTTTAATAATATTAATTAAAATAATTAATTAATAATTAATATTAATATTTAATTAATAATATTTTGATTTTAATTACTTATAATATCTTTTATTTTTTTAAAAAAAATGCTTTCCTTCACTGGCACATAAATTCCAAATACTAACATCATTAACAGCAATTTCTGACATAAGGAATAGAGTGATGTAATAAAAAGGAGTGATGCATAAGGTACAAAGGCTACGTTTAGAAGGTAAGGTATAGATAGGTAAGAATTTTCTTCCTGAGGCTTGGTAAGTGGGGTGGGGGAGGGTTAATGGAAGGACGTGGCAGGATCTTGGTAAAAGAGAAGAAAAATATACATGGTAATGGTAATAAAGAAGCAATGACTGTTGGTTTAAAATGATACTGGATAAAAACTAAATAATATATTTACATATATAGATAAGTACAAGATCAGTACAAATCGGTAGCCATTACCAAGATTAATATGTAATTTACTAACAGAGATAAAAAAGAATATATGATAAATATGTAATACACCAGACCTTTCATTAGATAGGATTAATGTATGTTAATTAGTTTATATTGTATGTTTTTAGGGTTGTTTTGTGTTTTGTAGTTTTAAGATAGGATTTTGTAATGTTTATGTGTTGTGTGTTGTTATTTTAATGTCACCTCAATGTTATGTTTATATAATAAAATAAACAAATACAAAAAAAAACAACAGCAATTTCCGCACCTGCATTTCATAGAACCATAGAACTGGAAGAGATCCCAGTGGCCACTGAGTCCAACCCCCTGCTATTTCTTCCCTTTTCATCTAAATTTCAGTGCAAAGTTTGCTCAATAGACTACAACTCTGTTTTTTTGAAACTAGACTTAAAGAGGCAAATTCTTTCCCCAGGCATTTTTTGTGTTAATAAGTAGGCATATTTCTTTTTAACCCTTATTTCTCAAAGATAAATGATACCTATATTTAGTGTCCTCAGATAGTGAAACATTAACTTTCTTTTTTTAATGTATTAATCTCCCTAACATTCCACATGATAAATTTACAGTTCATGTCTTGTCTCCTCCCCTTCTTAATCTGAGATACTCAAGTCCAGTAGACTTCTCTCTCCTTTTGTATGTTGATCCATCTCTTTCTTTTGAGCCTCCTCTCTTTCTTATCTCTTCTGTCTTAGTCTTGAAATGTCTTATTTTGTTGGCCTGGGGCATCATTATCAGAGGTTTCATCTTCTTGATCATCTCATGGATTCTTGGGTTCTTCCTTTAATTTCCCCAAAAATTCTCTAGCTTTTTGCATTGAATTAATTTTATACCTTTTTCCATTAAACAAAAAATTAAATCCTTCTAGCTCATCCCATCTGAAAGGAATTCTTCTTGTTTCAGTTTGTCTACCAAGGAGTAATCCTTTCTCTTCATCAAGAATCCTATTGGTATCTCCTTCAAAATAATTACTATTTTTTCATCTACCATTATGCCTTTGTGGTGGTGTACATCCATGATGGAGTCTCTGGTAATTTTTTTTCTTACACATTGTACAATAATATATTGTACTAGGTTCTTTTCCTTGACGAGTGCTGAGTTTACTGTGTATACACAATCAGTACCTCATCTTCTTCTCCTTTTGAACTTTTTGCCAGAACTTTTTTCCTTCTGATATTCTCATTGGGTTTCTCATTCATTCCCCTAAATCTTAGGCAAGGCTCCTTTCTTTTTTGTTCTACCACTGCAAGACAATCTAGTTGTTTTTCTGTTTCTACATTTAGACTGCAGGTATGTCTTTTCAGTGCTTGAATTTCTTCCTTGTTTTCTTTCACTTCTTTCTTCACCTTTTCCATTAAACTACACAGCACACTGAATTTAACATTTATATCATCCAATCAAGTTCCAGTCTCTTTTCTAAATTCTCTCATTTCATCCATACATTTTGATAAATAATGGGGAATCCCTTCATCTGTTGATCCTCTTCTATTTTGTGTTTATTGTACCTCAGGAACTCTTTTATACCTTAAACTAGAAGCCATTTGTTTTCCTTCTCTTTGCTCCTGTTTCACACATTTTTCTTCCGTAATTCATCTTACCTTCAGCCACTTTCTTTTCATCTTCTTTCTTTCCTTTCTTCAATTTTATCAGTTCAAATCAATTATTTCCACCTTTCCTCTCTTCTTCCCTATTAACATACTGTTTAACTTCTTTTTGTCTCTCCTTTCAAAACTCTTCTTCTACTTTTCCTCTCTTCACACTTGCATACTTTTTCAAAAACATACCTCTTCAGCTTTTTTTCTTTCTTCTTTTCACCTTTTTATCTACTTTCTGAATCCAGCTTTGGAGTATTCCCCGTCTTCTTTTCCACTTTCTATATCTCTACTTTCCTTCACTAGTCTTCTTTCCTTTCTTTCTTCTTGCCCCTCCTTTCTCCTTCTACTTCTTCCTCTTTTTTTATAACTTACCTCAGCCCCTCCTCCACTTCTACTTTGTAGAAATATGTGTGTGTGTGTGTGTTCTTCACTTGCAGATGGATCTTATTGAGGAGTAGAGGACAAAAATCAAAGGACACCAGTCCAGAAAAAAGGGGCGGGGGGTAAAAGGGGGAAAAATCAAAAATTAAAAAATAAAAAAAAAATCAGTGGAATTCAAAAAGAGGAGAACAAAAGGGGGAAAACATAGAAAAACCAATCACAGCACAAGGCAAAGGAAGAGGAGAAAAGGAAAAGGAAACGGAAAAAAAGAAAGGGAAAAGGAAAATAAGAAAGAAAAAATTTCTTCCTATATATGCTTATGTCAATAACGTTCAGGAGGCTTAACAGCAATAAATAAGGGTGAGGAAGCTAGTCATTCATATTTCAATTTTCCAAAGCAAATATCCTTGCAAATAACCCATGCCAACAATGAACAGCATTTTCAAGGACAAATGTCTAGCAATTAACGTCCCATTAAACAGCTGGCGTCTCACTCAGTTGGAACTTCTCCACCAAGTGAGTATAACAACAACAACAAAAAACATTAAAAATACAACTAAAAGAGAAAATGAATCCAAAATATCTCCAATACTAATACCGAAAAGAGAAAAAAGAAGAGAAAAGTACTGGCAGTTACGGAACAAGAGAAGGAAGAGATAACACAGAGGGCAAGAGAAGGTCAAGAATGGTCAAACTCTTAAAGGGAAAAACAAAAAGTAGAAAACAAGAAATACAATAGTTGATGGTTCTGCTCCTCCCTCCTTTACAAGGAACTTATTCCACTGCCCCTCCTGCATTCCTCCTTAAAACCCTCCTTAAAAAAAAAAAGAGGTTCAATCAGATTCAGATCATTTTATTATCCTAAGCATCTAAAGATTTTCTAAAGGTCACTTAAAGATTGTTTTTAAAAACTTTTAAGATCAATAATGTTTAATTTTCTGCTGTTGATAGCATGTTTATTCCATTTACGTATTATGGCAGGAGCCTAAATACTCTAAAGGTACCAAATCTCATCTGATCTTGGAAGTAGGATCAGCTCTCATTAGTACTTGGGTGGTAGACCACCAATGAATACCAAGTGCTGTAGGCTATATTTAGGAGGAAGCAACTGACATAATCAGCTCTGAGTACTCTTTTCTTAAGAAAACCCTACGAAATTCAAGGGGTTGCCATAAGTTGACAGGCAACTTGAAGGCACATGCATATTAGGATTAGGGTTCCAATCTATTTGATATTCAGTGTCAGGTATTTTATTATTTAAAATTCTGTAAATTGTCCAGAAGACTATTTTGAGTAGCCAGTATATAAGTGAAGAAAATAAAGAATCAAATTATCATATCCCCATGTTGTGGGTTCAAGGTTGGAATGAAACTAAGGGAGTCATGAAATTTATATGTCCTGGGAACATGATATAAACTTGAAAGTTTATTTTTATGAAGTTCTTTTAACTGTTACATTAACCATGGAAAAGCAGCACTGGTACAAAGAAGGGGGAAACATTTTCAAGAGATCACAGAATAAGGCAACTCAAACTTTGCTGAAAGGAATCAGTATATCTCAAGAGCAACTTCATCAAGTGAAACAAAATTCTTCTGGTGGAAGTGTTCAGGTGCTCTGTAATGTGGAACTCTTTCTTTTCAATTTTACAGTAAGATTCCAAACACTTGCGTTTAACTTATAGTGAACATGTTAATTCAATTTCTAATTTACAAGAACAATAACATGCCAATTTTGAGGAACTGCTACAGCATGAATTTGTAAAAGACACGCTGAACTTTTATATATCTTTTCACTTTTAAACCTGAAATTTTGTCTAAGTTTGAGACTCCTTGAGAGCACAAGCAAAAAGAGACTAAGAGTTTTTTCATTTAATTTTTGACTACTAAAGGGACTATCTGGGGTATACATGAATGTATCTGGCAGAGGAAGGAGAAGATGAGTCACAGGGGAACTCCAACAAAACAGGGAAGAGGTCGCCATCTTCTGAATTTTACATTATTATTCTTAGAGACGAGCCCATGCACTCTATCTCCCAAGTCTTTTACACATCTGGCAAGAACCCTGCTTTGATCTCTTGTTTCTTACACATTCTATAACAATGGTATTTACTTTAAAACAAAGGAATCAGAATTTTTCTTTTAGGACTTATGGAAGAAGAATTGGAAAGAAGACAGGGAAGACTACTACAGTATATGACTACAAGAATTGGAAAGGAGGCATGGAAGACTACTTCAGTACATGACTATAGCAGCAAGGTTGTTACATGCACAAATGTGGAAGAATCCAAGATTACTGACAATAGAGCACCGGCTGTTAAAATTGAAAGATTTAGCAGAAATGGATAAATTATCTGCTTTGATTAGAGAATAATCATTAATAACATTTTTAAAGGACTGGGAACCAAACTGACTTTTTGAAAAGAAAAGAAAAGAAAAGAAAAGAAAAGAAAGGAAAGGAAAGGAAAGGAAAGGAAAGGAAAGGAAAGGAAAGGAAAGGAAAGGAAAGGAAAGGACATGATAACATTGGGTTTTGGGAAACAGAAGGACTGGCTTATCAGAAGAAATGTAACAGGTAACTTTTAAAGGGGAAGATAACATTATAATACTTATGTTTATAACTACCAATAAGAAAGATGGAAGACATTTTTCTATTTCCATGTACTTTTCCCATATTTCAAGTGCTTTATCTCTCTTTTTTTTGTGTCCCCCCCCGCTTTTCTTTTCTTACTGTATCAGTTTTTTCTTTACAATAATTGCACTTTTTAATATATTTCACAAATTTCTTAATAAAAATAATATATTAATATATATACCATCTGTGACTACAGAAGATACTGCATATAGCAGAGATGGACAAATTGATGACTCTGATAAAAGAAGTTTATTTGAAGATTATCATAAGCACTGGGTAAGGGTTACTGAATTTGTAAAAAACATGGATGGTAGTCTTGCAATGTGAGAATTTAACCAAAGCCAAAGGCATTGTGCTAGTAAGAAAAGAATTTATTATCTGTAACTGTTATCAACCTGTAGGTAAGTAGGAGTAGTATATGAAGAAATGTTGGAGATGACAGCTTATGGCTGTTATAACTATATTTATGTTTAAATATAATAAATCAAGTACAGTCAAAGCTAATTTTTTTCCTTTTGATAACATCCTTTACTAAACTCCAGGAAGTGGGAAACCAACTATCTTTCTTTCTTACTTTTTTCTTTCTCTTATCTTTATATAGTTTTATTCTTTAGTCTTGTTAAGATTTGTAATTAGTGAGGTAGGTTTTTTTAATTTGTAGTATGCTATTTCACATCTTTTTGAGGTTATTTTCAGTATGTTTATCTGTATTTGTTACTGTATCTAAAACTTTTGTATTTAACAAAAATTATTTTAAAGGAAATGCTGCAGAATTTAAAAAAAAGACTACAGAAAAGGAACAATTTCCTTTTAAAAAAAATTCCCAAGAAACTTGTGTGAGAATTTGTTAAGTTTTGAAAAAGCTTATTGAAACTGTAGTCTGGAAGTTTCATTTTGACACAAAGGTTGAAAGAAAATGATAGCAAAGTGCTGATATTCTAGAGGCTAAAGTTACCTGATGCGAGACTATACAATATAAAGCAGAGCACAGTGAAACTAACAGTTGTTGAAGTATTAAAAACTACTAAGAAACAATTAAATTTAAAAAAGAAAGAAGATTGTTGTTTACCTAATGGAATAATGAGAAATCTCATGTAGCTGAGCCAGTCCGGCGTTCTGTGAGACAGTTGTTCTACAAAAAGCCTCAACACTGCACTGAGGTAATTCTGGGCTCCAGCAATTGCAATTTTAATTGGATTGGGAGGCTGAGAATTGCAGTTACAGCTAAACAAGACAGAGGGAATGCATATTTAAATTACTGCTTTAAAAAAAATCCACAGATAGAGAACATACCATAAACATGCTATATACATCTATCTCTCACAGCAGCCCTATTCCGGCATTCATAATGAATTTGTGAGGAACAGTACTGTACTGGCCCCACAACCTCCATAATCTCTCAAAAGTGGAGACAGGCCATCTGAAGAGTAGAACTTTCCACATGACCAGCAGCTCTCATTTTTGGACTGCAGATTGTGTGAAAAGCATCCAGACATAGCAGAGACACTTCTCTTCAGGCAGCAGCTCTCCTTCTGTGGAGACTGACAAAGCAGAAAGTGGAATTAGTATGCTTCCCCTCTTCACACATTCATTATGAATGCCTGAAAGGATATAGAATAGAGGCTGAAAGAGAGTGACTTACAAGAAGCTAGCTCCCGTAGTAACTTTATGTCAGAAGTAATATTTGAACCAAGGACTTCCAAATTCAGAGTTTAGGCTCTAAGAAGTAATGCTATACTAGCCTACATTCGGAGCTGCTAAACAGAAAAGAATCATTAACACAACTCCCATCTGTATATAATTTCTTTAATTTGATAACATATGATAGTTAAAAGATGTCTAATGCATCTTTTCCTATTCTCACAACAGTAGGAACATTATGATTTGTCTGCAAATGACAAATGATTAATGGTTTTAATGCATATTTAAAATTAAACACCATCTACACACTTTTGGAATATCCCAGGATTAATTTATTAAACACTGAGCAACACTAATCTCATGCCAAAGCACAGGACAAACCTTCTTACAGAATATAGGACATAGCCACAGCTGTCATTCCTATATATGATATAGTCACAGTTTTCATGGATCTCCCGTAGGAATGTGACACAGGTTATCTCAACAGCAGATAATCAAGTGATCATAGACTGCAGCTAGTGCAAACAAGTCAACAAGTTTGTAACATTTTTTTAAAAAAATCATACAACCCAGTCAGACAGTTTATGAAGACTTTTTGTAGAAGATTCACAGAAGACTAAGAATCTATTCATATGAGACAAAGAGCCTCTGATTTGAATGATACAGAACCATGAAATCCAAGTAGAAGGCAACGGGCTGCCAAACAATTACAAGACCTAAATAAATGATGTAGGAGCAAGAAAGAGCACATGTAGGATGATGTTCAGGAAAATATGAAAGCAAAATACCACCTTTGGAACAAAGCCTGTGTTGGGTATACACAATCAATTCATCTGAATCTGCATTAAAAAATGAATTGGGCTGATTTGGACCATTTCTGGTAGCTCCAAAATTAATCACATTGGCCTAATCCTGTTGCAGAGCAGAAAAGCACAGCGTGAAGCATTTTGGACCAGTTCAGAGATCTTCACATTAAAAATAAACAGGAGAAAGACCAACAGTGTATCCCCAGCATTATTATATTTGAAAAACACAAGGGTGGTTATGATTTGGAAGTGGAGGAGAAGAGCTTCTCACTGATAGCTGTATTACACAGTTTGGGGCAAAACAGTCATCAGTTCTTTTCCACAGTAGTTATAGGAAGAATTATTTGAAGTTGTTGAAGTTATATTGTCAGTTATCTCCTCTGGAATGTCTTAATTCATTTGATATCTTTAACTATGCTGGTACCAGACTATGAAAAAGATATGATGAGGGATGGGCCTCTGAGCTGGTCTTTCTCAGTCTCCCTCTTGTCAATTTCCTTCTGTCTTGCTGAATAGCCTGGCTAACTCTTCTACTTGTCTTTCTTGTTAATTTGTTTGTTTACTTTTTTTTATACATATTTTTATTAAAATTTTAAAAAGAATTAAAAAAAAACCCTCCTCACTTCCAAGCATCTTTTTTCCAGTTGAATCTGTGTTTACATTCCATACATACATTTTTTTCTGTTTAACAAATGTTACACTATTACTTTTAAACAGTGTTACATTACTACTTATGCTTTTACTATATCATCATTGGTTTACATTACCCATTATCTCCAGTCTTCCTTTACCCCTTCCTTTTCTTATTCTTTTATCCAATTCAAAACTTCTTGCCATTCTCTTTCAAAGTTCTGGATTGACTTATTTTTAAGTGAAAAGGTTAACTTTTCTATCTCTACCATATCCATAACTTTAAATTGCCATTCTATCAATATAATTTCTTTCTTTCCAATATTGTAATTTGTTTATTTACAAGTGTGGATATTTTAGGTAGTGAAGTTTATTTCTCTGCTCGCGCAACTGTCCCTAGCTATTGTTAGATGGAAGATGGAAGGCAGGCCAAGTCACCACAGCAAAGGCACAGCATTCTGATGTGGAAGCAGATCCCACAATTACCTATCTGCCTTTACGGTAAGCAACAAATGGGAAAGATTCAATTGCCAGGACATTGTTATACCAGCTGTCTGGTCATACAGCTCAAGAGGCAATGCCAAGCAATTTTGCTGTGACAAAGAAGAGTCTAAACAGCCAAGCAGCAGGAGGAAGACCTACACAGCAAGGACAGAGCGGTGGATCTCAGACTGTCCTCTCCCCCGCCACAAGTCTTGGACAGATAGCTCTGCAAGAGATGAGTGAGAATCGGGCTATGAGAAGAATGCTTCCACCAATGTCAGCATGGATCAGCAAATGGCTGAAGGAATTTAAAGGAAATTTTTCAGGGAGATTTCAATTATTGGACTGCTAATAAAGCAGCCCCTCATTAACCCTGCGACCCAACATGCTATATTACTGAATCTCGCTAGCTGGACCACTGATAGTGCAATGCAAAAGTAGCTTTCCTCAAGTATGCTGTTGATTCATTATCACATATGAGCTTAATTAAATTTTAATAGATTTACCTTACTGATGCTCTAGGGGACATTGCTAAGACAAAAGCAGCATGTCCATATTGTATAATCATCAGCTTTTAAAATGTGCCTTTTTTTCTTTTTGAAAAACAGCAAATTTTACAGGTGTCTAGCACAAAAAGCCCTGGAGTTAGCCTTCTGAAATCTGGTTGAGTTAAATTCCTCTTTAAGGTCCAAATTTTAAGTCATTGTTTTGGTTTTCCAATGCAAAAACCTATAGCCATTTTTGATATTCTAATGAAAGTCAATAGGGGTAGACTGGCGATCAAGATTACCAAATCTCAGTTTGAATTCAGGGTCTAGGTTGATTCAAACTGAATTGGGCTCATATCCAAACTGTAGACTGGAAAGACAGAACAGTTAAACAATACGGTTATGATTGGTTTTGCTAGCAGCCATCTAGCTAGAAGTACTTTGAGACAAGGAAGATTTTAGGTGCTATATTAAGCTCTGGGAAATACTGTTTTTGTGGTGGGAGTGGATTGCTCCTTCAGCCTCTCTAGAATGACCAGTCATGGTAGGTAAAAACCTCTCAATCTCAGACAGGCTGAAGGAGCAATCCACAATCCCCACTGAGAAATACCCAAGCTTACACTTCCTGGGCAGGTTCACATTTCTCGCTAATGCTGTACTGTCTGGAGCACTGTTTGCCCAAAAGTGGCTTGTGCCAATATTTGTCTATTTGGTAGTGCTGCACAACTGTGGACAGTTCTGACCATCCAGCTGCCCTACAGGCATTGTTGAACAATGCTGCTACTCGGTATGCCACTAGAGTAGCCAATGATCTTGTTGAATGTGCCCAGACATGTCGTGGCCTTGGTACTTTTTCACAATCATAGCATATGTGGATACAGCTTTTTATTCATTTGAACAACGTTTGTTTGCTTGCTTTCTGTCCTAGAGTTCTCAGACAAAATGAAACAAACAATGCCTCAGTCTGTCTCAATCTTTTTGCACAGTTAACGTAAACCTTTGTTGCTCTTCTCACATCTAAAGAATGCCACTTCTCTAATGGATGTGCTGGATTAGGGCAAAACGTTGGTAACTCCAATGATTGAGTTTCTGCTCTTCTCACAATTGACTTTGGCAAGAAAGACAGATCAAAAATCAAGGATAGCTTATCCTTATCAGATCTGCAGAGGGTAGGATTAACTGACAAAAGGCAAGTTTCAACATCCTTCTTGCTGATGTAATAGCCACTAGGAAAACTATTTTAAGAGACAACAACCATAATGAATATTCTTTTAGTGGTGCAAACAGGGCTTTAGTCAGAGCATTCAACACTAAATTTAAGTTCCATGAGGGAAATCTGTGCACCATCGGTGGCGCCTCAAGTGTCGCTCCTCTCAGAATTTTTTTTATGTGAGGGTATGATGTTAGAGGTTTTCCACCCAGATCAATCACAGCAGCTAATGCTGTCACTTATGTCTTCAGAGTATTTGGGTGCAACCCCTCGGCTAGCTCAGACTGCAAGAAAGCCAGCACAGTTCTAATCTCCAATGGCTTAGCCTCACTATTATTCTCTGTCCACCCTTTTTTAAAGGCTCTTCAATATTCTCATATATATACTGAGTAGAGTTTCTTCTCAATTCCAATATAGTGTTAGTCACAGCTTCAGAATAACCTTGCTTAATGATCTCCGCTCAATCTCCAGGCAGTTAACTTCAGCCAAGATGGACTGGGATGCACAATTGGACCCTGATTTAAGAGGTCATCTCTTTCTGGCAACTGGTGTGGATTCTCCAGACACATGTCCAACAACATTGGGAATCATGGCCTGCAAGGTCAATATGGAGTTATTAGCACCACTTGTGCTCTCTCTTGTTTTAACTTGCTCAGCACTCATTGAAGTATCAGTAGAGGTGGAAATGCATACAGTAGTCCCCTTGGCCATGTCACTGCAAGTGTGTCTTCTGCTGCTGCACCTACATTCCCATTGATGGAAAAATATTTTTTTGATTTGAAATTCACATCAAAGGCAAATAGGTCTATTGCAAGATTGCTGTATTTTGTCTACAGCCAGTTGAATCTCTGAGCAGTCAAACACCATTCTCTCAGCAGAATTTTGTGTCTGCTGAGGAGATCCACTTCCAAATTCAGTTTGCTTTTGAGGTATACCGCTGAAAGAGAAGCTAAATTTTTCTCCATTCATGACAGAATCACAGCTGATTCTTTTATTAACTTCTTCGACCTGGACACTCCCTGATTTGGCAACTAAGCCTTGACTGTTATGTTGTCGCTACATACTTGAACATTCTTTTGATGTACTGTCTGTGCAAAGTGCAGTAGCGCCAGCCTCACTGCTCTCATCTCCAACAAGTTGACATTCATCTATCTTTCTGCCGCTGACCACTTTCCTTGAACTGTTTTCCCACAGCAATGGGCTCCCCAGCCACAGAGACTGGCATTTGTTGCCAGTTTTATCTTTATCTGTGAAATGAACAGATTGCCTTTGTTCGAAGAATTGTCCTTGATCCACCACTGCAGATCTTCCAGAACATGTTGCAGCAATTTTAGATTGTAATTAATGCATTTCCCCTATTAGTACAACTTGATGCAATTTGAGAAACAGCTGTAGAGTTCTGGTATGAAACCTGGTCCATGGAACAATTTGAATCATGGATGTCATAATTCCTAATACTCAAGCTAACTGCACCAAGTTCGCTCGTTTGTTCAACAACAACTGCGTCACTGGTTGTTCTACTTTGTCCTTCCTATCCTCTTACAGAAACACATGCCCCTTCTCTGTATCTATTTGTGCCCCCAGATGGAGAAACCTTGTTGATGGTTTCAAATCTCTTTTTGTAATTCATCACAAACCCATGATGTTCCAGACACCGTAAAGTTGTTCTTGCATTCAACTCTGCATTCTCCCTACTGTTTGACTTCATCAAGATATCATTCAAATATGGGAACAAATATATTCTCTCCTTTCTCAGATGAGCTACTAATAAGATCAATATCTTGGTGAAAACCCTTGGAACTAAAGCTAGCCCAAAAAGTGGAGCCCAGAACTGATAATGTTGGTTGTTGAATTTGTAAAGCTTGTCCATCTGACCAATCTCTTGCTTTTCAGCTTAGCTGAAAGCAGAGTTCCAAAGTGGTTTGTGTGTGTGTGTGTGTGTGGCCGCGCGCACACACGCACACACAACTCTTTCCTACCTGGATTCTAAGCCCAATCAATTTTCATGCTTCAGCTGGGAAGGCACAGTAAGGCTGATATTTCAGTCTGACTGAACAGCATCACCAAGAGAGCTCTTTCCCTGCACTGCCCGGAAGCAGAACGTCTGGACGCTGGCTATTCTGTACTGACACAAAGAGGTCCACATATGAATTGTCCAATCCCCAAAGAAGGTATGGAGGACATCGGGATGATCTTCCACTTGTGGCAGGAGATAGAGGCTCTGCTGAGTGCATCTACTACAATATTATTCTGTCCCAATAGATGAATTGCAGAGAGGGAAATGCTCCTGCTGATAAACCAGTCCAAGACGCTGAGTATCAGGTTCAGCAGGGTGTACTCAACGTCATTCTTTGTTTGCTCAGGTAGTACACCACTGTGGTGTTGTCAGATACTATCTGAACAACCTTGCCACCTAGAACTTCGAACTTTTGAAGCACCTTCTCTGCAGCCAACATCTTGTGAGTGTTGATGTGGAGACATCTCTCTATGTCTGTCCAGTGTCCTCTGGTGGACAGTCCCACCATGTGTGCTTTTCACCTTTCCATGGATGCATTCATCATCATGGGCTAAGGAGGAATGGCATGCTGGCTTGGACACTGTCAGTACAGAGCCACTATTTCAGGGATCAGTGGATGGCCTTTGGTAAGGTGTGATACGTTTGGTGCCCTAGGAGCCGTAGAACTGAAAGGCTGAACCCAAGAAGGGAAAAGAGGAGGCAGCGTTTGGAACTGAAGATTTTCTGTGGAGCAACCAGTTTCTTCATGGTGATCTGATGTAGGCTGTGTAGGTGGAGCTGTGCAAGACTCGGAATCCCACAAAATCTTCATAGCCACAGTGCAGGGAGCACAACTTGGTTGATTCTACATGTACAGTAGAATGCCTGGAAGGGCAAATGAAAATACTATATGAGTGGTACGGTGAGGAGCTGCAATAGTAGGAGCAGTCTACAGGACTGCAACAGCGGTACTATGATCCGCATTAGTGGTAAAGTGGATGGTGCCTCTTTGAGGAGTGCAAGTTGAATTCATACTCCTCATAGTATGAGTTCAGAAAAGAGAGAGCCTCAGTATGGGTAATAAGGGAAGTGATGACACTGTTGAGGATGCCAATCCCTACGCCTATGGCCATAGCTCCCTAAATCATGTCCAATTTGGTGGGGCACAGTGCAATGGGTGAGCCTGCATGAATGTCAAGGGAACTGATTTGTTGAATTGCAATTGGAGGATCTCGATGAATGGGATGAAACTGAAGAGCATGATTCCAAATGCCAATGCCAAACCAGGGAAAGTGGAGAGGGTGGGAAAAAAAACCTTGTTTCTTTGGTTGTGCAGAGTGAACATGAGAAGGACACACTGGTGTTTGCATAGGCAGGCCCAAAGATACCTGAGTGAGAAGGATTCAACTATTTATCTTTCTGAAGCAGAAGCTAGGTAGACATCAGGTGACCCATACTGGGAAGAAGTAGGTCGAGACTGTGCAACAGGTGAATGATGAGGTGGCAAGGGTTCCGCTTCAGCAGAGCAGCATTTTCTGCCTGTACTGAAGGGGGGTGGGGTCTGGGTCTGGAGACTGTCTTGGCTTTCTTCTTATTCTTATGGTGCTGTTGCACAGAATGATGCATTGAAGTAAGTTCATGTTCAAGGGACAACCTGGTGTTGATAGGGCTGTGGTCTGGGATTCAACCTGTCAGGACTGTACCAATGGATATGCTGTCTGGGATTTAACCTGCTGGTAATGTACCAACTGATCATTGGAGAGGAGAGCCAAGTCAGAGGCCAGCTGCTTTGCTACTTCGTTGTAACTCAAGTCCTGCAAGGATCTTGAGAGCAATCCAGAAGAAAGACCCTGAAGCAACAGGCAGGAACAACATGGAACCGACGATCCATCCAAAGTAAAAGGAACATTGGTAACAGTCAGGGCCTGCTCATACAGAAGAGCCTTTAGCTTTGACAACTAGTTTTTACATGTCTGAGGAGTTGTGGCTTTACAGTCCAAGGTCAAGGGATCAAGGGGAAAACCTGAGAGAGAACATAACTGAGAAACAGTCCAAGGTCAAGGAGAAAAAAATGAGTCTGAAGCCAAAACCAAACCCCAACAAACTGAAATTCAAGGTCAAAAGCACTGAGAGCAATACAGCTCACCTACAGTTACTTCGATCCTGTGGCTGTGGTGGAGAAAAAGGAACTAAGGGTTTTAGCAGTAATCAGGCTAGTCAAATGGATGAGGGGAGGAGGGACTACTGCCAAAACACTTGCATAACAGCTCTAGAAGTTTCCAAATGATGCACTGAACTGGTGCAGTAAAACACCTGTCCTCAGAATCTGCTTCAGACAAGGTACTTACATCTTGCTCTTCTTGCTTGCTTTCAGATTCTATTTCATCTAATGTCATACTATCTTCCTTTGCCTGCTTGTCCCTAAATGCTTAAACTCATTTTTGACCTTTCCTACTGTTGCAGAAGAGACAACAGCAACATCCTCTTTCTTTTGTTTTCTAGGCCCATCGGTCTGTCCCTGCTGCAATGTAGTAATTGACCTGTCTTTGTACTTTGTACTTTGTACATTAACCTCAGCATTAACACGTGAACCAATTGGGCAATTCATTCCCAAGTTATTAGTACTGCAATTAATCAATGGATTTAAATCAATCTGCCCCCATGAATTCATTAAATTGCTCAAATTCATTAAATTATTTAAATTATTAAAACTATTTAAATTGTTCGTGCCTAATAAATTCATTATATGTAACCAAGTCCGATTTCCTAGCATTGCCTGAATTCCTGCCTGTATTTCAGCCCTCATTAATTCTTTTATATTAGTGGTTGATGCTGCATTACTAAGTTGATTAGCTTGCGTTGTTTGGCTTGATTCCGCTTGTGAGTCTCTGCTGTCCTGTGCTTGTGCTGAGCTGATTACCAATAAGCATGCAGATAGTTCATAAACTGGTTTGGCATGTGTACGTTCAAAGGAGACTGTCTCACCTCCAAAAAACTCACAGTCTGATTTGCTGGCATTTCCTGACTACCGCTGTATGCTTGGTGCCTGGGCAGTTCCTGATTGGGTGCTCACCTTCCTTGAATCTGCCCGTCCTTTCTCAGTGGAATCCAGTTTTTCAAAATGGCAACCAGAAGTCTCATTCAAGCTTTGAATCTCTGCAGACCCCTTGCTGTTCTTAGAGGACTTACCCAGTTACACTCTTCAACTTTAATTTCTGCTTTTCTCTCTCATTTTTTTTTAACTCTTACCACTGTGTTCAGATACTGCCTCTGTTCTTTTATCCAGTACTGGCTGCTGCTGCTGCAGAGATCAGCATTCCAAATCGCTATAAATACAATAGGCCCTTCACTTTTGCAGGGGATAGGGAAAAAGAACTCCCACAGAAGTGAAAAAACCACCCACCCACGCGATTATGATCCTGCAGATGGGGTGGGTGTAAGAGAGAGCCAGCAGGGACAGAGCTTCCCGCTGGCTTTCTCCTTGACCCCACCTGCACCATCGGGATTGCCCAGGTGGAAGTGGCCGCAGGAGACAGCCAATGGGAAAAGACCTTCCCCACTGGCTTTCTCCTCACCCCCACCCATGCCATTGGAATCGTACAGCTGGGGGTGGATGCACGAGACAGCCAGCGGGGAAAGAGTTTCCCCGCTTGGCTTTCTCCTTGCCCCTGCCAACCTGATCGCAATCGCAGGTGGGGGCAAGGAGAAAGCCAAGCGGGGAAGCTCTGGGCAGTGGGGGAAGGAGCACACGGAATGAGAAATCATCCTCCCTGCACCCTCCTGCCACTGGCCCAGGCCAGGGAATGGGAGAGGGAGAATAGAGGGGGTAAGTGGGCACCTTGTGAATAATCAAATTTGCGAAAGTGAAACCTGCAAATGTGGAGGGAGAACTGTATTCTTTTCAATATTGACTCGGCTCTGGACTCAGAAACCTATCGCTCACTTGCCCCATTCTTTTTTTATATTAATTGGGTCACACTGCTCGCCCTCAGTGGCTTGCAGACTCACAGCTATGGGGGAGCTCAAAACCAGCTGTCTCCGTTTCTTTTCCTTCATTTTCTTTTCTTATTTAACGTGTCTGTAGCCACTTCCTGATTGCCTTACTAACTTCTTAAATCCTACTTAATTTAACTTAATCCAATCTTTTAAACACAATAATGAGGAGAGAAAGATTTCTCAACTGGTTGGCAAGGCAGGATTTTTAAAACTGAGGGGAGAGAGACTGCATGAGATAATGGATGCAACGGAAAAGAATGTTTGTGAAGTCCTCTCTCACGATGGTTGGCGTGAGGTATTAACCCACATGTATGGATTGCTCCTTCAGACCACTTGAGAATGAAAACTGACTATTAGGGTCACAACAGTTATGCACTGCTGCACTAGACTACAGAAGAATTACAGAAGAATGACTACAGATGGGATTGGTGGGGGGGAATATACATTAGGAAATAGGAAAAAAGTAGATAAGACTACTTTCAAAATGGAACTTACTATCTTTGTATTCTGGAGACAATAGTGCTAAAAGCTGCCTGAATATCAGCAGAAGAACATGTGCAGACTATTGGAAGTGCATGTTTTTGCAGGACGTCTGAAAGAAACTGAAAAGAATATGCATGTCTGTCATAAAAAAGATCCTATGATAAATAATCAAACATTCTCAATATTTATACACATGTCAATAGAAATTCCTGGAGTATTTTACATAATGGACTCAAACATGGTTGTTCTAGCAAACTGCAATTACAAATACATAATACTGGATGTATGACAAGGAACAGAGCAATGTTACTCAAAGTGGTGGTCTCTGGACAGGTACCAGTCCACAGATCATCAGCTGCTGGTTTCTGGAGAGTTTTCAGGAATGAAAGAAACAATTGTGGCCAATGAGCAGAAGTATGGTGCTGTTCTCTGGCACACTGGAAAAAATAATTGCCAATTCTTCTTATTAAACAGCCTTAGAAGCATTGAAATATTTGCAAATATTACCAAAAACATTGTGAGTACAAGTGCTCTCCTTATTCATTTCCAACCACAGGCGTTTATTTCAAAACTATGTCCAGATATGAAGGTGGGGTGAGAAAGGGGTCAAGATATGACAGGTAACCTAGCAGCAGAGTGCCTTGCTCAGACTGGTGAATGATCCTGCATGAGTCTCACTCATTATTCTTAAGAGGCATCCTTTCCAGGTGTCCCCGGAGCTCACTTCTTTGGCCAGCACTACTTGGTATCATAATATACAAAGTGTGTCACAAATTCAGGATCCTCAAAGGGATGCAAACTATTTGACTAAGAAGGTAAACTAATTTTACAGGATGAACTGATCTGGGACAATTACTATTTAACTTAGTCATGCATGATATAGTAAGGAATAACATGGCCAACTTTACACACAATGTCAAATCACTAAGGGTGATGAAACCCCAAGTGAATTATAAACACTGTGAACAAAAGATCTTCTCAAATTCAGTGAATGGACAGCACAATGATAAATGAAGTTCAACGTAAGTAAGTGTACTGATGGTCACTGGGTCAAAAAAATTCTGCTAAGCTCTAAAGCAAGGGTACCTAAACAGAAAAGATACAATGGGACCATGGCTCAACGGAAACCTCAGCTCAGTGTCTGGCAGCACGAAGAAGGCAAATACATGCCAGGCATCATTAAGAAAAGGAATGAAAATAAAACTGGCAGTGCTGAAAGAGAATGCTTAACTGGTTGTACCTTTGGTTTGATACAGTAGGAGCAGTCCTTATGTTGGATTTCTATGGGGTAAATTAATCTTTAAATGATCCAGTATGTGTCCAGTACATGGTCCAAAAGATATTTTCAACTTTTCAAAAATGTTTCAGACCCTACTGGGTAACAGACAACTGGATGTATTCACAAGAATACAAAGGAAACATTTAATACAATCCCTACTGATTCCAGCTTGGGAAAAAAAAACCTGTGGAAGGATTTAGTTTACTTTGGAAGGGAATTAAGTTGGGAAACAAAAATCATCTATCCCAGAAATAAGCCAGTGTCTGTACCTACAGAGAATCCTGCATTTTCAGGAGTTGTTCGGGGGTTGCAAAGAGGTCGTCTCAATATATAAACTTGGTATCACTTAGCAGTAATACTTTGAGTTATAAAGAACTTGACCTCGGATACACTGTTAGAGAGGAATACACACATTTACATCCTGCATACAAAAAGACAAAGACAGATGAACCATCCAAACATGAAAACTTTTTGTTATAACAAAAGGCCTTGGTAGGTCCACCAGTGGCCTGATAACAATGCTTTGGAGTCTGACAGTTGGCCCTCTTGGTTTATTCTGAGATAACTATGTAATGATCTCACTGGCAACTCCTCACCTGTCCTTGCCAGTCGGAAGTATTGACTAAAATGATATTTTCTGGAAGCTTATCATCTGAGATCAAAATGTGATTCAACTGGTCATACACAGTTTTTCTAGGGATCTGTAAATACAAAACACAAATGAAAATACTCCTTAGGATCTCTAAGATCTTAAGACAAATTTTTATCCAAATATTTAATCAGTGCTGAATCTAAATTGATCCCATGATCTTCAAGCATTCTTCTTGAACCTAGTAAGATGAGTTACCTATGAACTAGTCCCTTTAAAATCTCTTCAATTCTTCTAAATAACCCCTGGACATCACATGCTGGATCCAAGCATCTAGTTACTATGTTGGCACTCATTCAACTGGGCAGTCACATCCTGACTTGCCTAAGGATTAAAGGTCAATATGAGATCAGATGGAGTCTCTCTGTTATACCTTGTGATGGCATGCCAAAGGATTTAGTGGTGATGGGAGTTGCCTAATATACCAGGCTTGTCAAGCTCCAAGCCTGATTTACTTAGTTCATGATCCCTGTAATGGCAGAAAGAATGAAAATGTAAAAAGTAGCATGTCCACTTCTTGTTCTTGTTCCCAGGATTTATATTTTTCTTCTCTTTGTCAGGACAACCTTGTGTCACACTATGAACCTTTGAGTTAAAATGCTGTTACTTTTACTAGAGAAATTAAGGTAAAATATGGTTATGTATATGAGGTGTAATATATGTAATAAGGTAAGGACTGGTTGAGAGGGAGTGAACGTATGGAATATTGAGTGACTGGTATTTGGTTGAATGTTTGATGGGATTTTGAAAAGATTGAGATGTATGACAGATTTAGAGAGAGAGAGAATGAGAAACAAGTCTGTCAAAGTTCCGAATAGAGTTAGAGATGTTAGGAGAGTCAGTCAGTGCCAGAGATAGAGATTAGTTAGACTCAGGTCAATTAGGATTAGAAGTAGGAAACAGGAGTTAGGACATCAGTTAAAGTGAAAGAAATATGAGTGCCAGTGTTAGGAATATAAGAGAGAGATGTGAGTTAGAGTTAGGTTTTAGATATTTTAAATAAGTAATATTTAATTTTCTAAAAACTTCCATTTGATAAATTGTTTTGTATTATATACTTGTGCCTCTGAGAAGACTGCATGAGAGAAACTGGAAAGCTTGAGTTCAGACACACTATACCTGTGATGGTAGCAGTTATTCAAAGGCAGTGGTATCCAGCGGGGAAATTAGATGAATAATGTCTCACACAGGAACCACAGGACATCTAGAAGCACCCTACATTTGATGCTATGTCAGTGGAATGCGAAGTCTTCACAGTGGTGGCAGAGGTGGACATAAGTGGAAGCCCTCATACCTTGAGTGCCTATCAGAACAGTTTTGAACTTCATTATGTGGCCCTATCGCTTTGGATTTGGCAGCCATGGTAAATTTTTCACAACCTCAGCAAAAAATTCTATTTGGCACAATGCACACAAAGCTAAATCAGGAGAACAAAATGGAATAGGGTGCAAGGACAAATGAACTGGCAAATTAGTTGTCAGCCAAAAAAATTCCATACCCTTCTCCAAGTGTGGTGTAGCCTGAACTATCAATACAGAACTCTAGAAAATGATGTGGTAATCAATTCCCAAGTTTCAAACACCCTATGAGGTATGAACTCTTATGATCTGTGTCTTTGTGAGAAGCTATTTACCCCACATTTTCCAAACTGATTCCATATTTCCTTAACCCATTAAAATTAAGGACTCTAAGGTCTTTGGACAATAGCCTGGACTGATTTTTTGCCAACAATTTCAAGTGCCCCAAAATCAAACTGGGACCACATTACAGAGAGGGAGGAGTTAACCCTCTATAACTCTACACCTCTAACTTCTTCTTCATTTAAATTACTCATCCCAAAGAGGGTATTTGTCCAGTTGAGCAAAATGTACATGTTCCCATATGGTATCTTAAGTTTTTTTCCACATGGGGCAAATAGCAGCTGGGACAAGAAACAGGTTCAAATTGGGGAAAACATCCTAGGAGAAAAGGAATATGTTCAATCCATTCCCTCAACCCTATGGCCCTGATCTAAACTGGAGCATCCCACAGCTTTTAAAGCTCAGAATACTTATGTGATCTCCTGTCCTGCATCAATATAACTGTTAGCCCTGCTTCCGGTTGCATGGCCGGCGCGAGTGGCAGCTCGGATTGAAGCTGCGCAATGGCGCGGCTCCGAGCAGCCACCCGCTGGACTCCAGCCGCCTCTTTTGCCACCACAGAGGCGGCAGAACACCCCTCCGGTACGAGGGGTGCGGAACGGGTCCGACGGGGACCCCAAAACCGGCGTTTGCTCTGCCCGGCTGGGAGAGCGGAAAGCGCCAGGGGGGTCGAAGGACCAAGACGGAGCCAGCGGGATCGCCGCCTGAGCGGCACAAGCGCCGCCGTCAACTTTTAAAAGAAGACATCAAACAACATGTAAGAATTTAATAAGTCATTTAACCTGTTCTGGTCGCGATTCTGTCAATATCGCAGCAGTTCTGGCATGCAACGGTGGGCAGAAGCGAAAGAATGGAGGGGACCCTGAGCCTGAGTGAGTTCGTTATGGCTGGGAGTTTTTCTTAAAGGGGCGGCTGCAATTTTAAGAAAAGGCTAGCTGGGAGTGGTGCTTACTCACGAGGATTGAAGTTAATATTTTTTAAAGTATAAAGAAAGACTTATGAATCACAATTGGGACTTACAGTATAAGATGGCATATAATTGATCATTTGGACTAATGGATTACAAATGAGTTATAATCTCCATTTGGACACTAAATTTTCTACAGCATAATACTTCGAGATTTTGGCTGGACTGAGAAGATCTGGAACTTGATTTATGGGTTAGGCGTTTGGATTTTGGAGGAATATTTTGGGATTGAAAGCTATTGAGTTGCATGTCTCCTTTTTTTTTTATTCCTCTGGAGTGACTCTTGTTTCTTGATTCTCTTGGATTGTTGTGACTATGAGACTGTGCTGAAGGTCATCTAATTCAAAACATCCTCATTCCCACGGATGGAGCAGTCTGGAACTTAAGCAACAATGAAAACGCAACGAATCTTTTGAAATGAACTCTGGGCAGCTTCAAGAGGAGAGAAGGGAATATAAAGCGGATAAAGGCACAGGGTTCTGGATTTGAGAAGGGGCAATGTATTTCAGCAATGTCAAACAAGTTTACTATAAGTGATGTATTGTCAGTAATATAAACAATGTGATGTCAAGGGTTGAGACTGTGAAACCTGTGGTGGAAGAGACTTGATTGGAAGATCCTTCCTCCCATGGACTGAGCTGCTTGGAATTTAAGCGACAATGAAATTACAGATAATCTTTAGAAATGAATTTTGGGTAGTGAAGTCCAAGATGGGAGGGGGGAACGGGGAGATTGTGATGGCAGTTAGTCAAGTAAAGACCCTCACTCTCCTGGACGGAGCAGCTCAGAACTTAAGCAACTAGGAGCATACAGTAAAAATTCAGAAATAGACTCCGGACCGCAAAGTCCAGGAAGGGAGGGGGGAAAAGGAAAAGGAGCGGATAAAGTCACAGGATTCTATACCCTCTCTCTTGGGTGCAGTGCAGCTTGGAATATAAGCGACTTTAAGAGCACAGAGAATTTGCAAATGAATACCCGGGCAGCAGGGCACCAGATGAGAGAGGGGAACGGGAAGATGATGATTGATGGATTTTCATTTTGACATTGTTGATTTAGTTTGCAATTGATGATATATCAATATATTTCATGAATATGAACACTGTGATATTGCTGAATGGGAGAAGGGGTTTAAAAGTACTTAAGGAGAAACAAGACATTTTAGTATAATGGAATTCAGGGTAAGAAGATGGGGGATTGTTGCAGTAATAATTGCTTAGACTGCCAGATATACAATGACAGAAATAATTAAAAATTTTAAGATTTTGGGCCATAGGTAATGGAGAGTTAAATGAAAATATATATATATATATATATATATATATATATATATATATATATGGAGAAAACAGAAGTTTCAAGAGAGTGATATGGAAATATTTTGGAACAGCACGATTTAAGCAGAAGAGAGTGATGGTTGGGAACTGTCTAGCCAGAACAACTATATTACGACTGTTAGGAGAAGGAAATGTGTGTTCGAACAGATGAGATAATCAATTTATTGTGACGCACTAATGTAACAAGTGGACTAAGCTGCGGGAAATGTTGACCAGAACAGCGTGGAAGAACAGAAGAAAATTCATGTAACAACTACAAGTCAAATAATCCTTTTTTTATATTTGTGAAATTTAATAAAATTATATATAAAAAAAAATATAACTGTTAGCCCTTAAGAATGAAGTAAGTACTTTTTGAAGTTGTTGTCCTTTAGAATGAATGAGGCAACATCCCTTGAAGAAACACAGTTTACAAATCAATATTCCTTCTGAGTAATGCATGGAATTGAAATTGCATTGTTAAGTCATGCCAAATGAGAGAAAGTTAAAAAAGAGGATCCCTCTTGGACAATGAAGGAAACATCTCACCTGTAAGTGGTGCCTGATGTCTGGAGAACGCTCATTGTCCAGACTGTTGGCTCTTTCATTCTGCTGCTTCGCTGGCTGTCTTTCCTTCAGAGATGTGCTTCTGCCTCTGCGACCCACCTGTTTCCCCTCTGATCTGCTAAGGGACAGTATTTGCACACTTACCATGAACATGAAAATAGCTCAGGCACTACTAACTATACCGATCCCAGTAGGAAAGAGAGAGAAAGCAGTATCACCAAGTTTTCTTCTTTTTCCTCCTTCATTTACCCACATACTAACATTTTATCAATGATTATAAGGTGATTCACAAAATTTAAAGCAACAATACATACATTCAAAAAAGGGAAAACTAAAATGACAATTAAGTCACAAAAAAACAGGCACATAAAAATACTGGGATAGACATGCTTCCCTGGGAAAGGACATTTGACACCACCTATTGAAAAAGTTATCCGCATTGCTGTAAAAAACCTCACCTCTGATGGAGACGCTTTTGGAGAAAGGCTTTAGTGTGCAGACAGACTGGTTTGAGAATCCTTTAAGAACTTATCTCTCAAATGTTTACAGTTTTCAGAGTAAACAGCAATTCTCTGAACTAAGCCCAGAAGCGAATAGGGATGCAGTTAAATTAAATTCACTGTATATTTCAGGCAGTGACAGTCACAAATACTTTCACTGAAAGAACTAAAAAAGCTCTTCGAGCTTCCCAAGAGTGTTCTCCTCAAGAATTCACTTCTACAGAATTTATTTCTTCAGAATTGGGTGCACCCAATTACAGATTTTATCTACTCTGCCTTTTTAGGCATCCTTTACTTAAAAGGAAATATACAGAACACTGTTGTTAAGAGGTTAACACAGAAATAAAGTCTTGTTTGAATTTATGATTGCTACATCCATTGATCCAATGTTCCGCTCCTGCAAGATGCTGTTACCTAATCTCCCCCAATTGCCCCTCCTACTACAGTCTCTCACACACATCTTCAGGCCCTTTCCGAAGGCCCTCAAGCCCTCAGGACAAACTCTTCGGGGTCACAGAGGGCTTATGGTGAGCTGGGAATCCTCTTCACTCATAAGCATATGGCCTCGTGCTTCTAGTACAATAGATACAACCTTACGTTTTCCATGGCTACACATTAGAGAGTTGCACTCCATAAAACTGTGAATCTGGAAAATACCATATTTTTCTTTCCACACTTGATACAGAAATGTAAGTCTCTTCAAACTAGCTGTTAAAGCTTTAGAGACGTTTGGAAATTGAAATTGGTCTAGAATGTGGAAGCCAGGATGTTAATGAAACTGACTTGAGAAAACATATTATAACCGTTTTCAAGAAGTTAAAGCAGTTTCCTACTATGTTTCAAACACAATTCAAAGTGATTTTCCTGTCTGACTTGGGATGAAAGAATCTTTACAGATTCACCTTCTCTCACACAGATGTATATCCATTTGCTTTCAGAGAATCTTAGGAGATCTTGCTTATAATACTGATAAGCAGGTGCTTTCAACTTTCTGGGCCCCCACAGAATACTGTTCCTTAGAGAATCTTATACCTAGGAAAAGCATGCCTCATAGAACTACTTGTCAGTGTTCACTTAAGAATAAAATCTTCACCTATTTGGTTCTCACATGCAAGAACAAAAAACAGCAAAATGTTTCTCCCTGTTTATGAGATTACTAATGGTTCTGTGCATATTTAGTATTTTGGAAATTTTCTGCAAAAATTTTATGGAGGGTTTTTGCATAAATAAAACACTTTTTCCAGAAAAACTATTTGTGATTATTTCACAAAAAAGCTATATGAAAAATCTTGCAATGTTGACATTTTTCCCAATGGGTTATCTCAACAAGGCACTTTTTCTCATCAAGGAGAAAAACTGTGACTATTCTCATCAAGGATGAGAAAAATTGTGACTATTCTGAATTTCCCTACTGTTTACCCACTGGATCAGGCAATAGGATTAGAAGTGCTGTAGAAATCTGTTTATTTTTACAGATAAACAACAGAATTAAATTATTAATAGTTTTATGAATCTCTATGCTGAAAAAAGCAGGGAAAGTGCTGCAACTTAATTGGTAATTGGCATCCAGTTATCTCTACATGATTTGATAGATTTTGTTCTGTTTTTATTTTACCTTAAAAATTTTTTTAGAAAGACAGATTCAAAAACTAGGTTGGACATCAGGGTGCACATCTGGGAATTATATGACACACAGAACAGAATACTGGGACTACCATAAGGGGGCCAAAGAAAGCTAGAGTTTTATTGGAAACAGTTTAAAACAGCACCGATTTGCCACAAGTCAAAAGGTATGAGTCACCTGTTTCTAGACAAGAGACAAATGCTAGCTGCTGCTGCATATAGGCAGTCTACCTGCTGGAAGGGATTATGAGAGACTCTGTCTTTGTAATTCTGCCACTTGGTGGAAGTTTTTCAATAAAGATATCCAAAGCAGACAGTTGTTCTGTTTCTGTGCTGGCGTCTTCTTGTTGAGTCTTCTATTTTGCAAAAAAATGAAAAACACATAAAAGAAAACATCCTGTATGAGAGAGGTTGCTTTTGTATTTTTCCAGCAAGTATAACAACAGGCAACAAAAGATTTCTATTTAAAGGATTTAAAAAGAAAGGTTAAGCTACTAAGTGTCAGAGCACATGTTTTGCATGCAGCAGGTCCAGATACAATCTCAGTCTCTTCTAACAGGGCTGGAAAAGACCCCTGCCTGAAACCCCAGAAAGATGCTGCTATTCTATGTAGACTGGGCTGGAAGGAGCAACAGTGTAACTAATGCACTTGCCCATGTTCTTTTTCATAATGATTCATTCATGAAAATAACCAGAAAACATGGTTCTAGGCCAGTATAAAAAACATTATGGTATAACGTAACTGTGGATCTATCCTAAATAGTATCAGTAAGGCACAAAGTTCTGCATCACCATGAAGAGTCAGCCCAGCTTGAATAAAGGGGAAATTTCCCACTTGACCAGAGTTTCTGCTGTATAATCAATATACCAAAGGAATTCTTAGTCTATCCCAGGCCCCCAGCATCACAAATGCATTCTCCATTTGAGATTTTTGGCCCTAGATCAGAGCTTTCCAAACTTTTCATGTTAATAACACACTTTTTAGACATGCATCTAGTTTTACTAGCAAATCAGAGATTAAACTAACCGATTAAGCATCTGCAGTACCCACAGGTGTATCTAGGGTGGAGAAAAGCAGCCCCCCCCCGATCCTGCCCAGCTGCCATTGCCCTCACCAGGAAAGACTCTGGCGACGGTGGCAGCAGTGGGAAAGGCAGCCCCCCCACCTGCTCCTGGCCCGTTGCTATTGCCCTCAGTAAGAAAAAAACCTAGTGAGAGCAGTGGCAGTGGGAATGGCTCAGGTGGGGTGGGGGTCTTTCTCAGTCCAGAAAGGCGACACACCTACACACTTCAGGTGACACACTAACGTGTCACAACATACCATTTGGAAAGCCCTGCACTAGATGCTTGCAGAATTGTAAGCCCTCAGGCTTATAATCTAAGAGATACAACACAAAAAGAAAAGAGATTTGGAGGAAGGAAGGAGAAAATCCTAAGGCGCTTGAGCTGGAGTTCAACTGGAAAGAGTTCTAAAAGAGCAACTGTACTTACATAACACACAGTGTCAGAGATGCTATCTGCTGGCTGTTTACCTCCAAGATTCTTGTTATTTTCAGGCACTTCTACCTATTTTGAACAAGAAGAAGTAACACAAGAAGTGGAATTGTTTCTTGGACAAGGTAGTTCTGAGAAGTGCTCTGAGTCACATTGTCATAATATTGCACACACAGTTTAATAATGCAGGATCAACGCAGTTAATGACATGGAATCATTCTCAGTCTTTTCACGAAGTTTAGTACGCTGCACTTTCAATTGAACAATGCACTTGTACAGCATGGCTTTTTTTCACACAAGTGGGAAGGGGCAAAGTTCTCTTCAGATAGATTTCCCAGAACTCTCCCAAGGAGCCAAGATGATGAATCAAGATTGTCATACTTTGGCCATATCCTGAGAAGACATGACTCACTGGAAAAGATAATAATTCTTGGCAAGGTGGAAGGCAGTAGGAAAAGAGGAAGGCTGCACTGCAGATGGACAGACATAGTCGAGGAAGCCACGGCCCTGAGTCTGCAAGGCCTGAATGGGGCTGCCGATGACAGGGTGACTTGGAGGTCTCTCATTCATAGGGTCAATATAAGTCGAAGTTGACTATGATGGCAACCTAAAACAAGACTTCCCATTTACACAGTTTAAATGACAAATATCTGACAAGTACTTTTAAAATCCCCAGCCATCTACTATATAAAAGTCAATGTCTATCTGTAAGTTTCTGAGTTTGTCTGTGTCAGGCAGGTGCAGACCTCATATGATTGGCTGTGTGAGGCAAGAAGATCTCATATGATTGGCTGGCTGTGAAGATTCCATGGAATCCTGAGGTCGGCAGTTTAGGGAGGGGCCTTTAGAATTCCCAGCCGAGAGCTCTTGGGCCTCAGGCCGGTTGCTATGGAGATGAGGCCTACCATCAATAAGGATGCCAGAACACATATGGAAGGCATATGTGAGAAAAAGTAAAGTGACATACACAACATAGTCCATTTCCACACTACACTGCCATAGGGCTATTATTCCACTTTCAACATCCTATGGAATCCTGGGATTTGTAGTTTAAGGAGTGGCATTTAAGAATTCTCAGCCAGAGAGGTCTTTGGCCTCAGTAAACTACAAACCCCAGAATTCCACAGGATGTTGAAAGTGGAATAATAGTACTATAACAGTATAGTGCAGATATGGCCACAGTAATAAGGTCTTCTCACCTCACACAGTAGATTGTACGGGTACCATATTTGAGGAATTTTAAAGCTGAAATTCAAAACAAAAAATGCTTAAAACGTAAAGCCATTGCAAAAATTCAACAGAAAGTAAAGGGAAAAAAAGCCAGTACATCAACATCACTAGACAACACAGACTGGATTGGAGACTATGAGGAAAAGTTACAAGTACTGAAATAGGCTGGTTGCTATGAATACAATGCCTAGCAGTGAGGAGGAGGACAGTGTATTCCTGCAGGAACCCAACCTCTGAATGTTAACAACTACGAATACAGATTGGATGGAGAATATGGAGATAAGTTATAGGTATTGGAATAGGCTGGTTGCTATGGAGATGAGACCTAGCAGCAAGGAAGAGGACAGTGTATTCCCTCAGGAACCCAACTTCTGAATGTTAACAACTCTGAATACAGATTGCATTGGGAACTATGGAGCAAAGTGAAGAAGACACTTTGGTGAGTTCTTAAGAAGAGAATAAAAACCCCAGGCAATGCCGGGTAAATACGCTAGTTACAAATAAAGAAGAAACATTTAAAGAATAGCAAATGATTTTATAACATCTGTACTGAAATGCTGCAATTCATTTGAAATTAACTTAACTATCAGCTGCTTTTAGTTATGTTTAGATATAAATCTATGTGAACCTGAGAAACTCACAGGACTGGGTGGCTCTCTCTGGCTTCTGATGCTCTGGAGGCTTCCAATTTCTGTCTGAGAGCTTGAATGTGACAAGCCTTCAAAGTAAGGCCTACAGGAAAATACAAAGAATACTGCGACCATTGATTTTCTAGGAGCCCCAAAACACACCCATAAGATATAGCTTCCAGAGATTGTACACATAAGACACCAGAGGACACACACATTGATTTCATCATCTTCATCATCACGACACTGAAGAAAAGCTGACAAAAAGCACTAAAATAAATCACTACCCCATATCATCTTATCTCCAACATTAAGACAAGATACTGCTCCACTGTTCTCAGCTGAAGTGAAAGCAGCTAAATAAATTCCGCACTTAGTTTATCGCCACAGTGGACAGTGGGTACCTTCTTTTCTCTGGCTTATTCCTTCCTAACAAATCAGAAAATGAATCCAGACATTAAGGAATCCAGGAAAGACTCTCTACATCAGAGTAATACAGTGTTTGGATTTGGACCATGGGAATCCCCGTATTCTGATGACAGACAGCTTCTTTCTCTTTACAGTGCTCTCACTATAGATGCATACAGGTGAGTGAGGCAAAGAACCACTCCATACTGATATCAGTGGTCATCTATGGTGCACTGATAAACTGGTTCCCTCACTTTGGTTCTCTCACTCCAGCTCTCCTGACACTTTCCACCCTGGCTAAAACGACAAAGAGTCAAAAGCTTTTGATTTTAGCAAGCTTGCATCTCTGACACTAGGCGGAGCTGGTCTGGAGATATGGAAAAGACTGTTCTCTCTAAGAACAAAAAAAACCCCTTCATTGATCTTTTCCCATGATCAAAGAAAGGAGTCTACTCCTCCTCTATTCCTGAAGCAATTCAGAATTTTCTTTGAGAGCGAAGAACTGTATTTTCTTAACTCCTGTCTCCAAAGCCTCTCTTCTACCTGAGACACACTAATAAAATCTTATTGAAAATAGGTACCTGAGAGGTTCCACCAGAGCTTCAACCATGTTTAATCTGAGCCTAAGCCAATCCACACAACAGGGGCATCTTCTAGGCACTGCTATGCACATAAAATCACCACTCTCTATCAGAAACCTACTGATCACCATATATGCCTAGATGCAAACAGCTTCTACCCAGAACACAACAAACTGTTACCTATAGTTTCCCATCAGTACTTTTCTTCTGACTCAATGATTCCCAGCGTCAGAATTTAAATCCAACATTTCTAAGAGTACAATAACCATACAATGACGTGAAAAACAAGTCAGTAAGACAAGCTTAAATTATAAATCACTACAGGCAGACCTAAGAGATCAATGTTCAAAGATCTACAGCCCTCCTGGACAGTGATACTTCTCTTTATCAAACTTTAGATAGTAAGTATGTCCAGGTTAAAGACAGTGAAATGTCAGAAACTCTTTTTAAGTATCCACTCTGTTGTGCAAACATCTCCCACCTTAACAGACAAGTTGAAGAGCTAGCAAGCTGCCATTAAGAAATGAAATCCTCTTACTTTAACTTTGGTTTAGGAGTGCTGAGGACACTTTCATCATCTTCCATGTCAGGGCCACTGTCACTGGGATTATCTATGTCAAGTGTGTCATAGAGAAGGTCTAAATCTTCCTCTACTTCTTGGACGTGATCAGCTGGATCTTGCTCAGAATCCAAAACCTACATACAACAGGGAGTTCAACAGGTAAGAAGTAGTAAGATGGGGCTATGGAGGATGCTGAAGTTGGGAAGAACTTTCTCAGATTCATTAGGATCCAACCAACTATTTCTAAACTTATCAAGCAATAGTACTGTTCTATTGATTTCAAGTAAGACCATTCAGTTCTACAGACCACAATTCACAAACTGGGGAAAAAAAATACAGAGAAGCATGTTTATCATTAGGAAGAACTAAGGAGACAAATCAGGTACCAGAATGTTAAACAGTCAAGAAAAATGAAAATGTTTAGTAAAAAGACAATGAATGGCTTTTCAATGTTTAAAAAATCCAGAAAATTCCATTTATGCTGAAGCTGAGAATGAGAAAAGTCAAACTAAGCTTAAGAACAGGAGGCCTACAATTTAGAGGGAAATCTTTTGAAAAGAAGATCTGTTGTATTCGTTGATCAAAAGGCTGGGCAGGTTGTAGATCAAAAATGGGCAACCGTGAGAGGCTAGTGTCAGACTGGCTTTGCTTTCCCTGCCATGACATCCTAATACCATCCTAATAACATGTAGTGTTTTGAGGTTTCCTTTCATATAATGCCCTGTAATTCACCATACACTATCATACCAGGCTGTCTGCTGTTTGATGCCAGGCAATACTTGTAGTGCTTTCCTGTTTTATGCCATGTAAAAGGGGCTGGAAGGGGATGACGGAAACCAGTGTTTTGGGAACGAGGGTACGTTGTTCTAATGCACCTTGATAAGCAGCAGAACAACGGCAAACACAAGGTCAGGAAGCTGGTGGGCAGGAAGTCAGTGTGGGAAAGGAGATATTTTAATTAGCTGGCAAATAAATGCCTTACACAAGTAAATTTATAATGTTACTTGCTTATAAGACACTGTAAACCCAATAGGACTTTCAGTCTTGGCATTTGCCAGAATGTGCTGCTGTTACCCTGAATAGTTCCTGACTAAAGCTTTTGCAAACTTCTAAGCAGACTCTTAGGGGTTGGAATTATCCCATAGATGATGGCTAGGATGCATCATCAGCCTCCTAGGATAACTAGAAGGGCCACGCACGCCTGGAAAAAAAAATCAAAATGGTTGTTTGCCCCAAAAAGCCCCCCAAACATCATCTGGAGAGTGTGGGAAGTATTTTTGCCATGTTTTTCAGCCCAGAAGAAGCCTTTTTTAAAAAAACAATAAGAAGTGATTGGAAGTCACTTCTTTAAAAAAAACAAAAAAAAAACAAGACCTATGCTGGGTCTAAAATGCCCACGGGAGGCAAAAACATGACAAAAATGCCTCCCAAACACCCAGAAGGTGCTAAAAATTATTTTTTAAAAAATTGCAGAACATTTTTTTGGCATGGCCCCTGGGTGCACATGTGGCCCCTAAGTCATGCACACTTCATCAAGTTTTATTGTAGACTCTCTCCTCAGTTTCCCAAGGAAAAGATGCTCTAATGTCCTGATACACTTAAGATAGCTTTCAGGCTAGCTGAAGCTTGAGACAGAACAGATTACAGTACAGGAAAATGGAATGGGTAGGATGCTGAAAAAAGAACACAGAAGAAGGTGGAGAGAAAAGAAACTCCCCCTCCTTACTAACCTTCAAACCTGAGCACTGAAAGCTGGGCCTCCACTCATTCAAGGTACATCTATCCAGTTTCCAACCTGTGCTCCAGCCACAGCCCACCCTATTCTAAACAGCTGGTGTCAGAGGCAGGTTTGAGAAGCTCAGAAGACTGCTTGGGGGAGGTGAAAACAAGACCTGCATGCAAGACTGCTACTTAAAAGCCTCTGAACACGGTCAAGGGCAGGAGTGGACAAAGTGCAGCCCAAGACACAATGTAGTCCCCTGGGCCCCCTATGAGTTGAAATATTTTTTAAAAAATGCCCCCAAAATGCCCTCTAGAGGGTGTGAGGGGCATTTTCACAATATTTTGGGCTGCTTTGAAGAACTTTTTAAAGAAGTTCTCTCCTGGGCATAAAATTGTCAAAGGAGTCCAAAACACGGAGAAAACGTCCCTCATACTCTCTAGAGCACATAGGAGGGCATTTGGGAACATTTTTTGTTAGTTTTTGGCAGGGGTTCCAGCACTCCAAGTACTCCTGGGGGCTTAATGGGGCCCCCTAGCCTCCTATAGTTGCCCACCAATACATTCTCTAGGGAGACGCTAAGATCAGGTAGAAGTTGTTCCATGCAACATACCATCAAAACTGACCAGCTAACCTAGGTTGTTAATGTAGCTGAGTCCATCATCACTTACAGAAATGGAGACCTAGGTTCACTGTAACATGACGACCATGGGACAAATTATATCTCACTGATTTCTGTGAGAACCAAGTTCAACCAACTTAGTCTGGACCCAACAAAGAGAAATTAAATCATATGCCAATTGTTACTTCCACTGACTCAACTGCTGAATAATCAACACTTATCTAATCCCTTTAATTAAATAGGTCTACTCTGGGCTTAGAAACTATATTAGGGTTTCCTTCATATAAGAAAATAAATTTGTTAAATGCCACCTGCATTGTATTGCTCATTTATATTATGCAAAATATGTTAATTATCTTACATTTCCCCTATTCTTGTTCAGGACAGGTATAGTTACAGAAAGTGGCCGTGATGGGACATTTCTAATCACGTTATTAGTGTGCTTATGCAGAACTAACATTGCTTCATAGGGAAAAACTTAAGTAGTCCACGCTGAATATTGCAACCATTTCAAAATAGATAGATTGACGTAGCAACATCTTATGAAAGTTTATTAGCCTACTAGACTATACAAAACCCAAACTGTAGTAAAGGTAGTTTCTGATAATATCAAAAGAAGTTAGTTTACCTCATCAGTTACTTTAAACCTTCTCAACAGTGCCACCACTTTTTGCTTGAAGTTTTGCTGCTGTACATGTAAACACAACATATAAATACAAAATAAATCAGTAAAACATCATAGAGAACAAATTATTCTGCACAATGAGGTATATAACTACTATAATTATCAGGGTGATATCTTCAATGGTTCTGGGGTTAATTTGTCCGTCGGATCCTCTTGCAGGCTGCGCCTCCATCTGTTATTTTTTAGCAGTGGTTTACAGCAGCAAGCAGAAGTTCTGTTTTTTGGGTTTGGGGGCTTTTTGTGTGTGTTTGTTTGTTTGCTTGTTTCTTGCCACTTCTGCTTGGGAAAAGCAACTCACTGATGAGCATAGGCCACATTTTAGAAGAGAATAATATTTCCAAATATTTCTGGGTGTGTGACCCTTTTCTAAAATAAGGCCATTCTAGAATTTGCAGCAGATTCTGGCCACAAATAACAGGTACTAGTCCAAAATAGAAAGGCATCTAAAATGAGGTCTAGTCAGAGCAAAGGGTAGTTGCTTGTGCACCACATCAAATGCATCTTTGAGGATCTTTCCAGGCTATAGTAGGTCCTTCCTCACGACTGGGGGCCTGGAGACATAGAGAGAGAGGACTAGCATCGCCTGGCATCTCTTGACCTATCCAAATGCATTTGTGCAATTAATTTTGCATTATACAATCTATTTTGCAGTTTTTCAATAGAGTAAGACTAATTAACTGGCTGCCATTACTACTATTTTTGCAGTTAGACTATGCAGTTCCACTCAATTCTAATCCCCAATCATCTAAAATTCATCCATTTTAATATTGCTGTGTCTCTAGGGATGTCCAACAGAACTATATGGTTATATTAGTTGGTTAGCCACCCTTATAAGCCACAAGATCATCTAGCCCTTCAGTTCATCCAAAGTCTACCATCTAGCACAAAGATCACATTACATTTTGCATTCCAACACAAAAGTTGAAGGCAGTCTACACCAAACATTAAGCTCTCTCCTATATAGCATTATTTTGTGTAAAATCTTTGCAAAGAAATCAGGAATCCATGATGAAGCCTATGATGCACATCATCCTTGGAGAGTGGACTGATAACTATTTTAAGAATCAAGTTTGTAACCTAATCTATGAATATCTGAACAGTAAGAAAACTGCCATCCACACTGAAGCAAATGTTAACCTCTCACATGTAGAGTATATCAGTAATCAATTTGATGTTTGAAATGGTGTTTCTGTGCTATTACAGGAAGCTCTCACCTTCTGATGCCCTGTTATCTGATGACTCAATCTTTTGACACTTCCAAATTAAGGACAAGCTCCATTAATTTGACAGTGGTTCCACTTTTTCACCAGTTCTTCTTGCCTACGGAGGCTCAGTTAGAACTGTTCACACATGTGCACTGCTTGCAAACCAAACTGATAGAGGGAAAAAAGGTGTTAAGTCAGCTGAGAAGCTTTGCAAGCAGTATGCAAGCGGCAGGTCCCAAGTGAGCCTCATTAAGTCCTTCACGCTCCCTATGGTACAATACATAGGTTCTGCTTTTCAACCAGTTCCATTTTCTGACCATGCTCCAGCCCCTAAACTGTCAAATAAGTGGGGGAAGCCTATATATACAGGCAGAAAAGGATCAGAAGACCCTTCTTCAAAGGAAAGCAGTAAATGAAATAGGTCCTTTAGAGAGCAACTCACTATGTGTCCTCAACCATACATTAAAAAGTAACAATACAGCTAGTAGTTTCAGATGATTCTAGTAAAACAGTAAAGTTACACTGCAACCAAGGATAAAATGAAAAATAAAGAGAAATAAGAAAAAGGCAAATGAACCAGAAACAAAACCAGATGTTGTTTAATTACTTCCTTTTTTAAATTTTACTCTTGAACCCATGACATTGAGTATCACTAATAGTCTGATCGTATCAAGAGTGATGTGAAAACCATGGATTTAGATGTGCCTAACTCTTTCCAGAATCACACTGTAAGAGCCCAAACAGAAGTTTTATTGACTCCTGCCCATGACACTCAACTAATTGCCAAGGCCTGTTTTGCTTGAGCTACCTTGGAGAATCCTGTTTCCAGTGTCAGAGCCTTATTTAGTAGGCTCACCAGAACCGCTCCAGCCAACTCAAGAGTGTTCTCATGAGAACTAGTGCTCAAATATGGCTCTTTTCTTTTGGGAGAGGGAAGGAGAAAATCCAGCAACTACAAAAGCAACAACAACAAATCAATAATGGTATACATATCCTTGGAGACTCCCACTGTTCCTACCAGTAAGTAGCTGTACTGGTGAAAACACATACTTAACAAGATGAAACCTCAGTGGCTTCATTCCATTAGATCTATTGCTACAGTCAATTATTACCAAGCTTCAAGCATCTCTACAGGCAGGGGTTCCAGTCCCTTTATACTTCTTACAAGATGCTGTTCACACAGCACATTGGGAAGTGAGCATGCACAGAGTACAGGCAGCTGTAACTGAACAAGGTTTTGGACTACAAGTGGAAGAGAATCCAGAATGATGCCGTTCTTTCAATCTGACTGTCAATCTCATTATGAGATAGAAATAACATCTGTTGCCCTTGTGGAATTGTTGAAGGAAGGAGTTCATTATCTTGAATTTCGAAATGGTATTCAGCACAATCAGTCATGGCATCCTTCTGGACCACCTGGCTGAAACGGGACAATAAATTATGGTGTTATAGTGGCTCCTGTCTCTTCTGGCAGAGCGTACTCAGCTGGTGGCGGGGGGGGGGGGACTTGTACCATCCCGTGACCTCTGAAGTATCACAAGGTTCCATTTTGTCTCTTAAGCTGATATGTACGTGAAGCTGTAGAGGAAGTCAGCCAGAGGAATGGCCTGAAATGTCATCGTTATGCAAACGACACACATCTCTGTCATTTTCCTCTACTGGTCCCAAGGAGGTTGTAGAACCTCTAAAAAGGTATGGAGGAAAATCTGGGATAAATGAGGACAAACAAACTTCAGCTTAATTAAGACAAAATGGAAGTTTTATGGGTGGAATTTAAAAAGATGGATACAGATATTCATCCAGTTCTAAATGAGGCTGTACTATTCCTGATGTTCAGAGCTTGGGAGAAAAGGTGTTCTTGGGTGGAAGTGAAGCCAACAGCTAGGAATGCCTTTCATTTGCTTCAGCTGAGAGGCTAGCTATAAACTTACCTTGCGCTAATAGACCATGTGCTAGTCACATCATAACGACTCTACTATATTTTACAGGGTGATGTCTCTGAAAATCACTCAGAAGCTTCAGCTAGTGCAGAGGTGATATTGTTAGATTGCACTTCCCCTCACACCTTACCACTGGCTTTATTGACAGGTGTTGGTGGGATCTTCACACCAATAACAACTGTAAACACAAAGTTGCCAGCACATCCAGTATATATAATTGTGTTATATCATGCTAATATAAGTTTGGTATCTGGAGCCTGCCACTCCAGGAGGTGGTCAACTGTGTATGTGAGAGGGGTCAACTGTTGCCCCAGGCACTCCTTCATGGCTGCATAATCTTCAACTGAAAAACAAACTGCAGGGTCTTCTGAGGGGTGGAAAAACCAAAGCACCACATTTCTTGCAATTTGGACTGTTTGTGATGAAAAACCAACAGGCTGGCAGCCTGAGGGAGACTGTTGGGGGTCTTCAAAGTCTGCCAAAGCGGGGTTTGGGGGTCACATGCAGCCCACAGGACAGAACCCAACCAACCGTCCCGAATTTAAAAGCCTATGCAGTTTAGACTAAGATATTTAATGGATTGTTTGCGCCTATATGAGCTTGCCAATGCTAGAAACACCGTTTGCAGACCCATCAATAGTTACAATCAGGCTTTAGATTATGCAAAAGGGGGGTGCATATTCCATTGGAGCTTCCTAGGGGGCTACAGCAAGAAATCCTTACCCAAGAAAAAAACACTGGAATCCTTGTTTACTTCTGAAGAGACCCTGGATAATTTTAGTTGTTTAGCCTGCCGTTTACAGGGTTGCTGCAATACAACAACTTTCTCTGCTTCCCTGTATACTTCACAGCAGTACCTATCCCAGCAGCGCACATTGAAGGTCTTTGGCCGAAGTGCCCAGAGAATATCAGTGAACAGAGATGAGAGGCCAATCCCCACCCCCAGCCTATCAAACTCACTCCTCACATCCCTTCTTAAAGCCAGTTGCTGTCAGATCCTACTAGGGAAGTGGAAGAGGAAAGGAATCTCTATGCAGCAAACTCCGAAAAAAACAGAAACACTGCATGTAGTAATGTCAAGGTGTCAGGATCAGACTCATACACGATTCAATAAACTTGCAAACAGATTTATTGAAAGTTGAGCATTATGACTTACAGACGTTAAAAGAGCCAAGCGGTGAGATTTCCCACGCCCTGTAGTATTAAGCTTCACAGGTTCACACAGAGATAAGGGGGCATCTTCCTTCAACTTTCAGGTCAAGACGACCTCTAGGTGTTGCTACAGTAACTATCTCCTCTACTGGGGAATGTCATGAGAAAGGAGAGAATGGAATGTCAAGCACAACTGCTCTATAACTGTAAACTAATAAGCAAGGCGAAGCCCTAGCGCTACAACTAATTGTTACAGTATGCATTATACCATCTACCCTTGCATATGGAAGGCATATGGAGGGCAACCCTGACATCCTGCCCATCTCCAAAAAATACATAAAACAAGAAGAATGGTATGAAAAATTTAAAAAAAAGGAAGGGGGAAAAAGGGGAAGTCACGGTAGCAGTAAAGCACAAGGATGGAACATGGAGAAATGCAGAGTAAAATGCCGAAGTATGAGGAATCACTGATGAGCAAGTATATGTGGGTCCACTGGATCAGGGTTCGAAGAGACCTGCGAAGTGGCCTTCTTGAGGAGACTGGAATGAAAAACAGGGTGAATGTTTTTTCAGAGAAGGAGACAATTGCAACTCAAAAGAGACATTGTTGATAACACGTTTGATGGGGAAGGGACCAAGGAACTTAGGAGAAAGTTTCTTGGAAGGGGAGGGAAAAGAAATATTTTTAGCGGATAAGTAAACAAGGTCGCCAGGCTGGTAGGCAGGATTAGGGGAGCGTTTAGTGTCAGCAAAGCGCTTGTGAGAGGATTTAGTAGCTTTCAATGAATCAGCGACAGATTTCCACACAGAGGTAGAGTTTGAAATCCAAGATGTAAGGGGGGGGGGAGTTTGGAGAAGGCTTGGGGAGGGGTGGAAAAGGAGTGGGGTTGAAACCGTAAACCACTTCAAAAGGGGGTTTGTTGGTGGAAGAACGCAAAGCAGAGTCGAAAGCAAATTCAGCAAAGGGGAGGAGGGGGGCCCAATTAGATTGATTAGTAGAAACGAAACAGCGTAGAAATTGCTCCAGGGTCTGATTGATCCTCTCCGTCTGCCCATCAGATTGCGGGTGATAAGCACTGCTCAGTTTTTGAGTTATATCCAAGGATTTTAGTAGAGAGGTCCAAAAATTGGAGGTGAAAACAGGATCGCGATCCGTGATGATCGCGGAGGGAAGGCCGTGTAGTCTCCAAACGTGGGTGATGAAGAGGTTGGCCAATTTTTCAGACATGGGCACCTTTTTTAGAGGCAGAAAGTGGCATTGTTGGGGAAAATGGTCAGTGATAACCCAGATGCAATGATGACCTCCTGAAGAGGGGAGACCCAGGATAAAATCCCAGGAGATAACATCCCAAGGCTTAGAAGGGACTGGGAGGGGATGCAACAATCCTTGTGGCTTTGAAGTTGAAGATTTACATAAATTGCAGGTAGAACAGTTTTTGATGTAGTTTTGAACATGAGAATTCAGGCTGGGCCACCAAAAAAGTTTGCGAATGGAGTGTAAGGTTTTAAGAAAGCCAAAGTGTCCCGCGGGTTTGGTGTCGTGATACTTATGTAAAATTTCAGGGCGGGCATCAGGAGGAACGTAAAGTTTGGAGCCACAAAAAGGGAGGCCGTTTTCCCAAGTGACAGTCTCTGTGAGTAGAAACCCAAGGGTCGTTGTGACAAGAGTGCTTGATGAGGTCTTGTAAAGGTGTATCACAGAGGCTGGATGTTGAAAGATGGGCTTTACGAAGAGAGCGTGTAGAGATTTGTAATCCCAGGGAATCAGGCAGGAACAAAGTCTTTGCAGAAGAGATAACTGATGGAAGGGGCTTGTGGCAAGGTAGCTGAGATAGAGGATCAGCAAGAGTGTTAAATTTTCCAGGCTTGAAAATTATTTTAAAGTAAAAATGTTGAAAGAATTCAGCCCATCATGCTTGCTTGGGTGTAAGTTTTTTGGCAGTTTTGAGCGCCTCTAAATTACGGTGGTGAGTCCAGACTTGAAAAGGCAAACGGGCTCCTTCAAGTAAGTGATGCCAGGTTGTTAAAGCAAAATGAATAGCTTTGGCTTCTTTTTCCCAAATGGGCCAATTCATTTGTGGAGGAGAAAATTTTTTGGAAATAAAGGCACACGGTTTCAGGGCATCGTTAGAATCGCGTTGCAGCAGCACAGCACCCAAAGCAAAGTCAGAGGCATCAGTTTGTACGATAAATTCCTTAGAAGTGTCAGGGAAAAGGAGGAACGGCTCAAAGGTAAATTTGTTTTTTAAATTGTCAAACGCCTTCTGGCAATCGGGAGACCAGGAGATTTTGCCACTGCAGGAGGTTTTGGCACCTTTAGGTTTCTTAAGCAAGTTAGTGAGGGGTGAAACAATAGCAGCAAAGTCTTCGATGAAGTTGCAATAGAAATTAGCAAATCCAAGAAATTGTTGAAGCAGTTTTAGAGTTTTAGGAATAGGCCAGTTGAGGACTGCTTCAATTTTAGCAGGGTCCATGTTAAGAGTGTTATGCAGAATGCGGTAGCCCAAATAATCGAAGGTTTGAGTGTCAAATTGACACTTATTTAGATTAGCAACAAGTCCATTGTTTATCAAGCGTTGTAAAACTGTTCTGACTAACTCAGTATGTTTATCCAAAGAGTCAGCATATATCAAAATATCATCCAGATAAATCACTACGCCTTCATATAGCAAATCATGAAAAATGGAATTGAGAAACATTTGAAACACTGAGGGGCCAGATTGTAGGCCAAATGGTAAAACGGTCCATTGAAAATTGCCTAAGGGAGTGGAGAAGGTGGTTAACCATTCACTATCTGGATCCATTCGAATTCTATGAAAAGCCTCTTTGAGGTCCAATTTAGTGAAAATTTTACCCTGAATTAATTGATCCACGACTGTCTTGATGAGAGAAATTGGATAACAATTAGGTAGAAATGACTGATTGATTAGGTTATAATTAACGATCAGCCTGGGGTCTGTGTTCGGTCCTTTCTCTTACGGAAAAATACTGGGCTGGCCATTGGAGCGCTAGAGGGTTTTATAAACCCCCTTTTTAAATTATTATTCAAAAACTTTTTTAAAGCAGCGAGTTCTTGACGACTCATAGGGTAAATTTTGGGTTTTGGAAGTTTTGCTCTCTCAATTAATTTTAGCTTGCAGTCGAACTCTCTGTGGGGGGGCAGCTTGTCAGCCTCCTGCTCATGAAATGCTTTCTGCAGATCTCTGTAGTGTGGAGGAATTTGTAGCAATTCCTCAGGGGTCAGTGAAAGCACTGGGAGCTGAGGGGCTGCTGCTAAAGGTTTAGTGTCTTTTAGTTTTCCAGCAGCCCAGTCTATATCTGGATTGTACTTTCTTAGTCAATCAATTCCCAAAATTGTACAGATTTTGGTACCAAGAAATGTATTTTCCCCTTGTGGTTGCCTACATGAAAGGTGATGGGGGTAGAGATTCGATGGACAGGTCCGCCTGCCATTGGGTTTCCGTCCATTTGAGTCAATTTAATGGCTTTTTCAAGTTGTTGGTATTTTACATTAAGCTCCTTAGCCAAAGTTGGGTGTAGTAGGCTCCTGGAGCAACCAGAGTCAATTAAACCCCTGCAAATTAGCAGTTTGCCATCTCTTCCCACTAGAGTCACAGTAGCAAACAGATGGGGGGGGTTGTGAGTACTTACATTTGCTGAACCGGCAGCGTCCCACTCCTCGCAGCCGCTTTCAGAATCTTGCTCCGAAGAAGTGGTGCTGCTGTCGTCCTCATCGGGACAAGTTCCTGCGGCTGCCTCTTTGATGTTACGTTTGTTGATTTGTTTGGGAGCGTCTGGTTTCCGAGGAGTGAGTCTTCCCTTAGGGGTAGTCGTTTTCAGCTCTGATGATGTGCATTTGTTGTCAGGGCATTCTCTGGAAAGGTGACCAGATTTTCCGCAATTGAAGCAGCTGCCTTCAAGGAGTCGTCTGTTTCTTTCCTCACTGCTGAGGAATGTGGATCTCCGTGGGGCCTTACGGGTTCCAATTTCTTGTGCTTGTCTTTGGCAAGTCAGTTACACAGACTGAGATATTCCTTTAACTTCAGTAGCTAATTTAATCCATCCTAGCAGCGTGTGGGGATCGCCTTGAGTCAAACAGCCGTGCAAGATGGCTGGATTCAAACCATCTTTGTATAATTCTTTGAAAACTTCATCAGACCAGGGGACTTTTGCAGCGAGTTGTCGGAATTCTCTTGAATACGCGCCCACATCATTTCTTCTTTGGCGCAGTTTCTTCAATTGGTATCTAGCTTTTTCTAGCAGGTGGGGGTCTTCAAAGCGCTCCCGGAGTTGGTTCATGAACAGCTGCAAGTCCTCCGTCTCGGGTGAGCGAGTGTCGTACAGATGCGCAACCCAATCGGTCGCCTGGCCTTTCATTCGTTGACTGATGTATCTTATCCGGGCTGCATCATCCTGGAATAAGTGTCCATAATCGAGCATATAATTTGAGGCCATGGTCAGGAAAAAGGATAGCTTTTCTCCGCTTCCGTTGAACGAAGCCTTCAGTTCACCGATGTTTCCTGGGGCGGCAGGTGGTGGAACTGGTGCCGCAGGTTGTGCTGACTGGGCCGGCTGGCCATCTGCCGGCAGTCCGGCCACTGGAGGCCCCACAGCTGGAATCTGCTGCTCCCTGGCCGGGGTCCTGCCTATCCGTGGTCCCATGGCATGCATTTCACGTATGAGGGCCCGGAGTTCCAAGATCTCCTCATCTTTTTTCTCCATCTCTTCTTCTCTATTCAGTAATTTGTCCATAAGCGCTAATTCACGTGCAGAGGTGTCCCATCTAGCAGCTCTTCTGCAATGTCGGACCGTGGTTTTTTGCATTTCGCCCCAGGCCCAGGTTTGGCCGCCAGTGGGAGTTCCAGTTGGAAGAGACAGTCGGACCTTGGGTTTAGCATCAGGAGGCAATTCACTGGCTCCAGCTTCTTCCATGCCATCGAGGTCCTGCCCTTCCTCGGAAGGTTTCTCTTCCAATTCACTTAATTGATGCATGGTGAGACTTGGCTCTTTTCTGTCAGGATCAGACTCATACACGATTCAATAAACTTGCAAACAGATTTATTGAAAGTTGAGCATTATGACTTACAGACGTTAAAAGAGCCAAGTGGTGAGATTTCCCACGCCCTGTAGTATTAAGCTTCACAGGTTCACACAGAGATAAGGGGGTATCTTCCTTCAACTTTCAGGTCAAGACGACCTCTAGGTGTTGCTATAATAACTATCTCCTCTACTGGGGAATGTCATGAGAAAGGGGAGAATGGAATGTCAAGCACAACTGCTCTATAACTGTAAACTAATAAGCAAGGCGAAGCCCTAGTGGTACAACTAATTGTTACAGTACGCATTATACCATCTACCCTTGCATATGGAAGGCATATGGAGGGCAACCCCGACACAAGGCCTCTATGGTACAACATCCAGCATTGAGGTGATCTGAAAAGGAAAGATATAATAGGACTTCCAGTCACTCAACTCAGCTGGGCAACTGTGGTATGGGCAGAAGCTTGAAAGGCAGTAGCTTAGTGGCTGAAGTGTCACTTGTAGCATCAGTTCCATGGCAGGTACACCTTCAGTTGGAGCTCAACTGTCATGAAGCTCAATACTGTTAAGCCATAAGAACAGTTACTGACTAATCTTGATATATGTCCTGATATTCTCTACTCTATAGTATATAACCGATTGGGATGTGGGAAATCCAAGTTTCCACTGAGCCATGAAACTCACTAGGTGACCCTGAATCATCCTGAATTAGTATTTGAGCTGGTTGCAAGGATAAAGTGGGAGGAGGAGAACTATGTGCATCTCCTTGAGTTTTCTAGAAGAAAACTGAAATATAAATTAATGAACAAGCAAAAAATAAAATTATCTTGAGAAACAGGTAATTTCTTACAGAACTTTATATTTCATTCGTTGTACTAGTCATATCTTGAGATCAACTCAAAATCATACAGTTTTTTGTCCATTTTAAATCTATTATTCTTCTATAAGAAAACTACTGAAAACTGAAAGCTTCCGACAATAATTCTTTATTTGATTTAATTCTACATTGTTCTTGGTCAAATTCCAAGATGTCTTGATAAATTAACCACTCTTTCTTTGCTGGTGTCTCCTTCCTATAAAAAACCTCTTGAGAGGAAACCAACAAAGGTTACTTACAGCACAACTTCGAGTGCATCTGTTCCATCTTCTTAACAAAGTACATCTCATGTAGTGGTTACTAAAATCTGCATTCCCTTTAGCTTTATCATACCACAAATAACCATGCCACCCAAACTTCAGTTAATGCCCTTCCAAATCCAACAATTTCTTATTTGTCAACACCATCGAATTTTACAACCAAACAAGACAGCATACAAAAAAATACAATTTCAAATTTAGTAACCCCAATCCCGCTCTTTCTTTTTTTTGTATCCTGTAAAATTTTATATTTAACTCACAATTTCTTCCCTTGCCATATAAAATTCAATAAGTCACTCTGCCATTGTTTAAATGGTCAAAACTGGTATGATTTGAAACAAAAACAACATTCTCAGCAAAATATTCGTTTTAATCACAGAAATCCTCCCTATAAAAATTTGAGTCTTGCTTATCTTTGCAAAGCCATCATTCTACCTCTTAACATAGTTATTCTTCAATAACATGATTCATATCTGTCATCGTAATACCTCAAAATTTACTTTTTCCTCCATTTCAAAGCCCAATTTGTCCATCAATTGTGTTTGATACTCCTTTCTCATATTCTTCATTAACATCATCATCTTTTGTTTGTTTATCTTAAATCCAGTCAACTCTCTGAATTCTTTTAGTATCTTCAACTATATTTCTTTACTGTCCAAAAGATTTTTTAACACAACCTCTAAGTCATCCACAATTGCTCTTAGTTTGTATATTTCCTTTTTAATTCTTATACCTTTCATTCTTTTGCCATGTCTTATTGTCCTATTAAGGACTTTAAGGGCTAAGATAAACAACAAAGGTTGTCTTGTTCCTTTTCGAATATCACATGGTTTACTCAACTATTAATCGAAATCCATACTTCCTGTGCATCACAAATGGCTTTAACCCATGTAGTAGAATTATCATATGTTGTCTAAAACTCCGACTAAAAAGTCTCAATTCAGATTATCAAAAGCTTTTTCAGTGTCTAAAAATATGAAGGCTGCCTGTTTCTCATTATGGATTTCTAAATATTCCAAAATGTCCAACAAACATCTAGTAATGTCACACTAGATTACTACACATTTTCACGAGAAATCCCAATTGGTCTTTATGAATAAATCTTGTAAGACTCTCTTGAAACTTTCTGCGAAAATCATTGCAAAAATCTTATAATCATTATTCAATAATGAAACAGGCCTATAATTCTTTGTCATTGTCAGGTCCTGGACCTTCTTCAGGATTAAAGGCTATCATTAACTCTTTCCATGTCTCAGTTGTCTTCCCTGTCTATAAAACTGAGTTCAATAACTTCTATAAAGGAAAAAAAAAAGGCTGTTCAAAACAGTTACAGTTTAACCCACTGATAAGTTATATGGACCAGGTACTTTGCCGATCTTGAACTGATTCACTGTTATAACAGCATTCATCATCTGCTTTTGCAAATCTGAAATATCTGGTAAATCTTGTTTATCTAAGTATTCTTCTGTCTCCGATAGCAAAACTTCTTGGTTTTTATATAATTATTTGTAACAGCTATGAAATGGCTTCCGGACATTTACAATACCAATTATCATCTCCTTTTTTTTTTATCTTTAATTTTTTTTCTCTTTTTTTCTTCAATTTCTAAACCAACCACCTCACACTTATTAGGAAACTTGAAGTTCTTTTGCTTAGTGTAACTTAACTTCTTCTTAATCTTGCTTACAGTCATCACTGATAGCTATCTCTATAGTATCTTGATATAGTTAAGCGCCACCTTGTTCATGGGAGACTTTTTGAGCTCTTCTTCTTTACTTTTATCTCTTCCAAAAGTAGCTGTGTTTCTTCCTGTCTCTACATTTTTAAATTCCGTAACCTGTTATATAAGACATCTTCTCATAAACACTTCTCTGACATCCCATTCTGATACTGATGTGTGGTAATTCCATTGCCAGGAGGAGACCCTTGGACACTTTGTTGATCCTCTGCACCCCCTTTGATTCAGGGGGCAATTTTTGCAAGCCTCTGACATCTGAAACCATCACCACACAATGTGTACATTTTCTGCAGAAAGAGGTGAAAGGAATAATGCCATGCCTCCAGGAAGTCAGCATATCTTGATTTCAGTAAGGTCTTTGACACAGTCCTCCTGATATTTTCGCAAACAAGTTAGTTAAATGTAGGCTAGACAATGCTACTGTTATTTGGATTTGTAATTGGTTAACTGACTGAATCCAAAAGGTGTTCACCAAGGGCTCTCATCATCTTGGAGAGAACTGACTGTTCTGGGTTCAGTGGTATTCAACATTTTTATAAATGACTTGAATGATGGAATAGAAGGAATGCTTATCAAATTTGTAGGTGACACCAAATCAAGATGGGTACCTAATACCCCAAAGGATAGAATTGGAATTCAAAATGACCTTAACAGATTAGAGGGTTGGGACAAAACTAACAAAATGAATTTCAATGGGCTTCCATGTTTGTTAGGCAATCATCTATGCCTGTCATGCTCTTTCATCTTGTCATGTAGGCATACTCAGATCATATACTTAGATTAATTTTGTCATCACAAAACATTACATTATTAAAATAAATCCAAGAAGAGGACCTGCTAAGTCTGTTGCGCCCTGCCTTAGAGTTCTGCCTTAGAGTTTCTTGGAATGTGCTTACTAAGACTAACATACTGATCAGCAGTCTTGTACTGACCAAATGCTTTGAACTTAATCAGCAAAACCCCAGCAAGGGGGTAGGACAGCGAGATAGTTGCCTCACCGCCTTATTCTCCACCTACATGGCATTTTTAAGCCAATAAAATGCACTAATGATGATGATGATGATGATGATGATGATGATGATGATGATGTTCTTAAAAATATAAACACTTTGCCTGCCTGCTATCAAGAGTCCACCATTTTTTTCTCTTGTCTTCTGTGCACCTGACAGTGCCATTGTTTTAAATAAAAATTCTTTTCTCTTGAATTTGCTGTCTTCCTTCTCATACCAGAAGGGAAAATCTCATGATCCACCTCACCCAGTTGTCCTATTACTGTATTGTCTGCTGTCATTCTGCCATTTTTTTAAATCTTAAAGAGCCCTGGAAGGAATGCCTTATGTACCCAGCATTCCTGCATGGCATTACTCCCACAATGACTTACTTCTTAGGACATGTCAGCCCTCAAATTTCTGCATTATACTAAAGGAAATTTAATTGACTGTAAACTTTAGATTACGAATACTGGAATATGGGAAATTGTAGTTCTGTTGGGAAAGGATTTAGGTCTTCATGATATAATTCTGAAAGAAATCTCATAGTGCTATAATCTGTATTCTCCTCAGTTATCAAAGTTTGCAAAATGGTTGAAGAACTTTAAATGTGAGCTCCACTGGTCTACTAAGACTGCTGGAGAAGGAACAGAAGGAATATTTCTGTTCCATATGACTGCTGAGTAGGCCTTGCCTGAGAAAACCCTATGAAATTCAAGAGGTTTGCCATAGATCTGAAGGCAGTTACATTATATTCTAGTGCAACTAAAACCTTTAAGATTAATTCTAAGGACAATTATTGTTTAGTTTTCCTTACTTGCATAAGTAAATGGAAATTTTTCAAAAGGTTTGTTTCATGTTACCCTTTATTTGTTCACAGCCATCAATCAGAAATCCAAGAAAGTCTAGCCGCATTATAACGAAGGAGCACCTTTTTGCCCCAAGATTCTTCTGCAGTTTTAAAATGTGTTCTTGCTTTTCTTGGGGTGCCAAATAGATTTATTCACTTTATCCCGCTGTTCCTTTTGTATTTTACCAGGTTTTATAAATGGCATATTACAAAGTAAGGGGGGAATTGTGATCTTAAAACTGAGTCAATACAGGCTTTAGCTTTTCATTTACATATCTGCACACGCCTACAATCTAACTCCTTTAGGACTTCTAATCTAAGTCTATATTTCTGCTAGAGGACAAATGTTCTTTCTTATGCACAAATTTGTATTAGTTGCTGACAGACTCTCAGATACTTCAGTGGGTGTGTAGGCTAGCAAAATTTGCCCCCACCCTCAAAAAATAGCATGCAGAAACTGTTTCCTATTTAAGTCAAGGATGGCAAAACTGTTTGCTAGGGTTGATGGGAGCTGCAGTTCAATGTCTGGAAAGCCACAAGGTGCCCACCTATGATTTAAGCTGATACCAGACATTTGTAGATTTTATGCTCCAATATTTTAATTCCAACCAAACTATCCTATACTTGATTCACCTGTTTAAGATTGTTGTTAAATGTATAACATTTAACTTGCACACAATTCTTTTAGTGCAGTTGTTTATTGTCAAAATATACTTCATCTGAGCCAAACTTATGTAACTCCTTGAACTGTTCAGCAATGAACACTAGGAGGGGCGTGGTGAAAATTTAGCTTTCTTTTTTCAGGTGGGCTGCAAAACGAGCTTGCCAGGGACACTGGCTGAAGCTTCCTTCAGTCATTTTGTAATTTATTCTGCCACTGCAGGTAAGCTGAGGCTTCAATCTTTTTTTCCCTAGAACACCCACATGCAGCACCACTCTAGGACATGAGGAAGCTGGAATGGAATGGAAATCACTGGAATCACTGGAAGATGTAAAACTGGAGAAAGAGCAATATTGTACGTTCTCTCAAATTTACTTTTTTCCACTGGGGGAAAAAAGAAAAAATCATTGGGTAATAAGGGGGAAAGCAATCACCTCCGTTATTCATTTGTCAACTGCTGAATGACTTGTACATAGAGATAGACAGAACTATTATAATAAGCAATGTAAAGAAACAGAATATCCCCGCCCAAAAAAAAGGAAGAAGCGGAAGCTCTTCTATAAGATCGAAAAATCTTATAGAAAATTTTAAATCTTATAGAAAAATTTAAATCAAGAACAGGAATACTACATATTACAATCAATGAGGGAACAAATTACATGATCAGGTCAAAATAAAAAGAAGACAGAAGTAATACACAAAAGAACTATACACAGGAGATGAAAAGATGACAGATTCATTCACGGAACCACATTTTGACAATGAACCTATAATTTTAGAAAGTGAAGTTGCTCTCAAAGCACTTGGAGGAATGAAATCACCAAGAATAAATGGCATATGAATAGAGCTGTTCTGAGCTACAGAGAAGGAATTCAAACTTCTTACAAATCTGCCAACAAACATTTTATTTCTATTTACAGCAGGACCTTTATATATATGGAGGTTCCATTCCAGGTATTCCCACCAACAGTGAAATTTGTGAATGCTTGTGTCCCACTTTATTCAGTGGCAGTGAAGTGGACACAGATGTTTCAGTATGTTTGTGTCCATATCACCTCTTTAGGTACAGGGATGTGACACTTTGAATGAACTGAAAATTGCGTACATGGAGGTCACAGGTAAGGAAGGCCCACTGTGTTTATAAAAATTATTTATATCATGGGAGACCAAAATGTGGCTTATAGTAGATGGTACATGACGCCTGTAAAACTGAAAAAAATAACAAGAAATGGGAATGAAAAATGTTGGAAATGTGATGAGAAAGAGGGATCTTGTTTTCATATGTGGTGGACCTGAAAAATAGCAAAAAAGTTTTGGAAAGAAATACACGATGAAGAATGTATGGTTTTAACTTTGAAATGAAGCCAGAACTCTATTTGTTGAATATGTTAGGGCAACAAAGAGAAATAAGAGCTCACCAAAAGACATTGTTATATATAATAACCGCAGCAAGATAGAGTTATGCTCAACATTGGAAAGAAAGAAAATATATTGATATAAGAGAATGGAAATTCAAAGTCCTGGATATGGTAGCGACAGAAAAGCTAACCTTTTCACTCAAAAATAAGCCAATCCAGGGCTTTGAAAGAGAATGGCGAGAGGTATTGAATTGGGTAAAAGAATGAAATAAGGGAAAAGAAAGAAAGGCTGTAAGAAAGGAGGAAGATAAAATGAAGTGACAAAAGATAAAATGTAAATAGTTAAATATAAACTAAAAGTAATAGTTTACGATTGTTGTAAAAAAGAGATAATGTATGGAACGGAATGTTTATACAGAATGGAATGTTAAACTCAGATTCAACTGTGAAAATTGATGTTTGGAAGCAGGGGGGGTATTGTTATTCACTTAAAATTTTAATAAAAATTATTTTAAAACAAAAAAAATGTGGCCTATAGGCCATATGTGCCCACCAGAGGTCAAAAAAATTGCTCCAAAATGCCCCAAAATTACCTCTAGGGGGTATGGAGAGTATTTCCACCATGTCTGGAGGCCCACTGGACCAACTTAGGGATCAAAACAATTTTTTGCCTTAAAATGCCCTCTAAGAGCCATAAAGGGAAAAAGACATAGTAAGAATGCCCCCATGATCCCTGAAAGGCATTTGGGGCCATTTTGGAGGGGAACACTTTGGATTTTATCTTTTTATATATATATTTCTTATTTTTACAGGAGCAGTTGAAATCAGGGTGCAGCTATCCAAGAGTCCTGAGGGATTAAGGTAGCCCCCTAGCCTTCTGTACTTGCTCCCCTCTGATCTATCTTACCTTTCTACCAATATGGGATCCAAGGTGTCTTATGGTATAAGTTAAAACAAAACACAACTCAACAAATATGCAAAATGAAGCAATAACCCACACACTAGAAATGCTCGATATACATTTCAGTTCCAAAGGAAAAAGGATATTAGGACTTTCAGTAAGCAATGTCCCATGCTAAAAAAAAGTGAGGAAAAAAGAGTGAGACTAAGATTGTACAACACAATGTACAAAACTTTACTAAATGTGGAGCAAGAAATGCAAGAGGTCCAGATAAGAAAGAAGCAGCAATAAACATACATTGGCTAACATAGTACAGAAAGAATTTCAGAAGAAAATCAGCTTGTGTTTCATATGTTATAGGAAAGGTTTTGATGGCACAGATTATGAAAAGCTATGGATCATTCTAAAAGAAATGGGGATGTCACAATATTTGACTGTCCTGAAAAGTAATTTATACTCTGGACAAGAGACCACCATTAGGAACACGGGTAAACAGAACAGTTTTCAATAGGCAATGGTGTGAGATAAGGATGTATCCTAGAAGCCGTCTGTTTAGTTTATATGCATAACATATTATTCAGAAAGTGGATTTAGACTTGGAGAAAGAAAGTATGAAAACTGGAGAAAGTATAAGGAGTTCAAGATATACAGATCACACCACATTGCTAGCAAAAAATTACTAGCTTGGAGTGACCACTGATGAAAGCTAAGGCAGAAAGCAGAAAAGCAAGGTTACAGGGGAATGTTAAGAAAACAGAAATAATGACTTCAGGTGATTCACATAACTCAAAAATGGATGATGATGACACTGAAGTAAAGATTTTCCATATATTGGCTGAGTTGCTAATACAAATGGAGGTGGTAGTCAAGAAATCAGAGGATAGAACTTGAAATCTCAGCTATGAAGGGACAAAAGACCCTCAGGAACAAAAATTACTTACTTATTTGAACTAATGATTAAGATGTATCATTAATTACCAGGGTTGGATTCATTCATGCTGTATTATTTCTAATTCTATGTATAGTTTTGAAAACTGGACAGTGAAGAAAGCTGACAAGAAGAAAATCAACCCATCTGAAATGTGGTGCCACAGGAGAATTCTACAGATACCATGGATCACCAAAAAGATAGGTGAATGCATCTTTGAACAAACCAAGCCTGAATTTTCACCAGAAGCCAACGTGACTAAGCTGAGGCTATCACATATTAGACATATTGAGACAACATTACTCACTGGAAAAGACAACAATGAAAATTTGAAGACAGTAGAAAAAGATGGATTGATTCAGTAAAGGAATCCACACTCCTGGGTCTCCACAACCTGAGCAAGGCTGTTAATAACAGAATCTCTTGAGCATCTCCCATTCACAGGGTGACTGTAAGTTGACGTCAGCTTGATGGCACATAGCAATTCAGAAAAGGATTCTTTGCCCAGCTGGGACTTCTTCTTCCTTTGTGCTATATGATTAATTTGTTCCGTTGCTTCCTCTTCATTACTCTTAAAGCAGATTATCTGCATGGTGCAACAAATCTTAACCACCAACAGTACAGAGTATTTTCCTACAAGCCACTCTGAGCACTGGATTAGGATACTCCACTTCTCAAAGAAGTTCATGGGGAGACCTTGTGCCAATTCTTTCAACTTGTTTTATCTCACAGATGGTTGAAAGAACAAAGTGAAAGAAGAATAACCATCATCACCATCACCTGCCGTTCTCCCAAAACCAGGACTCAAGGCCACTTACAAATTAAAACAAACATATAAAATATCAATATTAAAATCAAATTAAATTATCAACATTCAAAACAGTTTTAAAAAATTTAAAACAAACAATAGTTTAAAAGTAGTAAAATTAAAATATCACAGTATCTTCTTTAAACACTTTCAGTTCTCAAGGATCTAAGCATCTCGGCAGGCTCACAGGGGGAGACAGGGTCTCTCAGATAACAGTTTATGACCTAAGCTGTATGGGCTATAAAGCTCACTGGAGGAAGGATAGAATAAAAATGCAAGCCAAAGTAGGTTACGGTTTTCTTTGTTTATCTATCTTGCAATGCACTGATGTGTCTCAGATTCAATTTCGCTACTTTGATCAATGTAGTAAACTTTATTTGTAGTGCTTGTCCACATCCATTACAGTTAAAGCCATTCACAAAAATAACAAAGCAAAAATATAAATACAATTGGTATAGCTCCTGATTGTTTTGCATTTTTCCAAAGACAGTATTATATTTTACTCAAACTGTTTCAGACTGAACATTTTGTCCATATCCTTATGAATGTTAGTAAAATTAATTTCCACCAACCCTGGTTATGGATGTTGTTCTTACTATCGATCTCCACTGCTTCTTTGGCTTCCCCAGTTCATATTCATCATCATCCAGATCCTGAACAGAGAGAAAAATGAATATAATTTCAATAATTCAGAATTAAATAAAGGAAACAGAAATACCAGCATATTTCTGTGCATTCTTAGACATGCTTAAAGACTGTGATTCCTACTTTTCCTACTCAGTTCCCTAGATTACCGCGCTAGCAAGGCACAGAGTAGACAATTACCTTAATGAGTCACCGAAGCACTACAGCAGTGGGCAGGAGGATGGATAACATTACTACATAGTTAACCAGTTATAAAGAATTTCTGTGATAGACTGGCAGCCTGTTCCTCTTCATGGTTTTTGCTATTCTTATATATGAAGCTGATGTCTGAGAAGCTAAACACATGGAAATGGCAGGTGACTACAGCCTTGCTAAAGTTTGTCTCCACTCAGATGCAACCTATTGTGCTAAACGAAGGTAGAACATTAGAATCAGGCAGTTACCAAGCACACCAAGCTCTGACGGAGCATGGAAAATAAAATGAAAGTATTTGGGTAAAAATTAAACGGGAATGAAACAACAATGACCTCACTGTGGGGGTCTACTGTAAGTTCCATGTCTTCCTGCAAAAAATGACCAAATATTCAAAAAAGAACACTGGCCTTACTGTGATCCATTCATTTCCGAGAGGTAAGGGGAGTAACCCCTCAGAAGGTCAATCGCTAGCCAAGCACGAAGAAGGGAAGGACCAAATAACAGGAGAATACAAACAATTTAATGAAACACTCTAACATAACAAGGACCCTAAGGCATTGATACGGAGAAAAAACTTTAAAGGACAGAAAAACACTTTAACGAGTACCAGTGAACTTGCCAGCACCACAGAGTGAGGAGGAGGTTCTTCCCCTTATCTGCCAGAAATGAATGTATCACAGGGAAGACCAATGTTCCTTTTCCAAGCAGACAAAGGTCAAATCTCCTATAATTAGAACTTGCCAAAGCCTCCACCAACTAGAGTAGGAGGTGCTGGCCCCCCATAATCCCGAGGTCACTACTCGTTGCAGTACCCTCCTCCTAAACACAGCAGAGTTGAGTCTGTCCAGTTTGTAATGTCAGACAAAATTTGAGGGGGATTTTTAAGTAGCAGACTTGCAGATCTCTGTAAGGGGGATGCTAATGTAGTGGGCAGCCAAAGTGGCTGCATTTCTAGTGAAATGCACCATGATGCCCTCTGGAGCTGTCACACTCAAGGATTAGTAACAGAACACGATGCACAACTTAATCCATCTGTGATCTGCTTCTTAACACAGTCTTAGACACTGGTAGATTACCCTCCTGAAGGCATCTAGCAGACCAGAAATCAACAGTTGGAGGAAGTTCACTTTTTTATGCTTGCACCATTAGCGGAACACTCAGAAGGTGTACTTGTAAATTCTGTTAGTGGAGGCCCACCAGGAAGCAAGGATGGTGCTTGTGGCTATCTTAACAGCCACAAGTCTTTAGTATGTTCTGATCAATCTCCCAAGTGTGAACCTGAAGCCAATTTGGACAGGGATGACAGACGTGCCCCTGAGTGCAAAAGTCTGTCTGGGTTGGGAGAGCTACAGAGTCCTCTGCCATGTTGATAATCTCAGGGAACCAAGCCCTTCTGGGACATTCTGGTGCCATCAGGATTATTGTGGCCCTGTCTCTTCAGATCATCCCCACCACTTCGGAAAGGAGGGCGTGACGGCATCCATGCCCTTGGCTCTCTCTGTCCGGTACCTGGAGATAAATCTTAGAAGCTTAGCATTCATCAAATTGGTGAACAGGCCCATTCGCGGGTGACCCAGAGATCTTACGATAAGGTTGAATGCTGCTGGGTGGAGGCTCAATTCTTCCTGGCTGGTGTCTGTCTGGCTCAGCCAATCCACCCTGGAGTTTAGCTCTCACTACAGTTGTTCTGTTTCCAGTGAAATCAGGTTCCTCTCTGGGCTTTGGTCATCAGAGAGTGGAGGTTCTGGGGCTTTGTCATCAGAGAGTGTGATCCTTGTCCCTTCATTTGCGATTCAGGTGGGTCTTCATCATGATACTGTCTATCCTTACTAAGAGTGCCCAACCTTGAACAACACCCACAAAGGACAGGAGTTCAAGCCAGGTGATGCTGTGACCCCACTCCTTGTGTTTTCATCTGCCCTGTGCCAGATGGGGACCGCAGTGAGCTCCCCATCCGCAGACTGTTTTCCGTTGTTATATGAACCTTCCAAGGGGTAACTCCCCCCTCACATGACCATTGGAAGGTTTTCGTCTTCATCCTGCCTACTAGAAGCAGTGGGAAGAGTCAACTAAATCGTAGGTTCAACCCTTCTCTGCTGGAAAAAGAAGAATTACAATAGGAAAGGGAGAATTCAACCATCCTGATATTTGTTGTAAGTCACACTCCGCCAGGACTGTAAGGTCCAATAATTTCCTCACTAGCCTTGCAGACAATTTCATTATGCAAAACGTGGAGGAAGCAAGAAGGGGATTGGCTGCTTTAGATCTGATCCTAACCAACAGATAAGCTGGTCAATGGGGTGGAAACAGTAGGATCCTTGGGTCGGAGTGACCATGTCCTCTTGGGGTTTGTTATATAGAAGACAAGAGAAGCCAAACATAGTCAGACGCACACTCTGGACTTCAACAAATCAGATGTTGGTAAACACGGGGTAAAATCCCATGGTCAGAAATGCTCAAAGGGAAGGGAGTTTAGGCTTGCTAGGGAAGTTAAAAATAATAACAAGAGGGTTTTGTCTGGAACAAGAGGAAGAACAAAGAAACGGTAGGGCCTCTGCAAAGGGAGAATGATGAAATGCTAACAGGGGACAGAGAGAAGGCTGAATTGTTTAATGCCTTCTTTGCCTTAGCTTTGGCCCAAGAAGAACACAATGCTATAACTGGTGAAAATTGAACCAATGTTGCAGTAAGGCAACTAGAGCACAAAATACATGAAGAAGTAATAAAGGAATATCAAGCTACTCTAAATGAATTCAGGTTTCCAGGGCTGGATGAGCCACATCCAAGAGTACTAAAGAAATTTGCAGACGTAACCTCAGAGCCACTATCAATTGCCTTTGAGAATTCTTGGAGAACAAGAGAAGTCCTAGAAGACTGAAGGAAGGCAAATGCTGTCCCCTCATCTTTAGAAAAAAGCAAAACAAAGGACCTGAGCAACTATTGCTCAGTCAGCCCGACATCAATACCAGGAAAGGTTCTAGAACAGATCATTACACAATCAGTCTGTGCACGTTTGGAAAGGAATGGTGTGATTACTAAAAGCCAAAATGGGTTTCTCAAAAACAAGCAATGCCATACTAATCTTATCTCTTTCTTTGGGGGGTGGGGTAGAATTACTAACTTGGTCAATCAGAGGAGTGTTGTGTATCTTGATTTCAGTAAGGATTTTGACAAGCTCTCCCACGATATTCTTGTGGGCAAGCCTATGAACTGTGGGCTAGACAGTGTTATATTCCGGTGGATTTCTAATTGGCTATCAAAGCAAACATGGAGACCCTTAGTATCCACTAAGGTTTGGTTCCAGGATGCCCTCAGGATAACAAAACTCATCAGTGCTCAAGTCTGATTATGTACAATGGTGTAGTAAATGGTGTTCCATATATAAAATAGCAAAATCAAAGTTTGCTTTTCAGTTGTTTTCTTTTAATATTTTCAAGCCACTGTTGGTTGAATCCACAGACACAGAATCTGCAGATACGGAGGTCTGATTGTACTCACCAACAGTTGCTCTTCATCCTGGAGAGAACTGACTAGTGGGACACCTCAGGATTCTGTTTTGCCTTGCTGTTAACATTTTTATAAATGACTTAGATGATAGAACAGGAGGTATGCATATCAAATCTGCAGATGCTACCAAATTAGAAAGAGTAAATATAACCTCAGAGAATAGGATTAAAATTCAAAATGATCTTGACAGATTGCAGAACTGGGCCAAAACTAACAAAATGGATTTCAACAGAGATAAATGTAAGGTACTACATCTAGGCAAGGAAAATGAAATGCAAATAGGATGAGTGACACCTGGCTTGAAAACAATACATGTGAAAAAGATCTAGGAGTCTTAGTAGATCATAAGCTAAGCATGAGTCAACAGTGTGATGCAGCAGCCAAAAAAAGTCAATGCAATTCTGGGTTGCATCAACAGTTCTCCCTCCACATTTGCAGGTTTGACCTTCACGAATTTGATTATTTGTGAGATGCGTGCGTGCCTTCCCCCCATTCTCCTTCTCCCATTCCCATGCATTTTGCTGGACATGGAGAAACAAGGACAGCACTTGGACAAAAGGCAAGCAAATGGAGAGGAGGGGAGGCACGCACACACCTTATTTTTCCCCTCTGGAGCTCCCCCCTCCCATTCACTTGCCTCTGGTCCTGGTGTTAAAAACATGCACTGAGGCAAAAGGCAAGGGAATGCAGGGAAAGGCTCACTCAAGCCTTCCTTCTTCCCACCAGAGCTCCCCCTCCCAATCCCTTGCCTCTAGCACCGTCACTGAGAACTTGCACCAAGGCAAAGAACAAGGGACTGGGCGGGGGGGAGGCTCGCACTTCTGGAGCTCCCTCTCCCATTCCCTTCCCTCTAACCCTGTTGCTGAGAACTTGCACCAATGCAAAAGGCAAGAGAATTGGAGGGAAGACTCGTGCAAGCCTTCATTCTCTCCTTCAGAGTTCCCCCACCACTCCCTTGTATCTGGCCCCAAAAAGGCAAGGGAATGGGAGGGAGGAGCACCAGAAGATAATGGGGGATCACGTGGGGGAAGTTATTTATGTTTTTTCCACTTTTGCAAGGGTACCATGCCCCAAACCCTCACAAAAGTGGAGAGGCCACTGTATATCCTAATAGAAATAGAAGGAAGTAGTAGTCCTACTCTATTCTGCTTTGGTCAGACCTCATCTGGAATATTGTGTCCAGTTCTGGGTACCATAGTTCAAGAAGGATATAGACAAGCTGGAGCATGTTCCAAGAAAAGCAACCAAAAAAGGTCTGGAAACCAAGTCTTATGAGGAACAACTTAAGCAGCTGGGTATGTTTAGCTCAGAAAAGAATGAGAGGTAACATGATGGCTATGTTTAAATATGTGATGGGATGTCATGTAGAAGATGGAGCCAGCTTGTCTTCTGCTGTTCCAGAGTCAAGAACATGAACCAATGTAATCAAATTACAGGAAAACAAATTCCACCTAAACATTAGGAAGAACTTTTTCTTTAACTGTAAGAGACGTTAAACAGTAAAACAGACTGCCTCAAAGGGTTGGTGGACTTCTCCTCTTCAGAGGTCTTTAAGCAGATATTGGATGGGTATCTTTTATGAGTGCAGTAATTGTGTGTTCCTGCATGCCAGGGGGTTGGACTGAGTAACCCTTTCAGTTCCTCCCAACTCTAGGATTTTATGATATCAGAATTTCTTGGAAAGAGGAAGCGGAGGATGAGACTGCTCTGGAAAAATGTCCTTTAAGAGATGGAAGCTGAAGTGGATGCACTAACTGGTAAGAGAGCACAAGGAAAGTGATTCACTTAGCGAAATACCAGGAAACATATAACAAGATTTCAGCATGTACTGTCCCAGTAAACCACCTATGGAAGCAGGATGTGGCATCCAGGTAAGCAGACCAGAGCACTGAATGCCTAATGGGAAGGTTTTTTCAACAGGAGACTGTCATGTTCTCTGCAGCCAGCTCCAATCAACACTCTGGCTGCAGCATTTTGGACTCAATGAAGTTTCTGACCCATTTACAAAGGAAATCTCACATAGAGCATGTTATAATAATCCAAACAGGATATAACTATGACATCTGTCTCCATATCCAGATCTGCTGTCTCTGGAACAGACACAACTGACCCACTAGTTTCAATTGTGCAAACACACTGGCAAACCCTGGGTATCCCATTCAAAACTCAGTCCAGATGTACAAATTACAAACATCAGATTTCAGAAGGAGAGCAGCCCCATCTGGCACAGGCTAAATCCCCATTCCCTGATCTTCCTAAATCCAGACAAGACAGGAGCACCTCCATCTTATCTGGATTAAGATTCACTTTGTTCACCCTGATCCAGTCCATTACTGACAACAGGTACTGATTTCACACCAAAACATCTTTGCCAGAATTGGATAGAAACAAAAGAGAGTGTTAAGTGTCATCAGCCTACCAGTGAAAACCAACCAAGTCCAAAAGTCTGGACGATCTCTCCCAGAGGTTCCACACATATTAAACCACTCAAAAGACTGGGAAACTTCTAACAATGGTTTCATGTACAAATAGAACTAAGCCCTATGGGATCCCATAAACCAGTAATTGGGGTTTAAAGAGTAATTCTCCCAAGACTAACTTCTAAGTTTGGTCCTCCAAGAAGGACCAGCGCCACTGTAAAACAGTGCATCTAAGTCCCAACCCAAAAAGGCAACTAGGGATACTGTGGCTGACGGTATCAAAAGCCACAGAGGTCCAGCAGAATCAACAGGGACACACTCCCCCACCCAGTTCCCAGTACAGGTCATCTCCCAAGGCAACCAAAACTATACTCAACCCATTTGGCTAAAGCCAAATTGAGTTTAGTCTAAAGAAACCCTGGAATTAAGAGGTCACTACATAATCCAGAAACTTGCCTCAAAAAAGGGATAAAGTCACACCCAGTGAAGTCACTGGGTCCCTAATCAAAACGTCTTCAAAGAGTTTGCCCGCACAGCATTTTTACCTGGAATCAAACCTCCCTCCCCTACCCTGCACAGGGAAGTGGAAAGAGGCATCAGGTGTTCTCAGCTTGCACTTTCAGGAGCCAGCTGAGTCACAGCCTTGGAAGAGAGAACAAAATGCCAATGTCTTCTACCTCTGATCCCTGATTAGAAATCCATGGGGGATTAGAAGGATTAGAAGGAGTGAGTTGAGAGACTCTGCAGCCAGATTCAGAACCTTATGCACTTGAGGTTCTCTTGGCACACCAGCTCTAAAAGAAGCCCTTGCACCTGTTTGATGGGATCCGTCACTACTGTTCTAATTGTCAAGATGATCATTTAACTGCTGGCAGCTCCATCCAGTTCATTTTTGATTCTAGAAGTCAATCAGAGCTTTGTCACAACTGCCAGAAAAAGGGAGACGACAATCTCTCACAAGCCATCAAAATGATTTGAATTCATTAGTCTCCTAGGCAAAGACAGTTCTTCCACCACAAAGAGTGAGGCAACTGCCTTAGGTGGCAGGTGATGTGCAGCAGCACCCCTTAGCCATTGCTCTGTAACTCCTAGCCACTTTTTCTGTTAAAGAATATACACGTAATTATGACCTTCAACATGCCACAGTGTCTGCCGTGTGCCCCTTAAACCAGGCTGCTGCTTCAGATATGATCAAAGATATTGCCTATTTGCCAGTGCTGAAGTAAAGTTAAACAGCCAGCTCAATTCACTTCTGTACATAGAATAGAGGTGGTGTCTTGTTCTTTGATTCATCTTCTGCTGGCTGTGGTTCTGTAAAAGATTATCATAACAATCTTCCCTTTTACTTTAAAACCACTTTAGATGCTATTTCTAAAGCACAGCTAACAAATGTCTTAAATAAAAGAAATGAAGGAAATAATCAGCTGTAACATTACATTTGTGATCTTATGACACCATGTTAAAAATCAAAGTTTATAGTGGACATTGTTATCAGAACAAAATGCTTATCTGGATAAGAATGTATAGAAAGAATTTCCATGGTACCTGTCCCTGAACAGCATCATCACTCGCTTCTTGTTCTGAAGAGAAGCTTTCATATTCCTCTTCAGAATAGTTGTCTGCAAAAAACAAACACAGAAGTAACTGGATCACAGTTTTATTAAACAAACAATTGCCAAATTTTCAGTAGTTCAAAAATATAACTAAAATAAGGAAAAGTTATCAACACCATCAACACAGATAGCTCTTTGCCCATAAACCTGTAACTATAAAGAACATAACCACATAAATATTAACTTGAGTGTCTAATCTTTTATACTATTTCCTGTTCTGAGAGGCAGTAAAAATGGCAAAGCTTTGCTATAAAATCTCAAAAATGCAGAACACTGCAATTGAGCAGAACATTTATGATTTTACTACTATATTGAAAACACTCAGGTCCTCATTGCACTATAGCCTAATAGCATTTCATCCTGATTCCATCCCAACAGTGCCATTGCTAGGATGGGAGAGGGATCACACCTGGTCAGTTGCCAGTGGATAGGTAGCATTAGGGACACTCTTCTCCCTTCCACAGTACAGCATGAATGGCAGGTCCCTTTCCCCACCTCTTCCTGCATTGTACTGTGGAAGGAAGTCCCTGATAGCACTTCTGCCCTTACCACACACCCACAGCCAATGGGATCATCACAAGAAAGAGTGCCATTACCAGGTTGTTTCTGGTAATGGTATAAGGCGCAACAGCAGTGGGAACTGCAATGATGTCGTGTGATGGCATGTGTCCCGGACCAGCAGCAACGCATTGTCATCCTGGGATGGCAATGTCATGTGGTAAGGGACACACAGAATATTTAGTGAATTGTTTCCTCATGTTATTAAACCACATTCAGAGAGCAATATAAGAACTGGCCAGTGGGTTTTTAGGAGTCTTTTTAAAAAATATATTTTTCATTTCCAAAAATCATGTTTTACAAAACAACACTATTTGCTTTTCCTCGGACATACAAATCTGGTCACATGGTTCTCACTCCTCAAATTCCCTTTCAAAACAGATTCTCTTTCTTAAATTGTGCCCAAGACAAGGCTTCCACAGCTTCCCACATGGTCAAGGCTGTTTATCACTGTCCTGCTTCCCATCAACTTGATGGGAAGATATCAAAAACAGAAGAATCCTGTTCACAGTAACATACTTATAAAGGGATGAAAAGGCTTTGGTTGTTGTTGCTGCTTGGAAAGGGTTTAGAACAAAGGCCTGAGATGATGATTTAGAAAACTTTGCTCTGTAATACCTTAATGATTAATTCAACAGACAATCCCCTTTTTCAAGGAGAGTGTCACAAGTCTATTATATCTCCAACTCATGCTGGTTTCAGGTACTTGGTGCAAAAGCTCCAAATAGACATTCTGAAAATCTTCTACTGCAACAGAAGTCTAGTAAAAGCACCAAAACCCTCCAGGATAAAAGTTGTTTTCCATCCTCCTATCTCATCTTCCAGTGCCCCCCATACCTTCAGATTCTGTATCAGTTTTGACTGTCAAGGTTCTCCCCCTTGGTTGGCAGGGCCTTTGTTCCTGCTGCTGCTGCTATTGTTGTTATGTCCCTCTGACATATGGCAGCCCTATCCTAGGGTTTTCTTGGCAAAAATTATTCATAAGTGTTTTGTCATTTCCTTCCTCTAAGGTTGAGAGAGTGTGAATTGACCAAGGTCACCAAGGGGGTTTCCATGGCTGAGCAGGCAGGTCTCTAAGGGTCCTAATCTGACACCAAAACCATGCTGGCTCTCTGTTCCTGCTGATATGATTACAATTATTTATTTAGGTGTTTAAGGCTCA